>CM068830.1:47782104-49220854 GCA_028554795.2 Sinohyriopsis cumingii | reverse complement strand
GTGTATCCGGCAAGCACGGACTGGAGCATCGGTTTCTTCTCTCACCTCATGGAGTTTAAAAAAAAATAAAACTCAATTGGACAACATGTCATAGTGTGACTATACCAGGGGAGGGGGAGATGGGGAAGGGACTCCAGTATACCGCCCGCGTGGGGGGTGTACCGCAAACGGGCTGGAGCCTCGATCTCATCTCTCATCTCATGGGGTGTGTCAAAGAAAACAGACAAACAAAAGAAAAATCTGATCCTCTAACTCGTTTGTTTTATAAATGTAAGATATTTAAACTGGACTATAAATATATTTTAATTTTCTATATAAAATAATTCCCCTTCTACTAAAATTGTATTGTGTGGGGTTTTTTCCAGAGAGAGAGAGAGAGAGAGAGAGAGAGAGACTCCACCCTACAAAATTTGTTAGGAAAGTATAGGGATACAGGGACCTGCATGTTGGAGAAGTAAGAGACACAGACGTCGCAGGGCTATACCATAAGGCGCCACGCGAAGTGGCCAGGCCTGCGAAAGGGCCCCAGAAAATCCATCATGCAAGAAATGCACAAACAAAACAAACAAATGCGGAAGAGTTTGAACGGGCCAATATAGCCCTGATTTATATAGTACAACTTATGCTTTAAAAACTATCATGTCTTTAAATTTGGAAGATAAAAAAAATGCCGATTGTGGAAGTAATTACAAGGATATGTCAAAATATAAGAGAAACATGTATAAAGAAATTAAAGACCATGTAGCTTCTTATAGAACATATCCGAGTACCTTCAAAATTTCAGTCAAAAGGAAAAAGAGAATCGTCACACTATAAGTGCATACATAAAAACAATAGGTCTTATTTACTTCTATATAAGGCACAGATTCTCTTAGAACTATTTGATTCCAAAACTTAAGACTTCCGTCTCAAAATAAATCTATAACTCAGTAAAAGCTGTCTTTCTTTAAACAATTGAATATAGAAGATGAAAACTTGAGGGGATATTTGACTAAGATGCTGTCCTAACATATATACCTATAGCACATACACAATATAGCAAATAGTCATATAGCATACACAGGCTATAGCACACACACACACAATATAGCATATACGGACGTAGGGGACCATTGGCAGAGGTCACTACTACCAAACAAGGGAAGAGACTCCGACTAAGATAAAACTTTGATCGGACGAACAACCCTTTAGATAACACGAAGGAAGAAAAAAAAATACCCCATCAAAATTTGCAGATGAATACATTTTTGATATAAATTCTTTTATAAAAGAATACAAACACACGAACCTTAGGGGAAAACACAAACAAAAAGGTGACATGTGCTTACTAGTATGACTGTAGTTCTAGGTTATTTAGGTTATTGGGGGCGATTGGAGCTGGTATTGTTTCGATGTAAGTAAGAGTATCTATCGTAAATATTGCTAAACCTCCTCTATTTTGACCATTGGGACGGTGTTTCAATATCCTTGTTGAGTAACCTTTAAATTTTGGTAGTCGCTTTTGTTTTTCAGTTAGGTGGGTTTCTTGGAGGAATTTAATATCTGGTTTATTGGTTGAATGATTGAGTATGTGTGTGATTAGGATTTTTAACGTAGCTTTAACAATGTTTCAGTCATATCGCTACGATGTCTGCAGTGTGGCAGTTCATAGTGATGTCCAGCACTGGGGCATCGTGCCACAGACATGAATCATGATGTCCCACCAAGTCACATTATCCTGACACCAGGCAGACCAGTCCTAACACTAACCTCTTAATGCTGAGCGCCAAGCGATGCACCTGTTAGTACCATTTTTGTAAGTCTTTGGTATGACTCGGCCGGGGATCGAACCCACAACCTTCGCTTCCGAGACGGACGCTCTAACCACTAGGCCACCGGAGCGGTTGGTTGAATGGTGGAGTTTGTGTTGTAATTCTGAGAGATTTTTGAATACCCCCCCCCCCCAGAGTTTCATTGTCAGAAGGTAAGTTCTTTTTCGCTTTTATCATCCATGGTGGGTGTTCTGCTATATTGGATGCCCAGTTACCAACTAGAGGGAGCATGGCCATTACGGTCATTAGCATGCCTTGCGGGTCATGTGACTTAATGCTGCTAATGATTCCCTTTATTCTTTCAGTTGTTTTAAGTGGATTATCTTGAGTCGATTGATTTTCACTCATATTTCCTGGCAGGTTGTGGGCTGGTTTTACCTCCTGTGTGGGGTCTGTTTGTGTTGCTACTGTTGATGTTGAAATTTGTGTGTGTGTGTGTGGGGGGGGGGAATGGCTAGTTTTACTGCTGATTTGGGGTTGTTTGGGTTTATTAGTTTCGGGATGTTTTGGTGGTTGGTTGGTTTTGTTCGTTATTGTTTTTGCTGCTTGGTAGGTTAGATGTTTTGTATTCATTATTAGCTCTATTGTTAGTTTTTCTTTTATTGAATACCTACATTCTGGTGATCTGGGGTGGTGTTGTTCCCTACAGTTGGGGCATATCTGATTTTGGGCATGGCAAGTGACCCTATGGTTACCTCCACAGTGTTGGCATCTTGGTTCGAAGCGACATTTGAGGGCAAAGTGTTACCAACGTTGACACTGAGTACAGAATCGGGGTTTATTTTTCTATTGTTCTAATCGGTGTCGCACTCCTGAGGGGCCTAGTTTAATAAGTGTGTAGTGGTTCTGTTGCCTCTAAGACTGCTTTGGAGGTTTCCTGTCCTTTGTAAATTTTGATCCTGTATGTTTTGATAATTTGTGTGCCATTTGCTTTAAGTATTTGAAATAGAGTCTCATTGTTAAGTCTTTGTTATAACCTTTCAGGGTTAACACTTTTTAAAAAATTGGTGTTGGGGGTGTCCTTGGTTGTTTTTTTATTTGGGTTTGAGTTTGTATGGGTTTTGGTGAGTGGTACATTAGAGACAGTAGAGTTTTTTTTAATTTGTTTTGCGTTTATGGTGCCTTACCATTTTGATTTTAAATGGCCCTATGGTTTTAATTTGAAAGAATTTCTGTACTTGGTAGTAGTAAATGGGGTGAGATTAGCGACAATGGGAATTAGCATTACAGAGACCCCTGGGTCAGATTAGCGACAATGGAAATTTAACATGGCGAAAAATCGTGGGTCAGATTAGCGACAAGGGAAATTAACATGGGAATAAATCGTGGGTCACTCTAGCGACAAGGGGAATTTAACATGGAACTATAGTGTGGGTCTGTCTAGCGACAAGGGGAAATTAACATGGGGAATAGAGTTCGGGCTTTTGGGATTTTTTTTTTAAATTTAAATTTAAATTTAAATTTAAATTTAAAAAAGGGGTAGGCAATGGAAAGGCTATCTCTTTTCGAGAAATATGGCTGGCCCTGAAAAGGGCCTTTGGGTTTATGTTAATGTATTCATTAACATAAATGGTACCGCATTGGTCTTCTTGTCCTTAGGCTACGTCTCACTGTTGGTCCGTAAATCAGCACTCTTTTCAGGCATCCTTGTCTTTCAACGTAGATCCTACGTATCCACAGGCTGGTGTTTGTCCTGTGGACAACGGTCCACTTGGATCGGACATACATGAGCATGTCCGTCCTAAACCTCATGGAAGACACAAGCGTAGAAGATTGCACATCGGTCCACATCTTGAAGCGACGAGAACAAGTGAATCAATGCAGTGAACTGCGCTTATTTATAGGTACAGGAAGGATTGAAACGGATTGAATTCATTCACCAATCCGAACACGCGTTACAAAATTCAGTCAGCTCGCATCCAATCCGAAGAGAGCAGTCTGTGACGTCACGTGGTCTATATAGATTCGTTAGCGCTTGTGTGCAGTCAATCTATGCGACAGTGATTCAACATGACGGAAACTCAGAAAACGATCCATTGGGGTGCACCAGCAGGGGAGACTGCCCAAGGGAACCCGGACTTACTTTCAGAAGAGGTACATTGGGATTTTGTGGATTTTCTTACCTCGCAAGAATTTGTTCCGGAACCTTCGTTACCTTCTTCATTACCGCAAGTGGAGAATTTTAGACAGAGACAGAAAGAAGAACTGGAGAAATTTATGCAACGACAAAAGGAAGCGGAACAAGCTTTTCTCCTACAGCAACAGCAACAGCAACAAGAAGAGGTAAGAAAAAAACAACAGCAACAACAGCAAGAAGAAGTAGCAGCAAAGAAACAAGAGGGTGAAAATCAAACGGCTACGGTACTGTTGGACATTTTAGCGGAGTTAAGAAGTCTGAAACAAATGTATCAGACTTCTTTATCACGACCGAAGAGAATACGACCTTTCCGAGCTAAACACGCCAACCCTGTGACTAAGCCTGTCGTACCACCCTTAGTGATTTCAACCCAATCATCAGAAGTAGGCCTTGGCCGTGGCAAAGGCTTAAGGCAGTTAAAGTTGATTGGTTAAACTCACTCCTACACCATAAAGAAAAAAGGCCCTTTTCAGGGCCACCCACATTTCTCGAAAAGAAATACAATTTCAATTTGCCAATAACTCAAAAATAAACCCCACCCATTTTACCCTTATAGTACGTGTCTGTGTATGAGTGCTTGAGTGTAGCTTCTTATTTTAAAATCAAAACTCAAAGACACTTACCTTATATCATTCATGTATTCTTTTATCCATTTTTTACAATCCAATTCACAATTCACCACAGAACACTTTAAAAAGTTCTTACACTTCTTCTTTCTCCTTATTTAGTCTCTCTGTTTTTTCAATTTCTTCACCGTTTTTCCTCATTTTCTTCCCTTCTTCTTTTCTTCTCCTGTTTCTTTGCCTCTTTTAAATAGAATTGTCTTCTTTCTTCCTCTTCTTCCTCTGAAGAATCCTTCTCTTCTTTCGAAGACTCCCTCTCTTCTTCTGAAGAATCCTTCTTTTCTTCTGACTCCTCTTGTTTCTTTTTTGGGCAATCTGGAGACCAATGTCCTTTTTCTTTACAATAATAACAGGTATCTTGACTTTTGTCTTTTTTAGCCCCTGTTTTTTTTCTTTTTTGACGGTCTGGACACCCTGAAGACCAATGCCCTTTCTTCTGACAGATATAGCAAGTATCTTGACTTTTATCTGGAAAGGAAGGAGAGTAGTCCGTCGGCTGGTCTGAAGAGAATTTTCTAATGACCCCTCGCAAAGCTCTGACGAAACGTTCCATCTGGGTAGTCTCTTCCATCGTTGTGCTCGGCTTGAGAGTGAAATGAATAGTGAAAGGACAAGACACACACCCTTTTTATATACGCTGGTTTGCCAAGACTATAAATTAGTCTATGGTGTTTAAACTTGAGTCATTTGACGTTTTGCACTCAAGATGAAACGATCCCATTCATTCGAGAAGAAAGAAGAAGAAGAAGAAAGTAAGAGGCAGAAACGTGATCTATCGCCTCGTACCAGGGCTGAAATCTTGGCACAAATTCATGCCAGTGATTTTGAAGAGGACATGAGTGAACCAGAATCCGAACCCTCTAAACCAAGTTCACCACCCTTAGTCAACCCTGAAAAGTACTATTCCATTCGAGAGACGGAAAAGCGCTCCTCTAGAAAATTTAGAACCACGGCTTACACCTACACGGTGAAGTTTAAAGATTTCAAGGCCGACGTACCCTTGGAGAAAGCAGAAGGGTTTATCACCGAGATGTGGGATTCTTTGCTCACCGCACTCAAGCGACAATGTCAAGCCAAAGAAGACGATCGCTTGACACTATCCATAGATCACGACGGTTTGAAATCCCCTGTTTGGATCGAGTTTAGCAGACCCGCAGAACTGACCCCTTCCAAAGTCATGGACAAGATACAACAGGTGCAACAATCTAATGACCAGTTTGACATCACCGATGGTAAAGCCACACTGAAAATGGCCCACGTCTCTCCTCCTCAAGGAACTGGATGCAAAAAGATGTTATTGGTGGACGACCTTCGCAACACCAAAAAGAGTCTCGTCCGAATTAACAACCCTCAAGCCCAGATGTGTTTAGCCGGTGCCATCGTGGTGGGACGAACCTATGCCAACAAGAACGACACGGTAGAATGGAAAAGAACCTGAAAAACTATTCAACGATGCGATCGAGCCAAACAACGAAACGAAGCAGAACTCCTGTTACAACAAGCCGGACTGTCCAAAGACACACCCTGTGGCATTCCTGAGATGCAAAAATTGCAAGATGCCCTAGCTCCACGCTACACCTTGAAAGTGCACCCTCAAGAAATGCGTGGAACTCTGTTGTTTCGAGGCCAAGATTTTAAGGACGGAAAATACATTCATGTCTATCATCACGATGACCATTTCGATACCATTACCAGTATCACTGGATTCCTGGGATACAGTTATTATTGTGAGAAATGTGACTATGGTTATAACAATCGAGAGCAACACAAGCATTGTGGAATGAATGCCCAGGATGTTTGGCCTCTCCACCCTGTCTGAGCGAAGGACCAGTGCCTTGTTCGACTTGTTTGCGCACGTTTGTCAGTCCTACCTGTTACCAACAACATCTGAAGACGCAAGGTTCACAGCAGAAATGTGCTTGTCAACTCTTGAGATTGTGCCCTACGTGTAGACAAGGCATACGTACCAATAGTACCAAGGCACACGTATGTTCAGGGAAAAAAAAATGTCACATTTGTCACCGCATCGTGGACTTGGAACACCAATGCTACGTGCAAAAATACCAACCCCCACCAGAGAAAGAGGACGGTCACAAGAAGAAAGGCAATTTCATCTTTTTCGATTTCGAATGTATGCAAGAGACCGGCATTCACATTCCTAATTTCTGCGTGGCTCATCGAGCGTGCGAGAAGTGCATTCAAGAACCTATCTTCAGTCATTGCCCTCACTGCAGCAAGATTCCCGGAGGGCGTGAAAAAATCTTTCGGGGACCAAACACGTTAGCCGATTTTGCCCAATGGGTCTTAGACCCCATCGACAAGACGTGGAGCCAAGAGGACATCGAACGTTACGGAGATTGTCATCGTCATGCCACGGTGATGGCTCACAATTTCTCCGGATACGATGGACAGTTTCTTTTGAGGTACTATGCGGAACAAGGCACCGAGCGTCCTAAAGTCACTTTGAACGGAGCCAAAATCATTTTCATGCAAGTGGGACAAGTGCAGTTTAAAGATTCGACGAGTTACTTGGCCATGCCTTTAAGTCGAATGCCTAAAACGTTTGGAATGACAGAAATGGCTAAAGGGTACTTTCCACACTTTTTCAATACGGAAGCCAATCAACATGCCGTTCTACCCCATTTGCCTGAGGCTCACTATTACGACCCCGACAACATGCGTACCGAACAACGAGAAGCTTTCTACGCTTGGTACCAGGCTCATGCCTCGGACCCTTTCGACTTTCAGGAAGAAATGCTAAAGTATTGTCGTTGCGACGTGGACATTTTACGACGTTGCTGTGGAAAATTTCGAGAACTGTTCATGGAACACGGAGGGGTCGATCCTTTGAAAGAAGCTTGCACCATTGCCAAAGCGTGTTCCTTAGTGTACCGCCAACGATTCATGCCTGAAAACACCATGGCTGTCATCAGTCTTCAAACGACCCACTATGTCAAGCGTCAATACTCGGTCAAAGCCCTACGTTGGTTACATTACTTGTGTGACAAGGAAGACAAATGGATTCAGCATGCCCGCAACGGAGGAGGCGAAAAGACCATCGGAACGTATTCGGTAGATGGCTGGGACTTAGAAAACCCCAAGATCGTGTACGAGTTTAACGGTTGCTTATTTCACGGATGTCCCGTCTGTTACCCTGACCGTGACACTAAAAATCAGTTTTTGCAACGAACCATGGAAGACTTGTACCAGGACACTTGTCAGCGACGCCTAAAGTTAGAACAGCAAGGATACCAAGTGGTAGAAATGTGGGAACACGAGTACGATCACCGTTTGAAAACCGATCCCGAGTTTAAACGCCTCGTGGAAAGTTACCAGTTCATGGACCCGCTGAACCCGAGTGATAGTTTGTACGGAGGAAGGACCAATGCCACCTGTTTGCTGTACCAAGCCGACGAAGAGAAAGGAGAAGAAATCAAATACTTGGACGTGTGTTCGCTGTATCCCTACGTGTGCAAATATTGTCGCTTTCCTGTAGGGCACCCGCAATTGTTGACGGAACACATTGACCTGAAAAACATTCGACAATACGAAGGCTTGATCAAGTGTAAAGTTTTGCCTCCCACGAACCTATACCATCCCGTCTTACCTCACCATTGTCAAGGCAAACTGATGTTTCCCTTGTGCCGTACTTGTGCCGAAACGTGCAACCAGGACCAACCTTGCCATCACAGCCAGGAAGAACGTGCCTTGACGGGAACCTGGGTCAGCGTGGAATTGTTCAAAGCTCTGGACATGGGATACCAACTGTTAGAAGTGTACGAAATTTGCCACTTTCCCAAGACACAACAGTACCACAAGGGTGACCCTACTCAGAGAGGCATTTTCGCCGACTACGTGGATGCCTTTTTGAAACTGAAACAAGAAGCCAGCGGCTATCCTTCCTGGTGTCACACTCCCGAAGACCAAATACAATTCAAAGAGAAATACTACGCACAAGAAGGCATCTCTTTAGACCACATCGAAAAAAACGAAGGCAGGCGATCGTTTGCCAAAGTGATGTTAAATTGCTTGTGGCGTAAAATGGCACAACGACCGTGTTTACCCAAGACGGAATATTTGACAGAACCTTCCCGCTACTTCCAGATGATTCACGACAAAACCAAATACATGAAACACGTGGACGTCGTTCGAGAGGATTTGATCTTGGTCAATTACGAAGAAGATCTGGACTTTGTACAAGACGACCCTTTTGGAAATGTCATCATTGCGGCTGACGTGACAGCTCATGCTCGCTTAAAATTGTACGAAGCTTTAGAACTGTTAGAAGAACGCGTCCTGTACTTTGACACGGACAGTTGCATTTACATCCATCACCCGATTCAACAGCACCCTGACATCGAAGGAGACCGTTTAGGAGCCTGGACAGACGAGCATCCCGACGACAAGATTCTAAGTTTCGTCAGTGGTGGTCCCAAAAATTACGGCTACGAATACCGGGACAAACAAGGAGAAGTGCACACGACGTGCAAAGTGAAAGGACTGACTCTGAAGCATCGTACCAGTCGAGTGGTCAACTTTGGAGTATTGAAAGAAGCCTTGCAATCGGGAGAGGATGGAAACTTTAAAGTGACCACCTATCAACCGAACAAGATTGTACGTTTACCTACTCACCACATCGTCAGTCGACCCTTGGAAAAAGTCTATCAAATTGTATACCAGAAGCGAGTGCGACTTCCCAATCACTTCACCTTACCGTACGGTCACGTCGGTATTGGTCTGTATATGAAAAGGAACCCTAGGCAAGATCGATAGTTCATTGTTCATTGAAGTAACTTACCATGTCGTTGACGAAGAAGAAACCAGATTGGTTAGGAGTCAAATGTTGGACATCACCGAGACCAGGGTTTTGAGGCTTGGACACAAGAGGTGACCCAGTATGCACGAGAGTTATTCAAGGAAAAAAGTTACTTTTCAACCTGTGTTAGTGACGGTGCCAGAAGAACCCGTCACCCAGGACAGGACTGTCGTGGACATGCCTGAAAGACCCTTTCGGGAGGACACTTGTGTGACCTTACCCCTACTATAGAACTGGTTAGAACTTTACCCAAAACATGTTGTACAGACACTTGTGTTTATTCCGCGTTCATGGTTATCATGTGCCTTTTATTCTTGTACTTAAGCCTTTGGCTTTTATGCATTTTTGTCTTTCGTATTTATGTTTGAAACATTCAATAAACGTGTTCTGAAAAAGTATATAAACTCTTGTCTTGTTTGTTTTTCGTGTCACAAGTGACATTTCTCACACCATGGCTACCTCTGCTTTCTCTGCTCCCTCTTCCTCTACTGTCAAAGTCATCGACGAACACTTAGATCGTGCCAGTTGGGAGGCTTTGTATCTTCGCCATCCCTTTAACATGCTCATTGCTGGACCTAGCGGTTCAGGCAAAACCGAATTCGTCAAACGTTTGATTGAACATAAACATCATTTGATCGATCGACCCCCTCAACGAATCGTGTGGTGTTACAAAGAGTGGCAATCGGCGTACAGCCTCTTGCGAGAAAGTCAAGGCGATTCCATCGTGTTTGTGGAAGGCAATCGTGTTTGTGGAAGGCATTCCTAAAGAAGACGACGGCATCGTCTCTGACTCCCGTCAAACCCATTTGGTCATTTTCGACGACATGTTAGGAGAAGACGAAGAAGAAATTAAACTGTGGTTTACGCGCAAAGGGCATCACCGTAATGCCAGTGTCGTTTACATCACCCAAAATTTGTTTCAACAAAGTAAAGCCCATCGCACCATCAGTCTCAATGCGCATTACGTGGTCTTGTTTAAAAGCCCTCGAGATAAATCGCAAGTGCAAGTCTTAGCCAAACGGTTAGGAACGCCTTGGCTGACTCAGGCGTACGAAGATGCCACTCAAACGCCACACGCCTATTTACTCGTCGATTTGAAACCTACGACTCCCGAGGATTTGCGATTTCGTACCCATTTGTTTCACCACTGGTGCCAAGACGGAGGGCCTGTCCTGTACACGTCTCCGTCCTCGACTTCATTTCACTCCCCATAAAAAAATCTATAAAAACCTCAGACCCTTTTTCGTCTGTCTCACACAGTGCGAACATGACGTCCCTTCAGTCGCATCTTCCCGTCAAATTGATTCGTGCCTTGTATGGCATCAGTCGAGAAAAAGATCCACAAACACGAGCTCGTGTCTTAGAAGCTAGTCTCAGAGAAGTCTTACGATGGTTCACGGTGACGGCACGTCAATTACTCCAAGGAATCATTCAGATTCCTCATCAAACCAAACGCTTTTTCGATCGAAACAAAGTCGCTTTGGTCCAACTGGCCGATCCCCGCATCGACACTCAAACCAAAAAACAAATCATTTTGAAACCTGGAGGGAGCGGTACTCTAGGAGGGGTCATCATTCGCTCACTCTTAAGATGGGATCCTAATGCCCCCAAAGTTATACCCAAGACAAAAGTCCAACGAAGCCCCAAGAAGAAAAAGACCAGGTCCCCAAGGAGAACTTCTCCAGTGGCAGGACCCTCCTCTGACCAGACACCACCACCACCCCGGAAAAAGAAAAGATGCCCCCAGAAAAAGAAAAGTCCACAGAAAACTAGTCGCAAGAGAGGCACTTCGGCCAGGACGCAACCTTACACTCGCAAACCACGACCTGCCACGGCAGTGACTGCGTCTCCGGCAGCTTCACGTTTGTCCACTTCTCCGTTAATGACACCCAGAACTGAAGAGTACTTGGAGACGTTGATCACACCAAGAACTTCTCCGTTGATGACCCCCAAAAGAACTTCCTCAGTGGCAGGACCTTCCAATTTAGTGGCAGTGGCTGCTGCTCACAAAGTACCTTCTCCCAAAATCAAAGTTCAAGAAAGATCGGGCATGTTACAAAGTTTACTGGATTTGTCCAAGCAAGAACTGGCTCGATTTAGTCCGTTACGTACCCCTGCACGACGTGTCATGCCTGTCCTCAAACTAATACGACGTAAAGACAATCAGTGGCGACGCGTTCCAGTATAAAAAAGGCCTGTGACCAAGTCGGGTATCAGTGTTTTTTGGTGCTCCTGAAGACTCAAAGATGTCACCCTCCAGAGAACCCCAAGGAAAGAAAAGGAAAGGACTGCCACCACGTTTAGCCAAACATGGGGACATGTTATCTGTCCTGTCCAAAGCTACTCCACCCCTACGAAAAAAACTCATTCAAACAGCCTCCAAAGAGGTCATCGATACCGTGTGCGAATGTTGTTTGAACGTTTTGAAAGGCACGATCCCTTTGTCCAAACACCAGAAACAATGCTTAGGCAAACATCGTCACGTTCTTCGCCAAATGGTTCAAAAGAAAATTCCCATTCGTCAAAAAAAGAAGATGTTAGTGCAGCGTGGAGGTATTTTACCTCTCTTGTTAGGCCCCATACTGAAAGGAGTCTTGGGAACCATGTTGGGAGGACTGGTGGGAGCAAGATAAAAAGGCCTCGGAAGTTCCAAGATCTCAGAATCGACCCCTGACAACCCCATGGAAGGACGAAAACTAGCTTTAGTGCCTTACAAACGATGGATGGAATACCATCGGTGGCAAGAACAACACACCCCGCATTTCCCTCCCAATCCCCATTTGAGCGAGATGTCCCAGTTACAACACGAATTGCAGTCCTTGATGGATCGCCAAGATTTATCCGAAACAGAAAAATCGCAAAAGTACGGTCAACTCTTGCAACGACTGCAACTCTTTCACCAGAAAGCTTTAGACGAAACAGCTCTACCCACTCTGAAAGATTTTAAGACCTTGATGAAAAGTCCAGCACCATCACCAGTACCAGTACCAGTACCACCAGTACCCGTGACCAAGACAGAAAAAGGAGAAGAAGAGGAAGGGTTTCAAACTCCACCAGAAAAAGTACGCAAGTTAACAACACCACCTACCTCCAGAATTGGATGGATTAAAAAGATGATGGCCACCCCTTCTTCCTCACAAGAGAAAAAGAAAGTGAAGACAGAAGTGAAGACAGAAGTGAAACAAGAACCGATATCCCCCGCTCAGACATCCATCTCCTCTTCGACACCTATTGCTGGCCGCACACGCAAAGCATTGCAATCCAAGAAAATACCCCAAGAGAAAAAGAGTAGCATCCTCCAAGAGTTGGTGTCTTATTAACACACCAACCAACAGAAAAAAATGGAAAAAGTCTTAGCCAGCATTTACTACGATCCCTCCCATCCTGCAGGTTACGCAGGAGTTCAAAAATTGTATCGTGCTGCCAAAACGCGACTGAAAAGTCTCCGTTTACCTCAAGTGCAACGATGGTTACAAGAACAAGCTACCTACACTTTACACAAACCCATTCGACGCAAGTTTGCCAGAAGTCGCACCCGAGTGGAAGGCATCGATCATCAATGGCAAGCCGATTTAGCCGATGTCTCTCATTTGGCCAGCTACAATCGTGGCTACAAATATTTGTTTTGTGTCATCGACGTCTTTTCCAAATTTGCCTGGGTCGTGCCCTTGACTTCCAAATCGAGCAGCGAGTTAGTGCGAGCCCTGCAACGGGTGTTGAAACAAAGCGGTCGTCACCCTCTTCGATGGCAAACGGACAAAGGCACCGAATTTCTGAACCAAGCTTTCCAAAAAGAATTAAAGAAACGTGACATTCATTTTTTTACCACCGAGAATCCCGAAACCAAAGCCAGCATCGTGGAACGTTTTCAACGCACTTTGAAAGAACGCATGTGGAAATATTTTACGCATCACCACACTCTGAAGTACATCGACATCTTACCGCACCTGGTGCAAGCGTACAACCAATCTTACCATCGAAGCATCGGACGTGCCCCGCGAGACGTGACTCCCGACAACGAAGTGTTGGTGTTTGAGCACCTGTTTGGTACGTCCCCGACGAGGGCTGTCCCCAAGAAAAGTGGAGAGTTGGCCGTAGGAGATTGGGTGCGCATTGGCAAAACCAAACGCACTTTCGACAAAGGTTACTTACCTAACTGGACGACCGAATTGTTTCGCGTCACTGGACGAGTGCATGGCCGTCATCCTGCCGTCTATAAATTGGAAGACATGAACGGAGAAGTGCTCAAAGGAACGTTTTATTTGCCCGAGTTACAACGTGTCACCAAAAAAGAAGACGACGTGTACGACATCGAAAGCATTCTCGAACGCAGAACCCGTAAAGTGGGCAAACGACGTGTCAAAGAAGTCAAAGTACGTTGGAAAGGATATCCACCCAGTTTTGATTCTTGGATCGACGCTTCGCAAGTCATCGACTATAAAAAGAAGTGACCATCATGCCCTTTCACACAGCAGACGCAGCTACGTCGACCACTCCTCCTTCACCTAGTTCTTCTGTGCAAGATTTACAAAAACAACCCTTGTGGGTGTGGTGTGGAGAACGTGTGCCTAAAACGCAAATCGTCTTTTTCTGCCAAATCTTCGTGGTGTATTGTGTCATCGGGGCAGCCATCGCCAATTTGAGTTTGCAACAAGGAGACAAACAATTGTGGACCATTTTATTGAGCAGTTGCATCGGTTACCTGCTTCCTAATCCCTCCCTGAAATTCACCTCGAACGGGAACCCCGGGAACCTTGTGTCCAGTGCCAGTGCCAGTCACCACTTCAATCACAACCAGAACCCCATTTTAGACCGAGACACGCCTCTGACGTCCACTAACCCCTCGGACAGCCACAGAACTCTGGAATTATGAGTCACCAAAACCAATTTTACTTAACTTTACCCAGTGACAGTTCCATGGAGGTGTTTCCCAAGAACACGTTGTGCTGTTACACGGCCAAATTACCTCAGGCCATCCAGTTAGATCACGAAGCCCATTGGGAAGTGGCTTTAGTAGAAATGATTCACCCGACCCAAGTCCTCAATGTCCTTCCCAATCAAAATTTTTTTGATGTGGAAGTTCATGACGAGCAAATGCAATAGTGGATGGATAGCAATGTCAAATATGACAAGAAAACCCGTACACAAAAGTACACCACCTATCACTTGTTCATTCCCCCAGGCTATTATTTTAGTGGTCAACATTTGGTCAGCACCATAACCTCCAGGTTTAATGTCGTGTTTCTGAAAGCTTTGGAGCATGTCAACAAAAATGTCACCATGGAGTACCACAAAGCAGCTCGTCGCTTCTTGATGAAATTTGAACGGAGTAAAATCATGTCCATTTTATTTTGTCCTGAATTGTATGACATGTTGGGCGGAGATATGGACATGAGAAAGACCATGATCAAGAAAAACGAATTACCCATCGTTTACGACAACGAGTCTTTTAGCAAGTTATTTCGTGCCCCGGTAGAACTGAACCAAGGACTGAATTTGATGTTCGTGTATTCCGATGTGGTGGAGTACAACGTGGTGGGACACACCTCCGTACCGTTACTGCGTGTCATTCCTTTCAAAGTGGATTCTGCCACGAACACTGACGAGGAAGGTGGAAACACTTACCACGTCCACCGCGAATTTGTCCATCCTCACTATTTGCCTGTCAGTAAGTCGTATTTGGACACGGTCAACATTGCTATAAAAGGAGATCTGGGACAAAATATTCCATTCACCAAAGGAAAAGTCACGGTGAAACTCCATTTTCGAAAACGGTTCTCTCACGACTCTTAAGTCATGTATCCAGTGTACCGAGGGGTTGCTCAACAGCGAGGACACGGCTTAGGAGATATGTTAAAATCGGCCTTTCGTTCGGTGGCCCCGGTGTTGAAACCGATGGTGACACGCGGATTGCACGCCTTGAAAGATGCGGCACTGACGCAAGGCAAAGAATTTCTCCAAAATGTCATCATCGACAAACAAAACCCTAAAGAAGCCTTCATGAGGGCAGGCAAAAATGTCTTGCTGCAAACGGGCAAAGACATTTTAGGCCAACGAGAAACACCTATAAATGCCCTGCACGCTACCGAGTCAGGCATTCAGCAAGGACAAGGCAGAAAGAGACGACGAAGAAAACACCCTTTCACCAGACTTCAAGCGAGAAAGGCCAAGAAAAGAAGAACCGTTCGAGACTTAGACGTTTTCGATTATTGAGAAAAGAGACAAAAAAATGATGCACCGAGAATCTTGCGCTTGTTCCAAGACGGAACTGGATCTGTTTGCCATGCCCCCCACGATGATGACGATGCAAGAATCACAATGGGTGGAATTTCACCCCGTCTCCTCACTGACCGATTCCGCTCCCATCGAGTTTGAAATCAAAGGACAGCCCGAAGATTACATCGATCTGAATAGCAGTTTCTTGTACCTGAAAGTCAAAATTCTAGATAAGACTGGAGGTGCTATAGACGATGAAGCAGTAGCTCCCGTCAACAATTTCATGCATTCCTTGTTCAGTGGAGTGGACTTGTATTTGAATAACAAACTGATCAGTAGCAGCATGGATACTTACCCTTATCGTGCCTACCTGGAAAATCTCTTGACGTACGGAATAGATGCCAAGAACACTCATCTCAATGCCTGTGTGGTATGGGAAGCTGACGAACCTACCAAGTTTGAAATATTGGAAACTGATGAAAAGAAAGACAACAATGATGGATTTGTAGAACGAAGAAAGAGAATCACGGGAGCCGACACAAGTTTAGAACTGATGGATCGTTTGCATTTGGACATGTGGTTGCAAGAAAAGTATTTGCTGAACGGGGTGGATGTCCGCCTGAGACTGAATCGTAGCAGTGCCGCTTTCCATTTGATGGCTGATAGTGACGGTTACAAAACCAAAATCCTAGAAGCCAGACTCTACGTACGCCGTGTGGAAGTGTTACCTAAAGTGGGAAACGACATCAGTCAGACGTTGAGCAGAACGACCGCCAAGTATCCCATACGACGCGTGGAAGTGAAAACCTTCACCATTCCCAAGGGACAGCGATCCATGATCGAAGATCATCTGTTCCAAGGACAGTTACCCAAACGTTTGATCGTTGGTATCGTCGAGAATACAGCCTTCAACGGAGCTGCCGAAAAAAATCCTTTCTACTTTCAACACTTTGGCGTGTCCAAAATCGAAGTCAGTCGCGATGGCAAGACCTTGTGTACCCGACCTTTCAAACCTGACTTTAAAAAGAAGAATTACTTGAGATCGTACTTGTCCTTGTACGAAGCCACCGGACAGTTAGGAACCAATACCAGTCACGGTATTACGTACGAGGATTATGCAGGAGGCTACGCTTTGTGGGCTTTCGATTTCACTCCAGACCAAGGCAGCGACGAGGGACATTTCCACCCTATAAAATCCGGCCAGATTCGTGTGGAAATTCAGTTTAAAGACCGAGACCCTGATGAAACGGTGAACGTCATCCTGTATGCAGAATTCGATAATACCATAGAAATCAACAGTTTGAGAGAAGGCATCCTAGATTACTAGAAACCATGGAAGACTGTTATCCCTCTTTACCTAGTGGGGAAACTTTTAGTGTTGCATTGTTGTTAAAAAATGTTAGAATTGTTGTTGTTTAGTGTTAAGTGATTTTTGAATAAAAAATGTTGTGTTTTGAAAAAATTGTTTCATGTTATATTGTTGGATTATTGTTAAAAATGTTAGAGTTGTTGTTTAGTGTTAAGTGATTTTTGAATAAAAAATGTTGTGTTTTGAAAAAAATGCCTTTGTCTTTTGTTTAGCTATAAGAATGTTGGATTGATGCTCTTTCATTTCTTACTATCCCTCTCATGACACTCACTGAACGTTGCGACTCAAAAACCGTGTGGGGGATGTTTTCCTTCACGTCCGCGCTTTGACTTTAAGAACCGGGTTGTTTCCAGTCTAACCATCCATTGTCGACTCATCCTCCTAAGAAGATGTGCTCCAAACTAGCTAAACTCAACGAAGCCTACGTGAATTTGCATAGGGTCAGACACAGTCTGATACCGAAGCCAGAAGAAATAGAGAATGTGAGAATGTTAAAAATCACTGAAGACCTGATAGAAGAGCTCTTCAGAGAAGAAATGAACAGGGAAAAAGAAGAATGGACAGAGAAGTACAGACTTCAGAGACAGCAGCAACAACAACAACAAGAGCAGCAGCAGCAACCTGAAGCTGACAGAGGCTTTGTCGATTGTCGTATCGACACCAAAGAGTTCTTCTTCTCTTTCCGAAGAAGCAGACCTATCGCCAGAAAGTCTATCCTCAGAGGACATCGCATTCTTAAAAACTAAAAAGAATGCCATAGCAAACAAAAAAAAAACAGCCCTTTTCAGGGCTACCCAATACTCTAGAAAAGAAATAACAATCGATTTGCCAATGTGTGTAGGTAGAGTAGTGTGAAAATAAACACTAACTCTTTTTTTAAAAAATGTGAGGGTATGTGTTTGTGTGTTTGTGTTTGTAAGTGGTTAAGTAAGTTGGTATGGATAGTAGATTAAAATGATGTCTTTTTTTTTTTTTGGTGTTTGAGGTGTAAATTTGGGGTTAGATTGGATTGCTTTGCGTAGGTGGATAGTCTATTGAAGTGATTTATAAAAAATTTTAAAATAGTGATGGGTAGCATAAAAAGTGAGTGAGTGTTTCTTTTAGGTCCGCGCGTTGTTTTATGGTCATGATGTAGGTAAGATCAATTTTATGTTTTTAGGGGATGTTTTCGTTCACGTCCGCGCTTTCACTATAAATTGAAACTCGTTCGGCAGTCCAGCTACCCTTGTTGATTGATCAACACCAAAAATGAACACGAGACTGGAGAAACTGTTGGAACTTCATGTGCATCTGGAATATGCCAGGCGCATATTAAATGAACTGGCCGCGGAAGCCATTGTGGAGGAGGGAAGGATAAGAGAGGAGGAGGAAAGAAGAAACAAAGAAGAGGAGGAGAGAAGATATAAAGAAGAGGAAAGAAGATACAAAGAGGAGGAGAGAAGATGCAAAGAAGAGGAGGAGGAGGAAAAGGAGAGAAGAAGAAGAAATTTCAGAATCCCAGAGAGCGAAAATTGGGATTCTGAAGCGACATATCCTGCCTCTGCTCTCTCCCCCCAAAAGGTAAAAAGTAATTGGGGGATAAGATGTGTATGCGGCGCCAGGCCTGGAAGGTGCCACCATTAACCAGGTGTCCATGAAGTTCCAAACAAAAAAAAAAACAAAAAAAAAAACAGCCCTTTTCAGGGCTACCCAATACTCTAGAAAAGAAATAACGATCGATTTGCCAATGTGTGTAGGTAGAGTAGTGTGATTATAAACACTAACTCTTTTTTAAGATAGTGTGAGGGTATGTGTTTGTGTGTTGGTGCTTGTAAGGGCTCAGGTATGTTTGTGGGAATAGTAGATTATGGGTTTCTTTATTGTTTCTTAGCGTAGGTGAAGAGTATAGTTAGGGTTCTGTAAGCGCTCACGTACGATTGTGTGGATAGTAGATTATGGATTAGTTTATTGTTCTTAGCGTATGTGTTTGTGTTTGTGTTTGTACCCGCTCACGTACGATTGTGTGAATAGTAGATTATGGATTTGTTTATTGTTCTTAGCGTATGTGAAGAGTATAGTTTGGGTTTTGTAAGCGCTCACGTAAGATTGTGTGGATAGTAGATTATGGATTTTGTTTATTGTTTCTTAGCGTATGTGGAGAGTATAGTTTGGGTTTTTATTATATGAAATGAAAAAGTATAGTTTGGGTTTTATTATATGAAATGAAAAAGTAGGGGGATGTTTTCCTTCACGTTCGCGCGTTGTTTGGTCATGATCTAGGTAAGATCAATTTTACGTTTTAGGGGGATGTTTTCCTTCACGTACGCGCTTTAAGTATAAGAACCCATAGTATTCGTCGTTCAAACCATTCTGCAAAGAATAAAAAAAGAAGATGGCTTCTAACCAAATGGACAAAATACAAACATTACAAGACGTTTTAGACAACTTAGGAATGATGGAGCAGATGTTAATAAGACTGGTTGAAGACCATTATTCCTATAGTCCCCATCGTGTAAAGATGGAAATTAATAACTTAAAAAAGGTAAAGGACAAGATTAGTGGTGTCATGAAAGAGATAAAGGAGGAGAAGGAGGATGAAGAGGAAAGAATAAGAATAAGCAAATGGAACGAAAAGATTGAAAAAGAAGAAGAAAATGAGAAGAGGAAGAAAGAAGAGGAGGAAGAGAAGAAGAAGAAAGAAGAGCAGAAGAAAAAGAAAGAGAAGAAGAGAAAGAGTGTTGGAGATAAAATAAGAACTTGGTGGAGAAAAAGAAGAAATTAGAAGCAGAAGAAGAAGAAAACCCAAAGGCCCTTTTCAGGGCCAGCCATATTTCTCGAAAAGAGATAGCCTTTCCATTGCCTACCCTTTTTTTAAATTTAAATTTAAATTTAAATTTAAATTTAAAAAAAAAAATCCCAAAAGCCCGAACTCTATTCCCCATGTTAATTTCCCCTTGTCGCTAGACAGACCCACACTATAGTTCCATGTTAAATTCCCCTTGTCGCTAGAGTGACCCACGATTTATTCCCATGTTAATTTCCCTTGTCGCTAATCTGACCCACGATTTTTCGCCATGTTAAATTTCCATTGTCGCTAATCTGACCCAGGGGTCTCTGTAATGCTAATTTCCATTGTCGCTAATCTCACCCCATTTACTACTCTTGGTAAAAGGTGCTGCAATGTATTATTATATAGTTTGCCTTGGTCTGATTATTTTACATTGACCCTGATGTTCTTTAGTGAGAGCTGCCATTATGTAGGTTGTGCTAAGGTTGAGTAGTTGATTGTTTGGGCTGCTAAAATAGAAGGTTTATTCAATGGAGTGGTATTTGCGGTTGTTGTTTTTTTTAGATTGAGGTTGTTTCGTGTAGAGTCCAGTGTTATTTGATCCAGTTTGGTTGATGGTGGTTTGAGTTGTTTTGGGTTCACAGGGCCCTTTCCCTTTTCTAAGTAAGTTTGCTTGTTTAGGGTTTCCTGTTGTTTGTGCTTTGGGGATTCTATCTGTCTAATTGTTGTGTTGGTTACGTTTTTCTCCCTAGTGAGGGGGTTGGGTTGTTTTTAACCCTTTTGTTGTTCCAGGATGGGATTGTTTGGTGTCTTTTTCCTGAGTCTGTTGGTTATTGGTTACGATTTTTGTTATTTAACCCTGAAGGGCCAGGTTTCTGACTATTGTGTATAACCTCTTTCCTGATTTTGGTTGGTGTTGGTTTTAGTTGAACTTTGTCATTCTGGGTTTCATGCTTTTTTGTTGTTTCCACTCGGTTCTTTTTTTATTTAGATGTGTTTGTTTATTGTTTGAGCTTTGTCTAGGCGGGGTGGGTGGGTGGGGGCTTGTTTGTGGTATTCCATGAAATAGTTCTTCATATGACATTGGAAGGGTGTCATCCAACTCCTTATATGCATAAGTTATATTTGGGTCTTTAAAGAAGACTGGTGATAAAAAAGTAATCAGTGCTATTGCTTGTTTTATTTTCGAGGATGGGGCTAGTAGGGGTCCTGATTTTGCATTTAAGTGTTTTCTTGACTACTTGATGTATAGGTTGAGGTTTGTAACCTCTTCCCTCGCCAATGATAATTCGGGGTGGGGGCTAGTGGTGCCCTGAAATTTATGTTGTGTTTGAGGGCCACAGTTGGCCATCTGTTTTGTGAGAGTATTTTGTTTCCTACTTCTAGGAACTGTCTAGCGGTAAATGCTGCTTTTAGTTGAGACATTTTTAATAAAAAAAATCTTAAGTTGTGGATATTTAACTTGTTTGGTTTAGCGTTATTTCCTAGGTTATCAGTTTAGAAAACTATGTTAGTTGAGAGTGAAGTAAAGTATTAGTGAAGTAAAGTAAAGTAAGTTAAAAGGAGGTTGGCGTATACTGTTTTTGGTAGAAAAACTATGTAGTGGTTTGTAAGTGCCTACAAACTTACTAGTATTCTGCCCAGATGTTTACTAGTGTGGTTCCTAGTACCTGTTTTCGGAGCTTGCCTGAGAAGGGTTAAAAATGTATGAATTGAAGAGTAATATCAGAAATTAGAGAGTTAAGAGCTGTTAGATTTTCCAATACCCGTGAATCTCACAGTGATTTCCTTTGTGCTAGAAATGTTATTTTATTTGGCCTAATCTTTCAATTTCCATGAATTTGGCTACTTGTCGTTCTGTGGAACATTTAATTATAAGCAAGTTGTTTCTAGTACTTTTGATCGAGAAATGTCCTTGGTGATGTTCGTTCAGTCGCCTTACTATGGTCCCATATGATAATTTCGTCACTTTGGAGTTCACTCCCTTGACGAAGAGGGTCAAATCAGTGGGGTGTTTGTTAGTTTGTTTGGTATAGTGTTATTTTGAGAAATTTTATTTATTTATTTGATATTTAAAAAATTAGTGATTGAGTTTCGTATTTTTTTATACTATAAGGTGAGAGATGTGGGCTGGGCTCCAGCTCGCTTTTGTGTTACTCACCCTAATGGGCAGTAATACTGAAAATCCTCCCCCATCTCCCACTCTGTATTGAAAATGATTTTTTTAAAGGTCTTTAAGACAAGAAGTTTGTAATTTCATCCATTATTTATAATTGTTATCACCTGGCCACAGGAAAGCATTGTTGTTATTATGTAATCAATTATTTTTAAAACCACTTTATGTTCATATTCCACATCTATATATAGTATATTGTTTCTTTAATATTTGTATTTTGTTTAACATATTTCCATAATTAGAAGTATCCTATTATTTTTTGTTTTATAACAATGGGCAAACGTATGTAGCTTGGTAAAGTTTGCTGTTTTAAATAAAGGGCATTTCGGTATTATCTTAATCAAACGACGTCTGACATCTTCTTCGCCTGTAAGCCAGGCGTTGTGTAGATATTTAAATATAATACTTTGTGATTTTACAGATCTTATTTTCTCCCAATCTTTTCAAGTTCTTCCCCAGTTGATCTACCAGTTTTCTTGTTCTACTCTACATCTTATTCTTTTAGTTACATCTTCTCTGATCAATCATAACTCTTTTTTTCTATCTATTTGCTATAACTCTGTCTTATCCCTATATTTTAAAAGTATATCTTTTATATATCTAAATTTACGTGGCACTTCAGTTTTTTATATTGTTTCTGTATATCTCCGGTCGGCTTCTCATAGTGAAGCGGAACTAGTAGATATACAGTGCCTTCCACACCGTAAGAGGCTCAGGTCGCACTTTTTAGACCTATTTTTTATATCGGTTAATTTCAGTAGTAGGGGACTTGGCGGTCCCAATCCCCCTCTACCTCTTGCTCTATGTAAAGTCTCTTTTTCGATGAAGTGTGTTTTATAGTCCCATATATAGTTTATAATTTCGTTATCAAGTGTGTTTATAATTTTATTATCCATATCGATTGATTTAATTGTGTAATTGATGTTTGAAAATAAGTATATTCTGGCCACTTGGGCCCGCTCCATGATGCATAATGGCGTTAGGGCCCAGATTTTCGCATTTTCTCTTATTTTGTTGATTATATGCTTGCAGTTTTTCTATAGTTTTACCAAAAGTGGACCCCTAGAGATTTTACCATATCTCTCAGTAGGTGAGGAGGGAGGTCAGGATGGTTGTCTCTCCGGTTGCCTATTTTAAGAATTTCAGTCTTGTCGTGGTTTATTTTTGAACCCGACTCTTTTCCAAATTTTTAAAATTCTTCTTCTAGGTGTTTGCAAGATTTTCCCCCTCTTATAAAGTTCGTACAATCGCCAGCATAATGGAGCATTTTAAATTCTTCTTTTAGATTTGGTATTTGTATTCCTTGTATTTCTGGGTTGTTTCTTATCTTATGACTTAGAATTTCAATTACCATTACGTATACTATCATTGATAGTGGGCACCCTTGCCTCACTGATCGTTGTATATCGAATTCTTTCGTGCATTTTCCATTTACCTGGACACATGAGGTTATCCCTGTGTATAGGATTTCGGTCCATTTTCGGAAGTTCGGTCCGAAGCCAAATTTGTTTAGTAATTCTGCATATAGTTTTGTTCTAATCGATCGAAAGCTTTTTTCCTGGTCGAAGAATACCATAGCACCCTTCGTGCCTGTTTCATTTATGTAATCTATTATTGTTTTAATGTTTAAAATATTGCTTTGAATATCCCGTCCTTTTCCTCCACAAGTTTGATTCACATTTATTATTTTATTTATTCCACCCTTCTCCCTATTTGTTAAGATCCTATTCAAACTATTCAAAATGTTGCAATCCGTATTCAAAAGTGATATTGATCTCCAGTTTTTAATATTGTCAATAATATTTAATTTCTTACTTCTATTTGCTGGCATATATATATATATATATATATATATATATATATATATATATATATATATATATATATATATATATATTATGTGCCAGTTTTGTATTTTTTCGTGTAATAGGCGTCCCTTAAAAAATTCTCCATCAAACTTTTCCAAACTGGTTCCCTGTTTATTTTTTATAATTGTTGCAACCCCACTCTAGTGTCGTTATTTATAAAATCGTTACATAAAACTATTCCATTTAATTTGTCCTCTATGAAGTATTTGAGTTCCGGTGTAATTATATTGTGTGTTTCTTGTATCCAAATAACATCAAAGTTTGTTTCTTTGCTTATTTTGTCTGCTTTAGCTTTGTCTATTCCATTGCTGTTAATAGTAGCGATTCGGAAGTTTATTTCTTCCATTTTCGAGTCTACACTTAACCAGGTGCCGCATCACTTGTATTGTACTATTTATCTAATTGTATTATGTTTATAAAGTATGATAGATTGCATGTATTATTGTGTACTAGTAAGGCTCTGGTCTTTTTCCAGAGCCTCTTTCGATCTTTGTATTTCCTCCTCGGTTATCTCTTCGATTTTTAATTCGTCTTCTACATTTATATTCGTTTCATCCTTTGTTTTGTAAGTCTCCTCTTTGTTTTCTGTTTCTAAGTTAACGTCCATGTCAGTTTCATTTTGTGACTCATCTGATGCATTTTCTTCGTCTATCTCGTTTCCCTGTCATTTGTCTGCTTGTTTTTCTTTTCTTTCCTTGTCGTCACTAAGTCGTCCTTACAGGTGGTAAAATTGTTTGTTGTGTCTTGTTATGATCAGTTTCACCTAAGCTCAGATTCTCTTCCAGGGAGGAGCCTAGTGAGGCAGTGTTGATGCTTTCTTTTTGTGTTCGCCGGTGTTGACGTCTTTGGTTTCAATCCAATCAGGTCCACCGTGCCGTCTTCCTCTTTCGTTACATCGTCCTCAGAGGGGCCCTCGTCTTCAATTAGAAGTACAAAATAGTTTTTTTTTTCTTCAAGGGTTTCCTCCCTGTATTCCGTTTTCTCAGATTTTCCTGTGGGTTTTTTTTTTTTTTTTTTTTTTGTGTGGACCCAATGCGGTCTGACTGAAGGGCTGTTTCATGAGAGGGAATGGACCCACGTACTCATGATTTTAAAATTGTTGTATATGTTTACCAATCACTGTGGTGTCAACCAATGCAGTTTGTAACGTCAGTCGCGATTGGTATGCGACAATGACGTCCCACTGGGGCACCTAATTTATGCAGGTGGAAATGGTTCCACATCTTCGCACGTGTACGAATGTCTGCACGTGGAAAGTGGGAAGATTCCGGCAAGAAGGCTACCCGCAGTAGAGTAACTGAACAACCAGCCCGTACTTAACCAGTTGTATTAATGGATCCTAACAAAACCAATATTGTGTAGGCCACCTGTGCAGTTGAGTCAAATTCAATTAAGTCTTGTAATTTTCTTAACTCCTAACAATTCCTAATTAAACTAGTAGAAAGTGTACATAATAAATAACCCTAACATTATAAATTAACTAATTGTCTAAGTGACAAATAAAAGTGTAGTCACTGTTAGGTAATTGGGTTTAAATTTTGATGCAGGCGACCGAAAAGATCAAGTCAGTAGACACAAAACACAAAGATATTTTATCAAATAGGTTCTCTAGCCAAAATGAGAACCAGATTCAATCAACCAGGCAAGGTGTTGTGTTGCTCGACCTTTTCAAATCGAGATCAGGAACGTCGTCTAGGCTGGTCCGGAATTATTCTCCACTGCTATTGTAGTGGTCATGACGTCTTTTCGGCTCCAGTATAATACTGTGCTATTAACTGGTCAATGGTAATCCGTGCTTTTCTGATTATTCGGATAAAAGGTTGGGTAGACAGGTTACCGTGGGTTCCATGCTCCGTGCATATCGCCGCGCCCCATTTTTCTTCTATTCTTATGGTTAGTCACGGCCCACGTGCTGTATGCTTATCCACTCTTTTCTCCCTCCTTTTTATATTTTCTAGTGATGAGTTCTCCGGTGTGTTAGAAAGCTTAAGCTTTCCCATGAGTATGGCCATGAAATTTCAGTCATGGGTTCTATTTAGATAGCTCGTCTTTCAACATCTTTCCCATATTCTAGTTGTGAATATACAGTTATCGGTTCTTTTTTAGAAAGCTCATCTTTCGACAGCTTTCCCATATTCTGTTATTTTGTATATATTTATTTATTCATTTTCAGTAAGCCATATTTTACTTTTCCTGGTTTCAACTGATAAAATTATGAAGTTGTTTACTTCTTTATGTAAATCTTTATCATTAATTCAATTTGTTTATATTAAGATGGAATCTTCAAAATAACCTATTTTATTTATTATTTTTTGTTTTATATTTTCTCTCTGTATTTCTAATCTTTAACAGAATAATATAATATGTCTTTTATTATCAAATTGTGTTTTGCATACTGGTGGATTATTTCTGATTATTTTTCTTAAAAATGCTTTTTCTCCAGTCCACCATGCATCATGAATATATTCAAATATTTTGGCTTTATTCTTTGGTCCTTAATGTTTTCGAAATTTTTCCAAACATCTTTCCATATTATGTAGGGTTTCTGTATTTCTGTTTTATTTGGTGGTAATTCTATATCTCTTATAAGATTGTAAATTTCCTCCTTATTCTTTTTTACCCATATTTCCTTATTATTTCTATATTCTTTTAATGCATTTGCTTGTCTATATGCGTTAATTGGTGGGTTGATGATTTTGGTAAGTTTATTATATTGGTATATATCTTGTCTGTGGGACATTAAGAAACCAAACCAATATAATTAGATGGCTTGCCAGTAATATTTTGGTTCATTAGTTAAATTTTTGAAATCTTCTATATAGTGTGTTGTTTGTTTTATTTTTAGGTCAGGGACATTTAGTCCCCCTTGGTGTTTTCCTTTATGGAGTGTATTTTTAGATAATATTTGTTTTCCATTATTCCTTAATAAGTTGTATATTAACTTTTCTATTTTTTTAATGTAGTATAATTCAAAGTCAATTACATCGAACTCATACCATATAGAATTATATAGGTATGTTTTAGCAATGTGTTTTTTTCTACTACATTGAAGTATCTGTTTTTCCATGTGTCTATGTGCTTTATAATCCTATTTTTAATTTGTTCTAAATCTAGGCTTTTATTGTTTTGCCGTAAATATACCCCTAAAACTTTTGCATGTTGTCTAATATTTTCTTGTGGAATTCCTGGATGATTATTTATCCATTTTCTTTTGAGTACAATTTTTGTAAGTCCAAAAAGGTCATATTGTTTTATTAGATATTGATAGGACTGATGTGTTGTAATAAAATTAGTGCAGCCATCTGCATGCTGGAATGTTTTGCATTCTTTTTTATATTTGGTGTGTTTATTTCTTTTATATTTTCATTTTATTTTATTGCTAATTGAAGTACTTCAATACCAAGTAAATATAACAACATAGAGGACAGTCCTGTCTTACTGATCTGCTTATTGGGAAGGGCTTTGTTCTAGCCCCATTTGTTTGTATAATAGATTCAATGTTGTTGTATAGTGTTTGAACCCACTGTATAAAAACTGATCCAAATCCCTATTTTTGACGTATGTGTATTATAAAATTGATTTCTGTCCTGTCAAATGCTTTCTCTTGATCAAAGATAATTAGTGCACCTGGCAGATCATTTGACTCCATGTATTCTATTATGGTTTTAATAGACAAAATATTATTTTGAATATTCCTACCTTTTTCTCCGCATGTTTGATTTGTATTAACAGGTTCTTGTAGATGTGCTTTTAATCGATTTGCTAAAATTTTACTTAAAACTTTGTAATCAAGATTTAATAAGGATATTGGGCGCCTGTTTTTCAAGTCTGTTATTTCATCCTTGTTTTTATATATTAAAAGTATTATCCCAGTTTTCATACTTTTTGTCATTTCCTTTTTCTTAATTATGTTATTATATTATGATTTTAGTAGTGGTGTTATTGAATCTTTGAATTTCTTATAAAATTCAGCTGTTAGCCATCAAGACCTGGAGATTTATCTTTGTTGAGTTCATCAAGTCCTTTTTTTATTTCATTCTCTGAAATTATGTCATCACATTTATTTTAATTAATTTCACTTTATACTGGAAATTGTAATTTTTTGGTATAATTTGGTATTGTTTCTTCAGGGATATTTTGTGATGTATAAAGTTTAGCATAAAAGTCTATTATATACTCTAAAATTGCTTCTTTTCCTTCTATTTCTTGATCACTATCTTTTAACTTAGTTATGTTTCTTTGCATTCCTCTCCTAATTTCTTCTCTTTTATATATACCTTTTCCTATATTATATATATATCTTGAAAGAGACCTGCTCTTATTTTTTCTTATTTTTTCTCCTTTAGTTCTTATTTAATTTATTTCTTCAAGTGCTTTTTTTCATTTGTTTTTTTCTTCCTGTTCTATAATGTTATCATTTATTTTTAATACACTTTGTCTCAATAATTTTTATAATTTTCGGCTTGCATTCTTGAGCAATTTTGATTAATTCTTTTGTATTCTTGTTTGATCTGTTCCCACAGTTCATAAATAGTATCTCCTTTGAAATTGTTAGAAACGTTATTGATTTATTCTTGATATTCTGGTAAACTTAGTATTGAGTTGTTTAATTTCGAGCGATTCTTTCCCCATTTGGTTGAGGATAATATTTTAATTTCAAGCGTTATGGCTTTATGATCAGATATTGTTTCTTCTAAAATTTTACTGTTTATAATACAATTTTGTGGATTTTTTGTTACATATGAGTGGTCTATTCTTGAAGCTATAAATTCTGTCATATGTGTGTATTCTACTTTAGTTTGGTGCAAAAATCTGTAAGTGTCTATTAAATTGTGATTTTGTATAATACCTTTCATTATTAGTGTAAATTCTTTTTCCCGTCTGGTGATACCTTGTTTTCAAGGTCACTGGTTATGGTGTTAAAGTCTCAAATTATTATTAAGTTATCTAGATTAAATGCATGTGTATAATTAGACAATCTATGAAGAAATGCTCTTTTTGTATGGGGGGGGGGGACATAAACATTAATAACATTTGTTTTATTTCTGTAGATATGTATGACTCTACCTTTGCATTCAATTGGTACTTGCATTAATTTCCAATTGTTTTGTAGTGTTTTGTTATTAATAATTATTCCAACTCCTGAAAACGGGTTATTTGTATCTTTGTCTATAATACATATTGCATTGAGTTGTTCTTCTATGTGTTGTATTAGTTTTTGTTTTATGTTATATATTTCCTGTAGAAAAATGATATCATAAGAGTTAATTATTTGAATTAAAGATTATTGATTTTTCAAAATCAAGACCATTTACATTAATTGTTATGATTTTTAATTTTTCCTCTTTATCCATTTTTTTGTTTTTGAGTTTATATCTTCTTAATTTAATTATTTGTTATTTGTACTGTCTATCTATGGTTAAACACTATTGTGTTTTGTCTTATGTGGATTCATTTTGGTGAGTGCTTTGTTTTTTCCACTTGGTTTTGCTGTCTGTTTTGGGCTTTGCTTTTTCCTACATTTGGTTTAGTCATTTTATCTGAGGCATTTTTTCTGATTGTTTGGATTGGTTGGATTAGTGTAGCAGAGTGGGTGTCCTGGGGTACTTTGTTCTTGCTGCTTTGTAATGTGGCTTTCTTGGTTGTTTCTTGTTGCAGACTAGGAATTAGTTGTGGGATTTGTGTGATCTCCTTTTTTCTTGGCTTTCTTTGTTGTTGCTGTTGTTTTTGGGGTGTTTGTTTCCTCACTTTCAGATGTCTGCTCTCTTTCATTTTGTATCTGTTGATTAATTTGTGTTGTTCATTAGGTTGTGTTGTTGTCATTTGTTGTGTTTCTTCTGCATTCTGTACTGTTTATATCCCCTTTTCTTTTTAAGGCTATTCATCTGGTGATGTTATTGTCATTGTTTCTCCAGCAGTGTTGTTTCTTGTGTTATTGTAGTTATTACCGATGTTGTTTGTGTCAAGTCCTATTGCTGAGTATTTATTTCCTGTGGTATTGAATTTTCATCAAAAAACACGTCCTCCATGTTTTCTGGTTCTATTGTTTTGTGTTGCTGCATGCGCATATGTTTTTGTGTTGTTTCGTTGTGGCTGTTGTTTGGGTCGTTTGCATCCCCATGTTATATGGCCCATCGCGCCACATTTTCCACAAGCCCCGGACAGTTGGCAGTCATAATACCAGGTTTGCACTAAAATGCCATAAATGTTAAATATTTCTGGAATTTTGGGAGCATCTTTAGCTTCTACCTTAACTACTATCTTGCCATTGAATAGTCCTGGGAAGGTTTTATACGAGTCTCTTCTTATCCCTATGGGTTTTATTCCTGTTCTTTTATGAAAACCCTCTTGGAATACTTCCAAGAGAATCTCCTTAGGAAATTTGCAGACAAATATCTCCGTAAATTTCTTCTCCACCAATCTTGTGATGGGGTGGGTGGAGAGATCAATGGCTAGAGACCACTGGTCTATATCTGGTCTATATAGGCTTTAAATAATTTGCCTTGTTCTATTTCCTCTTCTTCAGTCCTGAAAAATTCTCTAAGGAGGTCTTCTCCTCTGATAAATTTGGTGGGCGCTTTTGCCATTTTTTTATTTTGTTTCCAAGTTTCTATTTCTAAAACAAAACACTCTACTGTTTTAAATTTGTAAGGATTATTATTGATAGGATTAAGGCAACTATTACGCGCGCGCGTGTGTGTGTGGGTGTGTGTGTGTATGTGTGTATGTGTGTATGCGTGTGTGTAAAGAGAGATATTTAGAAGTTACCCTACTTTGTTTCTTCTCCCTATCCACACAGGTACTTCTTTTCCACTATTCTCTTCACAGATAGTCACTGCAGTTCAAGACGGAAGATGAAAGGTGAAAAGGCGCGAAAATTCTAAATTTCCCTCTGATTACAATAACGGGCACTTCGTCCACAGCTTGTGACGAGAACAGGTGAAGGGAATGAACTGAGCGGGGTTATTTATAGTGGAAGTTTATTCACCAATCCAAACACGCGTTACAAAATTCAGTCACAACACGGAGTCAGTCTTCCATTCCGAAGAGAGCGGACTGTTACGTCAAATCCCCTATATAGATGCGCTAGCGTCCGTGTGCTGTCAATCCATGCGAAACACTTTTCAAACATGACTGAAACTAAGAAGTGAATTGGGGTGCACTGGCCGTGGAGACGAGAAGCGATGAAATAGCAATGGCTACCAAAGTCAGCACAGGCTTACTTCCAGAAGAGGTCGATTTTAATTGGGATTTAGTCTATTTTCTTTCTTGTTCCGGTACCAATGCCTTCGCCATCTTCTCCTTAGCAGCAAAGAGGGCGAACAGACTCTATTTGACTCACTCTCTATTTCAATAAATACGCCTTCGTGGAAATCGCAAAAAAAGGTTCGAAATTAACGTGCCTGGAAAATCGTAGCGAAAGATTTTCCAATCTAGTGCCGAATAGGAGACTTCGCCCTCGTTGCTGCTATTAATTAAAAATTGTTATATCAAATAATGTTTCATCCAGAATCTTACACTGCCCGATTAGCTCGAGAGCGACTAGAAGCCATTGAGAAATTTCTCCCCGTGAAAGATTCTTTCAGAAAAAACCTACAAGAACGGCAAGAAGGCCAAGTTGAATACGCTGAAGGTTCAGAACAGTTATTTAAACATGTTACAAAAGTTACTGAAAGAGTTGCAACGGCTACTGAGGAGGGTCTTCTTCCAGTATTAAAACGAGCAGAACAAATTTTACAGGAGCTTCCAGCTAAAATAGCCGCCGCACAACCTCAACCATTTCCTCAACTTGTCGACGAAGGTGAAGAAACACCTGACGGTGCTGTTGGTGAAAAAACCAAAAAAAGGGAAAAAAGGGAGTTGATTTTAGGGAAAAATTTACTAAAGAGGGTATACAAGAAATACAAAAACATAAATTGAAAACTAGACAGGAAAAATCCAAGTTGGGTGAATTTGCTGCTGAAAATTATCATTGAAGAGACAAGTTTTTAAAACCCGAATACGCTAAACAAGAAGATAGTAGTACATGGAACGACTGGGTGTTTAAAATAGATCAAAATGTTGATCATATAGACAAAGAAAATATTGATTATAAAGTTTATTCAGAAGGAGAAAATGGTTATAACAAAACACAAAAAGAACAAGAAATAGAACAGAAACAAAAAAAAAAGGGAACAGAAACAAAGAGAAAGGGAACGGAAACAAGAAGAAAAAGAACACAAAAATGCGGCGACAACCTCTTAAGCAAGATCCTCCCTATCAGCTTCCTCCTCCATTGTAACAAACGGAAACAGATGATGACTTTTATATACTATATGGAGATCCAGGAGAAGAGTTTTACGATGCATCTACAGGAAGTAGTTTTTCTACAGGAAGTGTTTTGTCACTTGTCCCAGCAATATTCTCAATGACGTAGAACGACTAGAAGTTCTTACAGGAGGAAAACGAGCTGGTAATAATTCTCCGGAAATAATCAATGAAGCGTCTGATATTTGTCAGCGATTATTTACAGGTGGTATCATGGATATTAGCGTTTACCGAGAACTTATTGGTGGGCTCGTTGACGACCTTCACTGAGTGACTAGTTGTTACAATGATTAGATAAATAGCAAGTAAAATGAGATGATCATACACAATAGCCAGCGTGGACCTGTGATAGTCAGAGCAATAAACTCACGATTACCAACCTACTCGGCGATTTACGGAGATGGGTTTGGTAATGTTGTTCAGGGATTATTCAGAAGGTTAGCTCCAACAGTAGCACTTGTTGCAAAACAATTATCAATGAAAGCTATTGACCTTGTTCGTGAAAAAGCTCCTGGTGCAATCGTCAACGTTGTTGGTAAGGCGTTCTCGGCAATCAAAGAAAGACTAGCACGATTAATACGGAGACAGCAAGCGGTCCGACCACAACCAGTGAAATTACCAAGCACTGAAGTTATGCCTGCAAATGTCAGTAAAATAATAAATCAAGCTGCAAATCAGAAACTGGCATCGCTAGCAGATCAAGGACCCAGTGAGGCAGGGCATACTATTTCAATTTTAATATCTGGAAGCGGAGTTTCCCGAAGGGGTAATCCTCGTGTTAGACGAAAATAATTATAATAAAAATGTTTAAGCGCATATCCGACACAGCATTTGACAGGGAAGCACCTGTCCTTAAAGATGAATCTGTACGTGATTATCAATTTTATTCTTATGACGCACGACTACCAAATCAGCGTGGAAGAATTGAACTGCAAGTTCATGTTACCTGTAGATATTATTTACCCGCTAAGGCTTTTATTGAGGTAAAAGGTGAAATTATATAAACAGATGATACTGTATATGCAAATGAAGTTCGAGTTGGTTTTGTCAACAACGGCATCATGGCATTGTTTGATAGTGCCACCTATATGATCGATGGAAAGAACATCGAGACATCTCAGAATGATGTTGACGTTGCTACAACAATAATAGGATTGGCAAGATACTCTGATGATTATACAAAATCAGCAGGCCCTACAGTGATGTTTATGAAAGACACTTCTGATCACCCAGACAGCAGACAGTATAATATAAGACGGCCAAGAAATTTTGCCAATAACAACGACGCAGAAGTGTGGCTGGCGGTTCATAATAGTAATCTAGAATTTAACCTAGGATTTACAACACGCCGAGCAATGTTGGAGGGAGGTCGTAGAAATTTTTCATGCGCGATTCCATTATCTCATATCTTTGGATTTTGCAGAAATGTTAGAAAAGTTATCTTTGGAGCTAAAGACACAGTTGCTCTTGTGAGAAAGGCTATCGACGTCGACGCTATATGGAGACCTGCCGGTGATGCTGCTAAAGTAATCCTAACAAAATTTTCGTTGTGGATGCCGGTAATGACTCCAACGATCGCATAAGAACAGCGACTATTATCTTTTATGGACACAGGCGGTACGTCTCTGTTGTCCTAGTTGACAATAACCACAGGTAGTATACAAACTGATATTAACGGTCAATTTACATGGCATGTAGCATCACAGCAAAGTGTTTCTGCACTACGACATATATTTGTTGCTTTTCAGAATTATGAACGAGTAAACTCACAAACTCGCTCCCATATGATATTTGACAAACTGGGTGTTACCGAGAGGATTCTTTACGGATACACGGACAACAAAAACCAACAGAAAACATACTACTGAATTTTGAAAACAATCATATAGCGCGTGCATAACATCGGTTAATGAAGTTTATGGGACGTGATCAAAACTTAGATACTGGTTTACAAATATCGCAGTTAGAAATCTGTATCTGATTTATTACTTTTCGCTGGAGCATCTTGATTTATCCAAACAATCTGTTATTGATATACACTTCAGGGCCAGCGTGAATACATGTGGTGGTGTTAATTTCAGAGCAATCGCGGTCATACTCAGTGACAAGGCAATGTTACTTGAAGGTGTAGTGGTCGAATTAGAGTCGTTGATGCCCCAGTGGAAAATCTTTAATCCAAGTTATTTAGAAACACGAGTATTTTATAAAATGTCTCACCATCATGTTAGTGTTAGTCTGACTCCTGGTCAGGAAGAAGCTACAATCCACATCAGAAAAAATGTGGGACCACAATAACGCTAAGGCACAATCAAATCACAGGCGGTGAAAATAAACTGTCGTTGACAGAACGTCAGTTTAAACATTTCAATAAAGCCAAACAATCCAAGACCGGAATACGACTTAAACTTTCATCCGGTGCCATTAGCGATACTGCTAAGACAGGCGGTATATTTCCACTTCTCGCAGCAATACCAGCGCTGATAGCTGCTGCTGCCCCAGCTGTCGCGAAAGCGGCCGAGTTGGGTGCTGTTGGAACAGCTGCTGGAATGGCATTAAAAAGGCAACAGGAAAGGGCTTAAGACTTCCCAGAATTTATCGAGGAAAGGGTCGGAGGCTTCTGGGAACACTACGTTGAACTCACAATGGGGTTTTACACCGTTGTCAAATTTTGATTTACTTGATGCTGCTAAACAACTAAAAATAAAAAAACTTCAGAGGTGCTTTTATGCGAGATCAATTATCACAACGACCAAATAGCGCTGAAACCGGTATTATTAACCTCGATAACAGCAATGGACCTGGAACTCATTGGGCATTATACGCGATTGACCCTCGTGGAATTGTTTGTTTAGATTCGTATGGGTTAGATCCACCAAAGAAATTTATCAAGTATGTTACGCCGCTGCAAGTAGTGGTTTGGTACTCAACGCTACCAACACAAAAATTAACCGATCCGCCAACATGCGGACGTGTAGCGATTGCTGTACTCAAGTCTGTATTAAAATTATCATTACCACCTCACAAAGTTGTGCACAATTATACAAGTCAACAGTTTGAGAGATCATTGATTTAGATCCCCATTTGGAAAAACGGAGAAAGGAATAATAGTAGATATTTACGGAAGATCCCTCGGTGGTATTACTGCGAGTAAAAAAATCTGACATAGATTTGTCACATTACGCGACAAAAGACGATCTTAATTATCTCATGAACCTGGCTGGAGTTGACCGGTATGAGGTTGTTGTTTTTCAGGACAGATACGGTGTTTTGAAAACGAGCAATATCAAATGGAATGATATAGTTCGACGAGTTCTCGGTGCGGTCACGGATAACATTCCAGTATTTACGGACGGTGGAAGAATCAGAGATTCAAGTATATCGTTTACAACCATCAGAGATGAATGAAATTGCAAGAAGCTTTGCTAATCGCTTGAAGAATACCGGGGACACAATGACAGGTGAACTCAGCATGAACGGAAATAATATAGTGGTTTTAAGACAGCCAACATCCGACGAAGACGCGAAAACAAAAAAATATGTGGACGTTAACAACAGCACCGTAGATAATAAATTATCCACGTTACGGGCCGAGTATGACGTTCATGTACATATGTTCACGAATCTTCGTAGAAATTTTAGAAAAATTGATGAAATCGCAGATGTTTTCTTTGGTACTCCATTGACCGCTGACATGAAACTCTCTGATATCAAGACAAACATTGATACAATTAAGAAAACACAAGAAGATATCGTAAGTGGAATTCATGATATCGTTAAAAAAAATTAATCTGATTAAAATTCCTCATAAACAGATTACCAACGTGTATACACAGTGTCATCCGGGTCACAACATGGTCGCAGCAAAATAATACTATCAAACATACCGCAGAAGTCACTGGTGTGTACAGGTTGTCTGTGTTCAGCGCTGAAAAATTTAGTATATACACTACATATTCCTGGCGGCATTCAACTGAAAAGTTTTCCGGGGTTGTGTCTTTTGTGCTAAATAGCGGGAACGAAGAGACATTTATACTGGAAACAGATGATAAAAAATTAACCGCAACATCTTACTGGTGGTGTCTGGAATTTGTTGCTGAAACACCTCAATTGGTTACTGTGTTAGGTATAATGGAAGTTAAAAAATTTAGATATGATCAAGTACGTGAATTTTAATCAGCGTTAAAAACCATCATTGACAAGTATACGTGTAGTTGCCATCGATGTTGTAGTATACTCGGTATCTACACTCGTTGCGTCCACCGGGGTAGTATTATCTGCGCTGACTCCGCTAACGGTAGCAATAGCAACAATATGTGTTCCATCAGCAGCAGCAATTGCTGGGGTTTTAATGTTATAGCGAAAAAGATATCCACGTGCGCGAGTACAAAATTGCACGATTATATCACGCGGTTACACGCGGAAACAAAGGCGTACTCGAAATTATCGCGCTGATATCATCCAGCCTTGACGACACAACGATATCAGATTTCGATTTTGCCATAATGGTTAAGATATACAATGAAGTAATTGATTTAGAAAACCACCATTTGAAAATGACGGTTGAAATAATGACCGATCTACTTCAGCAGATAGCCGCAAATACCAGTCCGCGGAAAAACCACAATGATAACAGTAAACTCCACTAACCCTGAATTCAGTATTAATTTTCCAACTGCGATTACGGTAAGCGAGATCGTCTTTGCGCAGTTGTGAGTATACAACAGTTGGCCAAATATCCGGTCGAAATCATTCGGTGGATTACAATCAAATAATTCGCTGGTGTTTGCCAACCAATATAAACCAGATGGCACCCGTGGCTGGAACGTTGTTGGGATACCAACCGGAAGAGATCAAATAGAGCAGATCAATGATGAATTTGCGCGTAGAATAAAAAAAAAATACAGGAAAGGAATCCAAGATAGCAATAAAATTTTATGAACCAACGCTGCTTGCGGCCATCGAGATAAATTCTCCAGATTACGCCGTGGATATTTATCAGTCATCAATCAGATCTGTGCTAGGATGACCTGATGTTGTCCCGCCGTTGCCTCCGCAGTTACCAGAACCCAAAGAAGAGTGAAGAGTATTTTACTTCGGACAAACAATCATACTACGAAGTTGCCCCATAATATAAAAAACATTTACTTGATATAAAAGATGCAGCTTGGGTTGGCGGGTTTACCTATAAGGGCAAGGGGTTTGCAGTTTGGTGTTTTCATAAACATGATGGAACTGAATTTACATTTATTTGCCTAGATGAAATTGTTTGATATTTCAGAGTTATTAATCAAGAACATAAAACACAACGAGAAAAACTACGGAAAAGTTTCCAAGAACATCTTTTTGATATAACAATTTCACGCGAGGAAATCATTAAATAAGTAGAAATATTAAATTAACTTGTTTCCGACATGGAATATATTAACCAACGAGTAATTCAGGAAACAATTAATTATACTCACGACATATATGGTAATCACTTTAGACAGTAATTTTTTGATGAATATAAGATAACAGAAGCTAATGTCCCAAATTAAATTTCCCGGGTATAACGTAGACGAGTTAAAAAAATCCGTCAATGATATCGTCAATAAGTTTACCCTAAAATACACGCCGAGGGAAGAAAGATATTTCCGTCCCAAGAAAACATTCTCCGACACAACAATGATCCCAACGGGACAGGCAGCCATGTATCTCCGGGAATTGTAAATATAGCATCGACGATCGCGGTCAACCTCGTCTGTGATGCAATTGATGGAAGCTATCAGGCAAACACAAAAATATCATCTCAGGTACAGCAAGGATATACCTTATATACTTTTACCCCGCAAGTCCCACCTGGATCTTTCATTGTGCAAGAGCCAATGAGTCCCGTTTATATACGGTGTCATAATCCGCGCTTATGAAGAATAAATTTCAGACTAAATGACCAGTCCGGCAACTTGATTGACCTAAGAAATAAAACGTTGAGTCTGAATTTATACGTGAAATCGTAAAAATCTACGATTTTCAAAAATTTCCTCGTCGTGTTATCTCCGTTGTTTTAATCAGGGGAATAGTACATACTTTGAAATTATCATTGACGAAGTCTTTCTGTAACTGTCGCTCAGATTCATAATAATATTATAAAAATGTTATTTTCTGTTGAAAATCTGACCGATTTTGTAATTTTGATAGGTAGTTGGGTAGTCAAAATCGTGCAAATCGACCGATTTTGTAATTTTGATAACTAGTTGGGTGGTCAAAAACGTGCAAATCTGACAGATTTCACGAAAAATCAGAAGAAAAAATATTTTATTGAAAATTGGTCGGTGGTGAAGGTAATAGGAACAGCACATATTTTAAAACAGCAAAAAAAAATTTAAAAATCTCCGTCCTTGACAGTCAAGGTGGATATTTTTTTAAATGACAAATGGTCCCAAATCTGACATACTTTCACTTTCATTTCCACGAATGAGTCTAACTTTCATTTTTATTACCACTAACAGTTTCTGACATAATTTTTCTTAGTTGTCTCACACGAGTATTAATTGTCTTTTTTGCTTCGTATTGACGAGATAATTCTGATTTAATTTAATTTTTTCTACTGCGGGGGGGGGGGGAGGGGCAAATTCCCTCACCTCATTTTCTTTTACCATGGCTAACGATTGAAACATCGCCGTCTGAATTTTCTTTTCGAATCTGTATTTCAATGGCAACGTATATCCTCCCTCCTCCTAACGTTCTTGCAATGTTTCAAAATCAGAAATAGTTTTTTCAAGAATTTAGTTAATCAGATATATTTATGCCGTATTTTTCTAATTTTTTAATAGCAGAAATAAATATTGATATTTTCCTAATTCATTATACAGTATATAATATATATTTAAAAGAAAAATATTTTACACCCCTAAGTGAATCATCTACGGTCCCCATATGACATCCTAGCAAGTCCAGAAGGGTGTGTTTGTTTTTTTTTACACTAAAGACGGCACAACCCCATGTGAACTCTAGTGTGTCCATATGTCATCCTATCAGGCTCAGGGGCACACGAAACACAACCCCCATGTCAGCCCCTGACCTGTCAAATAACAGTCTAGCAGACTCAAGAGGGCGTGTTTAGTGGAGGACGACACAACACATAAATCTTAATTCTAAGGAGGACGACACAAACCCCTATGTGAGAACCTAACCTGTCAAACAACATTCTTGCAGACTTAAGAGGGCGTGTTTCCCAAGGACAGCACAACACATAAATCTTAATTCTAAGGAGGACGGTACAATCTTCCTATGTGAACTCCTGGGGTGTCATATACATCATAGCAAGTCCAGAAGGATACAGTAAACCTTAATTCTAAGGACGGCACAACACATATAGTATTTACAGTATTTTCACTAAGGACGGCACAACATGTAGTATTTATAGTATTTACAGTAAGGTATTTACACTATTTACAGTAAGGACAGCACAACACATATAGGAGGGTGCAAACAGACACGGGGTCATTTTCTACGCACAATAGATTTTGCACACCCTTCCCCCAAATCAAGCTCTGGAAAGTGCAAAAGGCACCCGCCACGTGTTGACATGCGGGAAGATGTGTTTATCTTTTGAGTTTCTGGTAGAACCCAATAATAAAACAGGTCCTATAGTATATAAGCTGACTGATACTTGGAAATTCAAAGATAGCTCACGCGATAGGCGTGACTTATTTGTTGTTTATATTCTTAATTTTTCTTAATTATAATCACAGAAAAAATGTAGATGAACCAGAAAACCGCATGGATTCAGTAAAACAAATATATTGTCTGTGAAAAAAATATTATTTATTTTTAATAATCAATTACACCCGCCCGTACTGACAGTCCTTGATAAAATCAAGGGGAAAGTAATCGGAGATAACTGTTACGGCTTGAAATAGAACTTCCCTGACATCTGATGCCAGACTGATTGTTGAGATAGACCATAGTTATTTTACTTCCATGTTTGTCGAACCGTTACCACAAAAAAAATTCTTGCAGAGGTATTCTGAAATCAAGGACAGAGAAAAAATAAAGACACTGACTAAACGAGGAAAGAATGAAAATTTACCTGTGAGCCTATTTCAGCCATCATGTACATTTATGATACATTGAGAAACTATAATAGCCCAGAATAGCGCAATATGCATACAACTATACGATAATGAAACTAGGAGGCGGTTAATCAGTACAGGAAACAATAATAACTCTATCAACCGCGTTACATATCCGCGGTAGAGTTATCTCTCTTCATTGCCTGTATCTAAACATAACAAAATAAAATCCGCTGTTTATACTTCTGAGAAAGCGCTGATTTATATATTTTATTTGTGACGTTTTGTAATGAAGGCTGGCAGATAACGAAATACCTTGCAGCTGTATATATTGACTGAAATATTATTTCTTTGCCGGTCTCTATATTTTTTTTATTTGATGGCTCTTCTCCTAAAAATTCTTTCATACTTCCCAGCATTTCCGAACTTGAAATTCTCGATCTGTGTGACAGATTGAAGATTCTGTAAAGAGTTGTTGTTATTTTCTCCGTCAATATGATCGATCACAAAACCATCTTTGATCTCCCCTTGAAAAACCTCGACACAAACCTGTGACAGTAATACCTGTTTTCCCCAGCGTTGAATCTAAGATAACCAGTATTATCAAGAACACCAACTGGTTTTTCAGTCGACAGTTTTTGACTACACCATCACGAGATGTTTCATAATTTTTAATGGTAGGATGTCGGACAAATTCTTTTTGTTCCATTTATACATAATATTATTTGTCTAAATTATAATTTATCTTCAAATCTGGCTATATAGTTTCCAGGGGTTATTATAACCTTATCAATGACAGGGTTGTTATTTTATTTTATATCATATATCATTTTAACTCTCTATATTTCTTACCACATCAACGCGCACACAGCTGTGTCTTCCCTCTAACTCCAAGACCACACCGTAAACACGGTTGTGGACCAAGAATCACCCTACTTACACTTTGCAAATGTTGACCGCAGAATTCATTTACGTAGGATTTGTTACATGGAGTTGAAGACCCTACCATTAACCACCTGCATTGATTTCTTATTTGAGTCATAATATATATATATATAATATTTTTTATTTAAATACTTATCTGAAAAATAATATGGAAGAGTTTGAGAGATTATCTACAATCGAGCCGTGGAAAACTTCCAGATTCGATTTTGACAGAATAACTCCTGACTAGTGGAGACGAATTCTGACTGATCCGACGAATAATCTGATTAATATTATCAGGGATGCTAAAAACGAATTTCGTGATGATGAGGCATCTCGTACATGGCCGACATTAAAAATTATACGTGACACCAAAGGTGTCGACGATGTCATTGATGCTACAATGAAGGATACGCGGGCGAAAACAATTATCGATTATATCAACGATCAGAAATATTTTTTCAGAATAAAGTTATTGTATTATCAGAAACAGATTCCGCTGAGTGGATTATCCGTGACAAACGTGACCCTGTCCATGCTAATGGAAAAACCGCTGTGTTAAGTAAACATTCCAAGCAAGGATTACTGACTGGTATTGACAGACCATATTACGTGCGAGGGTATCCTATAACACCGATTGTTTATGGAATTTATCAGCTAAATTATAAACCCAACATTAATGATCTTGCACCAATGAGATTTTCAAAGTTGAATTGTGTAACCGAGCGAGTAATTGAACATTTTACAAATGCGATTGGTGGAAATGGATTAACGGATTTACGACGTTCACTGATAAACAATTGGGCCGAATCGGTCAAGGATACCGGAGCTACAATAAATGATGTCGCCGAGTTAGGAAATAAATTACAATTTTCAACAATAGTAAAAACGATTACCGGGGAGATTTTATATGACTCAAAGAATAAATCGAGAGGAGCTCCAATTGAAATTATTGATCATAATGCGCACGCGTGGACCAGCGCAGTTACAATATTTCCACGAGATCGGACTATAAGATTTTCCGCGGAGACATGTTTGATTTATTCAAGAAATAAGTATAAACGATCCTGTATCAGTATGGCTATTTAAGAGTTCAGATGATAAAAAATATAATCAATTTGTACGACCTAACGGCGAAATATATTGTAAAGAATCTCTTCATGAAGAAATGAAAAATCTTGCGCAGAAATTGTTAACAGAGAATACTGAGCAACTAATAAATAATTGTTTTACAGTTCCATCATTTGTAGCTCACTTTGCAAGAGAGAAAAATTCGTGGAAGCCAAGACGATTTAAATTTCTCGAAGACATACAATTAAGTTGCTGTGAATACGGACACGGTAGATTGTGGAATACTAGGTATAATTACAGTGACGTTATCTCGGTTGATTTGGTAACGTGTTATCCGGGAAGTTTTCTTGGGTTGGGAGATTGTTCTGGATATTTAAAAAGATTTCGAAATCCCACAAACGAGATGACAAGAGTATCGGTAAATGGTCCACTACCTGATTTTGATCTAACCGGATTCGCTGGCATTGTAAGCAGCAGGGAAGTTTAACAGACCTTAGTTTCCAGACCAAATAAACCTTCCTACGCGAACTTTCTCCGTAGAAGCCTCGGATTTCATTTTTACGGCCTTCTACGGAGATCAATTTTCATGCATTTCAGACCGAGTGCATCGGTTGGTCGCGCCGTGTGTGTTAGTAAATATAGCGTTCGAGACAGAAAAAATAAATGTCAGGGAATAATTTTTGTTTTTTGTTGCATGGTGGGGCTGCTTTTTCATGAATAAATTTGATCAAGACCAATTCGATACCGACTTCGTGGATCATGAAGATTTATCGTGATGAAACCATGCGGCGTTGCCTGAGCGCGGCTGAACAAATTTTTAAACTTATTTATATCCATGTCGCCGTTGCACCAGGTCTGATGAATATTTCTCAGCGTGTGCGTGTCCACGCCATTGAATACCGATAAAATATTGCAATTGTCCCTAATCACCTTTGGAATCTGCGTATATCTCTGTGTCACGTAAATAACATCGGTGTTTTTGTGTCTGCCACGCGAAAATATTCTGGCCGGATTAGTTTGCTTGTCCAGCATAACATCGTCGAAAACAACAAGATTATTAATATCACCGTCCAAATTTTCCACGGATGGAGCTTCATTGATGTCTGTGATGAATTCGATTGTGCCCTCATCGGTATTGTCACTGAATTCTTTTAGCACTTGGTAACAACGTTGATCGTCCACGGATGGTGCAACCAAGTACAATTTATCCCATTTCAGCCATCGCATGATCAAATTCAATAACAATTGCGTTTTACCAGATCCAGATGGACCGATGATTATCATTCTAATCGAATTCGGTAATACCGCATGATGTTTCACTTGCTCGCGTCGTTTCGTGGCTGAAAAATCAATTACATTCATGTTACTAAAATACATGGATCTATATTGTGTGAAGTGCCGCAAGCACACAGCTACGATAAATCCAACCGAAATCGTTACACGCAACAACAGGAACGCAATTGCAGGAGAATGTGAAGTTTGTAAGACGCGCAAGTTCAGATTTGTAAAAAAAAAACTAGAACCGGAGGAGACATTGCCGCCTCCATGAAAAATCTACCTGGGCTGCCCTGGGCGAAATATCCCGGAGAGAAGCATCTACCAGGGTACAATTATTGTGGACCCGGAACGAGACTCGATATCAGACTCGACGATAATAACCAACCAAATCAAGGCGAAAATCCGGTAAACGCCATCGATGAAGCTTGTTACTACCACGATCTTGCATATCGCAGCGGAGATTTACAACAAAGGCATCTCGCTGATATCAAGCTAATTCACGCACTAGACGCGATTCCTGATAAAAGTTTCAAAGAAAAATTGGCATCCTGGTTGATAAAAGGCGCGATGAAAGGTAAATTAGTATTCGGCGCTGGTAAATAATATGGAGCAGATATATTATTCTCCGCGAGGATTCTGGCGAGGAAAATCAGCGATAGCCAAACTCGCCAAAGCTGCTAAAGTAAAACAATCCATCGCTGAATCGTGGCTATCGAAACAGGCAATTTGGCAAATATATCTTCCTCCACCTAAAAAAATACCGTATGCGAGTTTCACCGTCAGTGTCCCTAATGAGGTCCATCAAGCGGATCTAATGTTTCTTCCTCACGATACCGTTGACGGAGTCACATATAAATATGTCCTGACCATCGTTGATATCGCTAGCAGGTATAAAGAAGCGGAGCCGTTATCGAATAAAACAGCAACGGAAATTGCAAAGGCATTTAACGAAATTTACTCACGATCCCCGTTGATATGGCCGAATCTTCTCCAGGTTGATCCAGGTCGAGAATTTCTTGGTGCGGTTACTTCATTGATGAAAAAAAATAACGTTAAAATCCGACGCGGTATCGTAGGTGTTCATCGCAATCAAGCTATCGTCGAAAGATTCAACAAAACGCTCGCAGAACGATTATTTGGATACCAGTACGCGCGTGAATTTATTCAGGATAATCGATCTCACGATTGGGTATCAAGATTGCCTCATGTGATTAACGCGCTAAATAACGAAATAACTCGAACAATAGCAATGAAATCCGCAATTGCAATTACAAAATCGAATATACCACTAAAGCGAGATTCCACAATTCAGCCTGTACTAGGTAGCGTCACAGTCAGGTATTTGTATAAAGAAGGCGAGGCTGAAGGAGGCAGAAAAAGAGCAACCGACCCAACCTGGAGCGTTACAACTCACAAAATATCCGCCGTAACAACATCGTCAGGAAGACCGGCAATTTATATCCTAGATTCGTTAGCGCCTCAACGCGGATTTACCAAAGAAGAATTACAAATAGTCCCCGAAGATACTCAACTACCGCCAGCGTCACTAATGTAATTTACTCGAATTCGTCCTAGCTGAGATAATTTTCTTACTCTCGATACGGCCAAATATACCAAATTTGACCAAGAAATTCTATCATCGACGATCCAAACATGACCATCGACGGTCAATCCTTGTGACGAGTGTATCGTTGTTGCGTAGCCTAATTTCCACGGTGATTTTTCTGCATTTATCGCGTCATTAACAAGATTAATATCAACAAAGATAATATCATTCAAGACCAAAATCTTTTCTTTTCCACATGGCAAAATAATATTAATATTTTGTCGTCGAGTATTAGCGGGCCTGTAGCATAATGGTACCTGCAGAGTTGGAAATTTCTCGCAATGCAGCTTGAACAGCATTTCCTGAATAATATCACGAATAATTTTTCTACTAGCAACGATCAGATGATCGGGACGCCTCAAATTTAGAAAATCGCTCATCGGAGTCTCGTCGATTATTTTTCTCATGACGTCACACTGAATCTTATTCGGTTGTAATCGAATCAATTTTTTGAATTCGGTCAACAAAATATCCGTCGATCTATAATCAGCGTCGATTTCCTCATAATAGTCAACGAAGTTTCTGAGCCATTCGTGAGGCGATTCAGCATCAATCGGATCAGGTTGGCCATGATCGCCGCACATTATCACAGCGGTATTTTTCCCTTCCAGCCAAGCTAATATCGATTTTAGTATATCTAAATTCACTGTGCAAATTTCATCGAATATAATAATCTTGTTGACATATTTATTTCCCATACGCACCGAGTCCCATGATCCACCGCTGTATTTGAAATAACTGTGATACGTGCAAGAATTAACGCCACGCTGCTTTATTTCTCGCGCTAATCTATGTGTCGGAGTCAACACAATCATGTCAGAATTTGCAAATAAGTTTATTGCTCGCGTTGTTTTACCGCTACCACCAGGCCCATTTAGGTAAACAAATTTGCTGCGTGAAATTGGATCGAATGCAGATGCGGCCGCCGAAGATTCTCCAAATTTACCTTGATGAAATTCATCGCAATCTTCAACATCGGCGTCTTCGCAATAATCTAGGATATCCTCGTTTTTTATTCTCCAGGTTCCCCACAAACTACCATCGGTGATTAAATTTTCCAGCCTATCTTGGTATTTTTTATCGATATAAAACGAATCCGTCGCGACTCTTACCGCGATATCAGAAAATTTATTTATCATCGACAGCAAATTTATGCTAACATAAGCAAGCATCGATGATCGTAAATGAGTATATTGCGCTGATTCTCCGTCAAGGTAGCTAATCACGGTACCTAACTTTAATCCATCAATGATAATATTCTCTCTGTTACAAAATATTCCTCGTGATACCGTATCGGCGATTATAAAATCCATCTCGGCGTCGTTGATAAATAATCTAGCGTGTCGATGTTTGTGATCAACAGATCCGCCTTGAGTAAATTTACCAATTATTTTTCTTCCTATATCTTTCGCGTTGTCACAGTCCGTTGGCAACCACACATCGGTCTGTTTTCTGTAAGATATAATCGCCTCACTCACCGTCAACGACACTAACATCGACGAATCTAGCATATATCTCAATAACACTGTAGGAACCCAACGGCGCTGAGATAAATGCCTTCCGAACCAAATGTAGCAAATTTTATGTAAATTTTCAGCAAACTCAAACGACGTAACACAAGCAAATCCTGTCATGACAAAATCAGGCAACGGTCCGTTAATTGCTACTCTTGTCATCTCGCTGGTAGGATGGCCGAATTTAGCAAAATAATCTGCACAATCGCCATATCCAAGGAAACTTCCAGGATAACACGCGCTCATGTCAACGGAAATCATATCTTCGAAATCGTACTTGGTATTCCACAGTCCGCCATGGCCATACTCGATACAGCTAAGTTGAATATCAGCGAGGAATTCGTTCCTTGTAGGCTTCCATTAGTTTTTCTCTCTAGCAGCGTGAGCGGCCACAGACGGAACTGTAAAGCAATTCGTTAGCAACTGGTCGGGATTCGACGAATATTTCACCGCAAGTTTTTCATCGACTCGTGTAATATTTCGTCTCTGTAAATATCACCGCATGGCAAAATAAATTGATCGTATCTTTCCTCGCTCGAGAATAACCATATCGATATTGGATCAGATGCGTTTAATTTTTTGATAAATCTGAACATGGAATCGGAATTATTATTCTCCGCAGATTTATTATCTGTGGGATAAAATTTAACCATACGATCTCGCGGAAATATCATTACCGACTGCGACCACGAGTGAGAATTGTGATCGACAATCTCGATTGGTGCTTCTCGGGATCTATACGGCGACGAGTATAATATTTCTCCCGATAACGTTTTCACTGTGATAGGAAATTTAAGTTTTTTACTCAACGCAGCTACATCGTCCACCAATGCACCATCAGCGACAGTCTTCGCCCACGCGTTAATTTTATCTAGCCTTAATTGTGTCAGACCAGATCCACGTCGAGCGTTTTTCATGTGCTCGATAACACGTTCAGCCACGCAATTTATCATCGGTGATTCTTTCATCGCAGGTAGGTTTTTCACGTCCGGGTTGTTATTTAGCCGATAAATTCCATAAACAACAGCGCTGGCTGGATAGGATCTGGCATAATAAGGGCCATCGATTCCCAATAACAATCCAGGCTTAGAGCTTTTATCAAGAACAACATTTTTCTTGCCACCACGCACTGGATCTCGTTTATCGCGAATGATCCAGGTATCATCGGGCATTTGTGCGATAAATTTTATTCCAAAGATAAATCGCTCTTCTTTGTGTTCGGTTTTTATGTGCTCGATTATTTTCTTAGCTCGTTCCAGATTCATCGTAGCATCAATGGAATTTGTTTTCCATGTCGACCAAGTGTGAACAGCTCCATCATCGAAAAATTCTTTCTTCGCTCGATCAACCTCAGGAATAATATATTCTGCCTCATCAAGATCAAATGCATCCATGATTATATTTTAGACATATGTTTAAATTATCATGAATCAATGCAAGTGGATACTAATCGGTTCAACAAAATTATGTGACAAATCCTGCAGAGGTGATTATTGCGGTGCTCATATACATGCGATTCGGCGTGGCAGTAAAGGACCACAGCGTTGCTTAGTTTGTCAAGTTGGCACGCGAGGAAAAACCCGACTGTGTCTGGCTTGTGGAGGAAAGAATTATCGAGAATTGCGGCGGTATTATGAAAAAAGATCTTCGTCCGTGATAACATGCGAAGAAGATTATATTAATCGATTCAAAGCAAATAACGATTTAGACGTATAATTATTATATAATGAATCCAAAATCAGCGATTCCTGAATCAACAATGATTTCCGAGTTCAAATCTCATCCTACGATCGAGGGATACGAGGCATCATCGGATGGCGTCGTTAGACATATCAAAACAAAGAATCACGTTGGTAACGTTGATAAATCGGGCTATCTCAGATTTTTCGTCAACAAAAACAAGAAAAGAAGACGCGCAGGTTATCTCAGTCATAGGTTCGTACACGAATGTTTCCATGGACCAATTAAAATCGGCCTTGTTATCGACCATATTGACGGAAATACACTCAACAACAAGATATCTAATCTTCGGGTGGTAACTCAAAGTGAAAATTGTAAATCTGGTAATACCGGCGGGAAGCGACTAGCTAAGGCGGTCAAATCGATAAATCGAGAAACAAACGAGGAAATTGTATTCACATCGATGAACGCCGCTGCAAGATTTTTTGGTATCAATTCAGAATCAGTACAATTTGCAGCAGAAAAAAATATAAAGCGACGTTCTCATATAAATTTGGTGTGTGGATTGAGTTTTATTATATTCCGATAATTTCAGACTCAGAAATGTGAAGTCGAAGATTTTCTAAAAATAAATTAAATATTAAAACTTTATATAATGAACGAGGAAAACGTAAATAACATCATCGAAGCCATCGAGGATCTGAAAAAAAACATAAATTTATCTTCAGATTTGGACGCAGGTAAAATCCGGTCCGAATTTGAAACGATTGTTCAGGGGAAGCTCGAATACAGGTACACGCTGCCATCTGAATATAAATTCATAAAGAAAATCCAGATCGCGATGTACCAATCACTTGCGACCGTTAGTGATGATCAAATCGAGAATTTCGTTAAATTATCGACGCTGGTAGAAAAAGTTAGGTCGAGTTTGTCCGACGAATATGAGTCAAGAAAAATTACAAGCTCGCGCGTCAGGCAGCTAAAAAAGCTGGTCGATGAAAGTAAAATCGAAAATTCTTAAAAATCTTTGATTTTCATTCTTGCCACAAAAAAAAAAACAAAAATTAAAAATTTTATTAATTTTGAAAAATTTCCCTGATTTTTATTTATTTTTTTTGGCCATTTTTTTTCTGGCGGAAAGATTCAAAAATCTTCGATTTTCACGATCTTACCAGCAAATTGATACTCAGTGTTTCCTCGCGTATATCAAGCAAATTTCCATTCTGGTCCGTCAGATTGAAATTTATCCTTGATAATAATCGACTGTGACATCGCAGGTAAAATGGATTTACTGGCACTTTTATTATCAAAAATCCCGGAGATACGCTAGGTGAAAACGAATATAAGATAAATCCCTGGTGTGCTTGTTTTGACACAGACGAATCAACGTTGTAGCTATCTTCGACGACATCCGCGTGAAGATTAATCGCGATGACCTCCGTTATATTAACGATACCCGGCGAGATATGCCGTCCCTGTTTGGCTGGATCATTATCATGCTGGAGAATTGATTTCGATTGTAATTTTTTAGTCAACCACGCGACATGTAATTTCGGGAATAAATCATCGATGGTATCAGCGACTGATTTTCTCATTTCATCGACGTTATAATCAGGAAATTTGAAATTTGGTAATGTTTCCTCGGTTAATCCAAATAACGTCATAAATTTTTGTTTTTCTCCTGAATTTCTAATCAACTTGAAGTTACTGGCGGGAAAAACATAATCGGCGACTGATATATCGTCGATTATCGCCTGAATGAACATGCCGTGATAATATTCAACATCAAACGCGAGTTGGTTCAGAATCTTCACACGTTCGATAATAATTTTGTTGCATGAGTCTGATTCGTCCAAGATACATTCATGAAAATATTTTTTTAGTAAATTTAATTGCAATTTATGTTCCTGATTAAAATCATCGATGGTTCTTCTTACCAATGTACCGATTATGGGTAGCCTCTTTCTAATTTGGGAAACATCGACGATTTCGGTATTCGGAGGGACCTTAGGAAGAGGCAACCATGAGAAAATCTTATCCTTAAGAGTGAAAGCAAAAAATACCGAGCCGGATTTGTGATGTTCATTGAGAATGATGGCACCTTCAACAAAATTTTTATGTCTGATGGCGGTTTCGTAATATCCTCCGTTGGTGGTAAAGTCAGATTTTTTTGGTTCAGGTGGATCTGGAGGAGCTTCCTCGTGCCAACCTGGAATAAAAACATCCGGTTTTTTTGGTTTTACCGGAGGTGCGTTTTCAGGCCAACCTAGCACTGTCCTAATCGATGATTGGTAAATATCGACCATATACGGCGATTTTACTTCGATGATCGATGACAACGTTGGTTCGTGTGCTAATATTTTTATTCCTGGAGTAGCATCGCCGGTTATATTTGATATCCTATAGGTTATTTCCTTGTCGATTTGCTCAATTTCGTAGCTACCTGTTGGTATACTAACGACAGTCCAATCGGGATTTCCATCGGGTTTGTTTTTATTGGCAAAAATAAGCGAATTGTTTGATAATAATCTACCGAACGATTTCGATCTAATATTGGGCCAGCTGTTATAGACACGTAACTGCGATAATGCAATTTTCTTGACGCTAATTGGCGTTAGAAAATCGATACTAAATTCTGGTTTGGTTGAGCTTACCGATATCAGTGTTGTTGTCGGCGGTGTTGTGTTCGTCACGATTTGAGTCAATTCGGACATTATTTATATTTATTTGTTCAATCTCGGAGTAGATATTTACCATCATGGAAAATTCTAGATCGGATATAACGCCGTCGTTGAGACTCTCAGAAAGCAGCGATGATAATTTCGAATACGCCTCGTTGATCTGGGATAGTTTACTCGTGTACAGGGACAATTTTTCGTTCGTGCATGAGGATATTTTTTTTGCGATGATATTGAGAACACCGGCGATTGTCGTTGTTGATGATATTACTATCGTTGCAACGATCGGCGCGATTGTTGTTACCGCGGATAAGATTATTCCCGCACCGGCGACTATTGCACTTACCGCGTACACGGCAACATCGATGGTAACTAACCTGCGTTGATATTTCTTTACTTTTATCTGATACTCGTCAAGAAGTTTTTTTAGCGAATCCTGCCACGAACGCGCTTGATTGTATCGGTAGTCCGATGCGGTCATTTATTGATTAACTTGCCCAACTAAATGGAAATGGAATCTTGCGAATAAATTCGAAAATTACAAAATACCTGGCTGGTTCTGTCGTGGTTCTATCTGGCGGTGATAACTCAAATGTTTCTTCGATTTTCTCACCCATCAAAATATTTAAAAATCCAAGATATTCATCGGAGGTATGGTTCCACTTGTATACCCTGGTTGTTATCTTGAATTTCATACAGGAAAAAATATATACTCGATATATACCTGTAATTGGCGCGGTGAAGCTAAATGTATTGTATTCGGGGGTCCATGCACTTAGTATCGTGCTTATCGTGAATGGTACATAACAATCAATTTTTTTTGTTTCTACCTCGGATGGTATATCAATACTCTCTAATCTTTCAAGATTCGCTGACGATATTTTTGTGCTAATATCGTTAATTTTTGTAGTTGCGTCAAGAAGTTTCGCGTTCAAATCTCGAATTTCTCCGTCGTACACCGATGTATCGACCTTTTGACGCGCCAATTCACGTACTACGTTGATATCCTCGTCAATTTTAGCAATATCCTCGTTGATTTTTTTTATTTTCTCGTCAAGGTCGTCGTGTGATGTTTTATCGACCTTTTCACTTGCGATTTGACGTATCTCGGAAGTTTCCTTGTTAATTTTAGTAATATCCTCGTTGATTTTTTTTTTGTTTTTTCGCTGAGATCGTCATGTGATGTTTTATCGACTTTTTCACTCGCCAATTTACGTATCGTGGAAATTTCCTCGTTAATTTTTTTTGTTTTCTCGCTGAGATCGTCGTGTGATGTTTTATCGACTTTTTGACGCACCAATTCACGTACCGCGTTAATATCCTCGTTGATTTGGGCAATATCCTCGTTTATTTTTTTTTGTTTTTCCGCTAAGATCGTTGTGTGATGTTTTATCGACCTTTTGATGCGCCAATTCACGTACCGCGTTAATATCCTCGTTAATTTTAGTAATATCCTCGTTGATTTTTTTTGTTTTCTCGTCGAGGTCGTCGTACAATGACATATCGACCTTTTGACGCGCCAATTCACGTACCGCGTTAATATCCTTGTTAATTTTGGCAATATCCTCGTTTATTTTTTTTGTTTTCTCGCTGGGATCGTCGTGTAGTGTTTTATCGCTTTTCTGACCCATCACGGTTTTTATTTGGGTAACATCGGTAAAAATCTTAGTAACATCCCCGCTGATTTTTTCTACCTTATCGCTAAGATCATCGTGCGATTCTTGATCGACTTTTTTCTTTGCTAGTTCGTCTGCGGCGAAGGAAGTATCGATGGATTTTTTTATGTCCTCGTCAATTTTTTTACTAAGTTTACCTAAGGTATCGTCGAGTTTTTTAAGATCGTTAGTTAGCCTGTTAAGTCTTCTTGTCAATTTGTCCTGAGTATCATCGTATAATGTTTTATCGACCTTTAGAAGCAACGTTGCTGATAATTCTTTGTCTTTTTTTTCCACGTCCGCGATATCGGCCTTTGAGGGTAACTTCGCTACAAGATCGGCGATATCAGCGATTGATTTTGATACCGACTCTGATAGGCTGGTAAATTGATCGATACGATCGTTATATTCGTCTCGCTTGATTATATCGGTTATTTTGACATTGCTTGTTTGCAATCTTCCTTCACGGCTCTGAAAAATAGCAACTTCGCCAGGATCTATCTCTGACAGCGATAGAAGATTATTAATATCATCCCTGGTTGCAAATTTTGATGTATCAGCGTCAGTCACTGCTGCCTCCTTCTTCCTGTAGAGGAATCTACCGTAAATATCAACCATGATATTTATCTACGGTGTATTTAAATACGATCCTATGATAGGATCGGATGATTTTGAAATCGCATCGAGAACGTTAATTGATTCTGGACCGCATATCGGTGGATCCATTACCGTCTGCGTCGGAAGTGTCGAGTACCAAATTGGAATATTTAACTTTGATACATAATCGATGAATTCTTTCGGTGGCGCTAGTCCATACGAATCAAAATAAACAACTTCGCGAGGATTAATCGCGTAGGCGACCCAGTGTGTGCCAGGGCCGGTACTTGAATCGAGATTTATTATTCCCGTCTCAGTGGAATTTGGTTTTTCTGGTAGTTGATTTCGCATAAATACGCCTCTGAAAAATTTTATTTTTTTATTCTTTGCTTCGTTAAGTAAATCTAAATTTGAATAGGGCGTGCCAATCTTAGGCCGGATCCGTACATAGGAGGTCGTCCCAATCTTAGGCCGGATCCGTACAGAGGTCGTCTTGGATAAAGCTTTTTTTTTACCGTATCGTCCTCCTATTTTTTCTAATAGTTTTTTACCTGCATATCCAGCCGCGGCTGATGCTAGACCGGTTGCTACTGTTGGACCAATCGCGGCTAATAATCCAGGAATAGCGGCTAGTAGAGGGAAAAATCCACCTACTTTGACCATGTCTCTGATGGCACCTATACTAAGGTTCACATGAACGCCAGAATTCGCTGATTTGGCTTTGGTAAAGCGTTCACGTTGACCCCTAGTTAGCGATAGTTTGTTAGGCCCACCGTGAATTTGATCATTTTTCAAGGTTAATTTCATACCGCATCGCTTTGATATCGCTGATTGGAGCTTTTTCATCTGACCCTGGGTCAGAGTTACGCTGACGTGTTCGTATGGCATATTAATATTATTTTAATCTAAATTTAGAAATCTTCGATTTTTGTTATATTTTTTCGACAGGAGCGTCGATGATTCTCATTCTACCGCTGATGCCTTCCAGGATCATTGTTCTATCGCTGAGAATCACCGCAATTGCCCTTGCTGCTCCAGCTGTGTTAATTCTGGCTTTGAAATGGATATCAACGACAGATTGTTTTACCAAATCGAGATGTTCCAGGGAAAAGTAATAGATAGGATAGCGAGTATTAAAATCCAACTGTGATATTTGCAATCCAGTATCGATATTTTGATCGCGACCCATAAAACACAACAAACGATGATATGCGCGAGCCGTAGAATAATTGACAAAATCAATCGATATTTCCTCCGATGGTTCTTGTTGCCCGTTTATCCTTAACGACACGTTTGTTGCTGCGAAATTATCGAATATCATGTGATCATGTGACTGTGAGTTTGATCATATCTATCTGCGGCATGAAGAGCAACAAAGATGTGTCTGGGCGCCGAGACGCCTTGTTGTGACGCAATTCGCCAGGTAAATATTCCGTTGATATTAACGTCGATAGAGTCGGTCGTAGTTGTTAGCCAGGACATAACAGACTTACCACCCTGATTCATGAATGACAATAATTTTTCTTCCTCAAGCATCGATGGGACTATCGCTGGCATCCACAAGGTAAATTTGTCTAGGACCACCTTACTGGCAGCAACAGCAGCATCTCTCCAGATAGCTCTGTTATTGCCTGTGTCATCTCGAACAAAAGAAATTGTATGCTTCGCTCCGTAAATGACTTTCCTGAAATGTCTACAAAATCCAAAAATGTGAGATAGAGGAATTGCACAGGAGAATATTAGACCATTTTCTTTTAACATAGCTCTTCGCGTGGCAAATCCAAGGTTGTAATTGGAATTTACTTTTATCATCACACTTTCGGTATATACGTCTTCGGCGGCGTTACTTTGTTTCTTTGGTTTTCTGACAACATACTGGACATGATCAGCGTGATCAGAATTATCCTTGGCGAACATCATGCTAGGGCCAGCTGACCTGGTAAAATCATCCGAGTATCTGGCTAGGCCTATAATCGTCGTTGCTAAATCAACGTTGCCCGTGATTGATTCGATTTCTCTTCCATCGATCATATAAGTGGCGCTCTTGAATAAAGCCATGATACCATTGTTAACAAATCCAATTTTAGTACCATCGTCGTAGTTGGCACCGTCAGCGCCTTTCACAATTTTACCAACAAATTCGATATACGCCTCAGATGGAAGAAAATATCTTGTTGTATCGTGAACTTGAATTTCAACGCGATTAGTTGCATTTGGTGTCACTGTGTCGTACGAGAAATACTGGAAATCACGCACGGATGTGTCTCTACCTACAGGCTCGTCCATGTCGAACACTTCGTTTGACACTTGTGCGAACATTTATTATTAAGAATTTCATCTAAAACGAAGACCGCTACCTATGAAGCTTGTGTTCGCGACTTCCTTTGCTAGATTATTTGTGAAATTTGTGTTAGCAACTTCCTGTGCTAGGTCATTTATTTTTTTATTTGCTGCGTCGTTTATAGCTTTACTGACCTCGGGGGGCATTTCGCTGGTGCTAGGTAATTTGACGGGCTGCTTTTTTTTACGCGTTAAATTTGATATTTTACCTTTGACAACATCGAAGCCTTTACTGGCCAAATTACCAATACCAGAGATGACGGTCTCGCCTATCTTTCCTATTGCCTTTGATGCAATTTGTTTGGCTGCGGGTCCAATTTTAGGGACTACCCGCGTGACGAGGCTTTTAACGATGTCACCGAATCCGTTGCCGTGAATATATTTGTATACAGGCAATCGAGAGTTAGCTATGCGGACCTGTCTAGGTCTGCGTTGATGTTTGTGAACGATCATGTTATTTCAATTGCGTTGTTTTAATCGATGAGTTCGTCAACGAGCTCTTTGTAAATGTAGGAATTGATAACACCGCCGCGAAACAATCGCTGGCAAATATCTGAGGCCTCGTTGATTATTTCAGAAGAATTGTTTCCGGCTCGTTTTCCTCCTATTAATACCTCGAGGCGAGATACATCGTTGACAACGCTATCAGGGCAAATAGTATATCCGCTTCCTGTTTTTGGTTCTGGCGATGAATCACCAAGCAACGATGTTAATATATCTTCCTCTTCCGGCTCTTCTGGTTCCTTCGGTTTTTTCGATTCTTCTATTTTTTCCAGAAAATTTCGGTAATCCGGATCATCAAGATCGACGCGTTTTCTCTTTGAAGCAAAATATACCGAGGGGATCCAATTATCTTCGTTATATCTATCAACGTATTCAGGAGCTACATACTTTTCCTTTTCCTCAAGGCCAAATTTAGCAGCGTTGATCAAATTATCCTCGCTCTCCATGAGATGCTTGATAGCTTTCCAAGTAAATTGCGTGTAGGACGTAAATTTTTTACTCTTGGGTGTTTCCCCTGTTGGGGAAAGTACAGAAGATGTATCGGTGGATTTTATTTGTTTCGGTCTTGCCCCCAATTCCTGCGGTTGTGGTCTCTCTGTCGGTGTTTTCTTGTTGAATTCTTTCCTTGCGTGTGCGGCACCTAAAAAACGAGTATAAATAGGATTCGTTTTCCTCGGCTGGGATAAATTAAATCTAGCTCGAAATAGATTATTATACCAACTACTTCGTGTTCCAATTTTTTTCAATCCGTCTTCTGTTAAAAAATTCATCCTGTTGTCAAAAGAATCTTCCTCAAACGTACCAAATAATTCAATGTTATTACCAAATGTGTCAAATTGTTTTTCCATCACTTTCCAACCGTTATCGGTAAATTTTTCTTTTATTACATCTTGAGGTTCTCCCCCCTGACTCTCCCCCTCTTCTCCTTCTTCTCCTTCTTCTTCTACTTGCTGCGGTTGTTCTTGTGGCGCTTGTGCTTGTGCTTGCTGCGGTTGTTCTTGCCGCGCTTGTGCTTGTGTTCGGCGAATTTGTTCAAGCTGATCTGGCACTAATCGAGTGTGTTCCTCAATTCCTCTCAACACAGGAAGAATTCCGCGTTTTCTGATATCTGGATCTTTCACATCACCAAGTAAGACTCGCTCGGTTGTTTCGGTAACTGGCCTTAACAAATCCGACGATAATTCGGTAAGATTGTTTTGCATCTTCGTAATCGCGAACTTTTTTCTTGAACAATTCTTTTGCCGGGATAAGTTTCTTTACTGCCGCTAATTGTTCTCGCGCTATTCTGGCAGAATGAGGCTCTCCAACTGTGCTAGTTTTTCGACTCATATTATTTTCAAGTATATTATTTTAATGCGACGTAAAATGGACAAAAGCAGCCGGACAATGCAACAAAAAAATTAACACAAAAAATTATTCCCCGACATTTATTTTTCCTGTCTCGAACGCTATATTTACTAACACACACGGCGCGACCAACCGATGCACTCGGTCTGAAATGCATGAAAATTGATCTCCGTAGAAGGCCGTAAAAATGAAATCCGAGGTTTCTACGGAGAAAGTTCGCGTAGGAAGGTTTATTTGGTCTGGAAACTAAGGTCTGTTAAACTTCCCTGCTGCTTATTGTATCATTCGAGTTTGCTAAGGGTCTTCATCCGATCTGCTATGTTTGGTTTGGTAGACACTTTTCAGAAAAACGCTTGGCACCAATAGTTTTATTATGATATATGCTTGATTGTAAAATATTAATATCGTTGATTGTTAGTGAGGCAATCATATCATATCGGAAGCAGACCGAAGTTTGGTTACCACCACCTGATGATGATAAAACCGCAAAGGATCTCGGTAGAAGAATAATCGGTAAATTTACTCAAAGGGGGGGGGGGGCATATGATCACAAACGACATTATGCACGATTAATTCTAGATGATGCTAAATAAGATTTTATAATCGCTGATGCAACAGCGAGAAATATATTTGTAAGTCAAGAAAACGCTAACTTATCTGACGGAACACGGCTAGATGCAATTGTTGGTTATATTGATGGCGAGTCGCCTCAGTTTACTCATTTAAGATCCTCAGTGCTCGTTTATGTTTCTATAAATGTATTATCAATGATAAATAGATTCCCTGACACTGCAGTCAGAGTTGCAAAGGATTCATTTTATATCGGTACAAAATATTTAGAATTATTGACTCGTTTTACAAGTACCGATGCATCATGGGATTCGTGGAGAATAAAAGAAGAAATTTTATATAATTATTCTGAATCCGCAGATGTTGAGATCCAATATATTTATTACAGCAATCAGATATCAGAATTATCGTCTGCGCCATCTGTGTATGATCCAGTATCCAGACACAAGACGGTGTATCTAAACGGGCCGGGAGGTTCTGGTAAGACAACTCGGGTATTCGAATTATTTCGACAGAATTCAGGTGATATGCTTGTTTTAACACCTACACACATACTTGCAAGAGAAATCAAATAACAAGGAGTGCAATCATGTACTTATCACAGCTTGTTTCGACACAAGGGTGACACATGGACTCCTGACCTAATGGGAGTGAAATATATTCCAAAAATTATTATTTTGGATGAGATATGTACAGTATCTAAAGATACATTAAAAATGTTTCTCGATTGGTTGCTATTGAAAAATACAGCTGTGATAATGTGCTGCGATCACGGTCAACCACCACCGTTTGTTGGGTTATCTCCACATGATTGGCTAAAGAATTTTGTAGATTATTACGAGGAGATTACTGGTGAACATAGATCTCTTGATACAGAATTAAGAGAATTCAAATAAGTAAACAGAGTACAACCTTATAAAATTCAGTGTGAAATAGTGCGTAAAATAATTTCAGAAACGTCAATGAACGACTTTCTGCAAGTGTGGAGACCAAATGATTTAATAGTGGCAGGAAGAAGGATAGTTCTTAATACACTTCAACAGCGGTTATTTCAGTTGCATAAAGAAAAGTTTTCATATCTACGTGTACCATTGTGTTATAGACCAGTTGATACACGACGACAGAATATCGACGTTGATATATCAGGACAGATTGAGAAACAGAATCTCGTATTAACTGATGTTGTTTTGGTTGATGTCAGTGTTGTTGAGGATGCGCTACTCGCTGATAAATCCCCGTGGACTTTAGGATACGCAATGACAATTCACTCATCTCAGGGGTTAACTATCTCTGATACTCGATTTTGGATTGACGACGATCGTGTCGAATGGTTAAACTTAGTTTATCTTGCAGTATCTCGAGTCAGAAGAATATCTCAGCTGCGGAGAATTGGCATAGACGTTACAGAAACCATCAGTGATGTTATTGACAGCGATACAGTAAGAAAAATATTAACCGGTTATAAACAAAGTGACAAACAACTAAAATGCGACTTTGAACTCGATGTTGAATTTGTCATAGCGCTAAAACAGCAGCAGAATAATCACTGTGCGAGTTGTAATTGTGTAATATTATGGCAGTACTCGAGTAATAATCCAAGGCGATTTACCGTAGATAGAAAAGATAGTAGTCGCGGTCATACACGAGAAAATGTGATGTTGACCTGTCTCGAGTGTAATCGACGTCGAGGCGCTAGTTAAGTGATCGCGGTGGTAATTGCGTGTCTTCGGGAATTACTTGTAATTGTTCACGTGTAAATCCACGTTGATGAGCTGTTGAATGCAGGTCTACCCGTGGATTTTACCACGCTGGAAATTTTGTGTGTTGTAATACTCCAGACAGCATCAGTCGCTCTTTTTTACCACCTTCAAGTTCACCGGGTTCATATAAATATCTTACAGTGACAGAACCCAGGACTGGCTGCGCTGAAAAATCACGTCGTTGTGCTGGTATATGCTCGCTTGTAATTGCGTTAATAGTTTTCATGTTGGTGGTTCGAGTAATTTCATTATTTAATGCAGCTATCATATTTGGTAATCTTGCAACCCACTCGCGAGATCTTGTATCTTAAATGATTTCCTTCGTTATCCAAATAACCGCTCAGCAAGCGTTCGATTAAATCGTTCAACCATGGCCTGATCGCGGTGAAATGCAGTATGTCCTCGTCGTATTTTGACATTATGTTGCTTCATCAGCGATGATACTGCGCCCTGAAATTCTTTGCCAGGATCAACCTGTAACAGCTGTGGCCATTTTAGACCACTTCGTCGATTAATTCGTTTAAACGCAAAAGCTACTTCAGCAGCTGTCTTTGTTGATAACGGATTTGCTTCTTTATATCTACTTGCAACATCAACGACAGTTAGCGCGTATTTGTATGTTACTCGACGTCTTCCAATTTTGAGAGTATCATGTGGTAAAAATAGAATATCAGCCTGATGAACTTCATTAGGGACGCTGACATCAAAATGTGCGTAATGAATTGTTGTAGGCGGTGGTAGGTAAATTTGCCATATCGCCTGTCGGGCTAAACATTTTTTAGCAGTAGAACGTTAGACACCTGCCGCCGAAGCGAGTTTACTAATCGCTGCTCTACCCTTCCAGCACCCTCTTGGGGAATAATAAATCGACTCCATTATTTCAATAATCGGATGATTAATTACCAGCTTAGGAAACTCGGTTTCCCAATACAAGCTTACCCTTGATTGCAGATCTCACCAACCAATTAGCTAATGATTCTTTGAAAGATTTATTTTTAAATGGAATTTAGCGCGTGAATTAATTTCACATCTGCAATATGCCTATGCTGCAGATCATTACTTTTATAAGCTACATCATGAGCATGACACGCTTTATCAATAGCATTTATTGGATATTCACCTGGTTTTGGTTGATCTTGGTTATCAAGTCTGATATCAAGTCTGGTTCCAGGGCCACAGTAATTATATCCTGGGAGGTGTTTTTCTCCTGGGTACTTAGCCTACGGAGTTCCTGGTAGTTTGGCTAACTGGGCGGCAATTTCACCTCCTCTTTTTTTTATATTGTATGGATCAGAAATCAATTTAAATTTCTTTGTACCGCATCGTTCACACTTACCTGTAACTGCTGACCTGTTATTTTTGTTGTAATAGTTGTTAGTGTACTTGTTGGAGTACGCGTCCTGCATTTCACACAATATAAATCCATATTATTTATTATATTTCTCTAACATGAATGTAATTGATTTCTCAGCGACAAGAAAACAACAGCCGGTTAAACATCACGTAGCGCTATCAAATTCGGTCCGAATGATCTTAATAGGTCCATCTGCAAGTGGTAAGACGCAACTGTTACTTAATTTGATAATGAGGTGGTTGAAATGGGATAAGTTACATTTAATTGCTCCGTCTGTAGATCATCAGAGATGCTATGATGTACTCATGGATTTTAATGAAAACGCAAAGTTGTTGGATGAGCGCGGTGATGACGTTGTTGTTGAATTTATCACTGACTTCAATGATGCGCCGTCCATAGATGACATTGATGGGTTTATTAATAATTTAGTTGTGTACGATGATCTAATGCTGGATAAACAGTCCATAATTTTTTCACGCGGTTGGCATAAAACACAGATGTGATTTATGTTACTCAACGGTATACACAAATACCAAAAAGTAATTAGGGATAATTGTAATATCCTTGCTGTGTTTAACGGAGTTGATACTCACAAGTTGCGAAATATTTATCCGACTTGGTGTAGCGGTGATATGGATATAATTAAATTCAAAAATTTATCTAGTCAGGCTCAGTTATCCCCGCATGGTTTTATAACAATACACTTACATGACCCACTGTCACGATATCGAATCGGTCTTGATAAAGTTTTTAATTAATAGTAGCAACGACGGCGAAGTCTCCGAATCGGCACTCGATTGGTAAATCTTTCCCTAAGATTTCCAGGCACGTTCATTTCGAACCTTTTTTTTGCGATTTCCAGGAAGGCATATTTATTGAAATAGAGAGTGAGTCAATTAGAGTCTGTTCGCCCTCTCTGCTGCTTCCTTCTTTATCACACGTCGATGATCTTAAACAGAGACAGAAAGAAGAATTGAAGATAATATTTACAACAGCAGAAAGAAGCAGAACAATCTTTTCTCCTTCAACAGCAACAGCGAGAAGAAGAAGAGGCAAGAAGGAAACGATTGGAAGAAGCAGTAGAGAAGAGACAATGTCTAGTAGAGAAGGAGAATAGTGAAAGCCAAACGGGGACGGTACTTTTAGAAATTTTAGCAGAGTTAAGGAGTGTGAAACAAATGTATCAGACTTCTTTATTACGACCCAAGAGACAAAGACCTTCTCGAGCCAAACAACCCAGCCCTGTTACTACGCCTGCGATACCACCTCTAGTGATTTCTAGCAAATCATCATTGACAGGAGCCAGTCCAGAAGTAGGCCTTGGCCGTGGCAAAGACTTAAAGCAGTTAAAGATGATTACGTCCTCTTCCTGAGTGTTTATTTTAAACAAACAAATACCCAACGGTCCTTTTCAGGGCCAACCACTTCTGTCGTAAGGAGGTAGTATTTCAATTGCCAAAATCAAGTAAAACTCAAAAGCCTTCTTTTGTGTGTGAGTGAGTGAGTGAATGCGTGAGTGTAGGTCCACATTCTTAAAAATCAAAACCAAACGACACTTAAGTTTTCTTTCTGGTCTTCTCTGGTACAAATTTTACAATCCAATTCACAACACAACACAAGACTTTAAAAAGTTCATAGATTTCTACTGTCTCTTTGTTCACTCTCTCTCTCTCTCTCTCTCTGTTTTTTTTTTAATTTCTTGACTTTCACATGTTTTTCCTCCTCTTCATCCTCACTTTCTTCTCGTCTTCTTTTCTTCTCTTTTTTCTCTTTCTGCACCTACCTGGGTTCTTCCTTTGGGGGGAGGGTACCTCTTCTTCCTGTTCACAAACACCTCTCTTTCTCTTGCTCCTGTTGTTTCTTAGGGCATTCTGAAGACCAATATCCTTTTTCTTGACAATGATAACAGGTATCTTGACTTTTGTCTCTTCTGTCACCTGTCTTTTTTTGACGGTCTGGACACTCTGAAGACCAATGTCCTTTCTTCTTACAGATATAGCAAGTATCTTAACTTTTGTCTCGAAAGGAGGGGGAGTAGTCCGTCGGATTGTCTGAAGAAAATTTTCTTATGACACCTCGCAAAGCTCTGATCAGAAGTTCGATCTGTGTGGGCTCTTCCATCGTTCTGCTCGGATTGAGAGTGAAATGAACATTGGAAGGGAAGACACATGCCCTTTACATATACGCTAGTCTAACGTGGATATAAAGCCACTGAGTTTAAAATGTAGTCATTTGACTTTTCGCAGTCAAGATGAAACTATCGCATCATGTCGTGGAGAAAGGAGAAGAAAGTATCAGGCAGAAACGTGATTTATCGCCTCGTACAGTAGCTGAAGTCTTGGCACAAATTCAGTCAGAGATTTTGAAGATGATATGAGTGACCCAGAATCCGTACCCAGAGAGCCTACGCCCAGCCAAAGTTCACCACCATTAGTAAACCCTGAAAAGTACTAACACATTCGAGAGACGGAAAAGCGCTCCTCTTTATAGTACAACGGCTTACGCTCACACGGTGAAGTTTATAGATTTCAAGTCCAATGTACCACTGTATAAAGCAGAGGGCTTCATCGCCGAGGTTTGGGATTTTTTGTTAACCAAACCGAAACGACAATGTGAAGCCAAATAAGAAATCGCTTGAGACTTTCCATTCATCACGACAGTCTGAAGCCCTTTACCAGTCGATTCCTTGTGGACGCTTTACGAACAGTACTTACCACCAAATAAAACATGAAAGTGCAATTTTTAAATGAGCACGAGAAACTCGTCTTGTTCAAAGCATTGCGTTTTCATCTGGATACTTTCCGACCTCTTCGAGAAAAAAAAAAAGATTCGTCAACTCTTAGGTACCGAAGATGTGTATGATGATGTGTGTGTAACTTGTGACATACACCCTCATTGGACAGATGTACGTGATTGGAAAAATTGAGACCTTGAGGCTTGGATCAAAGAAGTGGCGAATTATGCGCAAGAGTTGTGATCTTCAATTCAAACGTCAGGGAAAAAGTAACTGTTAAACCTGTGTAAGTGACAGTGCTAGAAGAACCCGTCACCGAGGACAACCACTCCCTTCAGGACAGGACTGTCATGGACATTTCCGGAAGATCATTCCGGAAGGACACCTGTGTGACATTACCCCATGTAGAAATTGTAAGATCATTACCAAAAGCATGTTGTACAGAGACTTGTTCATATTCGACTTTGATCGTTTTGATTGATGCACTTAACCATTTGGATTTTATGTATTTTTGTCTTTTGTGTTGCTCCATTTTAACTTGCGATAAAAGTGTCCTGAAAAAGTATAAAAACTCTTTTCGTGTCTGTCTTCGTGTCAAAAGTGACATTTCCTTGCACTATGGCTAACTCTGCTGTCTCTGCTCCCTCTTCCTCCAATTTCAAAGTCATCGACGAACACTTAGATTGTGGCAGTTGGGATGCCTTGTATCATCGCCATCCCTTTAACATGATAATTGCTGGACCTAGTTTTTCAGGCAAAACCGAATTTGTCAAACGTGTGATTTAAAATAAACATCATTTGATCGATCGTTCACCACAAAGAGTCCTGTAGTGTTACAAAGAGTGGCAAGCGGCGTAGAGTCTCTTGCTTGAAAGCCAAGGCGATTCCATCGTGTTTGTGGAAGGTATTCCTAACGAAGACGACGGAATCGTGTCTGATCCCAGTCAAACCCATCTGGTCATTTTCGATGACATGTTTGCAGAAGACGAAGAAATTAAACTGTGGTTTACGCGCAAAGGGCATCATCGTAATGCCAGTATTATTTACATTACTCAACATTTGTTTCAACAAAGTAAAGCCCATCGCGCCATCAGTGTCATAGCTCATTACGCGGTCTTGTTTAAAAGCCCTAGAGATAAATCACAAGTGCAAGTCTTAGTCAAACAGTTAGGAACGCCTTGGCTGACTCATCCGTACGACCATGCCACACAAGCTCCACACGCCTACTTACTCGTAGATTAAACACCCACCCACCCACCCCGATTATTTGCGATTGGTGTCAAGACGGATGGCCTGTCCTGTACACGTCCCGTTCGTGGACTTAACATATCAATATATAAAAACCTCGGACACTTTGGATCTGTTTCACACGACGTCAACATGACATCCCTTCAGTCTCATCTTCCCGTCAAATTGATTCGATCCTTGTACGGTATCAGTCGCGAAAAAATCAAAAAATTCGTACTCGTGTCTTAGAAGCCAGTCTCAGAGAAGTCTTACGATGTGACAGCACGTCAGTTACTGCAAGGCATCATTCACATTCCTCATCAAATCAAACGCTTTTTTGAGAGAAACAATGTAGCCTTGACAAAACTGACCGATCCCCACATCGACACTCAAACCAAAAAGCAAATCATTTTGAAACCTGGAGGTAGCGGTTGTCTAGGAGTTGTCATCATTCGCTCTCCCTTAAAATTGGATACTTTTGCCACCAAAGTTCTCCCCAAGAAAAAAGCCACTCCCAAAAAACCCAAACGAGGCCCAAGGAAGAAAAAGAGCAACGATGGCAAGACCAGGTCACAACAACAGAAAAAGAAAAGCCCACAGAAAACAGTTTCTACCCGCAAGAGAGGTACTTCGACCATGACGCAACCTTACATTCGCAAACCACGACCTGCAGAGACGGTAACTGCGTCTCCAGTAGCCTCAGGTTCTTCCCATTCTCCGTTGCTTGTGATGCCAGCCAAACCCAATTTGACAACCGTTCTTCCTGAGGTGATGAACAATAGAAATCCGCGTCTCCAAAAACGTCTCCAGCGGTGACACCCTCCTCCTCTTTAACTGCAGTGGCAGCTGCTCACAAAGTACCTGCTCCTAAAATCAAAGTCCAAGAGAGGTCGGGCATGTTACAGAGTTTACTGGATTTGTCCAAACAAGAACTGTCCCGATTTGGTCCTTTGCGAACCCCTCCATTACGCGTGATGCCTTTCATCAAGTTGATGCGACGTAAAGACAATCAGTGGCGACGCGTTCCAGTATTTAAAAGACCTGAGGAAAAGAATGGGCATCAGTGTTTTTGTGCTCCTGAAGACCCAAAGATGTCTTCCCCCAGATCCCATCCCTCTTTTAAACCCAAAGGAAATAAAAGGAAAGGACTGTCTCCTCGTTTAGACAAACATGGGGACATGTTGTCAGTCCTGTCCAAAGCTTCTCCATCCATGCGAAAAAGACTCATTCAAGCCGTCTCCAATGATGTCATCGATACCGTATGCTAATGTTGTTTGAACGTCTTGAAAGACACGATACCTTTGTCTAAACAACAGAAGAAAAAAATGCTTAGCGAAACATCGTCACGTTCTTCGCCAAATGGTTCAAAAGAAAATACCCATTCGTCAAAAGTAGATGTTGGTACAACGCGGAGGAATGTTGCCTCTGTTGTTAGGACCTTTGCTGAAAAGAGTATTGGGAACGATGCTGAGATGGCTCGTGGAAGCGAGATAAAAGGTACCTCTGGATTCCAAAGATCTCATCCGTAACTCTTGAAATCGAATGGAAGGACAAAAACTATCTTTATTGCCTTACAAGTGATGGAAGGAATTACATTGTTGGCAAGAACGACGAACCCCACAATTGCCTACCAATTCGATTTTGACCGAGATGTCCCAATTGCAACTCAAATTGCAGTCATTGATGGATCGCAACGATGTTTCCGAAACAGAAACATCGCAAAAGTACGGTCAACTCTTGCAACGACTGCAACTTTGTCATCAGAAAGCTTTTGACGAAACAGCTCTAACCACTCTGAAAGATTTTAATACCCTGAAGAAAAGTCCACCACCACTCCCAGCGGTCAAGATAGACACAAAGAAAGCATGAGGAAGACGAGGCGTGTGAAATCCTTCAAACATCGTCAGCAGCTCCCATTCCTAGTAATATTGCAGCGTCCTTGTTCACCCGTTCCCGCACTCCCCACCGTGGAGAACTGAACGCTTGGGTTAAGAAGATGATGTCCACTCCTCCTTCACAGAAGTCAAAAGGAAAGAAGGGAAACCAGAAGTGAAAATAGAAAAGAAGACCAAAGCCATTCCTTTACCACATCCACCTCCACCACTACCTTCGACTTCTACTCCCGTGGCACACAGGACAAGTATAACCGTTTCCAAACACCATTTCGCCCCATCCAAAGTAGCATCAGCGAAGAGTGAGTGAATTATTAAAAAATGGAGAAGGTGTTAGCCAACATTTACTACGATCCATCCCATCCTGCAGGTTACGGAGGAGTTCAGAAATTGTATCGTGCTGCCAAAACCCGTCTGAAAAGTCTCCGTTACCTCAAGTGCAACAATAGTTACAAGAACAAGCCACCTAAACTTTACACAAACTCATTCGACGAACATTTTCCAGAAGGCGCACTCGAGTGGAGTGTATCGATCATCAATTGCAAGCCGATTTAGCCGATGTCTCTCATTCGGCCACCTACAATCGTGGCTACAAATATTTGTTTTGTGTCATCGATGTCTTTCCAATTTTGCCTGGGTCGTGCCATTAACTTCCAAATCGAGCAGTGAGTGGCAAACTAACAAAGGCACCGATTTTCGGAACCAAGCTATCCAAAATGAATTAAAGAAACGAGACATTCATTTTTTCACCACCGACAATCCCGAAACCAAAGCTATCATCGTGGAATGTTTTCAACTCACTTTGAATGAACGTATGTGGAAATATCTTACGCATCAACACACTCTCAAGTACAACGACGTATTACGACACTTGTTTCAAGCATACAACCAACCGTGCCATCGAAGCATCGGACGTGCTCGCCAAGAAGTGACTCCCGACAACGAAGTGACCGTTTCTGAGCCCCTGTTTGGTACGTCCCCGACAGTGACGTTTACCAAGAAAGGTAGAGAGTTATCAACAGGAGATTGGGTGCGCATTGGCAAAACCAAACGCACTTGCGACAAAGGCTACTTACCGAACTGGACCACCGGATTGTTTCGTGTCACTTTACGAGTGCGTGGTCGTCATGATGTCGTCTATAAATGGGAAGACATTAACGGTGAAGTGTTAAAAGGCACGTTTTATTTGCTCGAGTTATAAAGAGTGACCAAAATATGAAGGCGTGTATGACATCGAACGCATTCTCGAATGTGGAACCCGTAAATGGGAAAACGCTGTGTCAAAGAAGTCAAAGTGCGTTGGAAATGATATTCTCCCAGTTTTGATTATTGGATCGATGCTTCGCAAACCATCGACTATACAAAGAAGTAACCATCATGCCCTTCCACACAGCTCAGCTATCCATACCACTGCAGTGACCAGTCCTTCACCCAGTTCTTCTCTGCAAGATCTACAAAAGTAACCCGTGTGGGTGTGGTGTGGAGAATGTGTGCCTAAAAGGTAAATCGTGGCGTATTGTGTCATCGGTGCGGCCATTGCCAATTTGAATTGGCAACAAGGAGACAAACAAGTGCGGACCATTTTATTGAGTAGTTGCACTGGTTACCTTCTTCCCAATCCTTTCCTGAAAAACTCCTCGAACGGGAACAACGGGAGCCTTGTGCTCAACATCAGTCACCACCCCAAAAACAACAACAACATATTTGACGGAGACACTCCTCTGACTTCGAGTGACCTTCGGACAGCCGCAGAACTCTGAAATTATGAACATCAATCAATTTTACTTAACGTTACCCAGTGACAGTTCCATGGAGGTGTTTTCCAATAACACTTTGTGCTGTTACACAGCCAATTTACATCAAGCTATCCAGTTAGATCACGAAGCAAATTGGGAAGTGTCTTTGGTGGAAATCATTCACCTTACACAAATCAAAAACACCGAAACTCAAAACACTTTTGAGGTCGATGTTCTGAACGACACACTGCAACAAGCCATGATTACCACTAAACAACATCACTGCAAATCGAGCATTACCCAAAACTGGCCCTCCACTGTACATCTATGAGTTTAAAATTAACCCACACCATTATTTTAGTTGTAAACATGTGGCGGACACGATTGCTGAAAAATTCTATTCAGCATTTGACAAACCAATGCACAGAGTGAACAAACCTGTCAACATCGAGTACCATAAAGTGGCTAGTCGCCTACTGATGAAATTTCCGGAGGAAAAAAGGTAGGTATTAAATTTTGTCCTGAATTGTATGACATTTTGGGTGGAGACCTAAATATCGTCACGGATAAGATTAGCAAAAAGGTCTCCACACCAACCACTGCCAACAACCATGACATTACAAGATAATTTCGTTCCCCGGTAGAGCTGAACCAAGGACTGAATTTGATCTTTGTGTACTCCGATGTGATTCCTTTCAAAGCAGATTCTGTAACGAACGCTGACAAGGAATGTGGAAACACTTATCACGTTCATCCCGAATTTGTAAATCTTCATTATTTGTCCATAAGTAAGTCATATTTTGACACTGTCAGCGTTGCTATAAAAGGAGATCTGGGACAAAATATTCCATTCACCAAAAAAAAAAGATTCTCTAACGAATCGTAAGTCATTTATCCAGTGTACCGAGGCGTCGCTCGACAGCAAGGACATGGTTTAGGAGATATGTTGAAATCAGCCTTTCGTTCGGTGGCCCCCGTGTTGGAACAAAATGGTGACATGCCACATTGACATACAGTAAAGAATTTCTCCAAAATGTCATCATCGACTAGCAAAACCCAAAAGAAGCTATCTTGAGAGCAGGCAAAAATGTATTGTTGAAAACAGGCAAAGATATTTTGGGTCAACAAGAAACGCCTATAAATGCCCTAAACGCTGCCGAGTCAGGCATTCCTGCTTCTCTGACACCATAGCAAGGACAATGCAGAAAGAGACGACGAAGAAAACGGGGTGTTTTCTTCGTCGTCTCTTTCTGCATTGTCCTTGCTATGGTGTCAGAGAAGCAGGAATGCCTGACTCGGCAGCGTTTAGCGTTCAGAAACCTTCAGACTCATAAAGCTAGAAAGATTAAGAAAAGAAGAATCGTGCAAGACTAAGACGTTTTTGATTATTAAACATCACAGAGTGAAGAAACTGATGCACCGAGAGTCTTGCGCCTGTTTCAAGTTGGAACTTGATCTATTTGCCATGACGCCCACCATGATGATGATGCAAGAATCCCAATGGGTCGAATTTCATCCCATCTCCTCTTTGACGCGTTCAGCTCCCATCAATGTTTGAAATCAAAGGACAACCCGGATATTAAATCGATCTGAATAGCAGTTACTTGTACTTTAAAGTGAAAGTGATCAAAACGGGTAACGAATCCAATCTAGTTGTCGCGTCCAGAGTATCTCCAGTCAATAATTGTATGCATTCGTTGTTCAGCTCAGTGAATTTGTATTTGAATAACAAACTGGTCATCAGCTGCATGGATACTTACCCTTACCGAGAGTACCTGGAAAATCTATTGACGTACGGAAAAGAAGCAAAACACACCCATCTAGACGGCTGCGTGGTATGGAAACCTGACGAAATAGGTGCCAAGTTCGACAGCACTACGCTTGAAGAGGATCATGTAAATTCATCATGATTTATAGAACGAAGAAACAAAATCATATCCAACAAAAGTTTAGAACTGATAGATTGCTTGCATTTGGACATGTGGTTGCAAGAAAAGTATTTGCCAACGGCGTGGATGTCCGCTTGAGACTGAATCGTAGCAGTACCGCTTTCCATTTGATGGCTAATGTTCCCGAGTACAAAACCGTCATCCAAGAAGCCAAAAGTGAAAGTGAAAACATTCACCATTCCCAAAGGATAGAAATCCATGATCGAAGATCATCTGTTCCAAGGACAGTTAACCAAACGTTTAATCGCTGGAATCGTCGAGAATGCGGCCTTCAGCGGAGCCTTCGATAAAAATCCTTTCCACTGTCATCATTTTAGTGTGTCTAAAATCAAAGTCTGTCGCGATGGCAAGATCCTGTGTACCAGACCTTTCTAACATAAGTTTGGTGACGAGAAGAATTACCTGAGATTGTACTTGTCCCTGTACGAAGCCACGGGACAGCTAGGAACCAGCACCAGTCACGGCATTACGTACGAGGATTATGCAGGAGGCTAGGCTTTGTTGGCATTTGATTTCACTACAGACCAAGGCAGAGACGAAGGACATTTCCACCCTATAAAATCCGGCCAAATGCGTGTGGAAATTCAGATTGCAGATCGAGTCCCTGATGAAACGGTGAACGTCATCCTGTATGCCGAATTCGACAATACCATAGAAATCAACAGTTTGAAAGAAGTCATTCTAGCCTATTAGAAGCTATGGAAGACTCTTATCCCTCTTTGAATAGCAGAGAATCTTTGGAATGGGAGGATACCGTGGAAGCAGAACCCCAAGACAAAGACGGAAAGAACAGAGTCATGAAGTCCAGATGGCCAGAAGAAGAACAGCATTTAGTCTCCTGTTTTTCCAACCACTGGCAGAACAAATTAAGGGAAGTAATAAATAAATATTGCTATGGATGTCAAAACTACCATCCCAGTCAAATTCAACACGATAAATGCCTGATGTTGGGTCAAGAAGAAAAATTGGACGAGTATCTTGACGAAGCTTGTAGTCTCATCTCGGAAGAAGCCGTGTTGCGTCCGTGGTATAAAGACTTGCGTGATCAGTCCTCTCCTCCATTGATGACTTTCGAGATCCATGACATCGAAGCTCTCTTGGCTCAGAGTGCAGTGACAAAACGAAGAAACGGTTACATGTCAGAGATTTTCAAACAAAAAGTTGAATTGAATTGATCACTTATCATTACCTGTGAAGAAAAACAGCAAGAAAAAAGTGGATACCTGTGAACTTCATTATCTTTTGAACCACAGTTCATACACTGATTCATGGAGTCATGTGTGTGGTAAAGATGAACTGCCTCATCGAAAGCCTCAAGACCATTAAGCTTATGTCATCAACACGGACGATTGTCATCTCCCAGGAACCCACTGGGTAGCCTTCTACTTTCCTAAAGAAGGTTGTGTGGATTATTTTAATTCGTATGGATTGCCACCTTTGGAAGACGATAGCAGCGACTTTATGAGAAGTAATGCCCAGACGACACGATTCAATAATGTGAAATTACAAGGCACGTATTCCATGGTGTGTGGACAATATTGTGTGTATTTTCTTTATCAACGCAGTCTTTGATATTCTTTAGAACATTTAGTGACTTATTTTAATCGTCACTCATCTAGAAACGATGACAAAGTAGATCAATGGTTTTGTGACCATTATGGTTACCTTTTGTCTTTAGCTAGGAAACGTAGTGTAAATTAATGGCCCAATGACTTACATCAGTGGAAGTCTAGCTTCACTTAACAACGTTGTCAACCTTGTCCAAAATAGTTTGTTAAATGAAAAATGTTTGTTAGTTTATTTGATTGTTAAGGTAAAAATTTGTTGATTATTGGTTGTTAGTTATTTGAATAAAAATGTTATGTTTTAAACAAAAACGCGTCTGTCGTTTGTTTGCCATTTTTATAATGAACCATGCTGTTTGGCTTCTCTCTATCCCTCACCCTCAAATCAACCTATCATAGCGTTCCGAGTCGAAACATTGTATGGATGTTTTCTTTCGCGTCCGCGCTTGAGCAATATAAAGCGGGGCAGTCTTCAGTCTGACCAGCATTCGCGTTGAACAGAGCAAGAAGTAACACGACAGCGATGGAAAGCAGAACTTCACAAAGAGCACAAAGCGAGGGAGGCGTCACGAAAAGATGGCTGCCGGCTATTGCAGTAATCCCCGCACCGGCACTGAGAGCCATTAGAGCCATAGGTCTACAACAGGCTACTAACTGGAGCTTAAGAGCTGGAGCGAGAAGATCTACACTATTACTTGTCTGGGAAACCAGTACTGAGGGAGGTAATTTAATCGTTGAAAAGAACGACTTATGTTTCGTAAAACGGACTAAACGTAAGTACATGACACGTGGGCAGAGAAGGAAACTCGACCAGAAACAGGCGACTGGCCACTCTATCACACCTTATACAAGACCGGACGAAACACATGGTCACCTTCACCCGATAAAGACGCCCCTATTAACTGGATTAACCATCACTTCTATCATTTCAACCCAGACAAAAGAACAACAAATATCACAAATGGCGGCGACCACTAAGGAAGCTTCAACTATGACGGATATCTCAAACGAACAGCCGATTGAACCAGTCGTGGTAATATCACCACCACCTAAACCATCATCTATGTTGAGAAGTACTGATACTTCGACTGTAACACCAATTCAACAAACGGTGAAGTCAAGGAAAAAACTCAATCTAACTCCATCGCCGCCACCACCACTTCAACAATCCGTGTCACCTCCAACTACACCAATCCAAATTGACCAATCGGAGTCTGCAAATACGACCACATCACCACCCAAACCAGCAGAACCAGCAGACCCTAGAGTGGGTAAAAATAGTCTGTATGAGGCAAACAGACATATCGCCTGGGGATACACGGAAGATTATGGTATAACAGAATTATGGTACAACAAAGAAGAAGCTACACTCTTTTTGGGTGAATTGAACACCCTCGTTCTCAACAAATGGGAAGATGGAACGACCACCACCACCAAGCCAAGCAAAACCAAAGTCAAAAGAACATTGGCTGCATTCAAAAAGAGAGGGGAAGAACTCCAGGAATGTCCACTCAATCTTGCCGTCATGATTGCTACCATTGTGAGAATCCATCATGGATTAGAATCACCTAACATAGCATACCAGGTTCGAATGAAAGACTGGATTCTGAAAGATCTAACTGAACCACGCCCACCAAAAGACCGCCCCCGGAGACGCTACTCACCAACAAGAAGCTTCATCAATGTGGGTGGAGTACCATACAGAGGTGCCCCACCTAAACAGTCCTTTAAAGGGCTACAGAATTGCCTCTTATCTAATAGGGAAACCTAAATTGGCTTGGTTTCCCTCCTTGATTTAACCAAAAGCTTACAAATTTGAACCACTGGACCACCGCTCAAAATTTATAACTACCAAAAACCTAACAGTGACACAACTCTTAAATGTCGCTTAGACATATTACTCTAAATAGGGAAAGTAGGGACTTCTCGTGTACACCCTATACTAGATTAGATAGATTAACTAGGAAAGTAGGAAAATTATTAGACTCGTATGAATTGAACTAATTGCACAGGTGGCTAACACATTATTGGTATTGTCATTGTCCATTAGTACAACTGGACTTAATTTGAAATAAATACGGGCTGGCGTTTCAGGGAGTATTCGACGTCCGTGGCTGGCTTGTCGAGTGCCTCTTCCTCCTTTTCCACACTCGGACATCGTACACGTGGCAGAATGTGAAACGATTTCTCCACCTGCCACAAGCCCAGGTGTCCTAATGTGACGTCATCGTTACCGACCAATCGCAGCGGGCGTTACATACTGCTTGGGTTGACACCTGGAGCAATTCAATCCAACTTTACTAACATGAGTGCGTGCTTTCACTGTTCCCACTCATGTAAGAGCCTTACATTTAGGTTGTTAGGGACAAATAGTCCTACAACCTAACGGCTAGAATCAAAAGGTACTCTGTGAGTACATTAAAGCCTGGGGGATGTGGCACCATTCCTTCCCCCAGGAGTAATCAAAAAGGTGCCTGTGGCACCATTAACCAGTGGTAAATGCTCAATATGAGCGAACACCACTTTAATCCGACGCAACAACAACAACAGCAACAGTCTGACCAGCATTCGATATTCAAGAGGAGGAAGCTGCAGCACACGAGCCGTTACCGGAGAAAATTAATTCAAGATTAAGAGGGAAGAATACCATTTAAAACAAGTAAGAAGAGGAGAAAAGAAAGACCAACAAGAGATTCATCAACTAGAAGCTTAATAACATCAAACGGAACAGAAATTAACAACTAAACAGAATCAACAACAGGGAAGCAGGAGTAGCAGCACAGGAACAAAGGAATTCCATAGCGGCGTGCGCGGTAAGCACGCTAAACTGCCACACAATCAAATATAAGGTAGGGTTTTTTTCCTAAGACATACTAAGCTTACGGGTAACACTGTGCCTCATAAAACTATTAAATAACTGAATATTGAACTTATTTTACCAAAATAGTCACTAACCACCGACTAATACGCAAATAAATAACTATAACCCCACCCATCAAATTTACCTAACCCAGGTTTTCCAGACCTATTTTTTATTAACAACTCTTGACCACAAACGGACTAATGCGGGCTCAGAACAGGAGCTTGGAACCACACTAGCAATTCCTGGATGAGTTCCTTGAGACAACTTGTTAAAAGATTTCTCATCAAGGGCAGCACACGACAAAAGTAAATTCTTCATTTTTCTTTTTCCTTTTTAATATTACCGGAAATCTTTCCTTTTAGTATTAACCATACCACAACTAATTTAACATATAACCGATACACCGAACTAATCAATAAATACTTAATTAAATTTACTATTTAATCCATACACTAATTTCAAGCTTTATACTACTAATCTTCTGATTCTATACATAAACAATCACGGGCGGTACAACGCGAGTATCAAATTACTAAAACCAGTGCATTCCACGCTAGTCGCAGACCGCCAGAATATAACAACCTAAACATTCAACAACCAACAGGAATCATCCTCTCAAAGCAATACAGATGACCCCTCCGCCAAATAAATAAGCGCAAGCAATACACTAAGGTCTCACTGGACAGTTTATCTGGTGAATTTTCATCCGACGATGACCAATTACAGAAAAGTGAGAATAATTTTACACTGAAGATACAAATAAAAACAAACTAATGATTTTTGTAGAAAGCATACATGTGAGATTTTGACTGCAGTAATCAGGTTAATTCCTGATGCAACTGGTGGTTTTTATACTCAACCAACACTGCCACCAACCCCTAAATTTTACATTCATTTTTGACAAGAAATAGCTATTTTGAATATTTTTCTGTGACAAGGCAGCTAAAAGAATCAGTATGTGCCTTATGCATGAATAAAGTTCACTAGTACTATAACAAATTAGCATACTTTTCGTCACCCCTCAACCATCTAGATTTTTAGATATTTACCTCTGTAGCAGACACACAAAAATACGTAAGCCAAGTCGACAGCTCATTTGCAGCCCGAGTTACGCATTTGATCTCCAATGCAAATCTAACTGTGACAGGCAGTCACCAACAAGCCAACCTATTTCCAAGCCTAACTCAAAGTAAATCTGAACCACATTATAGATTTAGCTTATGTGTGAATTTATAAATGCTAGGCTTGTGATAATTAGGTTCATGCCTTCTACCTTAAAAATTAGTGGGGTGTCAAAATGCGAAACTATCCAGTGAGACCTTAAGAATTCAAATAGCGGTCTGATTAAGGGAAAATCTTCTTATTTTCAAAACTTTGACCAATTCTAAATAAAACGCAACCTTCAGAAGTTTGAAATTCAAAATTGTTTGTTTCCTATGATTTATTGAATTTATTGATGACCAAAAGCTATCAAACAGAGCAACAGCTATGAGACAGCTTCATACTTCATGTATTACTTTCACCTCTGAAACATACAATTTCTTTATATTATGTCAGTTTCATCATTTTTCATAGCTAATACACCCTGTCTTGTTAGTGCCTGGTGATATCAGAGATATCTGAGAGCACAAATAATACAACTCTTCATGCAATCTGAAATAGTAGTGAATAAAAGATGTAAAGAAGCCAAGCTGAATTTCTTGTACAATTGCTGCAGAATGTACATGCCAAGTACTTGAAAGAATAATAACGATGCACGGCATATATAAACTGACCAGAACTCTCTCACTGATTTCATGAAGAAGGTCAAATCTATTTTAGAATAGAGAAATCCAAGGTAGACTTAAGGGAGGCAACTCATCAGGTAACATCAAATGTATGGACCAATCTTTGTAAACTGAACCACATCAGTTGGGAAACTTAAACAATGAAATTCTATACCCATATTTAACCCATCTGTTGATAAAACAATATGCATGGATAATGTATTTTAAGAACACTAAGAAGGACACCTCTAAATCATTTTCATACTGGCCGGCACATAATGTTGTTGAAGTTGCTGCTATTTAGAAGTGTGTTTTGCTAGTGATTGTCACCTGCATAGAACTGAATCTAAAGCAAATAGAAAATCATGCAAAGTAAAAAAGGGGAGGAGAAAAAACACAATGTAAAAAAGGGACATCCATTTAATATAAGTCACCAAAAACTTCAATGAAACTGGTGCAGATATATTTGTTCCTGTGAAAGCTCCACAACAATTGGCATGTCTGACTCCCAATAAATTGTTGATGTTGTCCTGCTGTTAGCAATATCACTTCAGCAGGTGTGCTCCCATACACCTTGAGGCCTACAACAAAATAAAACCCTGAACTTCTTATATACAGGTCATTATAACTTAAATTTCTGTAAATAAGATGAAATATATGTATTGAAACATTACATCATGAGTAGATATGGATGTAAGAGCATTAAATTAAGGTAATCATCATAAAATTAGGAAAATATATTAAGTTTATACTGAAAATGTTGATAAACTGAATAAGTATGGGAAATACTTCAATTAAACCACCTTGCTTGAAACTTATAAGGCTTTTGTTGTTCATTAGGAGAATGGATCAGGAGCAATACCTGGTAGTATTAAAACTGTTGAGTTAAGTCCCTTCTTCTACTATGATTAAGTGCAATCAAATCTATAGGAAGTGTATGTTTGGAATACCTAACTATGTCAGATTCAAGATATGGAGGTAATAAGGATATGATTTATGGCACAGTGAATCACATTTGACAAGACTGAAAAAATGACACCGGTTCTTAAGGTCTCACTGGACAGTTTATCTGGTGAATTTTCATCCGACGATGACCAATTACAGAAAAGTGAGAATAATTTTACACTGAAGATACAAATAAAAACAAACTAATGATTTTTGTAGAAAGCATACATGTGAGATTTTGACTGCAGTAATCAGGTTAATTCCTGATGCAACTGGTGGCTTTTATACTGAACCAACACTGCCACCAACCCCTAAATTTTACATTCATTTTTGACAAGAAATAGCTATTTTGAATATTTTTCTGTGACAAGGCAGCTAAAAGAATCAGTATGTGCCTTATGCATGAATAAAGTTCACTAGTACTATAACAAATTAGCATACTTTTCGTCACCCCTCAACCATCTAGATTTTTAGATATTTACCTCTGTAGCAGACACACAAAAATACGTAAGCCAAGTCGACAGCTCATTTGCAGCCCGAGTTACGCATTTGATCTCCAATGCAAATCTAACTGTGACAGGCAGTCACCAACAAGCCAACCTATTTCCAAGCCTAACTCAAAGTAAATCTGAACCACATTATAGATTTAGCTTATGTGTGAATTTATAAATGCTAGGCTTGTGATAATTAGGTTCATGCCTTCTACCTTAAAAATTAGTGGGGTGTCAAAATGCGAAACTATCCAGTGAGACCTTAAGAATTCAAATAGCAGTCTGATTAAGGGAAAATCTTCTTATTTTCAAAACTTTGACCAATTCTAAATAAAACGCAACCTTCAGAAGTTTGAAATTCAAAATTGTTTGTTTCCTATGATTTATTGAATTTATTGATGACCAAAAGCTATCAAACAGAGCAACAGCTATGAGACAGCTTCATACTTCATGTATTACTTTCACCTCTGAAACATACAATTTCTTTATATTATGTCAGTTTCATCATTTTTCATAGCTAATACACCCTGTCTTGTTAGTGCCTGGTGATATCAGAGATATCTGAGAGCACAAATAATACAACTCTTCATGCAATCTGAAATAGTAGTGAATAAAAGATGTAAAGAAGCCAAGCTGAATTTCTTGTACAATGGCTGCAGAATGTACATGCCAAGTACTTGAAAGAATAATAACGATGCACGGCATATATAAACTGACCAGAACTCTCTCACTGATTTCATGAAGAAGGTCAAATCTATTTTAGAATAGAGAAATCCAAGGTAGACTTAAGGGAGGCAACTCATCAGGTAACATCAAATGTATGGACCAATCTTTGTAAACTGAACCACATCAGTTGGGAAACTTAAACAATGAAATTCTATACCCATATTTAACCCATCTGTTGATAAAACAATATGCATGGATAATGTATTTTAAGAACACTAAGAAGGACACCTCTAAATCATTTTCATACTGGCCGGCACATAATGTTGTTGAAGTTGCTGCTATTTAGAAGTGTGTTTTGCTAGTGATTGTCACCTGCATAGAACTGAATCTAAAGCAAATAGAAAATCATGCAAAGTAAAAAAGGGGAGGAGAAAAAACACAATGTAAAAAAGGGACATCCATTTAATATAAGTCACCAAAAACTTCAATGAAACTGGTGCAGATATATTTGTTCCTGTGAAAGCTCCACAACAATTGGCATGTCTGACTCCCAATAAATTGTTGATGTTGTCCTGCTGTTAGCAATATCACTTCAGCAGGTGTGCTCCCATACACCTTGAGGCCTACAACAAAATAAAACCCTGAACTTCTTATATACAGGTCATTATAACTTAAATTTCTGTAAATAAGATGAAATATATGTATTGAAACATTACATCATGAGTAGATATGGATGTAAGAGCATTAAATTAAGGTAATCATCATAAAATTAGGAAAATATATTAAGTTTATACTGAAAATGTTGATAAACTGAATAAGTATGGGAAATACTTCAATTAAACCACCTTGCTTGAAACTTATAAGGCTTTTGTTGTTCATTAGGAGAATGGATCAGGAGCAATACCTGGTAGTATTAAAACTGTTGAGTTAAGTCCCTTCTTCTACTATGATTAAGTGCAATCAAATCTATAGGAAGTGTATGTTTGGAATACCTAACTATGTCAGATTCAAGATATGGAGGTAATAAGGATATGATTTATGGCACAGTGAATCACATTTGACAAGACTGAAAAAATGACACCGGTTCTTAAGGTCTCACTGGACAGTTTATCTGGTGAATTTTCATCCGACGATGACCAATTACAGAAAAGTGAGAATAATTTTACACTGAAGATACAAATAAAAACAAACTAATGATTTTTGTAGAAAGCATACATGTGAGATTTTGACTGCAGTAATCAGGTTAATTCCTGATGCAACTGGTGGCTTTTATACTGAACCAACACTGCCACCAACCCCTAAATTTTACATTCATTTTTGACAAGAAATAGCTATTTTGAATATTTTTCTGTGACAAGGCAGCTAAAAGAATCAGTATGTGCCTTATGCATGAATAAAGTTCACTAGTACTATAACAAATTAGCATACTTTTCGTCACCCCTCAACCATCTAGATTTTTAGATATTTACCTCTGTAGCAGACACACAAAAATACGTAAGCCAAGTCGACAGCTCATTTGCAGCCCGAGTTACGCATTTGATCTCCAATGCAAATCTAACTGTGACAGGCAGTCACCAACAAGCCAACCTATTTCCAAGCCTAACTCAAAGTAAATCTGAACCACATTATAGATTTAGCTTATGTGTGAATTTATAAATGCTAGGCTTGTGATAATTAGGTTCATGCCTTCTACCTTAAAAATTAGTGGGGTGTCAAAATGCGAAACTATCCAGTGAGACCTTAAGAATTCAAATAGCAGTCTGATTAAGGGAAAATCTTCTTATTTTCAAAACTTTGACCAATTCTAAATAAAACGCAACCTTCAGAAGTTTGAAATTCAAAATTGTTTGTTTCCTATGATTTATTGAATTTATTGATGACCAAAAGCTATCAAACAGAGCAACAGCTATGAGACAGCTTCATACTTCATGTATTACTTTCACCTCTGAAACATACAATTTCTTTATATTATGTCAGTTTCATCATTTTTCATAGCTAATACACCCTGTCTTGTTAGTGCCTGGTGATATCAGAGATATCTGAGAGCACAAATAATACAACTCTTCATGCAATCTGAAATAGTAGTGAATAAAAGATGTAAAGAAGCCAAGCTGAATTTCTTGTACAATGGCTGCAGAATGTACATGCCAAGTACTTGAAAGAATAATAACGATGCACGGCATATATAAACTGACCAGAACTCTCTCACTGATTTCATGAAGAAGGTCAAATCTATTTTAGAATAGAGAAATCCAAGGTAGACTTAAGGGAGGCAACTCATCAGGTAACATCAAATGTATGGACCAATCTTTGTAAACTGAACCACATCAGTTGGGAAACTTAAACAATGAAATTCTATACCCATATTTAACCCATCTGTTGATAAAACAATATGCATGGATAATGTATTTTAAGAACACTAAGAAGGACACCTCTAAATCATTTTCATACTGGCCGGCACATAATGTTGTTGAAGTTGCTGCTATTTAGAAGTGTGTTTTGCTAGTGATTGTCACCTGCATAGAACTGAATCTAAAGCAAATAGAAAATCATGCAAAGTAAAAAAGGGGAGGAGAAAAAACACAATGTAAAAAAGGGACATCCATTTAATATAAGTCACCAAAAACTTCAATGAAACTGGTGCAGATATATTTGTTCCTGTGAAAGCTCCACAACAATTGGCATGTCTGACTCCCAATAAATTGTTGATGTTGTCCTGCTGTTAGCAATATCACTTCAGCAGGTGTGCTCCCATACACCTTGAGGCCTACAACAAAATAAAACCCTGAACTTCTTATATACAGGTCATTATAACTTAAATTTCTGTAAATAAGATGAAATATATGTATTGAAACATTACATCATGAGTAGATATGGATGTAAGAGCATTAAATTAAGGTAATCATCATAAAATTAGGAAAATATATTAAGTTTATACTGAAAATGTTGATAAACTGAATAAGTATGGGAAATACTTCAATTAAACCACCTTGCTTGAAACTTATAAGGCTTTTGTTGTTCATTAGGAGAATGGATCAGGAGCAATACCTGGTAGTATTAAAACTGTTGAGTTAAGTCCCTTCTTCTACTATGATTAAGTGCAATCAAATCTATAGGAAGTGTATGTTTGGAATACCTAACTATGTCAGATTCAAGATATGGAGGTAATAAGGATATGATTTATGGCACAGTGAATCACATTTGACAAGACTGAAAAAATGACACCGGTTCTTAAGGTCTCACTGGACAGTTTATCTGGTGAATTTTCATCCGACGATGACCAATTACAGAAAAGTGAGAATAATTTTACACTGAAGATACAAATAAAAACAAACTAATGATTTTTGTAGAAAGCATACATGTGAGATTTTGACTGCAGTAATCAGGTTAATTCCTGATGCAACTGGTGGCTTTTATACTGAACCAACACTGCCACCAACCCCTAAATTTTACATTCATTTTTGACAAGAAATAGCTATTTTGAATATTTTTCTGTGACAAGGCAGCTAAAAGAATCAGTATGTGCCTTATGCATGAATAAAGTTCACTAGTACTATAACAAATTAGCATACTTTTCGTCACCCCTCAACCATCTAGATTTTTAGATATTTACCTCTGTAGCAGACACACAAAAATACGTAAGCCAAGTCGACAGCTCATTTGCAGCCCGAGTTACGCATTTGATCTCCAATGCAAATCTAACTGTGACAGGCAGTCACCAACAAGCCAACCTATTTCCAAGCCTAACTCAAAGTAAATCTGAACCACATTATAGATTTAGCTTATGTGTGAATTTATAAATGCTAGGCTTGTGATAATTAGGTTCATGCCTTCTACCTTAAAAATTAGTGGGGTGTCAAAATGCGAAACTATCCAGTGAGACCTTAAGAATTCAAATAGCAGTCTGATTAAGGGAAAATCTTCTTATTTTCAAAACTTTGACCAATTCTAAATAAAACGCAACCTTCAGAAGTTTGAAATTCAAAATTGTTTGTTTCCTATGATTTATTGAATTTATTGATGACCAAAATCTATCAAACAGAGCAACAGCTATGAGACAGCTTCATACTTCATGTATTACTTTCACCTCTGAAACATACAATTTCTTTATATTATGTCAGTTTCATCATTTTTCATAGCTAATACACCCTGTCTTGTTAGTGCCTGGTGATATCAGAGATATCTGAGAGCACAAATAATACAACTCTTCATGCAATCTGAAATAGTAGTGAATAAAAGATGTAAAGAAGCCAAGCTGAATTTCTTGTACAATGGCTGCAGAATGTACATGCCAAGTACTTGAAAGAATAATAACGATGCACGGCATATATAAACTGACCAGAACTCTCTCACTGATTTCATGAAGAAGGTCAAATCTATTTTAGAATAGAGAAATCCAAGGTAGACTTAAGGGAGGCAACTCATCAGGTAACATCAAATGTATGGACCAATCTTTGTAAACTGAACCACATCAGTTGGGAAACTTAAACAATGAAATTCTATACCCATATTTATCCCATCTGTTGATAAAACAATATGCATGGATAATGTATTTTAAGAACACTAAGAAGGACACCTCTAAATCATTTTCATACTGGCCGGCACATAATGTTGTTGAAGTTGCTGCTATTTAGAAGTGTGTTTTGCTAGTGATTGTCACCTGCATAGAACTGAATCTAAAGCAAATAGAAAATCATGCAAAGTAAAAAAGGGGAGGAGAAAAAACACAATGTAAAAAAGGGACATCCATTTAATATAAGTCACCAAAAACTTCAATGAAACTGGTGCAGATATATTTGTTCCTGTGAAAGCTCCACAACAATTGGCATGTCTGACTCCCAATAAATTGTTGATGTTGTCCTGCTGTTAGCAATATCACTTCAGCAGGTGTGCTCCCATACACCTTGAGGCCTACAACAAAATAAAACCCTGAACTTCTTATATACAGGTCATTATAACTTAAATTTCTGTAAATAAGATGAAATATATGTATTGAAACATTACATCATGAGTAGATATGGATGTAAGAGCATTAAATTAAGGTAATCATCATAAAATTAGGAAAATATATTAAGTTTATACTGAAAATGTTGATAAACTGAATAAGTATGGGAAATACTTCAATTAAACCACCTTGCTTGAAACTTATAAGGCTTTTGTTGTTCATTAGGAGAATGGATCAGGAGCAATACCTGGTAGTATTAAAACTGTTGAGTTAAGTCCCTTCTTCTACTATGATTAAGTGCAATCAAATCTATAGGAAGTGTATGTTTGGAATACCTAACTATGTCAGATTCAAGATATGGAGGTAATAAGGATATGATTTATGGCACAGTGAATCACATTTGACAAGACTGAAAAAATGACACCGGTTCTTAAGGTCTCACTGGACAGTTTATCTGGTGAATTTTCATCCGACGATGACCAATTACAGAAAAGTGAGAATAATTTTACACTGAAGATACAAATAAAAACAAACTAATGATTTTTGTAGAAAGCATACATGTGAGATTTTGACTGCAGTAATCAGGTTAATTCCTGATGCAACTGGTGGCTTTTATACTGAACCAACACTGCCACCAACCCCTAAATTTTACATTCATTTTTGACAAGAAATAGCTATTTTGAATATTTTTCTGTGACAAGGCAGCTAAAAGAATCAGTATGTGCCTTATGCATGAATAAAGTTCACTAGTACTATAACAAATTAGCATACTTTTCGTCACCCCTCAACCATCTAGATTTTTAGATATTTACCTCTGTAGCAGACACACAAAAATACGTAAGCCAAGTCGACAGCTCATTTGCAGCCCGAGTTACGCATTTGATCTCCAATGCAAATCTAACTGTGACAGGCAGGCACCAACAAGCCAACCTATTTCCAAGCCTAACTCAAAGTAAATCTGAACCACATTATAGATTTAGCTTATGTGTGAATTTATAAATGCTAGGCTTGTGATAATTAGGTTCATGCCTTCTACCTTAAAAATTAGTGGGGTGTCAAAATGCGAAACTATCCAGTGAGACCTTAAGAATTCAAATAGCAGTCTGATTAAGGGAAAATCTTCTTATTTTCAAAACTTTGACCAATTCTAAATAAAACGCAACCTTCAGAAGTTTGAAATTCAAAATTGTTTGTTTCCTATGATTTATTGAATTTATTGATGACCAAAAGCTATCAAACAGAGCAACAGCTATGAGACAGCTTCATACTTCATGTATTACTTTCACCTCTGAAACATACAATTTCTTTATATTATGTCAGTTTCATCATTTTTCATAGCTAATACACCCTGTCTTGTTAGTGCCTGGTGATATCAGAGATATCTGAGAGCACAAATAATACAACTCTTCATGCAATCTGAAATAGTAGTGAATAAAAGATGTAAAGAAGCCAAGCTGAATTTCTTGTACAATTGCTGCAGAATGTACATGCCAAGTACTTGAAAGAATAATAACGATGCACGGCATATATAAACTGACCAGAACTCTCTCACTGATTTCATGAAGAAGGTCAAATCTATTTTAGAATAGAGAAATCCAAGGTAGACTTAAGGGAGGCAACTCATCAGGTAACATCAAATGTATGGACCAATCTTTGTAAACTGAACCACATCAGTTGGGAAACTTAAACAATGAAATTCTATACCCATATTTAACCCATCTGTTGATAAAACAATATGCATGGATAATGTATTTTAAGAACACTAAGAAGGACACCTCTAAATCATTTTCATACTGGCCGGCACATAATGTTGTTGAAGTTGCTGCTATTTAGAAGTGTGTTTTGCTAGTGATTGTCACCTGCATAGAACTGAATCTAAAGCAAATAGAAAATCATGCAAAGTAAAAAAGGGGAGGAGAAAAAACACAATGTAAAAAAGGGACATCCATTTAATATAAGTCACCAAAAACTTCAATGAAACTGGTGCAGATATATTTGTTCCTGTGAAAGCTCCACAACAATTGGCATGTCTGACTCCCAATAAATTGTTGATGTTGTCCTGCTGTTAGCAATATCACTTCAGCAGGTGTGCTCCCATACACCTTGAGGCCTACAACAAAATAAAACCCTGAACTTCTTATATACAGGTCATTATAACTTAAATTTCTGTAAATAAGATGAAATATATGTATTGAAACATTACATCATGAGTAGATATGGATGTAAGAGCATTAAATTAAGGTAATCATCATAAAATTAGGAAAATATACTAAGTTTATACTGAAAATGTTGATAAACTGAATAAGTATGTGAAATACTTCAATTAAACCACCTTGCTTGAAACTTATAAGGCTTTTGTTGTTCATTAGGAGAATGGATCAGGAGCAATACCTGGTAGTATTAAAACTGTTGAGTTAAGTCCCTTCTTCTACTATGATTAAGTGCAATCAAATCTATAGGAAGTGTATGTTTAGAATACCTAACTATGTCAGATTCAAGATATGGAGGTAATAAGGATATGATTTATGGCACAGTGAATCACATTTGACAAGACTGAAAAAATGACACCGGTTCTTAAGGTCTCACTGGACAGTTTATCTGGTGAATTTTCATCCGACGATGACCAATTACAGAAAAGTGAGAATAATTTTACACTGAAGATACAAATAAAAACAAACTAATGATTTTTGTAGAAAGCATACATGTGAGATTTTGACTGCAGTAATCAGGTTAATTCCTGATGCAACTGGTGGTTTTTATACTGAACCAACACTGCCACCAACCCCTAAATTTTACATTCATTTTTGACAAGAAATAGCTATTTTGAATATTTTTCTGTGACAAGGCAGCTAAAAGAATCAGTATGTGCCTTATGCATGAATAAAGTTCACTAGTACTATAACAAATTAGCATACTTTTCGTCACCCCTCAACCATCTAGATTTTTAGATATTTACCTCTGTAGCAGACACACAAAAATACGTAAGCCAAGTCGACAGCTCATTTGCAGCCCGAGTTACGCATTTGATCTCCAATGCAAATCTAACTGTGACAGGCAGGCACCAACAAGCCAACCTATTTCCAAGCCTAACTCAAAGTAAATCTGAACCACATTATAGATTTAGCTTATGTGTGAATTTATAAATGCTAGGCTTGTGATAATTAGGTTCATGCCTTCTACCTTAAAAATTAGTGGGGTGTCAAAATGCGAAACTATCCAGTGAGACCTTAAGAATTCAAATAGCAGTCTGATTAAGGGAAAATCTTCTTATTTTCAAAACTTTGACCAATTCTAAATAAAACGCAACCTTCAGAAGTTTGAAATTCAAAATTGTTTGTTTCCTATGATTTATTGAATTTATTGATGACCAAAAGCTATCAAACAGAGCAACAGCTATGAGACAGCTTCATACTTCATGTATTACTTTCACCTCTGAAACATACAATTTCTTTATATTATGTCAGTTTCATCATTTTTCATAGCTAATACACCCTGTCTTGTTAGTGCCTGGTGATATCAGAGATATCTGAGAGCACAAATAATACAACTCTTCATGCAATCTGAAATAGTAGTGAATAAAAGATGTAAAGAAGCCAAGCTGAATTTCTTGTACAATGGCTGCAGAATGTACATGCCAAGTACTTGAAAGAATAATAACGATGCACGGCATATATAAACTGACCAGAACTCTCTCACTGATTTCATGAAGAAGGTCAAATCTATTTTAGAATAGAGAAATCCAAGGTAGACTTAAGGGAGGCAACTCATCAGGTAACATCAAATGTATGGACCAATCTTTGTAAACTGAACCACATCAGTTGGGAAACTTAAACAATGAAATTCTATACCCATATTTAACCCATCTGTTGATAAAACAATATGCATGGATAATGTATTTTAAGAACACTAAGAAGGACACCTCTAAATCATTTTCATACTGGCCGGCACATAATGTTGTTGAAGTTGCTGCTATTTAGAAGTGTGTTTTGCTAGTGATTGTCACCTGCATAGAACTGAATCTAAAGCAAATAGAAAATCATGCAAAGTAAAAAAGGGGAGGAGAAAAAACACAATGTAAAAAAGGGACATCCATTTAATATAAGTCACCAAAAACTTCAATGAAACTGGTGCAGATATATTTGTTCCTGTGAAAGCTCCACAACAATTGGCATGTCTGACTCCCAATAAATTGTTGATGTTGTCCTGCTGTTAGCAATATCACTTCAGCAGGTGTGCTCCCATACACCTTGAGGCCTACAACAAAATAAAACCCTGAACTTCTTATATACAGGTCATTATAACTTAAATTTCTGTAAATAAGATGAAATATATGTATTGAAACATTACATCATGAGTAGATATGGATGTAAGAGCATTAAATTAAGGTAATCATCATAAAATTAGGAAAATATATTAAGTTTATACTGAAAATGTTGATAAACTGAATAAGTATGTGAAATACTTCAATTAAACCACCTTGCTTGAAACTTATAAGGCTTTTGTTGTTCATTAGGAGAATGGATCAGGAGCAATACCTGGTAGTATTAAAACTGTTGAGTTAAGTCCCTTCTTCTACTATGATTAAGTGCAATCAAATCTATAGGAAGTGTATGTTTGGAATACCTAACTATGTCAGATTCAAGATATGGAGGTAATAAGGATATGATTTATGGCACAGTGAATCACATTTGACAAGACTGAAAAAATGACACCGGTTCTTAAGGTCTCACTGGACAGTTTATCTGGTGAATTTTCATCCGACGATGACCAATTACAGAAAAGTGAGAATAATTTTACACTGAAGATACAAATAAAAACAAACTAATGATTTTTGTAGAAAGCATACATGTGAGATTTTGACTGCAGTAATCAGGTTAATTCCTGATGCAACTGGTGGTTTTTATACTGAACCAACACTGCCACCAACCCCTAAATTTTACATTCATTTTTGACAAGAAATAGCTATTTTGAATATTTTTCTGTGACAAGGCAGCTAAAAGAATCAGTATGTGCCTTATGCATGAATAAAGTTCACTAGTACTATAACAAATTAGCATACTTTTCGTCACCCCTCAACCATCTAGATTTTTAGATATTTACCTCTGTAGCAGACACACAAAAATACGTAAGCCAAGTCGACAGCTCATTTGCAGCCCGAGTTACGCATTTGATCTCCAATGCAAATCTAACTGTGACAGGCAGTCACCAACAAGCCAACCTATTTCCAAGCCTAACTCAAAGTAAATCTGAACCACATTATAGATTTAGCTTATGTGTGAATTTATAAATGCTAGGCTTGTGATAATTAGGTTCATGCCTTCTACCTTAAAAATTAGTGGGGTGTCAAAATGCGAAACTATCCAGTGAGACCTTAAGAATTCAAATAGCAGTCTGATTAAGGGAAAATCTTCTTATTTTCAAAACTTTGACCAATTCTAAATAAAACGCAACCTTCAGAAGTTTGAAATTCAAAATTGTTTGTTTCCTATGATTTATTGAATTTATTGATGACCAAAAGCTATCAAACAGAGCAACAGCTATGAGACAGCTTCATACTTCATGTATTACTTTCACCTCTGAAACATACAATTTCTTTATATTATGTCAGTTTCATCATTTTTCATAGCTAATACACCCTGTCTTGTTAGTGCCTGGTGATATCAGAGATATCTGAGAGCACAAATAATACAACTCTTCATGCAATCTGAAATAGTAGTGAATAAAAGATGTAAAGAAGCCAAGCTGAATTTCTTGTACAATGGCTGCAGAATGTACATGCCAAGTACTTGAAAGAATAATAACGATGCACGGCATATATAAACTGACCAGAACTCTCTCACTGATTTCATGAAGAAGGTCAAATCTATTTTAGAATAGAGAAATCCAAGGTAGACTTAAGGGAGGCAACTCATCAGGTAACATCAAATGTATGGACCAATCTTTGTAAACTGAACCACATCAGTTGGGAAACTTAAACAATGAAATTCTATACCCATATTTAACCCATCTGTTGATAAAACAATATGCATGGATAATGTATTTTAAGAACACTAAGAAGGACACCTCTAAATCATTTTCATACTGGCCGGCACATAATGTTGTTGAAGTTGCTGCTATTTAGAAGTGTGTTTTGCTAGTGATTGTCACCTGCATAGAACTGAATCTAAAGCAAATAGAAAATCATGCAAAGTAAAAAAGGGGAGGAGAAAAAACACAATGTAAAAAAGGGACATCCATTTAATATAAGTCACCAAAAACTTCAATGAAACTGGTGCAGATATATTTGTTCCTGTGAAAGCTCCACAACAATTGGCATGTCTGACTCCCAATAAATTGTTGATGTTGTCCTGCTGTTAGCAATATCACTTCAGCAGGTGTGCTCCCATACACCTTGAGGCCTACAACAAAATAAAACCCTGAACTTCTTATATACAGGTCATTATAACTTAAATTTCTGTAAATAAGATGAAATATATGTATTGAAACATTACATCATGAGTAGATATGGATGTAAGAGCATTAAATTAAGGTAATCATCATAAAATTAGGAAAATATACTAAGTTTATACTGAAAATGTTGATAAACTGAATAAGTATGTGAAATACTTCAATTAAACCACCTTGCTTGAAACTTATAAGGCTTTTGTTGTTCATTAGGAGAATGGATCAGGAGCAATACCTGGTAGTATTAAAACTGTTGAGTTAAGTCCCTTCTTCTACTATGAATAAGTGCAATCAAATCTATAGGAAGTGTATGTTTGGAATACCTAACTATGTCAGATTCAAGATATGGAGGTAATAAGGATATGATTTATGGCACAGTGAATCACATTTGACAAGACTGAAAAAATGACACCGGTTCTTAAGGTCTCACTGGACAGTTTATCTGGTGAATTTTCATCCGACGATGACCAATTACAGAAAAGTGAGAATAATTTTACACTGAAGATACAAATAAAAACAAACTAATGATTTTTGTAGAAAGCATACATGTGAGATTTTGACTGCAGTAATCAGGTTAATTCCTGATGCAACTGGTGGCTTTTATACTGAACCAACACTGCCACCAACCCCTAAATTTTACATTCATTTTTGACAAGAAATAGCTATTTTGAATATTTTTCTGTGACAAGGCAGCTAAAAGAATCAGTATGTGCCTTATGCATGAATAAAGTTCACTAGTACTATAACAAATTAGCATACTTTTCGTCACCCCTCAACCATCTAGATTTTTAGATATTTACCTCTGTAGCAGACACACAAAAATACGTAAGCCAAGTCGACAGCTCATTTGCAGCCCGAGTTACGCATTTGATCTCCAATGCAAATCTAACTGTGACAGGCAGTCACCAACAAGCCAACCTATTTCCAAGCCTAACTCAAAGTAAATCTGAACCACATTATAGATTTAGCTTATGTGTGAATTTATAAATGCTAGGCTTGTGATAATTAGGTTCATGCCTTCTACCTTAAAAATTAGGGGGGTGTCAAATTACGAAACTATCCAGTGAGACCTAACGAAGATCAAGCGCAGCATACCTAGCTCAAAACTAAAATCCGCGACCCAACAACCAATCAAAAACAACCTAACATCGCCCACTTCGGGTCATTAGTTAATCCCGTCACTAAGAAACATCGGAAGCGCTACATTAATCACAGACACAAGAATTAACGCCGCACAACAAAATAACATAAAACCAAATATTAAATAAGAAAAAAGAAAACAGAAAACAACAAATAAAAAAATAATAAAAAAATTCTTTTTAAAATAAACTAAAAACACAAAATGGCCACTAAAACAAATAAAATAAGACTCGATGACAAAAAAAGACAGGAAAAAACAAAACAAATCAGGAGAAAGCAAAAATTGGAAAAAGCTGCAGAGCAAATAAATAAAAGCACAAATAATAATCAAACGGCTGTCCAAATGGGAATTTATCATAACAACCTAGAATCCAGAGAAATTAGCATTCAAGAATTACAAGTACTTCCAGAAACACAGGAAAACAGAACCCAAACAAGCAGAATTACTAGATCAACTATTAAAAAGACCGAAACGCAAATCCAGACAATCGAGGATGCTATAGAAAGCAAAGCGACAAGGAGCAAAAAACCAATTAAAATACAAACCGAAACAGGAATGAACATAGATCATAACACAACACAGCGACAGACAACAAGCGCTAGCCCAACACATACAACAACGGAAACACATCCAATCAGTAGAACTAAAAAAACGAACCGAACAAAACACAAAACAGACAGCAAAACCAGAAACAACAACCCACAAAACAATGCCTACACAAAGCAAGGAAGGAACAACACCACAAAAGAAACAAAATAGTCCAAAAACAACACCAGCAGCAACAACAACAAATAAACAACAAACAACAGCAGCAACATCTAAACAACAAACAACGGAAGGTAAGAACACACCAACAGCACACCCGACAACAAGAACACCCACAACAGCACACCCGACAACAACACCAAAAAAATCTAAAATACCTACCCCCATAAACACTACAACGAGAACAACCACAGTAAAGACAACACCAACGAGAACAGCCACTCCAACGACTAAACAACAACCAATCATGGCAACAGCAACACCAATGACAACAGCAACACCAACGACTAAACAACAACCCAACACAACAACAACACACAAACAACCAGCAACAAAGAGGACAACACCAAGAACACCTCCTACAACAAAGACATCCAAAGAGATAAAAGTATCCACCCCTACAACTATTAAACCCAGCACGAGTACCACCAAAGCACACAAGCCAAAAACCCAAACGGAAACTAAAAAAAAAAAAACAACAACTCGGGACCCAAACCAACAGATACAACATGAATTATCAGGTAAAAAAAAAATTATCTTTCAGGTAACCAAATAAACCGAGACGGCGGAAAACAAAATACTAAAACAACGCAAAGAAACCAGACTAACAACAATCAACAACAACAGAAATACCCGTACCACCCAATCGAACTATGATTATACATTACAAGCCCAAACCCCAAATTCATCAGGTTAAGCAGTACAACAATAGCCGCATCACTCAACAACAAACACCGAGGGACATACAGAATTATAAGGCCTAACACGGATTATATAGTGATATGGTGTACAACCAACAGGCAGGTGGCTGAATATCTGGAGGTAGACCAAATGGCAGGAATGAAAATCAAGGTCCAAAGACACCAATCCGTGAACAGGAATAGAACAGTTGCAGCAAACACCAGCACCAACAAAAACACTACCTCCCATACCACACAGGGCGAGCCGAGTAACAACAGAAACTCAATCCAAGGAGCATCCAAGAATCACACAGATAACACTCGACATACCACAAATGGCGGAATTAAACACACAGAGACACCAAAAGCAAGTTTCAAAGCCATATTAAAATTAACGGGACCCTACAAGCACTACACAACAGCGTATATCGAATATGATTTACACTATTATAGCGCACCATACAAGAGAGCTATAAAACTTAAAAACAGTAAGGGACAAGAAACAACCACAGTACTACTAGAGTTCTACAACCCACCATCCAAGAACATCAGAATAGGACCCCACGCTAAATTGAAACAGCTCAACAAATATATGAATAAACCCCGGTTCTGCACAAACTGTAAAAGGTGGGGGGCATTTCACCACCAAATGCCACTTTCAAACCAAGTGCTTCAAATGTGGGGGTCTACATAACCATTAATGCTCATCAAAAACACAAAAATGTGCCAACTGTAGAGAAAACCATCCCCACCCCCCAACTCCCACGAATGTCCATATACTAAAACAGAACAACGAACAATGGAAATAATGGAACAACAACATCTCCCATACTGTGAAGCAAGGAAAATAGCCAATAAACCACGCCAAACAATTTCAGAAACTGCTGCTACAACAAGACCAACGAATAAAAATATAATACCAGAGATCGCGACCAATCCCCCAACTCAAGGACCTAACAAACCGACAAGAAATAACATACAAAGGGAATGGAACACACAACGAGAAATACACCCAAACAAGCATCCAAATAAACCAATAAACACAAATATGCAACTACAACAGCAAAATAAAACTAATAATGAAGGATTGATAGAACCGAACCTAATTCAAAATTACATTGGTGCATTCCGAGAAGGAGAAAAACAAATAACAAAAAATAACGAAATACAAAAACAAGATTTCTTCCAACTCCTAATAAAACTGATTGGATCATTCTAACTAACACTAGTTAAAAACCGAAAATTAAGTAACCACATAAACGCTCTATAACTAGAATGGATACCAATGACAGCCCAAACAGTGGAAATAGGATACTCATCTGGCAATGGAACTGCAGAGGACTAAGAAACAACCTTTGGGAACTTTCTGCAGCCATTGCTAATTCTAATCCTAAACCAAGCGTTATATGTTTGCAGGAAACTCATCTTACTAATGCAAACAATAACGTACCCAAAATTAGTGAGTACAATACTACATACATAAAAAATAGAAGTCACGGCACAAGGGGGGGAGGGGAGGATTAGCCATTTATATAAACAACGCCATAACAGAAACCAATGAAGCTAATCCCACCATAGACCTAAATGGGAGTCCCATAGAGTATCTAGCAATAAATATTAAACTTAAAAATAAAACAATAACTATATACAACATCTATGACCCAGGTAGCTCTAGCCTAAATCCCATACAAAACTATACAGAGATCTTTAAAGAAAGGGGTCAACACACAGTTATCTGCGGAGATTTTAACACATATAATCTAGAGTGGGGAGGCGACCATACTGACACCAGTGGGAAAAACCTAGAAAAGTACACTATGGAACACCAACTAGTAATTCTAAACACAGGAACACCCACAGATTAGACCCAGGAACAGGAAAGTTAACTCCTATAGAAATAACTATTGCCACACCCAACATAGCTCTAATCAGCGAATGGGAAGTACTACATCAAAGCACCCTTGGCAGCGACCACTTCCCCATATGCACAACAATATACACAGAAAACATTAAACAGTAAACTAAAACCATACCCAATGGAAAACCCAAAACGCTGATTGGAATACATTTTATAAATCATTAGAAAAAGTAATATTAGGGGAACTACATAACAACGACACCAACCAATTTTACGAAGCCATAACTCCGGCCATCAACAACGCGGCCACAACCAGTATACCAAAAACACATGACAAAATAAAAAATATACCTATACCATGGTGGACAGAGGAATGCCGATTAACAATTCAGGCCAAAAAGAAAGCTCTAAATCGGTTCAAGCATACTAAAGTAACAGCAGACTTCCTCGAATATAAACGTAAAGAAACTATAACACGGACTACAATCAAGGAAGCCAAAACCAACTCATGGCGAAAATATTGCTCCACACTTAACCATCATTGCGATTCAAAACAAGTGTGGGGAAAGATCAGAGCCATGAAAGGAAACGCACCCAAAACAACACCAAAAACCCTGGAGCGGAAACTAACGAAGAAAAAGCCAAACGGTTGGCTCAACACATCACGAATTGAAGCAGCAACAGTAACCACACCAAGGAATTTATGAAACAATCTTCCATTCTTGAAGCGGAATTCCCGTACCTATTTAGTGACCAAATAAACAACGACAATGCACCATTAAATGAGTTATTTAATCTAAATGAATGGAGAAAGGCGTTACGCAATACAAAGTCCACATCACCAGGTGAAGACCAAATAGGCTATGAATTTTACAAAACATACCACCAAACATGGAAAACATAATCCTGCAACTAATTAATCAAATATGGCAAACAGGGAACATACCAACAACCTGGAAACAAGCAATAGTCATTGCCATACCTAAACTGGGGAAAGACCCTACAAATATTAATTCCTACCGACCAATCTCCCTGACCAACACCCTATGTAATCTCATGGAGACTATGATAAATAACCGCCTAAAGCACCATGTAGAACAAAACAAATTATTATCAGAGAATCAAAGCGGATTTAGACATAGACGATCTACTTTAGACCAACTCATCCGACTAGAAGCCAACATCAAACTCGCCTACAATGCAAAAAGGAAAAAAGACCGACACCTTATTGCGATCTTCTTAGACCTAGAAAAAGCCTTTGACATGGTGTGAACCAAAGGACTCATATCCAAACCCAACCAGTATGGTATTACAGGTCGCATGCATTGCTGGATCTCGAATTTTCTAACAGGAAGACAAATCAAAACCAGAATAGGGGATGCACACTCAGAAACACACACATTGGATAATGGAACACCACAAGGAAGTGTGATTAGCCCTACTCTATTCAACATCATAGTCAACGAACTCAGCAAATATCTTAACACCAACCAAGTAGAACTATCACAATTTGCTGACGATAGTGATATGTGGAAAGCGGGCAACCCAAACAGCCAGGAAATCATCAAACAAATCCAACTCAACCTAGATAAGATAGGAACATGGGCTGACAATTGGGGCTTCAAGATATCTAAAACCAAAACTGTAGGAATGCTTTTTTCTCCATCAAATAAGCGTACAATAACATACCCTAAGCTATATCTACAAAAAACGCCAATAAACTTTGTTAAAAATACGTACTTCCTAGGAATGTTGCTAGACGAACAATTAACCTAGCAGTCCCATATTACCAACATCATTCAGAGGGCAATAAAGACCTAAACCTACTTAAAAACATAAAGGGAACAACATGGGGAGCAGACCAACAAACCATGTTAATGTTATATAGGTCACTAATTATATCTAAACTAGATTATGGCCGCCAGGTATATGCATCGGCAAACACAAATTTACTTCAAAAATTAAATAACATACAGTACAAAGCACTAAGGCTCTGCACAGGAACACTTCCAAACATTGCCTTAGAAGAACTACAAATCCTAACAGGGGACTTACCCCTATGCCTAAGAAGAGAGGAACAGACCTTTAGATATGCTACCAGGAACTCCATACACATGGATAACAACCCCACCAAAACTACAATCAACAAATGCCGAATACCATTTAGGCCAAAACTTGTCCCAAATCCACCTGCAGCCAATAAGGTACATACTCTCTGTACCGAATTTGTGCAATGGGGAATACAAGCTGAACAACACCAACTAAATGACACGACACCATGGAAAAACAGGACCCCAGATATCAACCTAACAGCACAAAAACTTGGGTCCAAAAGTGAAAACCCAATAGGACTCCTAATGGAAGTACAAAAAATCTTAATGGAAGAATACCCGACTCATGTAAAAATCTACACAGACGGTTCCAAATCACAAGAGTTAGACATAACTGGAGCAGAACATAACATCGAAATAGTTGAAAGACTCCCAAACGACTGCTCAATCTATACAGCCGAAGTCTGGGCCATAAATGAGGCACTAAAATGGATCGCAAATTCAACCACAAAACAACATGTAATCATCACCGACTCCCTCAGTGTACTTAAATCACTGGAATCTGGTCTTTCCAAAAGTAGAGCAAACCTAATGGAAACAGCGCTACAAACAATAAGGGAAATAGAAGCTAAACAACAAGAACTGACATTCCTGTGAGTACCCTCACACATTAACCTACCAGGAAATGATAAGGGAAATAGAAGCTAAACAACAAGAACTGACATTCCTGTGAGTACCCTCACACATTAACCTACCAGGAAATGATAAAGCAGACCTAAGTGCAAAATTCAGCCTCACAAAAAATACTAATTTGGCCATGCAATATAGCGTAACAGAAATTTACAGCCAAGTAACCCAAAAAATCAACAACAAATGGCAACAAATATGGGACAACAACACCAAGGGCAGACACCTATACCAATGGCAAAAAAAGGTGGATAGACATATTACAGTACCTAGGACGCTACAAAGCTCAGATATCCGACTTATAAATAGAATAAGAACTACCAAAACCCTGCTTAAGGGAAGCTTTGGAAGACATCTCTACAAAGGACTTGACAACCATACCCAATGTCCCCATTGCACCAGTATAAAGACCCTGGAACATGTCTTTAACCATTGCACCCATTACCATTCGCACAGAATGGAATTTCAAAAACAACAAAAGAAAATCGGGTCCCCCTATAAATATTCAGACTTCCTAAATCTTAAAACAAACAGCAATAAAGAACTAACATACAAAAACATAATATCATACTTAAAACAAATAAACAAGTATGATAAGCTATGACCCAAGGAGTTGAAAGCAATAATTGCTGGCTGAAAAGCGAACTCAAGATCTAAAACAGGACAAACACAAACAAAGTATAGGTTATTAAACAGGCACCAAATAAAGAGAACAGGCACCTTTGAGAAGTCCCCAGGACCTGATTATTCAGCAAAGGTGCCTGCATACTAGATAAATACCCCGTAAACAATAAACAGGAAGGTACAAGCAAACACCAGAATAAAGACAATAGGTATAAACCAACGAGGACAGGCTCCTTTGATAAGTCCACCCGGACCTGAGTATTCAGCAAAGGAGCCTGTACCTAACCTAAAACAAAAAAAAAAAAAAAAAAAAAAAAACAAAAAAAAAAAACACAAAAAAACAAGGGAGGTAACTCCTCTTATAAAGGACAGACAAAAAGACAGATAATAGGGTGTAAATTACAACCAATAGGATTCTTTTAACTTTAAAAAATAATAATAATAAAAATAAAAAATGGAAAAAAGAATTTTAAAAAATGGGGAGACAGGCACCTGTGATAAGTCCACCCGGACGTGAGTATTCAGCAAAGGGACCTGCACCTATAAATCTAGATACAAGAAACTAACAAAAAATCAAAATAAAGACACAATTTAAAAAAACAACAACAAAAAAACAATAAATAATACTAATAAAAAAGGAGCACAACTCCTAAAACACGCAGGTTCTTTTTCTCCCTTCTCTACCCTCCAAACTTTCTCAAAATGCATGTCTGTATATACTAACCATAACATCTAAGGTCTGACAAGAACAGAACACATATTAACTTCCTAAATTTAGATATATAGGTGACATAAGTCCAGTCATCAGGACCCTCCGCACAAGGCGGAACAAAACTAAAGTCACAACAAAACTTTTAATTAACAACGCACTACACAGGGAACACGGCACTTTCTTCAGACCAAGTGCTGACATCTTTATTCTTGAAAAAAACAACATTATTTATAAGTAATAACATAGGGCTTGAGGCACAATGTTAATTAAGATGCTGGTTGTGTGGCAGTTGACAACAAAGAACAATAGAATAGGACCCCAGCAAGAAAGACCAGCAACCCACAACAACGATGATGGAAAGAAGACACAGACATCTATAAATTGCCTTAAAAGGAGCTCTCATTTTGGCTATTGGACAGCTCTTCAGATATACCAATTTTTTTGGCCCTAATTCAGTACGATCATTTTTGGACACCACCATCAAAATTCAAAACCTAAACTACAATACAAGAACTAAAAGTACCGGGTGACAAACACCTAACAGATTGGCATCATTTTCTTAATTTTGTATTTATCTTAATATGTATACGAAAGTACACTCTGTACACAAACAAAAGGAAACAAAACTGCTACAGGTTAAAAATAAACAAAATTTAACAACTACTAAGATTAGGTTAATTACAGTGGCTAACACAACATTGGCATATTCAACGTCCACTAGTACAACTGGATTTAATTTGAACAAATAGGCTTTGGCGTTTCTAACAACATGGACCTGTGACGTCGGGCTCCTCCTGGATTCATGCCTTCCCTCCTTTGCCACGATCAGACATTATAATTAAGTAGTGCGGCCATCGCACACAAACACGGGGATGTAGTGGCTCCATTCCTACAAACCCGACCAACTAAATAGCCTGGTCATCAGACGCATCAAGACGCAAAAGTATTAGTTTACATAAGCGTCTTTAATTTTATATTCATTCATTCATTCAGTCTGACTAGGATAAGGCACTAAATCCTTCACCCAGGAGTAATCAAACAGTCAGCCGTGCTGGCATAAAGCGTGATGCATGCACAATAGTGCGAAAATCACGTAAATTAAACTAATCAGTCATCATTCTGACTATTCCGTTATTCCATTTTCCATTTCAAGCACGGCTATTGATACACATATACGTGCGGTTGTGTGCTTGTTGCGGAGAGAAGTGCTTTGTTTAGCAGGAGCCTGTAGAGAACCATCATCCGATGAAGAAAGAAGAAGAGGAGAAAAAGAAGAACAGTAGTCCGCAACAAAGGAACTGAGGACCAAGCAACAATAAAAGCCCGCCAAGCTGAAACAAAGGAACAAAGGACTTGGAACAAAGGAATCCCGCCAAACAAAGAATAACGTAGAAACATCCACTAAACCTGAGGGTATATTAAAATTCTGTGCTGTTTTAAACTAATACTAATTTTCTAATTACTGTTTCCTACTCCACTCCACTTATATTCCTTTTTACTACATAACACAATAATTCTTCTTTGGCGCCATTAACCTAAAATAAGTGCTAGGTACCATACTAGCGAACACTTGGACCGAGTCCTTGCATTTTTTAAGCACCAGAAAATCCCTGCAAGATTCTCAGTTATTAGATACCGCCAACTGCTATTTACTAATCCCTCAAATATCAATAAATATTAACAAATCAATATTCTTCCTTCGCCACTTTTTGCTAAAACAGGTGCTAGGCCGCACATTTGCATTCACCTGGGCCGTGTCCTTACATATTTCTAAGCACAAAGAAAACCACTGTAAGATTCGGATAATCTAGCACCTCTAAATTCCACTATTTTCTCTGCTAAAACCTAACCCCTCTCACACGAAAACAAATTCCGAAAACAGGTACTAGGAAACACACCAGTAAACACCTGGGCAGAATCCTAGCAAGTCTGTTAGCTCTTACACACCCTGCATATATTTTCTGCCATCAGATGATATCGCTATCTTTTAGAAAACCCAACTCCACACTATCTACTAAAAATAAAATTAATTCATCCAAAACCTAATTTACAATATTAACAAACAAAAACTCGTCTACTTCAACAAAATGTCTCAAAAAACTGGAATTAACAAGGCTGCATTTAACCAAAGGCAAAATATAACTAGGAAACAAAACACCATCACAAAACAATTGACCAAATGTAACCTTCAGTCTCAGGGTACCACACAGCCTCAACCTCAGTTGGCACCACTAGTACCTCCCCCAAATAACAATATTCAGTATTTAACAATACAACAACCATCAAGCAATTAGTAGAAAAACACTAAAATGCACAATAAGGACCCAAACTAGCCCAAAACAAGTAATCCAAACTAGCCCAAAACAAGTAACCCAAACTAGCCCAAAACAAGTAACACAAACTTACAAAACCCAGAATGCATACTATCACCGGTCAGATATGAAGAACTAGAAGACAATATCCCCATGTCATCAAAGAAAAATATCTACGGAGACTTTACCATTACCACAAGCACCCCATAATTATGAAAAAACATATACTCCAAAATACCCCGCAACGATTACAAAAAACATTTGAACTAGAACAAAACCAAGTATTTCCAAGTACTGAAAATCCAAATAATGCAACTAAAGCAAAATTTCTAAACACAACATCTACACCAAGAATTCAAAAGGAAGTAATCCATGATAGACAAACACCTGGTCCATCAGGAATCACAGCCACAAAGGGAAAAAGTCCCAACACAAACCAAAAACACTACTAAATCAAACAACCTCTCCACTAAGGACAGCCACAAGAAACCAAAAACTTCAAACCCCTCCACAAAAAACACAATTAAAAAAAACAACTCGAATAACCAGTAATACACAACAGCCAAATCCCAGGTCCATCAGGGACCCACCCTGGGATTAAAACCCTCCCAAACAGAACACCAGCACACCTAACAAATTTCAGGGGAGCATCACCGGAAATGTTAAATACATAGAGAAAGGAAAGGGCCCTATGAAACCCAAACCTCAACCAAACCCTAACCAAACTGGAACAACAAATACAGGGACAATCCACCCACAGCACCATCAAGACAATAAACCAAAATTCCACTCAGTTGAACACACTCTTTACATCAGCATCAAGACCAACCAACTGTTAAATTTAAGTATCAACAGTATCATGGCAGCCCTACTAAGAGTTCACCAAGGACAGTTTATATTATTAAGGCCAAACACAAACTACTTAATTATCCACTGTAGCACCCACAGTCAAGTAGAGAAACTACTACAAATTGAAAATATATGGCACATTAAACTAAAAATAGAACGGCACTACAAGAAACAAAAAAGACCATACAACTCTGCATATTCTAAATCAACACTCCCCAAACCAAAAAATAAAGCAAACCCCAGTAATAAACTTACCCAACCACCCTCACAAAAAAACTTTAAGGGAGTATTAACACTCAAAGTCACAACAATGACCTAAACAATGAAATATTATTTTAAAAAACTCAACGAAAACGGTACTAAAGTCCAAAAAATATATCGACTTAAAATTTACAAAGGACAAAACACCTCAAAAGCTGTGATAGAATCTACCGAACCACTAACACCACTGGTCAAGCAGGGCCCATACACACCGAGACAGAGACTCGAACCCATTATTAACAAACCTAGGTTTTGCACAACATGTCATTATTGGGGACACTATGCCCTCAAATGTCGATACAAACAAAGATATCAACACGGTGGTGGCCAACACAAGGGCACATGTCACTCACATAACCAAAAAAGCCCTAACTGCAGGAACCCTCACCATCCCAAAGCAGCAGAAAGTCCCTACACAATTAAAGACAGGATGATCATTGATCTTATGAACACCAAACATCTTACATACCTTGCAGCCAAAAATATAGTAAACAAAACAAAAATGCCCCCCCCCAACATCCTGATGCTAGCGAAACACTTAATAGCCAAAATCAAACTATACCAAATAGAAACCCATCTCCAAATCACACACTCCCCCCCCCAAAAAAAATAACTAACCCATATTCAACAACCAAAGAAACAAATCGAACACAGGAAAAGCCTAAACCAAATCTGCATCATAGCCACTCTAGCTATAACCAAAACATAAACCCTCCACCCAATAGTAAAACCATTACATGGCCCATCCTCTTAGACATACTAAAGAAACTATCCGAATTAGCAACAACCCATCTACATAGCAGCCACAATAACAACACTAAATCCAATAATACCTAAGCATTTCAAATCCACACTTGCAATTATTCCCATGACCACCAATATAACAGAAAAATCTAACACCAACAATGGAAATACAACAAAAAAGAACTTATAATCTGGCAATGGAACTATAGGGGATTAATTAAAAACCTCCCATAACTACTTGTTAAAATTAATAAATCAATCAACAAACCGGTTATAATTTGCCTCCAAGAAACACTCCTATCAGAAAACCTGAAACGTTTACCTAAGATCCCAGGGTACTCACCAGGCATATTAAAACACCGTAATAACGGACAAAAGGGAGGAGGCCTGGCAATAATTTTACTAGAAACGTTAACAAACTCAGAAACCCTACCAGATTCAGTTGCCAATGAACCCAACAACATCCTTGAAATGCATTCTATCCTAATAAGTACTGGAACAACTACTATTCAAATTACAAATATATATGACCCAGGAGGTAATAACCAACAAGTAAACTCCACCAAATCACCAAAAACCCAAGAAAAAACTTAATCATATGTGGTGACTTCAATGCACACAATGAATTATAGGGAGAAAATAGGAATGGCAAAAGAGGAAAGCTGGTCGAAAATTGGATAACAAAATATAATCTAGTCATCCTCAATGACGGATCAAAAACCAGATTAAATGCTGAGGATGGCTCCCTCTCAGTCATTTACCTAACCATATGCACTCCTAAACTTGCACATATAACTAACTGGTGTGTAGACCAACTCAACATAACCCCACTGAAGTCCCCCCATATGGAAATTACACAAAGCAGACTGGGATAAATTCAAAAATATCTTGTCAACCATATATACTAAAGATCTAGAAAACCCAGATGCAAACATTTTCCACGACAATATATTTAAATCCATCCATAATACAAAATACTGTACGATCCCCAACTAAACAATCATTACCCTGGTGGAGTGACCTATGCAGCACAGCACATAAGGGAAGAAAAGAGCACTCAATAAATATAAACACAAACAAAACTCCATAGACTTCACCCACTACAAAGATAAGGAAAAAATCTAAAACACATCATAAAATTAGATTAAGAAAAATCCTGGCAAACCTTTTTGCTCTAAATTTAATCTAAAATCAAATTCCAAACAAGTCTGGGATAAAATAAAATCTATTAGAGGGAAATCAACCTACTCAACCCCAAAACTAATAGGTGCTACCACCAATCAAGAAAAGGCCGATATGCCTGCTAGTCACTTTTCCGACATGAGCAGCGATAAGAACCATTCAAAACATTTCCAAGACCAAAGAATCACGGTAGAAAACACCCTTCAACACATCTTTCAAGACAGACGAACCCAATATTCAAACTTAAACAGTGAAATCACCTTATCTGAACGGGACATAGCGTTAGGCTCAAAGAAAGAAAGATCACCTGGAAAAGATCAAATTAGGTATATAATATATATAAAAAAAAATCTCCACAGCAATATAACAACAACCATTATTAAGCTACTAAACCAAATATGGAATAATGGAAAACAACCAGATGGCTGGAAACAGGCCATTATTATTCCCATCCCCAAACCAGAAAAAGACCATAACAACATAACATCATATCAACCCATCTCCCTCACCAATAGTATATGTAACCTTATGGAAACTATACTCTCAAACAGATTAAAACATCACCTCGAAAGCAACAATCTGCTATCAGAAAACCAATGTGGCTTTCGTAACAAGCGTTCCACCACTGACCAGTTAGAAACGGACATTAAACTAGCATTTATCTCCATGAGAAAAACCGACAGAAACCTCATAGCGGTCTTTCTTGACCCAGAAAAAGCTTTTGACCTAGTCTGGACAAAAGGAGTGATTGCGAAACTCATCAACCTCGGAATTACTGGACGCATGTTTAACTGGATTGCAAACTTTCTAACAGGTCGTAAAATTATAACCAGAGTTGAGCACATAAATGCCTGAGGAATGAATCTCTAATTCCTTTCCCCATCATCAATTAACAGGTCGCTGGGCGATCATTAAACAGGGGTACAAGCAAATACGTGCGCACACCTCTATAATTCAACTAGATAGATCGATAGTCTGACCATCCATTGTTGACTCATCCTTCTATAAAGATGTGCTCAAGACTAGCGAAGCTGAACGAAGACGTACAGACTTCAGAAGCAGATAGAGCAGCAGTAGCAGCAACAGCAGCAGCAGGAACGAGACAGAGGTTTTGTCGACTGCAGTGTAGACACAAAGTGTTCTCCTTCTCCTTCCGAAGAAACAGACCCTATTCTGTGGAAAAGCCTGCCGCCAGACGGCGACGAAATCTTAGACAATGAAAGATTGCCATCACTCCTCGTCCACAAAAACAGCCCTTTTCAGGGCTACCCAATAATCTAGAAAATAGATACTAATTCAATTGCCAATGGTTTGTTAGTAAGTTTTAAAAAAATAGAAGTGTGCCTATAAGCACTTCTTTTCTTTATCTTTGTTAGAAGCGTGTCTATAAGCACTTCGTTTCCGTAGGTTGTCAAAATAGTCGGTGGGGTTAGTGATTGTAACTAGTGAGTGAGTGTTTTTATTATGTCCGCGCGTTCCATGCTTGTTGAGGTAATGAAACGGGTAATGTACGTTTTGGTGACGGAATCTTTTCCTTCACGTCCATGCTTGACATTTATAAAAGGAACTCTAGTCAGTCTGGCTACCCATTGATGATTCATCAACTGTAAAGAATGGGTAGCAGAACAGCAAAGTTACTGGTACTCCAGATGAACCTGGAACATGCCAGAAGACTCCTTGATGAACTGGCTATGGAGGCCGTAGCCGAAGAGAACAGGGTGAAAAAAGAGGAGGAGGAAAGAAAAATGAGGAAAAGAAAACAACTATCCTACCTCAAGTAATGATGACACCTGTGTGTGAGGTCAAGCCTTAGGCGAGGACGCCTCCACAGAGGCAATCACCACAGTCACGACCAACGCAGCAGCCTCTACCAGCTCCAGAGCAAGTTGCAGTACAGGTGCGTGCTGAAGATATAAGGAGGCCTCCACATCCAAGAGTGTGGAATATGAGAAGAGAGAGGGAAGTCTTCACTATCCCTCAAAGTGAAGACTGGGAGAGTGAAGCCAATCAACCTCCTTCAGGCTCCCAACCATAATAATCAATTGGGATAATGATTGGAGCCGGAGATGTGTCTGTGGTGCCAGACCCGGAAGATGTCACTATTAGCCAGGTACATCTGGAGTTGTAAAATCTTGCCCTTCTCAGGGCTACCCCAATACTCTAGAAAAGAGATTATTCAAGTTGCCATTTTGAGAGAGTAATGTGTAGTGTGATTATAAACACTCATTTTACTGATGTAAGTGTGTGTGTGTGTGTGTGTGTGTGTGTGTATGAGCTCGAGTGCGTTTGTATGGATAGTATAGTGTTGTTTTTTTACCTTCCCGTGTGTGGATAGTATAATTATGGTTAGTTTTTTCTTCCTCTCGTGTGTGGATAGTATATTTGTGGTTAGTTTTTCTACTTCCCATGCGTGGATTGTATCATTTGGTTAGTTTTTGCTCGTCACCTCTGTGTTGATAGCATAATTTGGTTTGTTTTTTGCTCCTTCCTTTGTGTTGATAGTATATTGGTGGCTTTTTTAAATAATATATAATACGTTTTTTTACCTTTCATTCCATATGGATAGTATATAACATGTGAAGTGAGTGTAAGGGATGTTTGACACATAAAGTCAAAGCGTTCGTCGTTCGCATCATTAACATATGAATGTGTGATGGGTCCATTACCACTCATACATAGCTAAATGCAGCTTATTAGCGACTGAATAGGTCGAGTGTGTGTTGGGTCTATTCCCACTCGCCGTCAAGCCTTCCATTCAGACAGTTAGGGGCTAATCTTAGCCCCACTGCCTGACGGCTTCAATCAAACAGTGCTCCGTGAGCACATAAAAGCCTGGGGAAAGTGGCTCGAATTCCTTCTCTAGGAATAATTAAGCAGCCTACCGTGTAGGCATAAAGCAGTGGTACCTGCACGACTGTGCGAAAACTACTTAAATCTAAATAAACTAACTCGTTCGCATCCATGCCATCATTCCATTCTCAATCCTATTAGGATTCGATTCATTCAGGCGGTACACACAAAGAAGGCATGACCGGAGTATCGGGGGCCCATGAATAGGGTGCAGGCGGGAAAAGCAGGCAAAGCGTGCCGCACATAGGACCACTACAATAATGTGTTCATAACGAGGTAGCCTCCTGCTCCCATGATGGAAATAAGCCTCAGATATAAGAAGTCGCTGGACAGCCCCGGAAAATTGGAGGGCGGTTAGGACACGAGGTAACCAAATTGTAGCCAGTGCGAGGCCCCACCAGAAACCGAGTGGCAGTTAAACAGCGATAAAAACTAAGCTGCCTGACAAAACAACGTTGCACCATAGGAGTTAATGGAAGGGCACCGGACACGAAGCTATCCCAGGCCAGTGGCGAGATGTCACCAGAAAAACGAATATAGTTAGACGACGTAAACCAGAGCAGCATTTCATTCCGGATGATGCCTTGAGTAGCAGAAACAGATGAAGCTAGATTCATTGCCATGTTGCCTGAATGTATACGTTTTTCATTTGGTTGAAAACCGTTTTTGATAATATCTTTATTTTAAAATCCTAATTTTACCTGTTAGGTACCACCATCAAAATTGTATTCTCTTATTTTTACTTATGCGTGATACAAACTATTTTAAAGTCATTTTTGACTTTACTGATTGGTATTTAATTAGTATATCAAATGTACACCTTGTACACTAAATTCCAACTCTAGAATCATTTTTCAAATTTGTTTGGGCCTCAGTTTAAACAATTGCACAGGTGGCTTACACATTATTGCTATATCATTGTCCATTTACATAACTGGACTCGATTTGAAATAAATACGGGCTGGCGTTCTTGGGAGTACACGACATCCATAGCTTGCTTGCCGAGTTCCTTGCCTTCCTTGCGTCTTTCGGACATAGTAAATTGACGGAGATGTGGAACTATTTCCACCCGTCAAAAAAAAAACAGGTGTCTTAATGTGACGTCATCGCTGCCGACCAATCGCAGCGGACGTTACATACTGCTTGGGTTGACAGGTGGTGCGTTCAATCGCAGCTGAGTATCAACTTTTTATGACGAGTGCGTGTTGGGTTCATTCCCACTCATGATGATTCTACACTCAGGTCGTTAGGGACTAATTAGTCCCACGACCTGAAGGCCAAATTAATTAGTGTTCCGTGAACACAGTAATGCCTGAGGGATGAGGCAATAATTCCTTCCCCCAGGATTAATCAAAGAGCCAGATAAAGCGTGATGCGTGCACAATAGTGAGAAAATCACGTAAATTCAACTAATCAATCAATCGTTCGCGCCATTCAACATTGAATAAAGGAAGATGGCGATAGACCCGTTTAACGAATTGAAGGACAGTTGGTACTGGATAATGGATGTAGCCTATGTGGCGGAAAAGCTTGAGAAAGGATTAAAGTATCCAGATAGCCAAGACTTCGTGACCAGATTGAAATTAATGAGAGATGTGGTAGAAGGTATAATAGAGGAAAATGTGAAGAAATTAAGAAGATTAATTACACCAAAATATGTGAGAGTGGGTAGCTTAAAGGAGGCACTTGATAATTTCATCAAATTCGGGTGCTTTCTTGAAGACACGTTTTATTGGACTTAGTGGTCTTTTGTTAAGTGAGGAAATAGACCAGCTAAAAAAAGCAGAAGAAATGATAAGAAAGGTGTAGAGGTGAAAAAGATTAAAGATACCTGGGCTTAAAGATACCTGGGCAAAGGAGAGAAAGGAAAAAGAAAACACAAAGGACAAAGAAAATAGAAAGAAAAAAGAGGAGTTTGAAAGAATGAATAACAACTGGATGAAGGTGCAGGAGAAATTTAGGTCGATGGGTCATCCTGACTGAATTCCAGAGACGGAAAAGAAGAAGAAAGGAATTATTGAGAAAGTGAGAACATGGTGGAAGAACTGGAGAAAATAGAAGAACCCAAAGGCCCTTTTCAGGGCCACTCATATGTCTCGAAAAGATTTGCTTTCTTGCCTATAATTTGTTTTAGTTAGTTGTATAGTTGGATACATGTTGCCTGTTGTCTGTGTTAACTCTGTCTCTGTCCCGCCAGTCCCGTTCCCGCCAAGCGTTTTAGCCAACCCACCCCGCTGTTTGATCAGTCGAGGTCTATAGGTTACTGCATTTGTATGGGAAAATATGAACGAGTTTTTGGATGGAATACCCCACGACCTTGGGATGGCAGTATACCCATCCGACAAAACGAGTTCATATTTTCCCATACAAATGCAGCAACCTTTTTATTATATGCTCATTTTCTTTTTCTACCGAAGTCTAAATTATATAAACAAAATACACTACAATAAACAATGTAAATGAATGTACGCCGTATTCCAAACTAAATACACAAGCGCAGATTCATCATTACACAAGAACAACATTATTAATGCGCACATAACTCCCCCCAGATAAATTTGAACTTGTCGCGCGCTCGACATAACTTTCGAACGAAAATGGCCTGTCTACTTAAAATTGAAATTTGTAGTCATATTGTGAATGAATGCGCATAGCAACAACTCTTCCATTTGATCTGGAGTGAATAGATTTTGATATTTTGTTTTCGATTCTACGAAATTTCTTGAGTATGGACTGGATTTATATGTGAAATACATCGGATTGAAGAAGCTAGGGAGAAGCGTGTTGACATCTGAAATGTTGTTGTTTTGTTGTGGGGTTTAACGCCATTTTTCAGCACACGATAGGCTATACATGGCGGCCAGTATTAATGGTGGAGGAAGAACCCGGAAAAACCCCGGAAAGAGCCACAGACCCACGAGAAGCTACTGGCAAGCTGTCTCACATACCCACATTGGCCGAAATCTGCAAATGTATTTATGTTTCTGTCATTTAATATTTGAAATCATAATGGGTGAAAAATATGAAGTCTTTCAATTGCAATTATCAAAAAGACGCTAAGGAATTGAATGCTTATTTCATTTTGAGTGCAGTAAGGAGGATATAATTGCACTTATATTTATAGGTTACTTCATTTGTATGGGAAAATATGAACGAGTTTTGGGATGGATTACTGCACGACCTTGGGAGTGCAGTATATTCTTCCGACAAAACGAGTTCATATTTTTCCATACAAAGGCAGTAACCTTTTTATTATATGCTCATTTTCTTTTATTCTACCTAAGATTTAATTATATAAACACAATACAATACAAGAAACAACGTAAATGAATGTATGCCGTATTCCAAACTAAATACACAAGCGCATATTCATCATTGCACAAATCAACATTATTACTGCGCACATAACTCCGCCCATATAAATTTGAACTTAGTCGCGCGCTCGACATAACTTTAGAAAGAAAATGGCGTGTCTAGTTAAAATTGAAAATTGGAGTCATATTGTGAATGAATGTGCATTGCAACAACTTTTCCATTTGATCTGGAATGAATAGATTTTCTCGATCCAAGGAAATTTCGTGATTATTGACTGGATTTGTATGTGACGATTCCACATGAAATACATGAGATTTATTTAGCTAGGGAGAAGCGTGTTGACATCTGCAAATGTGTTTCTGTCATTGAATGTTTGAAATCATAATGTGGGAAAAATATGAAGTCTTTCAATTGCAATTATCAAAAAGACGCTATGGAATTTAATGCTTATTTCATTTTGAGTGCAGTAAGAAGAATGCAATTGCACTTATCATCGAAATTACAGCACAGTTTCGAAATGTGTAATCCAGACTGAAAACCTATGACATGGCTCATGTAATTCGGATTTGCAGAATTAAGAAAATACATTTTGAGGAAATTCAGGATGTAAAACTGCAAGTATATTTTATTTTGCCATTCTTATCACCAGCTAAAGAAGAGAGTATATGACTTGTCACTCGTATGCTATTTGTAAGGACATTATCTTGCGTCTGTTATATAATGTAGCTAGCCTAAATCTGTAACACTGTATCAAGGCGGAATGTGCCAAAGCACCTGGTATGTGGCAGTCCACGAAACATCTGTTTTATTTCATTCAGAAACAAATTTAAACAACCACAACGTAAAGAGCCTCTTGTGCGAGTGTACATGATTTGTGTACAAAATCAAAAGTGCTGGCGTCAGCGTCCATTGTTTGTTTACAATAGAAAGTAGTTTCTTTATGCACGTGAATGCTATATGTGTATTGTCGCTAGTTTAGTATCGGGTAATATTGAACGATTCTGACAATGTAAAGTTAACGGGGAAAAAATGAGCATATAATAATCGAAATTACAGTATAATTTTGAAATGTGTAATCAATATTGAGAACCTATGACATGTAATTCGGATTTGCAGAACTAAGAAAGTACATTTTGAGGAAATTCAGGATGTAAAACTGTAAGTATATTTTTTTTGCCACTCTTATCACCAGCTAAAGAAGACCGTATATGCCTTGTCACTTGTATGTTATTCGTAAGGACCTTTTCTTGCGTCTGTTGTATAGCTAGCCTAAATCATAAACATTGTAACAAAATAGATAAAGCGGAATGTGCCAAAGCAGCTGGTATGTGGCAGTCAACGAAAGATCTGCTTTACTTCATTCAGAAACAAATTTAAACAACCACAACGTAAAGCGCGTACTACGCGAGTGTACATGATTTGTTTACAAATCAAAAGTGCTGGCGTCTGCGTCCATTGTTTGTTTACAATATAAAGTAGTTCCTTTATGCATGTGAATGCAATATGTGTATTTGCACGCGAGTTCAGTATCGGGTAATATTGAACTATTCTGACAATGTAAAGTTAACGGAGAAATAAATGAACATATAATAAAGCCCCAATACTTTTGTCCGTATACAGTCCCAATGTGTTTTTGACTGAGATTTCCCTTGTCCGTATATCGTCGGGGTGGGTGGGGTCTGTAATGTATTTTCCCATTGTCCGTATATCGTCTCCCTTCACTACTTAACTCTAACAAATGAGTCAGATAAATTAAGTTCAGGAATCAAGTTTCAAATTACCAAGTTACTTTCTGTTGAAATCATTTGGTAAATCTGAAATTGGTCTAATAATGAATGTAAATACATAAAAAGCATAAAATTTTGTGTGGTGTTTGTATATTTGCAAATAGTTTGGAAGAGTTACAGTAGAATATAAAGAATATTTAAGAGTTAAGGAAGCTGTTAAACATGTCTCTTCATTCATTCCTTAAAAGTATGAATGTCCTTTCCTGATGTAGACTATATCCGTTCTTGTGGAATGTTCATGAATCAATATCTTTTTTCCTTCTGGTTTGTATACTTTGGTATACATTCTGTTGTATTGTTACCTTGGTCTGTAGTTCTATGCCTCGACTTGTATACAGCCCTGTTATAGAAACCTTTATATGTATTTCATTGAGAATATGAAACCTTATCCGTTTTCCTTAATCCGTTTCCGTTTCAATATTGTAATATATTATATAAAATTCCATCCTCCTTTATTCCACGTCGATAGCATTCCTCCTACTTGTTTGAAATAAGGGCTATTCGTCTCGGCGAAAACCTGGGGATTTTCTCTTATAGTATTCCGTTTTATATATTTATTTCCCCTTGTATCCATTGTCTGAATCATAGTCCATATTCATTCCGGGTCATGCAAGTCTTTAAGTGGACCGCTCACTGACAAGACTTCCGTAATGTGAAGATTTAATCTTACGGTGAGGCATTTATACACAAACGAAATCGTCATACATTGTCTGTGCGCTGAAAGTATTCGGTTTTTCCCATTGAAAGCACTTTGCATGTGCGGCATATGATGAACCGAACTCACTATTTCGAAATATTGTACAATATACATAAATCACCCTCGGGTATCGTTGTACACAAAAAACGAAACCCGAGTACATGTATTTAATAAATAAAATGATTTATACAATTCCGTGACATTCGCCACGCGATAACCTTGGGTTTCCAAGATATTATTATTATTATTATTGTAAGACTTTTGTTTGTTTTCTGGCTTTTGAGTAAGTATTTACCTAAATTCTGACTTTTCATGTGCCTTTTTAGATTATGATGATATGCCGTTAAGTGCATACATATCCCACTTCTGCTCACTATAGAAACAGTCTACCCGATTCAAATAGATCTCACCGAACTGCTTATTCTGCCAATAGAACCTATTTTAAATGTTTTTATATTTTTTCATTCTATTTTTGGAGTGGGTTGTTGAGTGTTCTTGACTAAACAAACAACGAATTGAATATAGTGGAACCTTTAAATTACTGTGGGAGCTGAGGTGGCTTATTTGGTAATCCAAGTGTTGCAGGTTTGATACCTACAAAGACCAACCTGGATCTACCGTATTTGCAAAAGCATTTAGCCCCCATTTACTCGGCATGATATAGCCATATATGTATTAAAAGCGATGTAAAATCCAACGATAAAGAAAACAACTATTTTGTTGGTGTATCTCAGTGATGTACAACATTTTTTGTGTTTGTTTTCTCAAACCTGTTTAGAGGTGATTTGCTAAGACGTTTTTGGCTAGTTTTTCAACGGCAATGAGAGTTTGCGATTCAGTTTTGTAAGTTTTTAGTTTTATAAATCACTCTGAATTATTTTAATGGATCTTGTAGTTATGGAGTCCTCGATTTCAAGTATTTTTATACAACTTGCATCCCAGGTTATTTATTCGAAATGCAAGTATATTGTACAAGGGAAACAACCTCTCAAAATTGTTGTTGGAAACGACTGTTTAACACGTGTTTTGCCTCCCTTGATCTATCTTTCTGCACACGTTTTATCCTAATATAGCTTCTATAGTAAACCTATGGAAACATTTTGATATTAAAAATTCAATGGCTTTAAATTTCATAATGCTCATGATTAAATCTACATTTCTCAGCATAGATCATTCCTTGATTGAAACTTCTCTGACGGCAAAAGAATACGAGCAGTGGCAATGTTTCGAAATGTATATGAATCTTCTTTTCAATTCCGCACGTAAAGAATCAGGTACTAAAGTCAAGTCTGTAAATGGACTAAATTTCCACCAATAAAAATTGTCTCTATTGGTCTCAGTTGCAAATAGGATAAGCTCTCAAAATATTTTTTTTATACTGTAATGTTACTTTCCGTTATCAACCATTTATGGCTGGCAACAAATATATAATCTATTTATCTTTCGATTTTTAGACTGGTTCTCATCTGTCGATATACTTTGGTCCAACATATCAGCTGAACACCGTTTAAATTTGACCGTTGGAATTTATATTAATCCCATGCTTCTCTCAAAGAAAACATTAGAAGTCCGTAATTCTTTATTACATACATACATACATACATACATACATACATACATACATACATACATACTTATTGGAACTTTGGCTAGTGAAGATATTACTGCAGACGAAAATATAAATTTAAACAGTGAAACCCCTCACAACCTAGCCCTCTTCTTCATCTCAACAAAAAATAGCTTTTGAGAGGTTTTCGGTTCACTTGGGTTTTCAAAGATGTAAAACAATTCCAAGCGCTAAGGTCACAAGAGAGAGACAGAGAGAGAGAGAGACAGAGAGAGAGAGAGAGAGAGAGAGAGAGAGAGAGAGAGAGATTATATACTATAGGGCAGGGATCTCAAACTCGAACCACCCCGAGGGCCGCATGAGGGCATTTTCGATGGCCCAAGGGCCACACCACCTTTGTTATCTCTTACGACACCTTGTAACGCAAATTCATTTTGCGGGCCACAGGATACGACTTAGCGGGCCGCATGCGGCTCACTGGCCGCGTGTTTAAGACCCCTGCTATAGGGCCTATGACTGGAATATTGTTGGCACTACCTTAGCTAAACTACTGCAACAGAAGATCATTCCGTTTGTTAAATTTGCAGGTATTGTTTAAACGATGTTTGTTTGCATCACTTTTGTTTACAGATTCATTCTTGTAGAGTTCCAGCTTCTTTAGAACACTAGATTGTCCTGTGTCGAATTTGCCCTCTAGTTTCTTCAGTGTATGTATTGACACAGATTCATTTGTAAGGATAGTTGAATCGTATGATGCTTAACTGGTCATTCTGACATATTCACGTGCATGTCAAGACAATCTGACATTAACCGGGTCTCATCTCTTCTCCTAAGGGTATAACCCCTGAGTTATAACATATTAACTATTGAAATCCCCATTGTTATGTCTATTTAAGCTGTGTTAGGTGTTGGCTTGTCTCCATGATTATACGTAATGAATATATATACTGTGTGGTTGATCTAGACCAGCAATTGAGATTAGGGCCTACCTGACATAATGTCTCGTTATATTTTTCAACAAAGTATTACTCGCTAATATTTGTCTATGATTTCAGATTATATTTAAGATTATTATTACCTGGAGGTAAAGGTGTTTACAGACGTTAGTTCAGTGCCGGATTAAACCTTGTGGAGGCCCTTAGGCCCTTACGCAGTCGAAATCTTGGGCCCCCCTCGCAAACTATATCCTAATACGTTTTATCAATATTATATTGATCCACTGTCGCGGGGCCTCAGTGGCCGGTGCCTACCACTCAGCCTATTTGGTAATCCGGCACTGGTTAAGTTCTAGGTTTAAATTTTCTTTAGAAATTATGAATGTTCTGGAAATTTACTAATTTGATGGAAAATTCCATTGTAAATGACCTAGGTCCAGGGCATTTTGTTCTGTCATGTAAGGTGACAGTCTGTATATGCGTCCGAAGTCAGCAGGTTTATTTATTTAATGTCATAACATTAGTCTTTGTGGAATCGGTTTTAGTGTGTTTTCAGTTGAGATGATTTTATTTATTTATTTTAATTGTTCACCTGAATTAAAAAGGTTTCATTAATACTTTTCGGACTAAGTCCCTATTTTGGGATTAATCTGAATTCATTTATATCATTGCGCACATCAAGACTTCCAGCACATCCGCTCTATTCCAGGTTATTGAGACCTCAGCACATTCAAAATCAGATGTTTTTTGGAACACCACTGAACTTCATTTGGAATATTCTACACTTTTGGACTTGTGTTAGAACTTTCACGAGTATATGGGATTTAATTCACAATATTATAAGTTCTTTTTTTAAAATTTCTCTTTGTATTCAAGGGAACTAAATTATTTGTTGAATTTTACAAAATCTGTTGGCTTTCGCTTTTTCTGTTACTTAGTTTAAAACCACAGAGTCGTTTCAATATATACACTTGCATGGCCGGGAAGAGGGGGCGTCCTTAGCTGTCAATATACCATCACCTTGGGTCCTATATTGTAAACTACTGACATCTCCAAAATATAACTATATACATACTTGCCAGGCATGCAAAAGCAAATGCACACGACTAACTCACATTTGCTCTTAGGCGAATTCTTACCCAAGAAGCTCCAAATTCAAGGTTGACATCAAAACGGACAAGCGAGGGAATACATGTTTTACAAAAATCAAATTCCATTTGCAGTTGCAGCGTTGTTGTATGTCCACCACACGTTCCAGAAAGATACTTGTAAATGCAATGCCAAAGTCGTATTGATTCTATGGAAATTGCTGCAAACGCAGGCTAAGAGCTAGAAAAATCGATATACACGCGTCATCCATGTAACCCAAATTGAAGTCCATAATTTTAGGTCACGAGGTGAATCCACGCATACGTACACACTCACCAGGAAGCGAAGGACTTGGAGAATATTGACTTTCCTGCCTTTAATTTAAAATATCTTGTTTAGTTTAAGTGTTATTAACTTCTTCCAATTCGAGAGAGTATATCCCTTTGCATAAAAAACGTTAAGTTTTGGGGTTGTAACTGGTCGATATGAGGCTGCTTAAGTGCCGAAGGAAACATCCTTGAAATCATTTTATGGGGTGAACGTTGTGAGATGCAGTACGCTGGTAAGTAGCCATATTAACCCATTCATATTTTAGCCGAGAATATTCATTGACACACCATACGTACGAATGGATAAAAACAGTTCAGTTGATAATGTTTTATTACTGACAGTAGACATGAACTTTCCTTGACGGGGGTTGGGGTTGGGGGGGGGGGTGATATGCCGTCAATAAACATAGATTATTCACTAAACACGTTAGGACTTCAATTATTTTTAGTATGTAATATATTACGTTTCATTAGAAGCAATTGTCTTAGTTGTGTACAAGTCGCCTTTTATTTTTAGCTCTATCCAGGGTCAATAAGGGGGGCGGGGGGGGGGGGGGGCGAGCCCGTAAGCGGGCCCGGGCCGAGCAACAATTTTTAATTGTAAAAGTGAACATTTTTGTTTGAACAAGAACTAGGTGATCCTGAGTGTTTCTCACTCCAGGGCCCGTGATTTACAGTCCTGGCTCTATCCACGAAGGCGCCTATGGCTGCATTTCGCCTTTTAACTTTTTGATGTGAAACTGTGGCTTTCGCCATTTTTTGACATGGAGAATTTACATTAGGAAACCATTTTTGGTATAATTCCTACTTTACTAAAGACTACCTTGCAATATGAAAAAGAGAGAATGTTTGTTTTCGTAAGATTAACTAGGAAAGCCGTCCGCTTTTGTAAATTTAACATTTACTGCGCAATATAAACTGATATGATAATTACAGTATGATGTCATCAATAACACGTCACGTTTTACTCAGTCATTGGAATATCCTTGTCGTTTCCGATGCGAGTTGAATAACCTCGACTCGTTCGAAGAGGCTCTGGGGTAATAATAGTGATACTTCCCAAATTGGCAGTTTTAGGCAGACGAACGTACAACTAATTGTGCGAAAGTCAGATTCATGTAAATCGATAGGCATTGCAAATAACGCTACAATCAATGAAATGCCTGCACTTTAAATTTGAATATAATAAATGTAACGAAAACAAATTTAAGAACTCGTTCAGTTTCAATTGCCTCAAATTATTGTTTATGTTGATGTTAATGATGGTATGCTGTATATTCCTTTTGACGTCGATTGATTGATTGATTAGTTGGATTATAGTGGTGTGCGCACCTTGTGCATGTACCACTGTTAATGGTCGCACAGCGACCTGATAATTGATCCTGGGGCAAGGAAAAAGAGCCTCATCCCGCAGGCGTTTGTGTGTACAAGGTACACTGGTAATTATAGCCTTCAGCCGCGTGTCCTTTTGGTTCCCATTCTGATTGGAGGGCTGTTTCATGAGTGAGAATGGACCCACGCACTCATGATACTAAAATAAATTTTCTGTTTACCAATCACTGTGATGTCGACCAATGCAATTGTAACGTCAGTCGCGATTGGTTGGTGAAAATGACATCACACTGGGACACCGATTTTAGGCGGGTGGATATCGTTCCACATCTCCGCCCTTTGTACGAATATCCGGACGTGGGATGTGTAGGGGAGTTCCGGCATCAGACAACCCACCCGTACTTAGCCAAATTATGTCCAGTTGTTTGTAAATGGATCCTAACAACCAATATTGTGTGAGCCACCTGTGCAGTTGAGTCAAAGTCAAATGAGTCTGATAATTTTCCTAACTCCTAACAATTGAAATATTACTAGTACATAGTGTACATAGTGAGATGCCCTAACAATTTTGCTTTTCTAATTGTCTAAGCGACAAATAAAAGTTTAGTCACTGTTAGGTAATTGGGTTTAAATTTTGATGCAGGCAACTGAAACGATCAAGTCAGTTTTGTGTGGTTTTATCGAACTGGAAAACCAAGCCAAACTGGTCCCCTTAGATAAATGGCAATTTGTAGCCCTCAGAAGGGCTGTTATTTCTCCCCAGGCGGGAAGGTGCCTCGGCTAACTTCTTCCTCGTATATTGCTTCCGCTGTCCGTGTTTCCCTTCGTTTTCTGGCTGGAAAACCTTCGAATCCATGGAACACGCTTAAAACTTCGGCTGCTTCTATCAGTGTGTTCAGGGGATGTTGAGTGTAGGCAACGTTGAACCTTTTCTTGAGGATGTGACGTCCTGTGTGCCACTGCTGCGACGTGGGTTTTCTGTCCTTAAATGACCTCCAGGCTATAAATATAGTTGCTTTCATAAATTTTATATTTATAGCATGGAGGTCAATTAAGGACAGAAAACCCACGTCGCAGCAGTGGATGACGTTATTGTTACTTCATAAAGTTATTTCGTGATAAAAACCACTGGTTCGAGTGCAGTTCCAAAGGGTTATGGTTTATGTTAAAGACAAGATAGTAGATTTCGTGAAAATAAAGAGCTATAGTAACTTGTATCTAGTTTTAAAGGAAATATATATTTTATACTTGAACTTTGACAGTCCTCCACACCAAAAGTTTCATATTTTGCTACATAGGTTGAAAGTGAGTGTGAGTCTCATCCGATATGTAGTAATCATTTACATGTTAACAAATCTGGACAACTCATTACTGAGAAAATCATTTACATGTCAACAAATCTGGACAACTCATTACTGAGATTAATCATTTACATGTTAACAAATCTGGACAACTCATTACTGAGATTAATCATTTACAGGTTAACAAATCTGGACAACTCATTACTGAGATTAATCATTTACAGGTTAACAAATCTGGACAACTCATTACTGAGATTAATCAGTTACAGGTTAACAAATCTGGACAATTCATTACTGAGATTAATCATTTACATGTTAACAAATTTGCACAACTCATTACTGAGATGTAAGCGTTTACATGTTAACAAATCTGGACAAACCATTACTGAGATTAATCATTTACATGTTAATAAATCTGGACAACTCATTACTGAGATGTAAGCATTTACATGTTAACAAATTTGCACAACTCATTACTGAGATTAATCATTTACATGTTAACAAATCTGGACAACTCATTACTGAGATTAATCATTTACATGTTAACAAATTTGCACAACTCATTACTGAGATGTAAACATTTACATGTTAACAAATCTGGACAACTCATTACTGAGATTGATCATTTACATGTTAACAAATCTGGACAACTCATTACTGAGATTAATCATTTACATGTCAACAAATCTGGACAACTCATTACTGAGATAATCATTTACATGTTAACAAATCTGGACAACTCATTACTGAGATTAATCATTTACATGTCAACAAATCTGGACAACTCATTACTGAGATTAATCATTTACATGTTAACAAATCTGGACAACTCATTACTGAGATTAATCATTTACATGTTAACAAATCTGCACAACTCATTACTGAGATTAAGCATTTACATGTTAACAAATATGGACAATTCATTACTGAGATTAATCATTTACATGTTAACAAATCTGGACAACTTATTACTGAGATGTAAGCATTTACATGTTAACAAATCTGGACAACTCATTACTGAGATTAATCATTTACATATTAACAAATCTGCAGAACTCATTACTGAGATTAATCATTTACATGTTAACAAATCTGGACAACTTATTACTGAGATGTAAGCATTTACATGTTAACAAATCTGGACAACTCATTACTGAGATTAATCATTTACATGTTAACAAATCTGCACAACTCATTACTGAGATTAATCATTTACATTTTAACAAATCTGCACAACTCATTACTGAGATTAATCATTTACATGTTAACAAATCTGCACAACTCATTATTGAGATGTAAGCAATTACATGTTAACAAATCTGGACAACTCATTACTGAGATTAAGCATTTACATGTTAACAAATATGGACAATTCATTACTGAGATTAATCATTTACATGTTAACAAATCTGGACAACTCATTACTGAGATGTAAGCATTTACATGTTAACAAATCTGGACAACTCATTACTGAGATTAATCATTTACATTTTAACAAATCTGCACAACTCATTACTGAGATTAATCATTTACATTTTAACAAATCTGCACAACTCATTACTGAGATTAATCATTTACATGTTAACAGATCTGCACAACTCATTACTGAGATTAATCATTTACATGTTAACAAATCTGCACAACTCATTACTGAGATTAAGCATTTACATGTTAACAAATATGGACAATTCATTACTGAGATTAATCATTTACATGTTAACAAATCTGGACAACTTATTACTGAGATGTAAGCATTTACATGTTAACAAATCTGGACAACTCATTACTGAGATTAATCATTTACATGTTAACAAATCTGCACAACTCATTACTGAGATTAATCATTTACATTTTAACAAATCTGCACAACTCATTACTGAGATTAATCATTTACATGTTAACAGATCTGCACAACTCATTACTGAGATTAATCATTTAGATGTTAACAAATCTGCACAACTCATTACTGAGATTAAGCATTTACATGTTAACAAATATGGACAATTCATTACTGAGATTAATCATTTACATGTTAACAAATCTGGACAACTTATTACTGAGATGTAAGCATTTACATGTTAACAAATCTGGACAACTCATTACTGAGATTAATCATTTACATGTTAACAAATCTGCACAACTCATTACTGAGATTAATCATTTACATTTAACAAATCTGCACAACTCATTACTGAGATTAATCATTTACATGTTAACAAATCTGCACAACTCATTATTGAGATGTAAGCAATTACATGTTAACAAATCTGGACAACTCATTACTGAGATTAAGCATTTACATGTTAACAAATCTGGACAACTCATTACTGAGATTAATCATTTACATGTTAACAAATCTGCACAACTCATTACTGAGATTAATCATTTACATGTCAACAAATCTGGACAACTCATTACTGAGATTAATCATTTACATGTTAACAAATCTGGACAACTCATTACTGAGATTAATCATTTACATGTTAACAAATCTGCACAACTCATTACTGAGATTAAGCATTTACATGTTAACAAATATGGACAATTCATTACTGAGATTAATCATTTACATGTTAACAAATCTGGACAACTTATTACTGAGATGTAAGCATTTACATGTTAACAAATCTGGACAACTCATTACTGAGATTAATCATTTACATGTTAACAAATCTGCACAACTCATTACTGAGATTAATCATTTACATTTTAACAAATCTGCACAACTCATTACTGAGATTAATCATTTACATGTTAACAGATCTGCACAACTCATTACTGAGATTAATCATTTACGTGTTAACAAATCTGGACAACTCATTACTGAGATTAATCATTTACATGTTAACAAATCTGGACAACTCATTACTGAGATTAATCATTTACATGTTAACAAATCTACACAACTCATTACTGAGATGTAAGCATGTACATGTTAACAAATCTGGACAACTCATTACTGAGATTAATCATTTACATGTTAACAGATCTGCACAACTCATTACTGAGATTAATCATTTACATGTTAACAAATCTGGACAACTCATTACTGAGATTAATCATTTACATGTTAACAAATCTGGACAACTCATTACTGAGATTAATCATTTACATGTTAACAAATCTACACAACTCATTACTGAGATGTAAGCATTTACATGTTAACAGATCTGGACAACTCATTACTGAGATTAATCATTTACATGTTAACAAATCTACACAACGCATTACTGAGATATCAGAAGTTGAGTTTAACATAGGAAACACAGATTTGTGAATCAGAAACAATCAAGCCAGCTAGATAACTATGTTATCAAAATGTGTCCTGTGAACTCCGCAAGTTTATATATATATAGTTAGTTAGTTAGTTAGTTAGTTAGTTAGTTAGTAGGACTCTATGATCTGAAACTAAGTAATTGAAAAGAGCGAAACCCAACAGGTTTTGTAAAATTCAACAAATGATAATTTATTTCCCTAGAGTACAATGTAAACAAAAATGTTAAAAGAACGTACTGTATTGCAAATTTAAACCCAAAATAATCCTAGAAATTCTAACACAAGTCCTAATGGATAAAGTTATGAAACTAACTTTGGTGGTATTTCAGAATAAATCCAACGAATGGAAGTGTTGATGTGCTTGTGATGGCCTGTGTCGTAGTGATCTGCCAACAGTCGTTATTGAATAACGATAATACAATCCAAGAATACATTCTTTTTTGAATTTCATTATTAATCCAAGACTTTATTTCCAAGAATGTTATAGAATGAACAATATGTAACAATATGTATTTCCAAAGAAGAATAACTTGAATTAAATGATTTAAATAAATAAATGCCAGCTCAAGTGAAAAAGTGGACACATCAATAATACAACTGAATATGTTCAGATCGTAAAGCATGAATGAATATATCTCTAGGTAAGCAAGATTATATAGTCCTCTACTTGAACTCGGGTCACAAATTAGTATTTTGGAGGGAAGAAAACTATTATCTAATTTAATATTTCATTCAGGAAGGTTCCAAATGTTTTCAATATAAAGTCTTAATTATATTTAGAAGGTCTATCTCTAACATTATAATATAAAATGAGGTAAACAACAGGCAGACCCGGCATTTATGGGCAATTTCCAATTTCCAATATTAAATGTAAATTAAATATACATAACACCTCCTGTGATAAAGAAGAAGAAAGATTTATGCAATAAAGCTTTCTTTTAACTCTTAGTCAAATATACATACGATAAAAAAGATTTTTATAAATGTGATTGAAATATCCACTATTTTAATTCAGTCTTTTCTAATGGCCTAATCTGCCTAAAGAAACCATTTCCATGTGATACTGGACCGAACCACTCATGTCTATTGCGTAATTGCAGTACTCACAAGTTGCAGAGAGTTCTGATTCATGTCAATCGCTTGAAAGTATATAATGATCCTGCACTACGATAGTAGCACTCTCTGACACAACAGACAGAAAGAGGTCGCAGTGACCCATCGATTGCACCAGATGTGGAGAGAGAGAGAGAGAGAGAGAGAGAGAGAGAGAGATCCCTGGAAGAGGACCCCAGGAAGGGCCTATCTCGTAGATCAGACCAGCCAGAACTTTCGAGAGACCCATCTCGGGCATAGTTGCAAAACTATACGTGTGTGCACAACGTCGTTGAAAAAATGTACAAAGTTAAATGGAAGGTCTGTTCGAAACTTGGTAACCAGCGGAACAGTTGTATTAATTGTGGATTTTCATGTGAACATAAGTCTAAAACGATATTGCGAAAATCTATATATAAAAAGGTGAAGCTCCTAAAATGGCAATTTTAATATAGAAAATAAGGACGGGTTCATGATTAATAAATAGTCTAAACTCAACTGATACAGTGTCATATAATGCTGGTCTTTTTTTCCGCTATCTTCTGTTTTTCCATAACCTCGTTTTCTGAATACCCCTTGATATGACACTGGAAGATTTATATAATTGTGATTGAAATAATGACTATTTTTATTCCGTCTTTTCTAAAGACCGAATCTGTCAAAATAAACTACTTCCATTTGTACCACATGAACACCTTAAACTATTATGGAACTGAAAGCGCCATCCGTTTTTAGTGGGATTTATATTAGTTGACTGGAAATTTCAACATTTGGATGAAACTGACATTTTTTTCCTGGTTGCTTATGTATAGTGTACAATTACTGCAATTAACATTCATATGCATTTCTGGATTTAATATGTCGGATTCCATGCAGCAGAGAACGCTAATCTGATTAATGTTTTATCTTCTGAATACTGAAACTTGTATCTTTTGTCAGTTTATCCATGTTAAATTGTGAAACAAACTTATTTTGCATTTTAACAGCATGCTGACCATCTTTATAGAAGCATTTTGCATTATTAATAGATAAATTTAACAGTAGAAACACATCGTTTGTAGTGTGATGAGATGACTTTATTTTGTGATGAAATATTTTAAAATAATTTGGAGACCAAATTTTAGAACGGAGGGGGAATTATAGTAGGGACAGTTGGTATGATTTAACTGTTTTTGGCCGTCCATTTAGTACGTACGCATGCATGGGGGGTAACTCAAATGCATGCGCTTGCGTATGGGGGGGGGGGGCTACTGATAATGTACGTACGCATATGAAATGGGGTGGGGGTGAGACCTCGATAGTAATTTGTCTAATACGTAACCTGTTTGAGTGGGTCCAGTCGGTGTTTGAATTTTAGCGGACACTAGACAAACTGTTTAAAGTTACGCAGCTTATTTCTTTGAATGCAGCCAGACATTCAACGTCGGTGGACTATCTGTTTCATTAAACACGTTAATATTATTAATCCTTTATGGATTAAATATAGGCCGTTCTATAGAATTCGCGGGGGAGGGGGCGTCAAGCTTACGTATGCAGGTGGGGGTGTGTAAAAAGTAAGCATATGTACAGGGAGGGGGGAGGGGTCACGTTTTGACAGATTTTTGCATACGTACTAAATCGATGGCCCCTTTCCAGTTTTCAAGTCTTATACATAATCACATTGAATAGAATCCACATTTCATGAAATGTTATGCTCCTGCAGTCTAAAAATAAAAGCAGAATCACTACAGCACACTCACCCCATGACCTTGAGATATTAATCGTTTTATTTCACAGGTCTAGCTCTCTGGCCTTTAACTTTGGTGTTGTAAAAATAATCCATTAAATACATGTATCAAGCCCGAACAGTTTATTTGTTTGCTCTACTTGCTGATTCCCCCATGTAGCTACTACCATCTTGATATACAGCTAAAACAAATGATAAAGTCAACAAAAAGTATGCGACACCTTTGGAAATCTCTCTACTGCTGATTTACGATTCTCAAGCACCTATCTAACCATGTTTATTGCTCATAAGCCGAGTCAAATTGCAAAAAACAAAGATCCTGATCTGCCGAAGCATAAAGAACCTACATTTCAGGGTATATGTTGTTTGTTCTACAGATTACTCCTAACAAACTGCACGGACCCAGGTCTGTCGGCGCTTTATGCGACGGCAGATCTGGGTCTGTGCGGTTTCCAGTTGGAATAGTCTTATAAGTGAGTACAGTAGGTAAATGTGGAAAAGCAAATAAGTGTATTGATCAATATACATGACCAACCTAACTGAACTTTTACGCCAGGAAAGCCATTTTTGTCTTGATTGATTGATTGATGGGTTGATTGATTGATTATACGTTTGAATGGTTGGTTGGACCGGTTTGGTGATTGATTTATTGATTAAATAATTGACTTTATTATCTTAATTAGTAAAATGGTTGATGTAATAATGCGTGGCTGTCAGATATTTATTTAAGCCACGTGTGAATTTTTGGAACTGAATAAATATAACTTTATTGCCCCCATGTATGTTGGCGTTTTTGTTTTGTTAGTTTTGTTGTATCGCTGCATGGTCAATTACCAAAATATCTTAATGTACTAAATGTACTTAACTACAGTATTGGTCTTAACGCCACTTACCGTAATGATATGACACTTTCAGTACCTTAAGAAAAGACGGGATGGGGTGAGGTGGGGTGGGAAGGGTAACGTATATGGATGAAATATAATTTGTAGACAAGTGTTATTACCTTGACGAAATATTTGTTCATGTTTAGTTGTAATTTATCTTATCACTCAGGTATGTACTTATGAAACTCTGACATGTCCAAAGTAATCAGCAGGGTCATAAATCAAACGTGTATGGACACTTGATTAACACCAGTGTCTTCAAATATTGTAAAAGTGTCCCGTGTATGTGATGTGTAAAGATTTAATATTTAAAAGAAGGGCTCTGCAGAACACACTGTCGGGCCTTGTTCGGCCTTGTGAGGCTGTGCAGTCTTGAACACTGGATTTTACACACACACACACACACAAACATTGACTATTACTTAAACATGTACATTGATTTGTACAAAAACTTTAACACAATTTAATATTGCTTGCAAAAACCCTTTAAAACTCGCTTGACAAACTTTTAATGTTAACTTCAAAAACTGAAATATTAAATTGTCACCTCCGCCGCTCGTGATATCTCTCCTATTTTTCCTCCAAAATGTGAAACGAAAACTTCTTAAAAATTGCTTAACATTCTTCAATTACAACATATCACTTGTACATTGCATCACTTGCACATGACAACATATCTTAATTATAATACTGATTTAGTACAAAATCATGAATGCTCATATCGACTGAATACAGGTTCACTTACTCTACACAACGAATTTATTTGTAAACTCTGTAATGTTTACCAGTTTGTAAAATGGGAAGTCATTTTTATTAAGATATATATTTTTATATGAACTCTGGGCACATATTTTTGAATGCGACGCTTGTATTATGTATTTTGTGATATTCATCGCAATATCTGAGATAATTCTGGTTTCAACTTAGCAATCATATTTTCATTATATGTTTTATATATATATATATATATATATATATATATATATATATATATATATATATATATATATATGCAATGCCAGTAGCTGGTAAAGGAAAGTAACATTTCCATTGGTCAGAATGTTACCACGTGATCAAAATGAATAGCGTTTATTTCTGTATGAACTGTAAGGAGAACTACTTTTCAAAGAATACCCACTTGTATAAATAAAGTCACGTGTACAGCATAAGATAAACACTGCCAGTTAAGGCAGACACGAAGTAAGCATTAAAGAAAAACAACATTCTAACAAACAAACAAAATTATTGAAAACATTTGGCTTCCATTGGTTGAAGGACTGGTATTATGATGACCTTATTGCGATCAAGCTGGACATCCCAAGTGCTATAAATAGCTACATAACAGAAAAACCACAAACATGTATTACTACGTTTATTAAGGTTTCAGTTTTTTAATGTTGCAAACAAAATAATATAACAAATAATTAAAATTTCAATTATAAGAGTTTAACGTTGTTTTTTCTGAGTTTATCGTGGTATAAACCGTCAGTTGCCGACTCACACAGCAAATAACGCCCGAACTCTAACATGTTTTGTTTTTGGAAGGAAGAATAATTGCAATGTCAGTAGCTGGTAAAGGAAAGTAACATTTCCATTGGTCAGAATGTTACCACGTGATCAAAATGAATTGCGTTTATTTCTGTATGAACTGTAAGGGCAACTACTTTTCAAAGAACACCCACTTCTATAAATAGAGTCACGTGTACAGCATAAGATAAACGCTGCCAGTGAAAGCAGACACTAAGTAAAAATTAAAGGAAAAGAACATTCTAACAATTTAAAAAAAAATATAATTGAATAAATTTGGCTTCCATTGGTTGAAGGACTGGTATTATGATGACCTTATTACTTTCAAGCAGGACAATCCCATGTGCTATAAATAGCTTAAATAGCTACGTAATAGAAAACCCTAAACGTGTATTACTACGCTCAATTAAGATTTCTGTTTTTTAATGATGCAAACAAAATATCATAACGAATGATTGAAATTTCAATTATAAGAGTTTAATGTTGTTTTTATTCTCGGAGTTTATCGTGGTATAATCGGGCGTTATGTGCTGTGTGAGTCAGCAACTGACAGTTTATACCACGATAAACTCAGAAAAAACAACGTTAAACTCTTAAATATCCTGAAGAAAAGGGAAAGACCTGACTTTTAGAGCATTGTTTTATCGCGCCAAAAATATGTTATCGATTATATTAGTTGCAAATATTATCTTCAGGCAAACAAAAAATGTACCCCTCCCTCATTTTTCATAGCCCTGCTAAGTACTGAAATTGTTGATTAACTTGCATCTTGTGAATGTTTATAGTGAGCGACATTGATAGTTGCTGAAGTGGTTGAGAGAGGTTACTATATATGTGGTAGAAGTCTATAAAATACAGATATATCGATGCGTTTTTAACATATAATTTGCAACTGTGTAGGAAATTAACATATATAAATCTGTATTCCGTTCATAACATTACTTCTGTCCTTCTTTCTTTCTAATCTTGCTGACATCTCTCAATTAACAATGTAAAGACAAAAATCAATGGCTATATACTTTTAATTTCAGTACAAACTATATTGGGATGTGTAGTGCAGCTAAGGAGTAATAGTAAATACGTTTGGTGTTTATTTTATCGTCAGATAGCTGTAATGTGTGTTACGTGACCTGCCAACCCGGTCAAGGAGAATGCCTTGTCTTGGGCAATGGCGAATCGAAGGTTTTACGGGGTTCTGCCCTATATCCATACTTCCTTAAAAGTTGAACGCGAAACAACCGAAACGTTTCCTGGATTCAATTTTCTCTGTTGGATGCGAGATTTGTCTTCTAGGCCCCAACAGTGGATTCTGTCCCACAGAAACCTTTGCAGCTTGTTTACGCACCCACTCTACCCCCACCTAAACGATACCGTGTTACAAAGTACAATTGTCTGATCTGAAGACAAATATTAATGCTATTAAACTGTTTTAACCCAACATAAACATCTTGAGGATTTCTGACTTAAAAGTATGTAAATAATTGAGTTTTGATAGTAGAGTGGCTGACCTGTCTGAGTACTGAACCCGCGACATTTCATTTACGAGTCAGACGCTCTACCAGCTGGGGACATCCTATTGTTGTTAGCAAGCCATTAACGGTTGTTCGCATTATATCACGTTTATGTGGCTATACAGTAATTGTGGAATGTATATTGTTTTGAACTAGATGAGTCAAAACACAGTGTGAAAAGCAATGTTTGGGAGAGAGAGAGAGAGATAGAGAGAGAGAGAGGGAGAGGGAGGGAGGGATGAATGCTCTAGAATTTTTTATTAAACGTTACCATGAATGTGATACTGTCAGCTTTTCGCTCTCCATGCTATCGTAAAAGCATGGATAGTAGTGGATCTGTAATCGAAATTTAACAGTCTTGTTGAATGGAGTGGAAATATTTTGTTCTGACATACCTGGTAATTGTCGTTCTCCTTGCCATAGTAAAAGCATGTATAGTAGTGGATATGTGATCGAAATTTAACAGTCTCGTGGATTTGATTGGAACTACTTTGTTCTGACCTACCAGGTGATTCTACATTGTGCGGATATAGAAAAAGCGGAAGTTTTGATGAGTAGAGATTTGATTAAACGAACAAGTGATGTGGTAATCAATATGGAAATTCTCTTTGAAGCTTTGCTTTCACACGATCATGCAATTTGTAATAAAAATTATTTCCTTATCTAATACATACTTAATAGATGACTTCACTTTTAGGAATGAAATTTATTCATTCAGCTTCCTCTTGCCATTCTTTTTTTGGGCAAAACGTTTGTTTATTATAACTCTTGTGAAATTGATTTTCTGTTGTGATTTGAATTTGAGTTTTTTCTCTCACTTTAAGAATTTAGACTTTGTATCATTCCAATGGCAAAAGCTCATTTCCTCATTGCCATCTAACCAATCTAGACGTCATGTCATTGGTTGGTATGATTAGTAGGCAGATGTTTTATCTGAAGGTCAATCAATAGTACAGGTCAGTATAATTTGCGGTAGCTTACCTCGAGTTGAGACGCATTTAAAAAAATAAATTTAAAAAAATGAAAATCCTTTTGGTTTGATTAAAATGAAGGTGCATTTTTCATTTGGAGGTGGTCATTTGAAAGGTAAATATTCAGACTAGAGTAAATATTCAGACTAGCGTAAATATTCACACCAGTGTAAATATTCATTTCAGTGCTGCTTTTTTTCTTTCTTCAGAAACAGACACGACGATATGTCGATGTGGTATTTTGTGTTTTGTTTAAAAAGATATTAATATTGACATTAGTGACAAGAATATTTCAACAGCCTGTATGATGAAAACACAATCGTAAGACCGAATCTTAATCATGGATATTTATGTCTAGGAATTCTTCTTTTTCAAACCCCACCGGAGCCTCTAGAACACCTGATTTTTCACAGAACAGTGAAACCTGTAAAATAGTTACTGAACAGTGTTTAAATTATCCCTGTTGGACAAAATACTTTCATTGGAAATGTATGCAGTGATACTTTCCTCACTATAAACGCCTAACTTGATTGTCATGACATTTGTTGTGTATAACATAATAAATTGTTTGAGTTAAAGTTTATATAGGTGCGGATTTCACGAGTGGACGTGATTTTGGTTCTGTTTAATTCACGATTGGACATGATTTTGGTTCTATGTAATTCACGATTGGATATAATCTTAGTTCTGTCCAATTCACGATCGGACATGATCTTAGTTCTGTGCAATTTACGATTGAACAGGATCTTCGTTCTGTGTAATTGACGATTGGACATGATCTTAGTTGTGTGCAATTCACGACTGGACATGATCTTAATTATGTGCATTTCACGATTGGACTTGATTTTAGTTCTATGAAATTCATGATTGGACATGATCTTAGCTGTGTACAATTCACGACTGGACATGATCTTAATTATGTGCAATTGACGATTGGACACGATCTTAGTTGTGTACAATTCACGATTGGACATGATCTTATTTCTGTGCAATTTACGATTGAACAGGATCTTAGTTTAGTGCAATTCACGATTGGACATGATATTCTGTTCATTTTACGATTGAACACGATCTTAGTTATGTGTAATTGACGATTGGACATGATCTTAGTTGTGTGCAATTCACGATTGGACTTGATCTTAGTTCTATGCAATTCACGACAGGATATGATAATTCTGTGCAATTCACGATCGGGCTTGATCTTAGTTTTATGTAATTCACGATTGGACATGACCTTAGTTCTATGTAATTCACGATTGGACATGACCTTAGTTCTGTGGAATTCACGATTGCACATGATCTTAGTTATACGTAATTCACGACTGGACATGACCATAGTTCTGTGCAATTCACGATCGGACTTGATCTTAGTTCTATGTAATTCCCGATTTGACATGACCTTAGTTCTGTGCAATTCACGATTGGACTTGATCTTAGTTCTATATAATTCACGATTGGACATGACCTTAGTTCTGTGCAATTCACGATTGGACATGACCTTAGTTCTGTGCAATATACGATCGGACTTGATCTTAGTTCTATGTAATTCACGATTCAACATGATCTTAGTTCTGTGCAATTCACGATTGCACATGATCTTAGTTCTGTGCAATTCACGATTGCACATGATCTTAGTTATGTGCAATTCACGATCGGACTTGGTCTTAGTTCTATGTAATTCACGATTGGACATGACCTTAGCTCTGTTCACTTCACGATTGGACAAGACCTTAGTTCTGTGCAATTCACGATCGGACTTGATCTTAGTTATATGTAATTCACGACTGGACATGACCCTTAGTTCTGTGCAATTCACAATTGGACTTGATCTTAGTTCTATGTAATTCACGATTGGACATGACCTTAGTTCTGTTCACTTCACGATTGGACAAGACCTTAGTTCTGTGCAATTCACGATCGGACTTGATCTTAGTTATATGTAATTCACGACTGGACATGACCCTTAGTTCTGTGCAATTCACAATTGGACTTGATCTTAGTTCTATGTAATTCACGATTGGACATTGACATTAGTTCTGTGCAATTCACGATTGGACATGACCTTAGTTCTGTGCAATTCACGATTGCACATGATCTTAGTTCTTTGCCATTCACGATTGGACATGATCTTAGTTCTGTGCAATTTACATTTGAGCACGATCTTATTTATATGCAATTCACGATTGCACATGATCTTAGTTCTGTGCAATTCACGATTGCACATGATCTTAGTTCTGTGCAATTCGCGATTGCACATGATCTTAGTTCTGTGCAATTCACGATTGCACATGATCTTAGTTCTGTGCAATATACACTTGAACACGATCTTAGTTATATGCAATTCACGATTGGACATGATGTTAGTTATGTGCAATTCACGATTGGACATAATCTTAGTTTAGTACAATTTACGATAGGACATGCTCTTGGTTCTATGCAAATGACGCTTGACATGTTGGTAATATTAATCTTAACTTTTAGTCAATCAAAATGTGCTTTACTGGCTTGATGAAGCATTATTTCATAATTAAATCTGATTGTTTGCAAACGTCTGATTGTCTGGGAATAGAGAATGTATATGCCGTTCAGTGGTTTTTAGGCAGTTTGTTTTTGACAACATTATTTTCTCATTCGAATACGTTCGCCTATCGCATTAACGTTTGGAATAGAAGCATGCGACATTCCGAATCCAGCTCTACTAAAAAGACGAAAATTTGTCTTTCTGCTTTTCTGTCTGTACCAAGACTCAGATCAAGGATATTTTGCCTATAAAGTCTCTTAATTTTGTGTGTTAGTACTAAACTTTCCGGTTTGTCCGAATCCTAAGAAATAAAATGTCAGCATAAAATATCTACATATATTGACTGACGGTGAAATTCTTGCCATAGGTAACCATGCGTTTTATTTTGTTGAATATTTTTATTTGAGAGGCTGCGCTGTAAACAAAGCTGACTACTGTGAGTCATATATTTCACTTTTTGACCAGCAACAATGCTACATTACTCACTGTGCACTGTCGCCAAAAATACAAAAAAACAAAAAAAACAATTTCCTTTGAATTGAAACCATAAATGCCTAAATGTAGCTAGTTCAGTAAAACAAAATACCCCTCTCAATGGCAGAACCACATTCGTGTGTACTGACCCATGTGTAATAGTTGTGTCCCCAGTCCAACATTTAAAGGGAAATAATTCTTGCTCATTAGCTCCCTTGCCACCGACTGGTACCATCAGTTTTAACCTTTCGCTCTAGTGCAGACAAATTCGTATGATATACCTCTAGAAACTCCTCCCAATCTGCACGTGATTTTCAGCCACCTCCTCCCCTCCCCAGAAGTTTGGACGTTTACTGTGTAATTAGAATTCTACTGCAGGTGGTATACGCATTATTTTTCGGGACCAATATTTTACTGAATTTTATTCTTGGTCTTTGTTTATTCTGACCATATGCTCCATCACGCTATCATTGCTCCTGAGTGTGATTCATATTTTCACACACCCAGTGTATTGTTTGCTCACTCGGTTAGTAATGGGTGTTGCTTTAGGGACTTATTAACACGCTGCGCTGTTAATTTATCCATTGTTTGTTTTTGTTTCTTTTAGTGGAACATAACGACGAGGTGTTCAAAATTTAAGAAGTTCAAGACCCATGAAGAAACTCGTGAATTGTGTCTTGCTTGCACCAAGTGCACTTTGTCGCCGCCATGTAGTGTTTGTGCCGACGTTTTTTGAGGTCCACCACCCCTACCCATCACCACCAACTAAAGTGAAACGTACACAACTATCGGCATCGGCCTCTATAAAATCTGCAGAAGTGGAGGAGAAAAGCGCTGAGGTTTTGCAGTCAAAATAACTATCTGCGCTTTCATGCGAGTTACAGATGTATCGATTGTAGGAAGAGACGACAGAAATACTTAAATCCGGGGAATAGTTGCCCATTTGTCCATCTCGTACATCGAAGATAATTCTGACCTCATGGGTGAAAGTCCCCCCGTTACATATATTGTAGAGAACCCAGTGGATGCATGTCCCCCAACATGTCCAAGCCGTAAGTCGGTCGTGTTGACCACACCTGCATACAGTTACGGGGATGTTATTGATAGGTCCATCAGTCCTTCAGTGTCAACAGCACTGGCGGTATCAAAGCCGTTCAAACTATTTTCCGCATGGTCGACAATCGGACCTATCATTTTAGTGGAAAACCAGCCATCAGTAATGGTACGACAAAAAGAATCGTTCTACGGATTCGGCTAACTTTGTAGAGAAGGTACCGTGATTTGTACAGAGATGACGAAACAACTTCCTATATGCCGCAGAAAATGTTTTATCCTGATACAGAAACATACCCTGACCACGATACTAGATCTGCTATCCGGGAAATACTATTAAACACGCTATTACCCTTCTGTAAGAATATTTTTGAAACTATAAAGAATCGTTTTCTTTTAGTCCGCTAGATCTTTGTTCCATTCTTATTGTGTGTGAACTTGCTTGCTGGTTTAAATTATAGAGGCGTTCGGACATAGTGCATGTGCCTCTCGTTAGTGTCTGCAACGCGGACTGATAATTATTCGTGGAGGAAGGAATTCGTGCCCCATCCCCCACGCATTAATGTGCTCAAAGAGCACTGCTAATTTAGCCCTTGGTTGTGGGACAATTTTAGTCCGTAAAGACCTGAATGGAGGGCTTTCATGAGTGGGAATGGACCCAACACGCACTCGTGTTCCAAAAGGATTTATCAGTCTGTTCTACTGAGCGAGGTGTCTACCAAGGCAGTATGTGACGCCCGTTGCGATTAGTCTCTACTATGACGCCAAAAAGGGACACCTGGGTTTAGACGGGTGGAAATTGTTCCACATCTTCGTCGTGGTACAGGAAAGCTGGGAGAGGCAAAGAATGAAAGGTACCCGTCAGCAGGCGCAAACGCACAGAGCCCTGGAAAGCCAGAACATGCTTAACCAAATCTAGTCCAGTTATTTTAATGGACGAAAAAAATACCAATAATGTGTAAGCCACCTTTGCAATTAATCAAATCAAATAAGCAAACCAATTTCAAAATGGATTCATTCAAAAGGTTGGAATTTAGTGTACAAAGTGTATATACAATTAACTAATAAATACAAATCAACTAAACCAAAATGACTAATGCATAGTTTGTATCACGCATAATAAAACTCCTAGAGTAATTTTTTTATTGCGGTAACAGATCAAATTATAAAAAATAAAATAAAGATATAATAAAATTGTAAAATAAATTTCAAGCCAAAATGAAAACCGTATATCATTACATACAGGCAATCTCATTGGTATACCGGGTCTTTTCACACCCGGGTATCGACTGGGATTTTCTTTGGACGTCGGCCTTGCATCTGGGCTGAATTATTGGGTCGGCTCCATTCCTCGGTCTCTACGGTGGTATTCTCCGGTATTTCCAGGACTAATTCCTGCCCGTATGTCCATCGAAATTAACGCAGGCCCTTCCATGCAGCTATCTTTGATCGGTCCTTCCACCAGCTACCCTGTTCTGGCCTCCAACTGAATTTCGTCAACGTGCCCCCCCCCCCCCCCCCATTTCAGGCTATCGGTTTTCCAACCGACAGAATTTATGTAAGATGCTAGCTTCTCTGTTGAGGTGGGTTGTTAAGCTGTCTTCTATCAGCTATGCATTCCACTGCATACATAAGTCCACGATCTTCCTGCTTCTAGCTTCCACCCTTTGTTTCTGTTTTACCTCTGCGAGGCCAACACCGATGTTATCCGGTTGACTTTTCTGTCCTGAATGATTGTTTGTGAAGCTTGTGTTCCATGTTGAGGATGTTTTCCTACACGTCCGTTCTTCAAGCATATAAAAAAAAATTGCTAGGAAAACAATGCAACTCATCATCATTCATCACAACTCGACCCAAGTAGACGTAATCTGGGAATTGTCACCTACACACAAACAATGTTGAAGCACCTGAAGCTGTCTGCCAAATCAACCCGAATCAAACTTGAATCATAATTTCGATCAGTACGAAGGCCTAGCAGCCCACCCAGCAGTGATACTTTACAACTGATACCACATTGCTAGGAAATTTTTGGAAATGGAGTCAAAATAATCATAGTGTAAGGTAGGGGAAATTATTTACTAAACCTTCGGGTATTGTAATCTGTGCTGCTGAAAATCCATTACGACCTTTGATTTTTTCCACTTACTTTTTCTATTATCTTTTAATCTTACTTAACACTGACATAGTAATCAAATAAGTAAACTAAATGGTATAAATTCTGATATCTGCATAAGTAAACAAGAAGTGAATAATATACACGGTGAACTAAAACTCACAACAGGTGTCAGGACTCATACTGACTCATACGTGGGCGGAATCCTTGCAAGTTAGCAAGCCTTTGTAAACCACTGCAAGATTTTCCGCCAGTGAATAGAACTCACCTACTGATTAACTTATTATCAAAACCGTACTATCCAATTAAATTACAGTAGCTTAAAACTTGTATCATTAAAACTTTATTATACATTAGAAAATTATTAAATAAACTATTTATATTTCAACATTAATTATTAAGTAACTAAACATTAAATCATAGGAAGTAGTGTATTGTCTGACATTTCTGACACATCTGACTGAAATCACACTTATTGGAAATGTCGTAAAGTATGAAAAAGATCAATATGATCCCAATCAGACACTCTGTTAGGAAAGCCAATAAGGTTTCGAACATGGGAAAAACAAATTCTTCCCCCTAAGTTACCACTACCAACTCCCCAGTAATTGTCCCGATTTATAAGGATGGTGATGTTACTAGCAGGAAAAGCACACACCCCACCACCCTATCCTCACCTATTGCATTTCGCGTCATTGTGGGAGAATTTCAATCCAACTCAACCGCCCGAGTGGTTATGGAAAGAAAATTGAATTTTGTTGTCTCTATACCGTCTCCCTTTGATGACCCAAATTTATCAATTTACGAAAACGGGACATTACAAGACAACGAGAATTTAGATGATCTCCTACAAATTGGAATTCTATATACATGAACGACCAAGGGCGCAACCCAAATACTCCTATGAATATAGACCAAGCAAGCGCATTATATAAATTTAATTGCAGTCCATCTAAGCAACCCCCAATAAAGATATTCATAGAAATTAAAGACTGTAAATTGGTAAACCTATCCCAGCCATCATTTTCAACAGAAAAGCAAATCGAGATACTGGAACAAGGTAAAGTAACGTCACCAGTCAAAGCCTATGCTGACGTGGTAATGGAAAGAAATTTGGATTTTGTAGACTATGCCGTCTCCCTCGGATGACCCATACTTATCCATTTATGGAAGTGGGAACTTACAAGACAACGAGAACTTCGAGGATACCATCCCAATGTCTCCTTCAATTTGGAATCCTATAGACATGACCGACCAAGAGCGCAACCCAAACACCCCTACGAATATAGACCAAGCAAGCACATTAGACAAACTTACCTCCAGCTCACCTAAGCAACGCCCAACCAAGACAGTCACAGAAGTTAAAGAATGTAAAGTGGTGGATCTACCCCAGCCACTATATATAACAGAAGAGCAAATCCAGATACTGGAACAAGGTAAAGTAACGCCACCAGTCAGAACCTATGCTGATGTGGTAATGGAGAGAAATTTGGATTTTGTAGTCTATGCCGTCTGCCTCGGATGACCCATACTTATCCATTTATGGAAGTGGGAACTTACAAGACACCGAGAACTTAGAGGATACCACCCCAATGTCTTCTTCAGTTTGGAATCCTATAGACATGACCGACCAAGAGCGCAACCCAAAAACCCCTACGAATACAGACCAAGCAAGCGCATTAGATAAACTTACCTCCAGCCCACCTAAGCAACGCCCAACCAAGACAGTCACATAAATTAAAGAATGTAAAGTAATGGATCTACCCCAGCCACTATCTACAACAGAAGAGCAAATCGGGATATTGGAAGAAGGTAAAATCACATCACCAATCAGAACCTACACTGACGTGGTTAACTCAAACAATACTCTACCTCCCAAGATTCCAGAGCCATCATCAACGGTTAATGTATTCCCGACAACAGACAACCGTAGAAAAAGGCCATCGGTCTAAGAGAAAAATAACCACCGAATTAAAAAGGAAGTGCTACATAACTGTCAAACACCTGGATCATCAAAAGTATTAAAATAGTACCAAGAGCAAGAGGATATCGGAATTGAAATATTCATTGTCTATTAAGTCCACCACATCGGAAAAAGACTGCACCAACAATTGCACCAACAGTAGTAAAAGCGGTTAAATATGTCGACAAGGGAAAAAGAACTATGAATGGTCAATCCAAGGACAAGTCAACAACCAAGAAAAAACAAAAAACGGAACTAAAATCCAAACAGGATAAAAAATATTCCAAGTAACTTAACAATTAATGAACCAGATACCCAGCCAAAATCCAATGGCACTCCAAATGAGAATGTCAGTATCACCAAAGGAGAAAGAAAGAAAAAGACAACCCTACAATGGCTAGCAACTCCACATACCATAATCAACAAACCAGGAAATACCACCCCAGGGAACATACTATATTTATCACGAGTAATGGTTCCCAAGTACTTAACCTTAGCACTAGAACTATTGCTACAGCCTTAACCAAAGCACATGAAGGAGAATTTAAACTAATAATACCAAAAACACGCTTCATTATAGTATGGTGTAGTACGTTACATCAAGTGGCCAAATATATGGAAATTGACCAAACTGGTCACATAAGGGCGTCAGTGACCAGGAAATTATAACACCAGATCACCCAACGACAACCAGAGCAAAAAGGAAACTCCTAACCAAATTGGAAAAGAACAAGTGAAGCCTCTGGAGGAATCTGCACCAAATTGTACATACAAAAAGTATTCAAGCTAAGCAGAAGACACCTACAAAGTTCCAATGCCGAAATTACAAAAGAACTAACACAGCAAGGAGCTAACATCAAGAGGTCATTTAGGATGAAAAACAAACAAGGACAAGAAACCTCGTCGATACTTGTGGAATTTTTATCAACACCACCCATCCTTGTTAGATTTGGAAACAACAGGCAATACTAAAAACTGGAGGATTATGTTAACAAACCCAGATTCTGTAGCAATTACAGAGCATGGGGACATCACACAAGAACATTCACTTACAAAACAAGGTGCAACACCTGTGGAGGCCAACATGGAGGCAAGTGCGCATATCAAGGAATACGGTGCGCGAACTACCGAGAACCGCATCACCCAAAATCTGATGTGTGTAATTATGCCACCAGAGAAAAAGAAATCATCCATCAAATGGAAACGGATAATATATCATATCAAAAGGCCAAATCCTCACCGAGGAAACTTAATCAAGGAAAATTAACCCAGACAATGGTAATTCATCCAACTCAACCATACTCCTTGATATGACCAAAAGATCACCAATGATCCAACACAATGCAATGGCAATGCAAATAAAAGAAAAGGAGATGATATGAAAATATACAATGGCAGTGGAAAACATGAACAATTACCATCTCCTAAGGAACCATTAATAAGCTATAGCAACGCAAACCAAAACCCAAAACAGGAACCCATACCCACTTTACCTCTGATAACTGTTGAAACACATCAAGCAATACGAATGGTAACAAGGTCAACAATAAAGATGATATTAGTTTAATAGACCATTTTCCGCTAAGCGTTATGCTTAAGTATAATTGAGAATTCATAGTGGGTATTATAAATATAACCCAGAATAATTTAACCCCAACCCAACCTACGTTTAGACTATTATCTGAATTACTTGAAAAATATCTAAGTAAATTTAACTAAACAAACTTAATCTTCACAATACTTTTTATATAATATATCTTAATATTATTGATAAACAATCAAAATCAGAAGGTGATAAGGACAAGAAGCAATCATTAGTCATATAGCAATGGAATTGCCGCGGATTAATTAAGAACAATCCTGAATTAATAGTCAAATTAAATAATAAAAAAATTAAACCAGACAGCATATGTCTGCAAGAGACACTTCTGTCTAGTGCTACTAGATTCATGCCAAAAATCCCAGGTTATACAACCAATTATTTACAAAACAGAACAAAAGGAAAAAGGGAGGGGGATTAGCCATTTATATTCATGACTCTATCCCCAATACAACATTAGGATTGACCCAAACAGAGTCTAACAACTCAGATTCGCTTGAATTTCAGTCTGTAATAATTCGTACAGAACGCTCAGATATTGAAATTTGCAATGTTTATGATCCAGGGGTTATAACTCCCACTACAATCAAGACATCAACAACTTAAAAATAAGCATATAAACTATAGCATGTGTGGAGATCTTAATGCCCATAGCGATAGATGGGAGTGGGGGTGGGGTGGTCACTGGGATAAAAGAGGGAAACTGATAGAAGAATGGGTGCTTAGTACAAATCTAGTCATTTTAAACAACGGAGCTGGACAAGAATTAATCCGGAAAACGGCTCGTTAGCAGCTATAGACCTCACAATCTCTACACCCAAATTAGCTGAAATAGCAGACTGGGAAGTGGACCAAACCAGTGCGCTAGGGAGTGACCAGTTCCCTATCCCTATCACTAGCTCAACTAGGATTGCCAAATTGAAATCAGATAAGGCAGACTGGCTCGCATTTAGGACTACACTTGAAGACGTAAAAATATGTGAACTTCAAGATATGGATATCAATAAATATAATCAGAATGTAATAGATGCGATCTCATCAACGGCTACCTTAAGCTTTCCTAAAACGGGAAGAAATAATATCCACATATAAAAAAATTCCGTACCATGGTGGAATGAGGAATGTAAACAAGTCCCTAAGGAAAAGAAAAAGGCCCTGAACAAGTTTAAACATACCAGCGTTTCCTCGTAATTTATAATATACAAAGGCAAGGAACAAGCAGCCAAACGCACTATCCGCACTGTAAAGTTGAACACCTGGCAAGAATACTGCTCGTCTCTGGACTATAGAAGCAATGCAAAACAGGTATGGACCCGAATAAAGGCAATGAAAGAAAAAGCTACTCAACCTACGCCAAATATAACCGAAGCATATTCCAAAAATGATAAAGCTAACCTGTTAGCAGAGTATTTTGCCAAGATGAGCAGTAGTAAAAACCATTCTGCTTGGTTCCAAACACACCGGAAACTTGTGGAGAAAAAATACCCCGAACTATTTACCAACTTGAGAATTGACTACAGCTCTCTAAACATAGAGTTTACAATGCATGAAAGGAGAACTGCCCTGAAAAATTAAATAAAAACAACCTCACCAGGGGAAGACAACCTAGGATACGAATTCTACAAGAACCTACCGGAAAGTATGGAGACCATAATGCTGAATCTAATCAACACTTCCTGGAAAACCTGAAAAATCCCTAACAAGTGGAAACAAACAATAGTTATTCCAATTCCAAAAGTAGGAAAAGACCCGACAGAAATAAACTTCTATAGGCCAATCTCCCTCACATACAATATACGTAAAGTGACGGAAACTATGATGAACAACAGGATTAAACATCACTTGGAATGCAACAACCTGGTTTCAAAAACTCAAAGCGGCTTTCGCAAGAAAAGGTTCACTCTAGATCAGTTATTCGGTTGGAATCGAGTGTTAAATTAGTATTTAATGCTAAAAGGAAATGCGACCGAAATCCAATAGCATTTTCCTGGATTTAGAGAAAACTTTCTATCTAGTGTGGACAAACGGCCTAATTGCGAGACTAAACCACTACGGTATCAACGGCCGTATGCACCAGTGGATATCTACCTTCCTCACCGGTCGAGAAATTAGGACAAGAATAGGGGACCAATATTCGGACAACCACATATTAGAAAATGGCACTCCACAAGGCAGTGTCCTAAGTCATACCCTCTTCAATATTATGATTAATGATGTGGAGCGCGCTGTTGACCTCAATAAAATTAATTTATGCCAATCTGCAAACGACAGCGGTATATGGAGGGCAGGGAACCCTGCCAGCAACAAAATTATAAGCGAAATCCAAATCCAACTGAAATCAGATTGGAAAGTTGGCTGATAAATGGGGTTTCAAAATCTCAAAAGAAAAATCGGTAGGAATTATATTTACACCTAGAACCAAGATCAAAATAAAGTACTCAATCCAATACATTCAAGATACACAAATTAAATTCGAAAAAGTCACCAAATTCCTAGGTATGTACTTTGATGAGCATCTCACCTGGATATATCATATCCAGGAGCTTATTAGAAGATGTAGCCTGGACTTGAACCTCCTCAAAAACATTAAAGGATTAAATTGGGGACCAGACCAGGATACCCGCTTAATCCTATACAGATTAAATAATGAGATCTAAGTTGGATTATGGGTGCCAGGTGTGTGCCTCGTCGAAGTCGTACCAAGAGGAGAACTATTACTAAGATATCGATCCATGAAGACTCACACCCAACCAAGATTTATGTATCAAAATGTAACATCCCCTTCAGATGTAAGTTAGTCCCGGATACACCAGGAGGAAAGCAGATTCACGAATTAACCAAAAAGTTTGAAATTCCAAACATACAAGCTGAACAAATCGCATACCCTGATCCCATACCATGGACATGCAACACAGTGCATATCAATTTCAGCGCAACCAGGATTGGACCTAAAAATGACATTCCTCTAGCAATAAGATCTACAATACTCTCTAACATAGAAAACTCGTATCAAGATTATATTAAGACTTACACCGATGGATAAAAACAAACAATCATATCAGAACAGCAGCCGCTATAGTAGTACCGGAGGACAATATAGAGCTTGGAGCTAGACTCCCAGATAACTGCTCTCTTTACACAGCAGATTTCTGGGCCATAATTGAAGCCATTAAATGGGTGAAATCGACAAACATGCGCAAAGCACTAATTATCATTGACTCGCTAAGTGTCTTAAAATCACTGAAATCCGGCATCTCCACCTGCCGCGACAATTTCGTCAAAGAGACCAACCTGTTACTGAGACAAATGGAAAACAAGGACACTATAATCGAATTTATGTGGGTACCACCCCATATCAACATCCCAGGAAACGAAACAGCTGACTAAGCAGCTAAAAACAAACTTGAAGAAAACAACCATGTCATACTCCAGTAAAGCTGCAAAGAATACTATGGCATAATCAGGAATAAAAATTCTAGGGAAATGTCAGCAGGAATGGGACAATAGTACAAAAGGTAGCACACTTTACCTCATACAAAAGGAAATATCCAGGAATATAAAAGCGCCGAGTCTGGCCAACAAACAAAACCAGAAATTTATCAACAGAATAAAAACTGGAAATACATTATTGTCCAGCAGTTTCGGAAAATACATCTATATTAACAATGTTAGAGGCGTGAATTGTTCGCATTGTGCCACCCCAGAAGATTTACACCATGTATTTAATGAGTGCAACAAATATGCACAAGTGGACGTCGTTAAGACAAATCAAAAACACATAGGAACCTCAACACCTCCCCGGAATTCCTGTCGTCCAGTAACCCTAACATCAACTCTTCATATAATAATATCCTATTTTTCCTGAAAGAAATTGGCAAACAAGGAAACATTTAACCCTTTATGATCATCCCCTCACTCCACTCCACTTAGAACCATAAACTATAAAATGATACAATAAAATCCCTATGAAAATAAAGTAGAACTTATCACAAACAAAACAATATATATTTAAAAAAAAATTAAACTTTTTAAAGAAATGTATAATCATTTTATAAAAATTATTATTCTTTTCCTTCTTTTTTCACAATATCCAACAGCACACATACAATCTTTAAAAATTCAGCAAGACTATTTACTCTGGAAATTGGGATCAAAATTAACTGTGGATGTCAGAAAAAGCTCCCTTCCTATTTATATCCCTACCTTCCTGCCCTCAACCAGACATTCAGTCATACTATGCTAGCACGTATTAAACCTACTACCCTGATGAACGTGCCATCATGGTACTGGGGTAGCGCTATAAGTGGGATGTAATTCCCCAAGAAGCGAAGCAATTGATACAGACTAAAAACGATAAGCTTGGGTCCTCCTGTTCCCGCTCGTCGTTTTTCCCGTGGGATTACATTATCCCGGAATCAGACACAACTAAGTAGCACACTTTGTGTGCATTAAAGCGCTGAGGGATGAGGCTCTTTTTCCGCCCCCCTCGAACAATTAATTAATCTTGCGGAATTTAAATCATCGCGCATGCACTATGTGCGCAAGCGATGCTAATCAAATATCATCATCATCAACAATGCAACTAAACTCGTACATCGACCATCAAGTATGCCATATGAGGTGGTCCTAAGCACAAACCATCAGGCCCCGCTGCACAAGGTGGCAAAGACTGGCTTACTCATAACAAATCAAAAATAGGACCAGCTAAGCTGACCCAAAAAGTAAGGATATAAGTTGGTCCTAAGCCCAGACCATCAGTGCCTCGCCCCACAGAGTGCAATATTTGGGACACTAAAAGGAATATAACTGTATGTCCTGTTAATCTGAACACACAATTAGTAAGAATATAAGGTAGTCAAATTCCCAGATCACCAGAGCCAACCACATGATGTGGTATCTGATTATTAACAAACCCCAGAAACATATAAGAAAGCAAGTGTACCATCAGCTACGCATGACCAAACTACATCCCCTCCAAAAGTTCGACAGTATACGATGGTCATAGACACAAACCACTAGGTGGCACTGATTGAAGTAATTTATATGTACACTACAATTCAACGTAAAGATGCAAATGTTTACAAAAAGAGAAGATACGATTTCATCATACACATGACCCGTCACTCGATGTTACTCTTTCTAAAAGCTATACCTGACTAACCCAACCGCCAAAAGCACAGATTGTATATATTCACAATTCAGGTGCAGGATGGCAACGTTTGGAAGTCTAACCATGGAACAACAGGAGACATCCGGTAGCATCGGGGCTCGACCCTATCGGTCCCTTTCCCTCCATTTCCTATTCAGGACTTGCAAATTAAAAAGTATGTGATGCATACATTGAAGTGGTGATGGCCACTGAAAAGTTACCCATCGACGAGAAATTAAGCAGTATGCAGTGCGGATATTAACCAGTCGCCGGATAGCCGCACGCGATATTAATCAAAGATAGACAGTCGTGCATTAGAATTGAAATCGAAAGGCAGCGTACTAAATCCCACCCTGTCCAGTATAATGATAAGCGCCCTGGATTGATCAATCGACCCACCAATGTGGACCTAGGTGCCCATAGAATACCATCCTTGGAATGGCGTTCTATGAACAGTTAAGATGATGTAAATAGATTACACAGGTAGTAAGACATTGTGGGCACGATTGAACCACTTGAAGAACCTCAAGGGCATTGATGTGGGGGTGGGGGAGCAGCTCAGTCCACACTACTTACACAATACAGGACCCTCATTCATCCAAAATTGACTATGCAAACCTTAATGTACACGAGAAAATTAGACCGGATCCAGCACAAAACTCGTATTACCTTCACCGGTATGCTCGGTAACACGTTCAAGGAAGAATGTAGAATCTTAACCGGGGAACTTCCTATCAATCTAAGAGAGGAACTGTTCTTGAAGTATGCGAATATGCTATCAATACAAGTCGTACCCAGCAAGATTCATTATACAGAGATGAAAAACTGTGCATAACGGTGCCAGGAGGTAAAAAAACAAACAAATCCATGCCTAATATACAGGCGGAGATTATAAACTACTCTGATCTCGCCCCATGGAACTACAGAATACCAAAAATAACCTAAATGCACTCACATATGGAAATAAACAAGAGCATCCTATAAAATTAGGGACTAAACTCCTCTGTGATATAGAATGTAGGTATGAGGGGTGTTATGTATATTTAATTTGTATTGTTTTTTATTTTTCTTAATGATTAATATATTATGTACATCTCTAGTCAAATATCAAGTTAATGGTGTATCTGACCAGTGATATTTAATTGGTAAATAACATAGTAAATAGCTAATATTTCTCGAAGTTTGTAAAATTATAGATTAAATATTCAGATCAGTATCAATGGTAAACATGTTTACTTGAATCTGAATCTAAAATATTACGTTTTTCACTTTGAAATTCCTACACTTGTTGACAAGTTTGAATATTGTATAGAGGAGACTTGCCTACATCCTAGCTCTGCTATTATGTCTTAGCTTTTTTATAAAAATTTTCTTTTACTTGAAAATGAATTATTCGTTCTTGCCTTAACAGCTGAAGTAAATCAGTATTATTGTTGTTTTCGGCTTTTAATTTGAGAGGATTTATTCATTAAAATTATTTTTCACTGGAACTACAAAATGATCAATAATATTCTTGGAAAGAAACATTACTTTGGAATTTTTTGAGTTCAGACAGGGACATTTCGGAATATGTTATTGCGATACGTCAAAAGACTTAGCACATCTCCACATTCCAGATTATTGTCACATTAGCACGTTCAAGACTACAGGCACACCAACATATTCAGTACTGGAATATATTTGGAATACCACTATAATTGAATTGGAACTTCATACATTTCGACTTGCGGTTGAACTTTTTGGACTATTTCTGATTTAATTCTCAATATTGTAATTTCGTTTAAACATTTTAACCTTGTGTTCCTGGGAAACAAATTATTTGTTGCAATTTACAAAATTTGTTGGTTTTCACTCATTCCTTTTACTTAGTTTAAGACCATAGACGTACCTGGGGTACATCCAGATTTACACAGATTTATATAAATCCCCTGACCAAGGACACGTTTCAGCAGCAGCTGTGATCATAGAGAAAACACTGGGGGCGAAGCTACCAGGTAATATGTGAATTCTGGGCTACAATCCAAGCGATACAATTGATGCCAACTAACCAGACCCCCCAGAGCAGTCATAATTAGCGTCTCACTCAGTGTGCCGGAACTCTGGAATCAGATGAATCTACCAGCAGTGAAAACGTGATTCCAGAAGATTATACGAGGCTTGAAAATCTGCATCAACATATTGTAGAATTCATGTGGGATCTCTCCCATATTAACATGCCTGGAGATGAAAGGACAGACAAAGAAGAAAAAGCACGCTAATTGAACCAGAAATACTCAAACTGGAATGACAACCTCCAGGAGATCTACAGTATGATTGGGCAGAAAATCTATTTTAAAAAATGGCGGAGGATGGAACAACAAGCAAAAAGCGTGGAAAACTTCACAGATCTGCAAAAGCAAGATTGTATAAATATTATAGCCCCAAGCCTGGCAAACTGTTTTGATACCAATGTTAAATATAGAATAAAAAACGGGCAAACCATTACTGTCTAGGGGCTTTGGACAGTTTGTTTTGCCACGAATAAAAGAAGAAGGAATTAACTGCTCTCACTCTTCAGAAAAATTCAGCCATGTATTTAACCATTGCCCGTTTGGCTCTGTATTACCATATCATATTAAACATATGCTTTCCCGTTTAACTCTCAAGTCTTGTTAATACCCGTAATATTATATATATATATATATATATATATATATATATATATATATATATATATATATATATATATATATATATATATATATATATAAGTGTGCCAAGAAATTGTTTGCATTTGCAACATGAGCAATATGGAGAATATTAGTATTCCTCTATTTTACGTTCATGTACTATGGCTGAAATGTCTTTGGATATTGTACTTATGGTAATTGTACATGATATAAGCACACAGCTAACTAAAATGTCTTCTCTCTTGTGCTCAAAAGATCATCCTGAATTACTGCAAAAGTAGACTATCTTCAGCAATTTGTAAAGTCGGGAATAGGAAAATTGCCAGCCTAGACAATACTATCTTCAGAATTTGCAATGAATGAGTTACCATATATAAATATAAAACCATATAAATATGATGTAAAACGTAAAGCTATCGGCTCTTTGCAATTTACCTCTTAAGTCCAGGAAGTGAAAATGACCAAGCCGAGGTAGCAGTTTTTGAAAGATGCACATCTGAAGTAAGGCCAAGCTGTATACTCTATAACCCAAATTACACCCATCAACCATACACCAAAATAAAGGGAATTAAAAGTTCTTTGAACAATATCTAAGATTTGCAAGGTCTTGTTTAAACAGCTAGTATAATCAAAGAAGAAAACCCAGGAAATTCTTTTTCCTTAAAAATGTAACCCTATACAAAATATGCGAAACTGTAGAGCACCACCCATAACCAAATATGAAAACTTTGGCAAAGAGTTTCTTTTCTGCATATGATCATACATAATGTTCGGAATAAAATGGTACATGAACATTGATGTTATGCATGAAAACAGCTAACTATGCTTATTTTGCTCTCGCTTACACAGTATGTCTTGAGGCACATGTAACGACTTTAGTTATATAGAGAATCTGAGAAGTCATGGAGCACTGGAGTGAAGTCGACTTAAATTTAAATTTGTTGCATTTAAGTGACAGAAATGTATGGCAAATATGTTTCTTTTCATTCATTTGTAATTAATTTAAGAAATAAAGGATGACAAAGCAAAATCTTTTTCTTCCATATTCTAGTGTTAGAACAATTAGCAAACATATTAATATTTGACCTCCATGAACCTGATCTGTTCCACCCCTTTCCAAAATGTAAAATGAAATGGTTACAGGAATAATTGTGACAAGTTTAATAACACTGGTTGCCATGTTGGCAATATGTAATGTGAATTTTTTTTAAAAACTCATATTTCGGAAGTGGGGGCTGGGCATGTGTGGGACTTTGACACCAATAAATACTGTTCTGCGGGGTGAAATAGAGGTGAATTATTCAAAAGGACTGTTTTTAAGCTTGCGACTTAAATGATTCAGCCATGCAACCAAAATTAGATTAATTCACGATTATAATAGCTATATGTTCGTATTGGGGTCCCTCTACATATATTATGAACTTCGAGAGCGTGGCAGTTGTAAGATGATGTTGTTTTTTTGTAACATGCAAACTAAAATGACTGCTCCCGTGTGCTCAAAATATCATTCTGAATTAGTGTTAAAACATACTATTTTTGCAGTTATTATATAGGGAAAAGTAATTTTGCCAGACTAGACAATATCAGCTTTCGAAAGTGCAATGATTAAATTAACATAGATACGAAATGTAAAAAAAAAAAGTTGTCGGTTCTTTTTTAACAATTTACCGCTGAGTCCAGGAAGCAGTTTTTGAAAGACGCACATCTGAAGTAAGGCCAAGCTGTATACTATATAACCCATATTACAAATTATCAATTATACACCAAAATAAATGGAATTAAAATTCTTTGAACAATACCTAAGATGTACAAAGCCACTTTTTAAATAACCAATATAACAAGTGAGGAAAGTCGGATACATTCTTTTTCTTTACAAATTTAACCCTATGCAAATTACAAAACTGTAGAGCGCCACCAATAAAGCAAATTTTAACCACAATCCGTTGTTAGCTAAGACATTTATTCGTCTTTTATAACAATATAACCAAAATGGAATAAATCTTCTTGGAATAAATTCATTATGAATTCCTTATTCCAAAAGCTAATACAATAGTCTCGTCACCACTGCGAGAACAAGATATGAACCATATACAAAGCTAAATAACAGACGTACTGGGTCAGACAGCCGTCAGGATACTAAAACTTTAAATGTCTGGTTATTGATGTGTCTCTTTTTAAACACACAATCTGGTTGGTTCGACAGAACCGATTTAAGTTCTTTAGCCTTACATGTTTTTATTTTATTTTGTTCAAGCGGCTGTCCATTAAATGCACATCTTCCTGTCTCACTTCTTTTGTTGCTTCACATTAAAAAATATGTGCTGTTCACGCCCTAGTTATTTAAATTTCTGATAGTATCAATGATCTTTCAGAGTTTGTTACTTTTATATAGAAAATAAAACTGATAACTATTCTGTTGATAACAAGCAGGTTCATATCAGCATTAACAGTTTATTCGCGTTGGTTTTAAAATTGTGCTTACATGTGGCAATATTCCTATAAGCTGAGCATTGCTCCATTTGTTGTTGTTTCATTATGCCCGGTATTATACATGATAATTTCTTCCGTTTGGCGCTTAGTTTTGTATGTCCGTTGATTTGCCGATCAGTGTTGTGAATTCTCTCTTTTTGCACTTTTTGTACTAGGTAAGCGGTTCTTAAGTAGAATCGCTCGTGACTCAGATGTATATATGAAACAACATACACAACAGAGAATTTACACCACATAGAATTTGATATATCTTCACTGCCTGGATGGCTTTGACAAAATTTGGGCTTGAATCTAACGCCTTTCTATTTAACAGTTGTCCAAGAAAATGTCGCTGCTTTCAGCCACTGTATTACTTGGTCGAGTTATGTCCCTTGATGTTGTAACTGTTACTGGCATACCGAATTTGCTCTCTCTCTCTCTCTCTCTCACACACACACACACACACACACACAACTCACTAGTTCTCATGTTTATTTACAGATACCAATTCCGGGAAAAACTAGTGAAGGAATGTACACTGAGACACGAGTCTTGTGATGAGAATAATATATTGCCGGTACAAAGCTTCCAAATGCTTTGGATTTGTGTTTTCTGTCTTTCTTCTTGCGGTTATCTCGTTACACAATTTTCAATGCAAAGATTCAACATGCGAGGAGAGGAAACACTCATTGGACAGTTCCTCAAGAGATGTTGATATGCCAATGCAAACAAATAATTTTAAAGTCAATCAGACTATTCCTTTTAAATTTATCAAAGGCAGTCGGGGAAGATATGTGCGGGAAGTGAATTGCAAAGCAATTATCAATGGAGAACACTCAGAAATATTAAATGCAGAAAAACTGTCGCCATCGCACCGCCCTATTGTGCCTGATGATAATTTTTCCGTGATTGCCTCTAACTGTGATGCTTTTAAACAGATGAGAGGATACTTAGATTATCACGTAACTAAAGAGGAGAAAGAATTTCCTATATCTTTCAGCATTCTTATGTACAAAGAGGTAGAGCAAGCCGAAAGACTTCTTCGAGCTATATACAGACCTCAAAATTTATACTGCGTTCACGTTGACCTTCAGGCAGAGCCCGTGGTACATTCTGGGATTGATGCAATAGCTAGCTGCTTCGACAACGTTTTTGTAGTCTCCAAGAAAGAGAACGTTGTGTACGCGGGATTCACGAGACTTCAGGCTGATTTAAACTGTATGAAAGATTTGCTTGAAAAGGGAAAATTGTGGAAATATTTCATAAACCTACCTAGTCAGCAGTTCCCCTTAAAAACAAACGCTGAGTTGGTCAAGATATTAAACATTCTTAATGGTACTAACGATATCGAAGGTATTACGGGTCCACGAATGTTAGATATTAGATTTAAGTATCACTACAAATATATTTCTGGAACCAATCTGAAACCTAAAATTGTTAGTACGCGGAAACTAAAACCTTCACCACCATTCAATATTTCAATCGTGAAGGGCAGTGCATACGGCGTTTTTAGCAGGAAGTTTGTAGAATTTATTCTTACTGACAGGAAGGCTAGAGCCTTTCTTGACTGGACAAGAGATATATACAGCCCAGACGAGTATTATTGGGCAACTTTAAACTACAATACTCAACTTGGTGCCCCAGGTGGCTACTCAGGTAAGAGTCACACTCCAGTTTTTAACAAGCGTAATATATTTTGTAATGTAAAGGGAATCTTGATGTTGATTACACATATAACTAACTAGGTAAACAAAGCGTGAAATTGTTAATATTTTACTGTCCATACTTTTGAAATTCATTTGTAAATGTCCCGGTACGCTGAAAAGTTGCAGAAGTCATTTAGCACTTGAATTATTATATATTTAATTTATTTCTTAAGTTTATTCCTTCATTATATTCACAGGCCACCCAGATGGGAAGAAATTCCTAGCTGTGTACGCGGACTGGGGTAAGGAATGTTATGGGAAATATGTCAGGTCCATCTGCATCTTTGGCCTCCGAGATCTGAAAAGACTAATGAAGAGAAAAGAACTATTTGCCAACAAATTTTACCTTGCTTACCAACCGTATGCATATGACTGTATTGAGGAATGGCTGTACAACAAATCTATGAATACTGACACATATTTGGACTTGAACTTTTACACAAAATGGTCGCGCGACAAAAGGTCTCCATAATACATAATATTGAATTTATAAACAAATCTATGAAATAGGAAATATTAATTGGTATAAACTTAAACAAGAGCTAAAAGAGGACAAATTTTCTTCAAAATCCACGCAATGAGATAAGTGGTACTTGAATAGAGGAAATGGTAGCTAAGTGCCTCTCCCAAGGCCTTCAATAAAGTTACCGAACAGCGTTGGCCTGGGCGAGTATTGAACACGCGATCCTTGCATTACGAGTTTAACGCTCTACTGACTGAGCTACCTTGACTGAAACCCATATGCCGTACAGGTTAATGTTTAGAACGTGTCTACTACTTGTAAGTGCAGTATTATTTATCAGATTGCCAGAATTGCACTTCTTTTTAACAAGGATTTTTGAAATGTTTAACAAATCGTCAAGGAATGGCAAAATTTGTAATTTATGTGCAATGTCGACGCACAAGTGATTAAATACGCAAGGAATATTCAAATTTAGTGACGTCATCAAAATGCACCCATTAACACATTAACCCTGGTAAAATAAATTTTAAAAAACTGCGTATTATTATATGCTCATTTTTTTCCCCGTTAACTTTACATTGTCAGAATCGTTCAGTATTTATAGGTTACTGCATTTGTATCGGAAAATATGAACGAGTTTTGGGATGGAATACTGCACGAACTTGTGAGTGCAGTATATCCTTCCGACAAAACGAGTTCATATTTTCCCATACAAATGCAGTAACATTTTTATTATATGCTAATTTTTTTATATTCTACCTAAGGTTTAATTATATAAACAAAATACACTGCAAGAAACAACGTAAATGAATGAATGCTGTATTCCAAACCAAATACACAAGCGCAGATTTGTCATTACACAATGACATCATTATTAATGCGCACACAACTCCGCCCAGATAAATTTGAACTTAGTCGCGCGCTCGACATAACTTTCGAAAGAAAATGGCGTGTCTAGTTAAAATTGAAATTTGCAGTCATATTGTGAATGAATGCGCATTGCAACAACTTTTCCATTTGATCTGGAATGAATATATTTTGGTATTTTGTTTCGATTCGACGAAAGTTTGTGATTTTGGACTGGATTCATCTGTGCAAATTATACCTGAAATACATCGGATTGAAGTGGCGCGGGAGAAACGTGTTTACGTCTGCAAATATGTTTCTGTTTCTGTCACTGAATGTTTGAAATCGTAACGTGGGAAAAATATGTTATTTGCAAGGACCTAATCTTCCGTCATAATCAGTCTTGTGACTTCATTAGTGTTTGTCCGTGTCCCCTTCCAGCTCATCCTCCGGAAACCCTCTTTTAGGATCATCCAGCTAATCAGTGTCATTTTTTTTATATAAAAAACACTTTTCAACCACATATACCGACTAATTGTCACAACTATATGTATGATAAATTGCCGTCAGTTACGGCATTCATTCTAGTCGCGTGGTATTTTCCAACTGCAAAAACTTATTTCGCGCAACACGCGATCTTGGAGTTGAACTGCCATTACACAGTCAGCACTGCCTATGTCTTGTCAAGTGAATACACATATATAAAAAATATAAAAAACAGGTAAGTGTTCTTACAAAGTTTCGTCAAAATCTTCCCACGTGATTTTGTAACGGACATGCGTTCCATGCATTGCTAATGATGCAGCCTATAGGTCATATGGAAATCGGAAAGGGGACCACAAATCATTATCGTGGACTTTGAAGTGCATTTATGACGACATGAGATATCGACGATCCTGGAGAGGTATTACATTATGCGGAACACTGACGCGTTTTTACCTTGTATGAAACCATCGCTCTGAGCGACTTCTGATGTCTGTGCGATGATAAGAGATGGTAGGAGCTAGTATAATTGTTTTCGGCAGGATTACACAATATCCCCCCTCTCTCTCTCTTTCTCATCGTTCCTTTCCTCTTCTTCTCCTTTTCTCCCCTCAGTACCTCTCACTTCTCTATTTATCTCACCCATCATCACTCTTCCGTCTTCCATCCATGTTTCTTATCTCTCCTTATCTTTACGAAGCAAACAAAAAAGGTATCAATCAGTATATTTATCTCTCTTTCTCTCCACCCTTCTCGGTTTCCTCACATCCTCCCATTTCAGAAACGTTGCGTATGCGCAACTCAAAAACCTGGCAACATCATGTATAAACAGGTTTGTTCTCAGTTTGAATATACTCGAGATCTCTGGCATTAGATAGATATGGGTCATGTTCTACTGACCTTTCGATTCACTAGTCAAATTACAGCTTTCACGTTTATGAAAGTGGAAAGCTTCATTCGATATATTTAGTTTCTAAAGAAAACTCTCCCTAACACGATATGCAACGCTTCTTCTGATATATTACTAAAATATAAGTGGACCGGGAATTGCATAGGTTGCCAGAACGCGAACCTCTCTCAGTGTCCGTAGATGTAATTATTATAAGCTGGCCTCTGTTATAATCCGATTAATCTTTGTTTTTATAATATTAAAGAGTTTTCCAACGTAAATGTACAGTTGTTGTTGTTGTTGTAGGGTTTAACGCCATTTCAGCACACGATAGGCTATACATGGCGGCCGGAAGAACACGTGGAGGAAGAACCATGGAAAATCCCGGGTAGAACCACCGACGCACGAGGAGCTACTGGCAAGCTTTTTCACATACCCACGTTAGCCGCGTAAATGTACAGATGAAAGTTGATGAGAGATTTGAAAGAGAAGGTATTATAACCTGAGCTATCGAAACCGATTGGCTAAATTTTTCTGGATATATTAAGCACCATTAAATCATAGAAATCAAGATGCCGTGAAGAGAGATACAAAATGGATGTAACCCAGAAAAAAAGTTTGAGAAATAAAACTCGGAAAAAAAGTCGCACTCATTTAGATAATCTTCTCTTGTGTTATACCATTGATATTGCAGGGTGCGGGATTCGACAGGTACTGACAGAAACAACGCTGGCGCCAATACGCGTCCGATTTCTCTAACAATGCCCTCCTAGTCGCTCCAGTCTGTGATACATCTGGTATCCTCGTTGTGCATATCGCATATCGTCTAACTAATACATCGTTCCAAGTCTAAATGGTTTATATTCACAGCAGACTTATATTAAAATGTCACAACATATTTTGATAAAAAAAGGGTACATTTCAAAGTTTACAACAGCATTTACTGTTAAAATTGCCTGCTCTAAAATGAACACAATTGCATTATAGCGTCTTCTTATTGCATATTATTCAGGCACATTGTTATCTCCCCAAGTTCGTCTTCTTAACAACAACAACAACAACAACAACAACAACAATAATAATAATAATAATAATAATAATAATAATAACGACGATGACTTCTAAGAGCGCTTTTTTAAAACAAAAACTCTTAAGCGCTTTTAAACATCAAGTGAACACACAAAGGCTTAAGAACAGTTAATAACCTAAAACCACAAAATGAGTTTACAATACAGTTTCAATCTAAAAATAATGACTAATGGATGACTGTCAAATTTATTATTGCTGGTTGAAACGATGTGTCTTGAGAGCACTCTAGAATGTGATCATGGCCTCGTTAAGATCAAGAGGCAGTTCATTCCAAGTAGATGGACCTTGATACGAAAATGAATGTTGTCCATCTTACTTGGCTTTTACCATGGGAATACTGGTGTCAGATGAGCGCAGACGTCTAGCAGGAGTGTAAACATGGATGAGATCAGATGTATTTCGGACCAGATGAAGTCAATGAAATGTAATACAGAGAAGTGATTTTGTTTCTTGATTCTGCTGCGAACACTTTCATTGGTGTGACAATGACGATACGCGGACTAGAAATTACTGAAGAGATTATGTAAATTTGAGTGATGCATGCTATTTGAATCAGTACAACTTTTTCTAAGACTTTTGACATGAATGAGAGGTTAGTGTGTGTGTGTGTGTGTGTGTGTGTGTGTGTGTGTGTGTGATTTGGATTTTCAACATAGTTTTTTTTAAAACAAAATCAGTCATATCGGTACGATGTCTGCAACGTGGCAGTTTATGGTGATGTCTAGCACTGGGGCATCATGCCGCAGACATGTAGTATGATGTCCCACCCAGTCACGTTATCCTGATACCAGGCCGACCAGTCGTAACACTAATGCTGAGCCCCGAGGGAGGCAGCTGTTAGTACCATTTTTATAAGTCTTTGTTATGATCAAACCTACGACCTCCCTCATCCGAGGCGGACGTTCTAACCCCTAGGCCACCGGAGTGTACGAATGAGAGGTTAGAACAGAGCAATAGTTTTTTAAGTCCTTGGGGTCAAGGTTTGGGTTTTTCAAAAGGTGCTTTACAATATTGGTTTTAAAAAGAGACGGAAGAACACCAGCATCAAGAAATGTATGACGTCAGTCAGAGCATGCAGTATAGTATCCAAACACTAATAAAAAACAGTGATGCAGGAACTGGATTAAGGTCGCATGACTTAAGGGCATGCTTCTTTAGGACTATTCGTAGAAAATCCGTACAGATAGGCTGAAATGTTGTGAATGGTAGTTATTGAAATTCTGTACCATAGCTGTAAGGTAAGCATGGATCAGGATGTACGATGCAGTCATGTTGATCTCTGAAAGTTTTCACTTTGTCACAGAATAAATTAGCAAACTGATCTGGTGGACTGTCTGGGGAAGATGTAGTTGGAAATGGTGTAGATTTGTTCCTCGCAAATAATTTGTTCGTGATATAGAATACTGCTTGCAGCTGGTACTTCCGGTAATTTTGGTATTGATTTATGTGGATTTTGTGGAATGAATTATATTTGTAACATTCCTTGTAGCAGCTTTGTAAATCTGCTTATGTACTGCCAGACAGGATGACAGCCATTGTTCCCTCTTGGAGTCATACAGCTTGCTGCTTATGCGGCTATACCATGGAACATGATTCTTCACTTAGACTCGAATCCAGGTTGTAGGGGCACGCATCAATCATTGAGTACAGGACAATGTGTTGGTCAGCGGTGGAACTATTTACAGTTTTTAGGTATGAACTAATGTTGTTTATTAGCTGAGTTCTGTTAATCAAGCTGATGTTATGTTTTGAAGTGTTAACAAGTGATGGGTCAGGGACAGACGGATCAAGGTGGCACATGATGCATAGGTTGTCTGATGCAAGTTCATATGAAACAGTAGTGGATCTCCGAATAGCATCGTTACGTCTATACACAATCCAGTCTTTTATGTGGCCACATCTGTGTGTTGGTATGCTAACAGACTGTGCCATGTTGAATAGGTGAATATAGTATGAGATTTGAAGTGTGTGTTTGAAGTGCAGTATAAATGGAAGTTGAAATCTCCTAGAATCATTAAGCTGCTTTTGGTGGAATTACAAAATTCAAGAGGGGAAGGGAATTGTTCGATACACTGATAACCAGTTCGTTTTTGTTTCGGCTAGGTGGTGGGCGATAGAGGCATACAAATGGATTAAACGTGTCTGCAGTGTTAAAGTTGTTTGAGCGAGCTCAAAAGATGTATGTTCAAAACTGAACCTGGATGTGAGCGTGAGACAAAAGAAAATGGTGTTCTTAGCAATGACAGCCAATACCTCCTCCCTGTGACCGGCTGCGAAGTAACTTGATCATTCAGCCGTCGGATGTCTAATCGGAACATTTCTCCTGATCTCCCGATGTATTAAACCAGGTCTCATTCAAAATAAAATGTCGATGATAAAATTGCAGATTTCTGTTCGTTTTCTGGCGTTCCAACTGATTGGGCATAAAATGATACAATACATAGTAGTTTCGGGGACTAGAAGATGATGGTAGAAGAGACGTTTGTATGAAGTTCTTAATGTTAACGTAACATGTGATTGAGGTGTTGAAAACACTGTCGAAAGGCAGCCAAATCAGTTAAGGAAGGAGGAATATCTGTGATTTATGAGCCAGTCTGTTTCCGGTATACTGATCATATAAGAGAGTTATTTCTATTTGGTCGGGTGCATTTCATTGATGAAGAAAATGAATTTGGTCTGAAAGTTTTAAATTCAGGGCACAATGCTGATTGAGACGCAAAGTAGATGGGTTTGTTTTTTGTTGTTGTTTTTTATGGTGCACAGTGAATCTCGACTATAGCTCTGAATAATAGGACCACACGTGGTGGACATATATTCTGATATGGCGGGCTGATGAGCAGAATCACCCTACTGGAAACAAATCCGACAGTACTGGCTCCCAAAACAAGCGAATGGCAAAGCACATACCAAAATGAACAGCAAAACATGATGGACATCATAATACAACAGATGTACAATAAATTCGGAAACGCAGCCTCCAGCCATTTAGGCAATGACAAACCGGGACCGGGGAGAGTGAGAGAGAGACAGACAGACAGACAGAGAGAGAGAGAGAGAAAGAGACAGACAGACAGACAGACAGACAAAGAGAGATGGGAGAGAGAGCACTGTGTACATTAGGATGGCGTGGTAAATCCATATACATCAGAAGGTCAATCTCAAAGAAAGTATTTTCTAGCTACCCTGATACTTGATTTTGTTTTCTGTTTTTCAAAGACATGTCTCTGGGGTTAACACTTTCTGAAAGACTAAATTTATATTTCATTGACTTGTGTGTCGTGCACATATAGTGGGGCGATCACACATCTGTCAAATAACATATACTAGGAGAATCTCATTTTACACTCTTGCAGTATTGTGAACTGTAGAGGAATTAACAGAATTCCCTCCACCTTGCCTACGATAAACTTTCAAGAGGACTGTTGTTTACAAAATGTAAATTATTTTATTGACTTATATTTCACATGTTTGTTGATGCAGTACGTGTAAAAAAATCTCAGCAAGCATACAAGATTTGTCCAATATTTGTTTTACTCTAGAACCATCCATCCTGCCGACGACAAATGACCCAGTGGTCCCAAAATATTAGTTATGTTTGTACGAGACAAATACAAGATGAAGGATTTCAGAGGTGCAGATCAGTCATTGAAACAAGCATAACACATGTGCATAAAAATATCGTAATTATATAAATAGTTTTCTTTTATATTTTAGACATTTATTATCCGTTTAAAAAATGTATGCGACGATAAAAAGTCGCAAAAACTCATAATCCAAGTCCAATTCATTCTCTGGAATAGAAGAAACCATGGGTGGAATAAAACTTACCACAACCACATTAGAAATACTGTCAGTCCGGGTACAAATATTCACCCCAATCCATCAGAGATGAAGTCACAGTCATCTTGCGTTATGATCGGTAGATACAAAACACGTTATCACTGAACTGCGTGATTGGTGAAGGCTCGTATTCACCTTTCACCCTGACCTAGCTTTGCTAAAGAGGTAGGTTTACCCTATGTGTTTTTCATTTTCAAGACAAACAGCAAAAATTTATAATAACAAATAGTCAGCATGTGTATAAATTTGTTTTAAACCATGCTACCCGGTGTATGACCGCTCTAGTGCCCTAGTGGCTGGAGTGTCCGCCTCGGATGTGGGAGGTCGCGGATTCAAACCCCGGCTGTGACATACCAAATACTTTTAAAAATGGCACTAACAGTTTCCTCGCTTAAGAGGTTAGTGTTGGGACTGGTCGGTCTGGTGTCAGGATAATGTGACTGGGTGGGACATCATGCTACATGTCTGCGGCATGATGCCCCAGTGCTAGACATCACTATAAACTGTCACACTGTAGACATCGTAGCGATATGTCTGGAAAATTATTAAAGCTACTTTAAAAATCTAAATCTCACACACACGCACACACACACACACACACGGTGTATGCCAAGTCAACGTGGGCGATCGCACGCATAACTGACACTGCCTTGTAGTAAAGAAGAGTATATATGGGAAAGTAAGGTTTGAAGAAAGCGATGGTGTGCGAGTAGTATAGTGGGCTTCTATAGGGTCTATGGAAATCGCAGTCAAAAATCCCGTGGGAACGTTTAGGGTCTATGGGAATTTAACGTGGGTGGGATACTCTAGGGTCAATGGGAATTTAACAGGAATGTACAGTGACAATGGTTAGGGACTGTCTATGGGTCAATATGAATTCGAGAGGGGTTACGTCACGGTACTGGAGCTTGGTAACAATGTAGCAAGGGCTGGGAGAGACAAATACAATATAGATATAGGCGTATACATATATAACACATACAACATGCATGCATACATAGACTGATGAACATCAAACACGTGTGTCAAAGAGTATAAATATTTTTTGGAGGCATATGAGTGTCCCATAAAAGGGCCTTTGGGTTTCTTCTTCATGTTTGTCTTCTATTCTCTTCTTTTTCTCCACCAACTTCTTATTTTCTCTCCTACATTCATTTTTTTGTTCGTCTCTTTCTCCTTTTGTTTCTCCTCCTCCCCCTCATCTTTTTTTTTTTTTTCTCTTCATTTTCTTCCTCTTTTTCAATTTTCTCATTCGAGGCTCTCATCCTAAAATTCTGTCTTCTTCATCCTCCTTGATCTCCTTTACTTTTTTCAACAGCTCTCTCAATCTTTCCTTCGTCTTCTTTACACTGTTAGTCTCCATCTAAGCCCTGTGGATGGTATAAACACCATACTCCAACTTCATCACGAAATCCTCCACTATTCCCAGATATATATATTGCCTCTTGTAACATTTTTATGACGTCGATCTGATTTGAAACCATCTTGGTTTATTCCGTGTAGAATGGCACGAATGACTGACTGACTAATTAGAATATCGTTTTCGCCCGTCAGGGCATGCACGACTATTTAATGCCAGCAAAGGTGGCTGATTAATTGATCCTGGGGGAAGGAATTAGTGCCTCATCCCCCAGGCATTTATGTGTTCAAAAAGCACTAGTTAGTTTGGCCTGCAGATCATTTGACTAACAAGTTAATAACGACCCGAATGAACGGCCATCATGAGTGGGAATGAATCCAACACGCACTCATGGTAAAATGATGGATTTGAGTCTGCGATTGAACGCACCAGGTGTCGACCCAATCAGTATGTAACGTCCACTGGGATTGGTCGGGACACCTGGTTTTTGACGGGTGGAAATGGTTCCACATCTCCGTCAATGTACGATGTCCGAGTGAGGAAAGGAAGGCAAGGAGCTCGGCAAGCCGGCAATGGATGTCAATAAAGTCGAAATGACTTATAAATAGTTTGTATCACACATAAGAAAAAATAAGAGAATGCAATTTTGATGGCGGTAACGAAACAAATCAAATTAGGTTTGTTGTTAAAATAGATATTATTCAATAGGTTTTCTAGCCAAAATGAGAATCAGGATTATTCAACCAGACAACCTTGAAAGTAACTCGGCAATACATCTTGAGTTTCTGGAATGTCTCAGCTTGTCCGGATATGGCCTCCACTGGTACATGGTCTGGCATGTTCTTCACTTGTGGGCAGCACGAAGTGGCCTCTTCAAACAAAATCTCCCATGTTTTCCCAGTCATGATACTTTTCAGTCGCAGCGTTAATACTGTGCTAATAACACCAAATAAAGTCCCAGCTCTTTTATCTTTGTAGACCCGACAAGGTAAGTAGACAGTTTTCCGCGAGCGACTTGCACATTTATATTTGCCACGCTCCCTTTTTTGCTCCTATCTCTTCCTCTTTCGTATAATAGTCGGCACTCCGGTTAATTGATTTAGACATCACCTAGGGTGCCCCTGCACTATTCTTGGCTGTCCCAGGCAAACAAATAGTCCATGTTTGGCTGGTGGCTCATAATTATCCCCTATCTTCGCCGTAAATCTCATAGCCGCCACGCGGACGACAGGACAGAGTGCTCCCCGATGTTGCCTGGTCGACGTCCTCTTGCTGAATGGAATGAATGATGAATGAATGAATACATCGAATATTGCGCGAATGATGATGATGATAATAAAATTAAGGTCACCTATGCATCTAGTGCTTTCGCGACCGGTTAAGTCCTGAAGGTCAGGATTCTTAATTAGTCGGGGATGTGGGTATGGTGCCAACACAACCCCGTTTTTATGTGTAAATGTCGTACTCCTTACTTTTGAGTTTTTGGACATGTCTAGGCGAGGCAAAGAGGAAAGGGACCTCGGTGACTCTGCAAGCCATTGGATGTTGGTACGCCCTGGAACGCTGAGACTCGTACGATCAAATTTTAGTCTAGTTTTGCTATTGGACACTTACTTTAGCAATAATGTGTGAGCCACCTGTGTAATTTTCCAGTTTTATGAGTTTATAATTTCCTTTACTATTTTAACGAAAGATTGGAATTTTGTGTACATAGTGTACTTTTAACCTTTTAAATGGTGTCAATCACTGGGTATCAGGTACCCTATATACTTTTGTGTCCTGTTAGTTTTCTGGGGTTTTAAATTTTGATGGTGGTAATCAAAGGATCAAATTAGGATTTTGTGGAGAGAGCTTTTATCAAAAGTGAACATAATAAACCAAATGAAGAACCTCATTAAAGAAGGCAATTTGAAAGTCGATGTCGGCCTTCTTTTTCTTCCTCCTCTGACTTCTTTGCGAATGACGGCCGCTTCAATTTAGATGTGTCAAGCAAGGACGTGAAGGAAAACATCCATTACACTCACTTCACATATTACCTACTATCAACACAACGTACGCGAACACATACAAACCCCAAGTCTGCATGTCTGGGGCACGATGCCACACTGCTAGGCATCACTATAAACTGCCACACTGCCGACATCGTAGCGATATGACTGATAAATTGTTAAAGCTATGTTAAAATTCCTAAACGCACGCACACACACACACACACACACACACATTTACAAAAAAACCAATTATACTATCCACGCAGAAGGGAAGGAAAACAGAAACCCAAAATATAATATCCACACAAATGTACGCGAACGCATAGAAACACGCACTCTACTATCACCGCTTTGGTGCCCTAATGGTTAGAGTCTCCGCCTCGGAAGCGGAAGGTCGTGGGTTTCATCCTCGGCCGAGTCAAACGAAAGACTTACAAAAATGGTACTATCAGTTGCCTCGCTAGGCGCTCAGCATTAAGATGTTAGTGTTAGGACTGGTCCGCCTGGTGTCACGATAATGTGACTGGATGGGACATCATGCTACATGTCTGAGGCATGATGACCAAGTGCTAGAAATCAACATAAACTGCCACATTGCAGACATAGAAAGGATATGACTGAAAAATTGTTAAAGCTACGTTAAAAATCCTAATCACACACACTCACACTCTACTATCCACACAAACGTACGCGAACGCATAACCCCAAAATCTAATATCCACAAACGGGAAGAAGAAAAAAAAAACACAATATCTACTATCCACACAAACATACGCACACATACACACACATATTAGTCTCATCATCTCAGTTTTCACTTTGTGAAATAGTGAAGACTTCCCTAATTCTCCTATGCCACACCCGTGGATGATGAAGTTGTGGTGCTGGTAATGGCTGCGGTTCTGGTACTGGTTGTCGTGGTGGTTTTGGATGTGTAGGAGTCCTCAGGCTTCACCTCACACAGAGACCTTAGCACGAGGTGAGGCAGCATACTTCGCTTCTTTTCCTTCTCCTCTTCTTTCTTCTACTTCTCTTCCTCCTCCTCTATCCTAGCACTTTCTGATATGGCCTCCATAGCCAGCTCATCCAATAAACGTCTGGCAAACTCCAGGTGCATTTGGAGTTCTAAGAGTTTTGAAATCCTGCTCATATTGAATTTTGCCGAGTCAACGATATGTAGCCAGACGAATGAATGCATTCGCTTTATATTTGTGAAGCGCGCACGTGACGAAAAGCATCCCCTGTTACCAAACATTACAAGACCCATATTATCACAAAAACATGGAACAGGTGGACCTAAATGTAACACTCGCTCACTTTGTTTATTTACAAACACTAACTGCAAACATAAACAGACTATTTGACAACCTACGGAAATGAAGTGCTTATAGATACACTTCTTTTTTTATACATAAAACAAAGAAATGAAGTGCTTATAGACGAACTTAATTTTAAATAAAACAAAGAAATGAAGTGCATATAGACACACTTCAATTTTCTTTACTTACTAACATACAATTGGCAATTGAACTAGTATGTTTTTTCTAGAGTATTCTGGTAGCCCTGAAATGGGCTGTTTTTGTGTGCGGCGATGTTATGGCAATCTTGTATCTTCTAAGATTGAGTCCCCATCTGGCGGCAGACTTTCCCACGAGATAGGGCCTTCTTCTTCGAAAAAAGGATTACTCTTTTGTGTCCACACTATCATTCGACAAAACCTCTGTCTGGTTCCTGCTGTTGCTGATCCTGTTCTGTCTGCTGTCTTTGCTTTCGAAGTCTGTACTTCTCCGTCTATTCTTCTTTCTCCTTGTTGATTTCCTCTCTGAAGTGCTCTTCTATCAGGTCTTTGGTCACTTTCAACATTCTGACATTCTCTATCTCTTCAGGCTTAGTTATCAAGCCTTGCCTGACACGATGTAAATTCACGTAAGCTTCGTTTAGACTGGCTAGACTTGAACACATCTTCATATGAGGATGAGTCAATAATGGATGGTCAGACTGGAGACTGACTCGCTTTATATAGCTCAAGCGCGGATTGTTTTGTTGGATCGAATGCTAGTTGATTTTAGGGAGAGGGATAGAGAGAAGTCGAAGAACATATATAATGATAGAAATTGTAAACAAGCGACAGAGACATTTTTTCGAAACATTTTTTATTCAAACAACTAACAATCAACAGTTAACAATGAAACAATTGTTTTTCAAACAAATAAACAAACAAACAATTTTTCAAATAACAAATTATTTTTGGACAAGGTTGACAAGGTTGACAACGTTGTGAAGTCAAATGAAATTTCTATTGATGGAAGTCATTGGGCCATTGATGTATACTACGTTTCCTAGCTAAAGACAACATATAACCATAATGGTCACAAAACCATCGATCTATTTTGTCGTAGTTTCTAGAAGATTGAGGATCAAAATAAGTCACTAAATGTTCTAACGAATATCCAAGACTGCATTGATGAAGAAAATACACACAATATTGTCCACACATCATGGCATTTGTGTCTTGTAATTTTACAATATTGAATCCTGTCGTCTGGGCATTTCTTCTCGTAAAGTCGATGATGTCGTCTTCCAAAGGTGGCAATCCATACGAATCAAAATAATCTACACAACCATCACGGGGAAAGTAGACGGCTACCCAGTGGGTTCCTGGGAGATGACTGTCGTCAGTGTTGATGATATGAGCTTGATGGTCTTGAGGTTTGCGATGAGAGTTTATCTTTAGCACATGTGAGAGGATTCCAAGAAGCAGTGTACGAACTGTGGTTCAAAAGGTAATAAAGTTCTCAGGCATCAATTTTTTGTTTTGTTTTGATTTTCTGTTTTTTTTTCCACAGGTAATGATGAGTCATCAATTCAATCCGAACTTATTGAAAATCTCTGACAAGTAAACGTTTCCTCGCTTCGTCTTCGCACTCTGAGCCAGGAAAGCTTCGATGTGATGGATCTCTAGAGCGATCAATGGAGGAGAGGAATGATCACAAAAGTCTTTATACCACTGATGCAACACTGCTTCCTCTGAGATGAGACCCTAAGCATCGTCAAGAAACTCGTCCAATTTGGCAAAACAGGAGACTAAATGTTGTTCATGATCTGGCATGTGGACCTCGTCACTATGTTGTCTTTGTCTTCCACGTCTTACACGGTATCCTCCCATTCCATTTCCAAAGATTCTCCACCATTCAGAGAGGAATTATAGTCTTCCATAGCTTCTCATAGCCAAGGATGACTTCTTTCATACTGTATATTTACATGGTATTGTCGAATTAAGCGTAGAAGATGACGTTTACCGTATTGCCTGCGCCTAGAGCTTCTGTAAACTGAATTACCACACGAATCTGACCGAAATTTATAGGTTGTAAATGTCAATCATCGCTGCCTTGGTCTGTAGTGAAATCAAAAGCCCACAAACCGTAACCTCCTGCATAATCCTCGTACGTAATGCCGTGACTAGTGTTGGTCCCTAACTGTCCAGTAGCTTCGTACAGCGATACGTACGATCTCAAGTAATTCTTCTCGTTACCAGATATAGGTCCGAAATGCCTGGTGCACAGGGTCTTGCCATCGCGACTGAATTTGATCTTGTTCACTTTGTAATGATGAAACTGGAAAGAATTGTCATTGTAGGCTCCGCTGAATGCTGAATTCTTGATGATGCCAATGATTAAATGTTTGGGTAACTGTCCTTGGAACAGATGATCTTCGATCATGGATTGATGTCCAGCGGAATTGGTGAAAGTCTTTACTTCCACGCGTCGTTTCGGATACTTGGCGGTTATTCTACTCAAAGTGTGACTGATGTCGTTTCCCACATTAGGTAACACTTTCACGCGTCCGACGTAGAGTATGGCTTCTTGGATGACACTTTTGTAATGAGTATCACCTGCAGCCATCAAATGGAAAGCGTCACTACTGAAATTCATTCTCGGGCGGAGAGCCACGCCGTTCAGCAAATACTTCTCTTGTAACCACATGACCAAATGCAAGAGGTCCATCCGTTCTAAACTTCGGCTTCCAGCATTTTTCTTTCATTATTTGACAAATTCCGATACATTTTGATCATCCCAGCAATCGTAATGCTGTTGAACTTGGTCGCTTTGTCATTTTTCCATACCACGCAAGCATCCAGATGGGTGTTCTTGGCCTCTTTTCCGTACGTCAAGAGATTTTCCAGGTACGGTCGATAAGCGTAAGTATCCATGCTGCTGCTGTCCAGTTTGTTATTCAAGGACAAATTGACTTCGCTGAACAAGGAATGCATGAAATTGTTGACGGGAGCTAGTGCATCATCGTCGCCTGGGCTAGTGTTGGGCGGTTTCAAGTACAAGTAACTGGTATTCAGATTGATGTAATCAATGGGCTTTCCTTTGATTTCAAACTTGATGGGACCCGAATCTGTCAAAGAGGAAACGGGATGAAATTCTACCCATTGGGATTCTTGCATCGTCATCATAGTGGGTAACATGGTAAACAGATCCAGCTCCGACTTGGGACAGGCGCAAGACTCTCGGTGCATCATTGTTTTCTTTTCCTCTCTGTGTTTATTTTTAAATAATCAAAAACGTCTAAGTCTCCGACGGTTCTTTTATTCTTGGTTTTTCGAGATCTAGGAGTGTGAAGGCTTCTGGTAGGGTGTCTTCGTCGTCTCTTTCTGCCTTGTCCTTGCCGCGGAGTCAAGTAAGCAGTAATGTCTGACTCGGCTGCGTCCAGGGCATTTATATGAGATTTTTGTCGCCCCAAAATGTCTTTCCCTTTTGAAGCAGGACATTTTTTCCTGCTCTCAAGAACGTGTCTTTGGGGTTTTGTTTGTCGGTGATGACATTTTGGATAAATTCTTTTCAGTTCCTCAAAGCGGCATCTTTCAAGGCGTGAAATCCTCGTGTCACCATTGGATTCAAAACGGGGACCACCTAACGAAAGGCCAATTTCAACATATCTCCTAAATCAGGTCCTCGTTGTCGATCGACTCCTCGGTACACTGGATACATGACTTACAAGTCGTTAGAGAATCATTTTCGAAAATGGAGTTTTACCGTAACTTTCTCTTTGGTGAATGGAACATTTTGTTCCAGACCTCCTTTTATAGCAGTGTTGGCAGTGTCGAAATACGACTTACTGACTGGTAAATAGTGAGGATGTACAAAATCGCGGTGAACGTGATGGGTGTTTCCACCTTCCTCGTCAGCGTTCGTAGCAGAATCCACTTTGAAAGGAACGACACACAGTAACAATACGGAGGTGTGTCCCACCACGTTGTACTCCACCACATCGGAGTAAACAAAGATAAAATTCAGTCCTTGGTTCATTTCTACATGAATCGAAAATATTTCGCAAAATCCAAGTTGCTTGTAATGGCTCATATTTCGTTTTTAATCGTGATCATCTGGTAGGTCTTCATTCAAAATGTCGTACAATTCAGGACAAAATGTAATGGCCAACACTTTGTCCTCCAAACATTTCATCAGCAAGCGACGAGCTATTTTATGGTTCTCGATCGTGACACGTTTTTGGTTATGTCCAAGGCGTTGTCAAGCAGTGCTTTGAACCTCGTAGCAATCTCGTTCACTTAAACTGGTCGACCACTAAAATAATATCCTGGTGGAATTGACAACAGATGGGTGATCCGTTTAGTTTTGGTGTCCTGTGTTTTCATACAGTCACCTGGAGCTAGGTTTCCATTCACGTTTTGTTGTACTTGCACGTCATGAACTTTGACTTTAAAAGTGTTTTGATTTTCAACGATGTTTTTGATTTGTCCTGGGTGAATGATTTCCGTTAAAGCCACCTTCCAATAGGCTTCGTGATCCAACTGGATGGCCTGATGTGACTTGGTTGTGAACAATCACAAAGTGTTGTTGGGAAACACATCCATGGAACTGTCACTGGGTAACGTCAAATACAATTGGTTGTTATTATTCATAATTCCAGAGTTATGCTGTCCGAGGGGTCGCTTGAAGTAAGAAGAGTGTCTAAAAGAGGCTTATTGTGGTTTAAGTTGGTTTTGCGACTATCGTTGGACACAAGAGTCCCTTTGTTCCCGTTCGAGGAGTATTTCAGGGAAGGATTTGGAAAAAAGTAAGTGATGCAACTGCTTAGTAAAATGGTCCACAAATGTTTGTCTTCTTGTTGCAAACTCAAATTGGCAATGGCAGCACCGATGATACAATACACCACAAATATTTGGCAGAAAGAGGCGATTGTGGTTTAGGAACGCGTTCTACACACCACACCCACAAGGGATGGTCTTGCAGATCTTGCAGAGACGAAGTCGGTGAAGTAGGGGTCACTGCAGTGGTAGTGGTAGCTGAGGCTGTGTTGAAGGGCATGATGGTCAATTCTTTGTATAGTCGATTACTTGCGAAGCTTCGTTACAAGAATAAAACTGGGAGGATATCCTTTCCAACGTACTTTGACTTCTTTGACTTTACGGGTTCTTCGTTCGAGAATGATTTTGATGTCGTATTCTTCGTCTTAATTTTTGGTCACGCGTTGTATTTCGGGCAAGTACAACGTTCCTTTTAACACGTTCCCCTTCATGTCTTCCAACTTATAGACGGCAGGATAAGGGCCAAGAACTCGTCCAGTGACACAAAACAATTCGGTGGTCAAGTTGGGTAAGTAACCTTTGTCGAAAGTGTGTTTAGTTATGCGAATGCGCACCCTATCTCCTGCTGCCAACACTGTTTTTCTTTGGTGACAGCCACCGTTGGGGACGTACCAAACAGGCTCTTAAAAACGGTCACTTCGTTGTCGGGAGTCACTTCTTGGCGGGGGCAAGTCCGATGCTTCGATGGCATGATTGGTTGTACGCTCGAACCAGGTGCAGTAAAACGTCGATGTGCTTTGGAGTGTGTTGATACGCAAAATATTTCCACATGCTTCTTTCAAAGTGCGATGAAAACGTTCCACGATGCTGACTTTTGTTTCTGTATTTTCGGTGATGACAAAATGAATGTCACGTTTCTTTCGTTCTTTTTGGAAAGCTTGGTTCAGAGGTTCGGTGCCTTTGTCGGTTTGCCATCGATGAGGGTGACGACCACTTTGTTCAAACACCAGTTTGAGGGCTCGCACTAACTCACTGCTCGATTTGAAGGTTAATGGCACGAACCAGGCACAGTTTGAAAAGACGACGATGACACAAAATAAATATTTGTAGCCACGAATGTAGGTGGCCAAATAAGAGACATCGGCAAAATCAGCTTGCCATTGATGATCGAAGCCCTCCACGTCTGTGCGACTTCTGGAAAAGTTTGGTCGAATGGGTTTGTATAAAGTGTAGGTGGCTTGTTCTTGTAACCATCGTTGCACTTGAGGTAAACAAAGTCTATTCAGACGGGTTTTAGCAGCACGATATGGTTTCTGAATTCCTCTGTGACCTGCAGGATGGGCTGGATCGTAGTAAATGCTGGTTAATACCTTATCCATTTTGAATAAGTCACACACTGTTCGCTAATGCTACTTTGGATGGGACGGAATGGTGATTTAGAAACGGCTTTACATGTACGACGTGCCATGGGAGTAGAAGTCAAGAGTATAGGTGGTGATGGGAGTGGTCTTCTTTTGTTTTTCACTTCTGGTTTCCCTTCTTGACTTTTCACTTATGTCGAAGGATGAGTGGACATCATCTTTTTAACCCAAGCTTTAAGTTCTTCCTGTTGGGGAGTGGGGTAAGGGGTCAACAAGGACGCTGCAATCTTACTAAGAATGGGAGCTGCTGATGGTATTTGAAAGATTTATTGTGCCTCTTCATCCTCTGGCATCCATGGGGTTGAGTCTGTCTTGACCACTCGGGTGTTAGTGGTGATGGACTTTTCATCAGGGTCTTAAAATCTTTCAGAGTTTGCAGAGCTGTTTCGTCTAAAGCTTTCTGATGAAAGAGTACAGTCATTGCAACAGTTGGCCATACTTTGCAATTTTTCTGTTTCGGACATATCGTTGCGATTCATCAACGATTGCAAATCGTGTTGTAATTGGGACATCTTGGTAAAATGAGGATTGGGTGGCAAATGCGGGAGTCCGTTATTCTTGCCAACGATGAAATTCCATCCATCGTTTTTAAGTCAGTTAAGTCAGTTTACGTCCTTCCATCATATTCTAAAGGTCACGTATGAGATCTTTTGACCCGAGAGGTCCCTTTTATCTTTTTGGTCATTTTTTGTATCTTACTCCATAAGTCTTCCTAGCACTGTTCCCAGTACTCCTTTCTGCAAGGGTTCTAACAACATGGGCAAAATTCCTACGCGTTGTACGAACATCTTTCTCTTCTGACGGATGAGTAATTTCTTCTTGACTTTTTGGCGAAGAACGCGTCGATGTTTGGCTAAGCATTCTTTCTAATGTGGAGATAAAGGTCTCGTGCCTTTCAAGACATTTAGGCAACATTCACATACGGTCTCGACGACGTTTTTGGAGGATGTTTGAGTGATTTGTTTTCCCATGGGTTGAGGAGCTTTGGACAGGACGGACAACAAGTCCCAATATTTGGCTAAACGAGGAGGAAGTCCTTTCAGTTTCTTTCCTTTTGAGTAAGAAGAAGGATGGCTTCTGGGGGTGAGCTCTTTGTTTGTTCCGAAGCACAAAAACACTGATTCCCATTCTTTGCCTCATGTCTTTTTTTAACCGGAATGAGTCGCCACTGATTGTCTTTACTTCGTATCAACTTGATGACAGGCATCAAGCGTCGTAGAGCGGATCGCAATGGACTAATTTGGGACAGTTCTTGCTTGGATAAATCTAGCAAACTCTGTAACATGCCCAATCTCTCTTGGACTTTAATTTTTGGGGGAAGGTACTTTGTGACCAGCTGCTATTGCAGCTAACGAGGGAGAGGGGTCCCAGATGGAGGAGAAGTTCTTGGAGACGCGTCTTTCTTTGTTTCATCAAATGAGGATGAACGGCTGGCCATCGGGTTTGGCAGTCATTACCAGCAACAAAGAAGTGGAAGAAGATGAGGCTATTGGAGACGTGGTCACCGTCGCTGCTGGTTGTGGTTTGCGAATGTAAGGTTGCGTTCTCGCCGAATTACCTCTCTTGCGGGTAGAAGCTGTTTTCTGGGGCCTTTTCTGAGGACTTTTCTTTTTCTTTGTCTGTGGGCTTTTATTTTTCTGGGGATGGGACCTGGTCTTGACACCACTACTGGTTTTCTTTTGGGTCTGTTTGGCTTTTTTGGGAATATTCTTTATCTTGGGGAGGATTTTGGGGTTTTAGGATTTGATTTTAAAAGGGAGAGAATTATGAGAACCGTTCATCCAGGTTTCAAAATGATTTGCTTTTTGGTTTGAGTGTCGATGGGGACATCGGCCATTTGCGTCAAGCCTACTTTGTTTCAGTCAGATAAGCGTTGGGTTTGATCTGGATTGTGAATGATGCCTTGCAGTAATTGACGTGCTGTCACCGTAAACCATAGTAAGACTTCTTTGAGACTGACTTCTAAGACACGAGCACGTATTTCTGGATTTTTTTCGTGATTGATGTCGTGCATAGCACGAATCAATTTGACGGGAAGATGAGACTGCAGGGACGTCATGTTAATGCTGTGTGAGACAGACCCAAAGTGTTCGAGGTTTTTATATATTTTTTTTTTGTTTAATCGACGACGGGGTCGTGTACACGACAGTCTCTCCGTCTTAGCACCAGTGGTGAAACAGATGGATACGAAATCGCAAATAATCGGGGACGTTAGGCTTTAAATCCACGAGCATATTGGCGTGTGGGGTTTGAGTTGTATTGTCGTACGCATGAATTAGACAAGGTATTCTTAAATGTTTGGATAAGACATGCACTTGGGATTTATCTCTAGGGTTTTTAAACAAGACTACGTAATGAGCACTGAGACTGATGGTGCGATGGGCTTTACTTTGTTGAAACAAATGTTGGGTGATGTAAATGACACTGGTATTACAATGATGCCCTTTGCGCGTAAACCACAGTTTAATTTCTTATTCGTCTTCTCCTAATATATCATCGAAAATGACCTGATGGGTTTCGCTTGGGTCGGATACGATCTCATCGCCTTGACTTTCTCGCAAGAGGCGGTACGCCGATTGCCACTCTTTGTAACACCACACGATCCATTGAGGTGGATAATCGATCAAATGATGTTTATGTTCGATCAAACGTTTAACAAATTCGGTTTTGCCTGAAGCGCTGGGTCCAGCAATTAACATGTTGAAGGGATGACGAAGATACAAGACCCCTCAACTGGCACGATCTAAGTGTTCGTAGATTACTTTGAAAGTGGAGGAAGAGAGCGTAGCCATAGTGAAGGTGTTGACACTTTTGAAACACAAGACAAGAGTTTTTATATTTTTTTCAGGACACTTTTATTGAAAACTTTAATGGAACAACACGAATGACAAAAATACATAGAAGCCAAAGGGTTAAGTACATCGATGAAATACACATCAAACTATACGAACAAGTGACTGTACAACATGTTGTGGTAACAAAGTTGTTTTAGAGACAGAGTGCAATGTTCTTACAGACTCTACATTGGGTACAGTCACACAGGTGTGCTCTGGGAATGGTCTTTCGAGAATGCCCATGACAGTCCAGTCCTGAAGGGAGTGGTTGTCCTCGGTGTCGGGTTCTTTTTCTTCTGACACTGTCATTAACACAGGTGTAAAGGTTATTTTTTCACTGGACGTTTGAATTTAGGAGCACAACTCATGGGCATAATGGACCACTTCTTTGGTCCGAGCCTCGAAGCTCCAACGTTTCCAGTCACGTACATCTGTCCAGTGAGGGTGTAAGTCACAAGCTACACACGCGTGGTCGTGCACATCTTCAGTGCCTACAATTTGACGAATTTCCCGTAGAGGTCGAGAAGTGTCCAGATACAAAGGAAAGGCTTTTAACAGAATGAGTCTCTCCTGGACATTTAAAGGGACCACTTTCATGGGGTTTCTTTTGGTGGTATGTACTGTTCGTAAAGAGTCCACAAGGAATCAACTGGTAATCGAAATCTCATATAGGTAGTCACTAAGACACACGCCACACGATGGCTCCAGTTCATAGGGCACAGCTGTTGTAATAAGTGTTTGTAATCTTCCACCGTCTAAATACTCTCATTGATTTTCTTCCACGGAATCTGTTTTTCTCGAAGGCAATAAGTGTACTTTCTTCTCAGAGATGATCGTACTCCAGTGGCGAATCTAAATGGTTTAGTCACTAACTTGCACATCACACACGGTTCAGAACTTTCCTCGTTGTGTAAAATATTTTGTCAACCCTCTAACTCTTCCTCAGGAATTCGTTGCAGTTAGTATACCTTGTAGTAAAAAGAAGTAGTCACAACACACCAATCCTTCGCGCCATACTGGACGTTTAACAATGGCTGACCACTGGAACACTTTCATCTGAACCGGTCGTCTTATAGCGTTCAGGTACTAGTGGTTTAAACATCGGTGACACTTAAAGTTTGACCAGCTCTCGGTAAATGCGTTTTCTCAACTCCACAGGCAAACCACGAATGTTCTCTTGTAAAGTATCCACGATTATGTCAGCCAGCATTTATACCCACGTTGGGGTCACTTCTAGTTGTCCTTATTTTATTGAAAATCTTCTCCTAGAGCGAAAGTAATGGACATAGTGCTTAATTTCTGAATACTGCAATTCAGGGTAACAGTCAAGAATGGTAATAAAATATTCTGATGTAAACAGTATAAACCGGAATAATCGGATGAACGCAAACTTGACCCAGAAAAATCTGACGAATTTGTTGACTTTGTTAATTTCTTCTTGTGAATTTCTCGAAACAAAAGTTCCTCATAAACCAAATGAGATTTTGCGCTGGCAAGTCCCTGCCAAACTTCCTTGTAGATATTGTCTTGCAATTCATTTAGCAATCCTTGAATATTATTTTTAAATGGGGTTAAACTACTTGTCTAGGTGTTGCCCAAGGTTTGACTTCTAGCCAAGCTGGTTTGTTAGACGACATGGTATGCCACGTCAATGACTAGGGTCCCACTAAAGTTAGGTAGTGACAATGTGGTGACCATCGAGCATGTTCCATGTAAGCTGAATTTTTGTGCTACCACTCGTGATGTGACAAACAGCAACTGAATTACTTGACTTTATCCCCTTCGCCCAAGTAGAAAAATCCGGTTCTGGCCTACTCTTCGGTGGTAGGTCCTCCCAGATATTCAGGCCATTTTCTTTGGAACGTTTGGAACCAACATTCAAGGTCGCAGGATTCATGCAATCGCACAGGGAACGAATATTTGTCTTTCACAGGCTAATTTCGATGAAGGTATGGTGAAATCTTCAGGAGTTTGCTCAGGGTTGCATCATGTATGTAGGGTGGGTGGTAGCTGCATGGTCTTACGTGGAGGATGATATTGATAATGAAGACTAGTAACGTTATAAGGTGTTCTGTAACGCGTGGCATCGCTTTCGCATCCGTCAGGTTTGACACGCACATCATCAATGTCCATGGTAGGTGTAGTGGTAGGTTAGTCATAGCAACGTTTCCATGATGTGGTACTGAATCGTTAAGGTCACAGCGCACAGCATGGCACTCCACTTGAGAATCACCGAACATGAATGATGTCTGTTTAAAAGAATTCATCTTTCTCGCTTGGTCTTTGTAGTTACAATGAACTATAGGTCTTGGACGTTGTCCCTTTTTATATGCTGACCAATATCGACGTGTCCACACGGCAAAATGAAGAGGTTCGGAAGCCGAGCTCTCTTCTATTACACGATTTGATACACTTTTTCCAAAGGTCGACTGACGATATGATGAGTAGGTAAACATACAATCTTGTGCGGTTCGTAGGTTGTCACTTTAAATTTTCCATCCTGTCCAGACTGCAAAGCTTCCTTCAGTGTGCCAAAGTTCACCACTTGACTGGTGCGATAATTCAGAGTCAGTCCTTTCAATTTACACTCCGTGTGCACTTCTCCTTATGGGCCCCGGTATTCATAGCCCTACATTTTAGGACCGCCACTAGCAAAACTTAGAACCTTGTAGCCGGGGTGCTTGTCCGTCCAGGTTTCTAAATAATCTCCTTCGATGTCAGGGTGACGTTGACCCAGGCGATCGATGTAGATGTAACTGTCCGTGTCAAAGTACAGGGCGCGATCTCCTAACAGTTCTAAAGCTTCTTACAAATTTAAGCGAGCATGGGCTATCACGTAAGCCGCAATGATGACATTTCCAAATTCGTCGGCTTCTACAAAGTCCAGTTCTTTTTCGTAACTGATTAAGATCAAGTCCTTACTAACGACGTCCACGTATTTCATGTATTTGGTTTTGTCGTGAATCATCTGGAAGTAGCGGAAAGGTTCTGTCAAATAATCCATTCTGGGTAAACACGGTTGTTGTGCCATTTTACACCATAAGCAATTTAACATCACTTTGGCAAACGATCGCCTTCCTTCGTTTTACTCGATGTGGTCGAAAGTGATGCCTTCCTGCTCCCAGTATTTCTCTTTGAGTTTAGTTTGGTCTTCGGGAGTGTGGCACCAGGAAGAATAGCCACTGACTTCTTGTTTTAATTTCAAAAAGGCAACCACATAGTCTGCGAAATGCATTTCCGAGTCTCTTCGCCCTTGTGGTATTTTTCTGTGTTGGGAAAGTGTTAAATATCGTACACTTTTAACAGTTGATATCCCAGGTCCAGAGCTTTAAACATTTCCACGCTGACCCACGTTCCCGTCAAGGCACGTTCTTCCTGGGTGAGCTGACAAGTGTGGTCTTGGTTGCACGTTTTGGCACAAGTACGGCACAAGAAAAACATCCGTTTTCCTTGGCAATAGTGAGGTAAAACAAGATGGTGCAAGTCCGTGGGAGGCAGGAATTTACTCATGATTAATTCTTCATATTGTTGAATATTTTCCAGGTCGATGTGTTCGGTCAGCAATTGCGGGTGCCCTGCGGTAATGTGACGATATTTGCACACGTCAGGATACAGCAAACATGCGTTCATGTATTTGATTTCTTCTCTTTTCTCCTTGTCGGCTTGGTACAGCAAACAGGTGGCATTCATCCGTCTTCCGTACTAACTGTCCCTCGGATTCAGTGGGTCCACCAGCTTGTAACAATCCACGATGCGTTTAAACTCTGGATCGGTTTTCAAACGGTGATCGTTCTCGTGTTCCGACATTTCCACCACTTGGTATCCTTGCTAATCTATGTGTAGCTGACAAGTGGCCTCGTACAAATCTTCCATGGTTCGTTGTAAAAATTTAATTTGGTGCCACAATGAGGGTAGCAGAGGGGACACTCGTGAAACAAGCATCCGTTAAAAATCGTACACGATCTTGGGGTTTTCTAAGTGCCAGCCATCTACCGAATACGTTCGCGATGTTCTGTTCACCTCCCCCGTTGCGGGCATGTTGGATCCATTTATCTTCCTTGTGGCACAAGTAATTTAGCCAGCGTAGGGCTTTGACCGAGTATTGACGTTTGACAAAGGTCGTCGTTTGAAGACTTATTATTGTCAGGGTGTTTTCGGGCATGAGTCTTTGGCGGTATACTAATGAACACGCTTTGGCAATGGCGGTGAAATCTTCTTGCAATCTTCTTTCAAAGGATCGATCCCTCCGTGTTCCATGAACAATTCTCGAAATTTTCCAATGCAACGCCATAAAATCCCTACGTCGGAACGACAGTACTTTAACATTTCTTCCTGAAATTAGAAGGGGTCAGAACCTTGAGTATGGTACCAAGCGCTTAAAGCTTCTCGTTGTTCGGTACACATGTCGTTGGGGTAATAGTCGTGAGATTCGGGCAAATGGGGTAGAATAACGTGTTGATTGGCTTTGGTAATAGCCTTTGGTCTTTTGTGTTATTCCAAACATTTTAGGCATTCGACACAAATGCATGGCCAAATCCTAGTAACTCATCGAATCTTCAAAATGCATTTGTCGCACTTGCATGGAGATGATTTTGGCTCCGTTCAAAGTCACTTTAGGACGTTCTGTACTTTGTTCCGTATAGTATCTCAAAAGAAACTGTTCATCGTATCCCGAGAAATTGTGAGCCATCATACTGGCAAGGCAAAGAAAATCTCCGTGACTTTCGATGTCCTCTTGGCTCTGCGTCTCGTCGATGGGGCCTAAAATCCATTGGGCAAAATTGGCTATCGTGTTCGATCCCATAAAGATTTTGTTTATTTAATCTAGGAATCTTGCTGGGTGAGGGCAATGACTAAATATAGGCTCTTGGATACACTTCTCGCACGCTCGATGAGCCACGCAGAAACTAGGAATGTGAACGCTGATCTCTTGCACTCATTCGAAAAGACAAAAAGATGAAATTGCATTTCTTCTAGACATCGTCTTTCTCTTGATGTTTGAAATGGTATTTTTTAATGTATCATGCGTGTTCCAAGTCCACAATTTGGTGACAAATGTAACATTGCTTCTTTTCTGATCATACGTGTTCCTTGATATTATTGGTACGTATGCCTTGTCCACAAGCAGGGCACAATGTCAGGAGTTGACAATCACTTTTCTGCTGTAAACCTTGGGTTTTCAGATGTTGTTGGTAACAGGCAGGGCTGACAAAAATGCGCTGACAAACAGAACAATGCACCCGTTCTTGTCCTTCGTCCAGACAGGGAGGAGAGGCCAAACATCCCTAACATTTCGATCCACAATGCTTGTGTTTCTCTCGATTGTTATAACTATAGTCATATTTCTCACGATAATAACCGTATCCCAGGAATGCGGAGATATTGGTGATGCCACCGAAATGTTCGTCGTGATGACAGACGTGAATGTATTTTCCGTCTTTGAAATATTTGCCTCGAAACAACAGAGTCCCACGCACTTCTTGATGGTGCACATTCAACGTGTAGCCAAAACATATTGCAATTTTTGCATTTCAGGGATACGACTCGGTATGTCTTTAGATAGCCCCGTTTGCTGTAACAGGAGGTCTGCTTCACTTGACTGTTTGACTCGGTCCGATTGTCGAATGTTCTCCTAGGCTCTTCTTCATTCTGCTGTGTCGTTCTTGAAGTCATACGTTCGTCCCACAACGATGGTGCGGGTTAAACACATTTGGTCTATTTTTGGTGTTGCGAAGGTTGTCCACTAGTAACGCCTTTTTACATTCTGTCCCTTGAGAAGAGACACGTGGGTCGTGAACAGTGTCGTGTTTGCATCGGTGATGTGAAACGTCGTTGGATTGTTGTACGTGCTGAATCTTGTCGATGAGTTTCAAAGGTGTCAGTTTTGTCGGTCTGCTAAAATCGATTCAAACGGGGGACTTCGAACTGTCGCAATGAATGCAGAGTCTCAAGCAATCGTCTTCTTTGGCTTCACATTGCCGTTTCAGTGTGGTTAGCAAAGAATCATACACCTCGTAATGATCCCCTCTGCTCTCTACAAAGGTACTTAGGACTTGAAATCTTTAAACTTCACCATATACGTGTAAGCCGTAATTTTAAATTTTCTAGACGAGCGCTTTTCCGTCTCTCGAATGTGATAGTACATTTATGGAGGTAATGGTGGAATTTAAATGGGTGTATACTCTCTGGCTCTGCATTCTGGCTCACTCGTGTCTTCTTCAAAATCACTGGTATTAGTTTGAGCAAAGACTTCGGCTACTGCGCGAGGCGATAAATCACGTTTCTGTCTCTTACTTTCTTGTTCTTTCCCCACGAAATGATGCAATTGTTTCACCTCTCTCTCATCCTCTCTCTCTCATTCTCTTTATCTTTTTTCTCTTTTTCTCTCTCTCACTATTTCTCTCTCTCTCTCACTCACTCTTTCTCACTCTAACTTTCTCTCTCTCTCTTTTTCTCACTCACTCTTTCTCTCTCACACTCTTTCTGTCTCTCACTTTCTCTCTCACTTTCTCTCTCTCACTCTTTCTTTCTCACTCTCTCTCACTCTTTCTTTCTCACTCTTTCTCTCACTAACTCTTTCTCTCTCTCTCACTCTTTCTCTCACTCTCTTTCTCTCACTCTCACTCTCACTCTTTCTCTCTCTCTCACACTCACTCTCTCTCTCACTCACTCTCTTTTTCTCTCTCTCACTCTCTCTCATTCTCACTCACTCTCTCTCATCCTCTCTCTCTCTCTCTCTCATCCTCTCTCTCTCTCTCTCATCCTCTCTCTCTCTCTCTCTCTCATCCTCTCTCTTCTCATCCTCTCTCTCATCCTCTCTCTCTCATCCTCTCTCTCTCTCTCTCTCTCGCATCCTCTCTTTCTCATCATCTATCTCTCTCAAACCTCTCTCTCTCTCTCTCATCCTCTCTCTCTCCCTCGTTCTCTCTCTCTCTCATTCTCTCTCTCTCATCCTCTCTCTCTCTCATCCTCTCTCTCATTCTCTTTTTCTTTTTCTCTTTTTGTTTTTCTCTCTTTCTCTCTCTCTCTCTCTCTTTTCTTACTCGGGATTCGGTAGATCTTTTAAAATTAATCCAGGACTAAAAATGCATCATCTATGGAAAATAGCTTTCAGTGACTCAAGCAGAAAAATGGAATATGGGACATTAATTCGTATTGGAGGAATGCAAGCAAGACCTGGACTGTGTCCCCTATGTGGCAAAATGAGTCATGACCGTATTTTGCACATTTCGATGAATTGTGCCTTAACCTTAGACGACAGAAACCACTTGATGGAAAGTCTATTTTCATATATGCCTCCAGTAATTTACCGTGATTTCTGTGATCAGATCGATGATGTTATACTGATTATACTACTTGGTGGTTTAAATGATATATCAGAACGTTTAGAATTTGAGGCATGGATAAATATGATCAGACTATCTATCAACTATTTCATTAAGATAAAGGATATTATATATTTGATTCAACAGAGAACTCACTCAGAATATAAGGAAAGAAATACTTGTACTGGATTGTAAAGCGATTAGGAAACTAACTATTTCTGTTGTGAGGATACATTTTCAAATGTTCTATCGTATATATATCTCCATCTAGTTTAGGCTTAGTAATGATTTTAATTTATTTATTCGTTTGTTATTGGAAATAATTCAATAAGTAACGAATCCACTATTTTTTTAATTCTATGTATTTAATTGCATTTCTTTCTTGTCTTAAAATCTTCAGAAAATGGAGGAATAAAAGAATATCATCATTTCTCTCTTACTCTCACCCACCCTCTCACCCACTCACCCACCCTCTCACCCACCCACCCACTCACCCACCCACCCACCCACCCACTCAGCCTCTCACCCACTCACTCAGCCTCTCACCCACCCTCTCACTCACTCTCTCTCACTCACTCACTCTCTCTCTCTCTCTCATTCACTCTCACTCTCTCTCTCTCTTTCTCTCTCTTACTCTCTCTCTCTCTCTCTATTACTCTCTCTCTATCTTAATCTTTCTCTCTCTCTCTCTCTCTCTCTCTCTCTCACTTACTCCCTCCCTCTCTCTCTCTCTCTTTCTCTCACTTCGGATCAGAGCTCTGCGAGGTTTCATACGAAAAGTTTTCTTCATACAAACCGACGGACTACTTACCCTCCTTTCGAGATAAAAGTTAAGATACTTGCTATATTTGTAAGAAGAAAGGCATTGGGCTACATATTGTCCAGATCGTCAAAAGAGCAAGAACCATAAGTCAAGATATCTGTTATCAATGTGAAGGACATTGGTCTTCAGAATGCTTTATAAAACAACAGGAGCAAGAAGAAGAGAGGGGATAATAACAGAAAGAAGATGTCGGCTCCTAAAAGGAAGAACCCAGACACGTCCAGAAAGAGAAAAAAAGAGAAAAAAAGATCAAGGGAAATTGAGGCAGAAGAAAGGGAAACACCTGTGAAAATGAAGAAGAACAAACACACAGAAGACGTCTATGAAAGTGTTGTGTTGTGAATTGAATTGTAAATTTTTTTAGCAGAACGCTCTGTTCTCACTCACACATGAACGTCATGGGCAAAAGAGGGGTTTTGAGTTTTAATTGATTTTGTCAAAAAGAATGCTATCTCTTTTCGAGAGAGGTAAGTGGCCCTGAAAAGGACCTTTGGGTGTTTGTTTTTGTTTATAATTTAAAAAACTCAAGAACGGGAAATAATCGGCTTTAACTGCATTAAACCTTTGCTACTGCCAAGACCTACTTCTGGACTTACTCATATCGATGATATTTTGGTAGAAATCACCATAGTAGGTGTCTCCTGTGTAGTAACAGGGTTAGGCTGTTTTGCTAGGGGAAGGTCTTTTTCTCTTGGGTTGTATTAAAGAAGTCTGATACATTAGTTATAAATCTTTAACTCTGGCAAAATGTCTAAGAGTACCGTCACCGTTTGACTGTTACTGTCCTCCTTCTCTCCTAGACCTTGTTTCTTCTCTACTGATTCTTCTGCTTCATGTCTTTTCCCTCTTCTTGCCTCTTTATTTGCTGCTGCTGTTGAATAATAAAAGCTTGTTCTGTTTCTTTCTGCTGCTGTAAAAATTTATTCAAATCTTCTTTCCGTCTCTGTTTAAAATCCCCGACGCGTGGTAAAGAAGGAGAAGGTGGCGAAGGTGCTGATACTGGAAATAATTAAAGGAAAGAAGAGAGAAAATCCACTGAATCTAAATTGAAATCGTGGCTGTTTAGAGCTGCCTGAAGATGTTTAGGACTGACGATAGCTGTTTAGAGCTGACTGATGTTTATGGCTGACGGTCGCTGTTTAAAGGTGACTGTAGCTGTTTAGTGCTGCGTGCTTTCTATACGTATGTATGTACGTACACGTGGTGGAGCCAAGAATGTAGGCGTAGCCAATACAAGGGTGATGTATGCTGTATGTACGTATGTGTTTACGTATGTCTGTACACGTGTCGATCCGTGAAGGGTGTGAGCGGCCGATAAAAGTGTGGGCCAACGCAAGGCTTCGGTGAAACGGTGCGGTTCATCAGTTTTTGAATCATACGACTGTACAAGTGTCAAGAGTCATATGTTTGTTCCAACTGATGTTTCAACTGAGTACATCTTCAATTACATGAGATTGTTTTGAATCTTATTTGTAATAGAAGATTATGTGAAATCTCACTTACATTGCATAATATAGGAGATTATGTGAATCTCACTTACAGTACATAATATTATTTGAGACATATTTGAATTCCTTGAGATTATTTCAATCTTAATCGTATTCCATACGTGAGATTATGTGAATCTCTCTTACAATGCATAATATTATTTGAAATGCATTTGCAGTCCATGAGGTTATTTGAATCTCACTTTCCATACGTAAGATTACATGAAACATATTTTCGTTTTTCAGTTTGTGAATGTTTGTGTAGAGTGATTGATTGGATCAATCGTATGTTGAGAGCATGAGAGAATCATTGTATTTATAATATACATATATATATATATATATATATATATATATATATATATATATATATATATATATATATATATACATATTTTTATTAACTCATTTTATAAATTTCCATCGTTCATCACATTGTGTTTGCGTTATTCATTTAATCCAAAACCCACTCGGTTTCTATTCTGTTTCACAAGCTTCCAGAAAGAACAAAATAACCGCAAGTCTCATGGCAGAGACTACTCTGACACGACGTCGTTTCAAAGAAGAGTGAATATAATTTGAAAAAGCTTGTATCTGATCCCGCATTGGGCATGGACGCACCCGTCCTCAAAGATGAATCGGTGCTTGACTATCTGTATTATTGTTATGATACGCGTGTAAATTTCGCACGTACACGAATCGATCTACAAGTTCAGGATACAAGCAGATATTTCTTGCCCGCTGAAGCATTTATTGAGATAGAAGGTAAACTTCTAAAAGCAGATGATACAGCGTATGGAATTGAAGATCTAGTTGGTTTTGTTGACAATGGTGTTATGGCTTTGTTTAAGTGTCACATACATGATTCATGGGAAGAATGTTATGTCTCGAAAATGTGGACGTTGACACGATGGTATTGGGTAGGGCAAGATATCTTCCGATGATTATTTGCGGTCCGCTGGTCCATCAATGTTGTTTGCTAAACATACCACTGATCAACCGGAGAATCGCAAAGTAACAACAGAAGCCGATGTATTCAGATCAATGAATACAATTTTCAAACAGAGCTTCGCAGAACGTCGATCAATGTTAAACGGTGATGAAGAATTTCATGTGCAATTGCATTATCACACTTCTTTGGATTTTTCAGAAATGTTAGGAAAATTATTTTCGATGAGAGTCAGAGTGTCAGTGCCGGGACGTTCTTTCATCAGTAATTCCTGAGCGTACTGGTGTCCAAACAATAGCTTAGCAAGAGCTCGATTAAATCTTTCAACAACTGTCTGATGGTAATGTACTGTGGCGTGTCAACGTCTGATTTTGACATGATGTTTCTGCATCAGCGATGATACTGCACAAAGAAATTCTTTGCCAGTATCGTCTTGGATTATAATAAATGGATTACATTTTTAATTATCAAGCAATTAATTGGCCGCCCCCCCCCCCCCCCGCAAGTTAATCGCTCTTCGCCTTTCTTATCAACCAATAAGGTAGCGACTCTCTCATATCTTTTAGTTTCATGACTTTAGCGCGGTAATCAATTTGACAGTAACATGTTGTTGTTGCAGATCTTTATTTGTATACGCGACGTCAAGACCATGGTACGCTTGATTAATCTCATTCACTTATAATTTGCCAGCTTTGATAGTTTTCCCTCGTCAAGTATGATAAGTCGAGTTCCAGGGACAAAATAATTATATCCTGGAATAAGTTTTTCACCAAGATACTTAGTCCATGGAGTAGCCGGTAATTTCCCGAGCGCCGCAGCAATATCACCTCCGGGAGTTCCGGAAGACAGAAATTTAATATTTTTGTACCGCATTTTACGCATGTATTTTACATTCTCGCCTACGATTCTTTGTCGTTATTTTTATTCCACCTGTATCAGTAACCATTTTGCATCAAACAATATAGACTCGTTATTATAAATAATAGATTTCTACAACATAAACGTGATTGACTTTTCAGGGACACAAGAACAAGCACCCGTCAAGTATCATCCAGTGTTACCGAATTCCGTTGGCGCCATTATCATTGGTCCGTCTGGGTCTCGTAAAATTATGTTGCAACTCAAGATGATAATTAGCTGCTTCAACTGGGAAAACGTTTATTTAGTAGCGCCATCCGTTGACTACCAGCGATGTTATAATGACCTCAAGGAATTCATGATGCTTCAAAAGATTACATTTCCGATGAAGATGTTCTTGAATTTATCACTGACATCAATGATGCATCGTCGGTCGACGATCTTGATGGTAGTATTATTAATCTTGTGGTTTACAACAATGTCATGTTTGACAAACAAACAAATCCAGCGAGAATATTGTCACGAGGCAGGCATAAAAACAGATGTCATTGACGTTACGCAGCAATACTCCCAGATCCCCCAATGTGATCAAAGCTAACTGGAGGAGGGGGGGTACCTTTAACAGCGTTGATACACATATACTACGAAATACTGATCAGACTTTGTGCCCCGGTGATATGAACATATATGTTTTAAAACTTCTTTGCACATGCTCAAAAAAACCCCATATGTTTTCATTACAATCAATTTACATGAACCCACATCTCATCGGTCTCGATAGGATCTTTGCTAAGTAGCATTGATTATATACCAGAATGTACTACGTCAAACATCAGTAAACCTAGCAACGTGCGCGAACAATTGTATTTTTCTGTGGATGTTCATTACCGATTGCACTACACCGGGCCCTACTTTATTTTACCCCAAGAACTTTGCCGGTTCCGAGGCTAGTCATCTTGTAATATTTGATGGGAGGTTCATTTCTTGGCATAGATCATTACAAACTCAAGGTGTAAGGGTGGTCTGCCGCCAGCGTGATTTTGTTTAAAAAATCAGAAAGTTTGTTATTTTAATAGACCATTATAAAATCAAAAGGTGGGGTCGTCCCGCCAACCCTGCTGTTTCTTATTTCTAACCATCTATTTGTATTTCACTGGCTACATAATATAAAGTAACTATCAGAATTGCACATGACTCGCATCAATTTCAAGAACACAAGCCAGAAACACCCAATTCACAAATATCCATATCTTCAATTATGAAACAATAATATTTGAAAGAGTCACATCGTTAAGTCGTGGAATCTAACAAGGCCAATGTTACGTATATCTGATTTAATTTATATTTATTTTAATTTTATTTGTTTGTTTGTCAGCTTTCATTTTATTATTCTATTACATGCTGTTATAATATAAAATTGTTTACGGGATTTGGAAATTTTCCAGAAAATAGTTTGACCTTGACTGTTCATTTGTAAACACATAAAAGCTGGCCTAGTTCCCGACCTTAATTCAAAATTAGTAATAGCCTCGTGAAAAATGAATAATAAGGGTGATATCGAGGCTGTATTGGATACGTGAGCCTAAACTTGTAAATAGTGTTAGTAAAGTAAACAACTTTTTTTTAATATTCTTAGATCAAAATGATTGGTTTTTGTCAGGGCCATGCGGAGAGTGTGTGATGTAAACATGGTAAACATGATAACGTGACCCTCATACGAGTACCAATTCCGCGTCTCAAAATTACTGTATAATCATTGTTTTAGATAAATAATCTCAGTCTGGGCATAAAACGCTTGATGTCAAGTCGTTTCCTTCTGTTGAAGCCAGTTTTCGAGTTATATGTTAATTTTTCTTCACATAATTTGGATTCTGAAAGATTAATGCGTTTCTCTAGTAATATTTGAGTTGCTCATACAGAATTCTTGAACAAAGACATTTCTTAAAAAATTTATTCGGATTTGCAAGACTGGAGTGTTATTTATTGTGTTTCTACCAGGAACTGTAGAAAACAGCACAGTACATGATACAGAATATTTCATCGCCTTCCATCTTGGAGTCTTCGTCGGGATTCTAACTTTATTTCATTAGAACATTTCATTATTAGGACTTCTAAAACTTTGTTCGTGGATTATTCTTGGATTATGTTTGGATTGGATTCTTAAAACCGTTAAGTTCATTTTTTGTTTTCATTTTTCCAGGGAAATAAATTATTTCATTTTTCAAACATTGTTGTTTACACTTCTTGTGGTATTCAAGCCTAAACACGTAACATCAGAAAATGTGGTCTCGTCAGGGATAATTCTGAATGCTGGCCAAAATATTTCAGAAAACTTTTTGAAATTTGAATTCCCCATGTTTTAAAATCTTTAGTAAAATCGGCAAGATTTTTTATAAAAAATGTCATCACAATTGGAAATCTTTGTTTCAAATCATACCCAGGAATATTTAGATCTTTTCAAAAGATGAAATAATTCAACTTGCCAGAAAATATGTTCTGAGGTAACGTCTTCCTTAACAAAACAAGAAATAAGAAATATGTTGGTGCAGTATTTGGTAGAAAAGAATGTTTTGGATAAAAGTGTCTTAGTTTCGATCAGTAAGTCTGTATCAGACTCTGACACAAAAGTAAAGGAATAAGAATTAAAAAACAAGATGGAACTGGAGTTAAGGAAGGTAGAATTTCAGACAGAAGAAAGAGAAAGAAAGACAAATGCAGTTGTAAGAAAAACAAATGCAGTTACAATATGAGAAAGAGGAGAAAGAGACAGGAAAGAGAAAAACAGATACAAATGCAGTTAAAAGAAAAGCAGATGCTTATAACAGTTACGAGAAAAACAAATAGATAAGGGGAAAAAAAGAGGGAATATCAATGTAGAATGAAAGAAATGGAACTGGCAAGTGAAAGGTACATTCAAACTTCAAATCCAAGTTTAAGTTTTGATCTTGCGAAGCATATTAGGTTCGTGCCCCCTTTCAGAGAAATAGAAGTAGATAAATATTGTACTCGTTTTGAAAAATTTGCTGCAAATTTGAAATGGCCAAGTGAGCATTGGACGTGGCACAAATTCAGAAACTAAGAAAAGAAGCTAGATAAACTCATGTCGAATTTGCTAGAGATAAAGAGCAGTTACTTGATAGACTGTGCATAGCAAAGAAAGTTAAACGAGATTATGAAAGGCTCAAACAAATTGTATTACTTGAATAGTTGAAAAAACTGGGTCCATAGTGACATCAAGGCTTATTTTGACGAGCATCAATCGAAACCTTGGAAAATGCTGCTCGAGCTGCTGATGGGTATTCTTTAACTTATAATGTTCCTTTTGTAAATAAGACTTCTACTTAACAGTCTCCTACCAGAAAAGTCTTTCAGCCGAATACAAGCCTTTCTAAAATTCAAACTGGCACAACTTCTAAAAATCAAACTTCTGATAAGCTTGATTCAAAATCCTTGTCTCTTCCTACGTGTACCCATTGCGAAAAAGGACACGTTATTTATGATTGCTACAAATTTAAAAATAGGCATCAGAATCAAGACAGACCTATTCCAAATGCTCTTATTTCTAAGAGGTCAAGGTCGGGGTCATGTATTGAAAGTAATACATTTGTTGGGTCTAATAAACCCCAGTCTGGTTTTATTATGAAGAATTGTGAACTATTCATATCGAAAGGTTCTATATCACTCTTGAGTGTTTAGACCAATCCTATCCATATTAAACTTTTAAGGGACACGGGAGCTTCTCAGTCTTTTTTTGTCAGGTTCATTGCCTTTTTCTGAGAAGTCTTCTTCTAATGCGAGTTGTTATTCAGTAGTAGAGTGAGACGTTTTTCATGTTCCTCTAAACTGTGTAAATTTGTCACACTTAGTCCCAGGACCCGTGACAATCCGCATAGTGTCATGTTTTACCCGTTGAGGGCATTCGTTATTTACTAGGCAACGACCTAGCTGGAGAAAAAGTTGTGGTTAATCAACTAGTAACTGGCAAGCCTTGTTTGGATCAGACAGTCGATCCAATTGAAAAATAATTCCCTGATTTATTTCCAGTTTGTGTAATTACCAGAGTTATGGCAAAGAATGCTCTTGAGACTGATGTTAATGAGGAAAATATTCCTTTATCTGACACGTGGTTTGGTCAGGCTTTTGATGAGGTCACTTTCACTCCTTATTTGGATCAATCAAAAGGTAATTGTCTGATCCTCTTAACTACTCAATCTCTTTATTCTAATCAGGGTGAAGAATGACATCGCTTGTCGTCAAACAGGAAAATGATCCTGAGATCTCCTGTTTGTTTCAAAGGGCCATTAGTGAAACTGAAGCTACTGAAGTTCCTGTATGTTAGAAACGTAATCGAGCTAACACCCTTTGAGACTGAATTGGTGTTTAAGAAATAATACATATGCGAGTGACAATTAAAAGGATTTATTATTCTCTCACACTAATGATGAAGTAACATGACATCAAAATAAATGCAAAGGTACATAATATGGATCCAATGGAAAACCATGATGAACAGATATTTGAAATGTTCAATAATTATAAAGTTGTCTCATAATTAAACAGTACCATGCTTTTTGTCTCTATGTTCAACCAATATGCTAACCTTTCTCTATATAGTCAAACGCTATGACCTTCTTTTAGTCAAACACTATAATGAAATTCTTAGTCAAACACTGACATTTCTCTTAGTCAAACACTATGACCTTCTTACAGTCAAACACTATATTGAAATTCTTGTATGTCCAATGTTTACTTGACATTTCATATGCCCTTTGACCCGCTTCCCGGTTCGATCACTTCAACCATCCAGACTTTTCATGCACATATACGTTGGCACTTTCCTGGCGTCTTTCATCACTATTGCTGCGGCCTCTAGCTACACCTAGTCAGTCCGCACACAGTTATCCACACCTAGACACTCATACCTAGATATCCACAACTAGTAATCCACGCCTAGTTATCCACAGCTAGTTAGCTGAATATGAAAAGAAACACCTTTCCAAATAGTCTGCTTTCTGTGTATCTAGATTAAAATATCTGAGCATTTCAAATGGATTAATAGTGACACCTGAAATATTCCTTATGTACGACTGTGACGTACGAATGGCATACCAAAAAAATAGAAATATGATATACTAAAACTCTAATATATACATAACACGTCTTCAATATTAGTTATAATAGCGACAAGATAACCTACCAACAGGAGTATTGTATATGTGTTCATATCCCTGTTAATAATCCGAATCGTACCATCTCTCGCTACCAAATTACATAAGCCATACACCCTGATGAATTTAACTACAAGTACGATAAAACAACGCAAACGTATAATACAACATTGAACGTGTTTTGCGAAACTGAACATTAATTAAAAAGAGTTGATTAAAAAGAATATAACTCACCCAACTCGTTGGCTCAAACTAAGTAAGACATAATGGCGATCCCGCCCCGACAGCTAAACACATAAAGAACTTCACTCTAATAGCTGTGTCAGTCAAGAGCCCTAAGTAACATATATAGTCGCGCGCGTTAACATGTATTACGCACCTGCCGCGCAAGCAATGAAGGCGACACGCGATGCAAAGAAAAAGTATATTTACAAAATCCTATGGCGCGCAAAACACGTCAAATACTGGAATTTATGGTGGTCTAAGCAAGCCATATCAGGTATTTCGTAACAATGTTATTTCATTAAAAATGGAACTCTTATGAGAAAATGGAGACACCCCGAAGTACCTTCTGGTGATGAGTGGTCAGTAAACTATCAAATGTATGCAATGCGTGTGGCAAATCTGTTTTTACCATTAAAGAGTATCACATCGAACTTTCGTGTTTACGAAGCAGGAGAGCTTAACCTTTTCCTTTTGTTGATGCGTGTAAGAGAAAGAGGGAGATCTATCAGCAGCGTCATTAGCTGATGATTGCAGACACAGTGCCTATGCGTGGGGTTGTGAGCCGAAAGTTTTGAGTGTCATCACTGTAACATTGTTTGGCAGTTCGAGGGAGAATTAACCCCTGTACATTGACACCCACAAAGCTACCCGCACGGGGAATCTCTCAGCATAGAGATTTGTAACTTTTATGGAATGGACTTGTTATCATTTAAGTACCGGATAAGCATGTTTCAGTGGTAATTGGTTGGATTGACCGCTTTCTTGTCATAGCCTCGATTCTGTGACTGAAATAGAAGTACAATAAAAAAAAAATCATACATGTCTGCAATAACAAGCGATTTTGAGTCAATACGAATGTTTATTTTGACATGGTGTTCAGTCTAATGAGATGTCAGGTCATTATATCTTGTGATTAGTTTGTTTTCTTTGATGTCTTACAGCACATCAGTACATGAAGGTTATTTAGTACTGGGCAATTGGAGTAGAGTACTTGCCTATGGACATGCCATCCGATGGTAGAATTCGAAGTTGCACGACTTTCAGCCGAGAGAGCGGCACTATCACCACTAAGCTACATCCAAGCCAGTGTGATTTTATTGGTATGTGTAACAGCATGTCCTTCATATTTACTAGTTGGAGCATATTTTAGCCATTTTCAACACAAATCAACCTTTGAAAGTGCATTGGCTCTTAGAAATTAATGTTAATATATATTGTTTAAAATGGTTTTATTATCGACATGTCTTACTCCTATGTGGAGCTGATGTTCTTGAATGTACTGAATATGTATGCACCAATTTAAAAACAAAAAGTAACAATCAGTTCTCATTTTACTCGAGTCAGAAACAAATCTTATTATTGTTCTCATTATAAAATTACTGTTGGTGTTGATAAGGCACAATTTATCTAACAAACATACCTTTAAAGAACTAATTTAATCGTTGAAACATTTTTACTAGCATGTGAAATCCTCGCTTTCGCAAAATTAGATTCAACTGCTCCTCAACGTGGATTTACACGTGAAGAATTACAAATGATTCCTGAAGATACACAATTACCACCGCGATCACTTAACTAGCACCCCTATGTCGATTACACTCAAGACAGATCAGTATCGTGTTTTCGCGTGTATGACCAAGACTACTATCTTTTCTATCTACATTAAATTGTCTTGGATTATTACTTGAGTAGTGCCACAACATTATACAATTACAGCTCGCACAATGATTATTCTGCTGTTGTTTCAGCGCTATGATAAATAAACATCAAGTTCAAAGTCGCGTTTAATTTTGTCACTTTGTTCATAACTGGCTAATTTGTTTCTTATTATATCATTGTCACCTCGACATCTATCAAGCACATCGCCAGTGGTTTCTGTAATGTCTATGACAATTCTCCGCAGCTGAGATATTCTTCTGACTCGAGACACTGCGAGATAAACTAAATTTGACAATTCGATACGATCATCGACGATCCAAGCTCGCGTATCAGAAATAATTAACCCCTGAGATGAGTGAATTGTCAATGCGTATCATAACGTCCACAGAGACTTGTTCATTTTTAGCGCATCCTCAACAATATTGACATCAACTAAAATAATATCATTTAATACAAGATTCTGTTTCTCAATCTGTCCTGGTATATTAACGTCGATATTCTGTCGTCGCGTATCTGCTGGTCGATAACACAGCGGCACAGGTAATTCTGAAAACTTTTCTTTATGTATCATAAATAATTGTTGTTGAAGTGTATCATGAACTATCTTTCTACTTGCCAATATCAAATCATTTGGTCTCCACGTTTGCAGAAAGTCGTTCATGGAAGTTTCTGAAATTATTTCACGCATTATTTCACATTGAATTTTATTCGGTTGTAGTCTGATTAACTTTTTAAACTCTCTTAATCCTGCATCAAGTGCCCAATGATCATCAGTTATTTCTTCATAATAATCAGCAAAATTCTTCAGCCAATCACGTGGAGATAACCCAGCAAAAGGTGGTGGTTGACCATGATCGCCACACATTATCACAGCAGTATTTTTAGTTAACAACCAATCAAGAAATATTTTAATGTTTCTAACGACACTATACATATTTCGTCCCAAACGATAATCTTGGGAATATATTTCTCTCCCATTCGATCAGGATTCAATGCGTCATCCCTGTACCGAAAAAAGCCGTGATAAGTACATGATTTCACTCCTCGTTGTTTCTCTGTGTGTTGGCGTTAAAACAACCATATCTGAATTATGTCGAAATAATTAGATCACTCGAGTCGTCTTACCAGAACCTCCCGCTCCGTTTAGATAAACAGTCTGGTGTCTGGATACCGGATCATACACAGATGCCGGAGACGATAATTCTGATATCTGATTATTTTTATAATAAATATCCTTGATCTCAACATCTGCGGATTCGGAATAATTATTTTTAAGAACGTGATATACACAGAACATCAATATAATCATATTTTGTACAAATCATGAAGCGCTAGTCCAGGCGTGAGCATTATGATCAATGATATTTATCCGCGCTCCTTTCGATTTATATTTCGATTCGTACAGTACTTCTCCTGTTATTGTTTTTTTTACTATCATTGGGAATTTTAATGTTATTTTCTAACTCAGTAACATCGTTTATTGTAGCTCCTTTATCCTTGACTGAATCAGCCCATTTGTTTATTTTCTTACGTCGTAGATCCGTTGATCCGTTTCCATGCATCGCGTTTGTAAAATGTTCTGTTACTAGTTCGGCTACACAATTTATTTTTGAAAATTTCATTGGCTTCAGATTATCAACGCTAGGTTTTTCATTTATCGGATAAATTCCATCAATAACTGCTCTTACAGGATACGCTCACTCATAATACGGTTCGTCAATACCAGTCAACATACCTGGTTTGGAATTTTTACTCAGTATAGCAATTTTTTCATTACGAATGACAGGATCGTATTTGTCACGGATAATCCAATTATCTGTTTCTGTTAGCACAACAAACTTTACTCCGATTGTCAAGGTAGTTAATTATCGTTGCCGCTCGTTTGTCGTTCATCGTAGCATCGATGACGCTGTTGCGTATAATTTTGAACGTTAACCATACGTGAGATGCGCCATCTGTGCGAAATTCTTTCTTGGCGTCGTGAATTTTATTGATCAAACTTTTATTCTTCGGATGAACCAAAGATTTTATTGGCAAGTCAGGAAACATTCTCTCAAGATTAAATTTATATTTAGAAGGCTTGATCGTGGATAATCTCTCGAATTCGTTCATATTATAATCAAGACAAACATTTAAATTGAAATAGTATATATACAGTGTCTCAAGCAAGAGATAAATGCAAGTGGCTGATGATAGGCTCATTGACTCCTTGTAACAAAGCCTGCGTAAAAAGAATTCTGCGGATATCATTTGCAAAGCGGTCGTAATGTAAGTTTAGGACCAATACCGTGTTTGCGATGTGGTTTTGGAGTTAGAGGAAAAACACAGTTGTGAGGACAATGTGGTGGTAAAAGATACAGAGAGGTCAAAAGATATTATGATAAAAAAAGTAATGACAGTGACAGGGTTATAAAGTGTGTAGAAGATTATCTAACTAGATTCTCAAAGCAATTTAGGCAAATTATGATTTAAACAAATGATATTATTATTTAAAATGGAACAAAATATTGCTAACCCCACAAGCTAAGAGTTTGTAAAGCATCCCATCATCAAGAATTATGAAGCAAATCGTGATGGTCTAATCAGACACTGTCGACTAATAAAAACATTGGTCATGTCATTAATACTGGCTATCTCAAATTTGCTATTGGGAAGAAAAAGTATTACCTTCGGTTTACCCATATCATCCATCTCTGATAAGTTTAAATCCGGCCTTGAATTGGTGTTGTCATCATTTTCACTATCTAACATGTCTTGAGCAACATCAAAACTATTTTGAGACTTTCTCTCAATGTCCACATCATCTATTAAATCATGTTGAGAGAGCATTTTTGTTGTTTTCTAACGAATATCTCCGAATACATTCAAGTATTTATTTATTTTGTTTTTATTTGTTGCAGGTAGTATATTTCCATTTCAGTCATATTGTCAACTTTTATTAACTTGTCTCATGCACTATAGATTCCTAAAGAGCTCGCACTCTTTGGATGAACACGAGTCAGCAGTTATCAAGAGAGCCTATACCAAGTCTTGTGTTACTGTTTATTCAAGCCTGAACACGAGACATATGAATTGGGGGCTCGTTCGGGAATATTTTTAAATTTTAGCTAGAATAATTCAGATTCTTTATATATAAAAATATTGAATTGCACTAGTTATTTAATTTTTAAACCCAGCCTGGTTTTATTATGGAGAATTATGAACCATTCATATCGAAGGGTTCTATATCACTCTTGGGTGTTTCGACCAATCCTATCCCTATTAAACTTTTAAGGGACACATGAGCTTCTCAGAGACTTTTATTGTCAGGTACGTTGAATTTTTTCTGAGAAATCTTCTAATGAGAGTATTCTTATTCAGTGCGGATTTGTTTATGTTCCTATCCATTGTGTAAATTTGTCATCAGACTTAGTCTCAGGATCCATGCCGGTCGGAACATTATCTGTTTTACCCGTTGAGGGCATTCATTTAGTACTAGGCAACGACCAAGCTGGAGACAAGGCTGTGTTTAATCCACTTGTAACTGACAAGCCTTGCTTGGATCAGAAGGTCGATCCAATTGCAATAGAATTCCCTGATCTATTTCCACCAGTGTTATGGCAAAGAAAGTTCTTGATAATGATGTTGATAATGAATGTATTCCTTTAGCTGATACATGTATTGGTCAGGCTTTTGATGGGGTCACTTTCACTCCTTGTTTGGATCAGCCAGAAGGTATTGATCACAGTGATCCTCTTTTAACAACTCATTCTCTTTATTCTAAGTAGAGTGGTAAACAACAATCACGTGTCGTCGAACAGGAAAAAGATCATGAGATCTCCTGTTTGTTTCAAAGGGTCATTAGTGAAACTGAAGCTACTGGAGTTCCTGTCTGTTATTTCATTAAAAATGGAATTCTTATGAGAAAATGGAGACATCCCGAGGTACCTGCTGATGACGAGTGGTCAGTGAAATTTTATGCTTGAAGTTGGTATTAGCAACTGAAGTGAAAAGTGAATATATGTTTTGACAGAACTACAATGGAGATAACTTTTGAATCTGGTAATAGAGTTCTGTCTCTCTTGCTCATTCTCCAAATTTTTCTTCCTGTTAGATATTACGGCCCTTACATATTTAAGAAGAAAATGAATGAGTCAAATTATTATATTTGTCTCCTGGGATCTAAATAAATCATAGGAGTACCAAATACATTGAAAGAGATAGCCAGGTTAAACATGCAATTAATTTAGCTGTACCTGTCCCACTCAGTGAAGATTTAATGAAGGAATACCGTCGGATTTTCCTGAAAACTAAAACTCAAAGATTACTAAGGTGGAGTTTGTTGTTACATGAATATAAACTTGATATCAGGCACTTCAAGGGAAAGGATAATTTAATAGCAGATGCACTTTTCCGTGTGTAGACATATATTATTTTATGTACACTGTGTATAATTCATAAGAGTTATTCTTATGTTTTTCTTTAACTCATGTATAATTAATATATGGTAAAATGAAAGCTTTATCATATAAATCATTATTTTTCTTTATGGGTGGAAGTGTTACGTATAACTGATTGAATTTATATTTATTTTAATTTCATTGTCTGTTTGTCACCTTTAAATATTTTAATTCTATTACATGCTATTATAATATACTCTTGTTTACGGGATTTGGAAATGTTTTCCAGAAAATTATTTGACCTTGACTGTTCCTTTGTAAACACTTAAAGCTGACCTAGTTCCTGACTTTAATTCAAAATTAATAACATCCTCGTGAATACTGTTGTTCTTTTTTTATTTTTATTGTGGGAATACTAAGGGTGAGATCGAGGCTGTAATGGATACGTGACCATAATCATGTAAATAGTGTTAGTAAAGTAAACAACTTTTTTATTCTTAGAGCAAAATGATTGGTTTTTGTCAGGGCCATGCGGAAAGTATGTGATGTAAACAGGTCACGTGAGTCTCCTACGGGTACCCATTCTGCGTCTCAGAATTACTGTAGAACCATTGTTTAGAGAAATAATATCAGCCTGGGCATAAAACGCTTGATGTCAAGACGTTTCCTTCTGTTGTAGCCAGTTTTCGAGTTATATGTTAATTTTTCTTCAGATTATTTGGGTTCTGAGAGATTAATTCGTTTCATTGGAAATGTCTGAGTGCTCATACTGAATTTTTGTTCAAAGACATTTCTTAAAAATGTTATTCGGATTTCCAGCACTGGAGTGTTATTTCTTGTGTTTCTACCAGGAACTGTAGAAAACAGCACAGTACAGGATACAGCATACGTCATCGCCTTCCATCTTGGACTCTTCGTCGGGACTCGAACTTTAATTCATTAGAACATTTTATTATTATGACTTCTAAAATTTTATTTGTGGATTATTCCTGGAATATTTTTGGATTTGATTCTTAAAATCGTAAATTTTTATTTTCTAACTTTTACAGTATTTTTCAAGGGAAGTAAATTATCTATTAAATTTTCCGAAGCTTATTGTTTTCACTCTTTCTTGTGTTACTGTTTCATAGAGCCTAAACACGTAACACCAATTTACGAAACCATCCCCTGCCACCTTAAATATTTGGTCCAAAAGTGTTGATGTCAAACATTGTGTACATATCACGTATTTAGACATTATGATATAAAATGGTATCAACGAAAATTTTTTGTATGAATAACTAATAAAATGTTATTATTGTTAGAGGAAAGTAACAAAAGGCATTGCATTGTGAGTTATGTTTGTATTTCTTCAAAGATTTCAAAGTGAGTTTAACCTCATATGCTTTTTTTGTCTTTGTTTACCACTATAGCATAAGGACAGAACCCAAAACTCTATTAAAGTGCTGCTGAATGCCGAGAAATAATTCTGGAGTTACACACTTTTGGAGTGAATGACAGAAAATCCATGTTAGTTTTTATCAAAACTGAAAAAGCTTTCAAAACTGTTCTTGCTAAGTTAATTGAAAATTTAATTGATGACATTCACCATTTACAACAACATATTTATTTATGATTTATGAAGTTTATCTTCGCCTGTGTAGTTAAATTATTTTCAAGAATACATGTTGACATGTTATGAAATTGTCTATAGTCTCTGTCCTGAAAAAGAAAAAAATTTTTTTGTTAAAATAGAGGTGACCTTATTTTTTTGTTTTTGTTTTATTTTGAAATAATTTCAATAGGTCTATAATTTTCAGCAGTATTTAGATTCGGAGAATTTTTACTAAATTCCCTGTCAATAATTATTTAACAATAATACTATATTTACCTCACTTGTTTACCGGGGATTAACTTTATCTTCGGAATTTAAAATTGGTTTACTCAGGCACTTATACTTTAGTATAAAAAGCATATGGCAAACTTGGAGTCATATACAATGAATTCAATTTATCATTAAGCCCAAAAGAATCAATTATCAAATTCATTCATTTGTTCACATGGACGCATACATTGTTACTAATTGTCCCTGCTCTTACTCTCCTTTGTCGGTTACATTACAATTGACATGTTCCACTCCTAATTGTTTTGTCGTCAGGTATTGTACAATGTACGTTTGATTTCTATCTCAGTTTATTTTAATATTTTTCTATCTATTCATATAAGTAAATGAAGCCAACTTTTATAATGCGATACAGATATAAATAGTTGAGATGGTTTATAAAAAAGTATTATAAGAAATAGTCAGACATCAACACACATAGGCAAATACAAGCAAGAAATGGACAACTGTGTAGTTTGTTTCCAAAGAGTAAGACCACGACAACATGCTTTACAATGTAGCGCTTGCCAAAAGTGGCAGCATCGTAAATGTGAGACAGATATGTATATTATTATTATTATAGTGTGTGTGTGTGTGTGTGATTTGGACACTTTAACGTAGCTTTCACAATTTTGCATTCCTATCGCTACGATGTCTGCAGTGTGGCAGTTTATAGTGATGTAGAGTACAGGGGCATAATGCCGCAGATATGTAGCATCATGTCCCACACAGTCACATTATCCTGACACCAGGCCTACCAGTCGCAACACTAACCTGTTAACTAACCTGTTAATGCTGAGCGCCTAGCGAGGTATCTCTTAGTACCATTTTTATAAGTCTTTGGTAAGACTCGGATGGAGTTCAAACCAACGAACTCCCGTATCCGAGGCAAACACTCTAACCACTAGGACACCGGAGCGGTAATGTTAATAGTAGTAGTAGTAACAGTGGTAAAAATACTGCTGGTGGTTGTTAAAATAATATTAATCTTACTGCTGTAGCTACTATTGTGTTTAAATGATATATTTGTCATTATAATGTGTTATCTTATTAATAAATTGCTTTCATTATGTGTCTCTTTTTCAGGTGATGGCGTTACCATTTTTGCCTGCAGAACATATAGCCCCTGCCTTTGCCCGTCTTAAGGATCAGTCCGAGATAATTCCCTTGTTATACAGTTGGGTTGACTATGTAGAGTCAACCTGACTATGTAGAGTCAACCTGGATTACGAACATCACATTCCCGGTCGACTCTTGGTCTGTGTTCCGAAAATCTGTACGAACCAACAACGATGTAGAGGGTTGGCATCGTAGGATCAATGCGAAAGCCGGCAAAGCCAATCTTCCATTCTATGTGCTAGTCAGTCTTTTATATGACGAAGCCACTTCAGTTGTAACACAGATTCAACTGGTATCGGAAAAAAAGCTAAGAAGATATCAGGAAAAAAATATCAACAAATGCAGGCGAGAAAATTCTCTGTCTGGGAAGAGTATCAGAACGGCGTCATCTCCTCCTCAAAATTACTGAAACGTTGCAGCAGTATATACGGCCCGACAACTGAATGACAAGACAATTTAATTGCATTATTATACCATGCATATTGTAATTGTATTTTCTTCATGTATGCATGTAATAAAACTCTAGAATGTACATTTCGGAATAATGTTGTTTGTCTTTTGTTATTTAAGAAACCTTTTCGAGCTATTCTTTCGTCTTACTGAGACATCTCCTTCAGTCATTCTTTGGATGGTAATTTTTACTGTTCTAATCTGGGAAAAATATATGCCGTATTACATAGGGTGCTGTATTGAATATGTTTCAATACTGGCTCAATCAAAGCATGCATACATATCTTCGATTATCTAAATAATTAAATCTGTTTTAAAACAACAAAGTAAATATATATAAAATGCAGTGCCAAATTAAATCTCTCTCTCTCTCTCTCTCTTTCTCTCTCTTATTTATGTGGAGGATAACAAAAGTGAGCAAAAATGTGCACAAGTATGCCAATGCGATCGGCTGTCTCCCCGTATAATATACCACGTTCAACACCTTTAAAAGCAGGCGACAAAAATTGAAATTAACACCAGTATTGGGTCTTGGAGAAGAGAAACTTACACAAACGACAATATTGTATCTGCATTCAGCCCCATTATCAAAAGATCGCAAAATGTATAGTTGTTTTGAGGGGATAACCATTTGTAATTTATCGGACACGTTAGTCATTACTAAATAATACCAAGAAATATGACTAGTAATTGTTAATTGGAACTATACAAAATTAATGGACTTATTCAGTTATTTAAACCTGGCCAAGGTTTTTTTTTTTTCTTCCTACTGGCAATGTGAAAATTTTTTAAATTCCGTTTTGTACATAGATGCTATTATACAGTGAAAACAATACAATTACTGTAATTATCTGTGTTTGGTAAATTTTTTGCCCGGATATGCTTTGTTTAAGTTAGGAAAAGGGAGCTGTAAATATGAAAATACTTGTACACTTGTAAATTAATTGGTGCGAAACAACCAGCACCTTGGGTACGAAACGACCAGCAGCTTGGGTACGAAACGACCAGCACCTTGGGTACGAAACGACCAATTTCCACTGGGTACGAAACGACTTGGGTACGGAACGACCAGGTACCACCTTACCGCCTCAAAAAGAACATATTTTACTCCAATTAGTTTCCCATATCTAGTAAGTTTTGCTCCAAATATGCTACTTTGTCATGACGTAAATAGTTCTAACACAGAGGTACAACACACAGTTATCTTCTTCTCAACTGAGACAAAAAGACGATAGTATAAGGAGAATAATTTTTAAAAATGCTTGAATACATACAAAGAAACTGAAAATCAGAACAGATACGGCTGACTGCATTATTCATACCCCAGTGTCATTTTATATACTATGTGATGCTCTCGAGTCTTTTCCATGGTGATAATTATGAAAAACACTGTGTGCTAAACAGCTTGACGCAATAAAAAAACATAGCTGTCATATCGAAACCGTTGTTGATATATTATACTTGCCATGAAACCCACGTCTGCGCAGTGGGTGGCTAGCTCTTCTTTGTAGCCGAGTGTTAGTATTTCACTGCCTACATACCTTAAAGTAACTATTGGCGGTATAAGTACCTCGAATCAACTTTAGGAACAACACAAGCCCGCAAAAAAAAACCTAGTTCATAAAGATATCCATATATTCTGTTATTAAATAATACTATTTGATAAGTTATATAATGGTCTTAAGTTGAGAAATTTGTATGTACAATTTACTAAGCTTTATCAAGCCACCTTAGTCCAGGTCTTACAATTAACCATTCTGAATATCTCGAATATATATGCTAGACAAAGATATGGACTCGTCTATCCATAGGCTTGACGTTGGTGATGCCGATTGACAAGGTGACCCAAATCTGCCAAGTACATGAACGCGAATAGCGGAGAAAGTAAACAAGTTGTATTCTGTCAGAAGTAGGATTCCTCCATCTACGATGTCATTATCACAAGCATGGCGATTTAGCTCGCTAGGAGTGCTGGCTATTTCTATTCTGTTTCAAGTCATAGCTTTATGCTCACCTGGCTGGCATATTGAGGAGAGCGATGGACGGATCATGTCCACAGGTAAATATGGTTTAAGCTATTTGCCCCATTATGATTATAACCCTAGATGATTCAGAACGATTAATTCAACGTTGCATCAGGGATCATAAGGGCAGGGATGTTATGCCCCGTCCTCCAGATCCGAAGGACGCGCAACAGTTTGAAGTGACAGGAATATTTTATTTAAATCGTCCGACGTATACTCGCAGTTCTCCAAAGCATCTCTCATTGACGTCACAAACATTTATTTACACTGATCTACATCAAGTCACGCGGGCAGAAACATTTGTTGAAAATCGTATTATTTTATCTTGCGAAATGCATCAGAAGATACATACTATACAATTCTCTCTTTTCTAATCAGTAAATCCTCAAAAATTCATTATCAGCTATTCTGACGGGACAGATCAACTTCTCGCTATAATAAGCATCCAGTCTGGTAGGGAGCATGACATTTCGACCCCAAGCCAAACATTTCGGCCCTAAGAAAATATCCAAGGCATTTCGAATCCCAAATTATTTCAACCCCAGCCATGAGACAGTTCGACATCAGTGCATGCATTTTAAAACAATAATTGGCGCAATGCTAATGGGCATTCCCACCAATCACGGTTATTCATTTGATAGATACAGACACCTCTAAGTCGAAGAAAAAATTTCAACATTTAATTATAATTAAAGTCTCTTTTTAGTTAACGAATGCACACTAATTTGAATTAAAAGAAATCAAATATGCAACATACTGTAAATTTGTATAAAGAGCTGACATATTTTAAAATAATAATTGGCGCATTGCTAATGGTCATTTCAACTAATCACATGGTTATTCATTGATCTTAGCAGTTAAAGAGAGTGATGACAATACTGAGGTTTTTAATCCTAGGTTAATACTTTTGATAATCGTAAAATCAAAACTGCCAAGAAATTAAAATAAGATGCCAGCCAGAGCTCTCAAAATTTAAGGAAATTTCTACCAGTTACACGTCAATCCTAACGATCGGTTACAGAAAACTATGAAAAAAGGTACATTTATTGTTGCTACTTACCAGGATCTGCAGTGAAACTTTTGTCACAGATCGGTTAGATCCAAGTGGTTTAGTAGTGAGTACAAAATTATGGACACACAAGAAACTGATAAGTCATTTCTGTATAAAACTCACATTATATGATCTACGTGTCTTTAACAGCTTTCACGATTAGTCGTATTTTCTACAAATGATGTACACTGTCGAATTATTATTTCAAAGTTTTTGAAGTGCTATTGCTTTGTCCTTTTCCGAATGCAACATGTTTTTGAGTTTAACAAATTTTCTCTTCTCTAAAATTTTTAGTCATAAAACGTCCATTAGTAACATCAATAAAGCCCGTGTATTACGATACCTGGTGCAATTTATTTTTCAATTTAGACTGGTCCACTATGAATTTTTTAACAATAGAATGAATCTGTGACATATGGTTTCGCATTCAAGAAACCCGTCTATTTTCATTTAGTTGTTACATGTGGACACTAGAAAGAAAAAATAAGGAAAAAGAGACGGATGTCTAACGATGAACATAGTGGCTCGTATCGTTATTTACCGTTTAACAATTAGTTGTTGTGAAGTTCTATGTGACTCACTGTTATGCGTTGGGGTGGGGTACTCCCTAATTTATTTGAATTACTGTGGAATTCCCACCCTGGCTCGTTTTTGTAGGAAGCGAAATTGGTGATAGAGAGAGGTAAAGCTCCGAGCCCCCAGTCAGCAATACCGACAATTAAATTATTAAGAACACAAAGGTTAAATCCAAAAGAATAACAATTTAATACAAATTAAACGATATTAATTTCTCAACCAATCTACTTCCTCTCGACCATGTGACAACCTATTTCATCACGTGATTTTAGTGTGAGATGGCTTTCCCCTGTACTTGGTTGCTACTCATCTGTGTTTACTACGCCAATTGCTTTCCTCCTTCCGGCGTTCTCCGATTCTTCCTGTCCTCTTCCCCTTTTGTCTTCTTTTCTCCTCCTCCTTTCTTTCTCTCTTTCTCCTTCAACGAGGCTTGTTCCTCGCCTACTTCTATTCTCTATTTCTCCTTCAACGAAGCTTGTTCTCCGCCTACTTCTATCCTGTCTCTCTGAGACTCGGGACTTGACTACTCTGTCCCCAAAAGCTTCCTTTACGAAGCTTTCTGTCCTTAGAATGTACTAAGAGTTTTCCCGCCAAATCACGAGTGGCTCCCTCGGAGTGAGTATATTCTGCTTTACCAGTACGACGGCTTACAAATCATTAATTCGTTATCAGTCTGACTGACTGTTAAGTTCTGGTTCGAATTGATGGCCCCACCCTTCCTCAGTTAAGATTGGATATCAATTCTACCTCCAGTCGGTCAACTTAACAGACGAGCCTCAGGCCATCTGTCAAAGCGGGGAGATTTACAATAGCGTTGAGGGTCCTTTGTTCTCAGAACAAAGCTTCTAACAACTATATGCGAGTGTTAACACCTAACGGGGGGGGGGGGGGTTCTTGTACAAACAAAATCTCCATAACAGTGCAGGGTCGACATATTCATTGCGCTAACCCATCCCTTTATTCCTGACTTACGTAATGGCGGGCAAGCAAACGTGACAATCCCCCCGCGCTTGAGAATAAAATCGGGATTTTATTCAACAAATTACTTGAAATGCAAATGCGCGTTACCGCGCGTAATAAAATAACAAAATTATAGCGGCACTACACGCTGACTACGGACACGAATGTACACACAACATACGGTTATCTACAAAGCGATCAATGACATTTCAGCGCTTCTACTCATGAAATCAGCACCTACGTTCTTGGTTCCTTTCACGTATCTAATCTGCATCTGGTACTCCTGTAAGAACAGCGACCATCGCATCAAGCGTCCATTCGACAATTTCGCCTGCGTAAGATAGGCGAGTGGTTGGTGGTCAGTTTCCAATATGAACTTGCGTCCGTACAAATACCGCTCGAACCGTGATATTCCGAACACGATTCCGAGGCATTCCCTCTCCGATACGGAGTAGTTCTTCTCGGCAGCAGACAGTTTCCGACTGCCGTACGCGACAGGAAAAAGCGTACCCTCGTGCTCTTGCAGTAGTACTGCTCCAAGTCCCGTGTCACATGCGTCAGTACGAAGCACGAAGTCTTTGGACAGGTCTGGTAGACGGACAACCGCGTCGGATGTAAGCCTATCCTTTAGCGTTTGGAAAGCGTGCTCACACGAATCAGTCCAAATAACTTTACTCGTGGGCCCGTTTCTTGGTTAGGTCAGACAACGGCCCTGCAATCGCACTGAAATTGGCCACATACCTCCGGTAATACCCGGCCAATCCCAGGAATGACCTCACCTCAGTTTTTGTGATGGGCCGTGCGGCGTTTCTCAGCTGCTCCACCTTCGACTCCTCTGGGGACAGCGTGCCTTGGCTCAGGGTATGTCCCAAATAGTCCAATGTCCGGAACCCAAGGTGACATTTGGAAGGGCGAGCTGTCAATCCCGCCTGACGTAGCCGCTCCAAAACGTCAGCTAACAGAGTGAGGTGTTCACCCCACGTCTTTGTGGCTAACAAGAGGTCATCCATGAAGTTGTGGACACCCCTATCGCGCAAGGGTTCCAACAGTTTCCGCATCATCCTAGTAAAGACGCTGGGCGCGTTCTGTACCCCGAACGGCATGACCAACCACTGGTAGGTCCCGTCGGGAGTAGCAAAAGCGAGCTTTGCCCTATCCTCCTCCCTTACCGGAATTTGCCAATAGCCATTAGACAAATCCAGCTTGTAGAAATATTTCGCTTTCGAGAAAGAAGCGAAAATATGTTCCGGGTCAGGTAGCATTTCGACTTGAAATTGTGTCACCTGATTTAGCTTCCGGTAGTCGACACAAAACCGATGGGTGCTATCCTTCTTCTGCACTATGACTACCTGAGAGCTGTACGGAGAGTCGGCGGGTTCGCTTACTCCCAGAGCAATCATCTACTCGATCTCCTCCCTTACGGTTTGTCGTTTTGCGTGGGGCAAGGGGTAGGGTTTCCGTTGGACTGGCCGGTCGTCAACCAGCTTTAACCCGAACTCGACAGCGACGTTCTCCCGGGTATTTCCGTAAGCACATCGGAATACCTGGCCAGCAACGTCTCAGTCTCTTCCCGCTGTACCGCAGTCAACATGGGGTCGCACTCCACGTCCGAGGGTGTCTCAGCCCTCGTTAACGGACAGCTCGGAACAGTGTTGGCACCTTCCGTATCGCCTTCGGCGTCCTCGGTGACTATCATGGCGATAACAAAATCACTGACGGTCTCTCTTTCCCGGTATCTCTTAAGGAGATTGGCATGGTACAACTCCTTCTTTGGTAGCCGTATCCGATAGGTTTGACCTCCGACCTTCTCGGTGACAACGTATGGACCCCTCCAGGAAACTTGCAACTTGTTGTGTTCTTGGGGCAGCAGTAACAACACCTTGTCCCCTACTTCAAACTGGCGAGGTTTTGCGCGCTTGTTGTAATTCTTCGCCTGACGCGTCTTCGCTCGCTTGAGGTTCTCCTGTGCGAGGGAACAAACTACCTCCAGTTTGTTGCGCAAGTCCGCGACGTACTGGTAGGTAGTGCGTACCTCCTCCACAGCGTGATCGTCCGTCCACAGTTGTCTCAGTACGGCGATTGGGCCACGTACCGTCCTCCCGTACAAGAGTTCAAAGGGAGAAAACCCTAAACTCGCTTGGGGTACTTCCCGATATGCGAAAAGCATTGCAGGAATGTATCTATCCCAATCTTTAGGGCGGCCTTCGCACAGCTTCTTGAGCGTGTTCTTCAATGTCCCGTTAAACCGTTCGACCAGCCCGTTACATTGAGGGTGATACGGTGTAGTCGTAAGATGTTTAATCGACATCAGTCGGTTTACCTCTGCCATCACGCGACTCATGAATTGTGTCCCTTGATCGGTCAGGATCTCGTCGGGCACTCCGACTCTTGACCAAATCCCAAACAGCGCTTTCGCGACGGTTTCCGAATCAATATTACGCAGCGCGACGGCCTCCTGATAGCGTGTAGCGTAATCTACGACCGTTAAAATATACCCACTTCCGTGCGAAGACGCGGGTTTTATCGGTCCGATCAAGTCCATCGCGACGCGTCTAAACGGTTCATTGATAAGGGGTGTACTCCCTAAGGGGACGGGTCGATGATCCGTTTTCGGTGCCATTCTCTGACACTTGTCACAGGAGAGACAGAACCGCTTAACGTCTTCTGGCCCCCTTGCCAGTAGAATTCTTTGACAAGACGGTCACGCGTCTTGGCAATTCCCATGTGTCCACCCATGAGACTCTCGTACGCTAGTTTCAACACTTTACCTCGCTTCTCTTTCGGCACGACGACTTGCTTAAAGTGTTCGCGGACATTCCTGGCGTAGCGATACAAGATCCCCTTCTTGTACTCAAACTTCACCGCGCCATTCGGAGTTTCTCCGTTCCTTCTGCAGCGTATTTGTGCAACCGCGCCAGAGTTGCGTCCTCCTGCTGCAGCTTCCTCAATTCGGCCGGAAGAACGTTACTGACCGGTGTCGACGTAATTTCTATCGGCATCACCTTCGTCTGACGACTCTTGGACCTGGTTTCCACAGCACTCACCGGCATCGCTGTACACGTTTCGGGGTTCGGTTGTGGCAACACATAACGACATCCCAGAATTACGTCATTTAGTAGACCATCCAAGCACGCAGCTTCAATTTTCCCCTTCACGTATGGTGAATCGAGGTCAATGACAGCCACTGGCAATGAGTCATGCACGCTGTTCGCGTACTGAACTTCGATTACCTCCCCTGTGTGATCCTCGGGCTTCACATATTTCTTGTTGACAAGGGCTGGAACGCTACACCCAGTGTCATACAAGATGGTGGCACCTTCTCCGTTGACAGTAGCGAACGCAAGGTTTGCTGGGTTACAGCTCGCCTCCGGCTCGCACTCCTTCCTAGCTACGACATTCACCTGGGTCTGCCTGCCCTTGGGACAGTCCCTGGCAATATGCCCCGGGCGCTTGCAGTTGTAACACGTCGGCGGCCCTCGCCGACCTGCAAGTCCCGCTTTCGTGGGTGAGGCCTGTCCAGGTCTATGGTTGGCATCCTTACCTGTAGATCCCCCTCCCGTCGCCCTGACGGTTACGGACAGCCGGCTCTACCTCAACCACACGGCGTGACTCAGTGGGTCGGGGTCGGTCCGCACCCCCGGAACCTCCACTCTTCGAGTGTGCCTGCTTGTATCGCTCCGCCATGCTAGCGATCTCTTCGAGCGTCCGGTGCTCTCTCTCTGCTAGAAAGACTGTCAACTCACGACGGTAAGTACTCAGGACATGTTCCTTGAGTATAACCTCGCGTAGCCCGTCGTACGATCGTTCGACTTCGGCCATCTTCATCCACTTCTCAAATAACCCACAAACACGGTTGTGGAATTGAGAGTGGGTCACCGTTGCCTTTTTCGTCGAGTCCCAAAAAAGTTTACGGTACGTTTCGGCGGTCAGCCGATAATGGCAAAGAAGGGCCTTCTTGAGCACATTATAGTCGTCAGCATCGTCTGCAGCTAAGCCGTGGTAGACTTCACGAGCTGCACCTTGCAAAAAAGCTGAGACATTAATTTCCCAATGTTGCTCAGGAATTTTAAAAGCGTGAGCGAGTTTCTCAAACTGCACGAGAAAATCGTCGATAGATTCTTCCTTATCGTTGAACCGTGGCATACTTATCTGGACCATTCGGTGGTCGATGAAAGGTCGTCCGGTCGCTCCAGAACTCGTACTGGCGTCGTCCCTATCGGTGTCCCTAGCCGCTAACCTGACCTTCTCCATTTCGAGAGTGTGAGCGATCTCTCGTTCTTTTGTGGCCGCTGATATCCGGGCCAGCTCCAGCTCTTTCTTTGTTTCTTTGTCCGCTGTTATCTTGGCCAGCTCTAGCTCTGTCCGCTGCTATCCTGGCCAGCTCCCGCTCTCTGTCCGCTGCTCTTTCTGCCTTAAATTCTTTTATGCGTTCTTCAACGAACGCCGCCAGGCGATCGCCCACGTAGCCGAGATTTTCCGTACCCATGGCACAGTACTCTTTAATCATCTGTCTTTCTGTAGCCATATTGTTATACTAATAGAAAGTGATACCTTGTCTCGACCTTACTAACAGTGGCCAGATATTACAAGTTCCCAGCCAAATACTTACCTGTCGACAGCAACTAATTTCGTTAAAGTAAGATATTTGCTCGATATTTGCTTCACAATTACTGCAAGTAATTAAAGATCTACCAAACATGCAAATATCAAATATAACAAACACAAGATGAGAAAATCATAAAATTAAATATACACAGGATGGAAAATATCTCACAACTATTTCACACTGTTCACTAATACTCCTAACAAATAACTTTAGGTAGTAAAATAATATTTATGTCTAATTCATATCCAGGACGAGCCCCCACTGTGAAGTTCTATGTGACTCACTGTTATTCGTTGGGGTGGGGTGCTCCCAAATTTATTTGAATTATTGTGGAATTCCCACCCAGGCTCGTTTTCGTAGGAAGTGAAATTAGTGATAGAGCCTTCCTTTACGAAGCTTTCTGTCCTTAGAATGTACTAAGAGTTTTCCCGCCAAATCACGAGTGGCTCCCTCGGAGTGTGTATATTCTGCTTTACCAGTACGACGGCTTACAAATCACTAATTCGTTATCAGTCCGACTGACTGTTAAGTTCTGGTTCGAATTGATGGCCCCACCCTTCCTCAGTTCTGATTGGATATCAATTCTACCCCCAGTCGTTGCAGTTAACAGACGAGCCTCAGGCCATCTGTCAAAGCGGGGAGATTTACAATAGCGTTGAGGGTCCCTTGTTCTCAGAACAAAGCTTCTAACAACTATATGCGAGTGTTAACACTTAACGGGGGGTTCTTGTACAACAAAATCGCCATAACAGTGCAGGGTCGACATACTCATTGCGCTAACCCATTCCTTTGTTCCTGACTTACGTAATGGCGGGCAGGCAAACGTGACAATCGTATATGTACTGTGTGTGTGTGTGTTAGCTTCCGTTACACACTAAAGACGATCAAAGTGTGCCCATGAGAGATGTCCCAGTTGATGGTTGTGCAGCGTCTGCTGTGGCAATAGAGCCCAACATGGGAGTAGCTATAACAACCCTTGGAACCATATATTTTCTATGATAATACAAAATAAGTTGTAAATAGGTTTAGTACGTCATTCTCTATTGGCCATTGAGAGGGCAGTTTTCCAATCAGTGAGTTGCACTTGCATATTAAGTCTGCGTGATCATTGCAATATTGTGGGATAGCGTGGGAAAATTGTCTGCCATTTATTAAAGGTATGATAGCAAGCCAGACTTTGACAGACATACAGAGTCGAATGCATGAGTTAAGCATCGGTACCAAATTTATCATGCTACGCGAAATCTAGCTTGAAATCTCGGCGTTGATTCTTAAATAGCTCGTGCAGGAAAGCAGAGAAGTGTCATCCCTTGTATTATTATATAGTACATGTATGACAAGAAAATATTTTCCGAAGCATCCCAGGGGAAATTTTATTCTTGAGCATTAACATGTCATAAACGTTTGACATCCGATGAAATTATGAAAGGAGAAATGCTGAAATTTTAAAGTCAAATAAAGCAGAAGGAAAGGAGGAGAGGAAGAGAAAAACTGTGGAAAAGATGGAGAGGATTGGGAAATAAGGCGGGGAACAAGAAAGAAAATTAGAAATAAATTAGTTTTCAGTAATACTATGTACTTGAGGAATGTTTAAATTGTATTCCTATTAAATTAAGGTACTGGCAACAACACGTTCTCATACATTCTCGGATCAATATCTTGGAGGGACAGTGCTGTGAAAATTTATGTCTTTTGCTTGTAGTTATGGATCTAATTATTTAATTCCTCTCTATCTCTGTCTCTCTCTGTCTGTCTGCCTGTCTCTCTGTCTGTCTGTCTCTCTGTCCATACTGGTTTACATATATACACACATTTTTAGGAAGAGATGCAGGCTGACATTGTTGTTCTTCTTGGCTTGATGAAAGTACATCAAGCACAAATCAGGTTAACGCGTCTTTATCACACTCCGAAACATGACCTGAATCATCCTTCTAGAAATATGCTTTCCATATCCTACGTTTTATCCTTGTGAGATGTAAAAAATATCACACGTTTTAACAGTCGAAGTTGCACAATAGTGTATTTCGCCATGGTTGTCGGAGTTACACATGTCAGAGGTCGAAATAATGCACAACACTGTTGGATTTACCCCTGCGTGTATAGTCATAATAAAATCATGTTTCAGTAATAAGAATTTAAATTATATGGGTTTTAAAAGAAAATGGTACTTGTTGCAAGAAACCCGATTGACTGCTTCCTGTACTTGGCTTTAATAATGTAGCTGTTGATGTCGTGTCAACGACCTCACTAGTCGGAATTATGGTCAGATTATCCTAAGCAACGATACGAGCCCCTGTGATGATGAATACATGCGCACATGACACGAAACTCGAACTGTAATCCATATTCACTGTCTCCATCTAAACTCGGATACTTTTTTTTAAAGAGATACCCGGTTGTTCATTTTTATTACCCTGGTTATTATCAACAGGAGGATACCTGTGTAAAGGTACCTGTTGGTACCTTTAATGTCAACAGTTAATTATAATTAAAGTCACTTTATTAAGTTAATGAATACATGCAAATTTGAATGGAAAGAAAAAGGTATTAAAATCAAAAGTACCACACACACCATACATTTGTATAAAAGAGCCAGAATTTTCACTAAATAATTTTTGTTAACTTAAACTTTAATATAGTTGTTTGATATACTTGAGTGTAAAATTTGGATTAATTTTTATTAAATAAAGTTTTTTTGTGACATTTCGATGGGACATTATTTGGTATAATACTGAGTCACGCTAAATGTACCTTAACAAGGGGTGAATGACACAAGTCGTTTAAATACCTTTCTGTTTCTTACACCTTATATACTATAGCTACTATATATTTTTAACAGTTATATTGATTTGTTAAAAAGAGTGATAGTTCCTACAGTACAAGATCTGCAACATATTTTCGCATTTTTTAATTATATATTATAAATGAATTTACTTGTGTTATGTATATTTAATTTGCAATGTTTTGTTAATTTTTGTTATTTTTTAAAAAGTTTCATTTTATACAATTGTTAATGAGATGTTGCATGTTGGACTTGACCTTGTCCAAAATCAAGTTCATTTTCTACTTGACCTAAATCATTGATTTCATTTCTATCCTGTGCAAACTATTACATAGCTACAATATTTATATATGTATATAGGTTTAATATTAGGATCATTATTAATAGAAGTAAATATTTTTTTGATCTGTGTCTAGGTTATTGAAATTCCATTATAAATATACCTGCCCCATCAGATATGTTCCACATCCTATATTATAATTTTAGTAACAGTTACAGACTTTATAATTATGACTAAGATTTTTATTTTGTAAACATAAGTTTCTCAAAGGTTATTTTTAATTAAGTAATAGTTTGTGTTTTTCTTTTAGAAAATGCTAATTGTTACCTGAGGTCAGGTAGAGAACGATATGATCTTGTTACTGGAAAATTTATTCATTTTTACTTTAAAACCTTAGCAGTATCAATTTTATTATTGCTGTGTTCAGAAGTTCATTTGGGCTGGAATTTATTTATTTAGATTATTTAAATCAAGTGATTCTTCTCAGGAAGTACAAAGTGCTCTTCAAAAATAACATTCTTGGAAATAGAAACTTGAATTTATACTGAAGTTTAAAAGGATATATTCTTGGATCATATTATTGTGATCCAACAAAAAACTACTGGTACATCACTATGACACTGGTTACCACAGGCACATAAACAATTTCAGTGTTGGATTTAATTTGGATTTTCACTAAAGCTTGTTCAGAGCTTTAATTATTAGGAATTGTGTCTGTAATTCTGTGATTACTTGAGGTTTAATTCACAATACTGTAAGCTCCTTGTTTTCACATTTGCACTTTGTATTTTGTTGAATTATGCAAAGCTTGTTGCTCCTCGCTCTTTTCTATTACTTATTTTAAGACCATATAGTTGTAATACTTGTTCTTTAAACATTGACATTGTTGATGTTTAGCACCAGTTTAAATCCTCCCAATAAGTGTATAGTGACACATCTGCACATTTGCACTTTGTTGTGTGTAACATTTGAACTGCTGACCCAGTTGTCTTCATTATAGTCAACTGATCTTGTCTCTTGAACAAAAAGGTCATTGACCATGTTGCACTATTATATGATCCACACATAAACACACTAAATTAAAACGGGGTTGAATTGTCCTTGAGGTTGAAAATGTGTTGGGGTTGAAAGGACCAAGCCCTGTCTGCTACTCAACATGTGTTAGCCACATTTCTCACAGCTGATAACTGCATCAGTAACACTGTTTAGAATGGGGTGTAATATTATAAAGTTTTATATAGATCTGTCATTAATGATATTCTGAGGTGCTTCTTTTGTTATTATAATTTGTGGAAATTTACATGAAACATAATTGTATGTTATATTTCATAACTAAAACAACATCCTCTATAATAATTCTTAGTTCTAACAATTTTGTGATTTTTTTATCTGATAGATAAAAACTTTTAATTTAATAATACATTTTCAATCAGTTTTGTTAGAGAATCTTGATATTTAACTTATTTAAGCAATTGATTATTTATAAATTGGTTTCATAATGGTAAGAATGACAATAAATGAAAATAAAACGGTTTCTAGTAACATTGTCTTCTGTCTCTGATTATTTGCACTTTTAGAGACATAGCTTACAAAGGATGCAGACCAGTTTTAAAGTTTAAAAGCCCCCAGTATATTCAAAGATTGAGGTTCTATACATTAACAATGCCAGTTAAATATTGAAAAAGAATCATACACTATATGTATTTTTTAAAATCATAAGTAAACATTTTTATCATAATACGAATATATTTTTCCCAGTTTGATTATTTGCAACATAGTCTGTTTCAAAATGAAGATTATAAAAATATAAGAAAAACTTTATGAATGACAAATTTTTGCAATGTACTTTTTACAATAAATCTGAGTTTTCTATGTGCTGCTGATGTTGCTCTGTAAAATAGTATTTTTTCCAGAGCATATTTACAATAGTGTCACAGAAAGAAAAAAAACAGAACTTCAATGAGTTGCATCAAAATGGGTGACATGCTATATGATCTATATGACAAGGAGTTGTCTGGATGAAAGCTCATTAAGAGGAGTATGAGGAAACATATCATCATCATTTCTTTCCTCTTCTTCTTGGCATCGTCTGTCTATGGGAGACGATGGTGTAGCTCCAGAGTAAGCTTTTGTTTCTCCTTCTTTCTAGCTGTCTTTTCAGCTTGCTTTATGATTCTCTCTTCCTTGGCTTTTTGAATGCCCTGTCTGACAGCTAGGTGCCAGGTGGAACAGTTGTTAGCACAGCTCTCCCAGTCATTGACATTGATGTTGGTTATCTTAATGTCCTTCATGCAAATATCTTTGTAGTGCAGATGTGGTCGTCCAGTTCGTCATGCACCTTCTGCTATTTCCCCATATAACAGGTCCTTGGGAATGCAGCCTGGGTCCATTCTCTTGACATGGCCGAGCCAGCAAAGGTGCCTCTCACTGAGGATGGAGAACATGCTGTTCATGTTGGCATGTTATAGAACTTCTTTGTTGGGTACTTTGTCCTCTTGCATCCCTGGTGTTGGCAGCTGTCTGTATACTGGTGCAAAGGTTCAGCCAGTAGGTGTTGGCACAGTGGCAGGCAGTCTTCTGAGCGTTGTTCCTGGCAGTCCTGAGGGCTTGTAGTGTTCTAGTGCTAGGTGCACCATAATGTTTATAGCAAATACTGTATAATGGGAACAAAACATGACTTTTGATGAGAAATCAATAAAAGCCATGAGTTATTTCATATACATTACTGTTGCATAGTGTTGAATGCTGGCCTGACTTACCAAATGTTTTAACATATTTTTCAAAGATGTAAATTCAAAGAATTACTTGATCTTTTCTAGTTGTATACATTAGAAAGTTAGTTTACTTTGTTTTTAAAAATCTAAGTTTGATAGTTTGAATCTGTTTTGTTGTGATTTCGACTATCAATTCATGAAGGACTATCCTCCTAAGTAAATTTAAGAGCAGAAAAAACCTTCCATATTAAAACTACTACTGTGTTTTGTTTTATTATTTTTCTTCCATATTATAACTACTAATGTGCTTTGTTTTATTATTTTTCTTCCGTATTATAACTACTAATGTGTTTTGTTTTATTATTTTTCTTCGTATTATAACTACTTATGTGTTTTGTTTTATTATTTTTCTTCCGTATTATAACTACTAATGTGTTTTGTTTTATTATTTTTCTCATATTATAACTACTAATGTGTTTTGTTTTATTATTTTTCTTCCATATTATAACTACTAATGTGTTTTGTTTTTATTATTTTTCTTTCATATTATAACTACTAATGTGTTTTGTTTTATTATTTTTCTTTGATATTAAAACTACTGTTGTGTTTTGTTTTATTATTTTTCATCCATATTATAACTACTTATGTGTTTTGTTTTATTATTTTTCTTCCATATTATAACTACTAATGTGTTGTGTTGTATTATTTTTCTTTCATTTAAAAAGGTATGAATCAGCCTGGCTTTTGATCTGTAGCAGCCAGTAATTTGGCCTAAATCAGACATGGTCAGCCAGTATTTCTTGTCCTTGGACACTCATATTTACATGTTGAAATGAGTTGCATTATGGAATTTTCTTTTCTAGATCTTGATCCCATTTAACTTTTAGTTTTCACTAATTATCTAAATTTATTTATTATAATAATTCCCATTATTTTCTGAATTATTTTAATTTTCAAATTGGCAGTTAATTGATTAAAGTTCAAATTGTGCATGTGCAGAAATTTAGTCTCTTAGTCAAGAATTGAATACCAAATAAATTGTCACCATAGGCATGCATTCAACCTCAAAATAAATTGTCATCACCATAGGTATGCATTCAACCTCAAAATAAATTGTCATCACCATAGGTATGCATTCAACCTCAAAATAAATTGTCATCACCATAGGTATGCATTCAACCTCAGAATAAATTGTCATCACCATAGGTATGCATTCAACCTCAAAATAAATTGTCATCACCATAGGCATGCATTCAACCTCAAAATAAATTGTCATCACCATAGATATGCATTCAACCTCAAAATAAATTGTCATCACCATAGGTATGCATTCAACCTCAAAATAAATTGCCATCACCATAGGTATGCATTCAACCTCAAAAATGTTGCACTAGCAGACATCAGAGTCTTTGCAGTGTCAGACAACATAGCCTTTAATAATTTTGACCATTGCTACATGTCAGGCCAACAAAGCCTTTAATGACTTGACCATTGCTACATGTCATGCCAATATAGCCTTTATTGACTTTGACCATTGCTACATGTCATGCCAATGTAGCCTTTATTGACTTTGACCATTACTACACATCAAGCCAACATAGCCTTTAATAACTCTGACCATTGCTACATGTCATGCCAACATAGCCTTTAATGACTTTGACCATTGCTACATGTCATGCCAACATAGCCTTTAATGACTTTGACCATTGCTACATGTCATGCCAACATAGCCTTTAATGACTTTGACCATTGCTACATGTCATGCCAACATAGCCTTTAATGACTTTGACCATTGCTACATGTCATGCCATCATAGCCTTTAATGACTTTGACCATTGCTACGCATCATGCCAACATAGCCTTTAATGACTCTGACCATTGCTACATGTCATGCCAACATAGCCTTTAATGACTGTGATCATTTTTACATGTCATGCCAACATAGCCTTTAATGACTTTGACCATTACTACATGTTATGCCAACATAGCCTTTCATGACTTTGACCATTGCTACATGTCATGCCAACATAGCCTTTAATGACTGTGATCACTTTTACATGTCATGCCAACATAGCCTTTAATGACTTTGACCATTGCTACACATCATGCCAACATAGCCTTTAATGACTTTGACCATTGCTACATGTCATGCCAACATAACCTTTCATGACTTTGACCATTGCTACATGTAATGCCAACATAGCCTTTAATGACTTTGACCATTGCTACATGTTATGCCAACATAGCCTTTCATGACTTTGACCATTGCTACATGTAATGCCAACATAGCCTTTCATGACTTTGACCATTGCTACATGTAATGCCAACATAGCCTTTCATGACTTTGACCATTGCTACATGTAATGCCAACATAGCCTTTAATGACTTTGATCATTACTACATGTCATGCCAATGTAGCCATTGATGGACATGCACTCAAGAAAAGTGATGGGTATGCTCTTATTTTTTATGATGAAATATTGGGTGCACCACAGTCAGGACTGTTTTTCCTTCAAGAATTCAACTCAGTTCTTTTATTGTCTTAAGCATTTGTACATTGTACAAGACAGTTATATAAAAAAATTATAATAAAGATTAAAAGCCAGACATGTATGGTTTCAAAGAGGGACAAATGTAACTATACATAAGACCATATTCCATAAAACAAAACGATGAGTGGAGTAAAAAGGAATGATGCTATATCTGTGATAATGTTCCCTGAGCTGTCTCACTAACCATTCATGAATGTATGCCTAGCAGCAGCTACTTTTTCATACAAATAAGTGGGTAATATCTAGATACAATATCATAGGTTTGACTACCATTTGGATATGTCTGCCAGAGAGAAAGGTACAAGTACTGATATTGGCGGTGATTGGATTACTGATGGGGGCGCTAATGCTGAATAATGCTTTTTAAGTGGTAAGGTGGGGGGTACTGAGGATAACCAAAGGGGCATTGGCCCGAAACAGTTTGGGAACCAGTGATACAGAGTATAGACCAGAAGAATTTTGTTATGAATATTTGTTTGGCATCTTTGTCTAGCATCAAGCAGCTCCTATTTTTTTGTGTTACTTCTTGCTACTGGGAGTATTGCTGAGAAACTTCATAAATACATTCATGCCAAGGTATGGTTCATCCTAAATGAAAATGGTGCCCTTTTGAACATCATTTATGGCTGCTCTGGTGGTCTATTGAAATTTGTATCAATTATACTCCTGAATGAACTATCATATCAACATAGGGTTTTCAGTTTAATGAATTTTTGTGATGTCTAGTTGATCCTGAACAAAAAGTACCATTCTGACATCCACTATGGCTGCCTCATCGGTGGTCATCATAAAATCTTGTAGCTGTTTCTCTTGAATGGGTTGTCACATCAACACAGGGTTTTCATTAAAAGACTTATTATCTGTGTGAATTTGGGTCTAAATGGAAATGATGCAGATCTGACATTCAGGACGGTCATGGTGCTCATGATGACCATCTTGTTATTGTAACTTTTGATGAATTGAACAGTCACACTTGCTGTATGGCATCATTAGTATCATGGAAATTTTGTTATAGATACTATATGAGAAACTATATCAGAAGGTCATATTAACATTGAGTTTTCTATAGTCATGGGTAACCATGAAAAACAGCGAGTACCAGGCCTGGGGTAACTGTCGTCAGTCACTGGGTCATAAAACCAACATTGTTATTTAGTTGATGGGCACTTGGTTTCAGTAACCAATATAGACAAGAAACTCATGAAGCCTTCTGTATCAAATTGTCCTATTTAAATATTTAGGTATGGTAACATTCTCAGTAAAACCTTACATGTTTCTGAGACTTGAAGAGGGGTGAGGATGCATTTAAATTGTTAGAACACACACTGCCTAATGTAAACTGATTTCTAATTGATGGATATATTTTTTAAATTGTTTTAAAGGGCCTATAATGCAGACAACTTGTCATAAAGGTAATGGCACCTGTACATCCCACACAGTACTGGAGAACCTTATGTCAACACGACAAGACACATACTTTACAGAATGGATCTTCAGCAGTGAGTCTGTCTTTTTGTCTGTTTGTCCAGTCTATATACATGTAGCTAAGGTGGAGATGCATTTACCTCTAAGTCTTTCTATTCTGGCCTGCAGTCTAAATTTACTGCAAGCTGACAGGAGAATTCAAAAGTCTGCATTGAAATAAATCTGAAAGAGACCAATGATCATTTAATATGAAATATTTATTTTCACTGATTTGAAGCTATATTTACATATCATTATTTATATTTTAGTTTATGGAAACATTTAAAATGTCAAGGATCTTAATGCTCATTAGCACATATGTACATGTTGTAAAATGTGGATAATTCTCACATAATTATGTGAGAATTGGCATGCCATATATACTCACTTAAAAGTCAACATCAGCTGATAACAATATAGACTGTGTTTTGCAACTGCATAATGTGCCAGCAGATTGGGTCAATTTGATTTATTCTACAGATTGTTCCTAACAAATGCTTTGATTCAGATCTGCCTGTGCATTATGTGATGGCAGATTGGGATCAGTGAAGTTTGTAGTTGTATAAACTTATAAGCAAGTACAGACAGTATGTACAAGATAAGCACATAAGGACCTTTCTGGCATTTTTATAATGAAAATAAGCCTATTTATGTGTGCGAAAAAAGAGTCACTTTATGACCTGAACTTAACTCCTTTGAAACTAAGTATGTTCCTAATTAGGTGATTCAAGCAGCTAGTTTTATCTTTATCTTGTGTTATCATATTACCAATATTTTGTGTACCATATGCATGTAGTGTACTGTAAAGTTTGTCAAGCATTAACACAAAAACTTTTAGATGTATTATTGTTCTTGTAGGTTTAATGCCATTTTTCAGCACAAGATAGGCTATACCTGGTGCCCATTATAAATGGTGGAGGAAGAACCTGAGAAAACCCCAGAAAGAACCACCAACCCACGAGAAACTACTGGCAAGCTTTCTCACATACCTATATTGGTGGAATCTGAGACTGATCAAACCCACGCAGACAGAATTGAGATGGCAATGATCTGTAATGGGGTGCACTTTAGACCATTTGGCCACTTGGGGGCCGTAAGATGTATTTAACTAATTTTCACTTACATTATAAGCATAATATTTTAAAGAGGAAGCGCATAATTTGTTCATTTAAAAATGAGTGTTTAGGTTACTTATCCCCTCAATCATGCTGTATTGACATGTATTTGCATATTTTAAATTTGCATAATCCTATTAAGGCAGTTAAAAACCTGGTTAAAAATATTTTAAGATAGTGTGATAGATGTCAAACACACATCTACAGTACTGTTTTTTGTGTGAAGGTGATAAGTAAGTTGTTACATATCATGTCAGTAAGATTTGGGGAGACATTATGGTTTGCATGAATACATGACTTGGGGAGACAGGATGGTTTGCATGAATACATAAGACTTGGGGAGACAGGATGATTTGCATGAATACATAAGACTTGGGGAGACAGGATGCTTTGAATGAATATGTAAGACTAGGGGACACAGGATGGTTTGCATGAATACATAAGACTATGGGACACAGACGGTTTGCATGAATATATAAGACTTGGGGAGACAGGATGGTTTGCATGAATACATAAGACTTGGAGACAGGATGGTTTGCATGAATACGTAAGACTTGGAGACAAAGGATGGTTTGCATGAATACATAAGATGGTGGGACACAGACAGTTTGCATGAATACATAAGACAGTGGGACACAGGATGGTTTGCATGAATATGTAAGATTATGGGACCCAAGATGTGTTGCATGAAGATGTAAGACTTCGGGAGACAGGGTGGTTTGCCTGAATATGTAAGATTTGGGGAGACAGGATGGTTTGCATGAATACATAAGACTATGGGACAAAGGATGGTTTGTATGAATGAATAAGACTTGGGGAGACAGGATGGTTTGCATGAATACATAAGACTTGGAGACAGGATGGTTTGCATGAATACGTAAGACTTGGAGACAAAGGATGGTTTGCATGAATACATAAGATGGTGGGACACAGACAGTTTGCATGAATACATAAGACAGTGGGACACAGGATGGTTTGCATGAATATGTAAGATTATGGGACCCAAGATGTGTTGCATGAAGATGTAAGACTTCGGGAGACAGGGTGGTTTGCCTGAATATGTAAGATTTGGGGAGACAGGATGGTTTGCATGAATACATAAGACTATGGGACAAAGGATGGTTTGTATGAATGAATAAGACTTGGGGAGACAGGATGGTTTGCATGAATACATAAGACAGTGGGACACAGACGGTTTGCATGAAGACATAAGACAGTGGGACACAGGATGGTTTGCATTAATATGTAAGACTATGGGACACAGGAAGGTTTGCATGAATATGTAAGACTTGGGGAGACAGAATGGTTTGCATGAATACATAAGACTATGGGACACAGGAAGGTTGGCATGAATATGTAAGACTAGAGACACAGGATAGTTTACATGAAGACTTAAGGCATGGGGACACAGGATGGTTGCATGAATATGTAAGACTATGAGACACAGGATGGTTTCCATGAATATGTAAGACTAGGGGACACAGGTTGGTTTTCATGAATACATAAGACTATGAGACACAGGAGTATTTGCATGAATATATAAGACTAGAGACACATGATGGTTTTCCTGAATAAGTAAGACTATGGGACACAGGTGGGTTTGCATGAATATGTAAGACTAGAGACAGAAGATGGTTTCCATGAAAATGTAAAACTAGGTGAGACAGGAAGGTTTTTATGAATACATAAGACTATGGGACACAGGAGGGTTTGCATGAATGTGTAAGACTATGGGACACAGGTGGGTTTTGCATGAATATGTAAGACTGGAGACACAAGATGCTTTCCATGAATATGTAAGACAAGGGGACACAGGATGGTTGCTTGAATATGTAAGACTATGGGATACAGGTGGGTTTGCATGAATATGTAAGACTAGAGACACAGGATGGTTTCCATGAACATGTAAGACTATGGGATACAGGACAGTTTGCATGAATACATAAAGCTAGGGGACACGGGATGATTTGCATAAATATGTAAGACTAGGGGACACAGGATGGTTTGCATGAATACATAAGACTATGGGACACTGTATGATTTGCATGACAATATAAGACTAGGGGACATAGGATGGTTTGCATGAATACATAAGACTAGGGGGACATAGGATGGTTTGCATGAATACGTAAGACTAGGGGGACATAGGATGGTTTGCATGAATACATAAGACTAGGGGACATAGGATGGTTTGCATGAATATATAAGACTATGGGACACAGGAGTTTTGCATGAATATGTAAGACTATGGGACAGAGCATGGTTTGCATGAATACATAAAGCTAGGGGACATGGGATGATTTGCATGCCAACATAAGACTAGAGGACACAAAGGAGTTTTGCATGAATGTGTAAGACTAGAGACACAGGATGGTTTGCATGAAGACATAAGGCTAGGGGACACTGATTGGTTTTCATGAATAAATAAGACTAGGGAACAGAGGATGGTTTGCATGAATATGTAAGACTTTGGGACACAGGAGGGTTGCATGAATATGTAAAACTAGGGGACACAGGATGGTTTTCATGAATAAGTAAGACTTTGGGACACAGGAGGGTTGCATGAATATGTAAGACTAGAGACACAGGATGGTTTGTATGAAGACAAAAGGCTAGGGGACACTGGATGGTTTTCATGAATAAATAAGACTAGGGGACACAGGATGGTTTTCATGAATGCATATGACTATGAGACACAGGAGGGTTTGCATGAATATGCAAGACTAGAGACACAGGATGGTTTTCCTGAATAAGTAAGACTATAGAGCACAGGATGGTTTTCATAAATATGTAAGACTATGGGACACCGGTGGGTTTGCATGAATATGTAAGATTACAGACACAGGATGGTTTTCCTCAATAAGTAAGACTAGAGAGCACAGGATTGTTTTCATGAATATGTAAGACTATGGGACACAGGTGGGTTTGCATGAATATGTAAGACGAGAGACAGAAGATGGTTTTCATGAATTTGTAAGATTATGGGACACAGGAGGGTTTGCATGAATGTGTAAGACTAGAGACACAAGATGGTTTGCATGAATACATAAGACTATGGGACACAGGTGGGTTTTGCATGAAGATGTAAGACTAGAGACACCAGATGGTTTCCATGAATATGTAAGACAAGGGGACACAGGATTGTTGCTTGAATATGTAAGACTATGGGACACAGGACAGTTTGCATGAATACATAAAGCTAGGGGACACTGGATGATTTGCATGACAACATAAGACTAGGGGACATAGGATGGTTTGCATGAATACAAAAGACATGGGGACAGAGGATGGTTTGCATAAATGCATAAGACTAGGGGACACAGGATGGTTTGCATAAATACGTAAGACTATGGGACACAGGACAGTTTGCATGAATACATAAAGCTAGGGGACACGGGATGATTTGCATGACAACATAAGACATGGGGACACAGGATGGTTTGCATGAATACGTAAGACTAGGGGACACAGGATGATTTGTTTGAATATGTAAGACTATGGGACACAAGACAGTTTGCTTGAATACATAAAGCTAGGGGACATGGGATGGTTTTCATGACATTATAAGACTAGGGGACACAAGATGGTTTTCATGAATAAAGAAGACTATGGGACACGATGGTTTGCATGAATATTTAAGACTAGAGACAGGATGGTTTCCATGAATATGTAAGACTAGGGGACACAGGATGGTTTTCATAAATACATAAGACTATGAGACACAGGAGTGTTTGTATTAATATGTAAGACTAGAGACACAGGATGGTTTTCCTGAATAAGTAAGACTAGAGAACACAGGATGGTTTTTATGAATATATAAGACTATGGGAGACAGGAGGATTTGCATGAATGTGTAAGACTAGAGACAGAAGATGGTTTGCATGAATATATAAGACTATGAGACACAGGATGGTTTGCATAAATATGGAAGACTAGAGACACAGGATGGTTTGCGTGAAGACGTAAGGCTAGGGGACACAGGACGGTTGCTTGAACATGTAAAACTAGGGGACACAGGAACGTTTTTATGAATACTTAAGACTATGGGACACAGGAGGGTTTGCATGAATATGTAAGACTATGGGACACAGGTGGGTTTTGCATGAATATGTAAGACTAGAGACACAAGATGGTTTCCATGAATAAGTAAGACTAGGGGACACAGGAAGGTTTTTATTAATACATAAGACTATGGGACACAGGATGGTTGCTTGACTATGTAAGACTATGGGACAGAGGTGGGTTTGCATGAATACATAAGACTATTAGACACAGGATGGTTTGAATGAATATGTAAGACTATCGGACACAGGACAGTTTGCATGAATGCATAAAGCTATACATAAGAGTATGGGACACATGATGTTTTGCATGAAGACATAAGACTTGGGGAGACAGGGTGGTTTGCATGAATATGTAAGACTTGGGGAGACAGGATGGTTTGCATGAATACATAAGACTATGGGACAGAGGATGGTTTGCATGAATACATAAGACTTGGGGAGACAGGATGGTTTGCATGAATGTGTAAGACTAGAGACACAAGATGGTTTGCATGAAGACGTAAGGCTAGGGGACACAGGATGGTTGCATGAATATGTTAGAATATGGGACACAGAAGGGTTTTCATTAATAAGTAAGACTTTGGGAAACAGGAGGGTTGCATGAATATGTAAGACTAGAGACACAGGATGGTTTGTATGAAGACATAAGGCTAGGGGACACAGGATGGTTTTCCTGAATAAATAAGACTAGGGGACACAGGATGGTTTGCATGAATATTTAAGACTAGAGACACAGGATGGTTTCCATGAATATGTAAGACTAGGGGACACTGGATGGTTTTCATGAATACATAACACTATGAGACACAGGAGGGTTTGCATTAATATGTAAGACTAGAGACACAGGATGGTTTTCCTGAATAAGTAAGACTAGAGAACACAGGATGGTTTTCATGAATATGTAAGACTATGGGACACCGGTGGGTTTGCATGAATGTGTAAGACTAGAGACAGAAGATGGTTTGCATGAATACATAAGACTATGAGACACAGGATGGTTTGCATGAATATGTAAGTCTAGAGACACAGGATGGTTTCCATGAATATGTAAGACTAGGGGACACAGGATTGTTTTCATGAATACCTGAGACTATTGGACACAGGAGGGTTTGCATGAATATGTAAGACTAGATACACAGGATGGTTTGCATGAAGACGTAAGGCTAGAGACAGAAGATGGTTTTCATGAATATGTAAGACTATGGGACACAGGAGGGTTACATAAGTATGTAAGACTAGAGACACAAGATGGTTTCCATGAATATGTAAGACAAAGCGACACAGGATGGTTGCTTGAATATGTAAGACTATGGGACACAGGTGGGTTTGCGTGAATATGTAAAATTAGAGACACAGGATGATTTGCATGAATATGTAAGACACAGGATGGTTTCCATGAATATGTAAGACTATGGGACACAGGACAGTTTGCATGAATACATAAAGCTAGGGGACACTGGATGATTTGCATGAATACGTAAGACTAGGGGACACTGGATGGTTTGCATAAATATGTAAGACTATGGGACACAGGAGAGTTTGCATGAATACATAAAGCTAGGGGAGACTGGATGATTTGCATGACAACATAAGACTAGGGGACACAGGATGGTTTGCATAAATACGTAAGACTATGGGACACAGGACAGTGTGCATGAATACATAAAGCATGGGGACATGGCATGATTTGCATGACAACATGAGACTATGGGACACAGGATGGTTTGCATGAATATATGAGAGTAGGGGACACAGGATGGTTTGTATGAATATGTAAGACTATGGCACACAGGACAGTTTGCATGAATACATAAATCAAGGGGACATGGGATGATTTGCATGACAACGTAAGACTAGGGGACACAAGATGGTTTGTATGAATATTTAAGTCTAAGGACACAGGATGGTTTCCATGAATATGTAAGACAATGGACCACAGCACAGTTTGCATGAATACATAAAGCTAGGGGACATGGGATGAGTTGCATGACAACATAAGACATGGGGACACAAGATGGTTTGCATGAATATGTAAGACTAGAGTCACAGGATGGTTTGCATGAATATGTAAGACTATGGGACACAGCACAGTTTGCATGAATACATAAAGCTAGGGGACACTGGATGATCTGCATGACAATATAAGACATGGGAACACTGGATGATTTGCATGAAGATGTAAGACTAGGGGACTCAGGAGGGTTTGCATGAATACATAAGACTAGGGGACACGGGATGATTTGCATGACAACACAAGACATGGGGACACGGGTTGGTTTGCATGAATACATAAAGCTAGGGGACACAGGATGATTTCCATGACAATATAAGACTAGGGGACACAGGATGGTTTGCATGCATACATAAAGCTAGGGGACATGGGATGATTTGCATGCATACATAAAGCTAGGGGACATTGGATGATTTGCATGACAACATAAGACTAGGGGACACAGGATGGTTTGGATAATACATAAGACTAGAGACACAGGATGATTTGCATGACAACTTAAGACTAGGGGATACAGGAGGGTTTGCATGAATACATAAGACTAGAGACACAGGATGATTTGCATGACAGCATAAGACTAAGGGATACTGGAGGGTTTGCATGAATACATAAGACCAGAGACACAGGATGATTTGCATGACAACATAAGACTAGGGGATACAGGAGGGTTTGCATGAATACATAAGACTAGAGACACAGGATGATTTGCATGACAACATAAGACTAGGGGATACAGGAGGGTTTGCATGAATATGTAAATGCTTCATTACGTTAAAACGTACAAGCTAAAGCACACCTGTTAAATATTTGAAGCTGAAGTACATGATATGGAATGAAATAAAATAGTGTAATACATTTTTATTATTAATGCAGTAACATAACTCAAATAGCTTCTGCTTGTATGTAATAAATATTTGTATAAAGTTGTTAACTGTAATACCTTTTTTTGCAGTGCAAATGTTCCAAATGATCAGCACTCTCGTTACAATTGTGGTACCCATAGCGTTTTGTTTGATGGTCCTCATTGTTCATGTATTCTCCATTTGGAATCGTATGGCTCGATTGTACCTCTACCCTGTGGGGACAGTCTCTCTTGCTGTGGCTTGTAAGTAGCCAAAATCTTAAGTGGAGATCTGATGGATACCAGTAAGAAGTCATGTTCTGTTCAATTACAACTTTCAAAGTTTTTAAATTTACATGTGTCATTTGGAACATATTGTTACTGATGATAATTCTTCTCATATGAATTTATAATGCTTTATCTGATAGTATGCTAAAAATAAATGGACTGGGAAGGTCACCAGAACATGACCTTTTTTTATTGGTGTCTGTGAGATCTCCATGTGGGACTTTGGAGCTGTGACTTTAATCAGATTGTTAAGTAACGTCAATATTTTCTTTTATTCACTTTTTTCACATTGAAATACAGTCTGTTTACTGTTCTCTGACTTCATCAATTGAAATGTAACTGTCACTGTTGGCTGATGCAGTAATGATTTGTTGGAAATATAAATTCATATTTTCCTCAAACAGCTATTTTAGTTTGATGGTTAAATAGAACACAAGGATTTGTTGTGACCTCCTTGGAAGAGCCCCTTCAAAATTCATTGAAACTAGTCTCAAAACTCTCCCCTTTTTAACACAAATAAACATTCATATATAAATAGCATTGGGACTGTGTTTGAATTGTATGAAAACCCACTGCTCAGTAGTTAACAGTTAGTCAGTAAGGACTTAAGTTCACCTAACAGTGATATGTAGGGAGAATAGAGAACAACACTCTATATCTGATAAAGTTTACCATAATTAGCATTTATTTTCAGCATAGAACATTTGTTTTCTTTGTCCTAAAACTTAAGCATTCAAAAATTTACTTAAAAAATTTTCCCAAAACCTTTTGAAATTAAGAATTGGCAGACTCCCTTGTCACTGCACCAACAGAGATATTAATGCTACAGTTCTTTTAAATGTAAATGTTTTTAATCTTCAGTTTGTGGGTCTGATAATTATTTAAATTCTTTAATTGTGTAAAATAAATCCACTGACAAGGAAGTAGTAAAATATTGACAGGAAGCATCAGTTATACACTCTTTTGTGACATCATGTAACCCATTAATGATCAAATGTGTAGAAAATACTCAAAGTGTATCATTTTTCATGCTTTCTGGAGAATATTATCTGTAGATTACAAGTCTGTTTCTCCAGTAAGATGTACTCCAACAAAATACTCCAAATTTACCATTAAACTTGGATTGTTGTGACTGTATTACCTGCCTTGACTTAGCTTAGTTTCCTGTTATGTGTAAAGTCATTTTAGAATATGTGTACCTGCAGTCACAGATCTAGAATTGTATTGAAATAATAAGTCATCCCCATTCATAAAATATATATTTATTTGGAAGGGTTCACTGTTACAGTGAAATGTTACTTCATCATTTATGTTTACATTGTTTTGAAAGGGTTCATTGCTACAGTATTTGGAAGGGTTCATTGTTACACTGAAACATCACTTCATTATTCATGTTTACATTTATTTGGAAGGGTTCATTGTTACACTGAAACATCACTTCATTATTCATGTTTACATTTATTTGGAAGGGTTCATTGTTACAGTGAAATATCACTTCATTATTCATGTTTACATTTATTTGGAAGGGTTCATTGTTACACTGAAACATCACTTCATTATTCGTGTTCACATTTATTTGGAAGGGTTCATTGTTACAGTGAAATATCACTTCATTATTCATGTTTACATTTATTTGGAAGGGTTCATTGTTACAGTGAAATATGATACTTCATTATTCATGTTTACATTTATTTGGAAGGGTTCATTGTTACAGTGAAATATCACTTCATTATTCATGTTTACTTTTATTTGGAAGCGTTCATTGTTACAGTGAAATATCACTTCATTATTCATGTTTACTTTTATTTGGAAGGGTTCATTGTTACAGTGAAATTATGATACTTCATTATTCATGTTTGCATTTATTTGGAAGGTTTCATTGTTACAGTGAAATATCACTTCATCATTCATGTTTAGCTGTCAGGTATTTTTTGAAATTTAGCAAAATATATGAAAGATAAGGCATGACCACTTGTCACCCATTTGACCAGGTTGCACCAGCTTTTAAAAATTAAAAAGAATTGGCTTTCTCTCTTGCAGTCATGGAAAAGGACTTAAGACACAAGGAATATTACAAGTGATTTTTAGGTCAAAGATCAAAATACAAAGCAGCTTACACATTTAGGTAAACATTTTGTCAGATGACCAATTAAAATTCTTTTCTTTTCTTTTTTATTATAGCCACACTGCAGTTTTCATTGACAGTGACTTCTACTGGTATGAGTTCAGTACATGCACATTACCTGGTGTACTCAAATATTCAGACCCCTTGGAGCTTAGTTTTATATGGATTGTCCAGTTTCTTCACCCTCATCATTTTGGTTGGATATTTCGCCATGCTTCTCCAAAAAATCAAGCTACAGGCCAGATTTGAAAACATACAAATGGAAGAAAATTCAATGGAGGAATCTCTCATAAAATAGAATTTAAACCATTGAGCATTGAATTGTTAGCTAAACGAATTATTGAAAAATCACAGAATGACAAACTTTTGATTTTTAATTTTAATTTGTTGTCAAACTCACTTGAGTGTGAGGCAAGCCATAACTGTTTCTGGCAGTGGCATGAATTTAAGTTGTTATTTGCATATGTATTTCCTAAACCTCTTGACAGATTCTCATAATATATGGCAAGACTCTTCATGAAGCTTATTCAATGTCTTGAACAACATTTTTTCCTTTTAGTCAGTGTCACAGTAATAAAAAAATTTCCATTAACATTTTGGTTGAGTTTTTTTATTTGCGTCTTTCCTAAAATCAATGATTGATTTTCTTCATACTTTGGATGAATCATTGAGAAACTTGGCTGATTCATTGTGACCCTACCTGGTGATCTTGCAGTCAAGGTCACTACTTTGATTGTGAAAGCCATAGCAATAATGTTAGCTAAGATACCTAACCGTAAAGAATTTGACCAAATGTGACAATGTATCCTGCTGTATATCTTTAAAGCTTGTAGGAATGATGCTAATCTGCCATCAAACTCAAACCAACAGTAGTAAAAATAGGAAAAACCTTAGGGACTTATTCTCAAAAAACTGCATAAACGAATTGGTGAAATTTGAGAAATAGCACGCCAGAATGACGGTTCTTTAAGTTTGTTCTGATGATGCCATCTTTAAATATTGTCACTGTCACTAAATACAGAAAAATCTATAAATGATTTCCCACAAAAATGCTTGACACAATTTGTCCAGAAATATGACAAGAGAGCACCCGATCATCAAGTACTTGCAAGTTTGCACATTGATGCTGGTAGGTGATCAAATATGGCTCCTATTGCTAAATGCACTTTAAAATCTTCTCAGTAACAACTGCAGAATTTGACCTTAAGTTCATACAGATGATACTGATTTGCTATCAGATATTGTCAGCATGACAAAAAATAGAAGATTTTTTAAACAACTCCTTCTCCAAATGCACTGGACAGAATTTTACAAAATTTGGTAGAGTCTTGGCATAAAGTGCTTTTAAGTTTGTGCAAATATGGCTGCTATAACTTTAACTTCTCACAAAACTGCTGATCAGAATTTAACCCAAATTGAAAGAAAACGTCCTGTTTTGTAGGCCTCTTAGATTTATACAAACTATACCAGTCCACTGTGGAATAGGGATGCCTTTACAAAAAGTTGAATAACATGCCAACAACTTTATCTCAGAAAATTTAAGAATATGACCAACATTTACAGAAAATATCTTGGTATTGAGGCTTTTCAATAATGGGCAAACCTAAATCTGATGGAAATATATAACAGAGGGAAACCTTAAAACATGTTTTCGTAACATTTGCTACCAAATGTACTGGAGGAAATTTCTTTAGAAAACATCTGTAACAGACTACTGATTCAGATTGCTTTATCATCTTCTCAGACATTTGTTGTTTTGGGGCAGATGTCAGCTGTCTGACCAATGTCAAGCCATTTTGGACCTCTTGTATAAGCTTGTGTTGTAAATTGTGTTATTCTACTGGATTAGAAAAGAAGAATTTGTTTAATGTAATTGATTATTTGTAGTTCATGAGACTGTGCCAGAATCTTCAAAATCGAATAGTATATTTTAAATCCGTCTTTATTTGACCTTATGCTATGAAATTATATTGTAAAGTAGTATTTTGCTCTTTTGAACAGTATCAGTTCTATGAAAATGTGCATCATCTGCCAGCACAAGAAATTAAATGGATTTTTTAAAACACTTGATTGATCATTAAACATTGATTTCATTTTTGTTATTCCATCTCTCCTTCAGATTTACATCAGGTCAACCTGGATATACAGTTAAATAAACATCTTTTTATATTTGCTGTTCTAATTCATATTTCCTGTTTTTACCAAAATAAATTCTATAATATATTGCTGATTATCACATGAAGTATATTTGATATTTTACAAAAATAATATATAGTAGTCAGAAACATTGAATCTCTTCAGCTTTTATTAATCAGAATCATAGATTGTTTTGTCTGTATGTCTCTTTATCTTCTTGCTTATATTCCGGATGCAAATTTATTTGTTATATTGAAGGAGAAGAAAAATGGTACATAATCAAGAAATGGCAATAATTTTATTTCATGTCTGTGAAAAATGTTGTAGCTGGTGTTAAGTGAATTGTTACAGTAACTGTGCCATTAGTTCTGTATAGCGGGCAAAAAACTTTTTCAGTGTTTTGTTTATTTGCAAACTGTGATCATCATCAGATTAGGTTGGTAAGTTCACATGGAAAAATTTAATATTCAGGTCATTGAAGGCTTACAGATGAAATAAAGACCTTGTCAAGAGAGTTCTTGGTATCAGATTGATAGTTTTCTACAACTGTTTTCTTTGTTGGTAAGGGAGTGCTTTGGTTGTTCTCTTTGCTGGTATTTAGGGAGGGCTAAAATGTTTTCTTCACCAGTAAGGGAGCCTTGCTATAAATGTTTATTCTGTTGGTAAGGAAGTGCTAAATGAATGGCAAATAGAACATTCTTGCATTGAAAGAAGCAGCAATTTTTGGAATTGTAAGCAAAGTTCATTGATATTTTACATTTGCCATCATTGTGAGCTTAAATTCAATAATTTTGCAGAAGGGTTAATGTCCAAAAGAACAAAACCGGATTTTGTTAGACTGGGGCATGCAACATACAATGGTTAAATAATCTCCATGAAAACGATGCCTGTCCTTATAGAATAGTCCAGATGGACCTTTCTGCATGCAGTAAGATGATGGTTAAATAATCTTCATGAAAAGGATACCTGTCCTTATAGAATAGTCCTGATGGACCTTTCTGTATGCAGTAAGATGATGGTTAAATAATCTTCATGAAAAGGATACCTGTCCTGATAGAATAGTCCAGATGGACCTTTCTGTATGCAGTAAGATGATGGTTAAATAATCTTCATGAAAAGGATACCTGTCCTTATAGAATAGTCCAGATGGACCTTTCTGTTTGCAGTAAGACAATGGTTAAATAATCTCCATGAAAAGGATACCTGTCCTTATAGAATAGTCCAGATGGACCTTTCTGTATGCAGTAAGATGATGGTTAAATAATCTTCATGAAAAGGATACCTGTCCTGATAGAATAGTCCAGATGGACCTTTCTGTATGCAGTAAAACGATGGTTAAATAATCTTCATGAAAAGGATACCTGTCCTTATAGAATAGTCCAGATGGACCTTTGTGTATGCAGTAAGACGATGGTTAAATAATCTCCATGAAAATGATGCCTGTCCTTATAGAATAGTCCAGATGGACCTTTCTGTATGCAGTAAGATGATGGTTGAATAATCTGCATGAAAAGGATGCCTGTCCTTATAGAATAGTCCAGATGGACCTTTCTGTATGCAGTAAGACAATGGTTAAATAATCTCCATGAAAACGTTGCCTGTACTTATAGAATAGTCCAGATGGACCTTTTGTATGCAGTAAGATGATGGTTAAATAATCTCCATGAAAATGATGCCTGTCCTTATAGAATAGTCCTGATACACCTTTCTCTATAGGATTAAATGATCATGGTTGGGTATTTATTGATGTGTATTTTTTACCTTATCACTCATAAAGTAAATAAAGTCTGAAGGACTTTATGTTTGTGAGTAATTAGGTAAAATCTACACATCGATAAATACACAACCATGATCATTTAATCATTATAATTCCAATTTCATCCTTTCTACCGTAAATTAACTTATTCCATCAATAATGCATTCAAATTTAAGTAGCGCATACTTTCCTTTCATTAACTGCTTCACATCGCCTCATAATATGTAGCAGACAAATGCTAAATTGTATAGTTAATGATGAATATTAATCAAAGAATATTGGAAAATGTATAAAAAGGGTATAAGTTATACTTATTTGCTGAATTAAAAATATAAAAGATGAAACAATCGTTTCACAATGACGTGTCTGCAGTGTTTATTTATATTGCAAACCGAAAGTAGTCCCACAATTTATCGAAGTGTAAAAAATTCCAGATCAGTATCATGTGACCATTTACATCAAATCATATTGCAGAAAATCCGTAAAATTCATAGAATTGGACTCATCATGCAGTAAGAACTGATTGATGGAGGCAACCATTTTAGCCTGTAATATGTCCCATGATGAAGCTCATAGAATAGTCCTGATGGACCTTTCTGTATGCAGTAAGATGATGGTTAAATAATCTCCATGAAAACGATGCCTGTCCTTATAGAATAATCCAGATGGACCTTTCTGTATGCAGTAAGATGATGGGTAAATAATCTCCATGAAAACGATGCCTTTCCTTATAAAATAGTCCAGATGGACCTTTCTGTATGCAGTAAGACGATGGTTAAATAATCTTCATGAAAAGGATACCTGTCCTTATAGAATAGTCCAGATGGACCTTTCTGTATGCAGTAAGATGATGGTTAAATAATCTCCATGAAAAGGATGCCTGTCCTTATAGAATAGTCCAGATGGACCTTTCTGTATGCAGTAAGATGATGGTTAAATAATCTCCATGAAAAGGATGCCTGTCCTTATAGAATAGTCCAGATCCCATTCAAGAGTGCTCTTAAAACTCACTTATTTTGACTGCAAGAACTTAAAGACCTAATAATGTTCCCTACCTTAAATATTTTCAGCATGTTTTTTATGTTTTTTAATTTCATGGTGTTTGTTTTTTGTAATAATATCATTATATATGTTTTTGTATGTTATACGTGTTGTCTAATATTGTAAATCATTTGGAGCTTCTAAAGATTGGGCACTATACAAAATCCTCATTATTATTATTATTCTTATTATTACTGGGGCCCCGAGTGGTCTAAAGCGATCTCCGTTATGGATCACTGCCATCTCACCTCTGTCTGCGTAGGTTCAAGTCTCGGATTCAGCCAATGTGGGTATGTGAGAAAGCTTGCCATTAGCTTCTTGTGGGTTGGTGGTTCTCTCCGGGGGCTTTTCCCATGTTCTTCCTCCACCATTAATACTGACCACCATGTATAGCATATTGTGTTCTGAAAAATGGCGTTAAGCCCAACAACAACAACAACAACAACAATTATTATTATTATTATGGACCTTTCTGTATGCAGTAAAACGATGGTTAAATAATCTCCATGAAAAGGATACCTGTCCTTATAGAATAGTCCAGATGGACCTTTCTGTATGCAGTAAGACAATGGTTAAATAATCTTCATGAAAAGGATACCTGTCCTTATAGAATAGTCCAGATGGACCTTTCTGTATGCAGTAAGACGATGGTTAAATAATCTTCATGAAAAGGATACCTGTCCTTATAGAATAGTCCAGATGGACTTTTCTGCATGCAGTAAGACAATGGTTAAATAATCTCCATGAAAAGAATACCTGTTCTCATAAAATAGTCCTGATATACCTTTCTGCATGCAGTAAGACAATGGTTAAATAATCTTCATGAAAAGGATACCTGTCCTTATAGAATAGTCCAGATGGACTTCAGCATGCAGTAAGACAATGGTTAAATAATCTCCATGAAAAGAATACCTGTTCTCATAAAATAGTCCTGATATACCTTTCTGCATGCAGTAAGAACTGATTGATGGAGGCAACCATTTTAGCCTGGAATATGTCCCATGATGAAGACCTTTTGCATCCTTTTTGTGTGGATAGCTAAACTTGCTAAAAAGCCAGGATTGTGCTGAGGTGCCAATAAACCCTCTGCTTGTATGCCATCATATTTTACTTCATAAGATGATGTTGATCACATTTATTATATATATATACATATACCTTTTAGCTTGCATTTTTATTGGAGGAGAAACTTGAGCAATTTAGTGGTCCACATGTGAATTGTCACACAAAGAAAATGGTGTCAGAATTTACCATTTCATGTATCATAAACTCACTATATCAGCAGTCAGCTGTATATTCACAGTCAAAATTAAAAAGCCACATTTAAGGACAAAATTGCTAAATTTTATGACAATGCAAAAATCATTTTATATATTGAAAACTTTTTTGAGCACAACATTCCAGTTCAAACCCCCCTCACCCCAATATTCTTAAGATATTTTTTGTTAAGCCAAGGTAGTGAAATTTAGAAATCTATGAAAGGAATTAACAATAAGAAAACCTTAAGTTAAAAAATTCTATATTTGAGTAAGTTCTTGTAATAATGTAAAACTTGTCAGACTTAGGATTTGAGTGTCTTGGTCAGAATGGTTCAAGAATAGAAGATATGGCCAGTCAAAAAGGCATAACAGCAAGCATTGAGCTACTACTGACCAGATGCCAGTCCATGTTCCATAGTGACAGAATTATTGTAGCACCAATAGCATTGGCCTTGTAAATAGATACCAGTCATTGCCCCACAGTGACTGAGAATTATTGTAGCACCAAAACCATTGACCTAGTGAATAGATACCAGTCATTGCCCCATAGTGACAAAATTACTGTGGCACCAAAAGCATTGACCAAGTGAATAGATACCAATCATTGCCCCACTGTGACAGTATTGTTGTAACACCAATATTGTTGACCTAGTGAATAGATACCAATCATTGCCCCACAGTGACAGAATTATTGTTACACCAATATTGTTAACCTAGTGAATAGATACCAGTCATTGCCCCACTGTGACAGTATTGTTGTAACACCAATATTGTTGACCTAGTGAATAGGTACCTGTCATTGCTCCACTGTTACAGAATTATTGTACCACCAATAGCATTGACCTAGTGAATAGATACCAGTCATTGCCCTCTGTGACAGCATGTTGTAACACCAATAGTGTTGACCTAGCGAATAGATACCAATCACCCCCCAGTGACAGTATTGTTGTAACACCAATAGTATTGACCTAGTGAATAGATATCAATCACCCCCAGTGACAGTACTGTTGTAACACCAATAGCATTGACCTAGTCAATAGATACCAATCACCCCCCAGTAACAGTATAGTTGTAACACCAATAGCATTGACCAGTAGTGAATATATACCAATCACCCCAGTGACAGTATTGTTGTAACATCAATAGCATTAACCTAATGAATAGATACCAGTCATTGACCCACAATCACAGAATTACTGTAGCACTTGCTTGTATCAAACTCGCTTATCACTGACTCAAAGTAGAAGCCAATTTATTTTTTTGAGTGAAGTTATGCAGATATGTAGAACAAGTGATAATTAGCTACTGGAATTTTATTTTTTATTAAGAATTTAATTCACAGCAATCAAACTAATGATGTTGAAACTCAACATTTTACCTTTCATGTTCATGGGTCTAGGTGGCCATACTATAATCAAAAGTTGTTGTTTAATAGTCTTGAATCAAGCATTTGGCTTTACTTCTCCTTAAATAATAATTGAGGATATTATATGTAACACTGTTTGGTTCTGGACTGTGTCAGGTTTCATTATCATGTGTGAAGTTTGTGATGTTGTAAAGGTTCTTTTCCACATATTTAGTGTCTCTAGTAACATGTCGGGATTACATTCTCATTATCTCACTTGGTAGAGCATTAAATGCTTAATCCAAGAGTTATTCATTTCATATCAGATCGGGCCAGCCAGAGTTTGCTGCCTCAGTATATTCTGGGAAATCCATTTAGCCCCCATTTACTCAGTATACTCTGTGAAATCCATTTAGCCCCCATTTACTCAGTATATTCTGTGAAATCCATTTAGCCCCCATTTACTCAGTATATGCTGTGAAATCAGTTTAGCCCCCATTTACTCAGTATACTCTGTGAAATCCGTTTAGCCCCCATTTACTCAGTATATGCTGTGAAATTGGTTTAGCCCCCATTTACTCAGTATATTCTGTGAAATCTGTTTAGCCCCATTTACTCAGTATATGCTGTGAAATCCATCTAGCCCCCATTTACTCAGTAGATGCTGTGAAATCCGTTTAGCCCCCATTTACTCAGTATATGCTGTGAAATCCATTTAGCCCCCATTTACTCAGTATATGCAGTGAAATCCATTTAGCCCCCATTTACTCAGTATATGCTGTGAAATCTGTTTAGCCCCCATTAACTCAGTATACTCTGTGAAATCCGTTTAGCCCCCATTTACTCAGTATATGCTGTGAAATTGGTTTAGCCCCCATTTGCTCAGTATATTCTGTGAAATCTGTTTAGCCCCCATTTACTCAGTATATGCTGTGAAATCCATCTTGCCCCCATTTACTCAGTATATGCTGTGAAATCCATTTAGCCCCCATTTACTCAGTATATGCTGTGAAATCCATTTAGACCCCATTTACTCAGTATATTCTGGGAAATCCATTTAGCCTCCGTTTACTCAGTATATGCTGTGAAATCCATTTAGCCCCCATTTACTCAGTATACTCTGTGAAATCCGTTTATCCCCCATTTACTCAGTATATGCTGCGAAATTGGTTTAGCTCCCATTTACTCAGTATATTCTGTGAAATCTGTTTAGCCCCCATTTACTCAGTATATTCTGTGAAATCCGTTTAGCCCCCATTTACTCAGTGTATGCTGTGAAATCCATTTAGCCCCCATTTCCTCAGTATATGCTGTGAAATCCATTTAGCCCCCATTTACTCAGTATACTCTGTGAAATCCGTTTAGCCCCCATTTACTCAGTATACTCTGGGAAATCCATTTAGCACCCATTTATTCAGTATATGCTGTGAAATCCATTTAGCCTCCATTTACTCAGTATATGCTGTGAAGTCCGTTTAGCCCCCATTTACTTAGTATATGCTGTGAAATCCGTTTAGCCCCCATTTACTCAGTATATGCTGTGTGAAATCCGTTTAGCCCCCATTTACTCAGTATATGCTGTGAAATCCGTTTAGCCCCCATTTACTCAGTATACTCTGGGAAATCCATTTAGCCCTTATTTACTCAGTATATTCTGTGAAATCCGTTTAGCCCCCATTTACTCAGTATATGCTGTGAAGTCCGTTTAGCCCCCATTTACTTAGTATATGCTGTGAAATCTGTTTAGCCCCCATTTACTCAGTATATGCTGTGTGAAATCCATTTAGCTGCCATTTACTCAGTATATGCTGTGAAATCATTTACTCAGTATACTCTGGGAAATACATTTAGCCCTTATTTACTCATTTACTCAGTATATTCTGTGAAATCCGTTTAGCCCCCATTTACTCAGTATATGCTGTGAAATCCGTTTAGCCCCCATTTACTCAGTATCTTGGTGATAATAGTGTGCTCAAAGTGCCATTAGAAACCAAACAAACATTCCCATGAATACATCTACATATAAAAAGTATGAATATGTTAAGTCCCATACTTTGTTTGCCAATTTAGATCTGAGAATTACTGTATTACATACATATAAATCAAGTCAAACCATAAACTGCAGTTGTCAGGAGTAATTAGTAGAACAAACAACATAAATCCAGATATCATCCACAGCGCATTATGCTGATTGGGGTAAATGGAGTGGTAACAAGCTTAACAAGTTAGGCACAAGGTTAACTGCAATGGTCTGTGTTGTTCATTATCAGACTGTACATTTAAGCAAGTATATATGGTATATGATTCTTTTCTTTAATCTGGTGCATTCAAAATACAGATGCCAATATTCCAGATCTTACCAACAAAGTTTTTGTATGTCCATATTATATGATGGAATGTAAATGTTATCCTTGCCTTGTTTCTCTGATTCATTTTTTTGATTAAGGTCACTGTGGCATAGCAATTGTGTACATATTCTTAGGAATTGAAAAGGCAACATTTACTTTTTTCTACATTTACCTGTAAACATTTATACTGTATTCGTAGATATTATACATTTCATTTTGTCATCTGGGTACGATTATGCCTACAATCAAAGCTTTCATGTAAAACATTTAATATATATTTTTACTTTGCCTGTTATATGGAGAAACAAATAATAAAATACTTTAGAAGAATTTTTATTTTACAGGTGTAAAGTATTTTACTGTGGTGATCATGAATTTGAATATTTTATGCCTTAATCTCATGACAGGATGCACACCACAGGTTACATTTTAATAATCAGCCTTATTGTTTATTATTATTGTTACTAGAAGCAAACAAATTTACTATACAAGTTTTCTATTATTGCTTGAATTAGTTTGATATCTTCACTTGTCTTCAGTGTATTTTAATCAAAAAGAGTGTTCAACCGTACCATATGCCTAGTCTTACATTCTCTATATGTATGTTCTACCGAGAATGTTATCCTTGCCAATCATTTCTTTGAATATTTTGTTTTTCATTTAGGTCACTGCAGGAGAACATTTCTATACCATGTTTACAGTTAAGTTTCAAATATTTCTTATTAAATTGAAATGGCTACATTTTTTCTGTTTACATTTTTTAAACTTTTGTACATATATTCTTTGTAAAAATGTATGCTGTGTTTATAGATTATAAAGTTTCATTTACAGTATAAGTATAATATGCCTAAAATAAAATAAAATAAATTCTTGATACTGTACAAAACATTTAAAGAATGCATAACACTTTAATATATATTTTTACTTTGCATATTTTATGGAAATATAATTGGAATAAATGAGCTGAGAAATTTTGTGTGTGGACTTGTTTCAGTTTGCTCAATAGATCATGAATTTGTGTATTCTTTCTCTCTCTCTCTCTCTCTCTCTGGTAGATTGCACACAACTGGGTTCATTTATGATCACTCTGTCTCTTTCTCTGTGGTAGATTGCACACAACTGGGATCATTTAGAAAGTCAACCTTATTTTTACTAGAGATAAAGATTTTTGCTAAATGAATTTTTGGCTATCATATAAATTATTTTATATCTCACTTTTCCTTAATTAATAAAAGTCTTAAAACATTGGGGTGGGATTTTTTTGTGCTAGATAACCTTCATTAAGTGCCAGAAAGTTTATGTTCAACCTGTGGTGTTGTCATTATCTGTGGTGTCACTGACGTTATATAAATATACACCTTTGATATTTCTCATGTAAGTCATTGTATTTGTTTTTGACAGCTTCTTTCGATAGAAAGGAAATCTTACAATGCATACATTATGTACACTTTGATGGCATCAGATACAAATTACATGAATTTATGTCAAGTCTAAAGCATTTAATATTTTTTATGATATTTCTTTATGCATATATTAGAAAGGTGGATTGATAATTGTAATCAAGGCACTTGCTATTTATGCATGTCAACTAAGGGTATAATTGCCAACATACTGCTCTGGTGGCCTAAATGGTTAGAGCATGTGCCTCTGATGCAGAAAGTCGCGTGTTTGAACCTGGGCCGAGTCATGATAAAACTTAAAATTGGAACCAGCAGCTGCCATGCTAGGCACTCAGCATTTAAGAGGTTAGTGCTAGAAATGGTTGGCCTGGTGTCAGGAAGATTTGACTGGGTTGACCCTGGTGCTACATGTCTGTGGCATGATGTGCAAGTGCTAGAAATAACTACAAGCAGCAGCTGAGAGGGTGAAAAGACCTTTTGCTGAAATGTCATTTTAAAAACTAAAACCTCGTATGAAAAAAATAAAAAATATAAGTGTAATAAAACCAAACAGAAGCATCTAACTTTACCTAGAGTTTCTCTAATTGGGTTAGTTTATTTTGTTACTTTATCTAAATTTATATATTGTTTCTGTTTACCCAGCGGATGTTTCAATGAGGTCGCACCATCTCTGCTGCTATAATTAAATCATTATTATATCAACCAAATATTTTATCAAGACCTACACTATATCTTGTTCTGGGATCGTGTAAATGTATTGTTATGAATCCATGCAGAGTAGATTGATTGTACTTTTGAAAAGAAATTTTTGAATATAATCATGTCCATATCCCCACTACACCAAGTCTGGTGAATATTTTGCATCAATTTTGGTGATAAAATCAATAATATCGTTACCATCCTCATCCAACAATTTTGCATTTTCATTAAAATCTATAAGCACATCGTAGCATCTCTGATCATCTACAGATGGTGCAGCTAAATATAACATATCCCACTTGAGCCATCTCATTGTTAGATTAAGCAACAATTGTGTCTTACCAGGCCCAGGTGGACCTATGATAATTGCTCTGATAGAATTTGGTTCGATGCAGAGCACCCACCCCCACCAGTAGATTAACTGCATTGTACCTAATTTAGTTCCGTCTGATAAATTAACATTACTTTGACTTACAAATGTGTTTAACTCCGTTGTATCAGCAATTATAAAATCAAGTTCGGCATCGTATAACATTTGTACAATATCGTTTATGATCATACGATCCTCCTTGGATGAATTTACTGATTATTTTTCTGCCAAGATCTTTTGCGAGTTTATTTTCAAAATTCAGTATTTCGATCATCAAAATATTTATTTTGTTGTAGTAACCAAACTTGTTTCTGTGGATGATATGATATAATTGCTCACTTAAAACGAACGATATTAATATTTTCACAACAAGCATATAATGTTATAAAACTATTGGAGCCCAACCGCGTTCACTATAATGTTTTCCAAACCAAACAGCGACAATCTGATGGTTTGTCAGTGCAAATTCCAACGACTCGATACAGGTGAATCCAGTCAGGTCACAATCACAACTCTGGTCATCTCATGTGTTGGATGTCCAAATCTCATAAAATACGCAGATCACTCTCCAATTCCAAGAAAACTTTGTGGGTAACATGCAACCATATCAACTGAGATAACATCCTTATAATCGTATTTAGTATTTCACAATCTGCCGTGTCCATATTTGATACAACTGCATTGCATGTCTTCAAGAAATTTCAACCGTGTTGGTTTCCATGAATTTTCCTTCTGAGCAAAATGATCAGCAGCAATGGAACAGAAAAATAATTACTCAGTAATTGTTTAGCATCGTAGGTGTATTTCAATGCAAGATTTTTCATTTCATCATGGAGAGATTGTGCACAGTAAATATATCCATTAGGTCGTACATATTGATAATAGTTTCCATCATTGGAACTTTGAATCAACCACATGGATACAGGATTGCTTTTACTGATATTTCTGATAAAATCAAGCATATCACCATTATAGAACTTAACAGTTCAATTTCGTGTAAATAGTTTTATAACCGAAGTCCATGCATGCACATTATAATCAATAATATTTATTGGAGCTCCTTTCAATTTATATTTCGATTCATACAAAATCTCTCTGGTTATTGTTTTTACCATTATTAGAAATTTTAATTTCTTTCCCAGTTCAGCGACCTCTTTGATGGATGCTCCAGTATCTTTAACTGTTTCTGCCCACGCATTTATTTTTTCATGTCCTAAATCCATTAAACAGTTTCCACATATCACATTTGTGAAATGTTCTCTAATTCGCTCAGCTATGCAATTTAGGAGTGACAGTTTCATCGCTTTGAGATCATTAACGCTAGGTTTATCATGCAGTGGATATATCGCATAAACAACTGCAGTCACATTATACTCTCATTCATAATAAGGTCAATAGCAGTCAGCATTCCTGGTTTGGAATTTTTATTTAACTTTACAATATCTCCAGTGAAATGTAATCGAACAGGTTCACGTTTGTCACGGATAATCCAAGTATTGTTTACTTTCGCTACTGTTATATTCAGTTACTTAACTGTCTGTGTGGCAATTAGCTGTCAGTGGAGCAGCATAATTTGTAACAATGCAAATTAGTAAAAGGGCATTACACTTTTGACTTTGTCCCTGGTAAATTCAGAAAAATAGTACGTCACCTCCAGCTTGCGTGTGTAATACAGCTAAGTTATTTTTAGTTCTCCAGGTAAGATAGCTGGTATCACGGTACCAATTGTTTCTCCATATACCTCAATGCTAATGTTCTGTGAAATAAATATACTTTCTGTCCTACTTGGGCATGCATGTCACACACTGCCATATAAAACAATGCTAGATTGTCAATTTGACAATGACATAACCAGGTACTCCATTGCATTTAAGAGAGATAACTCTACTGGAACTAGACAGTGGTTAGAGTTATCTAGTCACAACAAGCACATTTTCAGCCATGTGTACCATATTTTAAAAAAATCATAAATAATACAAAATATGATCTAGATAGAAATTAACACAAACTCACATGTTGCCAAGAGGCTCAACATTTTTTTTAAGCCAAACAGAAGGTACAACTCTTACATAATGCACCAATCACAGCTAGAGTTGTTCTTTAATTCTGAATACAATGTTCCATACACCTTAAGCTCCGCCCACCTGGACTTGCGCAATTGGTACCGTTATACCTATAGCAAACCTTAATTTTTCCAATAATCTGTGAAATAGTTCGGGACTGTATAAGTAACAAATATACTTAGTCTCACTTGTGAAAAACAATTTGATGAGGTACTAGCCTATGTCTTATATGAATGTGTATAGAAATGTCATTGAGCTGTTTGAACTATTGTTTTCATACTTTTGCTTCACCATCAAAATCATCTTTTGAAATAAAATGAATTCTTTCAACTATGAGTTGTATCTTACTCATATCAGCACTTATTGAACTTCACATAGGTGATCTGGGATAAATCACATTATGTCATATTATGTAATAACTAGGTCAAAGGTCAATGTACCAAATAGTATGTACCTGTCCTACTTCAAAATGTACAATTCACCTAAAAGAAAGGAATTTATATTTGTTTGGTAGGTGCAGAACTTAACATCAGAGACCGGTGGACATGACCCAATCTTATTATAAAGTATAAGCTTTGACCACTTTACACTATCTGCAGATACAAGAGGTCACTAACCACCAGCTAGTCCTCACACAAAGGTCCACCTACCCATCCTCATTGTAACACAAATAGTAAGCTTTCCTCCTTTGTAATGTGAATAAAATTGTTTCAATAAGCCAATCAGTCACCAGATATAGTAAATCACAGCTTATAAGTGGTTATGTTGGATTGGGGGGGGGGGTGAAATTAGGGGAATAAAATACAGAAAAATGCCAAATATAAACACTAAGTATAGCACATCAAATGGAGTTAAAAACAGGAGGAATGTGTTTATCTAAAAGGGAGAGGTAGCTTATGATAAAGGAATTAAAGGAGGCAAAATCAGCAATGTGAGAAATGAGAAGTGAAAGTTTGATGACCTTACCTTGGACAAATATATGGGGCAGGGCCCAACAGGTCCAAGGACAGCCCAAAGGCAACTGTGCTATAACATCCCTTACAGGTACCCAAATGTCAAGTGAAGTTGTGTTCATTTCCATCTAATATAAAAGGGTGAATAATTTAGATAATATAGATACATATAAAATATATTTCTTCTACATAAGAATTTAATAATAATTGGCATAAGATAGAGATAAACTTATCTCAGATCCAAGCAGAACATACCTTATCAGTTTTTAAACTTGTAAACTTTACTGTGAGAAATTATTAAATTGCTTCTACTTACATTTGCATCACGATTGAGGGCTAATATAATACTTCACAAATCTTCTCTTTATTTTCATAACCAGTCACTGAAAATGTGAGATTTTATTTCCTTGAAATGTTATGACTGGTGTAAGGGAGATGACTGAATGATATACATAAGGTGTGGTAACCTCTAATACAGTATCCATGTAATATAGATGAGTTCATCAACAACCTGTATTAACTTCATTGCAATTAAATTATCTTAAAATACATTACTGATAAAGTGAGAACCTAACATTTAGACTCCTATATTTAGTGGAGACCTCAAGAGTCATGTAATTTTAATTTCTAAGATGACGCAGCTCTTTCATATCACATAGTTCATATTTTCTACAATGCCGGCATGTAGAGTGCAGCCTTCCATAACCATGCAGATATCATCTCATGCCAATTTGGATTCTTGCGATGGGATGCAAAGTTTCAAGAACAGTGTGGATTTGAATGGAATGAATACGCACTGTGTGACTAAAATGGTTATCATTCTGTAATGTTGGACCAAACATGGAAATTCCACAAGAGCAGCTTGACAGAAAGAAATAGGATTAATTGAAAGTCAATAGTAGATTATAATTGGGCTTATACAAGTGCCAATGGGAAATGATGACTTAAGGAAACTGTTCTTGTTTGTTGGTATTCACTGCTACTTCAACAAAAGGGAATGCAAGAGAACTGAACTAACTACATGAACAATTTCAAAGCAGGAAAGTGTAATAAAAAAAGGACAATTAGAGCAGGACGATTCAAATCAAAGTGTGAAGGAATACCATATCCTTAATAAATTACCTAAAAGTTACTCATGCCAGAACATCCCACATGGTACAAGTGATCTCTCTACAAGTGTACTTAGAGTGTTCTCTATCCTGGTTTATGGCATGCCTTACAAGAACAAGATAGCTGTTTTTGTACACATGATTTTTCATCTTTTGCAGGTAAAATAGCCAATATTTGGCCAAAATCAACTATATTATGTTTCCATAACTTATTTTGTTGCATGCATTCCAATCTAGGAGGTAACAGCACATACATAAAGGCATCAGGTAACACAAGTCTATATCTATCATAGCTATAGTTATCAAAAGTCCCCATCCAAAGCCAACCTGTGCTATTTTCTGAAGATTTCATACATTTTATTCTTAAAGAACTTTCAATATTTGACCAAAACTGTTCAGCACACATTTGTTTTCCTACATCAAACTAGTATAGTTCATAAATGCCGCCCACATGTATGCGTTTCTATGGATACACTGTGAGGCTATTCTTTCCTTTAGGTATCACGGTACCAATTGTTTCTCCATATACCTCAATGCTAATGTTCTGTGAAATAAATATACTTTCTGTCCTACTTGGGCATGCATGTCACACACTGCCATATAAAACAATGCTAGATTGTCAATTTGACAATGACATAACCAGGTACTCCATTGCATTTAAGAGAGATAACTCTACTGGAACTAGACAGTGGTTAGAGTTATCTAGTCACAACAAGCACATTTTCAGCCATGTGTACCATATTTTTAAAAAATCATAAAAAATACAAAATATGATCTAGATAGAAATTAACACAAACTCACATGTTGCCAAGAGGCTCAACATTTTTTTTAAGCCAAACAGAAAGTACAACTCTTACATAATGCACCAATCACAGCTAGAGTTGTTCTTTAATTCTGAATACAATGTTCCATACACCTTAAGCTCCGCCCACCTGGACTTGTGCAATTGGTACCGTTATACCAGCTGTTCATGTATTTTAACTCCCACTGACATCCGGCAGAAATGTATGTACGATTATTAAATACGGTGTGTTTGGAAATTGAAATAAATCCACGTTGCAGTTTATAATAATTGTGATTTATTCAGTCTAAATGATAACTTGTAGGTAACTGCATAATAATTTCTGAAACATATCAGCATGGATGGGTCCGTGGTAGTGTTAGCGTGGCGGATTCTCATACTCGAGGCCTGGAGTTCCTATCCCGTAACTGATGAATGTCGACGGTAGTGAATATATCCCAATTTTTCATTAAAAATGTGGGGGTTCCAGCCCCAAAGTGATTTCATGTGCACCCCCACACCACGTCAAACAACGTGGTGAATGCATGTTGCACTCTCCCCGAGGTTTGATATTGGGGTGTTTGCACATTAAATTGAAAGGCCTAGACATCCCTCTGAATCTCAAAAATTTCGTTTCGATTAGGGATCCGCTGGGTGGGGTGGGCCTCTTTCCAAGTATTTGTGGATCCTCAAAAAAATAAACAGTAGCGTGATGTGAGCTCTCAATCTCACTGAATGATATCCCACACAAGAACATTCAGAAAGAATGTTAGAAGAAAAGAAAAAGCCTCATGGGGTGCCCATCGGAAAGGTCTCACAAAAGGATCCTACGGAAAGGGGAAAGGCAAATGAAGGAACCCGCTCATCATTGTCCTATGCTACTGCTTAATTTTTGTTTAGAAATACATTTAAATGTTGTTGTTTTTTTATAATGAATTACGAAAATAGTAATGCTATTATTTCTGAAATTCATGATGGTATAAAAATTTCTGGTCAACTTAATCCTGTAAAAATTATTTGTGATTTTGAATCATTACAACAACGAATATCCAATTAATACATTATGGAGTCATTAAGTGGATTCAACGATCGATGCTAGAATCCGCAGCGACGGTCAATGACGCACAAGTTGAACAACTCGTTTCACTGGCAAGCGCGATTGGGCAAATTAGATCAGATTTTTTTCACGAATACGAAACAAAAAAGATTGTGAATGCTAGCGTAAGACGGTTGAGAAAGATTATGTCAGTGACTTCAACGATTCATAGTAAAAATGAAAATGAAAGCGCTGTCACCAGTGACTGTGACAGTAAAAATAGTGAAAAGGTCAGTAACAGCTTAACAAAGTGAACGTATTAAATCCTTGACAGTGTATTATTTTTTAATTTCTGATGATAATATTTATTCAGAATCGGATTCAATGATTTTATCAAAGATACTTATTTATTTTTGGGGGGTCGATAATCTGAATAATTTGACTAATAGTCTTAATAAATTTGAGTAATATACCCATCAATCTGAAGAATTTAACCAATAATCATAATAATTACGGGTCAGATCTGATAGCGATGATAAAATCATTGAGTCAATAATCAAAAATATTAATAACAATGATAAATTCATTGAATCTGAAATCATAATAAACTTGAACTATATTCCCATCATTTTAATGAAATTGTTTGACAATCCGATTTAATTTGGGCAATATACCAATCAATTTAATGAAATTGTTTGATAATCTGATTTAATTTAGGCAATTTACCTTCAAATCTGTGAAATTAACTCAATGATAAAATCATTAAATCTGAAATCAATGATAAAATCATTGACGATAAAATCAATGATAAAATCATTGAATATAAATTCGTTAATGAATTTTACTAATAATCTGATTTAAAATGGGTAATATACCCATCAATTTGATGAAATTGTTTGATAATCTGAAAAATTAGTGGTATTATGCCAAACGATTGATTAAATTGTTCGATGATCTGAATAATTATATGTAATATACCCATGAATTTGATTAAATTAGATTTTTATTCTGAATCAGAATATAATATTTTTTATTCTGAGAATGATATTTATTCAGAGTCAGATTATGATAGTTTTAAGCTGATCAAATTCATTGCAAGAATGTGCATAATTCAGAATCTGATCTCTATCGCACACAATCGTAATATGCTCTCGCTGCAGCTCATTTAACTGTTCTTGCATTAACAAAAATTCTTCATCACCTTATTCATCAATAATTATATTAACACTAAATTTTTCTATGTTTAGAAGTGTCAATATTGTTCTGACGGCACTTTCAAGTATCTCCTTGTTGTATATAAAAATTCTCGCCTGCTGGTACATATATAATACCACATAAATAATTGTGAGTTCGTAGACTCAGAAACAGATTCTATAAAATCCTCTACGAACGCACGTACATATTTATGTTCAAAACTTCATGTCGCAAATCAAGCAAGTATCCGGTCTGGTCAGGAAGCTTGACATGTATCCGTGCCAATAGCCGATTATGACATTGCAGATAAAATGGATTAACGGGTTCTAACACAATCAAAAATCCAGGGGATGCTTGAGGTGTGAATGTATATAAAATATATCTCTGCTGGGCCTGACTGGATTTTTCAATATCTACTTAATAGCTGACATGAATTGCATCACATACAAGACTAAATGCGATCGTTGATGTTATATTTACAACACCTAGTGATATATGACGACAACCACCGTAAGGATCATTGTTGTGCTTGAGGATGTTTGCCGGTGGGGCTATTTTGCTCCATGCTTCAAGTACTTTGGAGAAAAAAAATAATCATCAATAACATTAACAACTGATTTTGTTAAATCATCGGCGTTGAATTCTGGTACATAAAAATTGATAAGTCTGGTTTGGTTATTTTAAAGTGTTCGAGAACAAATTTCCTTGGGTGATAATAATTGTTTTTTTTTTTTACAATGAACCAACATTCCATGTCCGTAGAAAGCTACTATTTGAATGATTACTCTATTAAGAAACTTGTGATCTGATGCAACCTGGTTTAGATGCTGTATTTATTCAATGATCTGTTGTTTTGTATTATCATTGTAGTGTTGTGATATAAAAGAAAATAGATTTAGTAGATCGCCGTGTACTCGGTTATATTCTGAATTAATTTCTTTGGAAAATGAGTTAATATACTCTTCATCGATATAATCAGTTTCATCTTTGCTAAAATGATATAAAGATTTTGATAAGTTAGGAAGTCTTTCACCATCAGCTGTAGTAAAATAAAGTTTTTCACTATCTACCTGTGATTCAATATTCAACCATGATTGTCTTTTCATATATTCTGGAAGTTTTAAAAATATTCTCTTGTCCGTGGGATAATTGACTCGTTTAGATTCTGGTGGTCCTTGATAAACCGGTGGAACCTCAGGCCATCCTAATACAGTTCTGATCTATGAAGAATATATAGATTTGATTATATGCTGGAATTGATCGTTCATTTGTTCGCTCTGTTTACTACCCGTAGGCATACTCAAGACATTCTAGTCTGGTGTTCCGTCTGTTTTTATTTTATACGAAACCACAAGTCAATTATTTGCTTGCAGCCCACCGAAAGAATATGATCTAATATTTGGCCAGCTTGTAATTGTGCTAGTGGAACTTCTTTGGCTGGAATCGCAGTTGGAAAGTTAACATTTAACTCAGGATTGGTTGAGCTTGCTGATATCATTGTTGTTTTTGACGGCGTTGTATTCGTGACGATCTGTTGTGGTAATTCGTTCGATGTTGACATTTTTATTATTTTTTAAATCCTGACCCTAAATCATTCGTAGATTCTGACACAGTCATTCCCAATGGTACATTTGTATATTCGCGGTAAATATTAATCATTTGTGTGAACTCAGTATCTGATATTATTCCATCGCTGAGACCTGATGGTATAAACGAAGATAATTTGGAGTATGCTAGCGTCGCTGTATGTAATTTTACTGCATACTCGTGTACTTATCAACCGCGCACGCGGATATATATATATATATATATATATATATATATATATATATATATATATATATATATATATATATATATATATATATATATATATATATATATTGGCGATGATATTAAGAATATCAGTAATTCTTGTTACAACAACGACGCCGATTCCTATCGCTGGTGCTATTACATATGTATCTTTTCGTTGCCATATCATCGTCTGATTTGGTTCTCTCACATTGATTATTGTGCATGTGCTCATATTGAGATCGCCATACATAATATCTCCAATTGGTATGATGCGTCCAGTAATCTATCTCATTAATGTGTTAAGACTGATTCCTCTGATTTTTTAATTTTACCGTTTTAAGTAAATACGGCTAAGTTATCTTCTGTTGCATCTGGAACCCGCAGAATAATATTTGTCAACGGGATATTGCTCGTATTTAATCTTCTTTGTTGATCCTGAAAAACAACCAATTCAATTTGGTCCACATTTGCGAGACCCAAAAGACCAGCAAGTTCATTTTTGACCTCGTTAAAAGTTGCATATTTGGATAAATTGCCTTGCTTAGTCTTACTCAGGCGAGATCGTCGGTAAATATCTACCATTGTATATTAACTAAGATCTGTTTAAAATGTGGTATACTCGTGTACAACTTTATGAGGTGGTATTATGGACTTTGACAAGGCGACGAATACATCAATTACCTCACGGCCACATATTGGCGGATCGGTTATTGTCTGTGTTAGTAATGTTGATAACAAACGGGAGTTTGAAACCCACCGATATATTTAAAAATTCTTTTGGTGGTACCAGTTCATACGAATCGAAATAAACAATTCCACGTAGATCACCCCGCCTATGCAACCCAGTGAGTATCTTTTCCAGAGTTTTTATCTAGATCAAGGACACCATTTGTTTCCTGGATATTTTGTTGTTTTTCTAATTGATCACGCATACAACGCCTGAATATTTTTTATATTTAATCGCTTAGCAGCATCAGGTAAATCAAATTTGGACATAGGAAGAATCAACGATGTGTCTCAGGGACCCTTAGACATTTTCAGTACTACGAATGAGGGGTTCCTGGCAGTTTTAGACCCCTTTCCCTTTTATTGAAAGTTTTATTCCGTGACCTGTTACTTTCTTTAATGTCATCCCAGCAACAGTTCCAACAGTATCAAGTGCAGCTGCTTTTGCAACAGTTGGGGCTTCAGCGGCTATTAACGCTGGTATAGCTGCAAGAAGTGGAAAGATAGCACCCGTCTTTGCTATATCTTTAATGGCGCCTGACACCAGGCCGACCAGTCCTAACATACGACATTATAATATCATGAGTGATTTAATTACCTGTTTGGAAAACAGTACATGTTTTTTACTGGGGCATCAATAACTCTCATTCTTCCACCAACACCTTCAAGCAACATTGCTTTGTCTGAGAGTATGACAGTGGTTGCTCTATAGTTAGCAATAGCTCCTCTTGCCGCACGACCTCGAAAATGTATATCAACGACTGATTGTCCAAATAAATCCAAGTGTTCCAGTGAAACATAATAGATCGGATACAGCATAGTAAAATCTAGTTGTGATATATGCAGACCGGAATCAATAGTTTGATCACGTCCCATGAATGTTATCAAACGCTGTTGCACGTGCTACATGATTATTTTCAAAATTCAGTAATATATCCTCAGCTAGTTCTTGATGTCCATTTATTCTCATTGAAAACTCAGTAATACCAAGTTTGTCAAATAACATTATACTGTGTGTTTGTGAGTTTACTCATTCAGTATTTAGGAAAGCAACAAATATATGTCGCGGTACTGATACAGATACACCTTGTTGTGATGCTATCTGCCATGTGAATAAACCATTAGAAGTACTTTGAAAACTATCTGTAGTCATCGTCAGCCATGATAATGTTGATTTACCACCCTAGTGCATAAAAGAAAGTAGCCGTTGTTCTTCAGAGTGATGGTATAATTATTGGTATCCACAATGAAAGTTTTGTTAGTATTACTTTACCAGCATCAACAACAGCAGCAGTTTGCCAGATTGCAATATCGTCATTAGCCTTTCTTACAAGTGCAATTGCATGTTTGGTTACGAAAATAGCCATTCTGACATTTCTGCAAAATCCAAAGATATGTGACAGTGGAATTGAACATGAAAATCTTCTGATTCCATCCTTTAGTATTGATCTACATGCTGCTAATCCTAAGTTGAATTCTGGATTAGCACCATGAACCACCGGCCACACATCAGCATCACCGATGTCGGCATTGTTTCTTCGTCGTCTTATATTGTTATGCTGTTAAGGTTGTCAAAAGTGTTTTTGGAAAACATCATCGACGGACCAGCTGATCTTGAAAAATCATAGGACTATCTTGCTAGGCCCAATATAGTCGTGGCCTCATCGACGTTTTTATGAATTGATTCGATCTTTCTTCCGTCGATGATATACGTAGCATTGTCGAACAACGCTATAATGGCATTATTTACAACACCAACCCTAATATCAACTCCATATTCAGTATTATCTGTTTTCAGAATTTCACTTCCAAGTTCAATAAATGCTTCATCGGGTAAGAAATATATGCTTGTAACCTGAACTTGCAACTTAATTCGCCCACACTGATTTGGCTGTCTGCGTCATAAAAATAATATTGATAATCACGTATCGATTCATCTTTGAGAACTGGTGTGTCCATGTCAAATGCTGGATCAAATACACGTTTAAACATTTTATTATAATTGTTATAGTCTAACACGAAGACCACTTCCTGCTATTAAACTAGCAGTTTTATTTTGTATTTTTCTGTCATGGGTACATTAGATAAATCTGCTAGTTTTAATTTGCAAATTGATTTATTATTTTACTGACATTTGCGGGCATAATTTCAGTGCTGGGCAATTTTACTGTCTGAGGTTTTCGTTGCATTTCTCGTGCTAGTCTAACCTTGATTGCTGAGAATGCTTTGCTAGCAACATCACCAACAGCACCAATACCTTTATCACGAACAACATCAATCGCTTTCGTTCCCAGTTACTTTGTAATCGGTATCGCTTTTGGGTATATCCTTCTAAATAGACCCTGAACATCACCGAGTCCATCTCCGTTGATCGCTTTATATGTTGGTAATCGCCAAGTTATCACCCTGATCATTACAGGTCCACAATGAGCATTATGTATAATCATCTTATTTTAGTCATTGTATCTAATTACTTATCTCAATCACTTGGGTGAATCATCAACAATTTCATCAATGAGGGACTGATAAGCATTAATATCCATGATACCACCTGTAAATAATCATTGAAAAATATCAGCTGCTTCATTAATTATTTCTGGGGAATTATTACCGGTTCTTTTTCTGTCAATGAGGAGTTTTAGTCTGTTCACATCTCCAGGTACTTTATTAGGGCATGGGGTTATAAAGTCACTATCTCGAGTAACAAAACCACTTCTGCTGTTTCTTCTGTTTGTTTTTCTTACTTGCTGAACGTAATTTCCTCTTTCGTCTAATATCTTCAAATTGCAAATCTTTCCCCAATACGATGTGGTCTGAATCACTATGTTTAGGGGGATAATATATCTCCCGGTAAGGGTGCTCTTTTAAACTCTTCGACTTATTTCTCAAATTCTGCAAATTTATTCTTATATTCGCCAGTGATTGTAGATATAGTATGAGACTTTCGAAATAAAAAACGAACCCAATTGTTTTTGGAAACACTGGCGGTGTCCGGATCTAATAATCTATCACGATGTAGATATTATCCTGGGTTTTCTGACAAGGCTGGTCTTGATTGGACGTTTCGGCACAAATACGGCACAAGGGAAACATCAGTTTTCCTTGGCAATGGTGAGGTAAAATGGGGTGGTACAAGTCCGTGGGAGGCAAGACTTTGCACTTGTTCAAAGCCTTCGTATTGTCGAATGTTTTTCAGGTCGATGTGTTCCGTCAGCAACTGCGGGTGACCTGCGGTAAAGCGACAATATTTGCACACGTAAGGATACAGTGAACACACATCCAAGTATTTGATTTCTTCTCCTTTCCACTCGTCAGCGTGGCACAGCAAACGGGTGGCATTCGTCAGTCCTCCGTGCAAACTGTCCCGTGGGCTCAGAGGGTCCACCAGCTTTTAACTTTCACACGATGCGTTTAAAGCATTCGTGTTCCAAGTATATGATTTGGAGACAAATGTGACATAGTTTCTTTCCTGAACACACCTGTAACTTGACACTATTGGTGCGTATGGCTTGTCTACAAGTAGGGCACAATCTCAGCAGTTGAACAAGCACTTTTCTTCTGTGAACCTTACGTCTTTAGATGTTGTTAGTAACATGCAGGGCTGACACAAGTGTGCTGACAAGCAGGGAAATGCACCCGTTCTTGTCCTTCGTCCAGACAGGGCTGAGAGGCCAAACATCCATCGCATTTCGATCCACAGCGTTTGTGTTGCTCTCGATTGTTATAGCCATAGTCACATTTCTCACAGTAATAACTGTATCTCAAGAATGTAGTGACACTGGTAATGACATCGAAATGTTCATCAAGATGATAGACATTAATGTATTTTCCGTCTTTGAAATTTTTGCCTCAAAACAATAGAAGTTCGCGCACTTCTTGAGAGTGCACTTTCAAAATGTAGTGTTGAGCCAAGACGTGTTGCAATTTCTGCATTTCAGGAATTCCACAGAGTGCGTCATTGGATATCTCCGCATGCTGTAACCAAAGTTCTGTTTCATATCGTTGTTTGGTTCGGTTTGATTTTTAAATTGTTTTCCAGGCTCTTTTCCATTCTGCCGTGTCGTTCTTGTCGGCATACGTTCGTCGCACCACGATAGCACGGGCTAAACACATCTGGTCTTGAGGTTTGCTAATTTGGACAAGGCTACGCTTGAGGCTAGGAAGGTCGTCCACCAATAACGCCTTTTTGCGTTCGGTCCCTTGGCGAAGAGACTCGTGGGTTATTAACAGTGTCGCTTTTCCATCGGTGATGAGAAACATGTTGGATTCTTGCACGTGTTTAGTCTTGTTGATGACTTTGGAAGGTGTCAGTTCTGCTGAGCTGCTAAACTCGATCCAAACCAGGGACTTCAAACTATCGTGATGAATGGAAGGTCTCAAGCGATCGTCTCTTTGGCTTCACATTGTCGTTTCAGCGTGCTTAACAAAAATTCCCATACCTCAGTGATGAATCCCTCTGCCTTCTCCAATGGTAATTCGGACTTGAAATCTTTAAACTTCATCGTGTATGTGTAAGCTGTAGTTCTAAATTTTCCAGAGGAGCGCTTTTCCTTATCTCGAATGTGAAAGAACTTTTCAGGATTTACTGGTGAACTTTGGTTGGGTGTAGAGTCTCTGGGTCTGGATTCGGGCTCACTCATGTCATCTTTAAAATCGCTGGCATGAATCTGAGCTAAGACTTCAGCTACTGTGCAATACATCACATTTCTGGCTCTTACTTTCTTCCGCTTTCTCCACGAAATGATGCGATCGGTTCATATTGACTGCAAAAAGTCAAATGACTACATTTTAAACGCCACGGGTCTCTCTATCCATGTCAGACCAGGGTATTCCCTATATAAAGGGTCTGTATCTTCCCTCCTAGTAATCATTTCACTCTCAAACCGACCAGAACGATGGAAGAGCCCATACAGATCGAACTTCTGATCAGAGCTTTGAAAGGTGTCATACGAAAAAAGATAGTTGCTATATCTGTAAGAAGAAAGGGCATTGGGCTACAAAGTGTCCAGACCGTCAAAAAAGCAAGACAGGTGTCAGAAGAGACAAAACTCAAGATACATTGTTATCATTGTCAAGAGATATGAAATTGGTTTTCAGAATGCCGTTTAAAAAATACAGGAACAAGCGGAAGAGAGGGATTCGGAACAGGAAGAACATGTAATCTCCCAAAAGAAGAACCCAAACACATCCAGAAAGAGAAAAGATAGAAGAAAAGAAGACGAGGAAACAATGATGAACAAAAGAAAAAACCTGTGAAATGGAAGAAATTATAAAAGTAAAACAATGCAGATGTCTATAAAGCTTTTAAAGTGTTGTTTGTGAATTGGATTGTAAAATTTGACCAGGATAGACCAGACAAAAAACATAAGTGTTTCTTGGTTTTGATTTTTTAGAATATGGACCTACACCCACGCATTCACACGCGTACTTCATGGGGTTTAAAAGGATTTTGAGTTTTATTTGATTTTGGCAAAATGAATGCTATCTCTAATCGAGGTAAGTGGGTGGCCCTGAAAGGAACCGTTGAAAACCAAACTCAGAAACGGGACTTGATCAGCTTTAACTGCCCTAAGCATTTGCCACGGTCTAGGACTACTTCTGGGCTTGCTCCTTTCAATGATTTGGTAGAAATCACTAGGGGTGTTATCTCATGTGTAACAGCAGGGTTGGTGCGTTTGGCTCGGGAAGGTCTTTTTCTCTTGGGTCGTAATAAAGAAATCTGTAGCATGTGTTACAGACTCCTTAGCTCTGCCAAAATATCTAAGAGTATCGTCACCGTTTGACTTGCACTGTCCTCCTCTCTCAGACATTGTTTCTTCTTTGCTGCTTCTTCCTGTCGATTCCTTATTGTCTCTTCTTCTTCTCGCTGTTGCTGTTGAAGGAGAAAAACTTGTTCTGCTTCTTTCTGCTGTTGTAAAAATTTCTCCAATTCTTCTTTCTGTCTGTGCTTAAAATCCTCGACGTGTGGCAAAGGAGAAGGTGACGAAGGTACTGGTACCGGAACAAATTCTTGCGAAGAAGAGAAATAATCGACTAAATCCCAATTAAACTATGTCTTCTGGAAGTAAGATCGTGTTGACTTTGGTAGCCGCTGCTATACCATCGCTTCTCGTCTCCACTGCCAGCGCACCCCAACTCATCGTCTTCTTAGTTTCCGTCGTGTTTTAAAACTTTGTCGTATTGATTCACTGCGTACAGACGCTAACGCATCTATATAGGGAATGTGACGTTAGATTCAACTCTCTTCGGATTAAAAGACAGACTCCTCACTGTGACTGAATTTTGTAACGCGTGTTATGTTTGGTGAAAAAACTCAATCCGTTTCGATCCGCTTTTCCACTATAAATAACCACAGTTCATTTCATTCCCTTCCCCTGTTCTCGTCACAAGATGTGGACTAATGTTTGTTGAATCATCTACTCTCGTATCGTCGACGCTGTTCCGTACGCACTTACCCATGTATGTGAAATCATAATGGACAATCATCCGGATCATCGATACGAGCGTTTGGAAAAGAATAATTTATGTGGAGAGACAAGGCTGTTTGAAGAGAATCCTCATCTATGGTCCAGAAGTCAGAAGAAGTTTGAGGAAGAGGAGAAGACCTATGCGATGCCCTCTATGTTAAAGGAATGATGTTAACATAAAAACCAAAGGCCATTTTCAGGGCCACCCATATGCCTCGAAAAGATTTGCTTTCTTGCCGAACAATTTTTGTAGTCAATTTTATAGTTAACGTATGATAGATTGATCTTCATCAATCTATGTATATATGTATGTGTGTGTGTGTGTGTGTGTGTGTGTGTGTATATATATATATATATATATATATATATATATATATATATATATATATATATATATATATATATCTGTAGCTCTCCTGTATTTGTCTATCCCTAGAGTAGCTCCTATTTAGGTCAGCCCCTTGCTACATTGTTATCAATATTCAGTACCGTGACATCACCTCACCTGTTCCATTCCTATTGTCCTTATACAACAACCTCACTTTCCCTTGTCGTTATTGGGTCAGACCCAATATTCTTTATGTTAAATGCCCCTTGTCGTTATACGTGCTTGGGGGGGGGGGGGCAGGTTTAAAAACCTTGTCGCAATGCGTGCTCGCGACCTTTTTGATTGGGTTTTCCATTGACGCTATACAGCCCCCTATTATTACTCATGTCGTCGACTGGGTCGCCACTATGTCGTCGACTGAGTCGTTTGGTCGCTGACTAGGTCGCCGACTGAGATGTAGAGTGAGCCACCGATTCGTCGACCAGGTCGTCCTTCTTGGTCACTGACAGCGTCGTCCTCTGGGTCACCGAGTCTTCGATTGGGTCGCTGACCATGTCGTCGACTGAGTCGTTGGGTCGTTGACTGGGTCGCCGACTGTGTTGTAAAGTGAGTCTCTGAGTCGTCGACAGGGTCGTCGTTATGAGTCGCTGATTGGTTCATCGATTGGGTCACAGACTGGGTCGTCGAAAAGGTCGTGTTCGCGCGTCGGTACTCGCTCAAGATCGAGATCGAGATCGAGAGAGAGAGACAAACAAGGCGAATTGATGAGAGAGGAGAGATCTTCAGTTAAAACGTGTATGGTCGCATGGTCGCGATTCCAAGATTTTCTCGCTTCTTGGACGAACCTTGTAGCGCTTTTATTCTGGCTGACGAAAGACCTTGTTCGTACAATTTTTAGATTCTCCTGCCTGGCCCTTTCCTGTTCGGCGAACTACGAATATATGTGCTTGATCTGGCGGGGTGGTTATACTGCTTCACTTGCAAGAACTTATGTAACTTAATGTTGACACTTCTTGCCTCATCCCAACACAGATGGCTGGTTAAGCTTTTGAAGTGACACCCTGATTTTCTAAATGTTTTGATGTGTGTTTCCCTGTCCTCCCTTGTTATGTGAATGGTTTCATTGTGTATATAAAAAGTAATAAAGGTACAAATTTGGCCATGGTTAATCTTTGCTTTGTTTCATCAATAATTTAGAGGTTCGGTTATCCCATCCCAACAAGCTTGGGGTGAGATCACACTCCCTTCCCTTTGCCCAGGGCTGACAGTGGGCCTGATTTCCGTGTCTCGCTTTCTGCATAGAAACTTATGATAGTACTCCCCTCTCTTTGGACTATAAAACCAAGAGCTGGTTTCCTCTCCTTTTTTCTTTTGTTTAAATTTATGAAAGGGTTGGTTACTTTGCCAGAGTCATTTTATGTCCTAGTGTGGTGCTGTAAATGTTTGTTGTATGGCAACCCTGTTAGAGTAAGGACTGGCACTCAAATGCAAACTGAAGAGACACCAAAAAGTAGCCAGACGAAATAATTCTAAAGCTGTACAACAATCAGTTAGGGCGATAACTGTTCTATGTTTTTCTCTCAAATTAAAAAGAAAAACTCACCATATCAGGTAATGTCTAAAATGAGGCAAACATCTAATAAAATCCATAATATGAGCCCCAGGCCGTCCATCGAAACGAGCAATCCAGTTTGGATCCTGCCCACACCGTGAGGACAAACCAGGATATCACTTGCAAGCATGGCCGACAAGAGGGAGTGGGGGCAAACTGGGATATATCTTCGAGGCGCCGGGCCCGTAATGTGGCCCAAGCCGAATATCACTTTTTAATTTTATAAATGAAACAATTTGTTTGAACAAGAACTAGGCTAGGCCTGGGTGTTTCTTACCCCAGGGACCGTGATCGCTCTCTACGTCCCTGCTTGCAAGAAGACGTCTCCACACATTACTGCTTTATAACATATCACCATTACAGCCACAGTTAGCATATATTTATACCCAGGCGGAATTGCTTGACCCCAATATGGAAGGGGATTACCGCCATAATTATATGCGTGTATTTCCCAATCTTCCGTGATGCAGTATTGTAAATAGCTGCTTGCAAGTGCTACTTTCATAATTATATCAATGTATACTGTATTTTCATTGATGTAAATTGGACATGGCAGTTTGCAAGTGCTACTTTCCTTCTGCATTATTGTCAATGACTGATTGCAAGTGCTACATTCATAATTCTAGTCATGATTTTTTTTTTATTGATCCAAGCTGTATATGGTTGCTTGCAAGTTTTTCGATCTACTTTACTTCTGTGTCATTGTATCTTGCGATTTATGACAAACGCTATGTCAGTTATTACAAGTTTTTTTATATTCTGTTTATAAACTTTACAATTACATCATTCCAACTGATGTTTTCATGCAGATTTGGCCTTGCAACAATGTAAATACTAAGTTTTATCACTATCGTCTTTGTTGTTCAACTCGTGTCGCCATCTGTTGTCATAATGTCATACTAGAGATTAGCATGTCATTATGACAACAGACGGCGCTCTAAATTTCTAAAGTTTTTCCTTTACCAAAAAAAATGAATGCTCCCCACGGACATTCATTTTGTGTCTATAGCAACAAAGTTTTAATCGTCTCTAAAACCATATGCTTTCTCGAAGATCTAAGTGATTTATAGCACTTTACGAAAACAAAAACGCATACAGTACAGCAAGGTGGTCCATCTTTTTCAACCCCAGTTTTGACGCACTTAAGTATTTACCTTCACCGTTTAAGAAATCTACTTCTTAGTGATATCTCTCATTACTTTGGAAACATTAGTTATTTTAGTAAGGATCAGAAATGACAATGATATATTCCCTCGTACTCTTCTTAACGAGCTTTTATCAGACGAACGCTGGTTGTAAGGATTGTATTGTACGTCACCTATTTTGACGCACCTCACAGACGTCTATCTTTTCCTGTGATACTCTTGTACATAATAAGCTGCCGTGAAAATAACATATTTCAGAGCAACATCAATAGCACATTAAAAAAAAGTTTATAAGTAAAATGACATTAAAAAAAAATTAAGTATTCCTTAAAGATATTCTTATTCTTATCACGATCTTCATTCTGGATTATATTTTGCCGCAAAAACCGAAATAATCAAACTGAGGAAAATCATGATCGTATCATAATAAAAATGTTTACTTGCGAGTAGAAAGATTAAATTTAGTGTACAATTGTTTTCCAATATTTTATTTGCATTATTAATGTACAGAACCTCAACATTTGAATGTATTTATATCATAAAAAACACACCAAAAAACCAGCTTTAAAACTGGTTTGCATCCTTTAAAACTAGTGTCTCTAAAAGTGGAAATAATCAGAGACAAAAGATGTTACAGGAGATTTTACTTTTATCTGTTGTAATTATCAAACCAATTAAAATTAATAACATGGTTCAAGAATTTTAATACTATAAATATAGCACCCTTGGGTTCTAATTATTCAGCTGCTCTTTGTCACATTAAAAGATTTTTTTAAAAAAGCTTTACAGAATTTTTGAAATATGAATATAGTGACGCATGATTCTGGTTTGTTAATTGTGCTGCTCTTTGCAATATGAAAGTAGTTTAGTTTACTATATATGATCAAAGAAAGAGAGAGAGAGAAAGAGAGAGAGAGAGAGAGAGAATGCACCAAAACTGCATATTTCATTAAGTCATTGCAATTGTATACATGTATCCTGGGTTGATGAGTGTGTTTTTTGGACAGTCTTCAGCGAGTATCAACAAAAGAAAAAACTCTACTGATCTTACTCAATAATTATACAGGGTAGAATTTTACAGATTTTACAGTTTTTATTTGGTTTTATTCTATTTAATTGCCTACATGTATCCTGGGTAGTTGAGGGTGTTTTGGGACAGTCTTTTGTTGTTTTAGGGTAGTCATGGGGTCTTTAATTTGGTGATAAATATCAATATGGGGGAAAAAAAACTCTCCTGATCTTACTCGATAATTATACAATGCAGGATTTTACTGATCACTGTCCTTTTTAAGGTTTGATTCAATATAATGGCATACATGTATCCTGGGTAGATGAGAGTGTTTTCGGACAGTCTTGAGCTAGCCCCATTACTTTCAGGGTGACAGATAGAAAAATTAAACTGGTGGATGTCTAATTCATGTACAAGTTGTTGGAAATAATCAAACATACAATTTGCTGGACAGATTTTGGGAGGCAAACAAGTGTTAAAAACACTGCCTAAACTTTTAGAACAGTTTAAGCTTTAATATTCTTCAAAGGAATAGACTATGAAAATCTTGAGGATGCACACATTATAGTTAACAAGTATTGGTTGCTTGACTTGGTATTAGGTAAAGAACCGACAGTCTACTATTTTTCTGTTAAATGGCTCGTCAAATGGTCAAATGCAAGAATAGGTTACAGATGTGCCTTAGATATATTCTGATTGGGATTTCCTACCATTTGACAAGTGTGACAAGATCTATGGTACTTATAAACATCACTTTTAATTTTCGGCAAATAAAGATGATTTAGGATCTTGTGATAAGTCTTACTGACACCATGATGACCAGTTACGGAGTTTTATGGGCTAGACTATACATTTCCTGTCTATATGACTTAGGAACAACAATTTGTTGCTCACTGACCACTCATCACCAGCAGGTACACCAGGTGTCTCCATTTTCTCATAATGACCCCATTTTCACAAAGTAACAAACTGGTATTTGTGTGGCTTTTGTTTCTAAAACCCAGTATTGTGTCTTCTCTGAGGAATAATAGTACTTGGGGGCCTATAACTCACATTAAAATGACTTGCATGCTTATAAAGTATCTGTTACTTTCTGCTCAGATATCTTACAACTGCAGTCAGAAATTGGCTAGTGGTTTCTATTATTCTGTAAAGAAACTAACTTACTTATGAATCTCTCTCTGTCTGTCTGTCTGTCTCTCTCTCTCTCTGTCTCTCTCTCTCTCTCTCTCTCTGCTGAGTGATTAAGACATTTAAATTATGGAATTTACCTTATCCATTGTTCCAAGGTACATACATTAGGGATAAGAGGCCAAATTTACAATTTCATCTCAGGTTCATAAATATAATAGTTTTGTGAAGGTCAAAGTATCAGAAATAACAAATCAGCAAATAAAATATAGTCCTTTTCATGTTTATTTGCTCATAGCAAGTGCAAACATCTTGTTTTTATTGCCCACAAAATAGATTCATCAAAAAGTGAGCATTTTTGTACTGTTTGTACTGTATATATATTGAATACAGATCCAGTAATGAAATGATTTTGGGGATTAATTCTTGACACAGACAATATTCTTGAGTCATAATTTACAAATGTATGTTGTACACAAAAGGTAATGTGTCTTGGCCAATCCAGAATTTACAGTTTAAATTCCGCAGAATTTGCAATGATGAGTGTATGTCCAAACCAAAAGCCAGATTGTGTGAAAAGATTGTCTTCATTCATGTTTTATTCATGTGAAAGTGAAAAACAAAAGGGACTGGCAAATAAATCTATAAGAACAATGTAACAAGTCAATCCAGGTATTTGTTCCTTATAATTGCCTACATGTATGATAATTTTTGCTTCAGACTAATTCATCTAACAATATTGTTTTTATGAATGCCGGTTTAAATTAAACTTTTTTTTTCTCTTATATTTCCTATGAAAAGTTAAACATAGGACTGTTTATTGTTTTTATTTATTTATTTTGCTTTATTGCATAGTTGTATTGTGCTGATATTTTTGTGTCATGACAATATTAGCTTATATTTTAAACAGGATAAAATAATGATAAAATCACAGACAAATGAAGATGTTTATGTGGGGTGGTGGGGATGATGGATGCTACAACAGCCTGAGCTGTGACTAGCCTTAAAAACTTTACAAGTTTTTAGAAAATTATGTGTGTGTGTGTGTTATTCTTCTAACAGAAAACAATCACATCTGTAGAAGATACATGTAAAAAAAAATATTAATCTTTTTAACTACTACATTAATTTCATATCCAAATGTATCAAGCACTTTTAATACTGTACTGTAGCAGTAATAATACAAACAAATTGAGCTGGTTACTGGTAGCAGTAGCAATGTTATTTATATTCAATATATTATATTTTTATAATTGCTACCAAAAGGAGTCTGATGCTTTATCAGTGAGGTACCATACAATTAGTCATCTTACCTGTACAATAAATATCGCTTCGTATATGGAAGAATATGGTTTTAAATAATAAAAAATGTAGTTTCCAGTTTGATATGTCGAAATAAAGTATCTCATAATTGTATGGAAGTGTTCTTTATGTTTACATATAGAATATATATTTCATACTCTAAGAATTTCTTTTCTTATATAATGAAATAAGTTCATATTTTAGTAGCATATATGCTTTGTATGTGACGTCCTTGTCTCAAGTCATTTGCATCTTGCTGTTGTATCGGAATTGGAGATTTAAAATGAAATTGGAGATATGACATACTTGTCACAGACAACTAGTGACAATACTTGCTGGCTATTGCATAATCATCCATGCCATACATATATAAGAATTCGGTATAATTTGACTATTTACATTACTTCTTGTTATATATATATATATATATATATATATATATATATATATATATATATATATATATATATATATGTTAACAGTAAAATTTAATTACATATGGTTGAGAGAATAAACAGAATCATCATCTCTGTAATGTACTCTCTCTCTCTCTCTCTCTCTCTCTCTCGTGAATAAAGAAATGAAAGTATGGCCTCGAGGTGCAATTATCTGCACTTTGCTCAAACCTTATAAGGTTTTTATTGCTACAAAAAGCAGAATTTGCACTGCACTCTAAAATAATAAATATGGTCTAAACTGATAACATTGTGAATGAGAATATATAAACAAATTAGGACCTTAAATCCTGCTTGAAAGCGGCTACCCTATTCTGCCACCGTGCGGCAGCGGTAAATTAAACAGACAAAATGTTCAAATAAAATGGGGTGGGAAGGGTTAGCGGAAATATAACATTGTGTAAATACATATAATTGTATACAATTTGGTACATTTAATTTATTTGGGACCGTCCATAAAAGACGTCACGCACCTGGAGGGGAGGGGGTCACACATTTGTCACGATGTGGGACGAGGGGAAGGAATTTGTTTAAAAAATGTGTGACGAGGGGGGTAGGGGTAAAAAATCGGCCAAAATCGCGTGACGTCATTTATGGATGGCCCCTTTTGTGCTACTTGCAGGCCACCTCTCTTCCGAATGTTAATACTCTGCGCATCAACTGCTGAATTTAATTCGAATGATATTTTAAATAAGACGCCCAGATATGCCGTAGAGTGGTATAACCACTTGTTACTAGGGTCAGGGGAGTCGTATTGTCAGACATTGACGTGTCACATCGCCATCTGTTGTCATAATGAGGCATTATTGTATGCTAACGTCCTTGATTCTACCTTGCAACGTGCTTGATGCTACATTATAGTCATGATTTTGGAAGGTGCAATTTTTGAAACTTGTGATATAGCAAGTTTATAAATGGAATGTTAAAACTTGTAATAACTGACATAGCATTTGCCATACGACAAACTACATAATCAATTCAGAAGTTGGCAAATTGCAAGATACAAGGACGCTGAGGAAAGTAGATCTAGGCACTTTCAATCAGCCATTTACAGCTTGCATCAATGAAGAATAGAAAATTCATGAATAGAATTAAGAATGTAGCACTTGCAAGCGGCCATTGACAATAATGCAGAAGGAAAATAGCACTTGCAAACTGCCACGTACTATCTGCATCAGTGAAGAATACAATATACATTGATAGAATTATGAAAGTAGCACTCGCAAGTAGCCATTTACAATGGATCATCAAGGAAGATTAGAAAGTACATGTATAGAATTATGGCGGTAATCTCCATTCAAAACACTTAGACACCAGACGATGCCCCAAAGCCCGCTAACATTTAAAATCAAACCAACTTTACACGAAACTGTAATAGGATTGATACCGAATGGATATTTGGACTGAGTGAAAAGATAACACAATGTGAGTGAATGTAAGTTTATGAAATGAAAAATAAATGTTCACGATAATACATACGCAAATAGACTCACAAGCCCACCCACTACAAATAAGATTACCATACCGAACATGTTATAAAAAGAAAACCTATTCATGTATAAAAATAATATGAATATGCTTCATGCATCCACTATATATATATATATATATATATATATATATATATATATATATATATATATATATATATATAATTAAAAGAGTATGATTCGGAGAATCATATAATAATAAAAAAATAAGTATGGTTCACACGACCATATGATACCAAGAAAAATAAGCATGGTCACACAATCAAATGTCCTTGTAAACACAATACAGTGTATGCTGATTTTATTCAGGGTTCGGAATTCACATCACAAGTCCTTGGCCTTTTCTAGAATTCGGAATTCATGTCCTACAATTCCAGTCATGTAACATATACACCATGAATTAATTAAATGGTTTCGCTGCCACACTGCAGGTCATTCCGTCACCATGCTGAGTCCGCCTCGGATGCGGGAGGTCGTGGGTTCGATCCCCGGCCGAGTCATACCAAAGACTTACAAAAATGGTACTCGCTTGGCGCTCAGCATTAAGAGGTTAGTGTTAGGACTGGTCGGCCTGGTGTCACGATAATGTGACTGGGTGAGACATCATGCTACATGTCTGCGGCATGATGCTCCAGTGCAAAACATCACTATAAACTGCCACATTGCAGACATCGTAGTGATATGACTGAAATATTGTTAAAGCTACGTTAAAAGTCCAAATCACATCACACACACACACACAACACGTCACCATTCTGGTATTCCAGACCAGCCATCCAGCTACAAATATACCAAGCTGGTCATAATAAATACACAAAATGCAAAGAGGAAAGCCATAAATACATGCTACCACATTGCTTTGCGTCAAAATAAAGCCCTTAGCGATAAATTGTAACAGACCAACTATTTTTCCCCGTGTTTTAAATTCGAACGATGAAAAATAAAGACAGTATGTTGAAGGGACACATATATCTAGTTGCAAAATTGACTTGTATGTTATGTATTACTTATCTCTATGGCTGTAGTAAGTTGTAAGTGTATTGATACACCTTGACAAGATCCAAGCGATCACGGTGTCGCGTAAAACAATGTGTCTCCTATAAACACAGACAAAAAATACACATCGTGCTATATGGTTATTTCACCACGAGCGACCTACGGTGGGATGTATTGCCCGGGTCCAAAAGAAAACTATTTTATAAAAATAAAAAAGAACTACCCTACGTCTTAGAAACCAAGTACCCAAATTTGTCTGTGGCATTACCAAATTATTTTCTTGCCTTATTCCGTGACAGAAACGAAAATTAGCTTATACTAAATGAAAATTACTGTCCATGAGTTTTTCTCATTACACTATTCTTTACTGTACAAGCACAGAAACTAAACCTACTTACCACGACAGGGGTGCACATCAACTTTTGCTGTTGTACCAACAAACAAAAAAAAACGTGACTCCCCATTCGATAAGAAAGTTCACCAAAACCCGGTTTTGTGAGTTTAAAATACTCCAATACAAATTTCGCCACAGTATTTGCAAAACCTGCGTTATGATTCATCAGAAAAATACGACTTCTGATGGAATAATCATTTGACTGAATATCAAAATTTTTTGAAAGCAGGGACGTCACTTCAATTTTTTTTTTTTTGGGGGGGGGACAAAACTTGATTGGGGGAGGGCAAAACTTGACTGGCTTGTTAATTTTCATATATAGGTTACAGAAATTTTACAGTACATGGAAAATACCCGGGGGGGGGGGGCAAATGTCCCCCCCCCCCCACCGATGACGTCCCTGCTTGAAAGTAGGATATCAAGAAGTGTGTTCTCGGAGTATGGCAATAATAAGTTTTCTTCGTCATTTATCGAGCTTGCGCAGATACAAATTAACTCATTCTAATTTTGACAAGAGCAAACACTATTACATTTCACAGAGCGGAGAACCAAACATGCTTCATACGTCATGAACAGTGTTTGCAACACACTTTCTGCCAATATTTCTCGAAGCGGCAGTGGATAATAGGTCAGTGAACGTGTTAAATCTCGTGTGGCAAAATGAAAACCAAGAATTTGTTACAAAGTAAAGAACCAACTCGCCTCATACAGCATTGAAATTGGATATTACCATTCAGCGCCACTTGTTTGTTTGTAATTGCAAGTTTGTTTTAGGTGGTTTTAACGGCATTTTTAACATGTTATTGACTACAACAGGCCGAGGAAGATGCAGCGCATCTTTCCGAAGGACACGCTGAGGAGGCCGACCAAAGCTGAAATGGGTGGGTATTGAATCCCCAGCCCTTGGATTACAAGTTCAAAGCTCTATTAGTTAGGCGGATCCCCTTTACAAGAACGAGTAATTGTTCCCAAAAGTGTCGGTTTAAGATCCAATCAAATGTCCTTTGTTCGTTAATTTATTCATTTATTCTTTTCATCATTCATTCACCAATACATACAACTGTGACTGTGTGGGCCATATTTTAACTTCTCTTTTTTTTCCCTAGCTAAAAACATAAGAATTATTTTCTTTACAAGCACGGATACTCAATGTACGACCTTCAATAGCAATGAACTTAAGATTTAGCTTCTCTTTCGATATAGGGGCCCCGAGTGGCCGAGTGGTCTAAAGCGCTCTTCGTTACGGATCACTGCCATCTCACCTCTGTCTGCGGCGGTTCGAGTCTAAGATTCAGCCAATGTGGGCATGTGAGAAAGCTTGCCAGTAGCTTCTCGTGGGTCGGTGGTTCTTTCCGGGGTTTTCCGGGTTCTTCCTCCACCATTAATACTGGCCGCCATGTACAGCCTATCGTGCTGAAAAATGGCGTTAAACCCCACAACAACAACAACTCTTTCGATATAAAACCTGACTTGTGAGATTGTTTTGTTTTACAAAACTGTAACCATCGTATTCTAAAAGCTGGGTGTTCCAACACTTTGCGAGTGAAAATATTTAGAGCTAATACATAAAGTTTAATTTTAATGTAACACTGACATTTATTTTCCCAGATTATAAATCAAAGAATGAATTGACTCAGTTCTGTACACCTTTTTATCACATTAAAGATTTCCTTTATTTAAATCTATAAGGGGGTGGTTACAAATAAATGGAGCGGTATATTCAGACTATAACTACCCTTAAAATACGTTAGTTCAGTATTGATTTTTTTTTCACTGTTAGCTTGAATACACCAGACCTCAGTAATATTTATTTTGGCAGCGAATATTGTGTGCTCGTTATTGTCATTATCAATGGCGCTTTTTGACATTTAGTTTGAGTCTTTATTATAACATTTTCAAATCCAATTATGAAAAGCAGTGTACATATACTGCCTGTACGTTTAGTGCAATGCCTACCAGTAGAGCGCTGATTTTTCTTTATCAGTCCATTTTTATATCTATACAAGGTAAAATTCCCTGATAGGTTCTATGGGAGTGAACACGTTAAGGATTTATGCATATAAGAAACTATTTAGTGACAAGTGTACAGGCAAGTAAATAAATAAAGAATAATTTTTAGTAGTTAATAATGCTGCCTTAAAACAATTATTCATAGGCTATAAATTGCTACTTTAATTACTGCAGGTATTGTACAATTATCGGGATAAGACTTTTCGAAAACAATGTAATGCTTTACAGCAATATAAATAGATTATTCAGCTTGAAACATTTGGAGTAAAGTTTCTTGGTAAGGATACACTAGGTCAGCTGACACAGGATGGCAGAATTCAAACCCGCACCCTTTTGGTCGCGAGTCTGGCAGCGATAGCCACTAAGACGTCATGGCTTCTGGTACATTAGTACAAAATAGTTTGAGATGGAAGTAGTGAAAGGGGTGAGATTAGCGTCAATGGGAATTAGCATTACAAACACCCCCTGGGCGAGATTAGCGTCAATGGAAATTTAACATTAACCACCCTGGGCGAGATTAGCGTCAATGGAAATTTAACATGGGCAAAAAACCCTGGGTAAGATTAGCGTCAATGGAATTTAACATTGGAGAAAGGAAAAAAAAGGAAATATTGAGATTAGCGTCAAAGGCATTCGAACAATGGAAAAAAAAATATCGATTCTAGGGACAAAGGCAATTGAACATGGGGAATAGAGTTTGGGTCTGTCTAGGGACAAGGGGAATTGAACATGGGAATAGAGTTTGGGTTTGTCTAGGGACAAAGGAGAATTGAACATGTTGAAAAAAAAACTACTTTAGGGACAAGGGGAATTGAACATGGGATTTTTTTTGTTTTAAAAAAATTTTTTATAACGGGGTAGGCAATCGAAAGGCTATCTCTTTTCGAGAAATGTGTGTGGCCCTGAAAAGGGCCTTTGGGTTTATGTTAATATTAATATTAACATAGACGGCATCTGTCACATCTTCTTCTTCTTCTTAAACTCCTTCTAACTGCAGGTCCATACACAAGTACCCTCTTGAGACATCCTTGTCTTTCTATGTAAACTCTTCTCATCCATAGACTAGTATCTGTCCTATCAACAACAGTCCACTTGGACCGGACATACATGAGCATGTCCGTCCTAAACATCATGGAAGACACAAGGGTGGATGATTCAACTGTGGTCCACATCGTGAGGCGACGAGAACAGGTGAATCAATGCAGTGAACTGCGTTTATTTATAGGTAGAGGAAGGATTGAAACGGATTGAGTCCATTCACCAATCCGAACACGCGTTACAAAATTCAGTCAGTCCGCATCCAATCCGAAGAGAGCAGTCTGTGACGTCATGTGGTCTATATAGATTCGCTAGCGCCTGTGTGCTGTCAATCTATGCGACAGTGATTCAACATGACGGAAACTCAGAAAACGATCCATTGGGGTGCACCAGCAGTGGAGACCACCCAAGGGAACCCGGACTTACTTTCAGAAGAGGTACATTGGGATTTTGTGGATTTTCTTACCTCGCAAGAATTTGTTCCGGAACCTTCGTCTCATTCTTCATTACCACAAGTGGAGAATTTTAGACAGAGACAGAAAGAAGAATTGGAGAAATTTATACAACGACAAAAGGAAGCGGAACAAGCTTTTCTCCTACAGCAACAGCAACAGCAACAAGAAGAGGTAAGAAAAAAACAACAACAAGAAGAAGTAGCAGCAAAGAAACAAGAGGGTGAAAATCAAACGGCTACGGTACTGTTGGACATTTTAGCGGAGTTAAGAAGTCTGAAACAAATGTATCAGACTTCTTTATCACGACCGAAGAGAATACGACCTTCCCGAGCTAAACATGCCAACCCTGTGACTAAGCCTATCGTACCACCCTTAGTGATTTCAATCCAATCATCAGAAGTAGGCCTCGGCCGTGGCAAAGGCTTAAGGCAGTTAAAGTTGATTGCTTAAACTCACCCCTACACCAAAATAAAAAGGCCCTTTTCAGGGCCACCCACTTCTCTCGAAAAGAGATAGCCTTTAAATTTGCCAATAACTCAAAAATCAACAACAAAAAAAAAAAACCATTTTACCCTTATAGTACATGTCTGTGTATGAGTGCGTGAGTGTAGCTTCTTATTTTAAAATCAAAACTCAAAGACACTTACCTTATATAATTAATGTATTCTTTTCTCCATAGTTACAATCCAATTCACAATTCACAACAGAACACTTTATAAAGTGCATTCACTTCTTCTGTTTCTTTCTTTTATACTCTCTCTTTTTTTTTCAATTTCTTCACCGTCACAGTCTTTTCCTCCTCTTCCTCCTCACTTTCTTCCCTTCTTCTTTTCTTCTCCTGTTTCTTTTTCTTCACCTGGCTGCTTTCTTCCTCTGTAGAATCTCTCTCTTCTTCTGAAGAATCCCTCTTTTCTTCCGACTCCTCTTGTTTCTTTTTTGGGCAATCTTGAGACCAATGTCCTTTTTCTTGACAATAATAACAGGTATCTTGACTTTTGTCTTTTCTAGCCCTTTTTTTTCTTTTTTGACGGTCTGGACACTCTGAAGACCAATGCCCTTTCTTCTGACAGATATAGCAAGTATCTTGACTTTTATCTCGAAAGGAAGGAGAGTAGTCCGTCGGCTGGTCTGAAGAGAATTTTCTAATGACCCCTCGCAAAGCTCTGATGAAACGTTCCATCTGGGTAGTCTCTTCCATCGTTGTGCTCGGTTTGAGAGTGAAATGAACAGTGAAAGGACAAGACACACACCCTTTTTATATACGCTGGTTTGTCATGACTATAAATTAGTCTATGGAGTTTAAACTTGAGTCATTTGACGTTTTGCACTCAAGATGAAACGATCCTATTGATTCGAAAAGAAAGAAGAAGAAAGTAAGAGGTAGAAACGTGATCTATCGCCTCGTACCAGAGCTGAAGTCTTGGCACAAATTCATGCCAGTGATTTTGAAGAGGACATGAGTGAACCAGAATCCGAACCCTCTAAACAAAGTTCACCACCCTTAGTTAATCCTGAAAAGTACTATTCCATTCGAGAGACGGAAAAGCGCTCCTCTAGAAAATTTAGAACCACGGCTTACACCTACACAGTGAAGTTTAAAGATTTCAAGTCCGACGTACCATTGGAGAAAGCAGAAGGGTTTATCACCGAGATGTGGGATTCTTTGCTCACCGCACTCAAGCGACAATGTCAACCCAAAGAAGACGATCGCTTGACACTATCCATAGATCACGACAGCTTGAAATCCCCTGTTTGGATCGAGTTTAGCAAACCCGCAGAACTAACCCCTTCCAAAGTCATGGACAAGATTCAACACGTACAACAATCTAATGACCAGTTTGACATCACCGATGGTAAAGCCACACTGAAAATGGCCCACGTCTCTCCTCCTCAAGGGACCGGACAACGCAATAAGGTGTTATTGGTGAACGACCTTCGCAGCACCAAAAAGATTCTCGTCCAAATTAACAACCCTCAAGACCAAATGTGCTTAGCCCGAGCCATCGTGGTGGGACGAACCTATGCCAACAAGAACGACACGGCAGAATGGAAAAGAACCTGGAAAACTATTCAACAATCGGACCGAGCCAAACAACGAAACGAAGCAGAACTCCTGTTGAAACAAGCTGGCCTGTCCAAAGACACACCCTGTGGCATTCCTGAATTGCAAAAATTGCAAGATGTCCTAGCTCCACGCTACACCTTGAAAGTGCACCCTCAAGAAGTGCGTGGGCCTCTGTTGTTTCGAGGGAAAGACTTTAAGGACGGAAAATACATTCATGTCTATTATCACGATGACCATTTCGATACCATTACCACTATCACTGGATTCCTGGGATACAGTTATTACTGTGAGAAATGTGACTATGGCTATAACAATCGAGAGCAACACAAACATTGCGGATGGAAATGCCCAGGATGTTTGGCCTCTCCACCCTGTCTGAGCGAAGGACAAGAAAGAGTACATTGTCCTGCTTGTCTGCGCACGTTTGTCAGCCCTGCCTGTTACCAACAACATCTGAAGACGCAAGGTTCACAGCAGAAATGTGCTTGTCAACTGCTGAGACTGTGCCCTACGTGTCGACAAGGCCTATGTAACAATAATGCCAAGGCACACGTATGTTCAGGAAAGAAAAAATGTCACATTTGTCACCACATCGTGGACTTGAAACACGAATGCTACGTGCAAAAATACCAACCCCCACCAGAGAAAGAGGACGCTCACAAGAAGAAAGGCAATTTCATCTTTTTCGATTTCGAATGCATGCAAGAGACTGGCATTCACATTCCTAATTTCTGCGTGGCTCATCGAGCGTGCGAGAAGTGCATTCAAGAACCTATCTTCAGTCATTGCCCTCACTGCAGCAAGATTCCCGGAGGGCGTGAAAAAATCTTTCGAGGACCGAACACGTTAGCCGATTTTGCCCAATGGGTCTTAGATCCCATCGACAAGAAGTGGAGCCAAGAGGACATCGAACGTTACGGAGATTGTCATCGTCATGCCACAGTGATGGCTCACAATTTCTCCGGATACGATGGACAGTTTCTTCTCAGATACTATACGGAACAAGGCACCGAACGTCCTAAAGTCACTTTGAACGGAGCCAAAATCATTTTCATGCAAGTGTACAAGTGCAGTTTAAAGATTCGATGAGCTATTTGGCCTTGCCTTTGAGTCGAATGCCTAAAACGTTTGGAATGACAGAAATGGCTAAAGGGTACTTTCCACACTTTTTCAATACGGAAGCCAATCAACACGCCGTTCTACCCCATTTGCCTGAGGCTCACTATTACGACCCCGACAACATGCGTACCGAACAATGAGAAGCTTTCTACGCTTGGTACCAGACTCACGCCTCCGACCCTTTCGACTTTCAGGAAGAAATGCTAAAGTATTGTCGTTCCGACGTGGACATTTTACGGCGTTGCTGTGGAAAATTTCGAGAACTGTTCATGGAACACGGAGGGGTCGATCCTTTGAAAGAAGCTTGCACCATTGCCAAAGCGTGTTCCTTAGTGTATCGACAACGATTCATGCCTGAAAAGACCGTGGCTGTCATCAGTCCTCAAACGACCCACTATGTCAAACGTCAATACTCGGTCAAAGCCCTACGTTGGTTACATTACTTGTGCGACAAGGAAGACAAATGGATTCAGCATGCCCGCAACGGAGGAGGCGAAAAGACCATCGGAACGTATTCGGTCGATGGCTGGGACTTAGAAAACCCCAAGATCGTGTACGAGTTTAACGGTTGCTTATTTCACGGATGTCCCGTCTGTTACCCTGATCGTAGCACTAAAAATCAGTTTTTACAACGAACCATGGAAGACTTGTACCAGGACACTTGTCAGCGACGCCTAAAGTTAGAACAGCAAGGATACCAAGTGGTGGAAATGTGGGAACACGAGTACGATCACCGTATGAAAACCGATCCCGAGTTTAAACGTGCCGTGGAAAGTTACAAGCTGATGGACCCCCTAAACCCGAGGGATAGTTTGTACGGAGGAAGGACCAATGCCACCTGTTTGCTGTACCAAGCCGACGAAGAGAAAGGAGAAGAAATCAAATACTTGGACGTGTGGTCGTTGTATCCTTACGTGTGCAAATATTGTCCCTTTCCTGCAGGGCACCCACAATTGTTCACGGAACACATCGACCTGAAAAACATTCGACAATACGAAGGCTTGATCAAGTGTAAAGTTTTGCCTCCCACGAACCTATACCATCCCGTCTTACCTCATCATTGCCAAGGCAAACTGATGTTTCCATTGTGTCGTACTTGTGCCGAAACGTGCAAACAAGACCAACCTTGTCAGCACACCCAGGAAGAACGGGCCTTGACGGGAACCTGGGTCAGCGTAGAATTGTTCAAAGCTCTGGACATGGGATACCAACTGTTAGAAGTGTACGAAATTTGCCACTTTCCCAAGACACAACAATACCACAAGGGTGACCCCAGTCAGAAAGGCATTTTCGCCGACTACGTGGATGCCTTTTTGAAACTGAAGCAAGAAGCCAGCGGCTATCCTTCCTGGTGTCACACTTCCGAAGACGAAAAGACATTCAAAGAGAAATACTATGAACAAGAAGGCATCTCTTTAGACCACATCGAGAAAAACGAAGGCAGGCGGTCGTTTGCCAAAGTGATGTTAAATTGCTTGTGGGGTAAAATGGCACAACGACCGTGTTTACCCAAGACGGAATATTTGACAGAACCTTCCCGCTACTTTCAGATGATTCACGACAAAACCAAATACATCAAACACGTGGACGTCGTTCGCGAGGATTTGATCTTGGTCAATTACGAAGAAGATCTGGACTTTGTACAAGACGACCCCTTTGGAAATGTCATCATTGCGGCTTACGTGACAGCTCATGCTCGCTTAAAATTGTACGAAGCTTTAGAACTGTTAGGGGAACGTGTCCTGTACTTTGACACGGACAGTTGCATTTACATCCATCACCCGAGTCAACAGCACCCTGACATCGAAGGAGACCGTTTAGGAGCCTGGACAGACGAACATCCCGACGACAAGATTCTAAGTTTCGTCAGTGGTGGTCCCAAAAATTACGGCTACGAATACCGGGACCCACAAGGAGAATTGCACACGACGTGTAAAGTGAAAGGATTGACTCTGAATTATCGTACCAGTCGTGTGGTGAACTTTGGGGCATTGAAAGAAGCCTTGCAATCGGGAGAGGATGCAAACTTTAAAGTGACCACCTATCAACCGAACAAAATTGTACGTTTACCCACTCACCACATCGTCAGTCGACCCTTGGAAAAAGTCTATCAAATCGTGTACCAGAAGCGAGTGCGACTTCCCAATCATTTCACCTTACCGTATGGACATGTCGGTATTGGTCTGTATATAAAAGGAACCCTAGGCAAGATCGATAGTTCATTGTGACTACCAAGACCGAGCGAACAAGATGAATACTTTCAGAGAGACACAAAACAAGTTTAGACAGGCACAATTAAAGTGTGGGGCTTCTGAAGTGGAATGCAATTGTGAGCCTTGCGACTTTTCAACCTGTGTTAGTGACGGTGCCAGAAGAACCCGTCACCCAGGACTGGACTGTCGTGGACAGGCCTGAAAGACCCTTTCGGGAGACACTTGTGTGACCTTACCCCCTACTATAGAACTGGTTAGAACATTACCCAAAACATGTTGTACAGACACTTGTGTTTATTCCACGTTGATGGTTATCATGTGCCTTTTATCCTTATACTTAAGACTTTGACTTTTATGTATTTTTGTCTTTCGTATTCATGTTTGAATCATTCAATGAAAGTGTTCTGAGAAAAAGTATATAAACTCTTGTCTTGTTTGTTTTCGTGTCACAAGTGACATTTCTCACACTATGGCTACCTCTGCTGTCTCTGCTCCCTCTTCCTCCACTGTCAAAGTCATCGACGAACACTTAGATCGTGCCAGTTGGGAGGCTTTGTATCTTCGCCATCCCTTTAACATGCTCATTGCTGGACCTAGCGGTTCAGGCAAAACCGAATTTGTCAAACGTTTGATCGAACATAAACATCATTTGATCGATCGACCACCTCAGCGGATCGTGTGGTGTTACAAAGAGTGGCAATCGGCGTACAGCCTTTTGCGAGAAAGTCAAGGCGATTCCATCGTGTTTGTGGAAGGTATTCCTAAAGAAGACGACGGCATCGTCTCTGACTCCCGTCAAACCCATTTGGTCATTTTCGACGACATGTTAGGAGAAGACGAAGAAGAAATTAAACTGTGGTTTACGCGCAAAGGGCATCACCGTAATGCCAGTGTCGTTTACATCACCCAAAATTTGTTTCAACAAAGTAAAGCCCATCGCACCATCAGTCTCAATGCGCATTACGTGGTCTTGTTTAAAAGCCCTCGAGATAAATCGCAAGTGCAAGTCTTAGCCAAACAGTTAGGAACGCCTTGGCTGACTCAGGCGTACGACGATGCCACTCAAACTCCACACGCCTATTTACTCGTCGATTTGAAACCTACGACCCCGATGATTTGCGATTTCGTACCCACTTGTTTCACCACTGGTGCCAAGACGGAGGGCCTGTCCTGTACACGTCTCCGTCCTCGACTTCATTTCACTCCACATAAAAAAAATCTATAAAAACCTCAGACTCTTTTTGGTCTGTCTCACTCACAGTGCGAACATGACATCCCTTCAGTCGCATCTTCCGGTCAAATTGATTCGTACCTTGTATGGCATCAGTCGAGAAAAAAATCCACAAATACGAGCTCGTGTCTTAGAAGCTAGTCTCAAAGAAGTCTTACGATGGTTCACGGTGACGGCACGTCAAATACTCCAAGGAATCATTCAGATTCCTCATCAAACCAAACGCTTTTTCGATCGAAACAAAGTCGCTTTGGTCCAACTGGCCGATCCCCGCATCGACACTCAAACCAAAAAACAAATCATTTTGAAACCTGGAGAGAGTGGTACTCTAGGAGGGGTCATCATTCGCTCACTCTTAAGATGGGATCCTAATGCCCCCAAAGTTATCCCCAAGAAAAAAGTCCAACGAAGCCCCAAGAAGAAAAAGAAAAAGACCAGGTCCCCAAGAAGAACTTCTCCAGTGGCGGGACCCTCCTCTTACCAGACACCACCCCGGGAAAAGAAAAGAAGCCCCCAGAAAAAGAAAAGTCCACAGAAGAAAACTAGTCGCAAGAGAGGCACTTCGGCCAGGACGCAACCTTACACCCGCAAACCACGACCTGCCACGGCGGTGACCGCATCTCCGGCAGTCTCACGTTCATCCACTTCTCCGTTGAGGACACCAAGAACTGAAGAGTACTTGGAGACGTTGATCACACCAAGAACTTCTCCGTTGATGACCCCAAAAAGAACTTCCCCAGTGGCAGGACCCTCCAATTTAGTGGCAGTGGCTGCTGCTCACAAAGTACCTTCTCCTAAAATCAAAGTCCATGAAAGATCGGGTATGTTACAAAGTTTACTGGATTTGTCCAAGCAAGAACTGGCTCGATTTAGTCCGTTGCGTACCCCTGCACGACGTGTCATGCCTGTCCTCAAACTGATACGCCGTAAAGACAATCAGTGGAGACGCGTTCCAGTATAAAAAAGACCTGTGACCAAGTCGGGGGTATCAGTGTTTTTTTGGTGCTCCTGAAGACTCAAAGATGTCACCCTCCAGAAAACCCCAAGGAAAGAAAAGAAAAGGACTACCACCACGTTTAGTCAAACATGGGGACATGTTATCTGTCCTGTCCAAAGCTTCTTCACCTCTACGAAAAAAACTCATTCAATCGGCCTCCAAAGAGGTCATCGATACCGTGTGCGAATGTTGTTTTGAACGTTTTGAAAGGCACGATCCCTTTGTCCAAACACCAGAAACAATGCTTAAGCAAACATCGTCACGTTCTTCGCCAAATGGTTCGAAAGAAAATTCCCATTCGTCAAAAGAAGAAGATGTTGGTCCAACGTGGAGGTTTTTGCCTCTCTTGTTAGGCCCCATACTGAAAGGAGTCTTGGGAACTATGTTGGGAGGACTGGTGGGAGCAAGATAAAAAGGCCCTCAGAAGTCCCAAGATCTCAGAATTGACCCCTGACAACCCTATGGAAGGACGAAAACTAGCTTTAGTGCCTTACAAACGATGGATGGAATACCATCGGTGGCAAGAACAACGCACCCCGCATTTACCTCCCAATCCCCATTTGAGCGAGATGTCCCAGTTACAACACGAATTGCAGTCCTTAATGGATCGCCAAGATTTGTCCGAAACAGAAAAATCGCAAAAGTACGGTCAACTCTTGCAACGACTGCAACTCTTTCACCAGAAAGCTTTAGACGAAACAGATCTACCCACTCTGAAAGATTTTAAGACCTTGATGAAAAGTCCAGCACCATCACCAGTACCAGTACCAGTACCACCACTACCAGTGACCAAGACAGAAAAAGGAGAAGAAGAAGAAGAAGGGTTTCAAACTCCACCAGAAAAAGTACGCAAGTTAACAACACCACCTACCTCCAGAATTGGATGGATTAAAAAGGTGATGGCCACCCCTTCTGCATCACAAGAGAAAAAGAAAGTGAAGACAGAAATGAAGACAGAAGTGAAACAAGAACCGATATCCCCCGCTCAGATATCCTCCTCTTCAACACCTATTGCTGGTCGCACACGCAAAGCATTGCAATCCAAGAAAGTACCCCAAGAGAAAAAGAGTAGCATCTTCCAAGAGTGGGTGCCTTATTAACACACCAACCAACACAAAAAATGGAAAAAGACTTAGCCAGCATTTACTACGATCCCTCGCATCCTGCAGGTTACGCAGGAGTTCAAAAATTGTATCGTGCTGCCAAAACGCAACTGAAAAGTCTCCGTTTACCTCAAGTGCAACGATGGTTACAAGAACAAGCTACCTACACTTTACACAAACCCATTCGACGCAAGTTTGCCAGAAGTCGCACCCGAGTGGAAGGCATCGATCATCAATGGCAAGCCGATTTAGCCGATGTCTCTTATTTGGCCAGCTACAATCGTGGCTACAAATATTTGTTTTGTGTCATCGACGTCTTTTCCAAATTTGTCTGGGTCGTGCCCTTGACTTCCAAATCGAGCAGCGAGTTAGTGCGAGCCCTGCAACGGGTGTTGAAACAAAGCGGTCGTCACCCTCTTCGATGGCAAACGGACAAAGGCACCGAATTTCTGAACCAAGCTTTCCAAAAAGAATTAAAGAAACGTGACATTCATTTTTTTACCACCGAGAATCCCGAAACCAAAGCCAGCATCGTGGAACGTTTTCAACGCACTTTGAAAGAACGCATGTGGAAATATTTTACGCATCACCACACTCTGAAGTACATCGACATCTTACCGCACCTGGTGCAAGCGTACAACCAATCTTACCATCGAAGCATCGGACGTGCCCCGCAAGACGTGACTCCCGACAACGAAGTGTTGGTGTTTGAGCGTCTGTTCGGTACGTCCCCGACGAGGGCTGTCCCCAAGAAAAGTGGAGAGTTGGCCGTAGGAGATTGGGTGCGCATTGGCAAAACCAAAACGCACTTTCGACAAAGGTTACTTACCTAATTGGACGACCGAATTGTTTCGCGTCACTGGACGAGTGCATGGCCGTCATCCTGCCGTCTATAAATTGGAAGACATGAACGGAGAAGTGCTCAAAGGAACGTTTTATTTGCCCGAGTTACAACGTGTGACCAAAAAAGAAGACGACGTGTACGACATCGAAAGCATTCTCGAACGCAGAACCCGTAAAGTGGGCAAACGACGTGTCAAAGAAGTCAAAGTACGTTGGAAAGGATATCCACCCAGTTTTGATTCTTGGATCGACGCTTCGCAAGTCATCGACTATAAAAAGAAGTGACCATCATGCCCTTTCACACAGACGCAGCTACGTCGACCACTCCTCCTTCACCTAGTTCTTCTGTGCAAGATTTACAAAAACAACCCTTGTGGGTGTGGTGTGGAGAACGTGTGCCTAAAACGCAAATCGTCTTTTTCTGCCAAATCTTCGTGGTGTATTGTGTCATCGGGGCAGCCATTGCCATTTTGAGTTTGCAACAAGGAGACAAACAATTGTGGACCATTTTATTGAGCAGTTGCATCGGTTACCTGCTTCCCAATCCCTCCCTGAAATTCTCCTCGAACGGGAACCACGGGAACCTTGTATCCAGTGCCAGTGCCAGTCACCACTCCAACAACAACCACAACCAGAACCCCATTTTGGGCGGAGACACGCCTCTGACATCCACTAACCCCTCGGACAGCCACAGAACTCTGGAATTATGAGTCACGAAAACCAATTTTACTTAACCTTACCCAGTGACAGTTCCATGGAGGTGTTTCCCCACAACACGTTGTGCTGTTACACGGCTAAATTACCTCAAGCCATCCAGTTAGATCACGAAGCGCATTGGGAAGTGGCTTTAGTAGAAATGATTCACCCTACACAAATCCAAAACATCACCGAAAAGCAAAACACTTTTGAGGTCGAAATCATGAACCAACAATTACAAGAAGCCATGAATGACATCGGGTTTTCAGGGGACACAAGACCATCCAACAATTCACCCTTCAATATCTACACCTTGAAAATTCCGGCAGGGTTTTATTTTAGTGGCCAACATTTGGTGGACACCATTACTTCCAGGTTCGAGTTCGCCTTTGGCAAAGCCCTGAACAGAGTCAAAAAAAGTGTCACCCTGGAGTACCATAAAGTGGCTCGTCGCTTACTGATGAAATTTCAGGATACCCAAACGTTGTCCATCAGTTTTAATCGTGACTTGTTTGATATTTTAGGTGGAGACACAAAAATGGCTGCAAATTTTAAACCGAAGATCAACAGCAATACGGAATTTTACAAGTTTTTTCGATTCCCTGTAGAACTGAACCAAGGACTGAATTTGATGTTCGTGTACTCCGATGTGGTGGAGTACAACGTGGTGGGACACACCTCCGTACCGTTACTGCGTGTCATTCCTTTCAAAGTGGATAGTACCACGACCAGTGACCAGGAAGGTGGAAACACCTATCACGTCCACCGGGAATTTGTGCATCCTTATTATTTGCCTGTCAGCAAGTCGTATTTGGACACTGTCAACATTGCTATAAAAGGAGATTTGGGACAAAATATTCCATTCACCAAAGGAAAAGTCACGGTGAAACTCCATTTTCGAAAACGGTTCTCTCACGACTCGTAAGTCATGTATCAAAAACAACCACCAATGAGGGATTTGTAGAACGAAGAAAGAGAATCATAGGACCCAACCAAAGTTTAGAACTGATGGATCGTTTGCATTTGGACATGTGGTTGCACGAAAAATATTTGCTGAACGGGTTGGATGTCCGCCTGAGACTGAATCGGAGCAGTACCGCTTTCCATTTATTGGCTGATGCTGGCGAGTACAAAACCAAAATCCAAGAAGCCAGACTCTACGTACGTCGTGTGGAAGTGTTACCTAAAGTAGGTAACGACATCAGTCAGACGTTGAGCAGAACGACCGCCAAGTATCCGATCCGACGCGTAGAAGTGAAAACTTTCACCATTCCTAGGGGACAGCGATCCATGATCGAAGATCATCTGTTCCAAGGACAGCTACCCAAACGTTTAATCCTTGGTATGGTCTCGAATGAAGCCTTCAACGGAGCTATCACTAAAAATCCTTTCAATTTTCATCACTTCAACGTGTCCAAGATTGAAGTCAGTCGCGATGGCAAGACCTTGTGTACCCGACCTTTCGAACCTGACTTTGAGAAGAAGAATTACTTGAGATCGTACTTGTCTTTGTACGAAGCCACGGGACAGTTAGGAACCAACACCAGTCACGGCATTACGTACGACGATTATGACGGAGGCTATGCTTTGTGGGCTTTTGATTTCACTCCAGACCAAGGCAGCGACGAGGGACATTTCCACCCTATAAAATCCGGCCAGATTCGTGTGGAAATTCAGTTCGGAAACAGAATCGGTGATGATGATGTAACGTTGAACGTCATCCTGTATGCAGAATTCGATAATACCATAGAAATCAACAGTTTGAGAGAAGTCATTCTAGATTACTAGAAGCCATGGAAGACTGTTATCCTTCTTTACCTAGTGGAGAAGCTTTGAAGATGGAATGTGAGGAGACCGTGGAAGGAGAATCCCAACACAAAGACGAAAAGGACATCGTGATCAAGTCGAGATGGCCAGAACAAGAACAGCAATTGGTCCCCTACTGTGCTACATACCTGGCAGACACAATTACGACATGGATGAAGCATGATTACTATGGATGTCAAAACATCAGTGAAGAAGAAAAATTCAACGAATATCTGGACGAAGCTTGGAGTCTGTTTAAAAAAGACGTGTTACGTTGGTGGTATAAAGACTTGCGTGAATATTTCTGTCCTCCATTAACGACTCGAGACATCCATTACATCAAAACCCTCTTTGACAAATTCAAAGAGAAAGTCGAGATCGAAACTGATCACTTATTATCAGCAAAAGAACATTTAGTGACTTATTTTGATCGTGATTTTTCTAGAAACGATGAGAAAGTAAATCGTTGATTTTTTGACTAGTATGCTTATTTTGTTGTCTTAAGCTAGGAAACGTAGTGTCCATCCATGACTCAATGACTTGCAACAATGGAAATCACAATTTCATTCACAACTTTGCCAACCCTGTTTAAAGTAGAGTGTAAATTGAAAAAAATGTTTGATGTTATATTGTTGGATTATTGTTAAAAAATGTTAGAGTTGTTGGTTAGTGTTAAGTGATTTTTGAATAAAAAATTATGTGTTTTGAAAAAAATGCCTTTGTGATTTGTTTGGCTATAAGAATGTTTGATTCATGCTCTTTGACTTCTTACTATCCCTCTCATGATACTCATTGAACATTGCGGCTCGAAAACCGTGGAGGGATGTTTTCCTTCACGTCCGCGCTTTAACTTTAAGAACCGGGTTGTTTCCAGTCTAACCATCCATTGTCGACTCATCCTCCTACGAAGATGTGCTCCAAACTAGCTAAGCTAAACGAAGCCTACGTGAATTTGCATAGGGTCAGACACAGTCTGATACCGAAGCCAGAAGAGATAGACAATGTGAGAATGCTAAAAGTCACTGAAGACTTGATAGAAGAACTCTTCAGAGATGAAGTGAACAGGGAGAAAGAAGAATGGACAGAGAAGTACAGACTTCAGAGACAGCAGCAACAACAACAACGGCAGCAGCAACAGCAGCAGGAACCTGAACCTGAGAGAGGCTTTGTCGATTGTCGTATCGACACCAAAGAGTTCTTCTTCTCTTTCCGAAGAAGCAGACCTATCGCCAGAAAGTCTATCCTCAGAGGACATCGCATTCTTAGAAACTAAAAGATTGCCATAGCAAACAAAAAAAAAACACAGCCCTTTTCAGGGCTACCCCAATACTCTAGAAAAGAAATAACAATCAATTTGCCAATGTGTGTAGGTAGAGTAGTGTGAATATAAACACTAACTCTTTTTTATAGTTTGAGGGTATGTGTTTGTGTGTTTGTGTTTGTAACATCTCACGTACGTTGGCGTGGATAGTAGATTAAGATCATGTTTTTTTTTTTGGCTGTTTGAGGTGTGGGGAGAGTAGATTTGGGGGGGTTGATTGAATTGCTTTGCGTATGTGAATAGTATATTGGAGTGATTAATGAAAAAAAATTTTAGAATAGGAATGGGTAGTATAAAAAAGTGAGTGAGTGTTTCTTTTAGGTCCGCGCGTTGTTTTTTGGTCATGATCTAGGTAAGATCAATTTTATGTTTTTTAGGGGGATGTTTTCCTTCACGTCCGCAGTTTTAGTATAAATTGAAACTCGTTCGGCAGTCCAGCTACCCTTGTTGATTGATCAACACCAGAATGAACAGGAGACTGGCGAAACTGTTGGAACTTCATGTTCATCTGGAATATGCCAGGCGCCTGTTGAACTAACTGGCCGCGGAGGCCATTGTGGAAGAAGGAATAATGAGAGAGGAGGAGGAAAGAAGAAATAAAGAAGAGGAGGAGAGAAGATACAAAGAAGAGGAGGAAAGAAGATACAAAGAAGAGGAGAGAAGATACAAAGAAGAGGAGGAGAGAAGATACAAAGAAGAGGAGGAGGAAAAGGAGAAAAGAAGAAGAAATTTCAGAATCCCAGAAACCGAAAATTGGGATTCTGAAGCCACATATCCTGCCTCTGCTCTCTCCCCCAAAAAAGTAAAAAGCAACTGGGGAACAAGATGTGTATGTGGCGCCAGGCCTGGAAGGTGCCACCATTAACCAGGTGTCCATGAAGTTCCAAAAAAAAACAGCCCTTTTCAGGGCTACCCAATACTCTAGAAAAGAAATAACCATCAATTTGCCAATGTGTGTGTGTGTGTGTGTGTGTGTGTGTGTGTGTGTGTGTAGGTAGAGTAGTGTGAATATAAACACTCTTTTTTCATAGTGCGAGGGTATGTGTTTGTGTGTTTGTGTTTGTAACTGCTCACGTAAGTTTGTGTGAATGGTAGATTATGGGTTTCTTTATTGTTTCTTAGCGTATGTGAAGAGCATAGTTTGGGTTTTGTAACCGCTCACGTACGATTGTGTGGATAGTAGATTATGGATTTTGTTTATTGTTTCTTAGCGTATGTGGAGAGTATAGTTTGGGTTTTGTAACCGCTCACGTACGATTGTGTGGATAGTAGATTATGGATTTTGTTTATTGTTTCTTAGCGTATGTGGAGAGTATAGTTTGGGTTTTGTAACCGCTCACGTACGATTGTGGATAGTAGATTATGGATTTTGTTTATTGTTTCTTAGCGTATGTGAAGAGTATAGTTTGGGTTTTGTAACCGCTCACGTACGATTGTGTGGATAGTAGATTATGGATTTTGTTTATTGTTTCTTAGCGTATGTGGAGAGTATAGTTTGGGTTTTGTAACCGCTCACGTACGATTGTGTGGATAGTAGATTATGGATTTTGTTTATTGTTTCTTAGTGTATGTGGAGAGTATAGTTTGGGTTTTGTAACCGCTCACGTACGATTGTGTGGATAGTAGATTATGGATTTTGTTTTAATGATTTGCGTGTGTAAATAGTAGATTTGGGGTTTGTTTATTGTTGCTTCACTTATGTGGATAGTATATTATATGAAATGAGAAAAGTAGGGGATGTTTTCTTTCACGTCCGCACGATGTTAGGTCATGATCTAGGTAATATCAATTTTATGTTTTAGGGGGATGTTTTCCTTCACGTCCACGCTTTTCGTATAAGAACCCACAGTATTCGTCATTCAAACCATTCTACAGAGAAGATGGCTTCGAACCACCTCGATAAATTTCAAACATTGCAAGACGTCCTTGACAATTTGGGCATGATAGAACAAATGCTAGTACGACTCATTGAAGACCACTATTCTTATAGTCCGCATAGAGTAAAAATGGAGATTAACAACTTAAGAAAAGCAAAGGACATGATAAGTGGTGTGATGAAGGAAATAAAGGAGGAGAAGGAGGATGAAGAGGAAAGGATAAGAATACGAAAATGGAATGAAAAAATTGAAAAAGAAGAAGAAAATGAGAAGAGGAAGAAAGAAGAGGAGGAGGAAGAGAAGAAAGAAGAGGAGGAGAAAAAAAAGAAGAAAAAGAGTGTAGGTGAGAAAATAAGAAGTTGGTGGAGAAAAAGAAGAAATTAGAAGCAGAAGAAGAAGAAGAAACCAAAGGCCCTTTTCAGGGCCAGCCATATTTCTCGAAAAGAGAATGACTTTTCAATTGCCTACCCCTTTATAAATTTAAAAAAAAAAAAAAAAATCCCATGTTCAATTCCCATTGTCCCTAAAGTAGTTTTTTTTTCTAACATGTTCAATTCCCCTTTGTCCCTAGACAAACCCACACTTTATTCCCATGTTCAATTCCCCTTGTCCCTAGACAGACCCAAACTCTATTCCCCATGTTCAATTGCCTTTGTCCCTAGAATCGATATTTTTTTTCCATTGTTCGAATGCCTTTGACGCTAATCTCAATATTTCCTTTTATTTCCTTTCTCCAATGTTAAATTCCATTGACGCTAATCTTACCCAGGGTTTTTTGCCCATGTTAAATTTCCATTGACGCTAATCTCGCCCAGGGTGGTTAATGTTAAATTTCCATTGACGCTAATCTCGCCCAGGGGGTGTTTGTAATGCTAATTCCCATTGACGCTAATCTCACCCCTTTCACTACTGATGGAGAATAGTCAAAAGATGTCATCTACGTTAATAACTTTAGCTAACACATTACTCAAAGCAACGGTCCACTTCAACGCCACCCAGCATTCTACATAAATAGAACACTAATCATTATTTTCAGCTTTTATATTTTGTGTTTTATATGAACTTGTGTTTGTAAAAAGGTATCCCCATTTATATAAGTATTGGTATGAAAATTATATCATAACCTACCCCATTAGTATGTTGTTGTTGTTGTTGTTATAGGGTTTAACGCCATTTTTCAGCACAGGATAGGCTATACATGGCGGCCAGTGTTAATAGTGGAGGAAGAACCCGGGAAAACCCCGGAAAGAACCACCGACCCACGAGAAGCTATCGGCAAGCTTTCTCACATATCCACACTGGCCGAGCCCGAGACTCGAACCCACGCAGACAGAGGTGAGATGGCAGTGATCCGTGACGGAGAGCGCTTTAGATCACTCGGCCACTCGGGGCCCCTCATTAGTATGTGCTTTTGTGCTTATCGTATCGTACTCCTCATTTGTACTTGTGTGTTTGTAAGAACAGAAATAATTGGTATAAATATATCATACACTACCCACATTTAACGTAAGATCGTGTGCTTGTACGAAAACTTCGTACCACAATCGTCTTTTGTATGGGTGACTGTATTTGTATGAAAAAGAAACATCGTTTTTCCGCTTTAATATGAGCAATTGTGTGGTTGACTGACAAGGGAAGATGCTAAAGGATAACTATCACAACACTACACAGATCATTTTGTATGTGTGACTGTGTGTTCTCCTTTTTTAAAAATGGCATTGTGATTGAGTGTCTGTATTGAAAATATAATGTTCCCCTCTTAATTATGTGACAACATGTGATTATCATTATTTTTTATATTAAAAAATACCATAATTTTCAGCCACTAACCCCTTATTAATTTCTTTGTAAGTGTGATTGTGTGTTTGTACGAAGAACACAATTTACCTTTCCTTCCCTTTTACCGGATACGAATATTCTTTTCAAATTCAGACAATAAAGACACTCTTCGCGTACACCCTCTATAAAAGTATAGACAATTTTCGCGTACACACTCTGTACCAGTATAGACAATCCTCGTGGATACACTCTACACAAATACAAACAATCTACGCCTACACACTATACAAGTTCGGGCAATCTTTGCCTATACACTCCATATAAGTAAAGACAATCTTTGCCTACACACTCTAGACAAGTAGAAACAATCTTTGTGTACACACTCTATATAATAAGTACAGACAATCTTTACCTACACACTCTGTACAATTTACACGCAATCTTCTTCTACACACTCCGTACCAGTACAATCTTCGTCTATACACTCCATATAAGTACAGAAAATCTTTGCCTACACACTCCATACAAGTACAAACAATCTTCGCCTACACACTACACAACTACAATCATCTTCTACACAGTCCACATAAGTACAGTCTTCTACACAATCCAGATAAGTACAATTTTCTTCTACACAATCCACACAAGTACAATTTTCTTCTACACACTCTATTTAAGCACAGAGGTGCATCGCCTACATACTCTATACAAGTACCGACACTCTTTGCCAAATACATTTTTCTTGAAAATAACACAACGTAATTTTATTTTGTAGTTTGAAAATGTTTACTCTCCTTCAGTATGATCAAACACACACTTGACGACGAATTTATCATTTGTAACAATGCTTTGACAATAATGAACTGATTTGAATTTATTCTGGGCTTTTTATTTGTCTGTAATTATTTTATTTGTCTATTCTATTCGTATTCATATTACAGATTTAAATAATATTGCGGCTGTTTATGTTTAGGGGTGAGCGAAAGTTACGAGTTTTTAAATAAAACAACCTCGAGAATGTCATTTTTACATAAGCAACAACTACCTTCATCTAACATTAATCGTGAATGAGTGAATTAGTCTGTTGAGCAGGTACATAAAAGAATTTATATTTTAAATGACCCTTCTCCACCATCGTCTTGAATAAATCTCTCTCTCAGGGGGCATAAACATATCGACACTTACATTTACTAATCGAGTAGCCTCTTGTTAATCACACAGCGCCATCTACACAAAAATGGGAAGGTCGATGCCAAATTTTGGTGAGTTTCTGGTCCCATGGGAACCTAGTGGTTTGAAAAGTTAGAGCCTATGTAGAGGGTACATTCACATGCTCTCAAGACATATTTACATTTTATTTTAACGATTCAAGCCGTGTAACCAAGTATATATTGTTTAGGGATTAGTATCGGCTTATATGGCTTAACACACATTTGACTTGCCCTGGATCACAGGGAGCATGCAATTTCAGAATTTCATGATTGAGGGAGCAGTCATTGTGTGTGGCGTAGACAAAAGCTATGAGGGAGATCATAGGTAGGGTAAATATATGTCATTTTTCTAAATTAAGTAAATAGCATGCAAAACAAGCTATATGATTATTGGGTTAAAGTTATATAACTCTGGTATTTGATTTTTGTCCCCTTAATGGTGAATTCGAACACTTACTCGAGATATCAGCATTTAGAGAGAGAGAGAGAGAGGGTCCAAGAACAGTATGTACATGCACCCACGACGTATACAGGTATTTGAAGTCTCTAATAATGTGGGAAGAATTTTGGGCCATGGACCATGAACAACCTTTGTTGAAACCAAATCTCATCTATATGGTATAGACTCAACATAAAATGTCAGTCCAATTGCTAACAGCAAATATCTGGCCAGATCAGCTGTCACATAATGCACTAGCGAATCAGGGTCTACGCCTTCTCTTAACAATATAAACCAAGATCTATCAGCATTTTATGCAGTTATTTTAGCAGTTGGGCTCGATCTATAAGAGAATACAAACCATTCAATTTCCATAAAGCTTTCATAAAAGAGGGAGCATAAGTTGTAGTCTTTGCATTGGATAGAAGAATTTGCAGTATGACTTCAAATTTTGGAGTTAAATTTAATTGTGCAGTTTCAACAAGGGTTACTGTGTAGAAAGAAATTATTTTTATTTATGGTTGATATTGTTTTTACTATCAATCAAATGTGGGATAACATTTTCTATTTTGAAACTGCCCACTTAATATTCAGGTTGGAGATGGTAAGAGGACCTGGAATTTTATTTAGAGCAGGGATTTTTTTTTAATACTTTGAGATAAATGTTTTTTCTTCAACTAATATATTGGATATAATGGGGGGGGGCTATAAATCAGAACTTTACAAGCTATATGAAAACCAGAAATGAAAAACGAAGAGCCGTCGCCCCCTTTGAATGGTCTCTTAACAGTTGTCAGAAGAAGTCTTTTATATATTTTTGCATTATTGGTAATAATGTTAATTTTTGATGGTGAAATAGCATCATTTGCATAATATTGTCAGTTGAAGTCGGGACCATTTTTTATTAATGGATTTTGCAAAGAAGCCGATTAAAAGCTTTCCTATCTTGCAGCCATATTTAATAGCAGATTAGCATCAGGTGCTGGGTAACAAAAGAGTGATAATCCATCATTCCCCATTGATAAATAACAGGCCTGACAAAGGCACCATTTAACAAAGGTTTAATAAGTCATATTCAGTAATTTAGAATTAAAAGTTGCCTGTTCAATGCAATTAAAGCATTTAAAAAAATGTTTTTATTTTGCTCTTTTCTTACTAAATAATTTAGAAACAAGAAACATCCTTACTGTACCAGCATGTTGACTGAGTACATCTCAAAGTAAACTGTTGAGTTATTGTTGTTGTTGTTTTTGTAGGGTTTAATGCCATTTTTCAGCACATGATGGGCTATACATGGTGGCCAGTATTAATGGTGGAGGAAGAACCTGGGAAAACCCTAGAAAGAACCACAGACCCAAGAGAAGCTACTGGCAAGCTTTCTCACATACCCACATTAGCCGAATCGGAGACTTGAACCCACGCAGACAGAGGTGATATGGCAATGATTCGTAACAGAGAGTGCTTTAGATCACTTGGCCACTCGGGGCCCCATTAGTTATTGAACAAAGATATTTTCACATAAAAGTGATTTGTAAGATTCACCCACTGATACATGCACATGTCAGTTGACACTTTTATTGGTTGGTTAAACTTACTGGCTTATCAGAAAAGTATTTTGGTGATATAATATTTATACATATAATATGAATGTCATTTGAAAATTTAGACAGCGTCACTCATACAGGTATAAATTGTTTATGCCCAAAGTCTTTGATACGGACAAGTACATAAACATTTTGAAAAGTCAACTATGACTTTGAACATAATGTTTTTCAGATAAAGTGTTATAAAAATGCCAGTCCTCTGTGAAACATTATAAATAAAATCTTTACTGTATAATACAGCACTATAAGGAGCATCATTATAACATGGTACAATGTTATAACGCAGTTATGGTCATGGATCACATCATTATTTATTAGTAAAATTACATTTATCCTGGCGGGCCCTGAGTGGTCTAAAACGTTCACTGTTACAGATCACTGCCATATCACCTCTATCTGCATGGATTCAAGTGTTAGGTTTGGCCAATGTGGGTATGTGAGAAAGCTTGCCAGTAGCTTTTTGTGGGTCGGTGGTTCTTCTGGGGTTTTCCCAGGTTCTTCCTCCACCATTTATATTGGCTGCCATGAATAGCCTATTTACAACAGCATGTATCATGTGGTCTCACCTCTAAGGCAGTACACCTCATGTCTCCTATGGACAGGGTTATAATGACAATATTATACTGGGATAAAACACATTTTGCCAGATAAAAGGTTTTGCCTGAGCATGAGGGAAAAGTTTTGAGTCCAAGGTTTGCTGAGTGCATTGGCAAATCAATGTTTACACACATCAAAATGTGTGTTATTGTTATTCTTACATGATGAAGCAAAAGAAATTAGTTGTTTACAAAATTTGGTTCAAAAAAGTGTTATAGGAATGAAAAGAAAGATTTTCAGTGCCATGTGTGATTTTTATGTCGGTACAGATGTCACAAAATTGCATATGCCAAAACCAACTGAAAATTCAAAAGAATCAATCATTCATTTGGATCCAAAAGTCAATAACTCTTTTCATCATCTTGATTTTTGCCTTTAAAGTGTTTAATCTTTTGATTCATCACATATGATCTGAGTGTCCTGATGTATGATAAATAATTGATATTTCAGGATCATGATGGCCGATTTGAAGTTCTGAGCCTTGGAAGAGATCAATCATGGATCCAGTGGAAGACGTAAAAAGGTCTCTCCTGATGCTTTTAAGAATCTATTGCTCCAAATATGTCAAGTTTTCCTCATCTATTCAGGTCAAGGTCAACATCAGTTTTGTTGTTGATTCAGGAACAGAGATCAGAGTTCAAGCAGAGGACACTTTCGAAGCAGAAACTTTTAGAGAAAACATTTTGGAAACATGTGAGCCTCCAAGAACATGTTTTCAATCTAATACAGAACAAGAATCATCAGCAAAAAATAAACCTCGACATGTAAATGAAATCAATGGAAAAAAGTCTGTTGCTTCTAATGTGAATGGTTAGTATTTTAAGGTTTGGCTAATGTACATTGTCAGAATACATTTGAAAATGTTCAAAATGTAAAGTGTTTGACAAGTACAATTGCCATTACTTACAGCTGTACCATTAAAGCATACCAGTATGTATGCTGAAAATGATATTGAAAATTAATTATGGATAAACATTCATATTCAACAAAATTTAAAACAAATAGATTCTGACCTCATTTGAGTCTGACATACATTTGTACAACTACTGCATTCTAGCTTGTACAAATTTTTAATCCACCCCATATTTTTGGCATAGTGTCCACTCTGTATAAAAAAAAAAAAATTGTATTACTGAAAATAGTAACAGAATTGATGGACTTCTTACAAAAAAGCAACAGAGTATATATTCACAGGCCTTTCTCGACGGTTTCTAGTGACATAAAAAGAAAATTTAAAAACATTTTAAGATTTTATTTTACAGCAGTATATGTATAATAGCAAAAGTGAACAGCAGTATCACTGGAGTCTTGTTCTTTCATCTGATCCAATGTTAATTGTTGTCACTCAGACTCTGTGCTTATCAATATTCACAGTACATGTAACATGTATTTGGATTTCTTTTTTCAGTGTGCCTGGTAAGAACTGTGTATTTCAGGCCACTGCATGGCTTATTTGAACATTTTTTTTTGGGGGGGGTAGTCAGATTCAGATAAACCCAACTTGATGGTATTTTCATTCACTTTGACTATGTTTTATTTATTATTTCTTGAAAATATTTGATCTAACATTTTTCCCTTGAGACAAACAATTTGTAAACCTGCTTTAGAATAGTGTTTTTGTTTTTACCTGTAGGTAAAAAGGATATATGTAAGGAAGTCAGTTGATAAGGTATCAAGTTTTGTCCAGTTTGTACATGATAGTAGAGTGACCTTTTCATTCTTGAATCGCTTTAATGTCACATTAATAACTAAAACTGGCCAGTAACGTTTTAAGGGAGATGCATGGATCATATTATTTACACGAGATTGCATATATCCTAACCAAGTAAGGATATTTGTGGCATAATTAACTAAGTGTGTATGTGTATGTGTGATGGATTTTTAATGTAGCTTTAACAATTTTGCAGTCATATCGCTATGTCTGCAGTGTGGCAGTTTATAGTGATGTCTAGGCACTGGGGCATCAAGCCGCAGACATGTAGCATGATGATCCATCCAGTCACATTATCCTGACACCCACCCGACCAGTACTAACACTAACCTGTTAAAGCTGAGAGCCAAGTGAGGCAGCTGTTAGTACCATATTTGGTATGACTCAGCTGGGGTTTGAACTTGCAGCCTCCCATATCTGAGGCAGACGCTTTAACCACTAGGCCATGGGAGCAGTAATTAACTAAGTAAATACATATACTGTATATACTTGCTTGTAAGTCCAGTCAAACTGCAAAAATATAAACTGATCTGCCATAGCATAATGTGCCTACAGATCAGTGTGTATATTGTTTCTTCTAATAATAACTCAGAACAAACTGCACAGACCCAGATCTGCAGTTGTATTATGTGATTGCAGATCTGGGTCTGTGCAGCTTGCAGTTGTACATATAAGTGAGTATATAGGCAGGTATGTTCTTTTTAACTCTGGTCAGGCAGACAGCTTGTTTAAAAGCTGTACTCTTGTAGAAAGAAATTTGCCTACAAAACGAGTATTGACATTGGTTAGAACCAAGAGCTGGTATGTGGGTTTTCACTTTTGGTGATATTGTCTCTACCTTGCAATGCAATTTTTATACAGACTTTAGTGAACTAGAATTTTTCACTGAGAATGACAGTAGATGTTTTGAAAATGCACATCATTTGCTGTTTGAAGAGGGATTCTTCGATTCTTCCTTCATTACAGTTTGCATCTACTAAAAGGGGCATGATTAGATTCAGGCAGGTCTTCTCAACTCTAAAGTGGAAAGATAGTTACGAGTGACATATGCAAATGTAAGGTGCAGGTATAGCATGTATCTGATTGCTCAGAACCAGAAACCATTCTGTTGGCCATTGTTGGGGACTAAACATGCAGCATTCAGGACCTAATAAAAGCCAATGGATTTTATTAGAGAATGTAAGGTATAAGGTCCCTTGCACACACACACCCTTTTTTTCTCAGTGCACATGAAGATTTGGTCTTAAATATTTATTCATTTATCTAAACTTCATTGTCTGTTAAGTGTTTCATCTCATCTGAGAAATATAGATAAATAAAGTTTTGCCAAATGTACATACACTGTTAAGTCCCTGCTTCCTCTCATACTGTGGTTTTGGTGGAATTTCATCTCTATCGAGGAATTTAACAAGACAATAGTTTCTGTTATATGTACATTGAACCCTCACTATAAAATCCCTTATTATACAGCTGCTTCATAGCATGGTTGTGTTATTTTCATGATCCTGTGTAATTCATTGTACTATAAATTCCCTCAGACTTGTGGTATATGTATGCCATTCATAGTGTGGTTATGGTGTTTTCCTCTGGAGCAATTCATCCCTCTCTTTTAGTATGGTCTTGGGTGCCCACAGCATAGGTCAAGGGGGGTGTTATGTGACCCCACCTGGAAATCATACTGCAAATATATATATATATATATATATATATATATATATATATATATATATATATATATATATATATATAAAAATTTCAACAAGTTTAATCATGCAGATGAAGCTGAAACTTTGTCACAAAATTCTGTTCAAAATGCTTGGTAAATATTAGATATAGTTTCAGACTGCTTATGCATGGAACTACGCATCTACCTCTCCAGGCCATGACCAACTGACCCTTTCTGCAAAAAATCCTGCGGGCACCCATGTGTGTGGTTATGGTGTTTTCATCTCTCTGGAGTAATTCATACCTCTCTCATAATGTGGTTATGGTGTTTTCATTTCACTGGAGTAATTCATCCTTAACAGTGTGGTTAAAGTGTGTTTTCATCTCACTGTAGTAATTCATCCCTCACAGCATGGTTAAGGTGTATTTTCATCACGCTGGAGCAATTCATACCTATTTCATAATGTGGTTATGGTGTTTTAATTTCACTGGAGTAATTCATCCCTAACATTGTGGTTAAGGTGTGTTTTTATCTCTCTGGAGCAATTCATCCCTCTCTCATAGTGTGGTTATGGTGTTTCCATCTCTGGAGTAGTTCATACCTCTCTCATAATGTTGTTATGGTGTTTTCAGTTCATAGGAGTAATTTATCCCTCAGTCATAGTGTGCTTATGGTATTTTCATATCTCCTGCATAATAAATGACTCAAATTTGTGGTTATGGTGTTTTCATCTCTCGTTTAAAATTCTTTGTAGTTTTGGTGTTTTCATCTGTCAAGTAATTCATCCCTCTGAGCATGGTTATGGTGTTTTCATATATCTTTAGTAACTTCATTTCCATCTTATAGCTTGGTTATGGTGTTTTCATCTTGAGAGTAATTCATCCCTCTTTCAAAGTATAGTTATAGTGTTTTCATCTCTCTGTGGAGTTATGCATCCATCTCTCATTGTGTGGTTATGGTGTTTTTCTTTGGAGTAATTCACCCCTTGCACATAGTGTGCTTATGGTGTTTTCATCTCTCTGGAGTTTTAATCTCTCTCTCATAGCATGGGTGTGGTATTTTCATCTCTGCAGTAATGCATCTCTTTCTTATGGTGTTATTATGGTATTCTCATCTCTCTGGAGTAATTCATCCCTCTCTCATAGTGTGGTTATGGTGTTTTCTTTGGAGTAATTCATCTCTCTTTCATAGTGTGGTTATGGTGTTTTCATATTGTCTGGAGTAATTCATACCTCTCTTATAGTGTGGTTAGGTGTTTTCATCTCTCTGGATTAATTCATCCCTCTCTTATAGTGTGGTTAGGTGTTTTCATGTTATCTGGAGTAATTCATACCTCTCTCATAGTCTGGTTATGGTTTTCATCTCTCTGGAGTAATTCTACCCTCACATCATATGTATGGTGTTTTCATCTGACGGGAGTAATTCATCCCTCTCTCATAGTGTGCTTATGTTTTTTCGTCTCTCGTGAGTAATTTATCCCTGGCTGTAAAATACCTCACTATACCGATGCCTCTTTTATAATATGCACATTATAATAAATTCTTATTAGCTGGTTAGATATTGTTCATATCTTTCATTTCATCTTATTTTAGTTTAGTTCTTGGTACGGTAACCTGAGTATCAAATACCATGTAGAATATCGTTTCACATGCTTTGCATCTGCATTACAATCAACCAAATGACCTAGCTATAAATGGCAAAAGGTTATATGGAGAGTGGTAACATCTAAATTGTCATGTACTGTTGGTTGGTACAAAATATATAACACGGTAATTTATTTCTGAATTCAAAAGTTAGTTTCTTCCACCACTGCCGGTTAAGCAAATATTACATAACTAAGAAGCAGAGGTCAGATGAAAGTGAGAGAGGTGTTTATTAATTGTCATGGTTTGTATGCCTGCACAGAAGATATAATATTTTAATTTATGAATGAATTAAAATCCTAGTTTTTCCATTATTACCTGTGAAGCATATCATATGAGATATGGGTAGCATCAGGTACCTAATATTCTGTTTCATTCACTAATCTGTTTTTTTTTGTAGTTTGCATTCAGTATAAAGTGGTCTGTCAGACAAAAATGGTTACTTTTGATGTCTCTCTTGTACAGCATGTGGCTCCTAAAAGAAATATATCTTCCTTATAGAATTGAACATTTAATATGGCTATCACCACAATGACAGTTTCAGATTTTAAAAAAAACTGAAAGTGGGACTTTGATGAGTTGTGACCATTGGCATTGTCATGGGGTAGATGTGTCTACTTTGTAACTGAGCCAGTTGCTTCATTGGGACTGAACATGTCATAAATTTGCAGATGATGCATTTGATCCCATTTTCCAACGAAATCTTGTCTTTTCTTATCTTCATAACTACTGAATTATTTTATATAATATGTTGTTTTCCTTCAGAAGAGTCTGCATCAAATGTAACTGTAAAGGAAGAAGGAGGTCTCGAGATAGATAACAACATTGGAAATGACAAAGAAGCAGATGAAATCACACATGTGATCCCAAGTTCACCCTCATCTAATGCAGAAGATAAACGAGGCTTGAAGGAGAATGGCTCCCAATGTCCTTTATGTCCCTCTAATTTCCAATCAAAGATTGCTGCGGAGAAACATCTGCGCCAAGAGCATGATATTGGTAATGTGTACATATGCACATTTTGTGATGAGATTTGTCCATCTAATGCTGCCTTTCTTCAGCACATGCAGAAAAAGCACAAAGTTAACCTTGACACTGCAGCTGGTGATAAAAATTTCACAACTGTGAAGAGAAAAAAGAGGGGTCGAAAACCTGTACATGAAAAAGTAATTGCAGATTCTTTAAAAAGAATTTCACCTAGAGAGAAGAAGAACCAAACTGTTAAAACTCATTCATTTGCTACACAAGCTAGTGATGAATTTAGGGGGAAGATATCAAAAAGGAGGTCAGAGAAAGACCCATTCAGTAGTTCAAAAGCCAGAACAAGAGCAGGTAAAAACACACTTAAGCTGAATGTGAGGCGTGAAACAGCCCATAACTCAACAGTTTGTCCCAATTGTGGAAAGGAGTATAAATCAAAACGAGCCTTAAGACGACATATAGCAAACATTCATGAATTAAAACGTTGGCAGTGTGACATGTGTGGTAAATGTTTTACCAGCAAAGAGTCATTGTACCACCACAAGCGTGGCATTCACGGAAATGAAAAGCCATATAAATGTTCTGAGTGTAATGCCTCCTTTAACTTCAACCACAGCCTAAAGCTCCATCTGCTTAAGCATTCAGGGACCCGGCCTTATGCATGTAATCTGTGTGGCAAAACCTATTTGACCTCCAACCATTTAAAAATTCATATGCAGGCGCTTCACGGGGAAAGAAAAGGGTTTTTCTGCAAAGATTGTGGAAAACAATTTTCATATCTTACAAGCTTGAGAATGCATGAAATGTCCCATGGAGATAGGCGGCCTTTTCAATGCAATGTCTGTAACAAGGGCTTTGTGAATAGTCAGGCCCTGAAATATCACACGGAGTCAAAACATACGTCAGGGGAATCATACAAATGTGATGTTTGTTTCAAGATTTATAAAACAAAATTCCTCATGAAGGCTCATCGTCGCCGTCACACGGAAGATGGGACTCGATACATGTGCGATATTTGTGGGCGTCAGTTTATGTACAAAAGTACACTTGATGTACATACAGCAGTGCATAATGAAGAAAAATCTTTTACATGCAACGAGTGTGGAAAATCCTTCAAAACCTATGCAACACTTTACTCTCACAAATATGTTCACAAGACTGAAACTCCCTATACTTGCTCTGTTTGTGGTAAATCATTTAAAACAAAAGAAAGGTGTAAGGCACATGAACGACGCCATTCAGGGGCAAAGCCATATAAATGCTTGACTTGTGGTCGCTGCTTCCCTGACAAAGGTGGACTATCCAAACATCAAAAATCTGTGCATACTGAAGTTAAGAAATTTGTATGTGATATATGTGGAAAGGCCTGCTCACGTGCTGATAATCTTCGAGTGCACATGAAAATTCACAGTAAAGGCGGATCAGAGAACGTTACTTATTCGACCAGTCAGAAAGATGATGCTGTTGAAAATGTGATTGGACATTCAAAATATTTTTCCGAGAGATCCTATTGTAATACTGGTAAAGTGAAACCTGAACAAGGCATCAGTGCTGTACACAAAAATGAGTCACATAACCCTAGTAGTTCTTCAAACCCTGTAGACAGAGCCAGCACTAGCTGTACTTCAGTTATGAATCTAATGGTAGGAGATGCCCATTCATTAATGCAACAGAAACATCACTCTCAGAGTTTATTAACATCTCTTTCAACCATGGACATTACTTTACTGCAGCAGAACAAGCGGCACAATTTGTCAAGTAGTATTCCATCTGTAAAAGTTGTTCCAATAGGTTCACCCAATACTCTCCTTCCAATCCATGCTCCAAATTCAAACGGTAATTCAAATACAGTTGCTATAAATGTTCAGGAAGGTGATACCCTGCCAATCTCTACTCAACCTTACATGTATACCTGGCCATACTTTTATCAAACAGATGGTCAGCAACCAAGTCAGTCAGGATTTTATCATCAGTAGTTTCTTCTGTAGCACAAACTCTGCATAATTAAATAGTGAAGTTGACCTAAACTGACCATCATTTAATCAGTCATTCTTTATGACTATAGTCAACTATACCTCCCAGTTTGTTTATAACACCCCCCACCCCCCACCCGATTTCAATACTGGTAATCTTTAATGTAATAAAAAATGCACAGAACTTAGTTGATTCATTCATTGATTTATAATTTCAAACCTGATTAAGACCAGAGTGGCCCTAACACTAGCATTCTCTGCGTCTTCATGCTCAACAGACTTTCCATACTAACATGGCACCAAGTTGCGTACACTAAGGGCAAGTTGATATCCTCAGATAATTCTGTAAATTATCATAATATTGAGAGCTTAGAGTTATATCCTTTGCTCAGATGTACATGTATGTAGAAATTACACTGCTTGTTAAATACTTGTGAAAGGCAAATTTGTACTTGTTATTCTTTTCCATACCTTGTATTGACATTGCAAATATCGGAAGCAGATGACTTAGTATTTTCCTTCTATGTACATACATGTGTAGTCATGCATACACTCCTTTGCTGAAAATGGACCTGTCCAGGAATTGGAAATGGATCTCGAGCATGGCCGTCGTTTATATTTAAAACTTCTGTTAAGTGTGAAACATGCAGATGATGAAGGTGTTAGGGTCTCACTGGTCAGTTTTGTGCATTTCTGATCAAATTTATACTTTTTGTTACTGGAATTGGCAGGGGGGGTTTACAAACAAAAGGGGAGGTATAGTCAGACTGTATTTCTTTTGGCATTTTGGTATTCAGGATATTTTCTCTATAGCTGATAAATCACTGACCAACTTAATTAATTTTTAGTTTTCATACTACAAAGTATATGACCTCCAGAGTTGCCTGTTGATGAATGTTTCACAAGATAATGACTCAATCACACACACATGTAGGCCCTAAATAAAAGAGAGGAAACAGACCCAATACCAAAATTTGGAACTAAAGGTATATACAGTATTTTCATTCTTATTGCTTTGTCATTCATATACAGAAACTTCCTGTGGATGAGAATATCCATTCGTAAGCAGTCAAATCTATGTAGAATGTTAACACACATGGCCAGCTAGGAGTGGTTGCCATAAACAGGTTAGGGGTTTACAGACTGGTAAATATTGTTCTGGTTTTTTTTTTTTATATCTATTTTTTTACATCAATGAAACTACTAGCAAGTGCTTGTTCATACCAGTAACAAAATCTTTCAATGCAGATTTTTGCTGTAGCAGGTTTGTTTGTTTACTTAAATCATATATGTATTTATTTGAATGTTAAATATAAACTAGTATCTATTTCAGATATTGTACAAATGTATTAAACTGCATTCTATAGCTTTTCCTTTTTTCTTTCATTTCATGGATCACTAGACATTTTTAATGTAATCAGTTTACATGCAGTTTATAAATCATAAGATGCCCAAATGGGCCTGAGATCATTCACCTGGCTGGCAACTGTCAAGTAGAAAAATGCAAGAACAGTTGACCATGAAATATGGGTTAATTGAAGCCCCAGACAAAATTCTGGTAGAGCATGTTCTAAGAACCATTCCAGAGTTTGAACAGAATTGGCTTAGTCATTCTGAAGTACTTACTGCAAAGGTTTTGCATCTGGATGCTATGGAAGCCACACTGTTGTTAATGGATTCATCCTGAACTTCATTATGTTAAGGGATATCCTACGAAAAAGCCCTACCAGGTTTAATCAAAATGGGTTGTCATTCTGGAGAAGTTGAAAATAGATTTTCCAGGTGGTTGCTGAGGATGTCACACATAACTGGGGAGGCATCCTTGACGTGATTTTTAAAAAACGTGTAACAAAATAATCCTTCCAGTTTTGATCAAAATTGGCTTAGCCATTCTGCAAAAGAAAATGAAATTGGGTTTTCCATATTGTTGCAATGGAAACAACTGTATTGTTAGGAGAGCCACCCAGAGCATGTTCTAATGAACAATCCTACCAACTTTAATAGAAAGGTTCAGAATATATTAATTTATCTTGCTTTTTGTTATTCTAAAGAACATTACCTTAGGTAAAGTTTTCTCCAGCAGAATTCCTGAAATTTACTTTTAAAATTAATGAAGAGTTAAGATTGTCAAAATGAGATTAACTTACCTCCCTTGGCTAAAGCATGGATTATGCTAGGTGTAACACCATACCAAACTGCTCTGGTGGCCTAGTGGTTAGAGTGTCTGCCTCGGATGCAGGAGGTCGTGGGTTCGATCCCCTGCCGAGTCATACCAAATACTTACAAAAATGGTGCTAACAGCTTCCTCACTTGGCACTCAGCGTTACGAGGTTAGTGTTAGGACTGGTCTGCAACATGATGCCCCAGTGCTAGACATCACTAAAAACTGCCATACTGCTGACAGCAAGTTACCAAATTGTGGCCAAGAACAGGGTGATTTTGTTTTCTTTGATAGTGTATTTTGGTTTCATTATTAATCAATAAAATATAATGGTACAATATAAAGTAGATAAAGTATATCAAGTTAAAATGAACAGTACAGTATTATGAAGAGCTTTCCAAACTGACATATCATTTAAGCCATCATCAGGAAGATCAAAGAAAAGTAGAATGAGAAAAAATTGACAAATCAACCATTTCCTTTTATAGAAAAGAGAATACTTAACTGTAAACACAGATAATTCATTAAACTTTTGACAGACTGCTCCGGTGGCCTAGTGGTTAGAGCATCTGCCTGGGATGTGGGAGGTTGTGGGTTCAATCCACGGCTGAGTCATACTAAAGACTCATAAAAATGGTACTAACAGCTGCCTCGCTTGGCACTCAGTATTAAGAGGTTAGTGTTAGGACTGGTTGGCCTGGTGTCAGGATAATGTGACTGGGTGGGACATCATAGCGATATGACTGAAAAGTTGTTAAAGCTATGTTAAAAATCCAAATCACACACACACATACACACAAACCTTTGCCAAATAGATTTAGCGTGATTTGGATTTTCAGTATAGCTTTCAAAATTTTCAGTCATATCACTTCGATGACTGCATTGTGGCAGTTTATAGTGATGTCTAGAACTGAGGCATGCCACAGACATATAGCATGATGTCCCACCCAGTCACATTATCATGACACCAGGCCAACCAGTCTTAACACTAAGCTCTTAATGCTGAGTGCCTAGCAAGGCAGCTCTTTAGTTAGTACCATTTTTATCAATCTTTGTATGACTTGGCTGGAGTTCGAACCAGTGACCTCCCCTATCTGAGGCAGACGCTCTAATCACTAGGCCACCAGAGCGGTGTCCAATAGTTTTATGATAAAGAAATAAAAGCAACAAAGATCAAGCAGAAACAATTGTGAAATTATTTAACATGATAAGAGACAACATAAATATATACATACTGAATTTATACCTATCAGTATATACATACTGCATTGTACATAATATCTAGATTATGTACATACACGTTTTATTTTGGGGTTATTTCATTAAAATTCACTGTCGTAAGAGCACACCAATTATTTTAATGAATAGCATCCCAATCATGTGTATACACATGCCAGCAGTGTTTGTTTGTTTTGTCTGTGGTAAGAACTTTATCCTCATTCTGGAGGTTATTTAATTCACCCAACATGGTCACTCCCAATAAAACATTTATAACCCACCCACTCCCTTAAGTGGTACACCAAGTATGCATGTGAGGTTCTCTGAAAATCATGATGTTTGAGGCAGATTTTAGCAGCACTACTTCCCAACCACATGGCATGCTAGTATTGATGTATGCATGGTGGAGTTAAAAAATCATGTGTACCGAGGATTTTTGGCAGTGATGTGGGGGTTTGCAAAAATCATGATCTATGCAGATTTTATCAGCAGTACCTCAAGAACATGGCATGCTAGGATTGATACACTAAGCATGCATGGTGGACATTCTTCGAAACTCACTATGTGCAAGGATGATTTTAATGGCAGTGATGTGGTGTTCACGGAGTCATGATGTAGGCAGATTTCAGCAGCAGTACCTCTCGGTCACATGGTATGCAAGGATTGATACACCAGGCATGCGTGGTAGAGATTCTTTGAAACCCATTATGTGCAAGGATGATTTTAGTAGCTGTGATGCCCAACCACAACACATACTATGATTGATACACCCAGGCATGCATGGTGGAGTTCTCAGAAAGTCATGATGTGCAGGCTGGCTTTTGTGGTTCCTCCCTTAAGGCTTGTTAGGGTACGTTTGCTTAGAAGTTTTCTATCTTTATGCAAGTGTTGATCCAAAAGAAGGAGGTGCAATTATTGAGGCATACTGTGAAAATGACCTTGAATACTTTGCATTTATCTGTATGCAAACAAAACTAGCATATTTACATGAATTTAAATAGAATATATAAATTACAAAGATTATGATCAGTAATAATAAAAAAACTATTTATATATCAAAATGTTTTAAGCTAAGCACAGCCTCCTATGTGTATTTCTTTCAAAGTAAATGTAATTCTAAGAAAAATTTAGCTTTTCCATTAGGTAAGAGTTTTATTCTTTGATTTTTTCTCACAAGAACATTTACTTTATTTGAAAACATTGTGTCCTTTTTCATCTTCTGTGAAGCACAGTAGAACACCTCCCCCCCCCCAAGTAATATGTTTGAATGATCCTTAGATCAAACTTTGACACATAATGAATAAAAGAAAAGATATGAAGTGTTCCATTTCATGTAGCATTCTGACCAACTTACCTAACATCCTAGTATAACAAGTTAATTTTACCTATCACTGAATAAAAATAACAAATCCGATACAACTATCCAGTGTTTAATAGTCCTCGGTGTCCCAAAACCAGTATGGGTCTCAGTGACCTCATCCTTTGGTCATGGTACACTGTATGCAGCCTTGAGCTCTGGTTAATGTGCAGAAACCATGGAAACCATTATTTTATTATTTATTTTAACCATAATCTCTACACTCCAGAATCAAAATCATAATCTCTACACCCCAGAATCAATATGTATGCATGCATGTACGTGTGTGCTTGTGATTTTTAACGTAGCTTTTACAAAATTTCAGTCATATCAATATGATTTCTGCAGTGTCACAGTTTATAGTGATGTCTCACTGGGCATCATGCTGTAGACATGTAGCATCAAGTCCCACCCAGTCATATTATCGTGTCACTAGGCTGACAATTAACACTAACCTCTTAATGCTAAGTGCCAAGCAAGGCAGCTGTACCATTTTTACATCCAAGGCCGACACTATAACCACAAGGCCATTGGAGCAGTCCATGTATGTATGTGTGTGAGTGTATGCATGTATGTATGTATGTATGTATGTATGTATTAGTGTTAAATGGTACCTTGCAAATTAAAAGAAAATAAAAATGTTAAAATGGAGTGTAAAGTAAAATAATGACATGGGGTTTAACTAGTTATTATACATAGTGCTGATCTGACCTGAAATATGTCTGCCTCAATAAACATGTTAAAAGTGTTTTCATCTAATTCTCCTGAATGGATGGTTATATGAACATGGAGTTTCCATCCATTCAAATGATGTCTAGCATGTCCTAAATGAAAATGGTGTCGATCCTAAATCCAATGGCTGCAACACTGGCTAATTTGAAAATGTTATAGCGCAATAATATCCGAGATCATTTCAGCACTCTGCAATTAAAAAGAAAGGTTCTTGTCATGTATTCCTTGATTTCTTTTCAGATAGAAGAGTATCATTCATTTTGAGGGGCTTGTTCCTTGTGCCACAGTGATCCTGGCCTTCACCTTTTGACTCGGATCTATAGATATCCTTAATACCTTAAGACCAAGTCCTGAACAAACTTTGGTCAAGGTATATGGTCCAGAATTAAATTTATTATGCAACAGCTTTTTTCAGTTACAATGACCTTGACTTTTTTTTTACCCCAAATTAAAAACTTTTTTTTACCATAGACCAAGTGCAAGCCATCCACAAAGTTTAGTCCATGTGTGTGATGTAGAACTTGATGTTATTGTGCAGAAACCATTTCTACTTTCATCCATAGTCAACTTGTCAAGAACTGACATTTTTGTGCAGAAATCACTTTTCTTTTTTCAGTCACAAATGATTTTAACCCCTGTTCTTTTGGCCCCAAACTTGAAATCTTCCTTACCGCAGGTGCAAGCTATCCACAAAGTTTGGATAAGGTCTGTTATGTAGAAGTAAGGTTATTGTGCATAACCATTTTTATGGGTTATGTAGGCCATGGTCTTTGACCTTCTGATCCCCAAAATAAAGACTTTTTCCTTAACCCAAGTGCAAGCCATCCACAAATTTTAATGATTATAGACGGTGTAGAAGTTTTTTTGTGTGGAAACCATCTCTCATCTTTTAGTCACGTGACCCCAGACTTTGACCTTCTGAATCTAAAATCAATAGGCATCTTCCCTACCCAAATGAAAGCAATCACAAAGTTTAGTAATTGTAGAAACAAGAAAACTTGAGTTATTACAAAGAAACTATTTATCTTTGTCATAGTGACCTTGATCATTTACCTTTTGACCTGCAAATCAAATACAGTTTTTGCTTACTCCAAGTGCAAGCTATCTGAACAGTTTAGTAACTGTTGAGGAGCAAGTCATTGTGCAGAAACCATTTATCAAATAGCTGTAACACTGATTTTGAAATATGACCCCCAAATCGACAGGATTCTTCTTTACTTTAAGTGCTACCTATCTTCAAAGTCACTGTTACCCGACAAACTGCTTAGACCCAGAACTTCCAGTATGTCATTTGACAATATGATAATGATTGATGGTGGTGGTGCTGTCCTAATGGTTGACCTACACAATAACAAAAATAATTGTTGATGGTGATGACAGCTATTGCAAGAATGATGACAACAGTGATAACACTAACCTCTTAATGCTGAGCGCCAAGCAAGGTAGCTGTTAGTACCGTTTTTCTAAGTCTTTGGTATGACTCTACCTGGGATCGAACCCACGATCTCCCACATCCGAGGCAGACACTCTAACCACAAGGCCACCGGAGCGGTCCATTCTTAATAAATTGCATGGACCCAGATTTGCTGGCAGATCTGGGTCTATGCAGTTTGCAGTTAACTGGACTTAAAAGCAAGTACAATGTATATGTAGTACATCATTATTATGGAAACATTTTGATTTTGCACATTGTGTAAAATCCTTTTCTAAAAATGGTAATAGCTGAAAGAGTAGTATTGTTTAATATTATACTGTACATTAAATAAATTTGGAAATCATTATATTATTCGGAATTTGAAAATTTTCAATTTCCAATAACCAATTTTATTGATAGTATAGGGTAAAATGCTGTATGATCATACATGTCTAATATGGTTTCTAAGCTTATGTTTTAAAAGGGTAATATATGCTATGCCTATACTTGTATAACATTATACTATCTAACCTTATTCTGGTATAAGGTAAGACACTCTATGCTTATTCTGATATACATTAAGAGATCCTAACATTATGCTTGTATAATATTATAATATCTAACCTTATTCTGGTATAGGGTAAGACATGCTATTCTTATTCTTGTATAGTATTATGATATCTAACCTTATTCTGGTATAAGGTAAGACACCCTAGTCTTGTATAAGATGAGACTTTCTAACCTTATTCTGGTAAAAGGTAAGACACACTAGTCTTGTATTTGTGCAAATTAGACTTTCTAACCTTATTCTGGTATAAGGTAAGACACCCTAGTCTTGTATATGATTATACTTTCTAACCTTATTCTGGTTTAAGGTAAGACAAACTAGTCTTGTATTTGTATAAGATTAGACTTTCTAACCTTATTCTGGTATAAGGTAAGACACTAGTCTTGCTTATGATTATACTTTCTAACCTTATTCTGGTACAAGGTAAGGTAATTTTTCTAAATTATGAGACTTTTTAACCTTATTCTGGTATAAGGTAAGGTAATTTTTCTAAATTATGAGACTTTCTAACCTTATTTTGGTTTAAGGTAAGGTATTTTTTTTTTAAATTAGATTTTCTAAACTTATTCTGGTATAAGGTATGTTATTTTTATAAGATTAGACTTCTGGTACAAGTTAAGAAACCTGTATAAGATGAGACTTTCTAACCTTATTCTTGTATACGGTAAGACAACCAAATCTTGTATTTTTTTAAAAATTGACATTCTAGCTTTGTTTGGGTATGATGTAAGACACCCCCTTTTTTTTAATAAGATGAGACATTTTAACCTTATTGTTTGATATAGGTTAAGATGCTCTATTATTATACTTGTTTAAGATTAGACATTATATCATTATATTAGGTTTCAAATATAACAAACACCATTTTTAAAAATTCATGTATTTATTAATGTGTAACAAATTTCAAACCAGTATCATGTGACTCTTTACATCCAATTTAAATGTGGCAAATGCTGTCAATTCATAAAGATTTGGATTTATTGTACTTTAAAATATGTATACTGAGAAATAAAAGGCACAATTCAACACATACACAAACACATTCCAAAAGGACAAATCCCTTATCTTTACATGCCAATCCTTGGTGAGGAAAAGGTGTAATCCATGTGTACAAAAATAAAATAAACTCCAAGCAGATAAATAGTAATCCACATATAACATGATAAAAATTCAATGAGCATATGTACAAAATGATTTATTTACCCCTCTGGTCTTTTAACAACAGTTGTTGCTTCAAGTTTCCGTATGTTGCAATTTAGCTTTACACTTATGTGTTGCATTTCAAAACAATTTTTTACCAGCTGCAACTATAAATGTTTTGCACACTAGTATAGAGCACTACATACTGGGTTACAAAAAATCTAAATGAATCTAGTGTGACTCTTGAACTCTTGACTATTCAATGGACACTTCTGTAAATACAATGGACATTACTGTAAATTCATGGTCTGATGTGACTTTGAATGCACTAATATACTTGAACATTTAAATAAAGAAAAAGGATGGAAGAATGATAAAATGGGTATGGAGACAATCTCAGTGAGTACCCTACTGCATGATGATATACATAATTGATACGAAACTAAATGCAAAAGGTTTTAACATAGGTCACTTACATGTACACAGTATATTGTGAAAAATAGCCCCAATTAAGTTAATGTTGTCTTACCAGGAAAATAAACAAACTTATTATCAATCATTGCTTGAACACAAAAATTCACTCACTTCTGGTAAATGATGTCATAGTCACTGATGACATTGACATTGCAAATGTTTTCAGTGATTTTTTTTGACCAACATTACCACTAAGTTCAAATAACCCGTGATAAAAAAACAACTTTAATGAACTGAAAATGTTCTGCAGCTGCAAAATCTTTAAGGAGGTATGTTTCTCTATGCCACCAGTTACTGAGTATCAAAAAAACTTGTTAAAAAATGTCTCAGTGAAATTGATACCAAGAAAGCAAAAAGACTTGATCAGATTGGTCCACGACTCATTCAGTCTTTTGCCTCTGCTATTTTATAAAGCATAACATTCAGAATAAATTTAAGTATTTCAGTTTCATCTCTCGCAAAATATGGACAACTGCAAAAGAAACTTATTCACAAATGTGGTTCTAAGGATGATGCTAACAATTACTGGCCAATCTCGTGTATAAAAAAAAAACATTAATCAAGTTTCCTGTACATATTTTTTACCATTCCTCCTGTGGTTGCACTTCCAACTCTCTTTTGCTCCCTTTTAATTATTTTTCAACTTTTCTCTTCATTAACTGAATTAAATTATTGTTTTCCACAATTACGCCATTTTTTAAAATTGTTATTTCAACAGTCACTTCAGGCATGGAATCCTCCAACAGTGCTTCTTTACAAAAATCCACCAATTTTTGCGGAATATACTTTCTTGACGTGTGTCTGTGAATCTGAAAATAAATTTCATCATTTTATTTTAGTATTGACTAAATCTAGTATATGTACATGTATTGTCAACTAAGCACAATTTTTACAATCTATTAATTCATTTATTACTTATTAGTGTAGTTTCATTTAATAGTTTCATTTTATTTTTCTTAGTTTATGATGTTATAAAATGTCAATTGCCAATTCACAGAGTAAATAATGCAAGATAAACTCAGAGAAGAAACTCTACTGTCATAAATGCTATCATTTATAGTTATATAAAAATCTGTATTGTTATTTTTTTTAAAAATATACATATACTGTTTTTTCAAGCCTTATTTTAACTGATGAATTCAAGTGGAGTAAATTAACTACATAACTATTTATAGAAAAGGGGATGATCCAACTGCACAGTTGTTGTTGTTGTAGGGTTTAACGCCATTTTTCAGCAACAATAGGCTATACATGGCGGCCAGTTGAATCCGAGACTCGAACCCACGCAGACAGAGGTGAGATGGCAATGATCCATAACGGACAGCACTTTAGACCACTCGGCCATTCAGGGCCCCTCCAACTGCACAGTAATAGCTATCTGAACATAGTAACATAACATTAAAAAATGCAGCAGTGATGAGCGAGTTAAAGCTTGTAACATTCCATAGCATGGTCTTAATCTTAATTTTAATCAGTGTAACTATCAATGACCGCATCTTACATTATAGGATTGTGAATCCAAATATTTTTACAATCTATTAATTCATTTATTACTTATTATTGTTATGTTAGTCTTTGAACCCTCATCCTATCAATCGTTATATCAATTTGCCTATATTATTTTAAAATCATTTTTAATGAACCAGTTTTACTCAGATTTACATCACATATTTACCACCTAAATATGCAGTGATTTTTTTCAAATTCTGTCAGTATGAAGACCGTTTTGTGTAAATCATTCTTTTGTGGACAGAGGTGAGTTTATTTACTTCTGTTAGTGAACATTAAATTCATGTTATATATATTGTTGATTACATGTTACATATATATCACCCCTCCCCAACCCACCACGACACACACCTGCTATCAACTGAGCAATACCAGTCCATAATTTTACTTGTTATTATTATTTTCTTGGGGTTTAAGCCATTTATATGTTATGTTAAACATTAAATAACATAACCATGTGATGGTAAATTGGCCATATTGAAATAGATGAGGCCATTTTTAGTCAATTTGCTCTCATGAGTAAAAAACAAAATGCTAAATGTAAATAAAAGATAACAAAAGGCAGGTTAAAAAATTTTTTTGGTTAAATTAAGAGTCTGAATCTCTTTATACATAACTCACAATTAAAATAAAATGTTAAACTGAAGATTGATCATTATATAAGTTTTCATTTATATTATTTTATTTATTTCATTTTGTAGAGTTATCAACAACTGCTGCTATTGCTATACATAATAGTGTTTATTGCCTCCCTTTTATTTTATCATCTCCCCTAACATAATGGTAATTTTTATTTTTTTGATAAATATTCAATAATAATAATAATCATTAGGACTTTGTATAGCACCTAATCTTTAGAAGCTCTAAGCGCTTTACAGCATTAGACAACACCTATAAGATAAAAACCATATAATGATTACAAAAACAAACACCAAGAAATTAGAAAACATTAAAAAACATGCTGAGAATATTTAAGGTAGGAAACATTATTAGGTCTTTAAGTTTGTTCTTGCAGTAGATAAGTGAGTTTTGAGAGCTCTCATGAATGTGATCACTGTCTCTTTGTGTCTAAGTTCAGTGGGTAATTCATTCCACATTGGTGGGCCCTGGTATGCAAAAGAACACTGTCCATATGACTTTGTTTTCATAGTGGGAATAATGAGTATATGATTGTCAGAAGACGAGTGTAAGTATCTTGCTGGTGTGTACACATGGGTGAGGTCGGATAGGTATGTTGGACTAAGAGTCCAACAGTGAAATGTAGCACAGAGAACAAATTTTGTGTTTGATTCTGGATCGAATGGATAGCCAGTGTAGGGTACAGAGCAGCGGGGAGGTGTGCTCTGATTGTGATACTCTAAGTATGATCCAAGCAGCTGTGTTTTTAACTTTTTGAAGTTTCTGGAGCAGTTATTGAGATGAACCAGACAGAATTGAGTTACAATAGTCCAGTCTTGAAAGTACTAATGAACACACAAGTATTTCAGTGGCATCAACTGAAAGATATTTGCAAATTGAGCTGATGCGTCTCAGCTCAAGATATGCAGCCTTGCATATGTTCATGACATGTTGGTGCAATGTGAGAGTACTGTCCAGAGTAACACCTAGGTTTCGTACTGATTGTGTGAATTTAATGTTGGTATTGATATTTATTGTTTGAGGTAAAGGATGTGATTGAGAAAGTTTTTGTGTTGTGATCAAAATGGCCTCAGTTTTATCATCATTCATCTGCAGCTTGTTACATGTCATCCATATTTCACATCAGAAATGCACCTTTCTACACCCTGGATGGTAGCATCAACTTCAGTTGGGTGGCTAGACTTGTATGTTTGGGTGTCATCAGCGTACAATTGGTGAGACACTGGATGATGATCTATGACACTTGAGAGCAATTGAGTGTACAGAATGAAGATAACAGGTCCAAGAACAGACCCCTGTTGCAATAAAATTTAATTAAGGGGCAATTAATATAATGATTTATACCTATGAAAAATACTGCATGAAACATATATCATTATTTATAACAGATGTTAATATTTTGTGAATTGTATCAGAAACACTTTTTATGTTTACAATTTTCACGATATAAAATACTATAGTAAAATATACTTAATACTATCCTACACTGTGAAGCAGTGGCCAATTATTTTATGATTCATTCAACAAGCTTTTTATTAAATAATTAATGAGAAGCTGATTAATCATTATCATTTATTGAAAACACTGTATAACTGAAACAATCAAATTATTTAGTTTTGTTTCGTTTATATATGTTCAATTTATTAATGCAACCTGAGCACTGCGCATTAATAATGACTAATTGTATGAATGCGCGTAAACAAAACTTGGCTTGCAGAAGATACCAGAATGTATTCTGATGTCCTGCATTGTCAGCAGCAACCTTCATCAACGTTCCCAATGAAATGTGTCAAAATGGTATTTTGTAATACCTCAAAATAAGGATTTTTATTCACTTTGAAGTCGATGTGTTTCGCGAGATTCCAAGTATGGGGCAGAACATTGTTATTATTAGTGACGAAAAGTGCATCGTTTATGTGAACCACAATGAACCAGATGATTTATACACTGTATCAAAGGTTAGTGTGACGTGCGTTTCTCTCTCTCTCGCTCTCTTTCTCTCTTGCGCACACGCAATTTTTAGGCTTTGATTTTGGTGGTGGCTACATTTTTTTAAAATTACAATTTAATTATGGATGAGGGCTATATCTAGCCTTCATACTTCAACGTAAAATTGCAAAGTTCACTAATATAGACATTCCATTTGCGTGGTTGGGCATTTCTATTCGTTATCGGGATTTATGTATAAATGTTTTGCCTCCACCTTTGTTAATTCCTCCAATGGTAGATGAACTAATTCATTTTTAACGTCAAAATCTTTGACTTGGTTAGCATTGGTTGTCATTATTATTACGATGTAAACAAAACTAGTTATTCCAAGGCATGCAAATAATTATTATATACAGAACCGGTGAAGATTTTTACTACAGGCAATACTGCTGGGTTTTGAATAGTTAGCAACAGTGGGATTTGTTATGATGTCTGAAAAAAATTAAATACAAACATAGTGTTCAATAAATAATAAAACTTGTATGCCATTTCTGTACCCTTGTATTAAAAATTTGTATTTTGTAATCTGATATTGGATGACATTTATGTTACCATGCCAGTTGATTTTATTTTTTGCCTACATTGTTAAATTTTACAAAACTTGTCTTCACTCTTTTCTTCTAACCATTTGCAAGAGCCTAAACACATAACAAATTAAAAAATTACAAAATAATAGTTTTAGGATGTTCAAAAGCTTAGGATGATAATTTATAAACTTACTAAAAATGTGAAATCCAATGTTTTGCACTTTATGTTGTGCACATTTCCAATGTGACGTGCCTGTTCCTCAGTTACTGATGCATAATCAAAACATTTATTTTCCTGAAACAAAAAACACTTATTATGTCACTTATTGTCACATACAATAATGAAGTGTTACATCATCTAGCTGCTGGTCACTATTTTCATTTCAGCAGCATATTTAAGTGGCATAATTAATTTAAATATTCATGGGACCTAGAAAGATATTGATTTATATCATTATATATTACGTATACAAGTTATTATGGCTTTCATACAGCACTGAGCTTAGATCTATAGATTAATTACATTTTGTTCCACATACCATCTAAAATAATTACCGTATCTGAGGTTCTGCATCCTCAAATTGCCCTTGTTTGGAAAAACATGCAATAAGCAGGGAACGGAAGATTTATTTTGTATGCAACCTCACTGTTGGACAATCTACCTGATAATGTTCATCCATAATTACATGCAATTGACTGGACTTTTGAGCAGTATAAATAAGGATTGTAATTATAATAATTTAAAAAAATATTGCCATAATCATTTTGCATTATATTTTTAATACTGTAAATGTCAAATGACATCAAGGTAATGTGTCAAATAAAAAACTAACTATTGAATAACGTAAAATGATCTTAATGTTACTATTTCAAATTTACAATTTTAATTATGTTTTCAAAAATTTGAAAACTAAGTACATTCTTACCCAATAATTTCCTGCATGTTTTCACCTTCTTCCACTGCAATTTTAATTGCAGCCCTAAGGTGATTTCCACCAAGTGTCATATATGTGTATGTATGTACTTTTTGCACATCAAAATCTTCTATATTTGACACCTGTAAAAATTGCATTAAAACATTTATTTCATTTCAATTATTATAAATTTAAGATTTAAAAAAATATGATCATTTAATTGAAAAGGAAATTATATTTAAATATGTATCAAAATATTATTAAATTAATAAAACTTATAATAAAAATTTACATTTTGCTTTTAAGAAATACAATAACAATCTATTATTACTATTTAGCAAAAAAAAAATAACTCAGACTAAAATAACGTGAAACATACCTCTTTGGGGTCAACCAAAACTGGCAAAATTGTTGTCACTGGAGCTGGGTGTGCTCTAATTTTCTGTTTGATAATCTCAACCTGTGAATAATTATTAAGAAATGCAATTGACACATACATGTATGTATGTTTATTAGATTCATATATTGTTATTAGTAAACTATCTTTATTGCAATTTTCGGTAAAATTATATTTATTTTATTTATTCTTTATAACACAAGAACTGTGCATATTTTTAATGACATATACTAACAAATATAATGACTGAAAATTCAGCTATGGTAAATAAAATGAAACTATTATAGTTCATCTGCAAATTATCTAACATGACTTATTAAACCTGCCATAAAAACTATGGAAAATATTTTTTTCTTCTGTACAATGTATAATAGTGGTTGTTTTGGATAAATATTATAATAGTAGCATAATTGATAACTAATTCATGACATAATGTTTATATCCTTTTGTTGAAGATGACAAAATTAACAAAAAATACATTCTACTTTTATATAATTTTGTAAATGGCTAAAACATATCCAACCATCCTTCAGTTGTCTGCAAAGATATTTTTCATCAGGTTCTTTTAACCTATCTATGGTAACCTCTTACTGACCTGCAATAAATAAAGTGAATTTAAAGTAGTTTTTTTATAGATCATATATTCATCATACTATTGTCTTATTAAGTTAATTACATACAGCATACATGTTTAAGTACATTACAGTGCAGCTTTCAAAAGCTTCACCATGATAATATGATTACATATTATTGCAGTTATAATTATAGTAAATTTTTAAATTTAAATTAATTATCATTAATGTCCACATCATAATGCAACCATTTTATGACTGGTTATAGATGTGTCATATAAACAGTAATGCATAAGTTAATCCTAGTTAGTACAAAATTTAAATATCTGAATATGATTAAGATTGGTTTATACCTTTGCAATATTATTAAAATGTAGAAAACCTTTTAAAATAAACCACACAATTCTGATGTTATCTATATTTCAAGACTCATTCATTGTGTACAACAATCTACCATGCATATCATAAATTTGACAGTGGTTACAATATTAAATTTGTTAAATCTGTATATAGATACAAATAAGCATATATATCATCATTTATCTACTTCAGTTACTTTTTACTAACATTCAATCTATAATAACGTCATAATTGTTTAAATAAATTTCTGCAATTGCCAGCAAAATTAAACTGGGTTGACTGCATACTGGTATCACCATAATTAAACCTCATTTTTTGTCTAGCTTAAACTATAGCTAATAAAAAAGTATGTAAATATGTGTTAAGTGAAAATTTATTTTATAAACTATAATTAAAATTTGATAATTTACTGCATGGTTTCCTTTTTCTTAAAATGCCATGCTTGTACAGTATTGCCAAAAATGTACTATTCTGGGAACAGGACTCAAAGTCCATCGAAAATAAATTTGTGGCTTTGAATAGATCTCGATCCATTCTTTTCCCCACTTTGCAGCCATCAAATGAGAACTGTAACAGAAATTTGTGTATTTTATTATTATGATTCTTTTCTGTCATTTATGCTATAAAGTCTTAAAAAAATGATCATTGCAGTCTACAAAAATTAAGTTTATGTAATTGACTTATTGATATACAAATTTTGCTTATCTATTATTAGTAAATTTCATTTATGATATTCACTACAAAAATATCTCAATTTCTTCCAATAATTTCTTTTTGAAGCAATATTTTGCATTGTTAAGGTTATATTTTATTGTATAATTTCCATTTTAAAAACAAATATGAAATTTTTTATAATACTATAACAAAAATAAATTAAATGAAATTCAACTATATTGTAATGTTTTTTAAAAATTGTAACCTTTGATATTATTTATATTCACATATACTTTAAAAAATTTAAGTCTAAATAATTAAATAAATTTTGTGACAAAGTCAACTTACCCATATTGATTTAGATTTACTCCCATGAGTTGCGTGCATTGCATGAGGTATGATCTCAAATGAGGTTGATGACACCGCCCACCTTTCATTAGTCAAAAGAAATATCTGATCCAGACTCTTCTCAAAACACCACGACATTGTTGTTAATTTCTTTCACATAAAGCCAGATGATATTTGCTGAACGGCGCGAACTAGGTAGGCGTGTAAGCCAATAATGCGAAATTACTTCAGCTTAATCGGAGCAGTATGGGCACATTCCCCAAATTGATTCGTCTGTCAACAGATAGTGACAAGGTATCTCCAATTGTTATCAAACTCAAACTGCGCATATGCTTAAAACAAAAAAAGAAAGAAGCCCACAAGTAACAAAGAACAAACTGATTGAGAGGTAAGTTTATTACTTATGCTAACATGTATAAACATATATTATAAATTATTTTATGATTAGTCTTTGCAGCCATAAATTATAATAATTATAAATGTTACACTTTTAATTTTATTGGATAATTTAATAAGGAAAACATACACGATTTTTTTAAAAAAGAAACTTATATTGTCAGTGACACCTAATTGATATATTTAAAACAAAAAAAATCTTTCATTTCCCCTGTGTTGAATATTAAAGTTTATTTCATTTTTGTTTAGTTGTTAAATATTTTGTTTATTGAAGAAGAATATTTCCATCATTAAAACTCAGTTGACACATATAATGAAATACTATTGTCAAGTCATTGCATGGTTAGCTTATACGAGTATCAGAGGACGAAATGAAATGAAAAAAAACTGCATGATAGCCATTAAAGTGATGACAGTTAAGAACCATTTTTTAATGATAGTATAATTTTCATTTGATGAAAGCATAATTTCTTGAAAAAAAATATTTTATATTTTGCAGTTTAATTTGTAAAAGTTGCACTCACCATACCAAAATATGGATAATTTTGAGGAAGAAATACGGACTGGTAAGTGCATGTATTTAACAAAATTAAATTGATGCCTAGTTTTGGCTTGTGCAACTCGCTATGTGACTATAATGCTATTTGTATTGATAATTTTAACTTAATTTTCATGAAAAAGTTAGTATTGTGTAGTTTTCTTTAGAACTGCCAGTCCTATGAAACTAAAGTGACAAAAAATATAGTATTGGTAAAGAATATAATTGTATTATGAAGATACTGATATAAGAGTGCTTTATATTTATTAAAAAAAGCCAATATAACAAATTTTCATTTGTTTTTTTTTAATAATTTTTTTTTTTTACACAATACTAAAAATAAAGGCCCTTTTTCTTGATTATGTATTGCAAAGGTTCAAAAAGTTTTGTCTTTACAACATATTTACAATAAAATTTAAAACATTTTTGTCTTTAAATTTGTAGATTATCATTTAAATATTGATGATGAGCTTTTTGATAAGGAAGTGACATTGGGGTCAACAGTTAAGTTCACATGCAAAGTTAACATACCCAATTTAGAAGCCAATTGGTTAAAGGATGGTGATATGCTACAAAGTGATTCTCATTGGGCCATTACGACCAAGTACTATTTTCATACCCTAATAATGCATCATTTGATGATGAATCTAATTATACTTGTGTAATCCAAAACAAGTCAACTGAAGCCTATTTGCTTCTTGCAGAAGGTAAGATTCTGACAAAACAAATAAGCAACATGGTAAGGTCATGATGTTTGTGTTTATATATATTTGTCTATGTGTATGTTTTAGAATTTAAAAATGATAAGAAAAAACTTTTCAGTTACTTTTATTTCCACTTGCCATCAACATCCTTACATCATATTTGACATCACTTTAACCTTAACTAATCCTATTGATTTTTTAAAGATATAAAATTAGGACATGCATAGCATTCTAAAATTTATGGTCTATCAATCAAACTTTGTAAAAATGTCAAGTAAGTTCCTTCGATGTGTATTTCAAAAAGTAATAATGTTAAGTATTAAATAGTTTTCATATCTTACCATTTTAAATAGTGTGATGTATTTTGACACATTAAATAAATACTGTTTTTGATCATAAAGTATTTTAAATATTAACTCGCCATATCGCCTTGATTATCCTTTGATACAAGTTTATATAAAAAAATATGTCATAAAAATGTAAACAAAAAATTTCCAGTTACTGTTTCATATGTAGTTTAAACAGCATATTTCTCTTAAGGAAAATTAAAGAAAACATTTCAAGGAGATATATATATTTATGAACAACAGTTATGTATTATAATTATTGTTTTAACAGAGCCTGAAATAGGGAGCATGGATGACGATTCAAATATAGATGGCAGAGGCAAAGATACAATACCCAGCAAAAGTAAGTGCCATGCATACTTGCTTATATGACTAGTTAAACTGCAAATTGCACTGACCTACACCGGCAGATCTGGTTATACAGTTTGTTGGGAGTAATCACTTGAACAAACAATGTAAGATCTAATCTGCATGCACACTGTGATACAGCAGATTGGGTTATGTAGTTTGTAACTATTGTATATAAGTTTTAGTTTGGCTATGCAATTAATTTTAGGAGGTAATATTGTCAGTCATAAAACTAAGACAATTTAACAAAAAATTCTAAGTATCTACACACAAAAAGACAATGCTATAAGTATAATAGCATAGGCCAGGTTGTTGAGATGTTGGAAAGTCAAATAAAAATAAAGTGGTACAAGGGATCTATGAGTGGCAGCTGGTCAGCTTGTACAATCAGAGCTACTGGGGAGAGGAGAAAAAGAATAGTATGGACAGAAGATGTGTCACCAGCCCAGATATGGTGTTGGGGATTCAATCTTACACAATCAGGTCACTTACCAAAAAGAATTAAAGAGAAAGTAGAAGAGTATGATACTTACTAATATAAATTAGATGGAACAAGGACATGTAAATTTTCAAATTTTTATCACTCAATAGAATTTTAAAAAATTGGGTCAAGCAAGAGTTAAATTTTTATGTATAAGTATATATGCCAACCATTACACTTTTGTCGTAATCATTACACTTTTTTAAACTTCATTACACATTATGCATAAACATATATGGATTACGCTGTTTATTTACATTTCTTCACCCATGTGACAGTTAAATCTAGCTGTTTTGATAACCTTACTTTTCTTATCTCAGTCTAATCATCTCAGACCAGTCATCTCAGTCAAGGTGTCCATGTGCTCAGAACTACTTTAAAAAATAGAAACCCTTGGTATCTTATGCATTGCCTGACTTAGTTGTTTTAAAATCAAACAAAAACAACAACAAATATATAACAAAAACAGAAACATGTTAAATCCATCTTTGAGAACATACAATACAAAAACATTTTGAGAAAGACAAAAACACACATGCATACGATGTCAAGCTTTCTGGTATTATGCTAGTTCATTCCATGGTCAATTTTATCCTATATGCAGGCATAGCGCAATACATTTTAAGATCAGCATCATTACATGTAGCTAAAGCTACGTAACTAGTTTTAAATACTTCATGTGAAACAAATTATATACTCTTGGCTTCATTTAATGACAAAGACCTGAAAAATGACTACTACAGATATAAAATTATAAATGCTGTGTGAAATGAACTACGACAGAAAACACTGATCCATGCACACAGACTACAGACATAAACACTTCATAGCCTTCCAGGTCTCTTAACAACTACAGAATGTTAAAAGCTTTCTTGATATCAACTAATACAGATCCTATCATTCTACCTTGGTCAAGTGCTTTAAGACATTTATTAGTTAGGGAGATCAAGACAGTCTCTCATGAATGTTTCTGTCTAAAGCCTGATTGATTAGGGTGTAACAGCTATTGTTTAGTTAAATATGACATGAATGAGTCATGGACATATTTTTCAATCAATGTTAACCATTTTGGATTATTGAGACTGGCCAGTAGTTATCAGCATCATCCTTAGAACCACATTTGTGAAATGGAATTACTTTTGCAGTTGTCCATATTTTGGGGAGAGATGAAATTAATTAAATTTATTCTGAATGTTCTGCTATCTAAAATAGCCAAGACAGAAGATTTAATGAGTCGTGGACCGATTTGATCAAGTCTTTTAGCTTTCTTGGTATCAAGTTCACAGAGACATTTTGTAATCCAATATTTTTAAACATGGTGGGATAGAGAAAAACATTCCTCCTTAGAGATGTTGCTGCTGCATAACTTTTTAGTTCATTAAAGATGTTATTTATCACTGGTTATTTTAGCTTTGTGGTAATGTTGGTAAAAATTCATTGAAAACATTTGCAATGTTAGTGTCATCAGTGACTATTGTGTCATTTACCAGAAGAGTGAATTTTACTTGTCTGATCTTTCTGTGTTCCTCCAGTGTGTTCATTGAAGAACTTCCAAATGAAGTTTGTGATGCTATTTTTGTGTTTTAAGCAATGATTGATAATCTTTTTTTATATAGCTTTTTTAATCATAGTTGTAATTTTTTGTCTCCTTAATGTATAGTACCGATATGCATGATTTGGTCTTTAGTTTTCATAGCATTTATGATTTCAGTAGTAATCAAACTAAGTTGGATTTCATTTTTTTACTGTATGTACTTTCAGTGGTGCATGCTTAGAGACTACATTCATAAATAAGTACATCCTCAAACTCAGATTTTCTTCTATATGTCAACCAAAATTTGGATTTTATTCCATGGAACTTTATATAAGTCATTGAGAAATTATACTCCATTACAAAAATTACAAGTGATAGTTTTGTGTAGATTTTTCTTATTTCTCTTGTATTTAACATTTCTTGTCAAAAAAGTAGGATAGTGGTCACTAAGACCAACATTCGGTATATCAACACAAGCCACATAGTCTGGTAGGTTGATATAAATGTGATCAATAAGAGCGCTTGCTTTTTATGTTACCCTTGTGGGTTTTTTACCAGCTGGTCTATGCCTAATGATTCAATAAATTTCATCCAGTTGTTCCTTATTTGAGTATTTAGAAGTTCCTTATTTATATTGACAAGTATATGTTTCTTTTTCCTGTGCAAAAACATTTTCCATTTGTTTCAAAAAGTTATCATTCCAAATTGCTTTGGAGGAACTGGTGGCCTTTAAATGAAATCAACTAGGAATTATTTTAAATTATTTTGAGACATTTCAATGCAGATACTCTCAATTTCATGGGACTCGCAGTCAAGTAGCCTTTCTGCATTTACATCTTCCCTAATATATACAAGACCTACTGTGCTGTCTCTCCCTGCAAACTAGTTTATTGTACCCCTTACAGTGAAATAGATTATTGTTGTGGTTAGCATTTAATTTGGTTTCAATGTGTCCTAAAACATGTATATTATTTTTCTGGGAAGACAACATTAACGTAATCTGGTATATTTTTCTCAATATAACTTGTAAGAGACCTATGTTAAATCCTTTTGTATTTAGTTTCATATCAATTATTTTATGTCAGCGTGCAACAGGGTACTCACTGAGATTGTCTCCATACCTATTTTATCATTCTGTCAACCTTTCTCCATATTTGAATGTTAGTCACATGATACTGGTTTGAAATTTGTTACACATTAATAAATACATGAATTTTTAAAAATGGTGTTTGTTATATTTGAAACCTAATATAATGATATAATGTCTAATCTTAAACAAGTATAATAATAGAGCATCTTAACCTATATCAAACAATAAGGTTAAAATGTCTCATCTTATTAAAAAAAATGGGGTGTCTTACATCATACCCAAACAAAGCTAGAATGTCAATTTTTAAAAAAATACAAGATTTGGTTGTCTTACCGTATACAAGAATAAGGTTAGAAAGTCTCATCTTATACAGGTTTCTTAACTTGTACCAGAAGTCTAATCTTATAAAAATAACATATCTTATACCAGAATAAGTTTAGAAAATCTAATTTAAAAAAAAATACCTTACCTTAAACCAAAATAAGGTTAGAAAGTCTCATAATTTAGAAAAATTACCTTACCTTATACCAGAATAAAGTTAGAAAGTCTAATCTTGTACAAATACAAGACTAATGTGTCTTACCTTATACCAGAATAAGGTTAGAAAGTATAATCATATACAAGACTAGGGTGTATTACCTTATACCAGAATAAGGTTAGGAAGTTTAATCATATACAAGACTAGGGTGTCTTGCCTTATACCAGAATAAGGTTAGAAAGTCTAATCTTATACAAGACTAGGGTGTATTACCTTATACCAGAATAAGGTTAGAAAGTATACTATTATGCAAGAATAAGAATAGCATGTCTTACCCTATACCAGAATAAGGTTAGATATTATAATATTATACAAGCATAATATTAGGATCTTTTAATGTATATCAGAATAAGCATAGAGTGTCTTACCTTATACCAGAATAAGGTTAGACAGCATAATGTTATATAAGTATATAATATCATGGTGTCTTATTTTATACCAGAGTAAGCAAAGAATATCTTACCTTATACCAGAATAAGGTTAGAAAGTCTAATCTTATACAAGAATAAGCATAGTGTCTCACCCTATACCAAGATAAGGTTAGATAGTATCATGTTATACAAGTATAGGCATAGCGTATATTACCCTTTTAAAACATAAGCTTAGAAACCATATTAGACATGTATGATCATACAGCATTTTACCCTATACTATCAATAAAATTGGTTATTGGAAATTGAAAATTTTCAAATTCCGAATAATATAATAATTTCCAAATTTATTTAATGTACAATATAATATTAAACAATACTACTCTTTCAGCTATTACCATTTTTAGAAAAGGATTTTACACAATGTGCAAAATCAAAATGTTTCCATAATAATGATGTACTACATATACATTGTACTTGCTTTTAAGTCCAGTTAACTGCAAACTGCATAGACCCAGATCTGCCAGCAAATCTGGGTCCATGCAATTTATTAAGAATGGACCGCTCCGGTGGCCTTGTGGTTAGAGTGTCTGCCTCGAATGTGGGAGGTCGTGGGTTCGATACCAGGTAGAGTCATACCAAAGACTTACAAAAATGGTACTAACAGCTTCCTTGCTTGGCGCTCAGCATTAAGAGGTTAGTGTTAGGACTGGTTGGCCAGGTGTCAGGATAATGTGACTGGGTGGGACATGAGGCCACATGTCTGTGACATGATGCCCCAGTGCTAAGACATCACTATAAACTGTCACACTGCAGACATCATAGCGATATGACTCAAAAATTGTTAATTTTAAGCTACATTAAAAACCCAAATCACACACACACACACATTTTTTAAGAAAAAATCAGCAGAATAAACAACATATCCCCTGATCTGACTGTGCATTATATGATGGCTAATCACGAGGATGATCCAGGTTGGTCTGGGTGAGTCTCTTACCTGTGACCCTTGGATTATAGGTCAGGTGCTCTACAACTGAGATAGTGGCTATGCAAAAAAAGTGGAAGGAACAGAGAAAGATAATTTTCAGTATTTATTTAGTAAAAATGCTCCAAAGGCAAATGTTAAATCAATTATTTGTAAATTGTCGCAAGAGGAGCGATACATAGCTATAATAGCTGAAAATTGAATGAGGTTAATTACAAAGTACCCCTATTTTTTATATATATATATATATATATATATATATATATATATATATATATATATATATATATATATATATATCTTAAAATATTTTGCATTACTTGACCAAAGTTAGGAACATTAGCTTTAATTCTCTCACACCAGGCCTTTCTAAAGTTTGACGCATTCCAAAGTTTACCGCTAACTATAATTTGCTGTGTGGGGCCTTAAACAGAAACTCTGGATGCAGAAGGGATCTATCCAGCAGTAATGGGCAACTGCTCCTTAAAACACGAGGATCAAGTTGGTCTAAGATCACTCGTCTGACTACTTCCTACTCACTAAATTTAAGAGTAGTAGGGTTGTAGAATGCTTTCTGACGAAATTTCTTCGAATGCATACTGTTCAACAAGTATCATATACAATTTAGTGTTTTGTATTGAGTACAAGATGGTCTGCTTGATGTGACTGTGAGCACTGCTGATAAATTATTTTTTTTCAGCAAAATTAGTTATGTCATTAATAAAAGGCATCTCATCAGCAGCCATCTACTCTATGTGGCCAGTTGTCTCAGTATTGAGTCTGTGTAAAAAAAAATACCACTCATGGGTGGCCACCCCTCTATTGAAGCATGTGGCCAGTATTTGAGGCCAAAAATGTCAAATTTATGCCTCACAAGTGGCCATATTTCATCCGTGTCCAGAACCAACATTTTATTCATACCGTAAAGTATCTAATTATCTCTACTGATGTTTGTTTCCTAATGTCAGGTTTTCAATACTGAAATGAGAGGTGGTTAAAGTATACATGTACCTCTAAGGTTAATATTATATCATTATAGACAAATGCCAACATTACAGGAAATATGGGGCTTTACACAGTTGCTGAGTTCATTTCTTTTACGGATAATGACGAGGTAATTGTGAACATCATAACATGGTCAACATAGGCTAAATATAGCACTTGTGAATTCACACACAAATGAACCTTGTACAAAAAAGGGTACCAGGTAAAGACCAAAATATCACGTCACAGTACATGCATCACTTCCTTTATAAACAAGGCGTTTCATTTAGTCTACAAAAGTTTTGTCTCCATGATTAAATTGCAGTACTGTGCAATAAATAACATAAGAATAAATTGTCTCAAAACTTTAACTGGAAAATTCTTTCTTTAAATGCACAAGCAAAAGTTATATGATTCAAGGACCCTTTTGATTTAGTTCATTCACTGATGCACTTGCTTCCATTTTACAAAGTTGTTGTTGTTGTAGGGTTTAATGCCATTCTCAGCACATACATGGTAGCCAGTATAGCTGGTGGAGAAAGAACTCTGGAAAATCCCAGGAAGAACCACCGACCCATGAGAAGCTACTGGCAAACTTTCTCACATACCCACATTAGCTGAGCTTGGGACTTCAACCCACGCAGACTGAGGTGAGATGGCAGTGATCTGGAATGGCGAGTGCTTTAGACCACTCAGCACTCGGGGCCACTCATTAGAAATTAATGTTTATATTATGTGGTCAAAACTAAAAGTCACAGACATGGTTTTTAAAACGTGCCTTTTAAAAGTTGTGCTAGGCTATTTTCAGACTTGTGTTAAAATAATATTTAATTCAAGACCTTTCTGCACATAAATTCATAAGCCCAGATTTAACAGAAGACTGGCTGGTATGAGTGAAAAAATGTTTATTGAAAAAATACATGAGGAAATGAGGAAAAGCATGAACTACCCTATACACTAGATTATAAGAAGAGCCAAACCGCAACTCGCACAGACCCAGATCTGCCGTCATATAATATGCCTGCAGATCTGGGCCTATGCAGTTTGTTAGGAATAATCAGTTAAACAAACACATATCCTGACTGGTGCAGCTGTATTATGTTATGGCAGCTCAAGATCTCTATTGTTTGCAATTTGACTCGACTTATAAGCAGTTACATATGGCAATCTGAGTGATAGCCTACCACTCACAAATATAAACACAAGCAGTATATCTAGTCATCTTTTTCTTTTTTTGATGGATGTATGCTCTCAAATCGAGATAATGTATGTGTGCAAATTTGTTTATTATGAAGTATACTAAGTGAATGTATGTGTTTGACTGAATTATCAATTAAGAGGTTTATTGCTTAACTTGTGATTATACTAACAAAGAGGGCCTTGATTGGTGTAATTAATGTTCATCCCAACAGTGGTCATGACTATATATACAGACTGATCATTTCAAGAATAATTTAAACAGATTAGCAATCTGGATAAGCTTATACCGACTTCATGGGGTATGCCAAAGTTTCAAAATTTGGACTAAGTATTAAAATGCAGCATCTACCTATACATTTCTAATCCTCATGCAAGCATATAACTCCATTGTGTAAGAAAGAATTGGCAAATCTGTCATTTTTTAAAATAAAATTAAACAAGATATGCTGCACATTGTGCCAAAGAAATACTTGGTTACAGATATTACAAGAAACACTGCATATTGGTGGACTTGAAATGGTTCCAGAATTTATAAATATTCTTCTCTGAAGCCAAGTAGATGTTCTTACAGAGACTTACCTTTTTAGTCATACAATGCTGAGTGTCTACTGAAAGACTGAATTTTACACATATTGAGCTTAATTAGGTAAGTAAGCATTTATGTAGGATAAATGCAGGCTAGCAGCCCATCAACATAAACAGTATAATCAAAACCTTATGAGAAACACATCTGAGAGTGGAGTAAAAACCTTTGTATTATAATAAAAAATATCCAAAAAAATATTTTAAAAGAAAAATATGTTGCATATGGCTAATTAGATGTACACATAGTGCTGTTATAAAAAAAATGTATCCTGATACAATATACCATCTAAACCCTGTAACTGTAGTCTAAGTAGATGACTGTTTACATGAAATGCCTTTTCATTATTTCTATTTCATCAAGTGATTTCAAGATTTGATAAGATGCATTGAAATTTCTCAAGTCCATTTGCATAACATTTAATCCCAAATAAATACATTTCATTAAATAATTACCTGACAACTGGTAAAGACTCATCTCTCTCAACACAGTATCATTTGAGGCATCTTTTTTTGTTCTAAGGATGTAATTATAAAACCTTACTGAACATTTTCAACACAATAAAAATACTCATCCATTAATTTTTTATGCATGTAAAAAGGCTGGCAAAATAACACGGTCAAATGAGACCAGAAATAAACTGATATTTGCCTAGACATTTATATAAACTTAAACAAAGTGAATAAAGTTTGTTCAATAAAAAATCTTAATCTTTTTTTATATGCCCCACCTTTGTATAAGAGCCACTGCATAGTTTCGGTCTCATTCCACAATAAAAGCAGAAGGTTTATTATTTTATTTTAGAGAAGATATAAGGTTTGTCAGCAATATTAGAATTTATCTTCAGCATATGACAGCAATATCACCTACTTTTGAACTTTGTTTCTTTACAACCATTCATTTTCAACCAATGAAAATATTTACTTGCAAAGAAAACAAAGAGTGGACTTAAGATATATCTTTGGCGTGCACCACAGAAAACTTAAAGTATTTTCAAATATTTATATGTATATACTGATAGAATAATTTTAACAAGTTTATCATGAAGTAAATTTCTTCTTTTTTTTAAAAAATATGGTGCCGTACACCATCAAAAGCTTTGGAAAAGTCAACAAAAACACCATAACAATGCTCTCTTTTCTTTTTAATAATACAAGCATATATAATAAATATAACTGCTCCAATGGCATAGAGGTTAGAGCATCCGCCTCGGGTATGGGAGGCTGTGGGTTCAATACCTGGCTGAGTCATACCAACGACTTACAAAAGTGATATTAACAGCTGCCTTGCTTGGCGCTCAGCATTAAGAGGTTAAGTGTTAGGACTGGTCGGCCTGGCGTCAGGATAATGTGACTGGGTGGGACATCATGCAGCATGATGCCCCAGTGCTAGGCATCACTATAAACTGCCACACTGCAGACATCGTAGCGATATGACAGAAAAATGGTTAAAGCTATGTTAAAAATCCAAGTCACACACACACACACACACATATATATAACAAATATATTGTCTATGTAATATTTTCAATCCTGTATCTTCTTGATTTTCAGAGAGCAATTCTTGAATATTTCCCCAATATGTTATTCCATCATTAATAAAAGAAATTTTTCAAAAACATACAAAAGAAAAATTCAATGATAATTATTTAAAGCCTCTTTACTCCGACCCTTGTACAATCGTTTGTTATTTTAGCTATTTTTATGGCACCAGTCTAGATGGCTATTGAACCTGCAATCCTTCTGGATTATGAACATGATGCTCTATCAACTGCACTAATATGGCTTCCCTCCCCTTAGGCAATGGACAAATAATTCCTTCACACCATGACTGGAAAAATTCCTTCTTGAAAGATCTTAAAACGTAATGACACAATTACTATAAAAAAATTGTTTTTACAATACTATGATGCATTATTTTTTTTCCATGCCTTGGGAACTTTATGAATCTCTTCCAGAGTGTTGGGTTGATTTAGATCGATATGATACTGTTCAGAGAGATCACAATTGCATCGTGAGCTTCATTGTAAAAATAACCTTGTTTCCAAATTTTGTATTCACTTTTAACTTAACATTCAATAATTTCTCAAAATATGCAAACCATTCAGCAATATCAGAAAAACTCAGAAATCCTCTCATATATTTCTTAACACTGTTATTGCGTATATAACCAAACTATCATTTATATCACAGGACTGAAAATAACACCCAAGACCCACAGGTCCAGGCGAGAAAACGTGTACAAAGAGACTCTGCCCTAATGTGACTCAAAATACTTTATAATTTTATACTTGTTTCCTATCTATACAGAACAGTGCATCAAGGGAGACTAGTTGTATTTAACTAATTGAGTTACCCTCTTTAAACAAAGTCATTATTATAATAATATTATGGTAAACATATTTGGCAAAAATCTTTTTTGACCTCTAAAGAGTGCACTGATGTAAAAAGTCACAGAATTAAATCATATCTTGAATTAAGAAAAGGATGAAGTACACAACAACAAAGATAATGATTCCAGTGCATGTAGATTTTGCAACTAGGAATACATTTTTAGCAGGAACATTTCATGGATATAATTAATTTTGCTTACAATAATTTTATATAAATTTTAAGTGCAGTAGAATATTGGGATATCAAATTTATATACAATCATTTATCAGATACACATTATATCAGATATAAAAATGTTATGATATGTGTCAGAGAAATATCGGAATCATTTGAGTGAGTGATATGTGATAAACATTTATATTATTCAGGTCTGACAAATAAGTATATGAAGTCGACAAACCTGTAGCAATTTCAGTGAACAGAAATACCTTCCCATCCACACACAACCACCACCAAATAATTGTAGCACTTTAATAGTATTTGTAAAAAACATTTTTACCATACTGATTAAACTGCACAATTTGCAAGAGAGATATAATTACAAGATCATTTAAAACTAAGGATCATACATAATGTAACTTGTTTGGTCACTTTTACTTTGGATACCAGGGTGCCAAAGAAACCTGTGTACACAAAAAAATTATCAAGACTGGTAGATGCATAAGCTGATGTGTGGATGGATAAGGGTCAACATACATGCCCCAACTGTATTCCTGGTGAGCTAATAAATCCATGCAATGAAAATAATGATGACAGGAAGGGTTTAGTATTACAACATTAAAATGAATCACAGGGATGAATCTAACTTAAGAAGTATTAATAATAATGTTCCATTTGTATTATACAAGCAAATACTAATATCCCTCTAAATACATAAAATATAAATTACAAACGTTTCACATCCTGATATCATATCAGAGAACTGAATAAAAGAAGTCAAATTTATTAAGATGTTTAAGCAATTTTCCCTGATGATTACTTTCTACTGAAACGATTCTGTATTGCTTAAAGTGCTACACAGCCATAAACTATATCAAGGGAAGTAACCATTCTGACCAATCATTTCCTCTCAGGATTTGATAGAATTATGTCCCTTTTGCTTTGATGAGTTTTCGTGATCAAAAGAGCTAAATATTTAAAGTACCAATAAGGTAATAAATTAGAAACACAAACTATTCTTAGTAACAGAGATAAGACATAATGCCAAAGGCTTTGATGGGTGAAATCCTGCTGAACAAAAAACAAAATCTATTAAATACTTTTTAGAAGTAACTTGCTTACAACTGGAAATAAATAGGATTTTTTTAAGTGGTGTTGGGATTAATTCATGTTGCAATTAGGGAAAATGCAAATAATAGCAAATGTTTACACATCCAGACTAACTGTAATTATGTGGTGCTGCAATGAAAAAGCCCTCATGTAAGAATTTATAAAATATTACTGACTGAGACTTCCATATCTGCCAACTGTAAATAAGGAACTGTAACAACAGTGTTCAGTGTCTCTCTCAAACATATTAATGCATTTCCAATTTACAATGAATGTACACAACACAATTTAAATAGACAGAACAATGAATGCTATACACATGTATCTGCTGTGGGAGAAAAGGGGTATTTCTTGAATTTGGTTTTATCTGTTTTCCCATGTTCTATGCTTTGTTTCCTCTGATGACCTGCAACAATAAAAAAATTGTCGCATATCATTAAGGCAATTTGAAGGATAAAAAAAGTAGCAGTGTTTCAATTTTTCCAGCATATCAAAAGCAGAAAATAAAGTAGCAGTTTCAAAAATATGACAATTTCCAAACTAGTAATTTGTTTCATTTGCATCAAGTCTTTTGTGAAGAAAATATTTTAAAATGTTATGTTCAAAGCAGCTTATGTGAATTCACAAGTAAAATATTTGAACAGTGTTGTACAAATAAGAGAGGCTTAATCTCCAGACCTGCTTTGCTTCATTTTAAAAGGCATTAGTGACAATTAAACAACTCCCAATTGCCAAATCCTAAATAAGTAAAAGAATGTGACCCTATTGTATGAAATAGTGGAAAAGTCTGAAAATATATGGTTGAAAATGTCACTTCCTTAAGTTTAATGTAGTAAAATGAATGTTGTACTAAAAATTGAAGAAAGGAAAGTTTCCTGCAAAGAACTGAAGTGAAAAAAAAGTTTATTAGCCTGATGAAAGAGTACATTTCACTTATATTCCAACAATAATTTGAATTTACCAAATGTCAGTCAAGTATTAGCTAAGAAATATAACACTGCCTCCTCCAGTATGTAAATATTGGCTACAGACAGTCAATACTGACCAGTGGTAATCAGTCACTCTCTCTTGTCAGCTGGTGGACAAATTAAGATATAAGATTTACTTTTAGTAATACAAACTTACCTAAAGTAACTAAAGCACTGGCTATGGCCAGCCCTGATTGACCACTGGGTGACCAGTCACTATCTCCTGTTGGTAGGCAGACAAATAAAGATATGACAGCTGCCTTCTGGTTATGCAAAGGCTCTAGGGCAATCTGAGCTGGTTTGGATACCTGTATAATAATAATAATAATAATAATAATAATAATAATAAAACAGTACAACCTGTCTTGAAAGTCCATGACTTTTGCCGCCCCCCCCCCCACCAAAAATCATGGTCTCTCTAGAGACAGGTGTGCATCATGAAAGATATTAATAACATATAATCAATAAATTCATGCAATGAGAATCTGACAGATTTCTCATAGCAGTGATATTTCACTAGTTTTACTGTAATAATAGTACAGCCAACAATCACAATGACAACTGTAACTGAGTGCAAATACTTTTTTTATTCTGAATTTTGTATCATTAATGAAGCTTTTATTTATTTATTTTTTAAAACCAATGGCAAATTCTGTAAAACTACAATATCCCAGTTAAATGCCTTAAATAATTAAGAGTTAAATGGGTTTGTATGTAGCAGCATTTAATGGTAACTTAGCAAAAGAATGGCTATATGGTGCCAACAAAAAGTAAAATTTTAAAAAATATGGTGAAAAAACAAGGGTCGATGATAAGGACGATAAACAAAGTACAACAAGGGGTCATAATAACAGGTATTTGCAGTTGCACCCAGTAAACCAATGGTTTTGCTAGTCATGCTGGAATTGTTAAGGCTGTGAAAAATTACCCGTTTTCTTTTCCTAAGATCTACATTTATATCTTTCTTTTCTGCATTGCCTGCCTCGATTTTCTTCTCAAGTTCTAAAGTCACCACTGCAAAAGGTCTGCTTGCCATTTCTTCCATTTCAACCATCATTCTCTGGTAAAAAAACAGAAAATCATTTATCAATTATTGCAACCAAAAAATAGCAGTATGGCATTTGTGAGCATCTTGAATTGCTATCAGGTACATAGTTTTCACTTTACTTCCAAAAGTACAATTGTCACACAGGCTTCTACAGCTTACAACTTAGATTAAATCATAAATTTTATAATGCAAACAACTGATTTGGTAGATTTCTAACAGTTTTATTGAGATAAAAGGTACAAATGGGCCTGATATCACTTTCTCTTGGGTCATATGAGCTTAAAGTGATATACTGTCATGAACAGTGACACACACTGCAATTTGCTTGGAAGGGTTTTAAAAAGAGAACTTGTGTTAGGAAACCAATGTTAGGAGAGAGAACAATGAGCCACAACTCCTCTAAATGAGGATGAAGAATGTTGGAAATCCAACTCAATCAGGGTCACATCAAAATAAAAGTGTATGATAAATCTGTTTCAAATCCAACATTCCTTAATAAAAATATTTAGTGGAAATCCAAATAAGAACAAACCTCAGTAAAGTTATGTCACAGAAAGCCCAAGTCCAGGGGACAGGCAATTAGGGGCTATAACTCCTAAAGATGATATAATGGAATACTGGAAAATGAACTCATTTAAGGTCTCAATGATATAAAGCTGCAATGCCAGATCTGTTGCTTTTGTGGGGTTTAATGCCATTTTTCAGCACACGATAGGCTATGCATGGTGGCCAGTATTAATGGTGGAGGAAGAACCCAGGAAAACCCAGGATGAACCACCGACCCACGAGAAGCTATTGGCAAGCTTTCCCACATACCCACATTGGCCGAATCCTAGACTCGAACCCACGCAGACAGAGGTAAGATGGCAGTGATCCGTAACAGAGACCACTCAGATGCCAGATCTGAATCAAATCTAATCTTCAAAAAGTAATACTTTAGAAACCATGTCATCAAGATGGAAAATCAGGGGGCATAACTCCTGTAAATGAAGATGAAGTATTGGAATACAAGTTGTTGTTGTTGTTGTTGTTGTAGGGTTTAACACCGTTTTTCAGCACAAGATAGGCTATGCATGGTGGCCAGTAAAAATCGTGGAGGAAAAACCCGGGAAAACTCTGGAAAGAACTACTGACCCAAGAGAAGCTACTGGCAAGCATTTTCACATAAACACACTGGCGATTTCTGGGTGAAGAAAAAAACCAGGTCCAAAAATTGAGGTTTTTCCCTCTGTATTTTGTAGTGCAACTAGAACTTCCAGATTATTTGGTATCATTTTAGAGCTATATCTGTCTGCTTTTTTGTAATACCACCCATGTTGGTGTATCTTAAATAACCTTGATGCCGCAGAACTCAGAAAAAGGGTACAGCCTCATTATGCCTACAGATGGGGTCGGGGCCGAATCGGTTAAAATATACTTCAGGTCATATCATAGCTCTCAACACCTTGATTTGACTGGGTGAAAGTCACGGCTCAGATCAATCCTGCTGTGAAAGCCAGTAGTACACTGTCAAGCACAGCTGATGCATCAATAATTACTTTCATTAGCCATTAAAACTGAAGTCACACGTGAAAAGCAAGCAGAATGCAGTCCAATTATCTAATTTCCTTACTCATCCGCAATACAATACACAGTTAACCTTTTAAGAATAATCTATCACAATACACAATGTATAGTCATTAATAGGGAAAGTTTACCACAGAAAAAACAAAACATATTTATTCCTAATTTAAGCTATATTGGTCAGAAAGGTTGTTCTGTGTAGGCTAGGATGTATAGAACATGGAAGACTCAATGTGGTTGGAAACATAAATACTTACCCAAGTGAGTAAAACATGAAATGAAGGTCACAGTGACTATCTTTGGTTGTAAGGATGTATCCAATTATCAAGTTTCATGATTAGAACAGCATCCAATAAATGAACTTCAAACACAAATTGTAATGATCAGTGAATAATAAAATATAGGTCACAGAGACCTCTTTGTATAAGGAAATAGAACAAATCAAGATGCACTGACTAACAATATTTCATTATTCAAGGTATGATAGCAAGCAAATAGCATGCCAAAACTCATGTGATTACTAGCTAAACACAAAACCTAACCAAAACCAGTAATTAAGAAAAAATATAGGTCACAATGAGTTTCTTATGTTGTAAGGGTGTGGTAGCAACAGAGATTGTATTTTCACAATTCAAGCATGAACAATGCATGAAAAATGAATATCAAACATAAAATGTAACTTTAGTTAATAAAGTATAAAATATAGGCCATAATGACTTGCTACTGAAAAAATGAGCAGTGCTCATCAAAATGCATCTCCTTGCCAAGTATCATGATTCCAAAATGGATAGTATTTATATATCTTGCAAAGATCTTTGTGTTTGTGAGTTAAATGCAGAAACTTGACCTGACTCTGGAAAATATTAAATGTAGCTTATATTAACCATTTTTGTATAGGTGTGGTACTAGAAATATGAAACATAGTCTTTTTGTTTGATGACTCTAGCACGAACAGTAATAGCACACAATTTAACCAAGTCAGTGAAGTTTAAAATACTGATCACAGTGATCTACTTTCATGGTGACGTTGTAGTACTATTAGGTGCATCCTCACACCAAGGTTCCATATTCCAGGTATCAACGGATATGATGTCATGAACTAAATACAAAATATTAAGCTAGTAAAGTGAGAAACGTTGTTGTTGTTGTGGGGTTTAATGCCATTTTTCAGCACACGATAGGCTATACATGGCGGCCAGTATTAATGGTGGAGGAAGAACCTGGTAAAACCCCAGAAAGAACCACCGACCCATGAGAAGTGACAAATGTAGGTAACCATGACTTTCTTTTTTTGTCAGGGTGCAGTACTAATAGTGATGCATACAAATCATCTAATTTGATCATTCTTGCATGAATAGTGATCAAGATTTAACTGAAGTCAAGGAATCATAAAAATAGTGACCTACTTTGTGAAAGAATGTAGCACTCATCAAGACTGATCTCATCATAAAGTTTAGCACTTCTAGATATAACAATATTTATACAGTATGAAAAAATCCCTATTTCATCATGAGCTTACTGCAAAAACTTAATTTAAGCCAGTGAAATGTAGATCTCACTCACTGATACCTTTTCCATATCAATACCTATATTGATACAAGAGGTGAAGAATTGATAAAAACAATACTTTCCCTATGTAAGTTACTTTATTCTTCAGCAGTCATGAATAATTATTAGTCATTTGCCATTTTATTCTTCAAGTTGAACACTCATGTATGACAGCTGATGCAGAAAAATAATAGTGACAACACCAACTTGCCATCTACAAATTAACACAAGTCGCTTTGAATGCTCCCCCTCCCAACAATTCAAAGCTAATATTTCATCCTGCACGTTCAGCTACTGACAACATGTCAACATAAAGGAGACATTCCAAACTGGTTCTTTATGCAAAATTAAAATATTTTATTATCTTTAATAATGACTTTTACATAAAGCTTCCTGTTGCTTTGCAGCTGACCTACATGGACTGATTCTGAAGGCTACACTTCCAGTGTGTCACACAATGAAATACCTTACATTTAATACTGATTTGGTGGTTAATGTCTAGGGTAAATCAATAACCACGTATCAGAACTCACTGTAGTTTATCCACTATGTGATACACAATAGGCAACGCACCAAACTGAGTCCAAACTGATACAAAGAAAATAAGCTCCTTGCAAAAGTGGCAATTAAATGATCAGGGCTGTTCCAGTAAAACATATACCTCCTGGGGGGAAGGCACTTTCAAATTCAACCACCCCACAACAGAAGCAATTTTAAAAAATCATGATCCACCGTCAGATGTGTTTAAATTGAAAAACACTGCCCCCTACAGAAGCATATTTTTTAACACAATTTCTGGCTATGGGTTAGTGGGCGGTAGAAGCAATTTTAATATTGGGTTGGGGACAGAAGCAATTTAAATGACAGCTGGCTGGAAGTAATCTACTGAATTCTAATAGATCACATAATCTGCTGCATATTTTTATTTGTATTCATTCATTATAATCAATCTTTTGTCCTCTTGTTTGTTTGTCTGTCAGCCAAGTATATCTCTGATACTGTGAAATCACAAATTTTCATGGTGGCTTATTATTTGTAGATGTCTTTGATCAGTCCCTTAATACCTACTAATTTAACATCCATGAATACAGATTTTATAATAGATATTTCTATTCTAATACAGATATCATGAATTTGTATCCTTACTAAACTGTGTGTTTACTAAAGTGATCACTATGTCTTGCTATTTTTCTTTGTTCTCAGGCATGCTGCTTTTGATTAGAATAATAGTTAAATCTTGTATTGCTTTAAATGTGTGATTCCTTGTTATTATTTTTTTTTTCAATAAATGTTTTGGTAAACTTATAATACATGATTTGTCAGGGAAAAAACCCAATGATGCCTGTGGAAGTGATGTTGCATTATTTCTGTCTACTTTTACACTATATCATTTCTTGTAAGAACATCTTTTTCAGTTACCGATGTCTTATTTTTATGCCTTGTTGCAAGACTAATATGAAGTTATAAAAAAAATATAGCAAGTCAAACATTTTTATATCATAAGTTAGATTTTTAAAAATGGATGAAATTCAAGGAATCATTTTCCCCAGAGTACCCTTAAAATCAATGTCATTGTAGTTAACTGTATTGTCAACAGCATCATCATCATCACTGATGGCCTAGGAGTAACATTCTGCACTTTCAATCCAGTTGTCACAGGTTCTATCTCCCACTTCTAGTCTTTCATATGAGACTTATACCTATGGCCTGAGGGGCTTTCATGGCAGAGTGTATACCACTCGGGGTTCTTCCTTCACCTAATATATTGTTAAAAAATATATTAAAAAAACCCAAAATCAAACCAAACTAAATCAACCAACTAATCAACTGTGGCAACAGCTACAAAGGTACTAGTCAATCATTTTGGGCACAGCTGTATGAGTTTATAACTTTTGACTCGAGTAATTTTTGTAGACCTTTGAATATCGTCAATTATGCCTTTCTGACAGTTACCTAAAAGTCATCATCAGTTGGTACAAATGGATTTTTCATGGTAAGCATATGAGATGGAAAAGTCTTGAGCAATCCTGCATCACACACTGCCAAAAAGTTAACATTTTAGCTCACTTAAATTTTCTCTAACAATGTTCATTGTTCCAACTAGATCTATGATAACTTATTCAAGCTATAGTCATCAATATCTGGAGATAAGCGTCTGTAATAAATATTTGAAACAAAGTATGAGAATGCATCAATGTTTTTCAATGATGCATTTGAAATGAGCAACAAACACAATCAACAAACCAAGAAATAAAATTATTCACATCTCTCAAGCAGAAGTAGTGTATAATCATAATCTGCCAAAAGATTTTTAAATTTTTAAATTTGCCAAATATTTTTCCAATCATACTGATTCAGTGGACATATCACCAGAATGGACAGAAACAGGCCAGAACAGATATAACCAGAAGGTTATAATTGATTTGATACATCTTTTAAGTAGCTAAATTCATATTGGTTTAGTTAACTGTACACCCTTTATTGTCTTCCTTTTGATGAAATTTCTTACTGAAGCTGAGAAAAAAATGTTGACACATAAAAAAGAGGCACACTTCTACTCATTATTGTTTTTATTATACTTCTCCATTCTAGCCTGTTCTTATGATCTTCTCCCCCCTGCACATACTGTTTGTTTTGTTTATGATATGTATCTAAATTTCTCACTTTTCCTACTACTATACAAATGTTCTGTGAATATGCATATCAGTGTGAAACGCAACGGGGAGACTAAATCCAAGATTGAAAACCTCTACATTTTTGGATGTATTCTGCTTGGATTCCATATTTCTGCACAAAACTCAAGAGTTCAGGACTCTCTGTACTAATTCAGTTCCCACTGTAAACCTGTGCAAACACAATGATATTAAAATTCAGTAACTTAAAATTTCAAGTGCTCATGCTAAAATTTGTAATAGTAAAGACACATCTATGATGACAGCTTTTGTGAAAAGAAAACCATAACAGCCGCACCATTTTCTGGATCTATACAAATTTGAAATGTGTGCTTTCAATACTGCACCAAAGAGTCAGCTGCTGATTTCAGTAACGAGTCGTTCAAACTCAGATCTGTAAAGGGACGGAAATTATGTTAATAAAACAATGTCCCTCACTTTTTTCAGTTACAAGTAGGACAAGCTCTCAAAAGATTGTTTTTACTAAAATCTTACTTTCATTATCAACCAATCAGGGACAGTCAAACCCATATATACTCTATTTTATCTTCGCTGATTTATAGTATGGTTCTCGTTCTTTCACACCTGTAGTAATGTGAGTCCTTTAACAACTCTCAATGGTTGTAAGCCTTTTTCGACCACGCTGACTGGACACACTGTAAGATAATGTTCAAGTAACAGAAATACCATGGGATAACCAGAGACCAATAAAATCGAATAGTCATCTCCCCTGCAGGGATGCTGCCAGGATTTCAGGATTTACTCTAAGTTTTGCGTGTGTGTGATCTCCAATGAGGAAGTGGTGGCGGAAGGAATAGCCATTGTTAAATATCTCCCTAACACTTAAATATCTGTCACCCTTTCTTACTGTTCCACTCTGTTAAGGCTCTACTGAAATCAAAATTTTCGAAGAGATGTCATCTCTAGTTGTATAGCAATTATTACTGTGATGTCATTGGGCATGGTCACGTGGTTGTGGTGGGGTCTTGCTTGGGATGGTAAAGAGACCATAGGCTTAGTCCATATTTGACAGCTAATTATGAAATTGTCAAAAGAATTAAAAAATTTATAACAATTCAGTTGGACTCGGATACTTGATTCATAGTCAATGAACAGGTTCTAATATTGATGTTTATTTTGGAGCTATGTTCCTCCATCACATTCAAGATCTGAATATATACCAAAGGTGAAATTGGTACAGTTGCATCCTAAACTACTATCATGGCTACTTCAAATGTTATTTAATGTGAGACTTTAATGCAAGAACTTGTAGCTTCAGTAATTTTTGGGTTATAAAAATTAATTTCTTCTCAAACAACTCAATTTGGTGCAGACTACATTGTTTTTTTTAATGATACTGTGAGAATTCTTGATGTGTAAAAATTGCGCAAGAAATGAACAACATCAAATCAGAAAATTACAAACACTGGGAAAATACTGATAGGAATATACTGAAATAATGATATTATTATTCAAGTAGAATATGTGGTGACAATACGAGTGCTAGTTCTTCAACTTTGCAAAATGCATCTTGTTTCTAACAACACTGTAATATGGCAATAATTTCTGCTGATTTTTTACTTTAGTCCCTTGCTAATTAATAGTTTTAGATTTTACAACACTAAGCATATTTAACCTTTTGATAAAAACACATCATTACCAATATTTAGATTTCAAAAAAATAAAAGTTACAATTTTATTAAAAGCACTGGTACCAGTGAGACTAAAGGAGATGGTAAAAAAAAAAAAAGAATCAGGATGAACAGATTAGTAGTATAGTAAAGAATCCATATATCAGAATGACATCAAGTATTTTTTCATCAATTTCATCATCAGTTAATGACACTGCTTAAAAATGTAGTGAACTAGATAATAGACTTTATTAGTTATCCAATTTGTAATACAAATACCAAATGATGGCTTGTAACCAAGTGCCAAAAGGTCTACAGAAAATACCACAATGATCAAAATATAAATAGGAAGAACTGAACACAAACAGGACAAATTTTATTAATCTTGCTTTGAGTGTACACAGATCAGTCAGTCTCTTATGTTTAATGTCATTTAATTTTTGTAAATAGAGAGCATGTACTTAATTTGGTCATACATCTGCATGATATAAAAGTTTGTCTCTTTATTCTTTTGTTGCCACAGTGGTTCTGCCAACTAGAGATCTACACACTTAATTATGTTGTATGGGGATTCTCTGATGTTCCCTATGAGCATTAATCTGTTAATTGTTTCTGAATTTAATATGATCCTCCTCCTCTGTGTATGAATATTATTCTGTGCTGTGAACTCCTTTCATTGCCTGCTGTCTGAAATGCATATACATAACTAGCTTGAACAAGTTACTGTTCTTTATGGTCGTGCAATTTTCAATATCTCACAGGTATGGTGCCATGCGTATTCTCTCTTGGATATCTCTGTTCCAAAAAGAAATGTTTTGAACCAGAGGCCTTCTTAGGATTTTAAAACTAAGAGTCCATGGCTCCCATTTTGGTAAAAATATGAGTACTACCAGCAAAAGTTACAGTTCCCTCCCAGAAAACTATGCAAATTATAAGAACTATTGGTTGCCATAGATATTAATTTCTACATTCTTTATAACACTGACATAGCTCCTGTTTGTCCATCAGAGTGAGTCAGAATTTTTTCAATCCAAGGAAGGTCTTATTCAAAGCACTAAGCTAGGAATCACACACTTTCTTACACTTGGCTACTGTCCCTTCCAATCTATCAGTTCTAGCATCTTTAGCACTCTCCTGAATCATTACAATCTTCGTGAGTTTACCGTTGAACCCCAAAATACTCATTCAAGTCTAAGTCTCAACATGTCCTGATTCCGAGGTCACGTGCACTGCTTATTCAATTACACTCGGAAATGAACACAATAATGATGCTAAAGTTGTTTATTTGATGTACTGTTACAAATGACCACATGTACATCTCTGGGTCTTTCTGCCTCTGAATTCAAGCACTGTAAATATCAGTAGAGTCTTCCCACCCAGCTGCCAGTCAAAGCCTTTGATCTTGTTCTTTTGATGTATTCTTATAATGGTGATGACTGCGGGGGGGGGGGCTTTCAGCCACTAAATTCTGTCATTGTAAATATCAGCAAAGCTAACTAATCAACACATTTTCCCACTATGGAGGTGACTGAAGCAGGACTGGCAAGTCTTTGAATTTTACCGACCACCTAAATTAATAAAATTGGTGTCCAAATACACATGATTATAAGCATTTCCGAGACCTCTGTCAGTTTTCACCAACATGAATTCTGCCAAAGATTCACTTCCTTTAATCAGTGCTTTGCTGCATCTTATGCCAGATTTTTCTCTTCCATAATGCTGTATTAGGGTTTTACGTCCAACATTCCCATAGTCTGCTTGTTCAGACATGGGTATCTTTAATAAATGTAACTGGCATATTGTCCATCCAACACGTACATTGGACTCGCACTCAACATCAATTTTGGGCTCAAAATCACACACTGGTATTTCCAGTGACATTTTCCCAATGTCCAACAGACCGATATACATGAAATTCATTGTCATCATAGTTATCACCAGCCAGTATTTGCCGACTGAAAACGTTGTCTGAAGACAAACCGTGTTGTGACTCAGCCATTTTGGTTTCCTGTGTGGCCCTTATTCGAAACATGCATTTGTAAAACTTCCATGATGAAATTAAGGCTAAAACTACCATAAAATGCTTGTTCCAGGGCCAATGAACCAATCAAATTTAGTTTAACAGCCATTTATGTCGAACCGAAGTATCCAGATATCCTGAAGTTACATCATATCAAGCGCTGTGAGACAGCTGCGGCGACTGGAATTACGTCGCAAAATGCACTTTTAAAGTTAAAGGTTTAATAAAAATTACATACGGCGCAAAGCATATTTGTTATATCCGCGACGTTGACGTAATTTGCTAAACGCGTATCACTGCTTTAAAAGTACGCGAATTCGTACAAATTATGTGCACTCGTGTGTACTGGCATCATTTTCTGACCCAATGTTTAATTCACATTAGACCGCTTGGAGGGGGTTAGATGCAATTTTAAATATATATTCTTTAATTTTTCTGACAACCCCACCAGCGATTTCTCATTTTGTTAACACAACCTACAAGAGAAGTGATTTTCCTAACCAACCTTCCACTGTCAGAATCAAAATACACCGCTCCCTCGATAACTCGCGCACAATGGGGTCCAAAAACATCAACCGCACTATAAGTGAGGGTGCAAGTTACCGAGGGACCTATAAAAAACCTAATAGAGAGATGGAGATGGACAGAGAGAGGCGAAAGGGGGGGAGGTTGCATTGTTAAATACTCGTTTTATAATCGTGCTGAAAATAACTGTGAATAAATATTTCTTTATAAAGGTGTTGTTTGTTTTTCTTTATAAATTACCTTTAATTTCTGGATAAAATATCTTGAAAAGATCGTAAAAACAAACATTATTCCACAAGGTATCAGTACTCTTAACATGTGTATCGCTAAACACATTGTGTATTACGTCACTGCTTTTTGTGTTGATTTGGATACATTCTAGTTTTATTGTTTGTTCAAAATGAATCAAGATTTCTTTTATCAAAAAAGATAACATTCATATCAAAAAACGACGTCAAAACTTGTGTTGCTCTAAAAAAAAAATCTGCTATCACTAGATAGATAGATAGATAGAGTAAAATGTAAAAAAATAAATTCACAAAGATAAACCGTTACCAACCATGAATTTAATGGGTCTAAACGTCAGACATGTGAAAAAAAAAATATATTTAAATACAAATACGCGAGAATACGACAATATTTGCTGGGCAATTGTCTAATAGCAGTAGAGCTTTCTCCTCTAAGCCCCTGGATCACAGGTGGTTTCTTACGGCAGGGACAAACATCTTAGAAAACCACTCCGTAAATATTGTTGCAGTCATCCATGCATTTCCACTATTTCTATATACAAATGGAAGGGTGTCCATATTCATTTGATGAAAACAACGGGGAGACTTGTATTTGCCAACACATAATGGTTTCATTTTATGTGTGCCAGTTTTGTTAACACAAAACAAAAGTGTTAATCTCTCTTTGTTCAGCTTGAAACCCTCCTTTTTGTGTGTATCATCTCTGGTAGCTAGAGTTTTGTCTGGCATCATCCAATAGCATAGATCAGCCTCATCACAATTATAAACTTGTTCGTCTGTATATCCATCACGGGTCAGTATCTCTCGGAGTTGGTTGGGATAACTAGATGCGGCCGCCTGATTTGCTGAGCGTATCTCTCCCGACAACGAATTTTGTTTTATTCCATGTCGGCGCTGGAATCTCCAAAGCCATCCATGGCTTGCCATGAAATCTGAATCAGTATCCATAGTTTTGGCCATTTTCTCTGCCTGGGCCTTGAGAATTGTTCCCAAAATCGGAACACCTTGTTCACGTTGCTGTGTGAACCAGGTGTACACAGCATCATCTAATTCTGTGTCGTTTGCAGTGCATGCCCGTTTCCGTTTAAATCCATCATCAGAATCAACTTCATGCAAATAATCCCGAAATTTCTGCTCATCCTTGAGCCAACCTCTGAGTGTCGACTCGGCAAGTTTAAGTTCACTACAAACTTTTGATCTTGATTCACCATTATGAACCCTCTCTATGACAGTAAGCTTTTCATTCACCGAGTACGTCTTTCGCTTGATTCCCTTGCTCTCCATGATCACATTTACAAATGATTAGGATAAATTACTGATTAATATATACTTTAATGACAATAAGTACATACTATTTGAAACCATGTTCGATTGGTCCAATTAAATTGATTGATGTTGAGACACGATATTGACCACAAGAGTTTATGCATGTAGGATTTGCATTCCTTTGAACTTTTGTATTTTGTACGTCTTTTACCTGATTTGATACAAAAGACCGACTTAACATGATAAAACAAAGCAGGTCTATTTTAATTGATTTTTACAATGCAACAAACACTTCCCCAAGTTGTCCATCAAAACGCAGCCGGCACTTAATTAGGTTCTCACAGATGTGCTCGCGGGCATCGATGTGACGGTCAATTGACTCTTTTCATGTTTGAATAGAAGAGAACATGCAACGATTATACTGCTTACACTGCAACACAATGAAAAGATTAAAACACTAATTTCCCCTGACAAGACATATTTAATTAGTGTTCATTTCATTCAGTGTTGCCACCTGTTAGCATTTACTATAATTCATTGATTGCTGTTTCGCCGTATACATATACAGTATTATTATTTACAGTGAACTGAGAAAATATTTTTTCCGATAAAATCTAACAAGATATGTGATTCCTTATTAAAACCTGAAAATTTCACGATGTTGATTCTAACTTTTCGGGCGTTAACCGCCATTTTCGACGATAAAACGGGCGATATATCAAGGTTTCATTCACCAGTTCTGATCATGATTTTCTTCATTTTTTAAAAATATTTTCTTTAAAAAAAAATGGGATCCACGCCGGACACCGCGTTATAAGCGGGTTCGTGAGTTATCAGGGCCAAGTTATCAAGGGAGCGGTGTAGTTTGAAACACAACCTCCTACAGAAGTTTTTTTGAAGTGCCATCCCCGGGGGTGATATATGTTTTACTGGAACAGCCCTCAGTAAAGAACTTGAGTCATGCATGGGGAACAAGTCTGGAATGTCACCTTTTACATTGACATGTGTAATCAACAAATGACCATGCCAAAAGGATTTTAAAAAAGGTAGCAGTAAATTAGCAAAGGATTCCAAAATCCACAAGTAGTAGTCACCTTTGTAATTTCTAGAATGCAAGTTGGTTTTGTAAAAATTTCCTTTATCACAGATAGAAATGAGTGCACGATGCTGTGGCAGTTGTCTTGCAGTTAAGTACAATATGCTGGATTTGGTTGTTAGTCATCTCTGTTCACACAACTTGGATTTGTTCAAGATTAGATTTTCCTTGCAAGAGTTAACTGCACTATTATTTTTAAAGCTAAGATCATAATGCCTTCTAAATTTAAGTGAAGAAATGAAATAAGATGTTTTGAAAGCATTCATGCAGTGAAAAACAAAGGACATGGGGACAACATGAGTCCAGCATCTGATCAAATGGTGTAGGTTGAGAAGGCTTAAACTGTTGAACAAAAACCACTAACAACTAACTGGTGATCTGTTTGGAAGTATATTTTGTAAAATCTTGTCAGGGATGAGAATGGCATATGAAAAGATGATAAGTCGATGTCTGACTAATTTGCATGCTGGAAACACAATTAAGATGTCAACACACATATAAAATGGCATCACCCTACCATCTACACAACTCAAAAATGAAAACAGCATCAAGTTGATATGTGTATTGATAATGTATTGTGGACTCTGTATAGTGAATCAAATGAATATCTGTATAATTAATCAAATGAATATCTGTATAGTTAATAAAATGAAAATCTGTATAGTGAATCAAATGAATATCTGTATAGTGAATCGGATATCGGTATGGTGAATCAAATGAATATCGTACGGTAAATCAAATGAATATCTCTATAGTGAATCAAATGAATATCTGTATAGTGAATCAAATGAATATCTGTATAATGAATCAAATGAATATCTGTATAATGAATCAAATGAATATCTGTATAGTGAATCAAATATCTGTATGGTGAATCAAATGAATATCTGTAAAGTGAATCGAATATCTGTAAGGTGAATCAAATGAATATCTGTATAATGAATCAAATGAATATCTGTATAGTGAATCAAATATCTGTATGGTGAATCAAATGAATATCTGTATAGTGAATCAAATGAATATCTGTATGGTGAATCAAATGAATATCTGTATAGTGAATCAAACATCTGTATGGTGAATCAAATGAATATCTGTATGGTGACTCAAATTAATATCTGTATAGTGAATCAAATGAAAATCTGTATATTTAATCAAATGAATATCTGTATGGTGGATCAAATGAATATCTGTATAGTGAATCAAATGAATATCTGAATGGTGAATCAAATGAATATCTGAATGGCGAATCAAATGAATATCTGAATGGTGCATCAAATGAATATCTGTACAGTGAATCACATCAATATGCAGACAGGTGTATCATTTCACCCCATCTTATTGCCATATTTTAAGTTTGCAAGTACTAACCTGCCTCCTTCTATAGCTGTCATATTTATGTTTGATTTTGTACAGCACCGCTGCTATGATCAGCAGAGACAGGAAGCAACTGAAATAGAGAGTTATGGGGCTAAAAGCAATGTTTTTAGGAGTAAAACCATTTACATTTGTAAAATATCAGACATGATAAGTAGAGGTACCTTTGAACATTGGATGCCATATCAGGATGACAGCACAACATGCCTGTTTTGCCGATTAAGTACAAATGTTGACTACAGATATATTATGGTAATAATTGATTAAAATCATCATCAAGAATTACCTGGGGGGAAAAAAAAGTTTTCTCTTTGGTCAATTCACTTCATATCTATTTCTATTCTTTTGTCTAAAATTTGTAATAATATTGTAGAATTATCAAATGTTATCCTTGAATGCTATCACAGGTCTACAATCATAGTACAGAGCCCTCTACTACCCACTCCTATCTGACAGCAAAACTACATCCATGCTGTAAAGGTAATGTAGATTATATCAAACAGAAACCACCTTCTTATCTTCTCTTGAGGGGGGCCCCAAGTGACTAAGTGGTCTCAAGTGCTCACCATTACAGATCACTGCCATCTCACCTCTGCATGAGTTTGAGTCTCGGGTTTGGCTATTGTGGGTATGTGAGAAAGCTTACCAGTAGCTTCTCGTGGGCTGGTGGTTTTTTCCGGGGTTTTCCCAGGTTCTTCCTGCACCATTTATACTGGCTGCCATGTATAGCCTATCTTGTGCTGCAAAATGGCATTAAACCCTACAACAACAACCTTTTCTTGATATTATGTAGTAAGGAATTTTTTAAAATTTTAATAAATCCAATCCATGCTGCTTTTTGTGTTGTTTTTACCCCATATCAGATAAGGGCTGTTCCAGTTAAACATACCTGGAACCTAGGGAAGGTGTTTTTAATTTGGGATATTCACCCATAGATGCAATTTAGAATTTTCTTATCAAATTAATATGAACTTCATGAAATTAAGGTACCCTGGCATATATTTTCAAAAAACTGCCTTCCCTAGGTACCATGTATGTTTAAACGAAACAGCCCTAACCAGCTACCCCTGCTTTTCAGTGATGATAGTTTTATGCTAATCATAAGACAAGGTACTTCATGAATGTTCTTAGTACAAATTCATTCCTGGTGGGTTTGTTTGCCTTGTCATAAAAAAGAGGTTACATTTTGGAAAAAAACTTATATTTGGGGGTGGCAATTTATCTTTACTTCCTCAATCTACAAAGTTACAAATGAGGAACTTTGCACCATAGAAATTTACTTGAATATTAGTTTATTTACAGTGATCTCTAGGAAGCTGTGATGGTTCTGTTGTTATGGTGTTTTGCAACTAATGGCCACTCCAAATCAGTGTGTCCTTGGACAAGGCACTGCTTCAGAATGATTAAATCATAAAAAAATTCCTCTGTGAATATATAACCCCAAAATAAAGCAAACAATTAAAATCTTATTCACAGAAACTAGGATGTAAGACATAAAACATATTCTGATTGTTACTTCACAAGTCCCAATACTTTCTGGATTTCTAACATTAAAGTTTGGTGTATATTTTTATCTCAGTTTTTCTTCAAATTTTTAACTAAGGTTATATTGAGTTTCTGATGACAAAAGTTTAAAACATGGAATAGCAGAATTCAATCTCTTTTCACTGAATTTAAGGATAGCATAGTACATAGTAGATCAATCTATTCAATGCTACAAACTGTAAGTTTGTCATGAATTGAGAAATTACATAGGAATCATTTGAACAAACTGCCTGATCATGTTTAGTTTCAGTGGTCATCTATAACAAAACATTCATCAAATAGTCTTCTACAATTAGATATTTCTATAACTAATTTGGTAAAGAATAATGGTAATTAAACAGACTTTACTGTTACTAGCAATAAAAATAATAACAATGGCAAATTTCTGCTTTTGGAAATAAATTCACATATGTCATGTCTGAGTGGCAACAAACAGTTAGTTTAAACTGAATGTTTTGGACCAAAATATGCCCTGAATTTAAAAAAAAATTCAAATTCATTTTCTTTCACTGAAAAAGCCATAAGAAGTTCTTTCAGATGAGCAGAAAAAAATATACAAACTGCTTCCCTTTGTAGACCAATATTAGTTTTTTTAAAAATTGAAGGCAACATCATGACATCAAGGATATGTTACTTCTAGCAGGACTGCCAAAACATTTTCTAAATACCTCAGAAAAGACTAGCTGTTAGTTCCCAAAGAAACAATGTGTTTTAAACCTCAATCAATTTTCTGCTGGTGCATCTTGCACTATGTAAATTTCCCAACAATGTACATATAATTTTTAACTCATTTTTGGACAGCAGAGATCTTTTTTAATGTCTCAAAAACTGTATTAAAAAAAAAATCATTCCCAACAAAACTATCAGCGAACTTTGTACTGGGTGGGCCAAGATCGGCCAAATTTTTGTTGCTAGAGTTAGCTAATTAATGACTGTAATGGCAATGTAGACACAATAAAATCTATGAAGTCTAAATGTTATTTTTAAATGAGAAAAAGTACATTGAAACAGCAGTTTGTCAGTTGTAAAGGTCAATGTATAAATTTATTAATAAACCAAGACATTTGCCATGAAAGATATGATAACAGACCAAAGCATTCAATGTATACTTTTTATAAGGTATTTTATGATTAAGACAGGGCATCAAGACTGCAAATTACAAGAGTGACCAAATGAAATGGAAGAGTTACGACTTGGCTTAAACAATACGGATCAAAATGATGTTCCATATTTAACCAAATGACATTTGGAACAGAAGTTCATGCATACCAGTTTTATAAATTGTCCCTTTCTTTTAGCAAATGCTGTGTTTTATCCAAAGGAAATGATTAATTTCAAAATTTAACTTACTACTACAAATGATAAAAATTTCTCATTTATCATATTCACTGATGTTCACTTGAAAATAATAACTGTTTGAAATAAATTTACAAAATCATAATTATCATGCATGTTTATACCAGACAGTCATGTAAACCTATGGCTGACAATCATAAAATGTCAGGGCCCCGAGTGGTCTAAAGCACTCTCCGTTAAGGATCACTGCCATCTCACCTCTGTCTGTGTGGGTTCGAGTCTTGGATTCGGCCAATGTGGGTATGCGAGAAAGCTTGCCAGTAGCTTCTCATGGGTCGGTGGTTCTTTCCGGGGTTTTCCACCATTAATACTGGCTGCCATGTATAGCTGTGTGCTCAAAAATGGCATTAAACCCTACAACAACAACAACAACAACAACATAAAATTTCAATTCTTTACAGTCTATTTTATGCAGTGGACACCATTGTGATATTTGTTTGTCAAATACTGTATTCAAGTTACTCCTTTTTTAATATTGTAAACTATAACTGGTGTCATATACTGCATATGAAAATAAAAGTCATGAATTTCTGATCAAGACTGTCTGAAATCATAGGGTACATACAAAATAATTTAGGATACAAAAGTTTGTGTTTAAAGCCCTAGAGTAAAGAGGGTACCAAAGATCTTGGCCATGTATATTTTAATCTATCTACTTACTTAGCTAGACAGTATATACATGTGAGAGAGAGAGAGAGAGAGAAATGGAGAGAAAGAGAGAGAGTAAGAGTGAGAGAGATAAGGCCTGCTTTTATACAAATATAGTTGAGTACATACCTGAAGAATGTTACAAAGAAATGGACAAGGTCTATTTTTGGGAACTGGGAGAAGGAAATCTGAAACATAAATATGAGATTTATTACTAGCTGCATATAGTGAATTATGACATAATAATAGATTCTATAATAATCAAATGGATTTTTATATTCACGTCCTGTACAACTACAGATGTAGCAAATATACACTTAAAAGTCGAGTCAAACTATAAACTGCACAGACCGAGATCTGCAGTTGCATACTGTGCCAGCAGATCTGGATCTATGCAGCTTGTCAGGAGTAACCAGAAGAAAAAAACATTATGTGATGGCAGATCAGGGTATAAGTTACTTGAAGTTGGTCTCAACTTATAAGTAAGTTTAATGATAATAATGGCTTTAATAGGGTCAAGATTTAAAAGTTAACCTCCAAATACTGTTGATGTCTGGATAATTTCCCAATACTGCAGAGATATGGACAATCATTTTCAAAATTCTTTTTCTAAATTTATAGACAAGCCACCTATGTCAAGGAAAATACAAAGTTCTGGTCATGTGGTCTATTTTACTACCAAATTTGTCATGTTTACGTCAACATCACTTATGTTAACAAGCAACCTATGTCAAGGAAAATACAAAGTTCTGGTCATGTGGTCTATTTTACTACCAAATTTGTCATGCTTATGTCAACATCAAGATTTCAAAAATTGTAAATATCGACAAAAGCCCTCAGTATCAACTTTAAAAAATTCTTCGTTTTCTTGTCATTTATGTTGACAAGCTACAAGTTCCAACCCGCATTTGCCCTACAATTATTTGATGTTGCCGCCAGGTTTTAATGCTGTCGTCACATTAACAAATGGGCACACATTTGGTCCTTGGAAGTTGATTTTAGCAGTGACTTCAATAGCATGTGCAACATTCTTCAAAGCAAGAAAGCTACTATTTTATTAAAACAATGCCCCCCTCATCAAAGGTTGTCATCAAACTTGCATAAAAGCAATGAAATTTGATGGATGTTTGCCTTTTCCAAACTTATCGGTTATTGAAGAGAGAAAAATTTGTGTCATGCAAGTTTCATTTTCTGCAGGAAAATAGTAACTTTGTTTATGCTTACAAAGGCTACCAATGGTGGCATACTGTAACAACTGAACAGCCACATTTTGCTGGCAACAATGCATATATCATCGTTAATTGTTTAGTGATACGTGTGGGTTTGACAATGGAATATACAGTAAATAAAACAAGATAACCATTTTTTATATACATGTTTGTACACTGTATATATTTTCTAACAGGATGTGACAGATATAGGAATTTTCTAACACATGACCTATATACTACATACCTGTGGATTTTTCATGTACATATACATGTACTGTACTTCACACTTTATGAATTGTATAACATCAATGTAAGTTATCAGTATACAAGTCTATTTCAAACAGATTTTGTCTTTTGTCTTCATTTAATAACAATTTTCATTATTTTCTCAAAGTGTAAATTCTAAGCACTGAGGACATGAAGTTACCCATTACACTTGTCTGCTAAATTTTGATTTTTCAGCCACCCCTCTTCTCGACAGTCGCTTATGTCAACAGCATTTCCTTGGGCCCGAGGATGTTGAGATAAACTGGCAGTAGTGTAATAGCAAGATTTCAAAATGACCACTGTTGTGACCATATTTTATGCCAGAGCAGTACCATTTTCATTTAGGACCAACTAGAACATGGGACGAATGTATGTGTAAAACTTCATGGCAGTCCTCCAAGTAGTTTAGAGGTGTTGCAATAATAAATAATAAACCTTTGCTAACAGATGGCCCGATGAAAGATGAAAGACTATCTCATGAACTCTTCTGGTCTATGACAAGTAGAGCTAAAATGAAGGCAGCCTTCTAGATAAAAAACCAAACTATTTGTGTCCAAATCTGATGCAGATATATATATATATATGTGTGTGTGTGTGTGTGTATGTGTATACAGAGATATGCTTTAACACTGAACTGTTTAAAAAGATACTTGAACGCATGCAGAGGAAAGTAGTAGTGGTAGTAGTAGTAGTAGTAGTAGGGTTGAACATCACTCCTACACAATACTGGCCATGCAGAGTAGATAAAAGAGAAAGTCCTAAAATATACAGAATTGTAACAAATTTTGAAAAAAACTCAAAAAAGATAAATCCTTACAGAAAAGCGCAAAAAGATAATGTTCTTAACAATAAGATTTAAAATGTAAAGATGTTAAAATTCTGTAAAATGGCATACAGAATAATAAATGATAAAAGTATATTGATAAGACAGATTCTCATTTACCTGAAGCCAAAATGGTGTGGTGAAATTATAAACATAAACAAAGAAGGTTAAGTTGTCCTCAGGACCAAAGTTGAAATCTTTGTGCTCAAACTTGGTACGGAAATAATTACAATAGTGGGATTTTACTTTGAATGTTTCATCTTGTGATTCTGAAAATAAAAAGTAGAAGGCAATTTAAAAAGTGATTTAAAAACTGAAACAGGCATAAGATGTTATAATTTACAATACTGTTTATTTTTGACAAAGAAAGTAGAGATCAACGTGAAATTTAAATTAACAATTCATCTGATTACATATTTAAAGTGATTAAAACAAATGAAAAGAGTTTAAAAAGGCATTTTGTTCCCTAACAAGAGCCAACACATCTAGGGTTGCTACTGCCTCACATCTGAGAAGGACCTTGTTGACTTGCACAAAGGTCCTTTGCCACCCATCAATGGTTTGAAAAATCAGCAGTTACTGTAGTTTTCTTTGAACAAAAAAAAAGTCTGTAACAACTGTACTCTTTATACCTGCACCTTAGTGAATTGAAAGAAAGGTTTGTTAGAAAGTACTGTAAAATAATCATTAAAGTTTAGAATTAAAAGCTAAATTTAGAATCTCCTGACCACCTGAAAATGATCTGAGATAATGTGATGAGATAAAATAATATGTATATTTCCTTGTATTATTTTACAAATGAAAAAAAATTACTTACTTGATCTATATGATATATTAAGAAGGGCCTGCCCAGAACAATTTACTGTGAAGTCAACATCTTTATCATTCTGTAATAATAATAATAATAAACATGAACAGTACCACAACTATCTATTACTAGTTCTATTTTATTATTACTACTGTGACTGTGACAACTCTTTCAATTCCATTTTTTATTTTAACTGGTTTATTGAACTTTATTTTTTTGCTGATTATAGATGCTATACATCTCACCACAAGATCAAAAAAAGTTCCCACCACAGTAAAGAGTTATCTAAATAACCCATGCTCAACTACAAATAACACAACACAAGTATCTTATTTAGTGTAAAGGCAATATTACATTATGCAATACAGTGTCAGTCTCATACTACAGTCATTTTTGATCATTTCGGACCTCATATGTTTTAATATATATCTCATCTATCAGGCAATGAACCTCATCTGTCATACTATGGACCTCATCTATTATGGACCTCATCTGTATTCCTATGGATCTCATCTATCATACTATAAATCTCAAGTGTCATATTAAACACCTAACTTGTTGTTGTTGTTGTTGTTGTAGGGTTTAACGCCATTTTTCAGCACACGATAGGCTATACATGGCGGCCAGTATTAATGGTGGAGGAAGATTCCAGGAAACCCCCTGGAAAGAACCACCCTCCACGAGAAGCTACTGGCAAGCTTTCTCACATACCCACATTGGCTGAATCCATGACTCGATCCCACGCAGACAGAGGTGAGATGGCAGTGATCCATAACGGAGAGTGCTTTACACCACTCAGCCATTCGGGGCCCCCACCTAACTTGTAGATTCATGTCAATAGGAGGATTAAGTTAGTGAGATAGTGCACTGGAAGAAGCTGAAGCTTCATTCAGGGTCTTCTCCTATTATCATCAGCTTAATTCAAACTTCAAATGAGCAAATGTTTTATAGACCAGGTATCTCACTTACTATACCACTGAAAATTAGTTTGATGATTGCAACCAATTATAAATTGGAATGGATCCTTCTGAGGCACTATTCACAATTGCAGTTGGAAACATACTCTGCATCAATATCCAACTAGCCAGAACAAGGGAAGTTAATCCACACACAATGATAAATAGAAATACTCTGCTTCATCTTTTAGGTTGGGCTGGATTTGGAGGTAACATAAGAGTAATTTCCTAATGTTAAGTGTGACATGTAATGTAATTAATGCAGAAATTACAAAGCACATAGCAAAGTCCCTTCTGATGTTTTATATAAATTATTTCAACTGGTTATAATAACATTAATATATAACATAATGATTTTACTTCTATCCCTTGCATTTCATTTTATCTAGAGTTTACTGCATAAAATTTCATCCTGCTATAAATTCCCTGGGATGTATCTCGTGATGAGGTTTCAGATGAGAAGGTCCCATTTTCTCCAAGTACTCTGCTATATATTAACAAAATGTATTATAAAAAGAATAAAAAATGTTAGTGATCTTAAACAAACAAGAAACACAAATATAGTTCATGAAATGATGTATCATAAAACTGTAGTTTTATACTCCATGTTCTTTTAGTTTTAGGACTGTACTGTCATTAATCATATTTTCTGTTTTGTCAACATTTTATATCAGTATATATTTAGCATAGAATCTGATCCAAAACATTATTTTCTTATGATCTGAATAAAAGCCCCTCAAATGATTTGACGAGGGGTAGTGAGAACAAGATTTTTAAGTTCATCCTTGTGGCAATATCATATGTTCATGTGGTAAAATATTTATTTAGGACCAACCAGACTTTAGGAGGAATGTGCATCTCAGTTTCATGGCTATCCTCCAAGTAGTTTTGGCCAAGAATTGATAACAAGTTTGTTCTAATGGAGGAACAGAAGAAGTGCTGATAATGGACACAAAAACAGACCATAAACAAGGCCATCACAGACATGATTTTGGTACTGCACAAAGAAAGCTGCAAATTTTAAAAGGGGTGCGGGGGTCCTCCCTTAACAGGGTCTCAAGGGACAGTGTCCCCAATCCTTGGATCTGGGGGGGGTGCCAAAGGTCCCCTGCCAAAAATGCATTTTACAATCATAAAAAACTGCTCCTGGTGCAACTTAAGATCATTATATATAACAAAATAACCATTTGATAAACTAACAAGCTTACCACGATTTTTCAATTGACTTGAATAATTTCACAATATGTACTGTCACATGAATTTGTTCTCCAATACTATTGGTGCTGAAGTTATTTCATGTGCATGTCAGCGTTGAAATCCTAATTAACTCACAATAATTTCTCAATTTTTGGAGCAAATATATTATGCTTCTCTCTTTTCATAACAAATCTGTAAAATAAACACCCAAGTAAATCAACTATGTACAAACAATCCCATACATTCACTTGTCTTTTTCTCCAAAGGACACAACCTGTTGATATGCCCAGTCTAGTTCTTTTTGCGGCTTTAGCAAAGATTTCTTTAGCTTTCTTTTTTGTCACCACTGACTTTTTGGGCTCAATGTGCAATCGTTTCTTTTCCTTCTCAATGAAAGCCTTTTTCCTTTCAAGCTGGTGTTTGTATTGGCAACATGCAGTGCACACATTCTGACAGAGAGCTACGTCTGTTCTCTCATGCAAGAGATCTTTCTTCTTATTCTTATAGTGCACCTTTCCAGATGCCTTCTGAGTTTCAATTTTTCCATATATAGCTTCTTTTGTAGGTGTGGTTCCAAGATTACCATAGTGCAGAGGTCCAGTTTACTTATAAACTGACCAACAAAATTTCTGTTGACTTTTCGCTCCAGCCATTCCCATTTCCATATGTTTTTAAAACTTTTATCTAAACTTCTTATGTCATGGTCTCTCTCAAACTTGAGGTGCCATTTTTGCATACACACTTTTTCTTTTCATTTCCATCAGTTTCCATTACACAAAGATTCATTGGACGAATTTAAGCTTTTGACCAATTAGAGTACTCTTTACGAGAGTCATGGGCTAACTAATATGTGGAACGATTATGTTACAAGGGTCGTTGTGGAATGGGACCGAACAGACCATTTTTTTAAAACCCAATCGGAGATGATAAAAAAATGGACTATATCAAGAAAACTCGGATTCAGGTCAGGAGAAAAGCAGAATTCCGCTTTAAAACTAAGAAAATTCATGTCTGGCCATCACAACACTCTTCTGCTCCATGACCAGAAGGTCTACAAAAAGTGAATTTGTTATTTGTACATCCGACTAAATAATATTTTATCAGTTAGCAAAATACTGGCTGTATGGTGTTCATTAAAAGTAAAGTTCTAAAAGTGTGAACATAAAGTACTGCAAACTCTTTCAGAAGTTAAAACCTCACAAATAAATGTAAACAAGAAGTACTAAAAGATAAAAATTCTGCAAAATGTACAAAAAATAAAAGATAAAGGTAAAAGATATAAAATCCTTCAAATGGTCCAATTTTTTTGGTAAACAATGTTCTCTATAAAAGTCCAAGACTTTTCTGGTGGTACATTATCAAAGTTCCTTAAATTAGTTCATAAAAAAAGGACTTCTGTCTGACATGGTGGAAGTCAATGCACTCTATAAGAATGTGTTCCACTGTCTATGCTAGCTGAGGATGCACTCTGGTTGTGTTTCACACTTCATGAGGTTTGCATGATCTGGTATGCTTGTCCTACATGTGATCGGCATACATACATACATACATACATACATACACACACACACATATACATACATACATATATAGATACACACATACACACACATACATACATACATTCATATACACACACACACACACGTATGTACGTACATACATACATACATACGTACATACATACATACAGCTCTCCCTTATTATAACACAGAAGCAGAGTTGCATAACTGTCAACTGCATTATGCACAATAAAGGTATAGTGCGAATGATCCAAAACTGTATAAATGCATGTACTGTGTCAGGTGGGTTAACAAAAGTGCCTGTGAAATTTATGATAATAAATTAAATATAAGTTTGCACTATGTCAAATGTTTTAAAAAGGAATGAAAAATTTAATACTATTCATCATGTTTTCTTTAACCCATTTCATTATATATTTGTTAAGTGGCCTAGTGGTTAGAGCATCCACCTCGGATGTGGGAGGTCCAGGTACGAACCCTGGCTGAGTCAGACTGAAGACTTATTAAAATTGGTACTAACATCTGCCTCGCTAGGTGCTCAGCATTAAGAGGTTAGCTTTAGGACTGGTCAGCCTGGTGTCAGGATAATGTGACTGGGTAGGACATGATGCTACATGTCTGTGGCATGATGCTCCAATGCTTGACATCACTATAAACTGCCACACTGCTGACATCATAGAAATTTGTTTTTCAAGCTACATTAAAAATCCCAATCATGCACACACATGCATACATACATTGTATCTTTGAATCGCTAAGTACAATGAGAGGAACTGTACATACAAACATGCAGACTTAAGTTTTATTATCAACGTACAGCACTTGGAATATTCATGAAGTTGATCTGAGTGTAGTATTTGTCATCATCCTTCTTGGACAGGTTGAATGTGAACTGGTAATCTGTTTTCAGGTCATCTGAAAGGTAAGATATCTTAATGTGAACTGGTAATCTGTTTTCAGGTCATTTGAAAGATATCTCATTGTGAATTGGTAATGTCTTCATGACATCTGAAAGGTATACATTTCAATGTGAACTGGTAATCTATTTTCAAGTCATTTGGAAGGTAAAATATCTCAATATGAACTGGTAACCTGTCTTCAAATCATCTGAAAGGTAAGAGATCTCAATGTGAATTGGTAATCTGTCTTCAGGTCATTTGAAAAATAAGATATCTCTAGGTGATTTGGTAATATGTCTTCAGGTCATCTGAAAGGTAAGATATCTCAATGTGAACTGGTAATCTGTCTTCGAGTTATCCGACAGGTAAGATATCTCCATCTCAGTCACATCTGAGGTGGATTTGGGCTAATGCTGAAAACACCATTGAAAAGCATTACCTATATAGCAAATGGCATGCATATACGCATGCACACATTCAAAACAAAATATCCTTTTTTTCTATCCATACATCTGTTCTTGGTATATTTTTCTCAAACAAGATCACAACACATGTAAGTAATTTCAGTCTGCTTCAAAACATTGTACTTCTGCTAAGGACTTGCTTGGTAAGGACTTGCTTGCATAAATTTGTAAAGACAATGAAAATTCTTAAGTAAATTAAGTTTCTCAAGAAAACTGAGCTGGTCACATTAATATTGGAAAATAAACTCAGCTCTCTCTCAAACCAAGACCTTCCAGAAATGCAGTAAGTTAGCTTTTCCTGTCTCTCGATACAATATATACAAAAGGAAGAAAGTCTTCTCCATTACCTCCCATTATCACTGCTAGGTGTGGAAGAATTTAATCATGCTAATACCAACCAATGGCTTCTATTGTGTCTCATGTAGTGTTCAAGAACCTGGACAGAGCCTTGCATTACCACCTATCCTGACACATCAACTGAGAAGAGTGGGCAAATAAAAATTCTGGTTGCCTGCAGACAGCAACATAATTTCAACTACTAAACCAGGCTGCATCAATAGGACCATGGAACCATCTGTTCTGAACTGAAGAAACAGATCAATTGCAAGGGCATGCAACTTGATCACACTGCATGCTTTTGCCCTGGCTATCAGAAAACAGGATCAGATAGCAGCTGAAGCTTGATTCTGCTTAAAGGCTTGAACTGATCAGAGTAAAACCCTGCCAAAGATACCATTTAGGAAACAAGGCAAAAGGTTTTGACCTACTCAAGTCAAAACTAGTCAGCAAGTCTGATACATCCTTAATGTGACCAACATCTCCTCTATCCTATGTTTGGAAAGTAATGGAGATCTTGAAATGGGAGCCTTTGATGCAATATGCATATACTTTCCTTGAAGGGACTGACGTTCTGATGGCTGCAATGAATTTCCAGGAATTCAATACAGTAGTCCCCCTCTTGAACAGCCCCCCGACCAGTGGCAACCTGCTTCTTGTGGCCAGAATCCGTTGGCACCGACGAGTTTGTGTTCAAAAGTACCCCTCGCGAAAGGCCACCCCGCTAATGCAATCAGTGGCCAGCATATTAGTGCAATAATATAAAATTTACCCCTCACAAGCGGCCGCATTTTATTTTAATATGTATCCAGAACCAGTATTTTATTCATAACGTGTGTTAAGTAATCTGATTTATGTTTCCCGATGTCAGGCTTTCGTTATTGAAAGAAGTGTTGACTAAAGTACATGTACCACTAAGGTTAATATTATATCATTTACACTTCACGAGTAGCCAAATTTATTCCATAAAGCCAAGAAAGACTCAAACTTTAATCCATACAAAAGGGTAAGTACATGTAATCCAATTAGCCTTACTCTATTGTTATCATAACATGTCCGGTTTAGTCACTGATAATTGTTAAGATTACAATTATTGAACAGTAGTAACAGCTGAGAAGTGGCAGTATCGATGTACAATACCCAAGTCAGCAGGAAAATGATTTGATAGCCTTTATGGCTTCCCTTAGTAAGATGTTGAGCTTGTTGACTTTGATAATTAGTGACTATTACTACTGACAAAAATTGTCAAAATTACAAATCCTAACAGCCGCGAGGTCAAATCTGCGTGATGTTAATCGTACATATCAAAGCCATTTTGTCTTCTCTCACTTAGTGTAAAAAAATGTATTAAAACAATAGGGTACCAGACTGCGACTAAGTGATCATGTGACAAGATCACTTCCTTTATAAACACACGGCAATTTGTTTAGATGCATAAAAAATTGTTTTATCGGTACTGTAGTTGGCAACATGAATAACTTACTGCAAAAAGATCAACATGTCATCAAGGAAAAGAAAAATTCTCAGTTTAGAAGAGAAAGTGAAATTAATTCAACTGACCGAGAGGTGGGGGGGGGGTCGAGGAGCCTTGCAGAAAACTAATGTCAGAAAGACTCAGATAACAATAATGTGAAAGATAAGGAAACAATTCTGCAGAAGTGGGAAGGTGAAATGGCCAGAGAAAGGAAGATTGTTTGAGCCAGATGTTTGTATCCTGATTTGAATGACAAGAAAAAGCAACAATTTTGTCTGTTGAATTGGGATATGACAAGTTTACTGCAAGTAACGGATGGTTGCACAGACTTCAAGTGCGACACAATTTTAAGTGTTCTGTTGTTAGTGGAGAATCAGCTGATGTTAAAAATGAAGATTGGAACAAAAGACTAAACGATATATGCATGGGATATGACAGCAAGGATATTTTTAATTGTGACGAGACTGGTTTGGTTTTCAGACTGTTACCAACAAAGTGACAGATGATGTGATTTGTAACATAATTATAAAGACAGTTTTAAAACTATATCAATGGTTATTCATAACATTCTTTTGAAAATGATGAAACAGTTTGTTTTACATTTATTTCACAACATGCATGTGATTTTTTAAAGAAAATATTAAATGTTTTAGAATTAAATGTCCTTGTGACTTTCTTCATATGTATTTACTATTCACATTTGTCACCCCCTTCTAGAAAGGCCACCCTCATTATAAGGCCACTTCCCTGCTACAATAGGGGTGGCCTTATAAGAGGGGGACTACTGTATATGATTTCTTCCTTTTAAGTGGAGAGTGTTGAAAGCATCTTTCATATTCTTCAGTGATAGGAAGATTTCAAATTAGCTGCAGTGGTGGATATCCTGTATTTCAATTTACTATTTTCATTTTGGGCCAAGAAGGCATCGTAAGATATGACTTTCCATTCTGGAGATGCAACAATATAAAGATTTTCAAGGTGGCTATATTTAATACAAGACTGGCACTAATGTACTTAATACTAACTACACAACATAACAAGCCCTTCGTAAAAGCACAATATCAACATGATCAGCCATCTTTTGAGGAGAAGTGATTTTCAATCTGGCCATTGTGCTTGTCATATTAAAAGTCAGATCAGCATCATTTTCATTTGTGACCAACTAGACATTGTAAGAAATCTTGCTGGTAAAAACCTCCAAGTAAAAAATGCCGTGGTGGCATTTGGATCTATCTTTTTTCAATTACGACAATCCAAATACACCGCTCCCTCGATAACTTGCGCCCTGATAACTCACGAACCCGCTTATAACGCGGTGTCCGGCGTGGATCCCATTTCTTTTTAAAGAAAATATTTTTAAAAAATGAAGAAAATCATGATCAGAACTGGTGAATGAAACCTTGATATATTGCCTGTTTTATCGTCGAAAATGGCGGTTAGTGCCCGAAAAGTTAGAATCAACATCGTGAAATTTTCAGGTTTTAATAAGGAATCACATATCTTGTTAGATTTTATCGGAAAAAATATTTTCCAGTTCACTGTAAATAATAATACTGTATATGTATACGGCGAAACAGCGATCAATGAATTATAGTAAATGCTAACAGGTGGCAACACTGAATGAAATGAACACTAATTAAATATGTCTTGTCAGGGGAAATCAGTGTTTTAATCTTTTCATTGTGTTGCAGTGTAAGCAGTATAATCGTTGCATGTTCTCTTCTATTCAAACATGAAAAGAGTCAATTGACCGTCACATCGATGCCTGCAAGCACATCTGTGAGAACCTAATTAAGTGCCGGCTGCGTTTTGATCGACGACTTGGGGAAGTGTTTGTTGCATTGTAAAAATCAATTAAAATAGACCTGCTTTGTTTTATCACGTTAAGTCGGTCTTTTGTATCAAATCAGGTAGAAGACGTACAAAAATACAAAAGTTCAAAGGAATGCAAATCCTACATGCATAAACTCTTGTGGTCAATATCGTGTCTCAACATCAATCAATTTCATTGGACCAATCGAACATGGTTTCAAATAGTATGTACTCGGTGAATGAAAAGCTTACTGTCATAGAGAGGGTTCGTAATGGTGAATCAAGATCAGAAGTTTGTAGTGAACTTAGACTTGCCGAGTTGACACTCAGAGGTTGGCTCAAGGATGAGCAGAAATTTCGGGATTATTTGCATGAAGTTGATTCTGATGATGGATTTAAACGGAAACGGGCACGCACCGCAAACGACACAGAATTAGATGATGCTGTGTACACCTGGTTCACACAGCAACGTGAACAAGGTGTTCCGATTTCGGGAACAATTCTCAAGGCCCAGGCAGAGAAAATGGCCAAAACTATGGATACTGATTCAGATTTCATGGCAAGCCATGGATGGCTTTGGAGATTCCAGCGCCGACATGGAATAAAACAAAATTCGTTGTCGGGAGAGATACGCTCAGCAAATCAGGCGGCCACATCTAGTTATCCCAACCAACTCCGAGAGATACTGACCTGTGATGGATATACAGACGACCAAGTTTATAATTGTGATGAGGCTGATCTATGCTATCGGATGATGCCAGACAAAACTCTGGCTACCAGAGATGATACACACAAAAAGGAGGGTTTCAAGCTGAACAAAGAGAGATTAACACTTTTGTTTTGTGTTAACAAAACTGGCACACATAAAATGAAACCATTATGTGTTGGCAAATACAAGTCTCCCCGTTGTTTTCATCACATGAATATGGACACCCTTCCATTTGTATATAGAAATAGTGGAAATGCATGGATGACTGCAACAATATTTACGGAGTGGTTTTCTAAGATGTTTGTCCCTGCCGTAAGAAACCACCTGTGATCCAGGGGCTTAGAGGAGAAAGCTCTACTGCTATTAGACAATTGCCCAGCAAATATTGTCGTATTCTCGTGTATTTGTATTTAAATATTTTTTTTTTTTTTTTTTTTTTTTTTACATGTCTGACGTTTAGACCCATTAAATTCATGGTTGGTAATGGTTTATCTTTGTGAATTTATTTTTTTACATTTTACTCTATCTATCTATCTATCTATCTATCTAGTGAGAGTAGATTTTTTTTTAGAGCAACACAAGTTTCGACGTTGTTGTTTTTTGATATGAATGTTATCTTTTTTGATAAAATAAATCTCGATTCATTTTGAACAAACAATAAAACTAGAATGTATCCAAATCAACACAAAAAGCAGTGACGTAATACACAATGTGTTTAGCGATACACATGTTAAGAGTACTGATACCTCGTGGAATAATGTTTGTTTTTACGATCTTTTTAAAATACTTTATCCAGAAATTAAAGGTAATTTATAAAGAAAAACGAACAACACCTTTATAAAGAAATATTTATTCAGTTATTTTCAGCACGATTATAAAACGAGTATTTAACAATGCAAACCCCCCCCCTCGCCTCTCTCTGTCCATATCCATCTCTTTATTAGGTTTTTTTATAGGTCCCTCGGTAACTTGCGCCCTCGCTTATAGTGCGGTCGATGTTTTTGGACCACGTTGTGCGCGAGTTATCGAGGGAGCGGTGTATCATAAGAAGTCTTGTAGTGAAAATTCCATGTTGATATGACCATTAGATCAATAGTAGTGATAACAAGAGTTTTAAGATGGCCACTGATGTGGACATATTGGATGTTTCAGTGGCAGTGTTTTAATTTAGAACCAACTTGACTGAACATCCTCTATGAAGTTTAGGAGGAGTAGTGACAACAAACTTGTGTGAACTGATTGCAGGATGCCAGAGAGACAATGGACAAATCAACCCTTTAAAACCAACCACTTGCTCTTATTTAGAGGGCAGCCTTCAAGCTCATAAGATTCTCTCCACAACTGAAAGCTTAAATTCCTTTCTTCACAAGGCTCCCTTAACAAAAGCCAAGCACGAAGGAGATACCTGCCCTGGCTGAGATAAAATATTTGTGTTCATGACTGTTTTAGTAGGTTGGGCCTCACCAGATTCTTCTTGGGAAATGCCTATTGCTATATCACGCAGACTGTTCTCCTAGAAACTGCCCTACCTGATAAATGTTAACAGAATAATTTTCAAGTCCTGGCCCGTCATCTTCTGTATTATCCTCACTACCTGAACTGCAGAGGGGTAGGCATAACCCTAAAACCTCTCTGAACTGCAGAGGGGTAATCATAACACTAAAACCCCTCTGAACTGACTAATAGCACATTCATGGCCCAAGTTTCTGGGTCCAGAGCTGGAGAGACAAAGGATGGAAGTTTGTGGTTCCACCTCACCCCAGAATGGTCTATTATTGGATGCCACCAAAGTGAACAAATCAGCTAATGACCAATGGATAAATGATCCACTTGGTGCAAAGGGTCTAACCCCATCCTGACGGAATTTACATGGACATAAAACATTAAAAATGCTGAGAATATGTCCAGCCAATTGGAACTTTATATGTCTGAGTGGACATAGTAAAAGTGGGACATGAATAATACTGGTAACTGGCTTTCTGAAAAGAAAGCCTTTGAATTTCTCAGGTTCCAGATCTTCAGATCTTGTGCAAAAGATAAATGTAAACTACGTTGTTATTTGCCAACTCCAGCATTAGATGGAAGAAAGATGTTCATCCTCATCTACTAAAACCTTAACTTTACTGACTTGGTCACAAAATGTAGCATGGACACTCAGAGGGTGGTAAGATCCTGTAAATCTCTTCAAAGACCACTCTGAAGCTGTACTCTATACTCCATGGTAGAGTCAGAGTAAGCCTATCAATCAAATTTATCTCTGCACTCACTGTCAGAGGTTGCCCTCATCAGGTATTCCTTCCATGATCACAAAGCTCAAACCTGGCAGCAACAAGGCATGGCCATCTTTCATGTGTGTGGTATGCCATCCTGCCATTGGAAATGACATGAACAATGGATGGGCATGTCAGTGGATCTGGTAACCATGCAAGCGGCACAGCTCGTCTTACTGGTATGGACAGCTGGAAGGGTAGGTGGAAAGTGTGCTGGACAAACAGCTGGAGGATAAACTCGGTGGCTAACTGGGCAGTTAATTTAGTATATAACTGGGCAGACTGAGTGGTAAAATGTTTGGACTGTTGTATCACCTTAAGACTATGCACTTACAACAGGATAGCTAGCAGGTATGTAGAATGGCTCACCAATGCAATGGACCATAACTGCATGCAAGACTGAACTTACTGACTGAGGTCAGTATTATACACCATGCACCTGGACTTGCCGACCTGAATGCCGTGCTCTGATATGCTGTGGACTTAGGTCCACTGGGCTGGTCCAAAAATGGGAGAACACTTTTCAGTCCCCTCCAGTTTACTACCAGAGATGTGCATTTAATGTAAGAACAAAAATTCCCAACTGACCAGCAACTTCACAATTTTCCTGCATAAATTTGCAAATCAAGCAGTATCTGGGAAAGGTGCATCATTGACAACTCTGAAGTGGGCACTGTACACATCATCAACTGAATGAGCAATCATCATAGACACTTTCCACAAATTTCAACTTCACTCATCACTCTTTACTCTTTAAGTTCTTGTGCAGAACTGTGGACCAACCCTCCATATGACCAATCAGAGTAGATGAACACTTAATGCAGGCAAGGCATGTATTATTTGTATCCTTGCTGACTTTAACCTCTTGCACTCAGAACATTTTGTTGTGAAAATAACAACACGTTGGTGTTCACCTAAAAATATCACTAATTACTAATCAAGCAAAAAACATACAGCATGCCTAAATAAAACAACCATCAATGATCACCACTGGAGAACATGCTCAGAAAAAAATAATCCACAAACTGAAAAATGCAGAATAATATAAATTGAAGAAAAAAACTAATAACGTGGTGAATACATTCACAGACAATATATACCATATTTCTAGATGGATAGGTTGGACATTAATTGACAAAACTGATGATGTTAGTTATACCACAGTAAAATCCTAATAAAGTAATAGAAACTTTTGTCTTTCCATGTGGGCTGGATTCAAGAGGTAGCCGAGTTTAATTACTTAAAGTATATGTGTTTGTGAAATGTATTTGATGAAAAAGTGTAATTAAGCACCTAAATACCATATAAATAACAATAAAAATAATATATTTACTTACAATAACATGTTCCTGAGAGTGGATCCCCATTATAACTGTTGGGTGAGTCACACCTGATAACAGAGAATGCAAACATTTTAGTTTAAAATGCAATCTACATTAAAGAAAATCTTTATATGGAGGAAGAGTTTCAAAATAGTTATTTTTGAAACCCTTTTTAAAATCTGTAAATAATTATCTTTGACAAAGGAGGTCATCAGTCTAAGATGGACAGAAGACACTGATCCATATTAAAAATACAAAATTTAAAAACTTTAGTTGCTAAACCATTAAAAGACAGATGATTGTAACTTAGTCTTTTTATTTAATATGAAATTTAGATGAATATTTCCAAACTTTTATTTTTCAAAAACTGAGTGATTTCTTATTTCTAGGTAATATAACAATCACATACAAGCCCATCAATAAACTGATAGAAATTTGAAGGAGGTAGAACCTACAGCTTCTAAAGGACAAAGGAATGTCATGAATAGTTAGGTTTCACTGTATTACAATCTGCATTAAATATGCAATTGTCCCTATCAAGAGATATTTTATCCACTATCGATTAAACTGAAAAATAAATATTAGTGACTTTTATATCAGTGTCATCATTTCCAGGCTCACATTGATAACTATGAACTTGAAAATGTTATAAAAACATCTAAATAGAAAAATAAAATGCATCCTATATAAACAAGATGGCCGCTATCGCTTAACTGGCTTGAAGCAGCTGTTCCGTTTTTTTGTGCCGTTTTCATGATATTTGTGCTTGTTGCTTTGTGCTTGTTGCCTGTCTTCATCTACGTTATTGTGTTCATTATGCATTGGCTGTTCAATTCGTATGTGTTTCTTCATCTCCTTGTTTTGGAAATTAGAACAATTACTGTCTTGCTCCACTGTTTTTGAACAAACTGCCATCACGTGATACTCGCCAGTTGAGCCATTTATGCTATGATGGACCCTCATTAATTGCTTTAAATGATCTCTCCTTGGCTCTCCACACTACATTGTGCTCTAGACTAAACGAAATGGGACTACATTCATCATTACCTAAATGTAAACAGAAGCGAAAAAAGAAACGTTGTTTCAAAGCTGGCCGTCGTAGAACAGGAAAAATTCCAGTTATCTCCTTTATTTCAGCTCAACAATTAAAAAAAAAAAAATTGACCATTAAATTAGATAACCTAATTCAAATCCCTATTAATTCGTCAACCTTTGTGTCAACTATCTAAGAGATACCTCTGCGTATTGCATTATTCAATGCCCAGTCAGTAGGACCTCCGGAAAAGCGCACAGAAATAGTAAATTTATCAACAACCAGAATATTGATGTCTTTTTCCTGACAGAAACATGGCTAAAAACATCAGGCAATGAGCCCAAGTGTGTGGATCTAACATCCACTGGTTACTCCATCAAGTCATTCCCCAGTAACTCTCGCGGAGGTGGAATTGCTGTCATCACAAAGAACTCCATGATCAAACGTCTTAACCACACCACAACATTCAATTTCGACCACACATCGTTTGAACTTGTCCAAACCACACTCACAATGGAGCAAAGGTCAGTCCATTTTTTCTGCCTATACCGCCCTCCTCCTAGTAGAAAAAAAAAGCTGGCTGAATCTCTCTTTTTGGAGCAGTTTCTGAATCTCCTGGAGTATGGAAATTTGATAGGTGGCAACCTGATTATTCTTGGAGATTTCAACTTTCACTCTGACTGTCCCGGAAACCCAAACACATCAAAACTCATAGAATCCATTAACGTTTTCAACCTCAAACAGTCAGTTAACCAACCCACCCATAAACATGGCCACATTTTAGACTGGATTCTTCTTAGACCTGATGATAACATTCTACAGTCCTCCTTGGTATCCCATGACCTTGCATCAGATCACCTCGGCATTATATGCCATCTTGACGTATCAGTCCTAACCCTCCACCTTTATCTGCTACTAAGAGAAACCTCCATATGATAAATAGAACCAAACTAATGCATGACATCCAAGCAAACCCAACAACTTGCTTACCTCCTACAGCAGAAGAACTCGATAACTGCCTGCGTTCATTGCTCGACAAACATGCCCCAGCTACCAAGTGCAGAGTATCAATTCAAAAGTGTTCTCCATGGTATAGCAGTCTTAGGGACCAGCTTTGCACTGCTAAAAGAGACAGCCGTAAAGCTAAGAGGCTTTGGCTTTCCACCAGACTCACTATTCATAAGCAAATCTATGAAGCCGCTAAGAAGAATGTCACAAATATAGTCCATGCAGCAAAATCAGCCCACTACACAACTAAGATCGTGGAAAGTTCCAGCTGCAAAGAGCTCTTCGAGATTACTAACAAGCTAATGTCAAGGAACAGATCTACACCACTTCCAACTACCTTCTCTCCAGTCGACCTTCCAGACAGTTTTGCAAATTTCTTCCGTGACAAAGTACAAACCATTAGAGATAAGCTTGACACCACAATTTCAACTGACTCATCGTCACCATACAGTTGGGATACAGAATTTGAGTGGCAACCATTAGCAGCATTTGAACCTTCTCTATGGATTTCGTACATACAATCCTGATGAAGAGTGCACCAAAGTCATGTGAACTGGATCCAATTCCAACATCACTGCTGCTTGAATGCTAAGATCCAGTATTGCCTTCACTAACTGATGTTATTAATACCTCTCTCTCATCCTGGGAATTCCCATCATTTTTCAAAACTGCCATTGTAAAGCCTCTGCTGAAGAAACCAACACTAGACCATAACGATTTAAAAAACTACCACCCAGTTTCTAATCTCCCATTCATATAAAAAAACTTAGAAAAGGTTGTTCTATCCCAGCTTGTATCTCATCCGAATTCAAATAGTCTTTTTAGCAATGTACAATCTGCATATTGCTCTTGCCACAGTACTGAAACTACTCTTCTAAAAGTAGTTAATGACATTCTCTCTGCGTTGGATAGCGGAAATATTACAGTCCTCACCCTCCTTGATTTGTCTGCAGCATCTGACACAATAGACCATGATATATTACTTCACTGTCTCCAGCATGTATTTGGAATTCATGATACAGCCTTACTGTGGTTCAAGTCCTACTTGGTCAACAGGATACAAATTGTATGTGCAAATGGAATACACTCCAGCCCAGTTGATCTATGTTGTGGTGTTCCACAGGGGTCTGTTCTTGGACCTGTTCTCTTCGTTCTATACACTGAGTCGCTCTCAAGTGTCATAGATCATCATCCAGTGTCTCACCAATTGTATGCCGATGACACCCAAATATACAAGTCTAGCCACCCAAATGAAGTTGATGCTACCATCCAGGGTGTAGAAAGGTGCATTTCTGATGTGAAATCATGGATGACATGTAACAAGCTGCAGATGAATGATGATAAAACTGAGGCTATTCTGATCACAACACAAAGAATTTCTCAATCACATCCTTTACCTCAAACAATAAATATCAACACCAACATTAAATTCACACAATCAGTATGAAACCTAGGTGTTACTCTGGACAGTACTCTCACATTGCACCAACATGTCATGAACATATGCAAGGCTGCATATCTTGAGCTGAGACGCATCAGCTCAATTCGCAAATATCTTTCAGCTGATGCCACTAAAACACTTGTGTGTTCATTAGTACTTTCAAGATTGGACTATTGTAACTCAATTCTGTCTGGTTCATCTCAATATCTACTCCAGAAACTTCAAAAAGTTCAAAACACAGCTCTTGGATCATACTTAAGAGTACCACGTTCAGAGCACACCTCCCCGCCGCTCTGTACCCTACACTGGCTATCCATTCGATCCAGAATCAAACACAAAATTTGTTCTCTGTACTATGTTTCAATGTCTGACTCTAGTCCAACATACCTATCCGACCTCACCCATGTGTAGACACCAGCAAGATACTCACGCTCCTCTTCTGACAATTGTATACTCATTATTCCCACTATGAAAACAAAGTCATATGGACAGCATTCTTTTGCATACCAGGGCCCAGCAACGTGGAATGAATTGCCCACTGAACTTAGACACAAAGACACAGTGATCCCATTCAAGAGTGCTCTCAAAACTCACTTATTTCGACTGCAAGAACAAACTTAAAGACCTAATAATGTTTCCTACCTTAAATATTCTCAGCATGTTTTTTTTATGTTTTCTAATTTCATGGTGTTTGTTTTTGTAATCATATCATTATATGGTTTTTATCTTATAGATGTTGTCTAATGTCGTAAAGCGCTTAGAGCTTCTAAAGATTAGGTGTGATACAAATTCCTCATTATTATTATTATTATTATCCTATTCAAACTTCTAATATTTGGATAATAGCTGAAGATTGGAAGTAATGGACCAAATGGCAAGAATTTTAAAAAACCCCACTAACTTTTCACATCTGTCTCCAATCACTCCTCTTGTTCTACAAAAACATTTTCCAGTCAGTCTGTCACATGTTTCTGCTTGTCCATTGCAGAAACATTCTGGAAAAAAACATTAGAAATCAAGTGAAATAAGAAAATGAATGTCAAATGCGCAATTTTATGAAGCAATATAAAGAAACAGAGACCTACTGTTCATAAATATTCAGGCAGTACATGTTTTGGGAATACTAACAGAGTAAACACAGTTTAAAATGACATGACTGGCATCAAAACTGTTGGAATGTCAACCAAAATATGTTGATTTTTTTAAACTTGGTATTCACGAAGAAACTGAAGCAAAGAATTTAACTATTCTTGTATTCCTTTGCAGGAAAACTTTATTTCAATCAAAAACTTTTACGTATTATTTTCCAAAGAGTATTGAAAAAAATTAAAATTAGAAAACAATATTATATGATCCCTAAAGTAAAGTTTACAATAAGGTATATTTTGAAAACAAATTTATCTGACAACTGTATCAGAAAAACAACCTAACCTTTAGAAGATTTCAAATAGCTGAATTTCAAACATAAAGACATTATTTCTGCCCTAAAAAGCCATCATCTCTTTTTGTGACACATTATATGAGTTTAGCTATTTGTGCACAAGATTTCTGCACATTAATAAAAAATACAATGTAATTTTTAAACTATTCAAACTGGGTTGTCATATGTGTTGAATGAAACATGATCATTCATTTATCATACAGATGCTTATTCAAAGCACTTTTCGAGGAAAATAGTTTTCAAATACTCTAATTTGCTGCATAAAAACTTTGGAAGAATGCTCATTATGGTATGCAGAGTCCACAAAATTGAAGAAATAAGTTTTTAATTTTAAAAATATTTTAGTAAAACAAGTCATAGCAGATGACACTGAAGTTAAACAAACTTTGAGTCATGGGGAATGAGGTACAGTCATCACATCTACATCCGATCTCAAGTTAGCAATCTCATTTGCAAGAATTTCGGACTCCTAGACTTTTTAAAGTTTAAGCAAAAATATTCTAAATTCATTCTTACTGTCAGTATTTCATTCTTTTTATGTTTTTCACTCTTGTCATGGGACTTCAGAGCACTTCAACTCACTGATCTAGCTGAGGTTACCATAGCTCTATAAGTTCCTAGCTATGCTGATGGTGGGGAGTTCACAATTAAGATCAAATGCAAAATGATATTTTCAGCAGTTTTCAGATCTTGGTGATCTAAAATTTGGTTCCAATTCAGTGGCATTGTTTCATCAATTTTTACTGAATAAAAAATACTAACGTATTCTGCAATCCATCTTCTTGTTTCAGCAACTTCAGGTACATGGTGAGAAATGTTTCACTTGAAGACTGTTTTTAATTGATGCACAAGTTGATGGCATTGTCCCCACCATCAATAAACTTGCAGACCTAAAGTAACCTCAGCTACTGTTGATCCAATGTCTTTTGTCTAACACAACACATAGCACAAAGCCTTGCCCCTACATGCAGCATGTATACAACTCATGGGAATCTTGTTAGAAAACATGCTTCCCATTGCTGAGAACCTGACCAACTTCTGTTAATTTGCCCTAGTAACGATATGGCTGTCATGATGGCCATACTAGCTATCAGACCAGTACCATATTTTCTTCAATAAAAACTAGACATCATAAGATGTCTTCTAACTCAGAAGTCATGACAAGTTGTACAAGATGGCAGAAGGTGTCATTACTGGATAACAGATCAGTACAATTTTTATTTAAGACAAATCAGACACCATATCTTCTGGTTACAACCCCATGTGGACATAACTTTCCATTCTGAAGGAGTGAGTAGCAATAGCAATATTTTCAAGATGGATACTGTGGTGGTCATATTTGATATCGGCACCATTTTCATTTTGGACCAACCAGACAATGTAAATCTTTCAGTGAAAACCCATGCTGTTATGACCATCCATTCTTGTTAAGTAGTGATAACAAGATTTTCAAGATGGTTATACTTGACATTTGAGCAGCACTACTTTCATTTGGAAACAACTAGATCAGGGGTATCCAACCTTTGTTTGGCTGTGGGCCAAAACAGACCAAATGCTTAAGCTTTTAGGCCATATGAACAAGAACAGTTCTTTAACACTAATTATGTATAATAATTAAAATGCATATTTTCAAAATGCATCTCCACGAGCCACACAAGATACATGTTACCTGTGGGTTGGACACTATCGAACTAGACTTTGGGATGAATGTGTGTTTAAAGGGAGAAGGGATAGTGATAAAAAAACTTGTTCTCAAGGACAGATGGAAGTTGGATGTCGGATAATGGTTGTCAGACAACAAGTCATTCTAGAGACTCTTCAAGTCTATGACCAGTACAGCTAAAAATGTTAAGTCTTACCATGATTATACAGGTGAGACAAACATGTTCAGAAAGCTATCAGATTTAAGGGCACTGATATATCTGGATCATAACGTGCATTTCTATAATTCTTTTATGTGCATATATCTGGATCATAACATGCATTTCTATAATTATTTTATGTGCATATATCTGGATCATAACATGCATTTCTATAATTATTTTATGTGCATATATCTGGATCATAACATGCATTTCTATAATTATTTTATGTGCATATATCTGGATCATAACATGCATTTCTATAATTATTTTATGTGCATATATCTGGATCATAACATGCATTTCTATAATTATTTTATGTGCATATATCTGGATCATAACATGCATTTCTATAATTATTTTATGTGCATATATCTGGATCATAACATACATTTCTATAATTATTTTATGTGCATATATCTGGATCATAATGTGCATTTCTATAATTACTTTATGTGCATATATCTGGATCATAACATACATTTCTACAATTATTTTATGTGCATATACAGTGTGACCCTGCTATAGTGCGCTCCGTTATAACGCGAATTTGGATATAACGTGGTTGTGGCGTGGCTCCCGAAATTTCATATACATGTATTTTTCTTGTGTACAAGAAAAGTCATAAAAAAGTACAAAAAAACGTAAAAAGTTGCTTATCATTTTGGGAAGAGATTGCGTATGAATGATGCAAGACGATCGTGGCTTGGCTCCTGAAATTTTATATGTATTTTTCTAGTACACGAAAAAGTATTTTTTTTTTCTTTTTAAAAGTAAGAAGAAGAAAAAACGCATAAAAAGTTTATTTTGGGATCGCGTAGGTCTTCGCCAATGTCGCAAACTTGGATTGTTTTTCCTTATTGGCTGCAAAACATACCATGTGACTTTTTTTATTTGTTGGCGACATTGTTGGCTCTTTAAACTTTTATATACAACCATTGGTTTGGAGTGCAGAAATTCAGAGGCCCCATGAAAGGAAGCCGCAAACTGGATATAAAATGCACTGAAATTTATCTATTGTTACATAAACAAATTCTTTGTCTATACTGACAAACCATCTAAACAGTGCATTGTTATATCATAATCCGCTTATCCTGACATCTAGCATGAGTTCTGAATGTTGTGAAATATCAGATTTTTTGTTGTGGACATTTCTGGTAACGGAGATCAACCAGACGAGGCATTGTCTCGTAATCTATCTTTCATTGGATTTTTGGCTGCTCGCTAGTAATTAATATATTTACAAAGAGTGGCATTTGTATGTGGATGGTAAGTAAAATTCCTCTTCGTTTCACTCAGAATTAAATCTTTCAGAACGCTCATGCTTTCTGTAATAATCCCAGTCATCAGAACACCTGCGTCTCTATTGTCCGTTGACCCTTTGTTAATTTTCAGACGCATGCGTGGAAGGCAGCATCACGCTGCTACCACAAATGTAAAAAAAACCCACAAAAAAACATCTTACTTGTTGGTTTATTCAGTAGGCATGGAGGGACAGTAACTAGAATAGTCTAAACTATGGCCAATTCCTTTTTAAAAATGTACCCAGATAAAATAGTTTGCTGAAATTTCAAAGGAAACAGATTACCTCTGAAGCACCGACTGTTATGAAAATGTACTCAGCAAATGGAAAAAATACCGGTGTCAATCATGCAATACAATTATTTGATGTTGCCGCCACAATAAAAAATGGACATTCGTTTGGTTCTCCAAAGCTGTCCTTTAGCGGCGACTTCAAAAGCGCATGCACCCTTCATCAAAGAAAGCTGACTACAATCTTTCAATAACAGCAAAGAAGTTTTCTTCAAAGGAAGTCAGTACCAAACTTAAATAAAAGTGATGGAATCTGATGGATTTTTGCATTTTCCAACATGACTGGAACACATTAACTGTGATGTGAAAATTTACTTTTTGTAGGGAAAAAGTTTATGCCAACAGTGGCTTAAAACACAAACTAACTTTTACCGACTTGGAAAGTACTTTAAAGTAAATGTGCTTCGTCATTCATTACATGATTTTGCTGTTTTTCCACTGAATTCAGACCAATATGACTATGACCTGTTACAAAATTAATGAATATTTTAAAGCTGTGTGTGCATATTTTCAATGGAATCACTTGTACTGTGGATTCAATGTATATGATGAGGTTCGCAGGTGAGTACATGGAGTTGATATACATTATGCTATACATCATGCTATACATTAGACATTGATATATAAACAGGATTCACGTATATGTACAAATTCATGGTTATCTAAATAAAGTAAACTATTATATTATGTCTTCTCTGTTTTCACTACAGGTATATTTCTCATTTAATATGCATTAATTCAAGATGGTAACTGTGCCGACGAAGCACGTATTTTACCGCCCGCATTTATTACCCCCCCCACATAATTTTTTTGAGGGGGGGGCATTTTCTTCAGCTAACTGACTTGGTTGCATATAACACGGTTCAGTATATAACGTGGTCAGATTTTATGGCTCCCAACTACAGTGTTATAGCGGGGTCACACTGTATCTACATCATAACATACATTTCTACAATTATTTTAAATAAAACAATTTCATAAGTTGGAAAGGCCAACGAGTGAATCAAGGAACATAATCTTCACTTTAATCTTCATGTCATGCCTACCTAAAGATGACATTCAAAATGAAGAGTTAAAAACAAATGGCTATTCAACAAAAATATTGTAAAAGTGAAAAATCTTCAAAAAAATTTCTTCAAACTTACCTGTACAGTTTCCACCATTTTTAGGATTTCCATAGTAACCATTTTGACACAAGTGGCAGTGATCACCTGAAACCAGACAGGAATATCATACTGTTACTATTTTACCATTTTAACATGCAAATGCCATGTATACACACAAATATACATGTATATACAATAACCCTGCTAATATAAACTAGAAATCTCAGGTGATGAAGAACTTAATAAGAATTGTCTCAGCTTCTGTTTTCAAAAAGCCTCAAAACCATAGTCACTTAAACATAAAAAGTAGGAAACTGTCATCCACTTCTGACTTTGGTTAACTGAACTCAAAATGAATGCATCCATCAAGTTTCATTACTGTAAATATTAGAACTCAAAAAATTTAAAAATGTAACAGTACTCAAGATATGGTGATAAATGTAACAGTACTCAAGATATGTAAAAAAAATAGCAGTACTCAAGATATGGAAAATGTAATAGTACTCAAAATATGTAGATAAATGTAACAGTACTCAAGATATGGACAAATGTAATAGTACTCAAGATATGGAGATAAATGTAACACTACTCAAGACATGGAGATAAATGTAACAGTACTCAAGATAAATATGACCCCTCTATGTCAAGCCAGCATTTTATTTTGGATAGTAATAATATTATCACTGAGGTTAATCTATTGTATGAATATTGTGATAACTAGAATGCATAAAAGATTGGCACCATTTTCATTTAGGATAAAGTAGACACCATAAGAAGACTTTTGGTGATTGTTGTTTTTGTGGGGTTTAACGCCATTTTTCAGCACATGATAGGCTATACACGGCGGCCAGTATTAATGGTAGAGGAAGAAACCATGAAAACCCTGAAAAGAACCACCGACCCACGAGAAGCTACTGGCAAGCTTTCTCACATATCCACATTGGCTGAATCCGAGACTTGAACTGGCGCAGACAGAGGTGAGATGGCAGTGATCCATAACGGAGAGCGCTTTAGACCACTCAGGGCCCTCAGACTTTTGGTGAAAACCCCATGATGACATTACCTTTCAAAGAGGAACAATATGTTCACTATAGCAGCCATATTTGAAGTCCGATTGGCAGAGTACAATCATTGTTCAGGACCGCCTAGATATCATAAACAGCCTTCTGACAAAAGAAACACATGCTGATGTAACTTTCAGTTTAGGTAGCAACAATAAAATTTTCAAGATGGCAGCTATGGTGACCTAACTGGATTTCATACTGGCGCCATTTTCTTTAAGTATTAACCCGACTTCAAAAGAAGTCTCTTCGTAAAAGTGAAAAACAGATATGACCTTTCATCTAGGAGGAGACGTGCTGAAAGTTGTAAGATGCCAACTCATATTATATTAGATTTGCACCATTTTTATTTAAAACTAACTAGACATCATAGAAGTCTTGTAGCGAAAAACCAATGCTGATATGACCATCCATTAAAGTGTAGTCGTGACTACACGATTTTCAAGATGGCCATATAAGGATGTCTGGGTAGCACCATTTTGTTTAAGACTAACAAGATATCATAAGAAGTCATCTGGTGATAACCTCATGCTGATATGATTTTCCATACAAGTTTTACAACATGTCTGCCATGGTGGCCATATTGGACATCAGAGCCATGCCATTTTCATTTTGAACCTACTGGATATTAAAAAAATCATGTAATAAAAACCCCCATGCTGATATAACCATCTACTCATGATGAGTAATGGTGATATGATTTTCAAGAGAGCCAATACAATGGCCATACTGGATCTCAAAGTGCAATCATTTTCATTTAGAAAAAAGGTCTTCTGGTGCAAAACTCCATGCTATGATGTTCTTTTTAAAAGGAGTTGCAATAACAAGATTTTGGAGATGGCTAAAACACCACTGGTTTCCAGTCTGCCTAAAGGAGAAACTGGAATGGAGCACAAGTGCAGCCTTCCTAAGGTCCACCACAGATCTAGGTCCCTAGAAGAGACAAGTATAGGCAACCCAACAACCAGGTCTTGGCATTCAGTACCTCCAGCTGGGACAGGATCCCACAGGATGCAGACCAATCCACTGTATGTAACAAAATTCATCCCCATCCCCATGCATTCAAAATCCTGAGATGGGACAGGCTCTGATTTCTCTAGGTTGGGTGAAAGGCCAAGCTTGGTCACTATAGGCCCAGCTTGGTCTTATGGGCAGTTAAACAAACAATGATTGATTTATATTGATCACTTATTGGATGAGTATTACCTTCAGTCAAGTTCTGGCAGGCATCACATTCGTCTGGTTTGTTGGTACAACTGCTATGACCATTACACTGGCAGGCTGTAATATACAAAACACATGAAAGAAACCTGTCTATCTGTCATACCATCAGTCCATGTCTCTCACTCTCCTTTAGTTATTCATATATATATATATATATATATATATATATATATATATATATATATATATATTAATTCTGACATTAAAGCAGTGGTTTGACAAATATATGGCAGGTATGCATTTAAGCTATATCATTTCCAACTTTACCAACTTAAATTTCCAATGACATAAGAGTAAAAGAAATTGCCATCTTGATATTAAAACTGATTATAAAGAGGTAGATATTAAGGATTAGCAAATTTCCCTTTATAACAATTTTTGTCACATTCTGGGAGATGAATCAAATTGGAAATATGCTGCAGAAAAGATTATAAATCTCCCAAAGATCTATTAAAAGTTTGGAAGAAAGCAAATGATTCTGTACTGTTTACATTTAAATAACTCATTAAAAGAAATAAACAGGACAGAACTTCTAAGCCAGTGTATATGGTACAAGATTCTGAACAACTGACAAATTTATTATGTGTGTCTATTCAGGGTTTGGGATAAGAGAGTGGTAAAGTATCTACTACAAAGCTAAGACAATTATACTCAATTTACTGTGCACCATGAGTGACAGCTGCTCAAAGCTGGCTAGGTCTTATTGGGATACTTTAATTTCCTCATAATAAGATCTACATCCAGATCAGAACTGGTAAAAGAAGTTATCCAACACAAGGTTTATATCGCCCTGGATGGGTTATTTCAATAAGTTTTTAAGGGGTATTTTATCTTACAAATTTGAGATATTTTCCATATGTGATTTTGCAGAAACAAGTACAAATCTAGAAGAAAAACATAACTGTGCCACTAAAGCAATGGGATGCTATTCCATCTGGTAACTACCAGTGTCACTTGTGTTTTTAATCCAACCAATTTTTCCCCATTTTGTTTATTCATTACTTCTGGAGAATATGTATATAACAACAATTGTAAACTTAAAAAGTAACATACTTTATTCTAATGAAACATTGTATTCCTCAGATTCAAGGAGCTGAAGCAAAATTCAAGGAAGTTTTCAGCAAATTCAATGATTTTTCAAACATACAGCCAAGTTGTGTTTAAAATTCAAGGATTTTTCAAGGCAACCCTACCATATCAAGGATTTGTAGAGGTGATGCAAACCATATGCAATTTGTCTATTTCCTTGCTGAAGAAAACTTGATATGTAATTGTGAAATTAGGTCAAATAAAGGAAACTCTAGGAAACAACAAGAAAAAAAAAGCCACACCTGGACATTTTACAAAATGCCACCTTTCAACTGGACATATGGCATGGTTGACAACAGGGTCACTGAAGCTCAAATCAACAGGCCCTGATGCACTTCCACTCATACACTTGCCCACCCCTGTATTGCTAACATCATTACACCAGCCACATGATGGGTTCGTCTTACATTCCTCACAGGTGTGCATGTCTGAACAGCGAGTTGCTGGAAGAGAACAAAGTACAAGGAATGGTATGGAGGTCTGATGCAATATCAACTAACATAAAATCAGAGAGAAAAACATAACTACAGAGACACCGCTATTGATGGTCCTTTTACTATCTTAAACATAATACTTTAAATAATCTTTATATTTTTCTAAATTTTGTTTTCTTTATATATCACTTGAGAACATCTGAAACTGTTTGAGAAATTCATTTCCTTTTAAAGGCACTTTCTACAACCATTTCATACATTAAAATTAGTGGAACAGTATCTAGGAGAGCTACTATCAGAGTTAATTGTTGCCCTGGATCTGAGTTGCCTTTCTCAACATAAGATTGACATGAAAGGCTAATGTATCTTGACTTTGATATCTTTAGTAAAACCATAAAGTTTGTTACTATTAACAGTAACTCCAAATAAATTTTGTAAATAAAAATGGACACTGTGCCATAAGCATGAATGTAATGAAATCCCACTGTGGATTAAATTTACTGCAAAACCCAACAAAAACAATATTTTAGACATGCGAAGTTTCTACACTGAATTGTATCTTGAATACTTTGGCCAAGTTGAAAGCTACACTACTGGCGTGTCACACAGTGAAATAAGCTACAATAAAATCCCACTGGTGGTTACTGCTTGTTCCAGTCCAGGTTAAATAATAACTACCAATCAGGAATTAGTGTACCATATTCCCTGCATGAAGACGGCACAATTTTGCGCAAAAGTCATTAATTGACAAGTACTTAACACAGATGCTGTCAGGGTGTGATTGCATGAATCGTGCAAAATTTTTATGAACTGGCACACTTGGAGAACAGTGATGCATGAGAACTCCCACAAATTAGTTTAAAGTCCTGCATATGAAAATGTGATCAGTGAAGTATGCAACTGCTATTTAACTGTTCTCGTCACGGCAATTGTTTTTTGAGTAGGCAACTGTTTACATACCTGTGTTCATCAGGAATGACAAGATGGTCGTTAAACTAAATCTGATTGGTACATAGTGCCCTGGAATAAGCATTATGGTGTAGTTTGAACATTCCATGAAGGAATGTTTACAAATGCATGTTTAAAATATGGGCTACCTAGACAACCCAAAATGTCTGATTCCTAGCGTGGTTCATTACGTTTTCATCTGGCAAATATAGGCTTGTCATAGTGATGATTACAACAATTTTTAAAGTTTTTAAGCATATTGGATTATTGGAGCGAGAAAATTGTTAATGGAGATACCAGTAAGTGATTCTGAGCCCAAAAATGGAGTTAAATATGAGTCAGATGTAGATGTTGGATGGCCAATGATAGCATGATGGTCAATCTCACTTTCAGCAGTATTTCAAAATTACATGTTAAAAGGGCAGAATACTGAACATAACTGAAACACAGTTTAAAAGTGTAATGCAAAGTAAAATGCAATTTAAAAGCAGAATCCAATTTTCAATTTTGGTAATCTATCAATTGAGCTTTGCAGATCATATGCTACAAAACCCTATATCCATATCAGGGTTAAAATAAACTGAATAAATAAGGGTGAAAAAATGAAATTAAGAAGTAACAATATTATTTGAAGACATCTATATAAAAAAAAAACATAATATAGCATTATGGAACAGGTAAGAAAAATAACATAGGAGTCAGTAAACTTAACAACTGAAGTTCATGTTAGTGAAAAATCCTTTTCTGGAGAAGATGTATCCAAAAGATAATATATGTGAGCTCTGGAAAATTGTAAATAACAACCACAAAAGTCAGTTACTCAAGATGACAAAGCTAGCTATGCATATGCTCCTTCAGAAGGAAGCACAGAAAAATATGATGAATGATTCAAGCTTCATCAGCTTTACTTGACCAACAATGACTAAAGACAAACTTCAGGGCATCGATCAAAGAAGTTTTTTTTTCTGTCACTGATTACATTTTGCTGCCCTCCTGCTCCATCAAAAGAGATGTATAAAGTCCTATCATCAGTTGATTTCTTGGTGAAGAAAGATCAGCTCATTTTCAAGCAGTTCCCTCAGTCTTGTTGAGTGACAGGCTTCTTGCATTGCAAGAGTTCCAGTTACAAGACCTGAGTGCCAACAGGCCTTTTCTTTTCACAACAACTGCCATCCAGTTATAACAAAGCATGCTATAAAGACTTGCCTGTGACTGAAGTAGAAATCCCAGCCATCGACTGACATTTAACATTAAAGATTAATCATCAAACACTTTGTCGACACTCAGCAGTTAGTCTTGAATACAATGCAATAGGCTCAATGCTTGAATTGGTATCCATGTCTATCTCCTTACAACAGGCTATCCAGTAACCCTATGACACTGGTTGATTATGGCAATGTGTTGACTTTGATACATAAAGATACCAGTCTACTTTGATCCCTAAGTCAATAACAGAAGCTGGATTCTGTGGCATTACACTGGCAACATGCGAGAATGGATCATCATAAGTAGTCCAATTGGGCACTGATGTAGGCTTGATTGGATTTGGCACTAACCATTAGCAATCAACATCTGACGGCCAAGTCAAATTCTTGGTGGAAAGGGGCTATTATATCTGTGCCAGGTTCATGATACCAAGATAGGTTGAGAGACACTGGACCCCATAAAATAGTCTTTGCCTGCCAGTCTGCCTCAAATGTGACAGAATGCACTGATGCATCTATCTGGCATACGACCAATCTGTACTGCTGAAAACATCTTTTGCTTGAGTTGAAGAGGTGAAGGTGAAGCTGGGGCTATATGTGATGCCCTGAACCACCTCCTGTTCTTTTCCATCAGAGTGGTCTTTGCTTTCATTGAGAAATTGCTCACTAAGGTGTCATGGTGGCTTTGATAGTGCATTTATTTTCTTTTCCTTCTGGTCTTAAATGAAGCTCTGACTTTTCCATCCAGCATGTGCACATTTTACATGTATGGACTGAGTCACTACCCACATACTCCAGGCATGTCATATTAGTGTCTTCTACTAGTGCAAACCACTTGTATTGACTGCACTCTGTCATGCCCATTGTCAACACCTGCAACAAACTGATGACATATTTTGTTAGACAAAGTTGTTGTTTTAATAAAGTGTAAATAGCAAAGAATAGAAATATGGATGGAGTATACTTTTCTTATATGAGAAGCTCTTTCAACTCATTCAGAAGTATGGAAAAAATCACCTGACACAGGAATTTTGCCAAGTCTCTAAAAGAGTATGCTGCCTAGAATGAGCAGAAGTAGTAATTGGAGTATGGATTGGATTTGGCACCAATTCCTATATTCTTGGGAAGATCACTCTAGTCTGACTTGAGTGTGGGCAGACATTTTTTTAGAAAATAGCTAAAAGTTAACTAGATTTGCAAGAATGTAGTCATACTCCAAAAGGTACAACTGGGTAACAGATCTCAGGAAGAATTTTTTTCTTCTTTCAGTTAAAGTGACAGTGACATTCAATCCTTTGATCCTGAAATTGACAAGGTTCTTCTTTATCCTAAGTGCAAGCCATTAACACAGTTGGAGTGGGTCTCAAAGTCATGTTATTGTGCTGAAGCTGTTCTCTATTTCAGTCAGTGACCCAGACCTTTACGACTGTAAGCCAGAAGTCATGTGCATGTGTGTGTGTATGCACATGCATGCATGTGGGGAAATTTGAAGGAGTTGAATGAGATGAACCATGGACTAACGAAAGTACAAATTCACACTCTCAGACTGATTGCATCACACAGTTCCAAATTGTCACGTTTGCCTGCCCGCGATTACACAAGTCAGGAACAAAGGAATGGGTTAGTGCAATGAGTATGTCGACCCTACACTGTTACGGCGATTTTGTTTGTACAAGAACCCTTCGTTAGGTGTTAACACTAGCATATGGATGTTAAAAGCTTTGTTCTAAGAACAAAGGACCCTTGATGCTATTGTAAATCTCTCCGCTTGACAGATGGCCTGAGGCACGTCTGTTAAGCTGGACCGACTGGGGGTAGAATTGATATCCAATCAGAACTGAGGAAGGGTGGGGCCGTCAATTTGAACCAGAACTTAACAGTCACTTGAACTGATAACGAGTTAGTGATTTGTAAGCCGTCGTACTAGTAAAGCAGTATATACTCACTCCGAGGGAGCCACTCGTGATTTGGCGGGAAAACTCTTAGCACATTCTAAGGACAGAAAGCTTCATAAAGAAAGCTTTTGGGGACAGAGTAGTGAAGTCCCGAGTCTTAGAGAGACAGGATAGAAGTAGGCGGAGAATGCCAGAAGGAGAAATAGAGTATAGAATTAGGCGGGGAACAAGCCTCGTTGAAGGAAAGAGAGAAAGAAAAGGAGGAGAAGAAAGGAAGACAAAAGGGGAGGAGGACAGGAAGAATCGGAGAACGCCGGAAGGAGGAAAGCAATTGGCATAGTAAACTCAGATGAGTAGAAACCAAGTACAGGGGAAAGCCATCTCACACTAAAATCACGTGATGAAATAGGTTGTCACATGGTCGAGAGGAACTTGATTGGTTGAGAAATTAATATCGTTAAATTTGTATTAAATTGTTATTCTTTTGGATTTCACCTTTGTGTTCTTAATAATTTAATTGTCGGTATTGCTGACTGGGGGGGGGGGTCGCAGCTTTACCTCTCTCTATCACTAATTTCACTTCCTACAAAAACGAGCCAGGGTGGGAATTCCACAGTAATTCAAATAAATATTGGGAGCACCCCACCCCAACACATAACAGGGAGTCACATATAACTTCACAGTGGGCGCTTCGTCCGGGATATGAATTAGACAAAAATATTATCTTTACGACCTAAAGTTTTATTTGTTAGGAAGTATTAGTGAACAGTGTGAGATATTTTCCATCCTGTGTATTTTGAATTTTATGATTTTTCATCTTGTGTATGTTATATCTTAATATTTGCATGCTTGGTAGATTTTTAATTACTTGCAGTAATTTTGAAGCAAATATGAGCAAATCAGCTTACCTGAGCGAAGTTAGTGGTGTTAACAGTTAAGTATTTGGTTAGAAACGTGTAACATCTGTCAATTGTTAGTGAGTCAAGACAAGGTATCACTTACTGTTAGTATCATAACAAAATGGCTACAGAAAGACAGATGATTAAGGAGTACCGTGCCATGGGTGCGGAAGATCTCGGCTACGAGGGAGATTGCCTGGCGGCGTTCGTTGAAAAACGCATAAAAGAATGGAAGGCAGAAAGAGCAGCAGACAGAGAGCGGGAGCTGGCCAAGATAGCAGCAGACAGAGAGCTGGTCAAAACAGCAGTGGACAGAGAGCTGGAGCTGGCCAAGATATCAGCGGCCACAAAAGAATGAGAGCTCGCTCACACTCTCGAAATGGAGAAGATCAGGTTAGCGGCTAGGGACACAATAGGGACGACGCCAGTACAAGTTCTGGAGGGACCAGACGATCTTTCATCGACCACCGAATGGTCCAGATAAGTATGCCGTGGTTCAACGATAAGGAAGAATCTATCGACGATTTTCTCGTGCAGTTTGAGAAACTCGCTCACGCTCATAAAATTCCTGAACAACATTGGGCGATTAATGTCTCAGCTTTTTTGCAAGGTGCAGCTCGTGAAGTCTACCACGGCTTAGCTGCAGACGATGCCAACGACTATAATGCGCTCAAGAAGGCCCTTCTTTGCCATTATCGGCTGGCTGCCGAAACGTACTGTAAACTTTTTCGGGACTCAACGAAAAAGGCAATGGAGACCCACTCTCAATTCCATACCCATGTTCGAGGGTTATTTGAGAAGTGGATGAAGATGGCCGAAGTTGAACGATCGTACGACGGGCTATGTGAGGTTATACTCAAGGAACATGTCCTGAGTACTTACCGTCGTGAGTTGACAGTCTTTCTAGCAGAGAGAGAGCACCGGACGCTCGAAGAGATCGCTAGCATGGCGGAGCGATACGAGCAGGCACACTCAAAGAGTGGCAGTTCCGGGTGTGCGGACCGACCCCAACCCACTGAGTCACGCCGTGTGGTTGAGGTAGAGCCAGCTGTCCGTAACTGTAAGGGTGACGGGAGGGTCGGAGGGGGATCTACAGGTAAGGATGCCAACCCTAGACCTGGACAGGCCTCACCCACGAAAGCGGGACTTGCAAGTCGGCGAGGGCCACCGATGTGTTACAACTGCAAGTGCCCGGGGCATATTGCCAGAGACTGTCCCAAGGGCAGGCAGACCCAGGTGAATGCCATCGCTAGGAAGGAGCGCGAGCCGAAGGCAAGCTGTAACCCAGCCAACTTCGCGTCTGCTACTGTCAACGGAGAAGGTGCCACCACCTTGTATGACACTGGGTGTAGCGTCCCAGCCCTTGTCGACAAGAAGTACGTTAAGCCGGAGGATTACACAGGGGAGGTAATCGAAGTTCAGTATGTGAACAGCGCGCGTGACTCATTGCCAGTGGCTGTCATTGACCTCGATTCACCGTACGTGAAGGGGAAAATTGAAGCTGCATGCTTGGATGGTCTATCACATGACATCATACTGGGATGTCGTTATGTGTTGCCACAACCGAACCCCAAAACCTGCACACCAATGCCGGTGAGTGCTGTGGAAACCAGGTCCAAGAGTCGATAGACGAAAGCAAAGCCGATGGAAGTTACACCGGTGAGTAACGTTCTTCCGGCCGAGCTGAGGAAGCTGCAACAGGAAGACGCAACTCTGGCGCACTTGCACACACTGCAGCAGGAACGGAGGAAGGAACTCCGAATGGCGTGGTGAAGTTCGCATACAAGAAGGGGATCTTGTATCGCCACGCCAGGAATGGTAACGAACACTTTAAGCAAGTCGTCGTGCCAAAGGAGAAGTGAGGTGAAGTGTTGAAACTTGCGCACGAGAGTTTCATGGGTGGACACATGGGAATTGCCAAGACGCGTGACCGTCTTGTCAAAGAATTCTACTGGCCAGGGGTCCAGGGAGACGTTAAGCGGTTCTGTCGCTCCTGTGACAAGTGTCAGAGAATGGAACCGAAAACGGATCATCGACCCGTCCCCTTGGGGAGTACACCCCTTATCGATGAACTGTTTAGATGTGTCACGATGGACTTGATCGGACCGATAAAACCCGCATTGTCGCACAGCACTCGGTATATCTTAACGATCGTAGATTACACTACACGCTATCCAGAGGCCGTCGCGCTGCGTAATACTGATTCGGAAACCGTCGTGGAAGCGTTGTTTGGGATTTGGTCAAGAGTTGGAGTGCCCGACGAGATCCTCACCGACCAAGGGTCACAATTCATGAGTCGCGTGATGGCAGAGGTAAACTGACTGATGTCGATTAAACATCTTACGACTACACCATATCACACTCAGTGTAACGGGCTGGTCGAACGGTTTAACGGGACATTGAAGAACATGCTCAAGAAGCTGTGCGAAGGCCGCCCTAAAGATTGGGATAGATACATTCCTGCAATGCTTTTCGCATATCGGGAAGTACCCCAAGCGAGTTTAGGGTTTTCTCCCTTTGAACTCTTGTACGGGAGGACCGTACGTGGTCCAATTGCCGTACTGAGACAACTGTGGACAGACGATCACGCTGTGGAGGAGGTACGCACTACATACCAGTACGTCACAGACATGCGCAACAAACTGGAGGAAGTTTGTTCCCTCGCACAGGAGAACCTCAAGCGAGTGAAGGCGCATCAGGCAAAAAATTACAACAAGCGCGCAAAACCACGCCAGTTTGAAGTAGGGGACAAGGTGTTGTTACTGCTGCCCCAAGAACACAACAAGTTGCAAGTTTCCTGGAGGGGTCCATACGTTGTCACCGAGAAGGTCGGAGGTCAAACCTATCGGATACGGCTACCAACGAAGGAGAAATTGTACCATGCCAATCTCCTTAAGAGATACCGGGAAATAGAGACCGTCAGCGATTTTGTTATCACCACGATAGTCACCGAGGACGCCAAAGGCGAGACGGAAGGTGCCAACACTGTTCCTAGCTGTCCGTTAAGGAGGGCTGAGACACCCTCGGACGTGGAGTGCGACCCCATGTTGACTGCAGTACAGCGGGAGGAGATTGAGACGTTGCTGGCCGGGTATTCCGATGTGCTTACGGAAATACCCGTGAGAACATCGCTTGTGGAGTTCGGATTAAAGCTGGTTGACGACCGGCCAGTCCAACGGAAACCCTACCCCTTGCCCCACGCAAAACGACAAGTCGTAAGGGAGGAGATCGAGCAGATGATTGCTCTGGGAGTAATCGAACCCGCTGACTCTCCGTACAGCTCTCCGGAAGTCCTAGTGCAGAAGAAGGATGGCACCCATTGGTTTTGTGTCGACTACCGAAAGCTGAATCAGGTGACAGAATTTCAAGTCGAAATGCTACCTGACCCGGAACATATTTTCGCTTCTTTCTCGAAAGCGAAATATTTCTCCAAGCTGGATTTGTCCAAGGACTATTGGCAAATTCCGGTAAGGGAGGAGGATAGGGCAAAGCTCACTTCTGCTACTCCCGACGGGACCTACCAGTGGTTGGTCATACCGTTCGGGGTACAGAACGCGCCCAGCGTCTTTACTAGGATGACGCGGAAACTGTTGGAACCCTTGCGCGATAGGGGTGTCCACAACTTCATGGATGACCTCTTGTTAGCCACAAAGACGTGGGGTGAACACCTCACTCTGTTAGCTGACGTTTTGGAGCGGCTATGTCAGGCGGGATTGACAGCTCGCTCTTCCAAATGTCACCTTGGGTTCCGGACATTGGACTATTTGGGACATACCCTGAGCCAAGGCACGCTGTCCCCAGAGAAGTCTAAGGTGGAGCAGCTGAGAAACGCCACACGGCCCACCACAAAAACTGAGGTGAGGTCATTCCTGGGATTGGCCGGATATTACCGGAGGTATGTGGCCAATTTCAGTGCAATTGCATGGCCGTTGTCTGACCTAACCAAGAAACAAGCCCCGAGTAAAGTTATTTGGACTGATTCGTGTGAGCACACTTTCCAAACGCTAAAGGATAGGCTTACATCCGACGCGGTTGTCCATCTACCAGACCTGTCCAAAGACTTCGTGCTTCGTACTGACGCATGTGACACGGGACTTGGAGCAGTACTACTGCAACAGCACGAGGGCACGCTTTTTCCTGTCGCGTACGGCAGTCGGAAATTGTCTGTTGCCGAGAAGAACTACTCTGTATCGGAGAGAGAATGCCTCGGAATCGTGTTTGGGATATCACGGTTCGAGCGGTACTTGTACGGATGCAAGTTCATAATGGAAACTGACCACCAACCTCTCGCCGATCTCGCGCAGGCAAAATTGTCGAATGGAGGCTTGATGCGATGGTCGCTGTTCTTACAGCAGTACCAGATGCAGATTGGATACGTGAAAGGAACCGAGAACGTAGGTGCTGATTTCATGAGTAGGAGCGCTGAAATGTCATAGATCGCTTTGTAGATAACTGTATGTTTTGTATATTCGTGTCCGTAGTCAGTGTGTAGTGTCTGTATAATTTTGTTATTTTATTACGTGCAGTAACGCGCATTTGCATTTCAAGTAATTTGTTGAATAAAATCCTGATTTTATTCTCAAGCGTGGGGGGATTGTCACATTTGCCTGCCCGCGATTACGTAAGTCAGGAACAAAGGAATGGGTTAGTGCAATGAGTATGTCGACCCTACACTGTTATGGCGATTTTGTTTGTACAAGAACCCTTCGTTAGGTGTTAACACTAGCATATGGATGTTAAAAGCTTTGTTCTAAGAACAAAGGACCCTCGATGCTATTGTAAATCTCTCCGCTTGACAGATGGCCTGAGGCACGTCTGTTAAGCTGGACCGACTGGGGGTAGAATTGATATCCAATCAGAACTGAGGAAGGGTGGGGCCGTCAATTCGAACCAGAACTTAACAGTCACTTGAACTGATAACGGGCTAGTGATTTGTAAGCCGCCATACTGGTAAAGCAGAATGTACTCACTCCAAGGGAGCCACTCGTGATTTGGCGGGAAAACTCTTAGTACATTCTAAGGACAGAAAACTTCGTAAAGGAAGCTTTTGGGGACAGAGTAGTCAAGTCCCGAGTCTTAGAGAGAGACAGGATAAAAGTAGGCAGAGAACGCTGGAAGGAGAAATAGAGAACAGAATTAGGCGGGGAACAAGCCTCGTTGAAGGAAAGAGAGAAAGAAAAGGAGGAGGAGAAAGGAAGACAAAAGGGGAGGAGGACAGGAAGAATCGGAGAATGCCAGAAGGAGGAAAGCAATTGGCGTAGTAAACTCAGATGAGTAGAAACCAAGTACAGGGGAAAGCCATCTCACATTAAAATCATGTGATGAAATAGGTTGTCACATGGTCAAAAGGAACTTAATTGGTTGAAAAATTAATATCGTTTAATTTGTATTAAATTGTTATTCTTTTGGATTTCACCTTTGTGTTCTTAATAATTTAATTGTCGGTATTGCTGACTGGGGGCTCGGAGCTTTACCTCTCTCTATCACTAATTTCACTTCCTACAAAAACAAGCCAGGGTGGGAATTCCACAGTAATTCAAATAAATATTGGGAGCACCCCACCCCTACGCATAACAGGGAGTCACATATAACTTCACACAAATGTTGTCCATACGAAGATCAAATGTTTCAGAAAGTCTACTCCTCAGAAGCTGTAATGTAAATGTTATATCTGCAGATTCAACAAAACAACCACAGTATATTTATTGACAAGGTAAAGTGACCACCATTTTCAACTCACTCCTGTGTTGCTGCTAATGAATTATATCCTATTTACATGTATATTATGAAGGTGTTTAATGTGTAATCAGGCCTGTGACAATGTGCCGTAGAGTGCTGGACTGACTGAATTATGTATTTACCATCAGCAACTTGTAGAGTCAATTATACAGTCTTGAATTATACTTCAGAATCAATTATTCACAGTCCTGAATTATACTGTAGAGTCTCTTATACAGGGTGCTGAATTATACTGAAGTCATTTATAAACAGTATTGAATTAGACTGTTGAGTCAATTATACACAGTAATGGATCATACTGCAGAGTCAATTATACAAAGTCTTGAATGATACTGTTGAGTCAATTAGTCTTGAATGATACTGTTGAGTCATTTATACAGTCCTGAATCATACTGTAGAGTCAATTATAGTCTTGAATGATACTGTTGAGTCAATTATACAGTCTTGAATTATACTGCTGAGTCAATTATAGACAGTCCTGAATTATATTGTAGAGTCAATTATACACAGTACTGAATTATACTGTAGAGTCAATTATAAACAGAATTGAATTATAATGTTGAGTCAATTATAAACAGTACTGAATTATATAATGTTGAGTCAATTATAAACAGTACTGAATTATACTATTGAGTCAAGTATACAAAGTCTTGAATTATACTGTTGAGTCAAATATACACAGTACTGAATTATACTGTTGAGTCATTTATAGTCTTTAATCATAGTGTTTAGTCATTTATAGTCTTGAATTATACTGTAGAGTCAATTATAGTCTTGAATTATATGTTGAGTCAATTATACAGTCTTGAATTATACTGTTGAGTCAATTACACATTCTTGAATTATACTGCCGAGTCAATTATACACAGTCCTGAATTATACTGTGGAATCAATTATACACAGTATTGAATTATACTGTTGAGTCAATTATACACAGTATTGAATTATACTGTTATACAGTCAGCACATACTGACCTGGTAGTCCCAAAGCAGTGACAATTATGTTCAGTGTAATCAGACTGTAAGTCCTCACCTGTTGATCTAGTGAATGTAATAAAAAGTGAAAAATATAAAAACATCATATGCTACTGAATTACACTAAGCAACACCCTATACTAACAAAAGGGTAACAGAACCGGTTCATTTTGTGTATAATTTGGTTGTCATGGTACCAAAGATTAATTCTGTTATTGATGTCAAACCTACAGAGCATCATTAAATCCCATTACCTGAACTGTGTTACTCCCATCTAATTACCTGCACATTTTTCTTCTTTCGTCCTCCATTCCATACACTGACCATACAAGAATGAGGCTACATAAGAATTGGTTTCCACACAGCGTTGCTGTGAACCACACCACATACAATTATAACGTGTACAGTTCTCACAGCTGTCATACTGATAGCAGGGTTGGCCACATCCTTGTTGCTTGGAACGTGAGACTGACTCTGTAAGAAATAAATAATAATTTGTTTTTATATATCACAAGTTTGATAATGGGTGCAGTATCAGAATATTTCAAACTCATTAACAATCACATACTGCAACAGTGGACCATTAATTTATTCTTTTACAGGATGTAGTAGGACTGCTGGCAAGTACTACAAAACTTGAGACTAATGTCTCAAGATCTGACTCAATTAATTGATTGAATGATAACTGATTTAGTGGTATGCATATCAACACATCAAAAAGATCGTAATATGCCTGAGTGTACACTGTCTTGCCCAGAGGCAAGCAATGGCAGCTGATCTGAGACATACCAGAGTGGTTGTGATTCTAAAGTCTAACAACAGACCCACCAAAGGTTCTGCCTTAATGATCAAAGTTGCCACTTATGGCAAAGAAATAAAATTCATTTGGTCCAGTCAACTCATCTGAAAATGGGTATCAGCCACCAACCACTGTGCATTTAAGCTGGAATGGAGTGTGAGAGTCATGCTATGTCAGTTGCTTCACACCACAGAATCCAGGTTAAAGCCCCTGCACTGTTTTACAAGTAGGCTTAATCAGGAAGACATTTACTTAAAAACTGAACTTCATATTCTACAGCATACTTGAAGTCATAAAGCTTGAAAACAATACATGCTGCATTAACAGCAAAATGAATGCTGTTCAAGTATAGTATGTAATGAAACTAATAAATATGAAAATTCAATTCTTCTAATTAAGGAATTTTATAAAATTAGTTTCTGTTTGTGTGATTGGGATTCCTAACATAGCTTTAAAACATTTTCAGTCATATTGTTACAATGTCTGAAGTGTGGCAGTTTATAGTGATGCCTAGCACTGGGGCATCATGTCGCAGACATGTAGTATGATGTCCCACCCAGTCACATTATCCTGACACCATGTCGACCAGTCCTAACACTAACCTCTTAATGCTGAGTGCCAAGCAAGGAAGCTGTTAGTAACGTTTTTACTAAGTCTTTGGTATAACTTGGCCAGGGATCAAACCCACGACCTCCTGCATCCACCTCACTAGGCCACCACAGCGGTCTATACAATTAGTAATGAAACTAATATATATATATATATATATATATATATATATATATATATATATATATATATATATATATATATAAATCATTTACAAATACTGAAATACTGTCAAAGCACACAAGACAGTACCTGAATCGATAAGTAGTTCCATTCAGGTATTATGAACTAAAAACTTCTAGTTATCTGCATTTCATGATACAATTTTAATCAATCTAAATGTTTATTACTAAGGCTTGGTAAAAGTTTGCAATTTTTTATAAACGATAATAATGTCAGGCATATGTAACATTCTCTAGGGCACAGGTCGGAAAAGTGATTTTTAAAGCCACAACCTATGATGTAAAAAAAAGTGGATACAATCAAGCCATAGGTTGCACATGCCTGCTGGTGGTAATAATTCATATTTCATTTCTCTTTTAGCATGAAGCAATAAATTTTGTAAATAAATAACAAAAACCTTCTCCATCCACAAACTGTTGTACACTGCACCTGTTTTCAGGAAGAATTTACAGTATTTTTTGCACAGGCCACTAGTTTGGCATTTACAAAGCTGTAAATAATAAACCTATTATCAGGCAGCACAGGTGGCAGTGGATAGATTCATAAATTGGGCCATGTCAAATTATTTAACAAGGCTATGATGTGACTTTCTCAACCATTATTGCTTAATAATTAAAGATATAGATATCTTTGCTAACTACATGTTTTGGGCTTGTGCTGTTCTTGAAAATGATGTGAGGCATAAACACCTCTAACAGTTACTTCACAGTATGCTGACTGAAAAATCAATAGTCGGCTAAGAAACAGAGCTAGCAACTTATAGCAGTAGACATGTGGGTTCAAGGCAAGTAAAGTATCTCAAAAACGGCTGGAAGACAACTATTCTTAATTGCATCAAGCTCTTTAGTACACAATTTTTTCGAAAAAATTTATCTGAATCACAGACGGAAAGAACTTGCAATTTACACTGTGAGCATCGCTTGTCTAAAATGACCTCTGAACATGAAAAATGCATGTATGAATTTGGGCAGAATGATGAACTTCTTTTGCTATGTGCTTCCAGTACGTTGTCAGGTCAAGTAAATGATAACCTTACGTTTTATTTTGTCATGGCTATCCAAAATTATGGGCCTTGGTGACCTTACTGGTGTATTTTATTTCTTACAAATTTTTATATTTGACATGTTGATGTGGTACCAAATTTGTGCATTAAAAACTGTACCTAGCGCCTTGAGAACATGTCATTCAATTTGATGGGCATTCATAATATATTTTAACATTTCCCTAGTATGCTATCAAGCATGTAAAGAAAAGTAGAGTTTCTGCATAATAATGTAACGTTCCTATCCCAGACAAGCAGAATATTTTCCAGGAGTTGAAAATAAAGCCCAGCTAGTCCTGGTTTGAGGCAATGTTTTAGAACTGTTGTGACAAGTCCTCAAACTATAGCAAGTAGTCTTTTAAGTGTGTGTATCAATTTTCTATCATCTATTTTCAGTTTTCAGACATGTGTATAGAGAGAAATATACCTACATATCGTTATCCATTGCAATTTGTTCAAGTAATGATAATTCTAATATATGAAGAAAAGCAAATAACACCAAACTTTCATTCAGTGATGAGCCCTGCAAATCCTAACAAAAAAATCCTGTCAGTGACTAGTCGATTTTAAATGTGGAAAAAACAAATAAACACATGATATGTAATTCATCGTGCAACCTTCCCAAGTTCCCATAATCTCACACTGCATATCAGGTGGTGCAAAACAAAATGAACAGACTGGTAGCTCAAATAGGACCATGCTACCAAATATGTTCAGATACTCCATTTGGGAACTGGTCTACAGTGCATTAATTCAACACATGACAGTGCACATTCTGTTCAATAGTGATCAGTTAATTGAAACTCGGACACTCTAACCATACAATTTTTGTATTGGGGATACAGTGAATGATTTTAAGTTAAAAATTATCAAAAACTGGCTTTTCTGATCGACAATATGCTAGAAAAATTGGCATGTCCTCATTGGTAATTATCTGGTTATAGGTGGCTTAGGAACACTTCTATTTTGCAGCCCCTACTAAAGGTAAATTTCTTTCCCACACTGACCAGTAGTTTGATTTTTATTACCAGATAACTTCAAGAAATTAGAGAGACTGGGGATAAAAGATGTTTAAAATTTGACTTTGCTATAGAGAATGAAAATGGTTAAATAAATTACATAAAAGTTCTGTTTATGAAGCATCATTTTATCCCAATTTAACTAGACAGAGATGATAAGCTTGATAAAAGTTTAATGTAAAGTCAAACCCTTTTACCTGACATCTGGTTCTGTCTATCTTTCACAGGAGCTGCAGTGACTCAATGGGTTTAAATCCCACCATTAAATCAGTCCTGAATGGCTATGGTAATATGTCCTAGGAAAAGGCACTTTACTCCATTTTGCCTTGATGTAAATGATATTATGCCATAAAATGCCAAAAACCAGGCCAACTTTCACAATGGTAATTACTGATGTCAGAATTTACATGATAAAATGCCAAACCAGATCAACTTTCACAATGATTATTACCGATATCAGAATTTACATGATAAAATGCCAAACCAGATCAACTTTCACAATGATAATTGCTGATATCAGAATTTACATGATAAAATGCCAAACCAGATCAACAATCATAATTATTGATATCAGAATTTGTATATGATATAATGCCAAAAACAAGACCAACTTTCACAATGGTTGTTGTTGTTGTAGGGTTTAACGCCATTTTTCAGCACATGATAGGCTATACATGGCGGCCAGTATTAATGGTGGAGGAAGAACCCAGGAAAACCACGGAAGAACCAGCGACCCTCGAGAAGCTACCGGCAAGCTTTGTCACATACCCACATTGGCCGAATCCGAGACTCAAACCTACGCAGACAGAGGTGAGATGGCAGTGATCCGTAACGGAGAGCGTTTTAGACCACTCGGCCACTCAGGGCCCCTTCACAATGGTAATTACTTATATCAGAATTTACATGATAAAATGCCAAACCAGATCAACAATCATAATTATTGATATCAGAATTTACATGAGCTGACATTTTACAGAGAGTGTGATCTGTAATGCAGCACAGATGTTTATGGCACAAATATTGTAGATGAGTTTTATTATAAACTGTCTCTCATTACAACACAATTCATGACATAACAATGTCTTGTTGAGGACAATGTGACCAAAATGAAATTATTATACTTGAACTGGTCTATCAAATACACGATTAAAAAAGAACACAAAGCCCAGCATTACATTTATATTTTCTTTTTAAAATTTTGTTTGACAAAATTACAAAATATAGAATTTACGAAACTAAAATTATTATGGCACATCAGTGTTGCACATTGACTGCAGGATCATTTCCCGTGATTTTTTTTTCACGTCGGCCAAATCTTGTCCCTGTGCATCCCCATGCTTTGTTTGTTGGTTACAAAAAAAAAATCTAAAAATATGGCTAAAACTTTTGCCCATCTTCATCTATGTTGGCAAGTGTCACTAAAGGTGATAAAAACTCTACAATGGCAATAAATATCCATTTCAATACAAGTTATCTGGCAAAAAGAAAAAGATCTCAAGGTTTGTGGTAGTCAACCAAGTTGCAATGTAAAGTATTTTGATCATCACTTGTGTAACATATTTTCAAGGATCAAGTCACTTAATGAACTAATTAATACAATTACTGAATGTCATTTAATTATTGATTTATTAATTTAAAAATGAAACTAATTAGGAAAACATCGGTATTTTATTAAAATAAATTCTGGTAGATAATGGATGAACACTGCAGTTAAATGTCTGCAAGATCTGGAATTGAAAATTCACAGGGAAGTTCATCTGATTGTGTGTATGTGATTTGGATTTTTATCGTAGATTTAACAATTCTTCAGTCATATTATTAAAATGTCTGCAGTGTGACAGTTTATAGTGATGTTGCACTGGGACATCATGCCGCAGACATGTAGCATGATGCCCCACCCAGTCACATTATCGTGACACCAAGCTGACCTGTCGTAACATTAACTGCTTATTGCTGATTGCCAAGTGAGGCAGCTGTTAGTACCATTTCTACGCCTTTGGTATGACTCGGCTGGGGTTCAAACCTGTGACCTCCTGTATCTGAGGCAGATGCTCTAGCCACTAGACTGGAGTGGTCAAAGTTCATTTGAGGTTTACCAGATATTCAAACATGTTAATGTTTCAGTGAGTTACTTGGTAAAACATCACAATAATTTATTTTTATTTTTTTAAAATGACAAATTTAAGGTAGAAATTAGTCAAAGCAAATAAAATTATCTTCTGTATTTTTAAAGCAAACAGAACTATCTCTTGTTATGTTACACACTTCAGGTGCATTATGTACTATAATTTTCCTTTGTCCCTTTCAAATGCTGTGTTTGTTTTCCCAAAGTTTGGAGGGAGAGGGACAATATCCCCTGCCCTCGGGATCCTAGGTGCAACAGTGGTGTACATTTGGCTGGCATTTTTTCTCACACACACACACACACACGTACACACACACACACAAGTATTCATCACATTTTTATCATAGGCCCAGAACTGCTGTCAAATAATGCATTGGCAGATACCAGTTTATGCAATTTGTTATCTACAAACAAACAACATAAACCCAGATTAGGATCAATGTTGTCTGCACTGGACATAATTTAGAAGTGATTACAGATGCAACTCTATCCACTCACTGCATGTTCATATGTCACAGACTAGTTATGGGTGTAATAGGTACCAGGAGATGTTTTCCATGGACTACCACTATTCCAGAGATGTGACTATGAAAGATTTTAGTAATGTAAATCACTTCTTAATGCCTAGAATTGATCCTTCTGGACAAACGCCAAACAGTTTATTTGCAAGAAAACAAATGCCTAATCAACTGCAGCCATATTTCCCTCAACTTTGTATCTGTATAGCAATAAATCCAACAGGGGTCAAGCTAGGGTTAAATTATTTTAGGAGAGGTTTCATCACCTCTTGAAAAACAAAAGTGAGAGCTGAACTGGGAGAAGTGGGAACACAGTTAGAATTGGCAGACACCAAAGAACATATGTGGCACCACGAATGACATGGGGATGCACAAAATTTTAGACAGCGATTTTCTTAATATTACCACTCACACTCTGTAGCTTCTTTACAACATTTCATAAATAGGATTGCAAAATTATGATTTTAAAATTTGTTTAATTACTCATAACATTGTGCATTGGTTAGATTTTACTTTGGTGCTATTTTGCGAATTTTCACAAAAAAATGAGATGTAAGAAAACAACCTTGACCATACAGTACTTTTCGAATTCTAAAACATAACATTGTCTCATATATTACTGATCTAAAAAATGTTAAATTTAGGCTAAATATCTTGACATAATAAGACTTTGTTTTCTATGAATTGTATATTTTCATTCATCTGCATGCCCAATGAATTAAAAAACAGTTAAATGAAGAGGTACTTCCTAGACTATTACTATCTTTTGATATATTCACCAATGGTTTCAGAGTGATTTTAACAAAGAAAATGCTTTCACTGAATCTGTTCATAGACATAAGGTATTATTTAAATATTCCTATCAAGTTTTGAAATTCATGTTGATATGTTTCCATCATCAAATGATAACTTACGGGTGAAAGGGTTAAAGGTCAATTACCTTTCAAAACATGTGCCTATGAATGTGAAAAAGTATGTTTCCTTGGCACAGTTGATATCAATACATTCATAAAATACATTTTGCCAATGACTTACCTCACTGTGTTATTATGGTGGGTAGAGAGTGTGTGTGTGTGTGTGTGTGTGATCTGGATTTTTAACATAACTTGGAACAATTTTTCAGTCATATCGCTATGATGTCTGCAGTATGGCAGTTTATAGTGATGTTGAGCACTGGGGCATCATGCCACAGACATGTAGCATCATTTCCCACTGAGTCACATTATCCTGACACCAGGCCGACCAGTCCTAACACTAACCTCTTAATACTGAGTGCCAAGCATGGTAGATGCTTGTACCATATTTTTAATTAATCTTTGATATGACTCAGCCAGGGTTTGAAGCTGCAACCTTTGGCATCTGAGGTGGATGCTCAAACCACTTAAGCCACCAGAGCAGTCTCTCTGGTGGGCCAAGTAAGCATTTCAAAAGCCACAAACTATTGCAATCAATTTACGTAAAAAGAATCACTGGCCAAAGTTTTCTCTTTCTTAATGAAAGAGGTGAAGTTAACATTTTTTGATCGAGTCAGTCACCCACTTCACCCAACAGCATGACCCCTGACCCTATGGAAATAGACCAATTCAAGAATAATGAATACAAGCTAAGACATGTGCAGACGGAAGAAAAATGGCCCGTCACAATGCATGAAAAATGATCCAAAAGCAAAACTTTCTGAGATGAACAGACAGATGGATGGATGGACAGGCATAATGTTATATGCCCTAAAAATGTTGTGGTAGGATATAAAAATATGCCTATATGACCTACCAAAGCTACGCTGGTCTAGGTAAGAGCAAATTGGTGGTTTAGCTGAGAAGTCCCAATGACAATCATCAGTCACAATGCAGGCAAAGCAATTGTTTATCTTATCACAGACTGAGCTGTACCTGCGTGGACATTGCGGAATCTCGGTAATGATGTACTGTCAGAAGAAAGTAAATTGAGACTGAATATTATTTAACTCTGAGACAATAATCTGAGCATGCTGCAATTCATGCAAATTACATGCTGCATGCTAAGATGATGACGCTACACTGCAAAGGTATATAGGAATGGTGTTCAAGCCATGGGATAAGAAAATTCATGCCAGATAAAGAAAGCATGCCAGAAGGACTTGAAGGCTGGATTCACATAGCAAAAATTATATGGAGAAGTGGACAATGATCATGAAAAGGTGTTGTCAAACTTGGTACAGGGTCAATTCTATGCAGCAGCCTTGTATATACAATGATTGGTTCATTTAAATCCCTTTAATTCATCACTTCTTACATTTTAAATTGTAAGGATGGCAATAATTTTGGGGCATGTTTGGTTCTATTGTCAATATTAAATATAGGCCTGTGTGCAAGTTTCTTTCTTCTTTCTATCTGCAACAACACTGTACATTTAATATCTCTCAATGGAGATCCAAGTTATCACTGCTAAAAGTCAGCAATTCAGTGTAAGCATATTTTGGGTTACAATATCAGAATACTGATGTGGTTCCTATTTTCGAGAAGTGTGCAGAAGGGTTTGGATGTAAGGATAAGACCTAGCTTAAAGAAACGTTCAACTGGATATTTTTTAAAAGCTCCTTGTAGCCCACCACTGTATGTTCTGGTAAAAAAATAATAAATTATTCCCTTTTTATTCCTATTGGTCTACAATTAAACATAAAGTAGGAAAAAGCATGTTTGCTAGTTACTTTTTAAACTGGTTGTAAAATGACTAGCTTAATGGAAAAAGGTTTTTGCCAAGAACATGATATTGTCTTTTATATTACCACTGCCCACTAGTGTGCAGCACATTATCTGCTATGACTTTCTGGCAGAAATGAAAGTGAATCATGCATGCACTTAACTGATCCAAATATGATGGGCACTTTTTATTCATCATCATTATTACAGTGCTTGCTAGAATATTTTAGAAATTATCAAAATCACAGACTTTCATTTTCATGAACACAAACAGCAAATTTTACTTTTGTCCTCTTCATCAGAAGTCTGTTAGAAAACTTCTTTTAAAATCAGTAAAATTCATACCTTATGAAACTGTAAGTTCCTTCTTCAGAAAATTCATGGCTACAAATAACATATTTCACAAGGTAGCAAAGCCAAAAAGAGGTATAAAATTTGCTGCCTGCTACTATGTATTTAGAATAATGTATTAAAGGAAATGGCAATTAATCTTGATCTTCTTTGCCTTTCAGCACCTCTTTACATTACAAATTTTTTATTTAATTTGTATTTGATTTAATTTAATTGTTTGTAAGTTTTACAATCTTATTTTTAATTTCATTATATGTCAAAATAACGTTTTGTTTACTATGAACCTGATATTTTTTCAGAAAATAGTTTGACCTTGATTCTTCAGTTGTAAACACCTAAAGCTGACCTAGTTCCTGACCTTGATTGCAGAAATCACTGATACAAGCAAACAACTTTTTATTTTTTTTATTCTTGGAGTAAAATGATTGGTTTTTATCAAGGTCATACTGGAGTTACATGTGTTTTTAAATACATTAACAGCCTCCATTTCACAATTCTGGGCTTTCCAAAATTGTGCATTAGATTTAATATTGATGCTTAGAGAGAGATCTGTCAGGCTTTTCTCATTACACTGGAAAGTGTCTGTTGTGGCAGTCTTAGAGTTATAACTTTTATTCAAATTATTTGGATTCTAAAAGCTTAATTAGTTTTCCTGGAAATATTTGAGTGCTCATACAGAATTCTTGGACAAAGATATTTAAATTTTACTGGGAAATTGAAACACCGCATTACTGTTTGTGAATAACACAGAACTGTAGACACAACAGCACAATAATAGCTACAGTATATGTCATCATCTACCATCTTGGATTTCTTCGTTGGGACTCAAACTTGAATTCATCAGAACATTTCATTATTAGGACTTCTAAAATTTAATTTGTTGATTATTCCTGGAATAGTTTTGGATTTGATTCTTAAAACCATAAGTTCTTATTTTTTCATGTATACAGTAGTTTTCCTGGGAAATAAATCATTGTGAATTTTTTCAAAGCTTGTTGTTTTCACCCTTTCTTTTGTTACTGTTTATTAGAGCCTAAACAGTAACATAAGAATTGGGGGCTTGTCTGGGATATTTTAATTCTGGCTAAAATATTTCAGATGTTTTCTGAAATTTTAATTCCCCGTGTTTTTGACATCTTTAGTGAAATTAGCAAGCTCTTTCTAAAATGTCATTAAAAGTTGAAATCTTTCTTTCAAGTCCTACCCAGAACCAATTAGACCTTTTAAAAAAAGATGAATTAATTCAACTTGGCAGAAAATATCACCTTTTTGATGTAAAGGCTTCCTTAATGAAGCAAGAAATAAGAAATACTGTGGTCCAGTACTTGGAAGAAACAATTGTTTTGGATAAAAGTGCTTCGGTTTAAATCAGTAAGTCTGCATCAGACTCTGACATAAAAGTAAAGGAATTAGAATTAAAATACAAGATGGAATTTTAGTTGAGGAAGCTGGAACTTCAGAAAAACAGAGAAAGAAAAACAAATGCTATTACAAAAAGAACAAATGCAAATGCAATCAGATAAGGAAGAAAGAGAGAATGAGAGGGAATATCAATTTAGAATTAAAGAAATGGAGCTGGCAAGTGAAAAGCATATTCCCACTTCAAATACAAATTTAAGTTTCCATGTTGCAAAGAATATTAGTTTAGTGCCCTCTTTCAGATAAAGGGAAGTAGGCAAATATTTTATTCGTCTTGAAAAAAGCTGAAATTTGAAATGGCCAAGGGAGCATTGGACTCAATTATTACAATGTGTACTCACTAGTAAGGCTAGTGATATTTACAATTCACTGTCAGTTCAACAAAGTGATAACTATGATACAGTTAAAGAATGCATCTTTAAGGGTTATGAGTTAGTCCCTGAAGCTTATCATCAAAAATTCAGAAACTACTAAAAGAAGCTGGACAAACCCACATTGAAGTTGCTAGAGAAAAAGAGCAGTTATCTGACATATGGTGATTAGCCAAGAAAGTTGAACAAGATTATGAAAGTTTCAAACAACTTGTATTGCTTGAAGAGTTCAAGAACTGTGTCCATAGTGACATCAAGACTTATCTTTACGACAGTCAAATAGAAACCTTGGAAAATGCTGCTCGTGCTGCTGATGAGTATTCATTAACTCATAAAGTTCCTTTTGTAAATAAAACTTCAACTCAACAGTCTTCTAGCTGAAAAGTATTTCAGCCTAATACAAGTCCTTCTAAATCTCAAACTGGCCTAACTTCTAAAAAAACAAGCATCAGATAAGCTTGACTCAAGATCCTTTTCTCTTCCTACGTGTACCTACTGTAAGAAGACAGAACACGTTATTTCTGATTGCTACAAATTGAAAAATAGGCATCAGAACCAAGACAGACCTATTCCAAATGCTCTTATTTCTAAGAGGTCAAGTTCATGATCATGCATTGAAAGCAATACATTTGTTGGGTCTAACAAACCCCAGTCTGATTTTATTATGGAGAATTATGAACCATTCATATTGAAGGGTTCTATATCACTCTTGGGTGATTTGACTAGTCCTATCCCTATTAAAATGTTAAGGGACATGGGAACTTCTCAGAGTCTTTTATTGTCAGGTACTTTGCCTTTTTCTGAGAAGTCTTCTTCTAAAAAGAGTGTTCTTATTCAGGGAGTAGAGTGCAGCTTTGTTAATGTTCCTCTCCATTGCATAAATTTGTCATCAGACTTCGTCTCAGGACCTGTGACAGCTGGCATAGTGTCTGTTTTACCCGTTGAGGGCATTCATTTATTACTAGGCAACAACCTAGCTGGAGACAAGGTTGTGGTTAATCCACTTGTAACTGGCAAGCCTTGACTGGATCAGAAAGTCGATCCAATTGAAAAAGAATTCCCTCATTTATTCCCAGCTTGTTCAGTTACCAGAGCTATGGCAAAGAAAGCTCTTGAGAATGATGGTGATCAGGGAAGTATTCCTTTAGCTGACACATGTATTGGTCAGGCTTTTGATGACATCACCTTCACACCTTGTTTGGATCAATCAGAAGGTATTGATCACATTGATCCTCTTTTAACTACTCATTCTCTTTATTCTAATCAGGGTGATAAACGACAATCACTTGTCGTCGCACAGGCAAAAGAACCTGAGATCTTCTGTTTATTTCAAAGTGCCATTAGTGAAACTGAAGCCACTTAAGTACCTGTCTGTTATTTCATTAAAAATAGAATTCTTATGAGAAAAAGGAGGCCTTCCGAGATACCTGCTGGTGATGAGTTTTCAGTGAACTATCAAACTGTAGTTCCAAAACCTTACAGACAGGAAATACATAGTCTGGCCCATGAAACTCCTTTGGCTGGTCATTTAGGGATTAATAAAACTTACCACAAGATCTTGACTCACTTCTCTTTGCCAAAAATCAAAAGTGATCTTGGTAAATATTGTAGAGCTTGTCATACTTGTCAAATGGTAGGAAAACCCAATCAGAAGATACCTAAGGCTCATCTACACCCTATTCCTGCCTCTGATGAACCATTTAGCAGTATTAATAGTAGTATTACGCTGGTCCCTTACCTAAGTCAGGTAAACAATACCTTTTGAACATTATGTGTGTATCAACAAGCTTTTCAGAGGCAATTCCTTTGAGGAATATTAAATCTAAAACAAGACTAAAAGCTTTGATAAAGATTTTTATTCAATTTGGCTTTCCCAAATCTGTCCAATCAGGTCAAGGATCAAATTTTAGTTCTGGAACTTTCCAGCCTATTATGCTTGAATTTGACATCAAGCAATTCAAGTAAAAAGTGAAATTATGGTTTGACAGAGCTAAAATGGTGGGAACTTTTGAATCTGGTAATAGAGTTCTGTCTCTCTTGCTCATTCTTCAAAATTTTCATCAGATTAGATATTACAGCCCTTACAAAGTTAAGAAAAAATGAATGAGTTAAATTATAATATTTGTCCTCCTTGGATCTAAATAAGTTATAGGAGTACCAGTATACTGAAAGAGATAGCCAGGTTAAACATGCAATTAATTTAGTTGTACTTGTCCCACTCGGTGAAAATTTAAGTGAACGAATATCATTGGATTCTACTGATATTGGAATGACAAATCTTCGGAATTCTGAAATTATTAAAGATCTGGACCAGAAACTTTCACATTTGCAAGAGCAAGAAAGAAGTGAACTTAAACAGTTATTATTTGAATATGAGGACTTATTTTCAGATGTTCCTACAAGAACTAACAAAATTTTACATGACGATGAAATGGTAAATTCTAAACCTGTGAAACAACACCCATACATGATGAACCCTCTCAAACAGGAATACTTGAAAAAAGAAATTCAGTGTTTGCTGGAGAATAATTTTATAGAGCCCAGTAAATGTGACTGGAGTTCACCATGCATGCTTGTTCCAAAACCAGATAAAACTTTTGGTATGTGCACTGATTATAGGAAGGTGAATAGTGTGACAAAAACAGATTCATTTCCATTACCAAGAATCAATGACTGTATTGGTAAGATTGGAAATGTCAATTATGTCACCAAATTTGACCTTCTGAAAGGATTTTGGCAATTCCACTAAAGGAAATTTCAGCATTCATCACTCCAGATGGACTTTATCAATATAAAGTAATGCCGTTTGGGATGAAAGGGTCACCAAGTACTTTTCAATGTCACATGAATATGATTACCTCTGGTCTAGACAATTGTGATGCTTATATTGATGATGTCATCATCTACGACACCAGGAAAGAACATCTAGCAACAATTTGGAAATTCTTTGACAGACTCACAGATGCAAGTTTGACAATTAATTTATCCAAAAGTGAGTTCTGCCGTGCTAGTGTAACTTTTCTAGGACATATTGTGGGCCATGGACAAGTTAAACCTATAAATGCTAAGGTCAAGGCTATCTCTGAAGTCCCTGTACCTGTAAATAAAAAGCAACTGATACGATTTTTAGGTATGGCTGAATACTATCAAAAATCCAATTTTTCTATAATTGTTGAACCTCTGACAAATTTACTGAGTAACAAAAAAGTTCCTTTGGACTGAAAAATGTCAGGAGGCATTTGACAAGTTAAAAGCCATACTTGAAAGTGCACCAGTTCTTACAGCTCCAAACTTCAGTCAATCATTTAAACTGTCTGTTGATGCAAGTGATGTTGGGGTTGGAGCAGTTTTGATTCAAGAAGACAAAAATAGCATTGATTATCCAGTGTGCTTTTTTTCTAAGAAATTAAATAAGCAACAAAGAAATTATTCAACAATCGAGAAGGAATATTTAGCTTTGATACTGGCATTACAACATTTTGAAGTTTACATTAGTTCAGCTCCTTCTTCGATTAGTGTGTTTAGTGACCACAACCCTCTTACTTTCAATGGCATGATGAAAAATAAAAATCAAAGACTATTAAGGTTGAGTTTGTTGTTACAGGAATATGTATATTTCTTTAGCAATTTATAAGAGTTCTTTTTAACCTAATTAACTAATCTATGGTAAAAAGAAAGCTTTATTATATAAATCTTTCTTTTTCTTTATGGGGGAGTGTTATGTATATTTGATTTAATTTGTATTTGATTTAATTTAATTGTTTTTAAGTTTTAAAATCTTATTTTTAATTTAATTATATGTCAAAATATTGTAGTTTTGTTTACTAGGAACATGATATTTTTTTCAGAAAATAGTTTGACCTTGATTCTTCAGTTGTAAACACCTAAAGCTGACCTAGTTCCTGACCTTGATTTTAGATATTCACTAAGACAAGTAAGCAACTTTTTTTTTTTTTTATTCTTGGAGTAAAATTAATGGTTTTTATCAAGGTCATACTGGGGCTACATGACTTTATTTTATGTAAACAGCCTCCATTTAGCAATTCTGGGCTTTGAGAAACTGCACATTAGTTAGTTTTAATAGTGATGCTTAGAGAGAGATCTCTCAGTTGTTGTTTTTTGTATACACTGGAAAGTGTCTGTTGTGGCAGTCTTGGAGTTATAACTTTTATTCAAATTATTTGGATTCTAAAAGATTAATTATTTTTCCTGGAATTCTTGAACAAAGATATTTATTTAAATTTTATTGGGAAATTCAAACACCGGATTATTGTTTGTGAATAACACAGAACTGTAGACAAAACAACACAATAATAGCTACAGTATACGTCATCGCCTTCCATCTTGGATTTCTTCTTCAGGACGCAAATTTGAATTCATTATAACATTTCATTATTAGGACTTCTAAAATTTAAATTGTGGATCATTCTTGGATTATTTTTGGATTTGATTCTTAAAACAGTAAGTTCTTATTTTTTCATTTATACAGTATTTTTCCAGGGAAATAAATTATTTGTTGATTTTTTCAAAGCTTTTTTTTTTTCACTCTTTCTTTTGTTATTGTTTATTACAGCCAAAACAGTGACATAAGATTTATTATTACTACATGTCTCTTAACGTTCTGCAAGGACCCTGCCTTTCTTTCTTTCACAGTTGTTTCTTCCAAATAACTTCCCACTTGTCAAGTCCTTAACTAATCCTGCAATGTACAATGCAAATCCAGATATTTAGGATGGGAAGTGGCACCTCACAACTTCAGACCAGATTTTCAAGAATATCTCCCAAGCTGGTTGTTGTTGTTGTAGTTGTTGTAGGGTTTAATGCCATTTGTCAGCACATGATAGGCTACACATGGCGGCCAGTATTAATGGTGGAGGAAAGCCTGGAAAAACTCCAGAAAGAACCACCGACCCACGAGAAGCTACTGGCAAGCTTTCTCACATACCCACAATGGTCGAATCCAAGACTCAACCCCATGCAGACAGAGGTGAGATGACAGTGATCCATAACAGAGAGCGCTTTAGACCACTCAGACACTTGGGGCCACATTGACAGCTGGTATCGACAATGCTGAACAGCTCCGGTTCTAACTGCTTTAGCTGGACCATACTGGTACAATTATGTGGAGGTGATTTCAAGATCTTCTGAGAAACTTTACAGTTGGCTGAAATTCCAGGGTAGCTGAGGAATGATGATGTTTAAGTTGGAATAAGTTTCTTTGATGAAATAACTGTCTAATCTGCATCAGTGAAAGTAATTAGACCAATTCATTTCCTTCATGAAACTTAACACTATTTCAACAGACTTTGGCATTCCTTGCCTGCTAGTGCATTTCAACCAAGTGAAATGTATGATAATGGATCGTGAAAACATATCCACCTGATTGTACCAGGATTTGATTCCATCAGGAAAAATAGATCAAAGTACAGTCCTATAAAGCAATACTCTCTAAGATGTACAGCAGTGTCAATATGGTTTGTTAGGTATGTGGGATATTCTTGAAAACATGGCCTGTAGATGTGAGGCAAAATGACCTGCAAGATGCTACACGGCACTGTTTGTGGTGGCAGTAAGATGTTGCCCCTTCCATCATAAATATCTGGGTTGACTTCTTACACTGTATGACTAGTCCTAATCCATTCTTAAGCTGACCACTATATTTTAAGTTATTAGGCAGTCTGCCAAGGTTCATCAATGGGGAAATAAAAATCTTTTAATCATTGCCAGAGCAAGATGGTCAAGATTATGACTATCACTATTTTGGAGCAAGGCAGATTCTGATACCAACCATCGTATACACATTCTGTATTACTCCAGGCACATTCCTTGTGAAGTTGACATGCATAGCAATTGTTAAGGTTTCCACACTTTGTCTTGAAATCAATCGATGATGATGGACACTGTTGTAAATCTGTTATTGTCCTTTCCTGGAATACAACATACATCAAAACACAAATCAAGGCACATGTATAACACCAAACACATTAGAAATCAAATGCATGCAAGAACAAGATGCCCAAATGTAGAGATGTCAAAATTTTCAGAAATTCTACTGGGTACTCGTCAATCATAATGATTGGTTACCTGGGTACCTGATCAAAAGGAAATTGTATTAAATGTGAACCTGAACTGCTTTGTTGTTGGTTCACACATGCCAACCCCCAAGAAAGGTATAAGCATAATTTATTACTACTGTAAGTGGCAAAAAGTGTAATCTAAGCATAAAAAGATCAATCTATATATTACATGCCATAATTACAGAAAACTATGAAAATCAAACATATTTATTGTATTTAATGTACATTTATTTTTGCTACTTAATTGGATCTGCAGTTAAAATGGATAAATTATTTATGCATAACAGTCTACATGTCTACAGCAACTTTTGCAAATAGTCATAAAGTCCACAAATGATTGTAGTCATATCCTTGACTTGCCATGGTTCATTCCTTAACGACAGTCTGGTGCAACACTTTTTTAAGTTTAAAAAAGTCCCTCTCCTCTAAAAATTTTCACTCACGTAACATAAAACAGTCACATCAATACAGCCCATTTTTTTATGATATCTAGTGCTATTTATTTTCAATTTAGATTGGTCCGCTACATATGCAGTATCAAAATAGATTGAATCTAATCAGGTAGTTTCACACTGAAGAATACTGTTTGTTTTCTTGGAGCTGTTTCAAGTAAAATTAATGCAAAAATAACCATATTTACACATTGGTCAATTTTAATTAAAATTATTTTTCAGTGTTATTAAATAACAAAGATTTCCCTTATATTTAAATATTTCAGTGAAAAATTGCATTCTGTATAGTTGTCCATTTCGTTCATTTTTTCCTAACAGGTTAAAAGAAGTGCATGTTATGGTAACCAAGATTTTGTGTTGATTTTGCTGCTATAAATATATCTGCCTCGGGTTTCCTGTTAATAAAAAATAGTCCAGTAAACAAACATGTGAACAGCGACCTTGACTTGAACAGCTAATACTTGCTCCAGGGCCACAGACTTGGGGGGAAAATGGCATTCATTAAAGTGGACATTTATATTTTGCTTTCCTTTATTTGAATTGTAGTACCTATTTAAATTTATTTCATCGAATATTTCTTAATCAGTACTTACTGTCGCTGTCGACGAAAGGTACTGACCTAGTTAATGTCATCATGATTTCAAAACAAGCACGTTTTAAGTCATGAGAAAAATGGTACACAAACCATAGACAGGCATGAAGTTAGAATGGTCCAGCTTTAAATATCAGCACTGATTCTTAAATAGGTTGCATGAGAAAGGAGAGAAGTGTCCTTGCTTATATTATTATACGGTATATGTATGACAAGGAAACTGTAAGCAGCCATATGAGCCCATGTGATGATGAATAAATGTGCATATGACATGAACCTCGAACTGTTTCTGTGTATTCATTGTCTTAATCTAAATTTGGAACATTTTTTTAAAATGGGTACCCATTTGCTCATTTAATTACCCAGGTTATTAGTACCCATGTACCCGATGGCATCTATACCCATGTGAGCCTTATATCATTCACCTGGCACATATTAGTCTACAAGGCAAATTAATAACATGCCTTGTGTCTTGGGTTGAAAGATAGTTATCCTGGGATAATTTCCAGTTATTTGGAAGAACTGGTGGTATCTGACATGTTGTTTAACTGTTTCTACTTTGATTAACTTCAGCTGGACTAGATGGTGCATTGGCATCAATGCATGAATATGAAAAGTGTTCACATCTGATCTGATTTAAGAAGGCATCTTTGAAAGTTTCTTTCAAACATTAGGAACAATCTGCTATATTTTATAGAAGTATCATTTGTAGGTTTTCCACCTGGTCACTGTAGAAGCCACACCAATGCTGGTGTAGCAACCTTGGATATAACTCTGAAAGAGCAAGTAACAGTCATGCATAGGTTGATAACGGAATAAGTAAACAATACATTTTCTGTATCTGGTTGCTGTTTCAATGGCACTTTCAACAAAATATTGGGTATATCATATAATGAAAATGAGAGCTAACTGCCTTTCCCAGAGACATAATGAGGTAGTTTACAAGGCCAGCCTGGTAGATTTTGAACCTGCAAACTTAGATTACAAGTCTGATGCTCTAGCAACTGGACTGCTGTGACTCCAATTTGATATCATAAACCAAATTTGAATAAAATTATCTAAGCTTACTCTGCACAAGTTGAAAATCAGTTTTCCATATAGTTGCAGGGATCCCAGGTGGTCGAGTCTTCAAAGGTGTTCACCTTTACAGATCAATGACATCTCTGCTTGGCCAATGTGGGTATGTCAAAAAGCTTGCCAGTAGCTTCCCATGGGTCCCATGTTTAGCCTATCATGTCCTAAGAAACTGCATTTCACTCATAAACAACCAAATATACGGTTGCTATGGAAGCCATCTCATTTCCAGCAGAGCCACCTAAGACATGATTCTGACAGAGCATGTCCTAACAAACATTTATAAACTTACGTCAAATCTGGCATTCTAAAGGAGTAGTTGAAAATAGGTTCTTCACCAGGTTGCTGAGAAGGACAAACCATTACAAAGGGTGCCACTCAAGACAAAGTTTTAACACAATATGTTGTAATAAACATTCCTAGTGAGTTTGAATGAAATTGGCTCAGCCATTCTAAAGTACAAACTATGATTTCCAAACTGTTTGCATGGAACCCACACTACTGCTAGGGGAGCCACCTCAAACAAAATCTTCATAGAGCATGGCCTAACAAACACTGCAACCAAGTTTAAGTTAAGTTGGCTAAGCCATTCTAGAGGAGTTTAAAGTAGGTTTTCCACATAGTTACTAAAAAAGCCTCAAAACTGCTAGGGTAGAATCCCAAGAAAACATTTTCATAGATAATGTCCAAAGAAATATTCCTATCAAGTTTGACAGAAACTGACTCAGCAGCTCTAAAGAAAAAGTTGCCATGGCAGCATCCCATTGCACGGACAGCTACCCCTGAAAAATAATTCTGGAAGAATATGTCCTGACAAACATTCCTACCAAACCGATTTTAAAAAATGGTTCTGCCATTGTGGAGAAGTAATTCAAAATAGGTTTTCCCTATATTATGTAAGCGAGAGAAGCCAACCCTTCTCCCACAATTTTGATACAGCATGTCCTAAGAAACACTCCTACAAAGTCTGCTTGAAACCAGTGAGACCTTTGATGGCCCAGAAGAAGAAAAAAGTAAGTCTTCCAACTGGCTGTAATAAGTCTTTCAAATGGTTGCTAAGAAACCCACCGCTACTATAGGCACACCTTTGGACACAATTGTCTGACAAAGCTTGTAATAACAAACATTCCTACCAAGTTTGATTAATGTCATTCTTGAGAAGATCAAGAAATTCAGAAGTATGGCCTATACAGTGATCAAAAGCTCAGCCAATCTGAGAAAAGTTTGCCTCATTAATATGCATCGATCTAATTTCCAATGGATTTTACTAATAATCAAAGTCATCTGCAACTTGATAACTTGAGCCCATATTTTGTGCTTGATCAAAATCTAATCCTAAATATGGTCTTCGGATTTGTAACAAGCAACCATTGAGAGATGCAGTACCATATCATAAGCTCATTTGGCTTTCTGGACAGGAGAGCTAAAAGAACAAGTCAAAGAATGTGAATATATACTGTATGCAACAAACAATACATGTTACAGGCATGCAGACCACCATGAAAAGCATAAGGAGTAAAACTTTCACAGTTAAACAACAAATATTTTCCACATTTCACTTGCCATTTATACTCACTTTTAAGTTGAATCAAACTGCAAACTGCACAGACCTGGATCTTCTATTGCACAAAGCAGCAGCAGATCTTGGTCTATGCAGTTTGTAAAACAAACCTCATAGATCCTGATCTGCTGGTGCATAGTGCAGACCAAGTTCTATATTACTGGCAGTTGGACTGGATTAATAAGCAAGTATATATGGTACATTGTATTACAGCTAACAGTTATCTCTGTACATGAAAATGAAACTGAAAAATGCTTATCATAAGGGATATTCCACTAAACATGCATGGTCACCAGGGAGGGCAGTTTTTAAAAAAAATATATGCTAAGGTTCTCTGAGTTGATATGAAAATGATATAAAATTCTAAATTGCACCTATGGTGACTTCTCCATAGTGAAAGGGTCTTTTCCAGGTCACTAGAAAGTTTTACTGGAATAGTCCTAAATAAATGATTAAGAAAAATAAAGTAATCATCATCATCATGAAATTTAATATTTGGTTTCCCATAGCATGTACAATTAAAGTATAAAAAATTGTGACATAAATTCTCACTTTGTACATATTCCTCATTTAAATACTAAAAACAATAAATCTAAAAACATTTATTTAACTGAGGTATCAACAAAATAAGGTAAGTGTTTTACAAACAGTTATGTTGCTGTGTCTATACTTTAAGTACAAAAATACAATATGGGTAATAGTGACCTATAACTGTTTTTTTTGAGCAAACAACAAATGCAAACATTAATCTAGCTAATTAATCTCTACTTTGTTAATCTGATAAAAAAGTAGGTCTTAAATAACAACTACTACAGAAAAAATGAGGTGCAGATGAAGCAGAAGGCATTTTTATTGTGTTATATATGCGGTGGGATGGGCAATGATGAAGATAATCAGACTAATTTAAGTGTTTTGAAATAAACAATCATATTAGAATGTGATCTGTCATGGACTCATTCAAAAATGCCTTCTGACACCTCCCCCACCCCTTTATTTTTGAAACAGCCCTCGAACAACATCAAAATGAAAATAGAAAACCTACCTGGGTGCTGGCATGACACGAGTTAGAACAGTTGTTGGAGCACCATTTGCAGCCAAATTTGGAGGATAGGCAGGATGGGCAATCCTTTAGTGTCGGGCAGACATCTTTGGCATCTGAAACAACACCATTATAAGGTGTGAAATTTGCACAGAACTTTGCACGAAGCCTAATCTCCCCAATTTAATAAAAACTGAAAACTTTCAAGGAGGAGCTTTGATAAAGGGTGTACTGAGTTTGACATGAAACAGGATCGTTCCTGTGAATTACACAAATATTTTAACATTTTGTTGTGGTATTAAACAAGAGTCCCCTGAAGGAACAATTCTTCCACTGGCCTATCAGACTTTCCTGGAATTCACATTAACTCCATTTCTACTTAAGTGCTGAGTGTTGTAACTATCTATGATATTCTGGAGTGATATGATTTTCAAAATGGCCCCTATGGCAGCCATGTTGAATATTAGACAGACAGTCATTTCTTTAGGACAAACTCTATTAGAGGATATTTGTTGATATTACCATCCATTCAGGAGATCTAGTGACATGATTTTCAACGTGGCAGCTATAACCAAGGTAAGATCTGCATCAATTTATTTGGACCAACTAGGTATCATATTAGTCTTCTAGTGAAAACCCCATGTCAATATGTCTATCTATTTAGGGGAATTGTTTTTTTACCACCTAGATGTCACAGGAAGTCTTCTGGCAAAAAAAATAAATGTTGATATGACTTTCCATCTAGGAGAATTAGCGATGACATTATCAAGCTGGCTTTACTGGGTATCATACTGGCAGAATTTGTATTTAAGACCAGACACCATAGGAAACATTCTGGTGATCACCCCATGCTGATATGACTTTCAATTCAGAAGGGGTAACAATAACAAGTTCAAGGCAGCTGCTGTTGTAGCAATGTTTGATTTGAGACTGGCACCATTTGTAAGTATGAACAACAAGACAACAAAAGTAGTAATTTAGTCAAAACCCCTTGTTAATATGAATAATCACTCAGTAGTAGTAGTGAAGAGATTTTTTTCAAGATGACTGCTGGAGAAAACATACTCGATGCCAAAAGCAGAACCATTTCTATTTAGGAGCAACCAGACAGCACAAGAAGTCTTCTAGTAAAAACCACATGCTGATATGAGTTTCCATTCAGAAGGGAATGCAATAACAAGATTTTCAAAATAACTGCTGTGGTGACCATGTTAGGTATCAGATCAGGACCATTTCTATTTAAGACCAACCAGACATCCAAAGAAGTCTTTTTGTGAAAACCACATGTTAATAGGACCATCGATATTCAGGAATAGCGATATGTAGCTGGACGTATGAGCATTTTTCTTGTTTTTCTTTTTCAAAATATCTTATAATATAGGCTTGGAGGGAACACTGTTAGGCATGCTCAAACTCAGAACTTGATCAGTGCAAAGATGCACTTTCTTGAACAATCTTGTCATGATGTACTGTGTTAGGCCATACTGTTTTGCTCTAGGATTTTGCCAAGAGTAACTGTGCTGTTACCGTTGGAATAGCCACAGTAGTTATTTAGATTTGTCTCCCCTTTTTAATTCTTCTTCATAAATATCAGTTTCCTATTTTCGTTTGTAATACGTTCAGGCAGGAATGTGAATGTGCCTTCACAGCTCTTTTCATTGAATCTGAAGCCCACCACAGTGTGAGTAAATTTGTGAATTATTGTTAATGCCTCGTATATTTAATTTCGGACATGGATGTTAATTGAAAATGACAATAAGTTACGACATGGGGATAGTTAACTATACGCAATGCCACGTGGTTTGCGAGTGCATACGATACTCTTTTATTTGTGTGAGATTCATCTCATAAACATTCCTTTTGTGTCATCATTTAAACCCTCTTAGTAACAATCTTTGTTAAGCTACGGTAGAAATATTAACGGAAATGTACCTTATTGAATTTCAAAGTATGGAAGCACATAATGGACGTTATTTCGTTAGTAAATTTAAAAGGATGGAAAGACATAAGAAAGCTTTTACTTTCAATAGATGTTGATGTAGTAATTTCATGTTTTGTAATGGTTGTGTTTCCATTTATTACAGCTTTTTACCCTAATTCCAAAAGAGTTCTCGCCTACGAATTAAAACAGTATTTAAACACATTGTGTTGTCTTGTGTCTTGGATACTAGAGAGCTCAAGGGTTATGCTAACTGTAATTCCTCCAGGGGAAAGGCAGTATAGTAACGTATACCTTCCCCCCTTTCAATAAGAGTGCATGAAAATCTTGAACAGATGATTTGCCATGAGCCTAATGATATTAACAGCTCATAATCATCATTTAAAAGCTTGACTGATGGATTAAAATGACTAAGTCAAGCTCTGGCTTAACTCACATTGAGCATTTAAATAATGAACCCTTTCAGTGATTATTAAGTTTCTTGACAACTGCATTTGGGTAGATTGAAAAGCAGACCTGCCATTCCTAACAACACTCCAGGAAGGAGGACAATATTTTACTGTATGTTAAGCCAGTGTTCATTATTTTCTAATAAAATATCACTTTGGAAAACATGCATTTTAAAAGTTCCAGTACAATTTCATGCATCATAGCATGCCATGGGTTATAATAATTTTTGCTCCTTTATGACCAATTCCTTCCTGGCCTGACACTTCCTTGTTTTCTGCAAGTATGCATAAATAAAAATATGTCATCAACAACACAAAGTAACAATCCTGTATACCTTACTAAAGTGCCTGTTTTATCAATCAAAATGTGACTATTCATGGAAGACAAATTCCAACTTGCTCATTCAAACAGCATGAAAGGTCATGCTGAGTCACAATGGTGCAACATATTTACTTACACTGATTAGCATTGGTTAAGCAGGTGGATGCATATTCATCAAGAACAAGGAATGAAGAACAAGGAAATCTGTGCATAGGTAGTGATGAGCGAAAATGGAACATAGTAAATTATCACCTGTGAATTGTGACAATGAATCCGAAGCAGCAAAGGCAAATATTAAATTCAGGTAAAAGTTTGTGAAATACACTTAGACCTTAATGACATCCAGTACAGTTTCAGAAACTACAATTCTAAACCCCATATAACTCAATGGTTTCTTGCTAGATTTCTCAACCAGACAATCTTTTTGGGTTTGACTTTATTTAACATGAGACAGAAATCATTTCTCACACCACAAGACAGATCCAAAATCAAAGCATGTTGTTTTTCTTGCTTATTTTCACAAAAATATGAACATTCCTTTTTATACTTCTGAGTTGGTTGTACAAACTTTAAGAGGCTGATTCTCTTTTGCCTTGAATGTGTTTTCCTTGTTGGAGGACACTCTAGAAAATGCTCTAAGTAAAAGATTGATCATGCTGGCATTCTGGAAAATGCTATTAGTAATGTATTGATTATGCAGGCATTCTGCACGAAAAAGCAGAGGCAAATTAAAGCATCTGATGTATTCCTGTAAAGACAGTCTGGCTCTCTTACCAACTCCACTGAATCAACCGTGAAAATCCAGATCCAGACAAGTTAGTTGTTTTCAGTAAGAGCTAAGGTCAAATCATCTGGTCTGTAAATGGCAAAAATCTAGTTTCAGTATTCCAGTATTTATCTGCTGTTACAAGAAAACCTAGCTTTACAAGACAATGGTCATATTCCATAGAGTACCACTGTGTCATTAATATATTGCCCAACAGAGAGACAAGTCAGCTAAATGAAGAAAATGTCACATTCATATTCTTGGCAACTCAAGTCAACAGTTTTTCTGAAATGACAAGAACAATGAAAACATCAGAAAATAATAACCTGAGAATAACCACACTTGTTACTTAAATAAGTGATAAATATACACAGTGTGTACAAATAAACAACCAATAACAAATACCAACAGTACTGTGTTAAAAGCACAAGACAAATGCCAAAAATGAATTCACATAAATACTGAGGGGCCCCAGGCAGCCAAGTGATCTAAAGTACTCCCCTTTACCAATCATGGCCATCTCACCTCTGTCAGCATGGGTTAGAGCATCAGGCTCAACCAATGTGGGTATGTGAGAAAGCAGTCAGTAGCTTAATGTGGGTCAGTGGTTCTTACTGGGCTTTCTTTCAGGTTCTTCCTCTGCCAGTTATACTGCCCACCATGTACAGCCTATCTTGCACTGAGAAATGGCATTTCTCCCAAAACAACAACATAAATACTGATCAAAAACAAAAAATAACATTTTCAAAAAGTAGCAAATACTTGATATACAATACTATACAGACTTTCTGGATGGATGGGTTGAAATCATGAAGAGAGTTGAGGATTTCGGGAAGCCTTGTAATGATGTTAACAGTACCGAGTGAAAGTGTAGGCATGATAAATACTCAGTTGATGGATAGCCACCAATTGGTGGCATGAGGAGGTATGGGTATGAGTTTCTTCCCTTTGTCTACAAGTTTTTTTTGTCTCCTCAGAAGAGCTGGATTCTGGAGGTATTTGAGTTTATTTTTCTAATGTTAATGTGACTGGGGAATGTATTCAAAGAGACAACATTTTAGTCTTTTCACTGAGGCTGGATTCATGACATAGTGGAGTTTATTTTCCATGTATTAACTGTTGAAAAAGAAATGCATTTCTGCAAATTATGCTTATTCCAAAATGCTTACCCCATGTCACTGAGATCAGGATTACTGTTACTTTTAAATCCAGTAATCCTTGAAAGATATAATTTTTCCTTTTATCTATATATCATATAGATAAAGGGATAACTCTTACAGGTTAACTTTGTTTGTCCCCCCAACAACACCTTTGCTGGCACAGTATCCCAGCTGTAACCAGATGAGATCTGAATGAAACCTTTAACAGCATGCTCAGTGTGGGGAAGATTGGGAGGAATTTTAGTGATGTAATCAGGAATATTTTTTTGAACATAATTTACTATTAATTTATTTTCTTTCTTAATTACATTAATCAATCAAATTAACATTCAGAGAATAGATAGGAATTGCTTGAGCATGCAAACTCTACCTGCATTACCCTGTGGGAACATGATGATGGCTCTACGGAAAGGATGAACTTCTACTGTTAGTTCAGCACAACTCAAGACTAGATTTTTACACATAGATCCTTGTGGGAATTAATATGTAAAAGTTACTTCCATTCATCTATATGATATACAGGTGATGCTTGCTACATGCAAATTTGATTTACATGCTTTAATTTTAACACAATTTATAATGAAGAAATAACATTCAATTTGTGCCACTACTTGTTTTTATGCCATCATGAGTACCATGTGCTGTGACTCGCACGTGGTTCATGTACATATTGTATGTAATAATTTGTTTGAAAGTTATGCATAAATGATCATTATTTGAAAACTCTGAGGCACAATTTACCCAAGAGCTTTCTTAATTTACAAGTATCCTATTCAAAAGTTGCTTTTGATTTATGCCAATTCTGATTTATGCCAAAACCTCAGGAACACATCTATGGCATAAATTGAGTATTACCTGTATAGACAATTTCATGGAGGTAGAAAAGAGTAATTGTAAAATGTGATTTGGTAATGTATTTGATGGAGAAATCACTAATTGGGAAGACAAGCTACAAAACCCTTCAACTTAAACATTTATGTGATGTACTATTGGCCTTCATACGAATGCACTCAGTGTAATTTCCTTTAAAGCACATGCATGATCCCATAAGAAATGATTGATCAGCATGATTTTTTTAAATCATGTGGATTTACAGTCACTTCATTTTTAAGGCACAAATTTCTTCGAGTTTGTGCTTTATTTAAAATTAGACTCTTCTTATCATCTTCATATCAATTATTTTCTAACATGAAATTTAAAGTCTGTGCTATGCAAATTTGAATTTAAACCATAGGAGTTCTCTTTATTTTCTAATTCGACTTAATATTAAACATTTTATTTTAAATACCTGCACGTGGATCACAGTTAGTCATAACAGATCCTATATCTCTGTCTATGCACTTGCCACTTGTCCATATACACACAGTGCCTGGAAAAGCTGCATCACATGCACTATGATTGGTGTAATAGCTGCACTCACCTGGAATGAAGCAGGTCAAAAATAAAATACCAATATAAACATTTACTAAAGAAATATGTGAAAGTGACAGGTTTCCCGACTGATTTTATATGTCCCAACCAACGTTTTTATTTTTGGATCGCAACACCCCATCCTTTAATCTCAATTAAAAAAGACCAATCGTCCACCTAGGATGCTGGAGGTTGTGGGTTTGAACCCAGGTCAAGTCATAACAAAGTCTTATAAAAATAGTACTAAAAGCTGCCTCGCTAGGTGCTCAGCATTAAGAGGTCAGTGTTAGGACTGGTTGGACTGTGTCAGGATGTGACTGGGTGGGACATCATGCAACATGTTTGCAGCAGGATGCCCCAGTGCTAGAAATCACTATAAACTGCCACAATGTAGACTTCGTAGCAATATGACTTTTTGGGGGTGGGAGGGGAATGTAGTTTTTGATGGGAGTAAAACTAATCAGCAATTGTCTGCTAATGACTGAATGTAGAAAGAGAAGGTTGTGTGCAATCGCCAAAATGCAGCCTTCATCATATCTTCTCAATGTGAGTGATTGAAAAATGCTGACAAAGTAGAGATAGCCCCGACTTTATGGGCTCTTATCCTCATGGTGAGCAAAGATCCATCAAGAGAAAGTGGATGCTCAGATATCAACTGATCCACTTAAAGGGGAGAAAAAGCCTGTTCCCACCTATCCCTCTTTCCTTTGAATCTCCTAAATAAAATCTAACTGGACAAAGAAGTCTACCTCAATCATTCCCAGCATGGGTGCAACTGCAACTGGGGATTTCTGTTGGGGATAGAAATATTGATGGAAGTTGGGGTTTCTTTTTGCAAGGAAATCTGACTGACATGAGGAAACGGAATCTTAATTCTCACTAAGGCGTAAACATTCCTTGTCAATTGATAAAGCTTGTAGTTTACTTCTTCTCCAGACCACTCTGGTGGCCTCGTGGTTAGAGCATCCACCTTGGAAGAGGGAGGTTTGAGCCCCAGCCGAATCATTCTAAAGACTTATAAAAATGATACAAACAGCTGCCTCGCAAGGCACTCAGCATGTCTGTGGCATAATGCCCTAGTGCTAGACATCACTACGAACTGCCACACTGTAGACATCATAGGGATATAACGGAATTTTTTTGTAAAGCTACATTAAAAATCCTAACCAAACGCACACACACACTTCTTCTCTGGCCAAAAGAAAGAGGGTTTTAAGCATAAAATTTTCAAAAGAAGTTTCACTTAAAGATTCATATAGTGCTTTTGTCAGTGCCAACAAAGGTCCCATCTTGGTGCCATCAAGTGAGACACTTATCTATGTAGCTCAACGTATTTTATAACATCTGGTAAGTGAGGATATGAATGAGTTGATTGAATTTTGGAAAATTCAAGCATGTTCAAAATGTCAGCCTTATAATTTCTGACTGTAGAGGCTGAACAAGATCACTCTTCAAACAGGACAGTAAGAAAATTTGCTACTACAGCAAGAAAAGGTTGGTTGGAATTAACACGTTTCCTAGTGCACCAAACAGACAATTTTCCATGTTGCATTACAAACCTCAGATAAAGAATGTTGCTGGGCCTGGCCAATGCAGTCAGTAACTCTGCTAAAAAATATTCTGTCTGGTGGATAGATTGCTCAAGATGAACCAAGGGTAAAGTGGAGACTCTGAGGATTAGCATGACACATAGTACCTCTGTGTTGTGAGTGAAGATTGTCACATTAAGGTAATACCTCTGGTTTGCCTATCGATAGGTTGAGGAGGTTGTTGAACCATGACTTTTAAGGCCACAGAAGTGCGATCAAGATGACCTGTTACATGTAGGTCTTGATCTTGTCCTGTATTTGTAGAACTGACCTGACAGGTAAGAATGCATAAGCAAGCAATCGATCCCAGTTCTGGCTGAAGGCATCCACTGCCCTGACTGCTTGGTCTGAGGCTAGAGATATCAAATGGAAGCTTGTGGTTGAGTTTTAATGCAAAAAGTCTTCTACAGTCTCCCATACAATGAACAGAGACTCTGCAACTGCTTGATGCATAGACCTTTCTGTTAGGACTACCTTGCCTGTTCTGGACTGGTTGTTGGCAAAAGTTTTTTATTCATAGAAATATGATGAACGCCGAGTGTAATCCTTTCTGAATTGGCCCAGTGAAAAAGGTTCAAGACTTCCAAACAGACAGAAAAAGCTTAAGCATGTCCTTGTCACTGGAGGTATGGAATGACTGACATTCTGTCTGAGGAGAGCGTTATGCAATGCTCTTTGACATGCTCTATGCGCCCTTTTTGGGCAAAGAACAGAGACTTCATTTCTAAATTGTTGATGTGAAGATTATTTTCCTGTGAATTATAGCCATTGAGAAGTACTCCTTCTGGCTCAAAATGAGCCATAATCTGACATGTCAGTGTACAGACAGGAGTGGGGTTCTAGGGTATGTAGAGGAACTCCCTTAGCAAATTGTTTTGCTCATCTAAGTAGAGAAACAGCAGAATCGCCAAGAAATATCCACGAGTAGAAAGCTTGTGACTAGGTATTTCTTATATCTGAATCCTCTCTACTGCACCCTTCTGAAGAAGGGCATGTACTTCTTGTATCTTTAATACATTTGACTGATGGAAAAAGATGAGTGTCCTTGAGAGAGGAGGGAGTTCTGTGAAGCATAGATATAAACCCTCTTTCACTTTAGATAGGGTCCACCAATCTTCCATGATGTTTGACCAAGCCTTTGAAAAGAGGGTCAACTGAACATCTATGTGTAATAAAAGGAGGTATGCACTGCAAGAGAGGTGAGGTGCCCCAAGGGAAGGTATCCCCCACCCCTACCTGTCTGGGATAGTGGGCAGCAAAAATAGACTAATTTACCTTGTCTTTGCCTCTCCACTTTCTCAATTTCATTTGTGGAATGAACTTATGGGTGGGGGGGCTGTCTACTTTGTTGTTATAGCTGTGTATCTATTCTTTGGACATGTGGCTGACCCTTGGCTTGATTAGGTTGTTCGTGAATTCTGGCCAGTTTCGATGGGCCCGCAACTGACACAAGGGACCTATGCTGCTGGTCCCTCACATCCTGAGATGCAAGAGTGGGAATGAGACCAATGAATAAGCTCTCACTATACAGGGATGCAGCCCTCAGAAAATCTTTGCTATTTTCCAGCAAAACCTTCAAAGAATCCAAAGCAAAATCTTGATGGAGGTAAAGAAGCTCTTCTGATAAAGCCACTGGCATGTCTCTAAGCTACAGTCTCTAATAGTCACTGATATGGTCACTAATGACAAGGCATTTCATTCTAAAGCCTTAACTGAGAGGTAAGCAAATGAACCCAATGATATGCTCACTTGAGGAGATTCTGTGTCCAAGGGAGGGGGAGAAGCAGTAACCAGGCATATGAATGAACCTTATAGTTCCAGGCAGTGATATTATGGGTCTCAATGTAGTACAAATGACTGACCACTCTTTATTCTGCCTCACCAATTATTGACCTTTGCTCTGATGTTGCACACATATTGTCTGGGCATTGCTCCTGAGAGTGTTTTTAAGCAAGAAAGAATCTCAGTGAGATACATGAGAAATGAATCTAGGACAATCACTCTGCAGGAAAGGCTGGGATGTAGGGACATAGATCTTCTTTGACCCAGTACTGGGAGTAACAAAACTGTCCTTAATGGGTATCCTGTCAGAAGAATGATAGTTCTTCTATTGGCCTCCAAGAGAACAGATAACTAATCCTCTACTTTCTTGATGACCTTTCAAGTAAAGCCTGTGAGGCTTGTCTGATGTCATCACTAATACAAGGGGTCACAGATGACATCCATGGTGGTATAAGTTGTTCTCTCTCCTGAAGATGGAATTCCACATACCAAATATGTTAAAAGGGAACATGGGGATGTAAGGGATATGGTCTGATTTCCTATCCTTGGAGCATGCATAAAAGCTGGCCGTTTCCCAGTGGTTGGATAAATTGGAAACATACTGGGGGTATTATAGCTCACATAGCTCATGTATGCACTCCGAGTCACTTTTTGCAGCTATAGGTGTCATTTTGGAGAATATGGTTGAACATACCTTTAAATGGCATTTATTCACTTTGTTCACACCTTGTCCATCAGATTCCATGGAAGATTCTTGTATAAATTCCTTGAAAACTGCTTAATGGCCAATTCAATGATAATGTACTTCGACATTTTTAGGCACAGTCAAGCAAGTGGGGTGATCCAGTTTAGACCAATTTTGTCATGAGCTGTGATGTAAAAGGGAATGTGCCTGCAGTTGTGAAGATTGATGTTGTTGTTGTAGGGTTTAACACCATTTTTCAGCACACAATAGGCTATACATGGTGGCCAGTATTAAAGGTGGAGGAAGAAACCAGGAAAACCCGGGAAAGAACCACTGACAGCGAGAAGCTAGTGGCAAGCTTTCTCACATACCCACATAGGCTGAATCCGAGACTTGAACCCACACAGACAGAGGTAAGATGGCAGTGATCCGTAATGGAAAGCGCTTTAGACCACTCAGCCACTAGGGGCCCCGCAATTGTGAAGAAGTTGTACTACAAACATAAGCAGAGATGTGACAATGTTGTCATTTATAAACAGCCTGGAAAAACACCTGCAGGGGGGAAAAAAGGCACACAAGTCCAATAAATTGGAGGCAATTATGTAACTTTATATATATCTTCTGTATAGTATGTCATGTTTTTTATTTCAATTCATACTAAAAACTTATTTTTCCCACACAAAAATATTGTTTCACACATGTAAAATACAGTAGAAACATGGCTATCAATTCAGATTTATTATAGTTAAATTTACATCTTGCTAAATTATCATTTTGAAGAAAAGTCTATGTATAAGTTAAGAATAAAACTTATAATATGTTACTCCTCTATCCAATTCATAGTTGAACATCCATAGAGGAGATGAAGGAAAATGCAAGCAACATCTTGTTCATGTGATCGTACCTTGATTCCCCCTGCACTAGTAATAGTTCAGTCCAATATCAACTTTCTTGACCCAGTCTAATGCCAAACTGCCTTTGTGAAAGTCCACACAGATCGACAATTTTTGTCTGGAAATTTTGTTGTGACAGTCAATGTGTGGATCCCTCAAAATTCACAATTCAATAAACTTCACTAAATTATGATTAAATTTTAAATCTAAAATTTGTTTTCAAATTTATACCAGTAAATGCACTTACATGACCCGTGTAACTTTTACTATAGAACCTATCTCTGTTGCTATACATAAACTCTGCATGTTTTGAAGTCAAAATAGCTGATACACAACTCAAGATATCATAGACACCATTGACTTCTCTAGAGTTGCTAAATTTTTTATCTTGAATTTTTTAACCCCCAAATCAATAGTTGTCTTTCCCATGTCAAATGTAACACATCATAAAGATTGGTGATGGAAGCCTGTTTCTTACCTTCCCTTACCTTCACAAAATTAGAAGTAGATGGTGGAGAACGCATCACAGTGCAGAAATGAAATAGGGAAAACACATTCAGTTGAAAAGATGGACAGACAGACACAGCATGATATGCTCTGCCCTATAACCTGCTTTATATAAAACAAAAAGGCAAAACCTGCATGTCAAATTCACAATCAAACCACTTTTGTAAAATGTGACCTTAATCTCAAAGTCAATGGAAAGAATGAGCATATCACAGAATAACTTGCATAAGCTTCACATAGATTCATCCAATGAACCAAATTGATAAAGGGTTTTAGAAATGAAAGGAAATGAGAACAAATGAACCCAAATCTTGGTGCAATTTTCTGTGAGCATGAACCCAAGATGAAAGAAGTGTATGTATTACAAAATAAATAGCTTTTGCTCCACAGTGATTCACCTTAAGTAAAAAGATCAAGGAGTTTATAAAACAGAGGCAAATAAATAAGCTAACCAAACCCTAAATGCCAAGTTTCTATGACTGACCTTGATCCCCCAGTCAAAATGTTCAGTATGCATGTCACCAAATGAACTGTCATAACTTCAAATAGCTTCCTTGAAGGTATCAACAAAATCCATCATGGAGTTCAGGAACATAAGCAAATAAAACCAAAAATTAAATGCAAATTTTAAATGTGACCTGACCTCAAGATTAAAGTGCAAATATGTATGTCACATAATGAATTATCTTAGCTTTATAATGAGTCATCCCAAATATGAAGGAAATCCCTAAAGTGGCTTAGGAAATATAAGCAAAGGAAGTGTTTAAACCAAAACCTTAACATAAATCTTCTATGACTGTGATCTTGACCCAAGAGTCCTACAAGTAAGCAAGCATATCATAGAATGAATAGTTCTAGCTTCAAATTAATGCATGCCTTGGATGATAAGAACCTATTAAGGGGTTTAGGAAATATATGCCAACGAAAACCCTAAAACAAAATCTTAACTACTGAGGTAACAATGCTCTCATGATAAAAATGACTTCAAAGCCTCACTTTTCATTAACAATGGATCTTCAAAACTAGCAAAGAGTCATCCAGCCATCATCTATAATTGTGTGCATACTGTTACCTGGACTATACTCGAGTATATCATTCAGCATTATTCCATTAAATCCTCCAAATATGTACATTCGTGAGATGTTTTTTGCACTGCAAGAAAAAAATATTTAGAAATCTTCTTTACTAAAATCTGAAATGCAGGAAAAGGATTCTAACCAGAATAACATTTTTCTTAAATTCAGACAGAAAAATTTATCTTTGATTTTAAATGATATTTAATGTATATGGTGCCAATGAGTCAATAAATACAGTTCCTATAATAGAATCGTCAATGAAACTCATCTGAGATGTAAGCAGCACAAACAATTTTTTCTAAATCTCAAAAGTATTGCTGTGGAAACTAAGGCAGGAAAAGAAAAAAACTTTGGGGTCATATCTCCATCAACAAATGAAGTCAAATGCTGATAATGACACTTAAATATCCCTGTAAGACAAGGCTGTATAACAAATTTAACTGAAATCTAATAACTGCTGTTAGTGTTATGATGCAGAATCCAAGGCATACTGTAGGCCTCTGACCAACTTCCATGAGCTATACTCTAAATAGTTCATAATTCTATGATATTCTACTGGTATTTCAAATAAAATATTCAACACTCTTAAGTATGCACAGTATTAACTATGCTATTCACACAGTTAGAGATTATATTTTCTCTATGATCACAAAGAATGATTACAATCAAACTCATCTGAGGTCTTGTCAATATAAAGCTTAATATATTATCTGCATGAAATCCAATTATCCATGGTAAAGTTAAGATACAGAAATCAAAGGTTGACAGATGGACAGACAGACAATATCATAATAAAATGCATGTCTATGCTGTAGTTACAATAATCCAGGCTGTCCTGAGGGTACCTACTCTGTGTAAACTTGGGCAGAATGACCATAACGAGCCTCAGCATCAAATCCAGGTACAGGGGTCAGATATTTCCATGAATTACATACTGAAAAATGAAAAGTAAGGATTTTAAAAGTTTCATATGCTTTCCAAGTTGTCCCTCTCTATATTGCTAATTAACCATACGGAAACTTTGCTATTATCAACTTTCTGATATGACATCCAACCCCTCAGGACCTAAAGCAAAAATTCACACACAAGTAAAAATGACTTATCACGAATGTTTTGTCAAAACCTGTGACTCGTGTGAACCTGAGATGATTTGTTACAGCATGTATTACTGTATCTGACAGCCATCAAAGATGTAGCAGACCAGGCCATGATTTTAACTGAAGGAAATTTTGGTCCAGAAGTCAATTATCAGACCTTGATTTTAATGGAATGAAATTTTGGTGCAGAAGTCAATTACCAGGCCTGGAGATCGTAAACTCTTGTGCTTCAGTCTGATTTTGAGATTTCGTTTAAAGCAATTACAAAAGACATTACTTTAAAAATGTCTTTACTGATTGGCTAATATTAGAAACTTGATCTCAGAGTTCATGATCTTCAGGCCTGGTCCTAATTTTACCAGCAAACAACTTGACAATGAAGTTTCAACTTAAGCCATTTGTTTTGTTAAAGTTTAAGTGTGATTTAAATTTCATCCCATCAGATAACTTGATTCTAGATCTAGGATTAATCCCAGCGGTCGAGTTAATATCTTTTGGTGAAATTTTGGTTTAATTTAAATTTAATTTAAAAATTGTCATATCAAATGTCTCAAGTCTTAACTTAATGGAACAAATTTCAAAATAAACTGATTTTATCCATAACTATCAAAAGACAGCTGTACTCAAGCCCAAGAGGATGCTGTGTCTAGCCTGTGAACAATATTATGAAGATTGTTGATTTCTTCATACGCTGACAGGAATCTTAATGTATCTGGCTTCAAAATTAGAAAGAGGGCCATGATAACACAGCTGGTTGGGTGCTGGACTCATAATCCAATGGTCATGGTTTTGATACTTGCCCATGCCAGCCTGGGTAAGCTGTCTTTGTGTCCCTTTGGGAAAGGCACTTAACTACAATTACTTCAGAATGATATAATCAATAAGCTGTTAAAAAAGTCAACGAAACACACAAACACAAAAAAGTCTGAACATAAATTATTATGAAAATAATGGTTTAGTACAGCAATATAACACACACGATTTTCTAATACTGAATTTTATCAATACTAAAGTTACTGCCCCAATAGTGTCACCTTTATTTTGGCAAAATAAAGGTGACCAAAAAAAAGACAAGGTCTCATGAACTCAACTACTGATCTCAAGGGGTTTCAGAAGATATTATTTTCAAATAAGCAAGAAGTCTGAAGATCACTGCAGCTAAAAGCTAATTAAATATTGACTATAAATGTAAATCCCTTGTCCCTTTAATGTACCAAAGATCTCATGATCTCTTTAACAACCTTTCCAGAATAAAGCAAGTGCTATAATGTAAACACGTTTTCTGTTTCATCAGAATATACAAGCATTTTCAAAGACTTTTCAAGGACAACAAATTTAATTTTCAAGCAATAAAAATGAATGCATTTAAACTTAGGAAGAATGTTGATTACAGTACCTAAAAATTACTGAATTTCAGAATTAGGCTTTCATTCTGAAACAACAAATCTGGAATATTTTTGTTAACAATACATAAGCGGAGATACTGAATATCAGTGGACAAGGGGGTAAAGGTCATCTCATCTACGTCAGTTTTGGAGTTAACAATCTCATTTGCCACAGTTTCAGACTCCTCAAGTTTTCAAGTAGAACTCATTACCCATAGTTTCTGTTACTGTGTAGGCTGTCTATATACATTTGTGAAAGCCAGGGTACACTGTGCTACAAACACAGCACCTGTTATTTAAATGATTCTGTGTGCCTATACAATTTGAAGCAGTGTAATATATGTTAAGACCATATATAAATTTAACCATTTTTCCTCTTTGTGCATATTCGTAATCTATTAAAAGGTTTAAGAGTAAAATCTGATCTTTATGGCCATATAATTATTTTTCATTAAAGAATTTGTATTATATGCATTAAAATATTCAGAGAACTCATTCAACAAGTCAGTGGCTGTGTGATCAACCAAAGCTGAACTTCTCAACCTCTAAATCTACTAGTTTGCTGCCTACTTCTGTATCACTAAATCATCCAAATTTGATACATTATCAAAAATCAGTGTTGCCTACATCAATATTGGAGCCTAACTGACTTAATGAAGCCTTCAAATCCACAGTTCTAATCACCCAACTTCAAGAAGAACTGAAATAAAATTGGGTCTCTAGAATGGGTGGTGGTGAATCCAACCCATTTTCTTAAAATAGCTGATAATGATTATATCTTAAATAGCAACCTAGTGATGTCACATAATGGTCACTTACCTCAATACCTATATTTTCTTGTTGAGGAGGGAGAGAGGCCCCCCCCACCAAAGGGGGTAATATGAATGCCAGATAAAAATGGGTGGTGTTAATTGCAAGCATCAAAATGTGCTTCTATGCAGTTGGTTAAAAGGCATCCAAATATAGTTGTATATAGTTGGTGTACAGGCATCAAGATGTGCTTCAAAGCAGTTGATTTACAGGTATTCAAATATGGTTGCATGTAGTTGGTGTACAGGCATCAAAATGCACTTATATTCAGTTGGTTTACATGTATTCAAATATGGCTGCATGTAGTTAGTGTACAGGCATCAAAATGTGCTTCTATGCAGTTGGTTAACAGGCATCCAAATATGGTTGCATGTAGATGGTGTACAGGCATCAAAATGTGCTTCTATGCAGTTGGTGTACAGGCATCCAAATATGGTTGCATGTAGTTGGTGTACAGGCATCAAAATGTGCCTCGATGCAGTTGGTGTACTGGCATCCAAATATGGTTGTATGCAAATCTGATGAAAGCACTGAAAGCCACTTCTATGGGGAATGTGGTAGAGGCATACAAAATTGCTTAGGGGGCACTCACCAGTTATTACATACTTTTGAGAGAGTGATATATTTAAGGCAAAGTTGTTTGCATTTGAAACATGCACAGTGAAGAGAATGTTGGCATACTTCTATGTTACTTTGATGTAATGTGGCTGAAATTTCTTTGGATATTGTACTTATGGACCTTTACATGATCTAAGCATACTGCTAAATAAAATGACTGCTCCCTTGTGCTAAAATAATCAGCCTGAACTAGTCTAAAGCACACTCTTTAGCACCTATTAAAATAGAGAAACTGAATTTTGCTCAGCTAGACAATACCAGCTTCTGAAAGAGCAAAGGATGAATTACCAAATATATTAAATGTAAAAACCATTATTGGCTCTTTTTTTAATACAATTTACCTCTGAAGTCCAGTAAGTGAAAATGACTAAGTGGAGCTAGCAGTTCTTTGAAAGGTGCACATCTGGAGTACGGCCAAGCAGTATACTCTTTAAAGCCATATTACACCCATCAATCATACACCAAAATAAAGGCAATTAAAGATTCTTTGAACAATACCCAAGATACACAAGGTCTTTTATAAACAGCCAGTATAACCAGTAGGGACACCTGGAGAAATTCTTTTTTCTTTAAAATTCTAACCCCATAGCACCACCTTTTCCTACTCATTTTGAGTAACTTCCAGAAAAGACTTTTAACAGTAGCATAAGTCGATGGTCATGTCCCCACCATCAAAATAAAACACTCAACAAAATTAAAGTAACCCTAGCTACCAGGAAAAGTATGACATTTAATTGATCACTTGGCCATAGCTATATAATTACTGCATTAACTGTGCTTACAAGACTCTTGTTTGAAATATAGCTTCCCATTACAGAGTACTTGACAATCTTTTGTTTATCAGCCCTAAATGCCCAATGAACATTAATTCATTTTACAACACAAGATGGTTACAATCCCAAATGAAACTCCGTAATAATAAGCATGTAAGCAACCCAAATGGAAGTCTTACTGAATATTTAAGCAACCCAACATAGAAGTAAAATTCTAGGAAAAACAGGTTTCTCATTTTTATTTAAACGGGTCATTCATTTTTCTTGCTTTATTTTTCAATGAAATGCTCATGTCTTGATAATCGAGTGCATTTCTGGAACTGCTGAGTATCTTCCAGCATTTTTCAAAGTTGACCCAAAATTTAATCACTTTTCAAAGTAACCATCAAAGTTTAATCATATTAAAAGATTGTGCAAACCCTGAACAATGATCATTCCAATTTTCATTTATTCTGTGAACAAATGCAATAAAACAAACTGGCAAAACAAAGACACAGCTGTATGAATTCATCTTGCAATCTAAATATTCAAACCAATAGAACATTCAAAATAGTATTCACTGAAAATGACTTACTAATGTCATAGACCATGAAGTCAGGGGAGTAGCATTTTGCTCCAAGGCTAACAGATGTGTCATTATGAGTATTTCCCCCAAATGTCAACATCAAATTCCCGATAAGAACAGCCGAGTGAAGATATCTTGGAGAGTCACTTGTTTGCAAAACTTTCCTGGAAATAAAAAATAGCATGCATTGTAATCAATGTAGTATGCCGATTTCATGACAGGTATAAGCCAGTTTTTATCAATACAATTTGTCTTTTTACCCCCAAAAATGAGACTCTTGGCATTCATTTACCGACAACCTGTAAAATGTGTTTGATGTCTTGAAAGTTAACTGTCTCAACATCAAAGTCTGTCAGAAGCCAACCTATTCTTTCATAAAACTATAGCTGCACATCCCTGCCAACCCTGATCAGTGGTTGACAGCAACACACCACCAGAACGAAAGTTGGCTTATCTCTTTGATGGATTCAGGTGATGTAATGGTTACACAACCAGTGCTAATCTGCCTCCATGGTATATCAAGTTACTAAAACAAAGTGTTGGACTGCTGCAGCACAACAAATGAAGTAGCTTAGAGGACAGTTTTATCATGTGTAGTTGTTGTCAAAACTATGCCTGAAACCATGAAAGACATAAACTGACTCTCCTTCCAATGCTGTGTGTATGCCTGATTCTGGTACTTGAGACAATGCAAATCTAAAGCACCCATCATTTTGCTTCATATACATTAATCTTCTTCTTCTTATAACCACGTTTGTTTGCTGATGGATCAGCTTGGTCTGGATTTTGCCACTTTCTGATCGTAAATCGTGTGATCTGTAAGACATGCTGGAGGATTTCACTTAAATCAAAAGCCATGAAAATTAAACATTTTATGTGGTGCATGCAAACACTGCACCTATTTGCTTTATGAGTGTACTCTGAAGCAAAGTTGTTAACTGTGTGTGCATTAAGTTGGTGACAATATTGGAATGGGATTAAACTACTGTCATGGTGTTGATGATGTTCATTATCAATGCAACTCTGTAAAGGTCAAAAACTCATACCATTCATTTTCTCTCTCCATTTTTTGCAACAAAAAATTGTACCTACTTTATGTAATATGATAAACCATGTACTGATGATATTGGTTGGTTAGCATTTCTATTGGTAAAATCTGGCCTTGTACCGACTTTTTCCATCCTTGCCAGTAGGATGTGTACTGTTAGTTTCACAACCCTAGCAGAATCTCTGGAATGTGCATTCAATTAAGTCTGAAAGTTTTAAATTTACTCAAAATGTACATGTGTATGTTCAATGCAAATAAAGGTCTCAACTTTATTATACTCTTGAATGCAGATGTGCCTTATCGGGCAGCCACCCACCCTTGCATAAACAAAAATGGGTCACTGAATTAATGTTAGCACTGGATGAAAACAGTGTATCCCCTAGGGGTGCAAGAGTGAGAGTCAAAAATCTCCTTGGTGTCAAAACTGGGGGTTAGACTGAGTAAAAAATGAACTTTAGCTTTGCCATGATGATCACCTATCTCTCTGCAAACCAGTGTGATTTTAAAAAATATTGCTAGCTTAAACTGCACCCCATACACTTCATACAGATTTCTGAGAATACTGCCCAAGTATGCCAGTGTATCACAAAGGGGTGTAAAATTGAGGGTAAAAAAACCCACTGGTGTCAGAACTGGGGGTCAAATAAAAAATGTGGGGGTCAAAAATGTACTGACAAATTTTCATCTCACCCATACTTTTTCAGCTTGAAATGGGATACTGCAATTTGCACAACACACACACACTCTCTCTCTCTCTCTAAAAATGCAAATAAACCAACATGCAAAATTAACAAATAAATGCATTGTCCATTCAAACAATAATTGTATTAGTTCATTTTTCTTTCAGTTTAAAGTCAAACTTTTAAGTCTCCTTATAATCTTTTTGTAGCAATATTACAGACCAACACATTACATATAAGCCAATACAAAAAGCCAATTAAATCTTTTTAACCAACTTGGCAGTTAATTTACTGCCTTTCATAAAATGTGTACTATCATTGATTTCATTGTACTTCATCCTAGAACACATTTATCCAAAAATCAAAAAGGCTAATGATTAATCTTTTTTCTAATAAGTTGCACTTGAACTTTAAGATCATTCTTTTATTGCAGCAAGTTAAAAACCAACAAAATCTGCAATGACCCCATGACTTTGTACTCCAAATAACACATTTGTCTCAGCAAGTTTACTGATTTCTTTGTTGTGAAAGAAAGTCTTGGGTGATAGTGTGTTCTCAAGATATCTTGTGGCGAACAAGGGCAGATATTTTAAAAATTTAAAACCCTGTCATGAAAGAATTATTCACTTTTGCAGCCTTTGCAATCATGCAATCAGAAGTCACACCGGTAATCCTAATGGATCTGCCATATTCCAGTCAAGGGAATTATTTTCTCCATTTTTTCATTAAAGTTAGATCCACAGTTACTCTTTTGTGTTCTGCTTCTTTCACTTTCTTCGCTAATGATTCTTAGTCCAAGCCGTTTTAATCTGGAGATCACTTTCTAGTGCATCAAGCATTGACGTTAAAAATCTGGATGACATCTTGCTGAGCTCAATGGAAATCGCATGAGATTAGGGGAAGCTATTCCGTCATAACATTGCCTATGCTAGTCTGGTCCCTATTTCGTATGCTCCCTGCGTTGCACTCCACTATACAAATAGCGGAGTGCAACACTGGGAGCACATGAAGCAGGGAACCAGACTAAGCCTATGCTCGAAATACACGATGCCATCCTTCAACCGAAGCATTGGATATACAATTCCACTTCGTCTCTAAGATTTGTTCAATATGAAGGATTTTAATGTTCTGAAGTTTGTTTGTGAAAATTTGCATGGAACATATTTTACTAAATGTATTCTGATTTACATAATGGAAGTCTGGGCAGATCAAATCCCATAGCCCAACATCCCAGACTATTCATTTTTTGAAGATGGACAAGTAAGCTGTGCAAGATGCTAGTCCAGGATAAGTACTTAGTACTTATTTTAAAACAAATTAGGTAAGTGCTATTTTCATGCTTTAATTATTTTGTCTACCTTTCTTTGGCCATTGATACCACACCCACCCATCCCCAAGCATACTGAATGCTTGAATCTACCTCTCTCCATTTACTGGTATTCATTCATATCTTGCAAATACTACAGTAAATGGTCATGTGTGCATGAACTATTACAACCTGAATGCATACTGGGCCAAGTGACTGAACTATCAGCCAATCAAAACATTTCAAACAAACAAATCCATTAAGATTAATTAGCGCCATTTTAAATGGCTTTGTTTAATTGTGTTGGTATATATGTATTCTGGTCAAGGTTCACCTTTCGGCATGCATGCATGAATCAGGTATGCATGACAGGTATATATGATCAGCAGGATGCTACCACAATTTGTTCTATGTGAGATGCCACTATCTAATTAAGGGTTGATGTATTCAAAATTAATATATTAACTGCACAACTGCCAGAAGATTACAGGCAAGTAGAATGGTAAATCTTTCTACTTCTCAATCTTTTATTTTAAAAAAATAAAAATAAGCAAAACAAGTATCTAATGAGGACAGTGATGGACAGAAATAAATCTCATATATATATATATATATATATATATATATATATATATATATTGTGATAAATCCTTTTTAAGTTTAAACACAAATTTGTATGCACAATTTTGAATACAGTATGTGTATGTGTGTGTGTGTGCTGATGAACATACTATGCTCAAAGCACTGCATAAAGGTCATTAGAACATACCATGTTCTATTTAACGGGTGGTAGGAGTACAGTTTGTCAGTGAGGTAGTAGATGGTGGTGCTGCCTGAATGGTATCCCCCATACACGTAGATTTCTCCAGTCTGTTCACTGTATACACTAGTGTGTCCATAGCCCCCCTTGACAAGAGCACCATTAGTTTCAGTTGTGACATTCCACTCTATGCTTGGTGAATCTGAAATAATGACAGAATCTAAAAAGTCAGTATATCACAACTTCACCTCCCCCCAATGACAGTTTTGCAGAGGGCAATGTTGAATACTCTAACACTACAAAAGGTCTAGAGAATCCCTTAACATTTAAGAACCATATGGGGACTTTGCTTCAAACTTGTGTACTATTTGTTGCAAGCTTAACACAAGCAGTACAAATGTTGTTCACAAAGTGAGCTCCCATGGTAACTTGTATCAATATCCAGATTTCCATTTTAACGGAGATTGAACATTTTTCATTATATGGAATTCTCTGTGCAAAAAAACACCAAATGATATCAACTTAAATGACTTAGACCAATCTAGATCTCTCTTTAAAGAAAAATAATATAAACTGTGAACTCATTTATTATCGTGTGCATTAATTTTCATGGTTGTGAACCAAGTCATTTTTACTGGTACTTATTTTGTGGACTGGGGAGAGAATCTTGTTGTTGTTTGTAAATGACCTGTCTCAACTTTCGCAATATCAAATTCCCTCATCTTTCAACTGATATACACCTGCAGAAATATATCATTTGGCAGCTGCAAAAAATACAAATATCACAGTCAAATCTTGTGACATCCTGGTGACCATCCTTGTGACATAGTGTGTAGGTTCCTGTCATAAAAATAATGTCAATATTTTCTGAACTCGGGATCATTTTATTTCATCAAGGTTGTTCCATTTTAACATACATGGTACCCAGGGAAGGCAGTTTAAAAAAAATATATGCTATGTTACTTTGATTTCACAGGGTTCACATTAAAATGACAAGAAAATTGTAAATTGCATCTATGGGTGAGTACCCCACTTTGAATGTGCCTTACATGTGTCTCATGTATGTTTTATAGAATAGCCCTCAAGATTTATCAAGATATGAACATTCCTTCAATCAAGCAAGGCAGTCTCTTGTCATTTCTCTGGTCTTTTATCTCTCCAAGTTTCCTGACCTAATGGATATGTAAGAACTTTTTTTTAGCATGCAAGAAACATTACAAACTGAACTTTTTTTTGCATTCTGGACTTTTTTCTTACTCTTTACTATTTAAAGTGTTTCAAAATTCTGTCATTCTCAGCAGTTAATAAGGCATTTAGATTTGTAAAAAATGAAAATAAAAATTTATTTAAAAAGCAGAAGTGTTACTAAGAAATAAATGCAACAAGAGTAGAGTAACCTGAGCACATAAGAAACTCAATCTGGTAATTATATAGAACTAAATTTATGTAGAGAATAAATTTGTATTTATATTCAGAATACTTAAATGAAAAAGATTACATTTGAATTTCTAGTGATTCCACTTTGTTAAACTTAATAATAATAATAATAATAATAATAATGAGGACTTTGTATACCACCTAATCTTTAGAAGCTCTAAAAGCTTTACAACATTAGACAACACCTATAAGATAAAAAACATGTAATAATATTAACACAAAAACAAACTCCATGAAATTAGAAAAACATAATTAAAAAAAAACATGCTGAGAATATTTCAGGTAGGAAACATTATTAGGTATTTAAGTTTGTTCTTGCAGTCGAAATAAGTGAGTTTTGAGAGCCCTCTTGAATGTGATCACATTGTCAGAGTTCATTGGGCAATTCATTCCACGTTGCTGGGCTCTGGTATGCAAAAGAACGCTGTCCATATGACTTTGTTTTCATAGTGGGAATAATGAGTATACGATTGACAGAAGAGGAGCATAAATATCTTGCTGGTGTCTACACGAGTGAGATCGGATAGGTATGTTGGACTAGAGTCCGACAGTGAAACACAGCACAGAGAACAAATTTTGTGTTTGATTCTGGATCGAATGGATAGCCAACATAAGGTACAGAGCAGCAGGGAGGTGTGCTCTGATTGTGGTACTCTAAGTATGATCCAAGCAGCTGTGTTTTGAACTTTTTGAAGTTTCTGGAGTAGATATTGAGATGAACCAGACAGAACTGAGTTACAATAGTCCAGTCTTGAAAGTACTAATGAACACACAAGTATTTTAGTGGCATCAACTGAAAGATATTTGCGAACTGAGCTGATGCGTCTCAGCTCAAGATATGCAGCCTTGTATATGTTCATGACATGTTGGTGCAATGTGAGAGTACTGTCCAGAGTAACACCAAGGTTTTGTACTGATTGTGTGAATTTAATGTCGGTGTTGCTGATATTTATTGTTTGAGGTAAAGGATGTGATTGAGAAAGTCTTTGTGTTGTGATCAGAATGGCCTCAGTTTTATCATCATTCATCTGCAGCTTGTTACATGTCATCCATGATTTCACATCAGTAATGCACCTCTCTACACCTTGGATGGTAGCATCAACTTCAGTTGGGTGGCTAGATTTGTATATTTGGGTGTCATCAGCGTACAATTGGTGAGACACTGGATGATGATCTATGACACTTGAGAGCAACTGAGTGTACAGAATGAAGAGAACAGGTCCAAGAACAGACCCCTGTGGAGCACCACAACAAAGATCAACTGGGCTGGAGTGTATTCCATTTGCACATACAATTTGTGTCCTGTTGACCAAGTAGGACTTGAACCACAGTAAGGCTGTATCATGAATGCCACATACATGCTGGAGACGGTGAAGTAATATATCATGGTCTATTGTGTCAAATGCTGAAGACAAATCAAGGAGAGTGAGGACTGTAATCTTTCCGCTATCCAATGCAGAGAGAATGTCATTAACTACTTTTAGAAGAGTAGTTTCAGTACTGTGGCAAGGGCGATATGCAGATTGTACATTGCTAAAAAGACTGTTTGAATTTAGATGAGATACAAGCTGGGATAAAACAACCTTTTCTAAGATTTTTGATATGAATGGGAGATTCAGAAACTGGGCGGTAGTTCTTTAAATCGTTATGGTCTAGTGTTTACTCAATAAATACTTGAAGTGTTTACTCCATAAATACTTGAATACATTTTATGAAGTACCTGTACTCTTCACCAGGAAAGTCACAAGTTCTCATTCGATTCCACATCATAATAGCAAATGGGGAAAACCAGTACAATGCAGAAATAACCAAGACAACAATTTTATATGTAAGAGTCATTTACAATCAGCAATAAATGAGAAATTTGACACAACAAATATATTCAATCGGATCTTTAAAGGTCCAGTTCAAGTTATATAGAACAATCAAACTTTATTGAAATGTATAGATTAGGTCTGCAGATCACTTCACAAGACAGGACTGAGTCATCTGAAGAAGATAACAAGACAGTTTTTACATGGAGGTACACACTGTACATGTACATGTATTTTAGGGTGACCTCATTTGGGACAGGTGAAAACTCCTTCCTCATCCTGACAGCAACAATCAAGTTTATTTAGACCTGTAATCTGCAGTACATAATGCAACTGATAGTAAAAATGCCCCAAAAACAGACCCCTGTGGAACACCACAACATAGATCAACTGGGTTGGAGTGTATTCCATTTGCACATACAATCTGCGTCCTGTTGACCAAGTAGGACTTGAACCACAGTAAGGCTGTATCATGAATTCCAAATACATGCTGGAGACGGTGAAGTAATATATCACGGTCTATTGTGTCAAATGCTACAGACAAATCAAGGAGGGTGAGGACTGTAATCTTTCCGCTATCCAACGCAGAGAGAATGTCATTAACTACTTTTAGAAGAGTAGTTTCAGTACTGTGGCAAGGGCGATATGCAGATTGTACATTGCTAGAAAGACTGTTTGAATTTAGATGAGATACAAGCTGGGATAGAACAACCTCTTCTAAGATTTTTTATATGAATGGGAGATTAGAAACTGGGCGGTAGTTCTTCAAATCGTTATGGTCTAGTGTTGGTTTCTTCATTTCTTCAGCAAAGGCTTTACAATGGCAGTTTTGAAAAATGATGGGAATTCCCCGGAGGAGAGAGAGGTATTAATAACATCAGTTAGTGAAGGCAATACTGGATCTAAGCACTCAAGCAGCAGTGATGTTGGAAATGGATTAAGTTCACATAACTTTGGTGCACTCTTCATCAGGATTGTACGTATGAAATCCATAGAGACAGGTTCAAATGCTGCTAATGGTTGTCGCTCAAATTCTGTATCCCAACTTTATGGTGACGACGAGTCAATTGAAATTGTGGTTTCAAGCTTATCTCTAATGGTTTGTACTTTATCACGGAAGAAATTTGCAAACATGTCCGAAAGGTCGACTGGAGAGAATGTAGTTGGAAGTGGTGTTTTGTTCCTTGACATTAGCTTGTTAGTAATCTTGAAGAGCTGTTTGCAGCTGGAACTTTCCATGATCTTAGTAGTGTAGTGGGCTGATTTCGCTGCATGGACCATATTTGTGACATTCTTCTTAGCGGCTTCATAGATTTGCTTATGAATAGTGAGTCTGGTGGAAAGCCAGAGCCTCTCAGCTTGACGGCGGTCTCTTTTAGCAGAGCAAAGCTGATCCCTAACACTGCTATACCATGAAGAACACTTTTGAATTGATACTCTGCACTTGGTAGCTGGGGCATGTTTGTCAAGCAATGAACGCAGATAGTTATTGAGTTGTTCTGCTGTAGGAGGTAAGCAAGTTGTTAGGTTAGCTTGGATGTCGTGCATTACTTTGGTTCTATTTATCATACGGAGGTTTCTCTTAGTAGCAGATAAAGGTGGAGGGTTAGGGACTGATGCGTCAAGATTGCATATAATGCAGAGGTGATCTAATGCAAGGTCATGGGATACCAGGGAGGACCACAGAATGTTATCATCAGGTCTGTGAAGAATCCAGTCTGAAATGTGACCATGTTTATGGGTGGGTTGGTTAACTGACTATTTGAGGTTGAAAATATTAATGGAATCTATGAGTTTTGATGTATTTGAGTTTCCAGGTTGCCACCTATCGAATTTCCATAGTCCAGGAGATTCGGAAACTGCTCCAAAAAGAGAGAGTCAGCCAGCTTGTTTATTCTACTAGGAGGAAGGTGGTATAGGCAGAAAAAAATGAACTGACCGTTGCTCTAATACTTATCATTACTAGCTTTTTACTACATTTTTTAAAGTGATAAATATTCTTTACTTATGCAACAATTTTGCAAGGAAAACTTTATGCTTCATTTGAAGAAAAAAACAACTACAATATAACAGCTAATGAAATACAGTTTGTGTATGAATCAACATATCAGCACATCCTGGTACTCTAAACATAAATTTCATGATAAAAATTACTAATATATGGCACAAGTGTATGAAAGACAGTTTAACCTTGATAAATACTGTTTCAAAAATTTATGAATTTGTATTAATCATTCCACCCTATTTTCTTTGAGGTAACCAGTGAAACTGCATCAATTAATAGCAAGCACTGCTTGAACATGTGTAACAAGTTCTTGAGAAAAGTGTGCATGTGTGAAACAAAACTGCTGAAAGATATATCCATAGAAAGTTGGAAAATGTTGGCACTGGAAGTACAATTAGCCTCTGCAATTATCTTCCAATGTTATGCACATGCACAATACCAAAATTAAAAAAGATGAACAAATGTTTGTTATGTTCTTCATTAATTATTTTTGTAGTCATAGGGCTTATTCACTGACAAATATATCTGCCACTATGCTGGAAACCTATGTTTTTAATTGCAGTAAGAATGACTAGCATGGTTACAGCGTAACAGTTTTTATACTGGTAGGAAACTGGTACTGCCATCGCACTTGTTATCTATTTTGTTTTAGCGTAGTAAGTAGATTCCAGGGTAAATAAACCATAATGTAAAAGAGTGCATGGAGTGTAGTACAAGTCTTTGAACACAAATGTTAGACATTAGGTACAGTATCTTGCCTACCTTAAAGACCTGTATATCAACAATAAACCACTGAATAGTAAATACACTTTATCATGGCATAAAGTTATAGAATTTTTCTCATGATCATTGAGCAATCATTCCAGAGTCTAAACAGTTTTAAGATCTTGGTAATTTGTACAAGTATAACAATGCATGATATTCATCCAAGTAGTACTAAGCTGTCTCTCTTAAGCAATGAAACCCTCATATCTAAACTTAACAATCCCTGTGTTGAAGTATGGCTAACATAAATCTGAATGGTCATATTCATATATATATATTTCTTGTTGGACTAGTAGTTTTCATATTTTTAATAGTACAATAACCAAAAGCAAATCCTGATATGCATTTGAAACAGTTGTGGGACTAGTGGAGATTTGGTGGGATTAACAAAGTTCTAAGACTACTTGTTCTTCTGACTACATGGAAATGTATGTTAAATTCTGTTCTTGCAAATCATACTCTTTTCCAAATACCATTTCCCATTGTTCACAGATTATTTTTGACCATGACATATATTTTGATTTGCTCCAAGAATGGTTTCTATTGAATTTACAATTGTGATCATGTTGTGATAAGTAAACATTTGCTTCTTAAACTAGGAATTACTGCCTCATTACAAGGATGGACGAGTGGTATAAAGTGCTTGCCTTTACCAATCACTGCATCTTAGGTCTGTCAGTGTGGGTATGTGAAAAAGCTTGCCAGTAGCTTCCAGTGGGTTGGTGGTTCTTATAGGGTTTTCCATGGTTCTTCCCCCCACCAGTTATACTGGTCACCATGTATAGCCTATCATGTGCTGAGAAATGGTGTTAAAGCCTAAACAACTCATTACAGAGTTTGTAAATCAACATGAACATTTTTATCCAATTACTAAAAATTACTTAAATCTTGTTTAATTAAAAACACTTAGTTGTTATTGTTGTGGGGTTTAATGCCATTTTTCAGCACACGATAGGATATGCATGGCAGCCAGTATTAATGGTGGAGGACAAACCCGGGAAGAACCACCAACCCACAAGAAGCTACTGGCAAGCTTTCTCACATACCCACATTGGCAGAATCCTAGACTCGAACCCACGCAGACAGAGGTGAGATGGCAGTGATCCGTAACAGGGATTGCTTTCGACCACTCTGCCACTCAGGGCCCCAAAAATACTTAGTAAAATTATTACTAAGTAATAACATTTTAGTTTGAAAAATTATTAATAAGTAATATTTTACTTTGTAAAATATTTACCAAGTAATATTTTACTTAGAAAAATTAGTTCTTAAATAAAATATTCACTTGTCTTCTACTTGCAATTACTACTGATCAATTTGACAAACATTTTTAGGTTAAGAAAATTTAGGTAGCCACTAGTAAGTAATGCATTGATCTACCAGCTGTCAAACTTGGGACGAGTTTAAAATACTTACTGAGGTTGACCTCCTGAATTATGTTCATATAGCCATATCTGGGACTATGACCAAATATTATGTACATCATATGTCCCACCACAACAGCTGTATGTCCAGCCACAGCTATGCTCTGATTCGGCTTTTTATATTCCCATTTCCGCTCTGCAATTCTGTATATCCACAAATCGTTCTGAACTATTCTATTGCTGACACCACCATATATATATAGTGAACCCTGAAATAGATATTTACCAGTTGTTTATGTAACACACAACACTAGGATGGTTCAATTAACTATTTCCCATATTAACATTGTATACAAAATAAAATTTGACCTTCCAAGGACAGATCAGCAGCATATGAATTTGAATTGTGAGCAACAACATACATTATACAATGTTAATACTGAGAAAATTCAAGACTATTTTATTCTTTGTAACTCCTCAGAAAGAAAAGTACTTGTTGGTTCACTGGTTCAGATAATCACCAAGTCTTTTTGGTGTCTGGTTTATATACACATGCCTCCAGTGCTTTTGGGGTTATGTGACATAAGCAACCCCATTTATGGTGTGCTACATTATCTTAATCTTATGTCTGCAGTTGGTGCATTATATCAGAATGACATTCATTTTGAATACATCCAGGATTCAAATGACATTACTATTTAATCTATTTGCATGTGCATTAAAAGCTATCTCTGATGAAAAAAGTTTATCTCTGAGGAGAGATACTAATTACATCCCTTTTCATTAGGGTCAGGGTTCATTCAATATTAAAAAACTTGTCAGTAAAGGTTGACAAAGTTTCAGTTTATATGTTACTAATAATACCCACATGAAGTTTCTTTTCACTTCCTAATCATCACCAGCCGCTTGTATAATCCATCAGTACTTTTGTTTCTTTTGAGCAACTTGTTAATCCAGATAGTGTTTAAGTGTGTAAAATGATGTTTCTAAGCTGTACTATAAAAACCAGCAAACAGAGTCAGTCCTCTGTTCCAATATATGAAAGAAGTCAATTAGTAGTGAAAATGTAGTTTTGGGGAGGAAGAGGGTAAAAGTAATCTCAGTTATGTCTCTATTGTTTAGCTTATCCTTTCTAAAATGGAAAATACAGATGCACCATCCTCCTGTTCCAGAAATTCTTTAATTCTCATAAATGAAAGGTCTATCTTAAACAGTCAAAGAATGGCTCTCTTTAAAACAATTGAAATCCATTTAGTGATAGTGGATGCATAAGCAATGGAACTGTCCTTTAAGGGAAGGAGAAACCTTAACCCCATTTGATCCTTCTGCATTTTTAATATGCTAAACTGAACCTAAGTGCCATACATGGGCAAAGGAGTCCATTCTGAGCATTCCCAGTGCAGATGCAAATGCAGATCTCTGTTGGAGATGGTACTACTGAGGGAAGTTTGTTTCTTCTCTCTTAAAAACACCTAGCTGACATAAAAGGGCAACAGAGTTGTACATCTAACTGAACAGTATAAATTCCTCTTCCAGGGCTGTACCAAAAAGCTAAACTGATTATATGACCAGGTGAGTTAATTACAGATTTTCAAAACGAAATGTTACGCATTTCTTACATTATATGCAATCATGGAGTGCCCATATAGATCTTTTGGATAATTTTCATATCGTGACTCTGCAATGTCATGGCCCCATTCTGATGTATTGAAATTGTACCTGAAATTAGAACAAAGATATTCAACTTGATATATGCAAAGAAATTACACCATACCAGACTTGTCTCTATTTCTGTTTCCTCAATCACATTACACATGTCATCCCAGCAGACTAACACCCACCTATCAACCACCCAATATAGCAACTATGATACAAATGTACAAATTCAGCAAATGTACTGTCTTCCTTGTTTTCCCCAACAATCCTGAGCTTTAAGCTTTAATTTTTTTCATTGATCTGAGTGTTCTTTGAAAATTTATATGTAAAGTCGCATTTATCAATTACCGCTACCCCTGCAAACTGCCACCACCCCTACGTCATCCCCTTTAGGATGATTATGTTTTACCAGTGAGTATATTTCCATACATACTGCCTCTCCCCCCACGATTAAAATCAAAGTGGTGGCATCTAAAAACATTGTTCACAGTATGCATGAGGTTGCAAGTTAATGAGGTAGACTAAAACTGACATTAACAGTCATGGTTGGGGGTTGTAGGTAGGAATTTTGATTGTGGTATTATATCATGTCTAATTGTGTGAATTCATCATAGTAGTTTTAAAATGGTAGGATACATTCTCCAAGCTATGAACTGAAGTACTTATGAAAATGTTATTTATAACCATGACAATTAATACCAACAAAAATAAATGACTTCACACAACATCTTTTTATGTGAATATTATTAAAAAAGTACAGAAACGTTTAAAAATATGACTACACAGATGTAATTCAAGTAGATCATAAAATGATAGGTACAGCTTCCCTTGTAGAAAGTGTTCCATTTATACAGCCAGTGGATGTAAATGCAACAACTAAACTTACTTGATTTGCATGTATAAACTGCCAAAAATGAATGCTACATTGAATTATTCTTCAAACTGACAATTTGATACATGTAAATAAACCGATGCTACATATTAACAGATGCTAAAGTCTGCTCAACGCTGTTTCTACTAGTAACAGGAATCAATACATAGCATTGCAATGGCTGAGGACATTACACCTGGATAATAAAGAAAAGAAGAAATGAAAAGAATTAAAACAAACGAGATTGGTTGTTGTTGTAGGAATTAACGCCATTTTCAGCACAAGATTGGCTATACATGGCGGCCAGTATAATTGGTGGAGGAAGAACCCTGGAAAACCCAGGGAAGAACCACCAACCCAAGAGAAGCTACCGGTAGGCTTTCTCACTTATCCACGTTAGCCGAGCCTTTGACTCGAACCCACGCAGGCAGAGGTGAGATGGCAGTGATCCGGAACGGTGAGCGCTTTAGACCACTTGGCCACTCTGGGCCCCCAAATGAGATTGGGTGCATAAATGAACAATAAATATATTTAATCAAGCAGGTGCAAAGCTATAGTATTTTCACCCACTCAATGAAATTTATCTATTATTCACTCATAAAAAGCAAATTTTCTTTTTTACTTTTATGCTCAGATATGTTTGCAGGTTTAAGCAAATAACAGGCTATAGTAGTAGTTTTTATGATAATGACAGCTGTTTACCATTTATGTTCTACTGTGTTTTCATACATGCCAACCCCTGGTGAGGAAAAAGTGTAATCCAAGTGGACAAAAAGAGTAATCCGAGCAGAAAAAGTGTAATCAACATATAACATGATAAAAATTCAATAAGCGTATGTACAACATGATTTATTTATCCCTCTGGACTTTTAATATTGATTACTGCTTCAAGTTCTCATACACTTTGAGCTTTAAAAAGCAACAGACTCTCATAATGCATTTCAAAACACTTTGTACCAGCTGAGACTATAAATGTTTTGCACACCAGCAGAGCAATAAGTGCTGGGTTATTACAGAGCCTGGATCTAAAATCAGTTTTACTTTTGTTAACAATGCTGAACAATCTCTTACAGTCAGCATTAGAGTGGTAAAGAACCAATATTCCTTTCATAACCTGACAAAGAAGAGGACATTTATATCTTCCAGTTATTGTGTCTTTTAGCTTGCAAATAAGATGAAAAACTTGATACTTCAGGAGTTCTCCTTCTAATTTATCAGCAAGCCTTTCCTGCAGCATGGTGCATCATATGACAGAGACAACCTGATATGAAAAATGATGGAGACATTTTTTAAAATATAGAATGCAACCCCTTTATGAATTCCAGTCATCACTGATGCAGCATCAGCTGAAAACCCCATACAGTTCTGCAAACTTGTATTTATTCAAAGCATTATCAAGCAAATAAAAATTGTTTTCTCCAGTGGAATCTACTGTTAATTCTGGTAATGAAAAAAAGAGCACTCTGACTTTGCCCTTTTCATTGTCAAAGTCTCTTATTCAGACTGGGTACAACTTTTTGTCATCATAATCATTAAACAGCCCAATTTTCATGGCTTCTGCAATTTTAAGTGATCTTCTGCTAAACACCTAACAATATTAGATGATTTTGTTCTTGCACAAGCATATTTTCTGCAACTTTGGAATCAGGAAACATCCGTTTGAACAAAGGACCAATGTAGTCTTCTACTGCTAAGGTTAGTCCATGTTCTTTTAAGAACTCGGTATATAATGCCTCTGCTGTAAAAAAAAAAGATGTTACCTTAGTACTGGAGTTAGTAAAACGAGCTAATTCATCGTTTCTTTGTTTTACCATCATGACTAATATTAATATCCTTTCCACACAGCCTGCAAGGGGCATGAAGCTGCTCTAGAATGGAACGCTGTAATATGTAGTTCATGTATTCATCTCTAAATCGATTTTTCATCTTTTCTAATCCATCTGTGAAATTATTTGAAAAACATTTTTGCTCTAACATATGCACTGACTAGAATAAATCCGACTTGACTTTTAGCGCCAAATACCTACAGACTGGTTCTGTACCAGTTATCAATTTGAACAAAGAATCTGTGAGCAAAGATTACAAATTAGAAAACCAGTCTATTCTCTCCTAACTAAGCTATACAGCTGCTATAAATAGAAACTGAGGTCAAACGTTTAAAAGTAAAACCAGCCTACTTCTTGGAAATAGGCTAACTGCTATAAATAGAACATAAAACTGTTAGGAAAGTGCATGCAAGTCTACAGACAAGCGTACTCTTATGTTGTAGTTACACAGAAGCCGTCTTTTATATAATACGGTTTGTGGGATTAATGGGATGTTAATAAAAATGAGAAAACAAATTATTAATTTTTTGGGAGGGAGATATACCAAAAACGCGTAATCCAAATACATCTATACGTAAGGCGTAATTTAGAGGAAAATAGCGTAATGATTATGCCAAAAGCGTAATGGATGGCATGTATGTGTTTTGTGTACATTCACATAAAATATAAGCAGTAACAAACTTCTCTTCCATAATTAAGGCAAGAAAGCATATACTTGAAAAAAAAAAATCGAAGAAACGGTAACATAATTAAGTATCTAACATTAATCAGTGTTTTATCCAATTATTTGCAAATATGACCAGTGAGAGCAAGGGAAGCAACTTAATGGAGTACTTGATGCATGAATACTGATACAGTTCAGTACAGAGTAGTCAGTTACAAAGTTTGTGGTGAATTTCCTGAATTGACACTCATAGGTCTGGTCATAGATAACCAGAAACTTGCAACGAAATCACAGTATCAATATTTTACTATTAAACAGAACAATAATAAAACAAAAATCAGTTTTGATGTTAACCATTCTTGCTTGGCAAATTAAATGTCCCTAGTTTGAAAAAAGAAAATCTTATTTTGTTATAATATCAACAATAACACCCAAATATATCCACATTCATATGCAAAAAAGCAGTGAAGTTAAGACACATGAATTCGTGTAGCAATCTTCGAGTCCGGGAATATTTGTTAGAACAAATGTTTAGCATGGTCTCCAGCTGATAAAGATAGATTGTGTTCAACAGGAAAACTCACAAACAATGCTTCAGTGTTGGTAGCTGGCAGGTCTTCCATCAAGAGCTGAAATCTGCTGCGAGTTCTTAATTTTCCCAACCACTATGTGCTTTATGCTACCAATGTGCTTCCTCACATCATCTCTGCCGCCATGCCCAATGCTAAAATTTGTGGCACACTGCGTGCAAAAAGCATGATGTATATCAGTGTTTGATGGCAGAATGCACGGCCAATTTTTGGTATATTCCAAACTAAACTTCACTTTCTGTGCAATACATTTCGTTTTCCTTGCTGGTGAAGACATTTTCAAGATGCGGTGCCGAATGTTAAGTGTTTGTGGCGCATGTGCAGAACTAAATTCCAGTTAGGCCCCAGTTTCTCTCAAAAGCATGTGTAAAACTAATCTTATACAGATTAAAATACAGTAAAATGCTTGCTACTGGGCCAACTGTATCAATCAGCTATAGGTCCACTAATATCACTTAACGGGAAATTGGTTATTTTATTAGAGATTTAAAATAATTGAGAACTGGGGTATTCGTGATTTTGTTGCATGTGGCATCGATTCGTGAATCGCTGAAAAAGTCGTGAATGTCATGCCAAATCGTGAGGATTGGCAGCTATGTATCAATCCAATTCAACAGTATCAAACAAAATTTTACAATACACAAAGGTCATGTGAATGGTAAGTGTATTATTATAGTTTCAATATTTAAATTACCACACAAGGAAACTTTTATTTTTATCCACTTTCTCAAAGAAATATCCCCCAGCTATCCAGAGGTAATTGCCGATAACAACAGAAGCTGCTGAAGCTCTCCCTGGAGGTGGATTTTTGGCCTGAATTTCAACCCAAGCTTCATTACCAAGAGTTGAACTACAGTCCACACCTAGAATGAATTTCAAGAAAAGTCAGTTACAAGTTTATAATTCATGTTATTGCTGGGCTCCTTTATCAACTATTTTAAGATAAAATAATATGAAGCTATATAAAAGTTGATGCAACTCACTAATTGGCAAATAAATAGGCTTTGTAACATCTAAAAAATAGATGAAATGTTTCTTTTCATGCATACCAGATATATTTCATGGCATGGTACACAAAAACTGACTCTGAAATGAGTGGAAAAAAACATGAAGAGATGTTTCTGCTATATTAATTTAGGCCACCTAGTGGCTATAATTTTCCCTCATTCCATTCATATACTAGACAGAAACTGCAATGCTAACTTTTTCCTTACTGAAAGACTTTTCTGATGACTGCATCCAATGAAATAAACCATGTTTTAATTACATTCTACATGTTTTTATTAAATTCTATGCTTTTCTATATGTAAAGGGAATATACTTCTTTAATAGTGTTCAATATTCTAGTCTGCTGATCTGCATCTACTTGGCAATTATTACATAAAAGATTCCTAACTTTCAGAACAGAACAGACTTTTAATTTACTGTAAAACAGTGTCATATAAACAAAGAGCACTTAATTAAATTAACTCTTCCTAAATAACAAACAAAATTATAATAGGACCAAAATTTATATTATGTTAGATGAATAAACAGATAAATTTGTTTGCTGCAGATACTGTCTCATATTAAGGACCTATGATGAAAAAGCTGAGTTTTTTTAAATAGCAATGAACACAATAACAAGAACAATTACTACTACTACTATTACAGCAAAAGGCAACTTTTCAAAACAAGAACATGTAACTAAGTTTGGTTTACACTATACACAAACTGCTATTTTTTATTCGGCCCTGAACATGTGAAAAATATTGGGCTGAAGAAATATGAAAAATATTTTGCCAATAATTTTCACTCTTAGTTATTTAATAAAACTGATTTAGATCGATCCTGTACATTCCAGCTTTTACACAGTACAAAATTATATGATAGCAAATACACTACTTTTTGCAAAAATTAGTTAAAATTTTATTGTATTCAACATTTTTACAGTAACATTGAACCAACCTTTAAATCCATCTTGACACCTGCATATCCTCTCTGAACTACAAACTCCATGATTACTACAGTTCTTGGGACACAATTCAGTTTCACAATTATACCCTGTCCAACCAGAAAAACAAACACAAGTGGAATTTTCACACATGCCATGTCCTGAACAGTTAGATGGGCAACCACCAATACTGAAATTTAGAATAAGAAAGTTAAATAGAACAAATATAAAGAAATCAATAACAAGAATCAATATTTCTTTGTTTATTTCTCAAACTGCATTAGATGAAAGGATACTAAAACTGTCTTGTGTGTGTGTGTGTCTGCATGTGCATGTGTGTGTGTGAGGGAAATATTTATTGAGAACCTTTTGAAGGCATTATATAAAGTTGCTACAGAAAACGTGATACACATAAAAGAAACAAATAAGAGTTTTATACTTACGTATTACCAACTGTGAAAGTTATGTCACAGCAAATAATAACATGAAATGTATTTTCTAAGATACAGATGCTCATGTCCCCCCTCACTCATATCACACCCTCTCACAATTACAAAAACAAAAAATGCTGGAAGAATGCTTGAAAGTATCTATTAAGATATAAAAGACCACTTAAAATGGATGTGTAATGGATCATAACCAACCAAAGAAAAAACAACAATCATTACAGTGCAACAACGAAACCTGTTTACCTGATGTAAATGATCTTTCAAACATTTAAATGCAATTCATCAAAAGCTGTGGAATTAGCTGAACACAATGGAATTATCACACATGATATATTGAGTTAACACCCGACAAAGGAATAACTCTCGAACATGAGGTGAGCCATGTCATCAGTCACCTGCCTAACAGTAAAATGCAAGCACTGTTGGCTGAGAATCTCGGTCAGAAAGATAATCTCTGCTGAAAGGGGTAGGTTCTATAAGAGTCAATTGCAGCCCCTTATCAGATCCAGATGAAACTTGTATAGACAAAATATGACCCTCTCGAATCCTTAAATATGTATGTGATTCTTTATCCAGATCTGCTTTTAACAAAGGAAATTAACCATTAAATAGCCAATGGTTTTCTTCTCTGCTGTGACACCTATATTCATGGTTTACATACCTATCACACATGTTGCCAAAAAATATATCCTAAATTTTGTATTTCTATGCAATGTGCATAACAGTCAATAAGACTAATAAAACTTGATTTTTGTTTTCAAACACTTTTAAATGTTGTTTTATTTTCAATAGGTTTGGTTGCTTACCTCTTACCCATATTTTCATTTTCATCTAAAATAGTTTGTGCATGCTTATGTTTTGCACTTTCTAGCTGTCAAAATGTTGCCAGACTTGCTCCAGCATGTTATGTTTTTTTTTTTATCATTTTCTTCACAACATAACACTTTGTACATTATTAATAGCAAAACATTCATACTGTATATTGGGAAGAATTACAAAAGTTCAGAATGTCAGAAAGAAAAAAAGAAGTTTTGTTTCTGCATAGTTCCTGGGGAAAAAACTATGTTAGGCAATAAAAAATGTCTCCTGCTGCACTGGTTTTAAATTAGAGTTGGCAGGTGTTTGTTTTAAACATGTATATTTAATGTGACATTTTTTAATTCTTTTTTCTCTAAAAAGTGCTGAGGTTGGCAATGAAAAACAGACGGTTGACCAAATGGATACACATATTTTTTTTTTAAATTTAAAAAAACAAACATTCCTTATGATGACTGATCCTACAAATATATTTCTATGAATTTTATACAAATGAGTACAAAATCCTTTTTCGGTAACCTCAGTATCTGCCCTTTCTTTCTGAGCTCTTTAGTGTATGGAGGTTGCAACAGAAACACTTCTGGTGGGTACTGCCACTGGTCGACATTCACTCATTGCAAAACAGAATGAAGTGATTAAAATTATACTTTGCGCCATGGACAAACTTTCCAATTAAATGCCCTAAATAAATGCGCAATAAAGTAATTTGCGAATAATTGTTAGGCACAATCGATATAATCATATATCAATGGGTATGTGGATAACATGTGCAAATACTTGCAACTGAAAGTTTTAAAAAAATGTAAAAGAAGATAATTTAGGAATAATAAAATAGTGAACACACAATTCATTGGCAATCAACAACAATAACAACACAAACATATAAAAACAAAACACTAATTACAGTTGAACTAAATGCTGAAAGTAGCATTTTACTTAAGTAAGTCAATTATGAACCTTCATTCATGACAATGTTCTATATTATGCAAAACGCTTAGAATTAGCACCTGATAATGAAATTGTTGTTAACCTTCCTTAATTAAACAAATCATTTAAAAATAAAATAATTTCCACTGCATACTTTATTTTCATTGTGTTAAATTGATACTATCCAAAATATTGGCCATGAACATTATTTAATGTAATAGTTTCCGTTTGATGACGACAATTGCATACTTTCTCAAAAGGGCATGTTTCATACAATTATTACTGTCAGTTTTGAAAATTAATTATAAGTAATTATATTTAATACAGATGAATCTGATGACTAAAAATGTCTTTGGATTTTTTCAGGGGAGAAAATTAAAAACAAAAATAATTCCTATTGCTTATTTTATTTCCACTGTGTTCCATTTTTTCATTGCGTATTTAAGTTATTCCTATCTATAATCTACCCTCTGGTGGGGGTAGCAGTCGTACTCCCTTGGGGGTAGCTAGTCCACCTTTGGTCTCCACTTGGCGCTCAACTCTCACCTGTGACTCCAAGAAGCTGTAGCATGCACAGTAACCACACCACGGACAATGGCTTAGACTGGCCGGCCAAACCAGACTGAGAGTAACCAATGGGTTTCAGACCCCCGGTGAGTCAGGGATTGTCACCCATTGCATCTGAAGACTGGAACCGGTGGACAGCGCGGAGGAACCACCAGCTGGTCAACGGGCAGAAAAGCAGACCCAGCAAAGCGATGTGGAGCACTAAGAGCACGGCCAGACACCTAGGTCATCCAATGCATCCAGTCTCTATTCCAGCCATCTTGACTACATCTTGCAACTGGACAAAGTGAAGCCTGGATGAGAGAGTGAGGCTGACACAGTGCAACTCTTCCTCACTTTAATCCAACTCACATGCAAGTCATTTATGTCATCACCCGTGCCCAAGTCTTGCGGCAATGGGCGAGCTGCAACGCAGCAGGTGTGGATGCACTGGCAGCCATAGTGGCGGACCTGCATGCTGGCGGCTCAGGCCATATGGTCGTCTTTCACTGATCTGAAGCAGAAATGGATTTCGGCAGCTGTGTAAGCTACTAAGCAGACATCTTCAGGATAGCGCTGCTTACCTCCATAGCCTGAGGAAGGGGCTAGAAAAGGTGCCCTAAATAAGCCTGCTTCATCTACCCCGACCAGCTTACCGTGGCTGGAGGGAATCCCATTCTTACGGTTGAAAAACAAAGAAAACCTAAAAAGTTCCACTCACTCTTGGTGTGTGGAACATATGCACTCTATTGGATCGTGCAGAGGCTGACATACCAGAGAGAAGAACTACCCTGACTGCAAGAGAACTTGCTCGCTACAAGATAGAGATAGCAGCCCTAAGTGAAACTCACTTGGCCAATGAGGGCCAACTGATTGAAGTTGGAGCTGGTTACACCTTTTTCTGGAGTGGACGTGGCACCCATGAACGTTGGGAGTCTGGAGTTGGATTCGCTGTCAAGTCGAGTTTGGTGAATAAGCTCTCCATCTTACCAAAGGGAATTAATGACCGGCTTATAATGCTGAAGCTTCCTTTACATGGAAAAAAGCAAGCCACACTCATTAGTGCTTATGCACCAAGCATGACCTACTCGGAGGAAGCCAAAGACAAGTTCTACCAGGATCTGGAAACTCTGATTACTTTGGTACCCAAGTCAGACAATCTGATCAGTCTTGGTGATTTTAACATCAGAGTTGGTTTGGACCACATCTCATGGAAGGGAGTTATTGGTAGACATGGAACTGGCAAATGCAACAGTAATGGACATCCACTCTTGAGAAAGTGCACAACATTTGATCTCCTGGTCACAAACACCATCTTCTGTCTGCCTAACCGCAATAAAACAACTTGGATGCACCCAAGGTCTAAGCATTGGTATCAGATTGACTACATCTTAGTTCATACGAATGACAGGCAGGATGTCCGTGTGACCAAGGCCATGTGTGGTGCTGACTGCTGGACAGACCACAGGCTACAGATTTCCAAGATGAATCTTAAAATTCAACCTCCCAGATGCCCACAGGGAATTAAAGTCCCAAAATGACTCAACGTCTCCAGGCTGAAAGTCTGCAACAATGAGCAAGCTCTGTCTGAAGCTCTGACAAGTCAGCTAGAAACCACAGACTCTAATACCAACGATGTAGAGAAATGCTGGATGGCCTTCAAACATCTGGTGTACTCCACTGCATCTGAAGCCCTTGGCATCACTGTGCAAAAGCACCAAGACTGGTTTGACGAGAACTGTGAAGAAATACAGTCCCTGCTAGAGGAGAAGCATCGTCTCCATCATGTATACAATATCGACCCCAAGTCTGCTGCAAAGAAAGATGCCTTCAGCAGAGTCCACTAAGCTGTGCAGAAGAAACTACGTGAGATGCAGGACACATGGCTGAGCTGAAAGGCTGATGATATCCAGTCCTTTGCCGACAGACACGACATGTAGAATTTCTATAGTGCTCTTCATGATGTTTATGGCTCAGTAACATCTAACATCAGGCACAGCCCCACTCTTGAGCTCCGATGGCAGCGCTCTCATAACCAAGAAGAAGATACTGGATCGTTGGGTGGAACACTTTGACAGTATCCTCAACAGACCCTCTTCCATCAACAATGAAGCGATCAACCGTCTACCACAGGTGGAGATCAACGATAGGTTGGCTGACCCTCCAACAGTGCTGGAAACGCACAAGGCCACTGAGCTCCTGTCTAGTGGAAAAGCTCCAGGAGCAGACTCCATCCCAGCTGAGATCTACAAGTCTGGTGGGCCTAAGTTAGTGGGAAGACTAACAGAGATGTTCTGTGGTATGTGGAAGATGAAACGCATACCCCAGGAATTCAAAGATGCATCCATCAACCACCTTTACAAATGCAAAGGCAATCGCCAATCCTGCAAGAACCATAGATGAACCTCTCTACTCTGCATTGCTGGCAAGGTCCTCGTCAGGCTACTGCTGAACAGACTCACAGAACACCTTGATCATGGCCTACTGCCAGCGTGGCTTCAGAAAGGACAGGGGCACCATCGACATGATCTTTGCTGCAAGGCAGTTGCAAGAAAAATGTCTTGAACAAAATGTCCAGCTATATACCACCTTCGTGGACCTGACTAAGGTATTCGACACTGTCAGCAGGGAAGGCATTTGGAAGATCTTGGCCAAATTTGGATGTCCAGAAGTCTTCACTGAAATGGTGAGACAGTTTCATGATGGCATGCTTGCCAGAGTCCACGACCAGGGTAACTATTCCAAACCCTTTGCAGTTACGAATGGTGTGAAATAAGGATGCGTCTTAGCCCCCACTATCTTCAGCCTCATGTTCTCTGCAATGTTGATGGATGCTTTCAAGGACAGCAATGTTGGAGATCTCCGATACCATCTGGATGGGAAGTTGTTCAACCTGAGGAGGCTTAAAGCCAAAACCAAAGTCCAAATTGAGAACATTCGTGACCTGCTGTTTGCAGATGACTGTGCCCTCAACTCCAGCACGGAGGCAGGCATGCAACAGAGCATAAACCTTTTTTCCACAGCGTGCTCCAACTTCGGACTCATCATCTCTACCAGCAAGACCGAGGTTCTGCATCAGCCAGCTCCTGGAGAAGATTACCTGGAACCATCCATCACTGTCAATGGCCATAAGCTCAAAAATGTAGACAGGTTCACAAACCTCGGCAGCACCCTCTCACAAGCAGTCCACATAGACGATGTGGTCAACACTAGGATTGCCAAAGCCAGTATAGCATTTTGTAGACTCCGCTCAAATGTCTGGGATAGGAGAGGCATCAAGCTTGCCACCAAGTCTAAGCAGCGGCTGTTCTCCCCATCCTCCTCTATGCTTGCGAGACATGGACTGTGTATAGCCGCCATGTTAAAAAACTGAATCACTTCCATATGAGCTCTCTGAGGAAACTTCTGAAAATCAAATGGCAGGACAAGGTACCAAACACAGAGGTGGTCACTAAGGCCAGCATGACAAGCTTCCACACCATGCTGTGCAAGGCACAACTCCAATGGGCTGGCCATGTTGTCCGCATGTCGGTAGAACACCTACCTAAGAAGGTCTTTTATGGAGAGCTACAACAAGGAAAAAGATCTCACGGTGGTCAAAAAAAAGTGGTACAAGGACACCCTCAAGGCTTTGCTGAAGAACCTAGGAATTGATAACGATAGCTGGGAGAGTGTCGCTGCTAACCGATCTGCTTTGCGCAGTCAAGTCAATGCTGGTGCGGAAGCCTTTGAGCAGAAAAGACTGGTGGACGCAACTGAAAACGTGATCTGCGCAAATCCAGGAACAGGAGTTCCACAATTCTCAACCAGCAACCTGCACATCCATGTCCCCACTGCAACAGATTCTTCCGGGCCTGGATCGGACTGATCAGCCATCTCTGGACCCACCCCCAGTGAATCGATGACATTAAATGGTCCTCATCGACACCGATGGATGAACATTATCATCATCTATAATCTACTGATCACGTTCCATAATAGCTGGACTGTTTATCAGAGTTATTTTACAAACGATGAGCTGTATATTGTTTTATTTGTTTGCACTTTAAATGCTTTATTAATGAGTTTCCGTATCCCCCATAGTCTTCTTCAGGTGTTGCTCATTGCTATTTGCATTTTATTATTTTACGATGTGTCATACTCACAATGTTCATGAAGCTGGTCCCTTTGCTTTCCTTTCGAGTATAATTCTTTATGACATATACTTTCTTCCTCAGACACTAGGTCTTGTGACTGGTTTCTGTATTATGGTCCTTACATTTTAGTGATCTTGACCAAGCAAATTAGCTTGGAATAGAATCTAAGTGAAATGATGAACCAACAGGAGGTAATTAAAATATTTTAATATCTTTAAAGTTGATCCAAGTCGTTATTATGCTTTAATTAACATTACTACTGACCATAAATTGTTCTGTCTGTCTCTCTTCGTTTGGTTGGTTTAACTTAACATTTACCATCATTCTTCACAAGTCCAGAGACATTGTAGTATTATCTTTTCACGGATTCTTTTTAACCTTATTTTGATACAATGGTAAAAAAAAGAGACAGAAGGCCTTTGTTGTTTTTTTTTATCTTCAATTTTAATTAATAACAATTGTTTTTAGAATCTTATAGTAGGTTTAAGAAACAACAACAATCATCAACAAAGCCTTAAATACATTACATGTGTGTGCCCCATAACCAAGACATTTACCATACTGTCTTGACCTGCAAATTGCAACTTTGTATAAACACTTTAGATAGGTCCCAAGGGAAGTGTAAACATACGGTTATGAAGAAAGATACTGTAGGTTACTTGGTGCAATTTCAGTTTCAATCTTTTTTATCCAGCCAAATTTCTTTTTCTCTCTCACTCCAGATTTCTGCATATTTTGTCCCTTGTGCATGAGATGGTGGAAAAAACGGAAAAAGAAAGGTTTAAGATTAAATTGTGTACCATGTTAAATTCATTTAGAAAACGGGGATTATTATTATGTTTTATCATTTTTTTCACACCTCACTAATAATTAATGTGTGGAAATTCATCACTGATCTATAGGAATAGACCCAACAGCAACACAGTTCCAAGAATGTTTCTGTATGCATATTATTGTGCCATGGGCGGATCACAATTTGATATACCAGTAGTGTGGGTATATCAAATTGCTTTATACCAACACTTTAAAGGCCAAGAACAAACTTAAAGACCTAATAATGTTTCCTACCTTAAATATTCTCAGCATGTTTTTTTATGTTTTCTAATTTCATGGAGTTTGTGTCTGTAATCATATCGTTATATGTTTTTTTTAATCTTACAGGTTTTGTCTAATGTAGTAAAGTGCTTGGAGCTTCTAAAAAATAGGCGCTATACAAAGTCCTCATTATTATTATTATTATGTTATTTTTATTATATATATATATATATAGAGAGAGAGAGAGAGAGAGAGAGAGATTTTCTTCATTTTGTTGCTGTATACATATGTAGTTACCCATTCGTTTCCCCCTTAGTAATTACATACTGTGAGAGGGGCTACAAATTGCTCATGTGTCATGATTAACATAAATACAAAACACATGGCAAAGATGGATTCATTAGTGACAATCGCAGTTATCTTCTTGTCCGGTGGCTTAATTACCTACCAGACATAGTAAATACCTAACATGAGAGGGAGATAACTAGGTTACCGAAATGGTCTATAGCCATAAACTATCCACTATGCGTGGCACCTGCTCAACATATATAGCACAACCAGGGATATCAGTTTTTGATACATTTATTGTCAAGACTGTGAGCGAACAGTTACTTGTTTCTAATTTTGTATGAAATGGTTCCCCTGAATGGATGGAATGAAAAAAAATAAAATAAAGTAAGACAGATTATTACAAGTATATTTGTTCCAGTGTGTAATGCACCCCCTCCTCCCCATTTTATTATCAATATCATTACTGCCTGTGGCATAATCTTTTAGAACTTGTTATTGTTTTTCTAAATACATGGTATTTCTCTCTTAAGCTGTTGTATATTCATTGGTTAATATAATCTGGAAATGGCTCTAGATTTTATGTTTGCAGAAAATTGTGCTATATTATTGTTTTTATATTAAATGATTGGTAGGTTAGAAACATATAAGAAGTATCCAGGCAGTTCATCAAGAAACTATAGGACTAGTTGAACACGGAATTATCATGGTATAGACATTTAATATGGCAAAGGAGCCTAACTGTTTGAAGTATGCACCACAAAATTTTCATAATGATATACACTTATTGGCCTAATGTCAAAAATGTATGCATAGTTTCAGGACAATTCATCCAAAATCATGGGACCAGTTGCACAATACCACACAGGAAAGAATTATGTATATCACACACACACACACACAAATCAAAAAGGTTCATAACTCTGAAAGACAAGCAGAGTGCATGAGGCTAGAGTTGCCTCCAATAAATAAACAATAAGCTAATGTGATATTAACAGGTTTCACAAATCCAGTAGTCTTTATATACTTTTATAAACATAAAGCGAATGTGACAAGCATGCTAAACTTTCTTTTTCCAAAAAAAAATTTAATCAGACTTTCTTCACACTTACCTATATGTTATGTTAAATCCAGACATATTGTATGCAGCATCACTGTAGAAATACACATAGGCTTTCCCTGACTTTGCAACAACCTCTGTAATGTTATTCTTGTCATTTAGCTCTGGCAATACAAGGCCACTAAAAATTGCAAAGAATATTAACCTTATTTGACACATCTAATTAGCACAACCCTTTTTTGGTATCAATCATAAATGTAAGTTAAATCATGATTTCACTCCTCAAATTTTCATATAAATTTGCTATTTATTTCCAACAGTGCAGCCACAGATCTGACTGCAACCTGGACAGGTAGGAAAAACACCCTAACCGATCCCCATGTACTATTATATTATGAAAATATTTAAATCTTAGTAATATAAGTTTCAGGATTCATACTGTTAATATTTAAAACAGGATAACATGAAGTAATTATTTGTTATTCTATGCATGGTGTCATCATCATGGTCATAAGGAAAGTGGTTGATGTTATAATATCATTAGACTGTCTTTTACCTTACACTTTACAATGAAACCTTATCTGATTTGATAACATGAATATTAAAAATAATAACAGCATTCCCAAATGATTAAAATAGTATTCTGTCCATATAATTCCTGCCAAAAATGATCCTTGAAAAAATAATGAAAAAACATTTCTACAAAAAAGAAAGATTATGCCTCAGGTGAAGTTCTACATCCATTATTAACTCATCAAATATTTCTACATTTCATCCCACAAACATATGAAGAGGACTTCTACTTTTGACTTTAACCTATTTTTGAGGTTGCCACCTTATACAATACAATACTATGCAATAATACAACTGTGGTGAGGACAATACATTTTGAAATCTCTACATCCAATTGTCTCTATTTTTGTCTCTATTATGACCAGAGAGAAAAGTACTTTCATTCAATTTACTATCTGAACTATGACAAAGTAAATGTTTCAAGTAAAATTTAATGTCATGTAATGGAATAATGAACATACCTGTAAGCCGATAGAATAGGTGCAAAAACAGAGTCCCCATCAAATATATAGAGGTGATCCCATCCACATTCAGTGGCAAACTGATTTGTCCGTAGTCTTATTGGCCTCTTTCTTTCACCACTATCAATAAGCCACATGCATTTGTTATCCTCTGAATAGTTCCCCCATCCATCCGTAAGAAAACCACTCTCTTCTGTCAAACTAGAAAAATTGTAAATGTAGTCTTGTCTGCAATGTTATGCAGTGATGTCAATGTAGCCTTAAAACCCACTATCAAACAAACCAATGACATGATCTCTGACCTTTTAAATATTCTATTTTAGAGCTATTTGACCTTTATTTTATATGTGTACTAAAAACCATCACAATACATACATGGACACAAGATATATTCTCCTGGAAAACCTGCAACAATCTACAGTTACCTAAAAAAGTTAAATAACAATTAGTCATATGACCTTGACTCTATCATATTTCTAAGGATACTATGTATACAGTGATAAATCTGGTTTTGTCTAGTCACTATGAATATATATGGGAATTTAAAGGTTTTTAAAAATTGAAACTTTAACTGAACCATGTTACCTGGACATTATACCTCCACTACAGTAAAGAATTTCTATATCCCATGGAAAACTTATTCTATGTGATGATAGTTTATCCACAGCATTGTTGATAATACTGCCAGACTGAACGAACTGACCAATTACAACCCAACTAAACTATAAACAACCGCTCTATGGTCTTTTACATGTGACCTCCTTGGCATTCCATTTCTAAGATGTTCCTTCCCCGTCGTGCATTTGTGGGCAATGTCGCACAAAAAACTACTAATGCAAACAGCATATATGGCCCTTCAAAAAAACTTTGACCAAAATGTTGATGATGGACAGATGGATGCAGTGATCACTACTATGTCTAGCCTTCAGTAACATTCATCAGAGGTGAGACAACAAAATCACTGTTATAAAAGCCATCACATAAAAAGATACAACACTGGACACTTGTCAGGCATGCCCACCCAAACGTCTTAATAATATATACTGTTAGCAATTTTCATACTGTACATGTATTAGGCTGTGCCAATGCCAATGCTTTTTAATCGCACAAAAGAAGTTGCCTACTTGGCAACTATACGGCACATAAGAAATATAACTCAGAAAATAGTGTGTGTGTGTGATTAGGATTTTTAACATAGCTTTAACAATGTTTCAGTCATATCGCTATGATGTCTGCATTGTGGCAGTTTATAGTGATGTCTAGCACTGGAGCATCATGCCCAGTCACATTATCCTGACACCAAGCCAACCGGTCCTAACACTAACCTCTTAATGCTGAGTGCCTAACGAGGCAGCTGTTAGTACCATTTTTGTAATTCTTTGGTATGACTCGGCTAGGGTTTGAACCCACGACCTCCTGCATCCGAGGCAGAGGCTCTATCCACTAGGCCAACAGTGCGGTGCAGAAAATAGTAAAAGATCACAGTGGATAATTTTAAACTGACTGAATTGAGCACACCCCATGCTGGTTTACTCTAATATTGTGTGTGTCAATTGTCAAAGAAGCAAGAAAAGCAAAAGACAATCAATTTTATTGGGTGAGTGAAAAATCTTACATATTTTGATTGGCTTGGCACCAACTGAAAACATATGGTCAATTATCATGTCTAGAAAATAAAAAGATTAAATCATGAAATCTTCTGGAAACAAAAAAATACTGCTGCATTTATTTCCCAAATAGCATACAGGAAGAAGGAAAAAAATGTAGGCTCAAATGCTCAAAATAAACATGTATGGGTACTTGTAAAGCCTTTTAAAATATGATCGAACCTTCTTTTGCCCCATTTCCATTCCTGAAATGACTTAAGTAAACATGATGCAAATAAACTAAAGTAAAAATGTAACAAAGAATAAACTAATGTATGAGTATGTATAAAGTCAGAAATGCCAACTGTTGTCTAGGATGATGGACGATAGAATAGTTGAGGAGGCTGTCTAAAGGTACATTATGTTTTTACATGTGTGGTACCTGATGCAAACTAAGGGTTACAACAGCTCTCATCTACTCATGGTTCCAAGAACCATCCAAACCTCAGTAGCCATTGGGCAACCTACTTAAAAATGTTATTGCTCATTTTAAAACTTCACCAAGCCCTAACAATTTGAACATCTTTGTCATTCTGAGTACAGAAATCAGTTGCAAAGGAAACTAATATCAAATAACTAACATTAACAGCCTGAGTTAAGACAAATTCTAAAAAAACTTTGTCATTTTTAATAGTATACTTAGTTCAGAAAAAATGAACTAATAACACTCATCATCTACTTCAACCTCAAGCCATTCAAATTCACTGAGAAACGGTCTTTACCTTATTTTCTTCCAATGATAAATTATGTTCATAAAACCTTAGTCATATCTTTTTTATGGGATTTCGAGTGATAGTCATTTTTATTACAGACCAAATTTTCCACAATGGCCCATATGTGTGCATTTTTCTCGATCTATACGATTCACAGAGGCCAAATGAACAGGTCATAAATTAAACCTGGCACTTGTGTTCTGCAAGCCAAGCTTGTCATATCTGAACAATGTAGCAATTTCACAGTTGAAAAATATATGTATCTATAAGAATTTAACAACCTGTCAGTGTATTAATAGCTATGGTGCCAGTTAAAAGTTAAGTTCTAAAAATGTGAATATACAGACTGGATAAAACTTTACAAAGATAAACCCATCCAAATGAAGATAAACACGAAATGCTAAAAGACAAAATGTAACTGGTAAAGTTGTTAAAATTCTGTAAAAGTTATATAAACGAAGGCTAAAGGTACAAAATAAAAATCTGAATTATTAGTCACAAATGTCACCAGTATTATCATAATTTGAAGAATTGCTACTTCATAAAAGTGAGCTAAACATTAACTTGGTTTTGATTGATAACCCATGCTTTAAATAAAGGAATCTAGTATGCAATGAAACATTGTCATTTTTCTCTCTTTTTATCAAAAGTGTACAATGTTAGGCTTACAAGTCCTATGGAACTGCCATGTCATAAATAATAATAATAATAATAATAATAATAATGAGGACTTTGTATAGCGCCTAATCTTTAGAAGCTCTAAGCGCTTTACAACATTAGACAACACCTATAAGATAAAACACATATAATAATATTATTACAAAAACAAACACCATGAAATTAGAAAAAGATTAAAAAATAAAAAACATGCTGAGAATATTTCAGGTAGGAAACATTATTAGGTTTGTTCTTGCAGTCGAAATAAGTGAGTTTTGAGAGCACTCTTGAATGTGATCACTGTGTCTTTGTGTCTAAGTTCAGTGGGCAATTCATTCCACGTTGCTGGGCCCTGGTATGCAAAAGAACGCTGTCCATATGACTTTGTTTTCATAGTTGGAATAATGAGTATAGGATCGTCAGAAGAGGAGCCTAAGTATCTTGCTGGTGTCTACACATGGGTGAGGTCGGATAGGTATGTTGGACTAGAGTCCGACAGTGAAACGTAGCAGAGAGAACAAATTTTGTGTTTGATTCTGGATTGAATGGATAGCCAGTGTAAGGTACAGAGCAGCGGGGAGGTGTGCTCTGATCGTAGTACTCTAAGTATGATCCAAGCAGCTGTGTTTTGAACTTTCTGAAGTTTCTGGAGTAGATACTGAGATGAACCAGACAGAATTGAGTTACAATAGTCCAGTCTTGAAAGTACTAATGAACAAACAAGTGTTTTAGTGGCATCAACTGAAAGATATTTGCGAATTGAGCTGATGCGTCTCAGCTCAAGATATGCAGCCTTGCATATGTTCATGACTTGTTGGTGCAATGTGAGAGTACTGTCCAGAGTAACACCTAGATTTCGTAATGATTGTGTGAATTTAATGTTGGCATTGCTGATATTTATTGTTTGATGTAAAGGATGTGAATAAGAAAGTCTTTTTGTTGTGATCAGAATGGCCTCAGTTTTATCATCATTCATCTGCAGCTTGTTACATGTCATCCATGACTTCACGTCAGAAATGCATCTATCTCTACACCTTGGATGATAGCATCAACTTCAGTTGGGTGGCTAGATTTGTATATTTGGGTGTCATCAGCGTACAATTGGTGAGACACTGGATGATGATCTATGACACTTGAGAGCGGCTGTGTGTACAGAATGAAGAGAACAGGTCCAAGAACAGACCCCTGTGGAGCACCACAACAAAGATCAACTGGGCTGGAGTGTATTCCATTTGCGCATACAATTTGTCCTGTTGACCAAGTAGGACTTGAACCGCAGTAAGGCTGTATCATGAATGCCACATACATGCTGGAGACGGTGAAGTAATATATCATGGTCTATTGTGTCAAATGCTGCAGACAAATCAAGGAGGGGGAGGACTGTAATCTTTCCGCTATCCAAGGCAGAGAGAATGTCATTAACTACTTTTAGAAGACTAGTTTCAGTACTGTGGCAAGGGTGATATGCAGATTGTACATTGCTAAAAAGACTTTGAATTTAGATGAGATAAAGCTGGGATAAAACAACCTTTTCTAAGATTTTTGATATGAATGGGAGATTTAGAAACTGGGCGGTAGTTCTTTAAATCGTTATGGTCTGGTGTTTACTCAATAAATACTTGAATACATTTTATGAAGTACCTGTACTCTTCACCAGGAAAGTCACAAGTTCTCATTCTATTCCACATCATAATAGCAAACGGGGAAAACCAGTACAATGCAGAAATAACCAAAACAACAATTTTATATGTAAGAGTCATTTACAATCAGCAATAAATGAGAAATTTAACACAACAAATGTATTCAATCAGATCTTTAAAGGTCCAGTTCAAGTTATATAGAACAATCAAACTTTATTGAAATGTATAGATTAGGTCTGCAGATCACTTCACAAGACAGGACTGAGTCATCTGAAGAAGATAACAAGACAGCTTTTACATGGAGGTACACACTGTACATCTACATGTATTTTAGGGTGACCTCATTTGGGAGAGGAGAAAACTCCTTCCTCATCCTGACAGCAACAATCAAGTTTATTTAGACCTGTAATCTGCAGTACATAATGCAACTGATAGTAAAAATGCTCAAAACAAAGAACGAAATGACCGTTTATTAAAAACAACTTAACATTTACATATTTATAAGTGTATTCCCTAGGGGTGTTAGACTGAGAGTCAAAAATCCCTTTGGTGCCAGAAAAAAAGTTTAAAAAAAAAAAATTGGTATCAAAACTGGGGGTCAAACAAAAAAGGTAGGGTCTCTGAAGCACAAATGAGGGTAAAGGGAAACACTGATTTATTATTTAAGTTAAATGATGTACTTTTATCATTCAAAATACACAGGAAAAGACAGCCTGTCACAGCACAAAATATTCCTCCATAAAGAAATAACAGACTGGTTCATTGCATTTAGGTCTATACAAATCCCAAAGGGGTATGCTGAAACTATATTTAAGGTTGATCATAACAATTTCATACAATTGAAATGAGTAACTGAATATTCAAAAATGTTCTGACGGAAAATGATACTGAAATAGAAACAAACAATGCAAAATGTAAACTATGCAACACTGAATTAGTTTACATTGGAATACCTTCAAACCTGCAAAATCACCTGAAATTCAACCTCCAAGTGACAAGATAATCATAATATCAAAATTCTAAATAGTTACACTGCTCACAACATCATCATTTATTCATTTATACTGTCATATAGACATTCTTGAAAGACAACCTATACAGAAAGGTGATGACGTACAGAGTATAGAATATTATCATGAATTTAAGACTCTTCCTATCAATCAACATCAGATCTGCATGCCATTACCACCCCCACCCCCATCCATGTCCCCAATTTTCTTTCCCTGAAAAGTTAAGTCAAATATATTTCCACATTCAAGCTTCATATTATGCATATCGAAAATAAATAACTGCTTAAAATATAACAATCACTTTTTTATTTTCTTAGAAGTCAGTAAGGCATCTATGTCGACTGCATACAGCTAAGATGTATATGGGCCAGCTGACTTTGAATCATTTAGCTTTTCTGTGGTCAAGTTTACCTTCGGTAACAATAAAGTCTGCAAGTGTTTATGTTGCGTATTCATACAAGCCACTGTGATCAGCATATACTGATATTGGGATCATTTCAATGTTCTTTTATATCTTTCTTGTTAGGAATCCGTCTTTACTACTTAAACTCGATGGTCTGCTCCCAAACCTAGTTGATGTAGGGAACTAATTCCTTGGTACCTGGCCCTGCAAGATGTTACATTATACTCTTTATAGATGTCACAATGCCTATTCAGGTACAGTTTATATTTGCAATTTACACTGCAAGTATGAATATGAGTTTCTTATGGCACTGCAGAAACTTTTAATGTAAAATATGGGCATTTTACAGTCAGTCAAAAAGTCAGCCCCTTGTTAATATTTTCAGTATATATGACAAAGCTTTCAAATTTTATTAAATTAAACTGACCATATTAGGTCTGTGTGACACTGATTGTAAATAAGTCACTTGTCAATTGATCGTAAACAAGCCATTCTTCAAAGGATTTTTAAATGTATAATCCCTGCATTTACCTGAATAAGGTAATCAAGTATTTTCCTTTCTTCAGCACTAGAGAAACATTTATAGAAGACAAACTGTTCAGTAACAGCTACACTCTTGATTTTATTTATCCTAAATCATCAAAATAAATTACATGTACTGTGCTAAAGACCTTAAAATGTCAGTTTCATTTATATGACTGAGCGAAGAGTGTTTTCAATGTGGTTTGGCATGTATTTTAGCCATACGACATTCGATCACTAACACTAACCTCTTAATGCTGAGCATCAAGTGAGGCAGCTGTTAGTACCATTTTTGTAAGTCTTTGGTATGATTCGGCTGGGGATCGAACCCATGACCTCCTGCATCCGAGGCAGATGCTCTAACAACTAGGCCACCAAAGCAGTGTGAACAAGTCAAGGTAATTGCCACATGTGACAAATATTTAATAAACTGTCAGCAGAACAAAGAATCTATTCATTTTAGTTTCTAAAATATCATTAAAAAGCAATTAATTACAGAGCATTCATATGTACTTTTAAAATCACCACTTAAAAATATTGTTGAGGTGATTCATATTTAACAATGATGACACTGGTCCATGTGCTCTCCTGTATATCTTTGGAAGTTTGAAATTTTTCGTAAAGTTTTACCTGTAACCAAATACTTTGAAAACAAAGAGCTCTGAGGTGTATGCCAACATGGTCATGTAGGTACGCTTACTCATCTTAAATTAGATATGAATTGTACTAAAATGTAATACAAAAACAGTTTAACCAAAATTTATTCATTTTTCATGTTTTACACCGTAAAGGTCACTGGCCACCCATATTGTACAAACGTGGGATATTAATATGTTATAAACAAAATGCATTTGTTATGTATGCACACCATAAAAATATTTAATTAGACTTAAAACTCTGCTTTTTTAAATGAAAAAATTATTTGGCAATCTCCATAAACAATCGGTAGTTTCTGCATGCTAAAACCAGATATGACGAACATTTGTCCCTTCTATTCAACCTAGCCATTCAAGTGTTTAAATGTCTATGTGATATAGGGTACAATCATGCTTTTGTACAGCAAATATGGTGCACTGTGTTGCATATGAACGTAACCAAAAGAGAGATGATGTGAAAAATGGTTCTTTCTTTTTCTGAAAGACCATGTTTACCAGAAAAAGAATGGATTTAATATGTGGGATTGAATAAGGGAGGGATAGGAAAGTTGTATCATGTATGCCAGAATATAGTGAATTCAGACCAACTCGAAAGACAATTCATCCGAACTTAACAATAGTTTGTACATGTTCTTTTTCTTCAAAAACACAAGTAGATACTACGTAAGATAGTTTGTTTAAATTAATTTTTTTCCTAAAACCTATCTTAATATTCTTTCAAAGGAAATAATCATACTTCGTAACGTAAATATTTATGAGAGAAAACACAAACTGACATATCTTGCTCATTCTAATTAAAATATTTATATATATTATTTTATGCTAAAAAATATATGCATCTGCACAACGACATTCTCAATTGAAGTCTTCCAGTCAAATTATCAATAATCATTTATAAAACAATAATACTTAACAGATAATATTATACAGAATACGTATATATTTTGCTAAGGGTAGAGTACATGAGATATTATAACAAAACAAATATACTTAATTTTAGGTCTCAGGTTGTAACACTGCTGTATACAATACACACTCGATGAGAGAGAGAGAGAGAATAATGTTGAACATTTTGTCAGTGTTTAGTTGCTGCAATATGAAGCTCTTACCAGTTAATTTTATTGTTTTTATTTCTCAAGTTGTCTTAATGTGTGCACGCATAAATTGAAAGCTTGTCATTACTAGTCAATATCTTCAATCATATTTGCTCCATTATTCCGTACAAATTAGAAAGGAAATAATTTTATGTTGAATTTGTGCCCCCCCCCCCACGGTACAAAAGAAATTCAAAAAAATACACTTATTTGAAAATTAAATGAAAGAAATTAACCTTGTATTGTTATATATTCCTTCTTTTTTCATCATGCGAAAATTATTTTTAAAAATATATATATCTACAAATTTCGTATATGTAGCGGATGCTGGTTTGCGTATGCATGTCAAATAACAAAATCACAAATGAGACGAAATTACCAGATTGCTTGAAGGCACCTGCCATTCACGCATGATAAGTTTACAGGATGCAAACTGAACCAGACTGTATAGTATCCAGGTTAAATATAAAACGGTATCTCGCAAATAAAAATCATTATTTTAAAATACATTCACTGTGAGTGCAAATGATCATCTTTTTGCTAGCATGGGTTACAAAAGTATTATTAAAGTTGTTGTTGTTGTTGGATTTAACGCCATTTTTCAGCACAAAATAGGCTATATATGGCGGCCAGTATTAATGGTGGAGGAAGAACCCAGGAAAACTCCAGAAAGAACCACTGACCCACGAGAAGCTACTGGCAAGCTTTCTCACATACCCACATTGGCTGAATCTTAGACTCGAACCGCCGCAGACAGAGGTGAGATGGCAGTGATCCGTAACGAACAAAGCTTTAGACCACTCAGGGTCCCTATTACTAAAGCAAGTTATTGTTGTGTATACTATTTGCCCAGCAAACATCAATTATGATTACATATGGCAAACAAATAGAAGCCAGGGTGATAAACACAACTGGTAGGGAGCAATAAACTCATTGTTTAACTCTTTACCTTCTGCAAGTACTTACTGCCCTACCTACTAATCTTGATAAACAGCCTGCCTTCTAGCAGCTGTTTGTAGGCTGAATCTCACAGCATCATAATGGCTCCCTGAGTGCAAGCTTCTTGAGTTGGTGCACATGCTGTCTACATTTTCTATATCAATCTTGTCCCATGCAAACTTTGTAATTTAATGAAAAATAAAATTTTAAACACTTACCAATGTTGTGTGCCACTCATTTTCACCAACAAGTACATATAATCCACAGGAATCAATGTGTATATTTACATATTTATAATAATAAAAAATATACCTCAATATATGTGTTTATAATATATTATTATGAATTTTACATGAATACAGATATACTAGTTTCATGTCCAGATGGGTAGTTTAAGACTATTTTAAGTAAGATGTTTTGCCAAAGAATGTTCTATATCATTCATATTATGTACAATGTTAAATGTATTTCACGATATCCACCATCTTTGTTTTGGAGGCAATATACGAATTGGAGGCACCTCTGATTTCCACTACGTGGTGTATGCAATCATTATTGAACACCAATAAACGGTTGATATAACTAGTTTTTACGTAGAATAAGTTATGCTCAACAAGAAAAAAATGCACTTACCTTCTCCTGCAAGGATAACGCATAAGGATGGTGCATGTTCTAATTTTCCAGCACCACCAACTTGTCTGGAGGCCAATGTTTACTGTTTATACATGTGACACAAGGATTTTAGTGTCTGATCAAACGTTTGTGATTAAGATTATAATAATATAATTAGCATTTAATGTTTGTTTTGTATCTCAATAATTTAACAATATTTAATATTTATTGAGTCTTAAATACTTGTTAACAATATGTACTATTTTGGCGGAGTGTTACACTGTAGTGCAACCGAAGGTTATAAATACGGGTGTTGCGCAAACCAGTCAGTTTCCTTCAATTGACATCGGGTTTGTATGCAAATGCAATATATAATCGGCTTCCAAAAGTGAATGTTATCATTCTCTAAGTAGAAATTAAGTAGAAATAATCATATTAGAAAATATACATTCATTTCTACAATATAAAAATTAATAGTAAATGTATGTACTAAGGAAAATCAAAGCCAAAGATAAAGTGTTGAGTACTCTTATGTAGGGATATAGGACCTCCATAATGCTATTTCAGTACATTTGTATGACTTTATATTTTTATCGTAAAAGAAATGGTCACCCATTTCGCCTGTTAATTCTTTTATTTGAATCCGTTTGTATTGGGTATTTAATGTTACCCCTATGAATATTATAAAATTATTATAGTAAATTATATTTGATCAACATTATTATTTAATACTAATTGTTGAGACTGCTGGTTATAAGTATATGTGCGTTCTGTTATACTAATTTATTTATTGACTAGGAAGAGAATATGTGAATTCTACTATATTGAACTGTTTACTGACATGTTAAGACTAAAATAAATCCTCTATTTTTCTCATTCAGATTTTATGTTGTTTATATACTTAGATAAATAATTTCCTCACATATAAGTAGATAGTATAAGAAGCCATTATTTCTACAGGGATTTCGTCTGTTATCAGACGACTTACTATGTACTACCAGTACATTATACTATTACAACCAATTCAAAGTCTCAGTTTAAGGATTGCCAAACCATCAAAACAGGAAGAAATTTTCTAAATATAAGGGAGCTTGCGCTGGGAAATTAAACCTGGCATTATATTAGATTACTTTTCTCACCACTATTTTGCACAACAATGTGTCCAATATTTTATTGCAGATTTGGTAATTTTTTATGATACTGCCTGAAGCACGTAAAAAGAAATATATCTCCCTTACATTTTCTTCTAAAATAAATGTTGACCCTGAAACTGCTGTAAATTTGTCCACATTTACCGGTCTCACGTGTACTGACCAGATTTGACTGTCTTGCATTTCATCCTCGGATTCAGATAAATCAGAAATGTCAGGTGTCGAAACAGGACTTATACTAATGTCCAACCCTTCATCTTGAATCTGATTAAAATCAATATCATCACTTTCAAATCCTTCAAAACTTCCAACAGAATCATTGTCGGAATACATGAATGTTGACATTTTGCTTTACTGTCACCACTGACCTCATTTGACCTCATTTTCAGTAGAATATCCCGCTTATATGCTGTAAAACTACTAACAGAATATGTTCATAATTTTATGTAAGGACTATTTCATTGGCTAAATATTTTAAAAAAGAACGGATGTTTGTAATTTCATCCAATACAAAGCTTTAATATAAAACGTGCATATGCATATCTGGGGTTTCCCAACCCTTGGCCGGAAATGCATGTATGAGCCAGCTGGGACAGAGAGTATTATTAGCAGCTTGTATATGCGTCTCGGAATATTTTTATGGTCGCATATATGCGTCAGCATATAGGTAAAGAGTTAGACTTACCGACAGGATATCAAATACATAGGTTATTTTATTACAAAGCAAACCAACTCGGACAATGACTTTGGTATCTTTTATGTGTGCCAATTTTTTCTTATGAAGTCGGCCGACAAAAGAAGTCAGGTTTGGTTCCTTTGGATTCATTAAGTGTGGCGATTTCTTTTTTTATATAATAAAGTCTACCAACATAGGGAAACCAGCGTTGATTCCATTTTACCTGTATTAACAGGAATTTTCAAAATAAATTGAAATTATGTAACAGTTTTTAAAGCAACACAATCTAGTGCGACGTGCACGCAAACTGATATAAGGATGAAAAGTAAATTAGTTTTCATTAGTTTCATCTAAATATTCCCTATCCATAGTTTACAGTGTTTTATTTTCAACAGCAAGAAGCATGTACTTTGTCTTGTATGGATAAATGTACGCCATTTCCGGTTGGCGTTCTCTATAGGTGGGAAATTGTAACTAAGAGGAAGTAAATGCATTTTATACTTCTATTTCGAGTAATGAAATTATTATTTCTTCTTTATGCTTGATAATTTTTTTTGTTCTTTTTGTGCGAGTATAACTACTTTTAATATGTAATGCAAATCTGATGTAAAAAGAAAAATGCAGAAGTATGGCCGGTGACCTTTAAATGTCATGAAATACATCCGGACAAAAAGCACTGATCGCTATGGACTTGTACAATGGTGTCAAGAAAAGAGGATGCTGGGTCTAACCATCACAAATAACGGAAGTAATAACTTTTTGTCAATGTGTTCAACTTTCAATGTCACATCACAATGTGTGATATTCAGTCTGGTTTGTAGCAGATCACACCTTTAGGTGAATGCCATCCAAAAATGTCCATGCACTTCAACATTGGTTTTGCTGGTTGCATTTCTGTGGAGAATGTATATAATGCTCTTCCAGGGCTCTCAACATAGTTTCAGGATGCAGTCCTGGATTCTTCACTCATGTAACTCAGGAGTCCCCAACTTATTTCTGAGAGTCCCTGGCATGAACTTGGGAGACGCACACTTTTAGGTGAGAAAGAAAAATGAAAAACACAGCACTTGCTCTTTATTTTAATAAGTATCAGGCTTTAGCAATGTATAATATTACACTAAAAAGAAAATATATGTTAGCAAACAGAATAAGTTTAAACATTATGCAAGTAAATTTATTTTGATGATTCAGGATAAACAAATACCACAACTACAGGAAAAACACCAACAGTTAGTTTGAATCCCAAGAACAATCATTTATAATGCATTGTATTTTTTCTGCAAATAAAAATGCAACTCCCTTTATTACTTAAAGCACATTATCAATTATTCTACATTTAGCCTATACTCTCCATCAGTCTGGTTCCAATAGGTTTATGTTATATTAGGACAGAATGCACAAATGTACTGATTTTTTAAATCTTGAAATAATAGTAATAATAATAACAACAACAATAATAATAATAATAATAATAACTATTATTACTACTGCTAATCTTGAATTCTTTAAAAGCTAAATATTTATAATTTGCTTGGATAACACATTCATCTTTGCTTTTGTAATTAAGCAACTATGCCAATCCAGACCTTCAATTACATCATACTGGTGACATTCAATTGACCTATTGCCAGTTGTCAATCATTCTGCTCGATAGACCAATCAGAGAGCGCTATTATACACACCTCCAGGCACTGTTTACATCCGCCATTTTCCTCCAACAAGCTGCTTCTGTCGATATCGACTTGGCTATTGTATATATTTACAAATTTCGCAACGGTTTGGCAATTTTTCGATTCACAATGAAGAGGTGTCAATGGGGGCTTTGCAATTCTGATAGTTGTTATCCAGATTGTCAAAATGGAGGAGTTCAGTTTATTCCCTTTCCCAAAACCAAGACGTAACTGAATAGCAGAGAACTCGTCCCATGGATATACAATTTATCAAATTTGCAATTTTTCAACTTTTCCATTTGATCAACTCCGCTTCTGTACTTAACAAAAAATATGTGTTATCTGTCCCTTTTGCTCTTCAAATCATTAGATGCATTTTAATAATATTGTAAAAAAATATGTTGGTTTTCGCTTATTTTAATAATATTTGTAGAGATAGTATTATCACTATTTTTTATTACATTTACATCTAAAAATGAAACATGAGTACTAGATGCAGTATAAGTAAATTTAAACAACGGGTAAAAATGATTTAGGCGATCAATAATTTTTTTTCAGTTCTTTAGTTGAATGCTTCCAGATCATAAATGTCATCTAAAAATCTGAACCAAACAGATGGATTAAACTTTTCGTTTTGAATAAAATCCTTTTCTAATTCACCCATGCAAGGGAAGAGTATATAGGAGCCATATTAATACCCATTATCTGTATGTAATTCGTATTTATTTATTAAATTGAAAATAATTATTTTCCAAGATAAATTTTTATTATTTTACAAATATCTTCGCTAGATAGTGTGCTATTATTAGGATTGTTATCAAGAAAATATTTGCATGCTTCAATACCATCTGCATGTGGAATGTTGGTATATAGTGATGTTACATCTAATGATACCAGGATTGAAATTATCAGATAGATGTGAAATAGACTTCAACTTTTAATGAAAGTAGTTGTATCTTTAATGTATGAAGGAAGTGATTTCATTAAAGGTTGTAAAACACTATCAATAAATTTGGATAGGTTTTCAGAATATGAATTACAACCTGATATAATGGGTCGTCCTGGAAAATTTAAAGGTAAATTATGGTCAGGATTTGTACGAGTTTTGGGTAATATGTAGAATTGATGTGTACGTATGTTAAGAGGGAAAGTATCAAATTCCTCACATATGGAATTATTATTTTTAGCGATCTCATTAATGCATGTTGAAATATTTTATTTAACTTCTAACTGCATTCAACTTCTTTAACATGATAATCTTGTTTCACAATAATAATAGTGTTTGACTTATCCTTTTTAATCACTATACTGTCGTCATTCATTAGATTATATACAGACTTAATTTCGTCCTTATAAATATTACTATGTTATTACTTTAATTTAGTTAGTATCTCTTTTGTGATCGCTTATATATAAAAATATAAATATGTATCATGTAAAAGATGACTTAATTCTGTTATAAAAAGGTTATTTGGGTGACAAGTTTTGTGATGACTTTTCCAACCAATTGGGGCGACTTCTCCAACCACTCTGGGGCTACTTCTCCAGATATGTGGGGGCGAGTTCTCCACGGGGCGAGTTCTCCGCATACCAACGTAACTTAGAAAAGTGCAAGCGATGGATAAATGCTCTCACTTTCTGTCTCAGTGTTGTTTCATATGGCAAATATTGCTCACCAATATCGTCTTGTATATCTTTTAATGTTATCACGCCCGCCATTTTCACAGAATGTTTGTCGGAGGTTAAGAGGTTGTCAAGTCACCTGTTCGGTAGGTGGAGCGATCTACCTTCTGGCGTAAGGTCAATTACAATCACACAGTGTAATTGTAATTAATTACTCAATTACACCAATTACGCTGTAACCAAACCCAAGTTGGACCCAGGCTGACTTCCTTTAAAATGGTATTTACATCATACATCTGATAGAATCAGATGTATGTTTATGGGCAACTAAATAAATGCTGATATCCCATCAAGCAATAACTGATTCCTCTGTCATAAATGTATCAGATAATCTCAAAACAGTGCTGAAGAAGAAAAAAAAAAAAGCCCAATGCCCTTCCAACTCCAGATAGGGCCCCTCCTGTATTATAAGTGAGGTGCCATTGGGCTTGTCAAAAGAATAATTTAATTTGCCTGAGAAAACGCACCGATGAAATGTAAGCATTTATTTTCAAGGTGTTGAAAGACTAGTAAATAATTACTATTTTAATTTATCCCCATGTATACTTCTTACAATTATGAAGATTATCTGCTTATCATACTTCTACCAAAAGCAATAAGCTTTGTGTACAAAGTGAAATATGTGACCTATGAATGGAGAAAAGACTACCTGGATTATCACCTGACTTTAACATATATGTAATTCTACCAGAGGCAGGAAAAAAAAACATTTTGGACATTTCTGTGCAGTACAGAAATCAGACATACCCCACCCACTCCTGATCTCATGTACTAAAATTCCATGTGAAGACAACTCAAATTTGATGGAGTTGTTGTTGTAGGGTTAATGCCATTTTCAGCACAAGATATACATGGCTATACATGGATGCCAGTATAAATGGTGGAGAAAGAGCCAATGAAAACCCTAGAAAGAACCACCAACCCAGGAGAAGCTACTGGCAAGCCTTCTCACATAATCACATTGGCCGAGCCCGAACTCGAACCCACGCAGACAGAGGTGAGACGGCAGTGATCCGTAAGAGTGAGTGCTTTAGACCACTCCATTACGGATCAATGCCATCTCACACCTGTCTATGTGGGTTCGAGTCTCGGATTCGACTAATGTGGGTATGTGAGAAAGCTTGCCAGTAGCTTCTCGTGGGTCGGTGGTTCTTCCCGGGGTTTTCCCAGGTTCTTCCTCCACCATTAATACTGGCCGCAATACACAGCCTATCATGTGCCGAAAAATGGCGTTAAACCCCACAACAACAACAACAACATGAAATATTATGAGATCCAAATAAAGATGAAAGTCAATTTAAAATTATTTTTGTTTTCATATTTTAAGAGTATCATTTGCAATGTTGTGTGACAAATAATATGAAAAAAGATTAATCTGTGTGCATATGGAAACTGGTGACAGGCATGGCCATGGACAGCAATCCCGAGCTGCAGGGTAAGAAACATTCAGTCCTCTCCTAATTCTTGTTCAAACTGAATTTTTCTTTTAATCTTTAAAGTGTTGTTTGGCCAGGCCCCATTATCAGGGGATATATCCCCGGTTGCTCCCAACTTGTCAGCCCTGAAGTCAGTGCTTGTGATTATTTTTAGTCACTGGTCCTGTGCCTGTGTCAAAACAAATTTCTTTGAGCATGAACCAATGTAATTTTCATTCAGTTATGCCCACCTAAGCCTGACATCAGTGACAGGTTGTTGTTGTTGCTGGGTTTAACGCAATTTTTCAGCACAGGATGGGCTATACATGGCAGCCAGTATTAATGGTGGAGGAAAAACCCGGGAAAACCCCAGAAAGAACCACTGACCCACGAGAAGCTACTGGCAAGCTTTCTCGCATACCCACATTAGCCAATCCGAGACTTGAACCCACGCAGACAGAGGTGAGATGGCAGTGATCCATAATGGAGAGCACTTTAGACCACTGTGCCACTCGGGGCCCCCAGTGACAGGTTAACTCTGCCAAGTTCATATTGTTATTGCATAGATATGATAACACTGGCGTACACGGTGTAAACCAATAGTCTAGAGATACAGTCAATTTGTAATGGATAACATATACTCAGTATAAAATTATGCCAGATGCATGTGGAGGGTAATTAGGTTTGATGCTCTATCCTACATTGACCTGATTGTAAAAAAAACCACAAATTGGTCAAATTTAAATTCCATGCATGAAAACCTGAGGGTACATGTCTATTATTTTGTCATTAATAAACATTTACTTCCTTAGCATATGTTTTCAAAGTGCATCCACATTTTTTACACAAACTAAGCAGCGTTCTAACAGCAGAAATACACTGCAGTAAGTATTCACCAGCTTGTGCCAGCATACATGGCTACTAGGAACATTAAAATACAAGAGTATTTACATGTTTTATGTGTATATATTGCTGTACACCCTGATATTATGATTTGTAATAGTTTTAATAATAATAATAACCAAAACAAACTTTGATTTAAGTGATTTTGATACAAATTATTTACTTTTTACCAATTTCTATCACAATTCATGTGGTTGTACTTAATTTTACTAGAATGGATAGATATGACTAATGGTAAATTGATCAGAACTTAAAATATATGAGTGAGATTATGAGTGTGAGATGCCAGAAAGTGTATTTACATATTCTGGGTGTATAGCTCATATACTTATGTGTTTCAAGTAAATAAAGATATAATTAATGCAAAAACCAAGACAAAAGACAGAAATACCACATACAAACATGAGAAGGCAAACTAGATCAGAAAAATGTTCTTGACACAGGAAAAGCTAGGTAATTGTTGTTAAAATCAGTCTAGCGGTGAATCCATTTCATGTGGCTAGAAAAAGTTTACATCATTTTGAATAACAAGAAAAACCTTGAAAAGAGGTCTAATATTGGAAAAAGTTCTTTTTCAGATGACCTTGATGCAAAGGATGCATCTCTGCCTGTGTATTTTCTAAATCATACTATATTTCTGTTGAACAACAAGATTTTTGTTTTAAAAATTGGAAGTTGCTCTTATTGAAAAAGGACAAGATGAGAGAGTCTGCTACAAACTATTGTTTTAATTTATCAACATCTGTGTTGTTAACCCTTTAGCTACTACAGCTGTTGTGCAGTTTCACTACTGCTGAGTGCTATCATATCAGTTACTGAGGCTGGTTGTTAGGCTGAATACTAGAGCATCATCATGGCTGACTACAGAAACTGACAATAAAAATATGGTTACATTTATATTCATTATTCATTAGTTTTTGCTGGATTTCAGTGAAATAAAAAAAACGAGCTTACTTTGTATAGTGTCTGTTATTCATATATATTTCCACTTTATACACTCCTACATCCCATCATACAAGAAATCCCAGTCATGTACACTGTTTTGAATCACAAATAATAAATCCAATATTTACATATGTACATATAAAAACATAACACTCTATTTAAAAAGTGTGGTACCTCTCAAAACAGTCATTATCCACATCCAAATGCACCTGGCATTGTTTGCATCCTATGAAAACTTCATGTCTCCTCCCTTCCCTAACACACATCTTGCATCTCCCACATTTTGGGAACCGTCCTGGCCAGTACCTTAAACCTTCAGTATCAACATTGGACAGCTTTTCTTTTCCTACTTTCCTGAAAGCCAGCAACCATATATTTGGCCAGGTTCATTCTGAATTCAAGCTGTGTTTTTTTTTCTTTCTTTTCCGGACTTGGTTTTGATCTGGTGGTTTGGTGACTCTTTCATACATATCTGGGCGTTACATATTGCTGTATCAATGAGGGAAAAAAAGATAATTCCACCATTTCTTAGCTTTACGGCAAGAACTGTATTGCATTCTGTTTTGGTCTGCAATATCCCCCGCCTTTTTTTCTATCGAATACTCATCTGCAGCTTTTGGGCAAGTTATTTCTTTTCGTCGGCCGATTTTTTTCTCTTCAAGTTACACTGGATAGCTGTGTGGGATCCATGTTGTCAAATAAAATACGACAATTTTCTTGTCTTTTCAGGTAACACAGATCAGTCTCTTTATGCATAATTTTCATATCCCCTATCTTTCTATACCACTGGATTTTTTTTAAAGGTTTTGGCATTCCTTTCCTATTTCCTCAGATGGTACCACAACAGAAGAGTCCATCTTGACATAAATCTTCAAATAATTGGGGATTTGAAAAGATATTGTCGATATAGATGTGGTGGTTTATTATTTTTCTGGTAAGGTCTTTCACCACTCTAGATCCTAATCTTTCTTCTGTCACTCTTCCTCTCTGTCCATCGGGCTTTCCAACATACACTTGAAATTCATGGATGTAGCTGGTAGATGGGCTCTTTCCCAGACTTTAATGCCAAATTTTGTGGGTTTGGCTGGCAGATATTGCTTAAATGACTGTCTTCCTTTATAAGCAATCAGCCTTCATCAATGGACTGGTTTTTGGTAGGGTCATAATTTTCCCGGCATTTATGCAAAACTGTGTTGTAGAAAGGTCTTATATGGAAATTCTTGTCATGTCCTGGTTGGCCTCTGGGTGGGTTGACACTTGTCTTTGGCATGGAAATATTTCCCTATTTTTTCAAACCTTTCTCTTGTCATGATTTTGGGTATTCATGAGTTCCCAAAATATACAGATGTCATCCAGGCAATGGAATAATTGGGTGTCTGCATAATACTCATGACGATGTATATTCCAAGATATGCCCACATCTCCGTGATGTAGGTTTCATACCATTTCTGGTCTTGTTTTTGGTCCAACATTTTTTTTGCATAATCATTTGTTTCTATCACAAGCTTTTCCACCAGACATTCAGGAAAAAACCTGAGGAAAAAAACTTTCTCGCTGCTTAGTGGTCCAAGCTCAATTGTTGAACCAACATGAGAATCAAAATTATTGATCTTGAACACGGCGAGGTCATCACTCCATTGTGCAAGTGGGACTATGCCTTCCTCGTCATCTGATTCAAAATCACTTAAATCTGGTGATGACATGGGACTAATATCAATATCTGATCCATTTTCTATGAATGATCCATTAAACTCTTCAATATTGCTTGCAGTGAACCCTTCAAAGCCACTCATGTCTTAATGAGAATCCATCTTTGTTTATCTCAACTACACGTGTTTCATAAAGTACAGAAAACCTCTTACAGTTTTACTAAATTTAACCTCTGCTTTCGAACTTGTATCAAAATGTTGAGTAAACAGTCCACTCATTGGTTATGACAATCAAAAATACGTAAACTTCTGTACTTTCAACCAATCAACATTTAGTTAATATAGTGGTCACATCCGCATAGATGCGACAACGGGGTTTCGAATACTGCTGAACTTGACGCACATAAGCTACACTGGGGTAGTAAACTAGGCTTATCAGCACTGCATATATGCATCAGTGGGGTTCAGGAGCTATTTACAGGAGATGCTTAGATTCGGCAGTCATAGCTAAAGGGTTAAGTTATAGTAAATATATAATATAAATAAGTAGTCCCCCTCTTGAACGGCCCCCCTGACCAGCGGCCACCCGCTCATTACGGCCAGAATCCGTCGGCACCGACGAGTTTGCGTTCAAAAGTACACCTCGCGAAAGGCCACCTGGCTAACGTGACCAGCGGCCACCATATTAGTGCAAAATTAAAGGGTAAGTACATGTACTCCAATTAGCTTTACTGCTGTGTTATCATAAGATCTCCGGATTAGTCACTCTGATAATTGTTAAGATTACAATTATCGAACAGCTGAGAAGTGGCAGTATCGATGTACAATACCCGATGTACAATACCCAAGTCGGCAGGAAAATGGATTAATAGCCTTTATGGCTTCCCTTAGTAAGATGTTGAGCTTGTTTACTTTGGTAATCAGTGGCTATTACTACTGACAATAATTGTCAAAATTACGAATCCTAGCGGCCGCGAGGTCAAATCTGCGTGAAGTTAACGGTACATATCCAAGCCGTTTTGGCTTCTCTCACTTAGTTTCAAGAAATGTATAAAAAACAATAGGGTACCAGACTGCGACTAACGAATCACGTGACAAGATCACTTCCTTTAAAAACACATGGCAATTTGTTTACATGCATACAAAATTGTTTTATCAGTATTGTAGTTGGCAACATGAATAACTTACTGCAAAAAGATCAACATGTGATCGAGGAAAATAAAAATTCTCAGTTTAGAGGAGAACGTGAAAGTAATTCAACTGACGGAGGTGGGGGAGTTGTCGAGGATCCTTGCAGAAAACTAACGTCGGGAAGACTAAGATAAACAATATCGTGAAAGATAATGAAACAGTTCTGCAGAAGTGAAAAGGTGAAATGGACGGAGAAAGGAAGATTGTTTGAGCCAGGAGATGTTTGTATCCTGATTTGAAAGACAAGAAAAAGCAAAAAGTTTGTCAGTTGAATTGGAATATGACGACTTTACCGCAAGTAACGGATGGTTGCAAAGATTTCAAGTGCGACACAATATCAAGTGTTCTGTCATTAGCGGCGAATCAGCTGATGTTAATAATGAAGTTGTCGAAGATTGGAACAAAAGACTAAACGATATATACGGGGGATATGACAGCATGGATATTTTTAATGTGATGACACTGGTTTGTTTTTTAGACTGTTACCAACAAAGTGACAGATGATGTGAACTGTAACATAATTATAATGACAGTTTTAAAACTATATCAATGGTTATTCATAGCATTCTTTTGAAAATGATGACAAAGTTTGTTTTACATTTATTTCACATCATGTATGTGATTTTTTAATTAAAATATTAAATATTTAAAATTAAATGTACTTGTGACTTTTTTCATATGTATTTACTATTCGCATTTGTCATCCCCCCTCTAGAAAGGCCACCCGCATTATAAGGCCACTTCCCTGCTGCATTAGGGGTGGCCTTATAAGAGGGGGACTACTGTACAGCAAATAGTTTTCGTACCTTCATACTTTACACTCTTTGCTGGAATGCAAAGGAAACCAGGAATGCCAAAATTGGTTTAATTCAAAGCATGTTTCTTTACCAAAATAAATAAAAATATACTAATATTGAAGAAAGTGTTTAGAGTTTCATTTCATTCAAGATAATTATCATCCCTTCAACTGATTTCAGCATTCCTGGCTTCCTTGTATTCCAGCCAACTAACGTTAAGGTAAAAGGAACTTGAAAATACATCCAATTTGAATTTATTAGTAAAAAGACATTAAGTAAAGTCAATCTAAATCAATATGACTCTTATCTGTAGAAAAATGGCAATATGGGCTGCAAATGTGTGAGATATTCCTGAAAATATGACTTCTCACTCCAATGTTACTCAGCCTCAGAACATGCTACATGGTGCTGTTACTTAAGCAGTGAGATGGGGACCTAAAAGCATAAATACAGTAATACCTCGAACATTCGCGAGGTTAGGTTCCAGAACCAGTCGCGGATCAGGAGGAATTGCGAATGTTTGGTATGAGTCACTAAAAATGCTAATAAATGCTTATTTGTAGGGTTTAAGCCCTAAATATGACCCAAATCATGCTCCCAAAGAACTTTAATTTCATTTAAAAGTTAGCTTAATACATTACCCTTAAAAAGAGAAATAAATGGTTGACGTAAAAATAGAGTACAGAATCGCCTAATGGGTATTTGCCACACTAGCGCATTTGCAGTATGGTACACGTATACATGTACTAATATTACCCCTATACTAATTTATTGGCTGCCGTTTTCTTTTGCACTCACAGTAAGGTAAAACCAAGTAACGAATGGGACTGTAAACTTAATAACTGACGTTTTCTTTGTCATTGTCAGGAAGGTAAACTAGGTAAACTTCATATGTCACAGAAGTCATATAACGAAGGTACAATTCAATAAAATAAAGAAAATATGTATGTAGAGGGTACCAATGAAAATTTTGCGAATCCACGAGGTATTACTGTATTGGGGGACAGGTCTTACATATGAGGACTACCTTTGCTAAACCATATGTAGACAACTATAGTAAAAGTCACATGGGTATGTCTGCGCACTTACTCATTTTAAATTAAAAATAAATTGTTCTTTTAAAATTTAACGCTTTTCTTTAACCAAAGTCTAATCAATTCTGATTATTGAATGCTCTGCATCTTAACTGTCATCAAGAAACTTCCAGGCAAAAAATTATTGATCACTATGGTCTTTTACAATGGTGGTCATTTATTAAACCTGGGTGCAAAAAAGAGGTACATAGAGTAGTCGCTCCATCTTGACACTCCCTGGGTGGTTGGAGAAGTCACACCAGATTGTCTGATTATATATATATATATATATATATATATATATATATATATATCAGGGCTCAAAATTAGCAATAGTCTGCTAGCCCGAGGCTACTATATTTCTGGTCGGACTAGTACCTTTCATTATGTTAATAGTGCGATGGTCTAGTAAGTTTCAATTATCAACAGTCAGCGTTTGGTTGTTGCCATTCCCTAATAAAGATTTGACTTCTGCAGATGTTCTATAGAATCAAAGCAATGACCATTGTAAACACAGTCATAAAATATTAACATGAGAAAATGAAGTCAATTTCTGCCTCGAAAATGTGCGTTAGAAGCCAACCAATAATGTATTTCGCTCAACAGTGCCAATTATGGTCCTGTCATTAACGTGACTTGGGTAATTGATCCTAATTTGTCTGATAACGAATTAAATAAAAAATGATGTGGTATCACACTTTACTCAATCGACCACAGTGACAGTGACAAAATACAAAGGGGTAAACCTTCAAAAGAACACGGCAGAAACTATTCAAAGAAATTAGTTCGCATGTTTGTTTGTTTAAGTTTTTTTGTTTTGTTTGGCTCGCTTGCCAAACACTCAAACAGTCACAATTGGAACACTGCATATTTTACATTTGCATTGAAATAATTATAAGAATTAGATCAATTTATTACGATTACTTTATCGACATATTCTTTCCATACAATTACTTTTTCTATGATGATATGAATACTTTTTATATTTTTTTCCCTTACAAGAATGAACAAATAATTGGATACACGTGAAAATATCCAAGCCGAATGCCATATATTTGTTGGGAATTAAAATCTCTGAGCATGGGCATCCAAGATTTGAAAAAATTTCATCCTTATTATTAATTCAGCAATACACTGAGGTCCAATTAATTAGGAAACCGTAATTGGAGCTGATTACAACGCGACAAGTCAGATGGATTTGCTTAACGGGAACACACCTTTCCAAACTGAAAGTAACATTATCTTCTGATGCTAATATTTTATAACAGTGTTTACAATAGCCACTGCTTTGATCCTGCAGAACATCCGCTGAAGTCAAGTCTTTATTAGGGAGAGGCCATTTAATTTTAGGGGAAGTTGGTGCAAAGGCACGTGTATTGAAACATGTTTCTTGCTCTGACTTTCAAATATAAAGGACACTGTGCCATTCCTTTTCTCACTTTAACTAATTTGCAACAGCTATACTGTAACTTTTCGTATTTCAACAGGAGGCACAATTCCCTCCTTATAAAACAGGCAAAATGTGGCGTTTTATAGAAAGTGTTTAGCTACTGGAAAAAAAGCAAAAGTTGATGAAAATGACACGAAAGACAGGAATAATTCTTATGATAAGGAAAAGCATAATCAAACATTTCAGAAGACATGGACAAAAGAGAAGGAATGGATGAATTATTATGAGGAAAAGAACGTTATGCGGTCTAACTGGTGTACGAAATTCGCAAAAGCAAACACAGAGAAAACATCCAGTTTTGTTGCCGATTGTTCGAACTTTAAAACTGAATCGGTAAACATACATGAAAGCTGTGGGCAACACAAAGTGAGTTCAGAGAGAAAAGCAGCTATGCAGATACCACCAGAAGAATCGACTGCTGGTAAGATCTTGGAAAGTTTAAATCGGAATGTGTTTGACCAGAGTGTTAATTTGTTTAAAATGCTCATGCTATCATAAAGAACATAAGACCCATCACTGATTTTGTATGAATGTGTCAGCTGGATGAGATGAAAGGAGTTGATGTTTGAGAGACTTACAGGAATGATAAACAGGTTGTTACATTTACTCACTACATGGTTGAAAATGAAATTTTTCAAAGGTGTGAATGAAACAATGTTTCTTGCAGTAGTGTGCGACGGTTGTACCGAAACTCCAATTCAGGAGGAGGAAATTGCATATATTAGAATTCGCAAAGGAGGAGAGATTAAATAATCGTTCTGGCAATTGATATTGTTGCGACGGCAGAAGGGATCCTGAAGATGATTACCACTGCACTGCAATGTTTTATGGAGACAGGTAAGGAGACCAGAACAAACCCCATATGGACCCCGAGTGCAGGCAGAGGACGAGAAAGGTACCTTGATCCCTTTCTGGAATTGGATTCAGGTTATCTTGAGAAACAAGAAATATAAATTGACTGATTGATGATTTGAAGCGGGATTTATACTTCTGTACTTCTGCATTTCATATGATAATGCTATTGATGAAATAAAATTGTTGTTAATCTCAATACAAGTGTGTGACATTGATTAGTGGACAGGACTAGTAAAGATTTGGCAGGACTAGTAAATTTCTCAGTATACTAGTCCTTCTGGCTACAAAGAAATCTGTGTTAAATTCGAGCCCTGTAACACAGATTTCTGGTGCATACCTGAAGTAGCTAATTTCCAGATGAACAGAACTAGAACCAGCCAATGAGTTTAATTTTATAACTTCTTTACACCATGACATAAGTTCTTGTTTGTCCATCAGAGTGAGACTGAGTTATGTCAGGTCTTATTCCAAGCACTAAGCTAGGCATCACACATAGTGTCCCTGCGAACTATACGTTCTAGCCACTTTAGCACTCTGCTGAATCTCATTAAAGTCTTCATCATTCTGCCATTTAACCCCAAAATACTTATCCAAATTTGCATACAGCATTTTGTTTAACTCTCAACACATCGATTTAAAGGTCACGTGCACTACTTATTCGGATACACAATAATGAAAGCTAAAGTTGTTCATCTGATGTACTCTGATACACATGTACATCACTGGGTCTTTCTACCTCTGAATTCAGTCACTGTAAATATCAGCACCTTTTCCTCACCACTCGACAGCTTGTCAAGTCTTTGAACTTACAGCAAAGCTATTGGGTCATGTTCTTCTGATGTACTCCTACAAGGGGGGACCCCGAGTGGCCAAGTGGTCTAAATCACCATCACTACTCTGTCTGCGTGGGTTCGAGTCTATGATTCGGCCAATGTGGGTATGTGAGAAAGCTTGCCAGTAGCTTCTTGAGGGTCGGTGGTTCTTTCTAATACTGGCCACCATATCATGTACTGAAAATGGCCTTAAACCCTACAACAACAACAACTCTTACAATGACAACATGTACATATGAGGGTCTTTCAGCCACTGAATTTTCTCATTGCAAATATCAGCATAGCTAAAATGATCAATTGATCAACACATCTTCCCAATCAGCAGATGGTTGAAGCATAACTGGCAAGCCCTTTAATTTTCCATCCAGCAATTGTATGTCTACGGAGGACTCCTGCATTATAAGTGATTTTCTGCATCCCATATAAAAAAGTGGAATCATCACAATATAGGGCAGTATGAATTTGTTTATCAATATGCTTAGCTTTCACTGCGACATCACAGTGCACAATATTCAATATGGATTGTACTGGGTCACACTTTTAGATTCATTTTACCCAAAAATGTATACGTACATTAACATTGATTTTGCCGTATGCTCTTTGTGTGGCGTCTAAATAATGACCTTCTAAGGGAATATGGATGTATAAGAATCCAAATGAAGTGAATACTCGTCACTTAAAGGTATGATGAATCAAATTATAAAAATGACATTCAATAATGAAATAATCGGTGTTGAATGCTACATGACCTGTGTGACTTTTACTATAGTATGGTTACTTTAATTATCATTTTAGATGTTACAATCGTTACATAGACTCACACGCAACAAATACCTTACATGAATAAATGAATGCGATATGGGTAACATGAAGTTTTTTTTTCTCATTTCAGTTTCTACTCACTTAATTCGTCCAACGCAGTAACTGCACGATGAACCACCCCAACCATCTTTACATTGACAAAATGTGGTGTTTAGATTGCCAACTTTGCATTCGCCCTGATAGCACATCTGATTATTACAGAAAGTGAAGGCATATACAGTTTTTGAACAGGTTGACATCATAATCAGCAAGATGAGGAGTACACTATACACTGTATATTTCAGCTTGCACTTGTACTTTGTTTGATACTTAAGAAAATTTCCTTCCTCCGCCATTTTGTACATTTTTTTCACACTCCGGAAATTATGCGGAAGAGAAAGTCTTCCTCGACTTCGTTTTAACAACTCAAAATAAATTCGCCCTGACACTTAACCAGTCTAAAACCAAACAATGCAACAATCGGACAGTCTTCGGACTTTTCCACATTCGCAACTTTGAGCTCAAGGCTACGGACGATAGTTGAATAATCGGAATGATCTCGGCCTTCCCCCGTAGTTAGATTTAAAAAGAAATATAAGAATTGTGATAAAAAACAACACAAACGCCGCAAATTCTGTGCAACTAGTTTCGCATTTAATGTATGCTTCTTCAGGCACGAAATGTTTTGAAAGTAACGGATGACGTCTTTTATTTTAAAACAATTACGTCATTACGTAACGTCATAAATGATATGCATCATCATAACAATTATATATGACAGGATCTAAAAGATACACGAGTCTCTAATGAAACTTGAATTAGTAAAATATTAAAATAAACTAGAGACAAACAGTCATACATATAATTATATTGTTATAAAGGATATACAATATATCAATTTAAATTATACAATTTTATAAAGTGCATTAGCATTAAGTCCATTAGGATACAGTGTATCTAACTTATGAATCCAATAAGTTTATTTTATGAATCTATTCATGTCACCATGCACAATATCTATTGGCATGAAAGAAAAATCAAGTAGAGAGTGATTATTGGTGTTAAAGTGTGCTGAAACATTAGAGGAAAACTGAGGATCTCTATAATTTTTTATATGAAAGCGATGATTATTCATTCTCTTAGAAACTTGTTGTAGTGTTTGTCCAACATATTGCATGCTACATTTTTTACAGGTTATTAAATAAATCACATCAGTTGATATGCAGTTAGTGTTATCGCTAAGATAAAATATCTCTTTTGTATTAGCACTACTGAAAGAAGTACTTTCTCTTATGTTTGCACATTGAGAACACCGGTGTCTGTTACATTTAGATGACGAAAAGTGTATTTTTTTATTTTCTGTCTGTTTAGTTCTGATCAAAAAATCTTGCAAATTCTTGGGTCTTCTATAAGCGAGAACTGGTTTAATTTTGAAAAGTGATTTGACGCTAGTTTTATTGGATAAATTTAGGAGACTTATATTTATTAATTATACGACCTATATTAGGTAATGAAGGATTATATTGTATTGTGAAAGGAATTACATCTCTCTCTATTTTACATTCTGCTGTGTTTAAAGCCTCATGTTGAGTAAGATTAAAGGCTTTGTTCAGTGCAGAATCAATTATGTATGTAGGATAATTTCTATTTTGGAAATAAGTTCGTAATTTATTCAAAGAATTTTGTAATTGACAATCATCTGAAATAATGTGTCGGTATCTTTTGGCCTGACTATATGGTATACCGTTTTTACATGACATGGGATGACATGAAGAATATTCTACATATTGGTGGATATTAGTTTCTTTGATATGAATATTTGTAGAGATAGTGTTATCAATATTTTTTATTACATTTACATTTAAAAATGAAACATGCGTACTTGATGCAGTATAAGTAAATTTAATTGTCGGATGAAAATGATTCAGACGATTTTTTCAGTTCTTCATTTGAATGGTTCCAGATCATAAATATGTCCTCTAAAAATCTAAACCAAAACAGATGGATTAAACTTTTCGTTTTGAAGAAAATCTTTTTCTAATTTACCCATGAAAAGGGAAGCGTAAGAAGGAGCCATGGGACAACCCACTGCTGTACCCATTATTTGTATGTAATTCATATTATTGAATTGAAAATAATTGTTTTCCAAGATAAGTTTTATTATGTTACATATATCTTCACTAGATAGTGTGCTATTATTAAGATTGTTATCAATAAAATATTTACATGCTTCAATACCATCTGCATGCGGAATGTTGGTATATAGTGATGTTACGTCTGATGCAGAGGCGTAGCTATGATATTTTGCGCCCGGGGACGAGCTATAAAATTGGCGCCCCAGCCCCCTCCCCGTTTAATCACATTTTGGAATATTACCCTTGTTTACTTATTATAATGTAACGTTGTAAGCCTCATTTTGGCGCCCCTGTACCTTGGCGCCCGGGGACATATGTACCCCCCTGCCCCCCCCCCCCCCCCCCCGCTACGCCTCTGGTCTGATGATACAAGGATTGAGTTATCAGATAGCTGTGGAATAGACTTCAACTTTTTAATGAAATCAGTGGTATCTTTAATGTATGAAGGAAGTGATTTCATTAAAGGTTGTAAAACACTATCAATAAATTTGGATAGGTTTTCAGTATATGAATTATAACCTGATATAATTGGTCGTCCTGGATAATTTAAAGGTAAATTATGGTCAGGATTTTTATGAGTTTTGGGTAATATGTTGAATTGAGGTGTACGTATGTTAAGAGGGAAAGTACCAAATTCCTCAATTACGGAATTATTATTTTTAGCAATCTCATTAATGCATGTTGAAATATTTGATTTAATTTCTATTGACGGGTTTTTATCAATATGTTTGTAGAATTTGTCTCTAGTTTATTTTAATATTTTACTAAAAGAAATATAAATAATTCTGAGGAGACATCCTTTACGATCGTCTGAGTTATTTTATGTTAGGACTTCTTACTCTACCACACTCTAATGCTGATTGTGAGAGGATTTTTAGTTCAGAAATAAAATTGCTCACAATTCAGTATCATCCATGTAAGATGGTACATTGGAATCAATAATGATTGAAAAGACAATGTGTGGAAAAGGCTCATATAAACATCTATAGTCTGATAATACTAACCCGTTTGTTTGTACCCCTTACCGATTTAAATAATGGAAACCTTTAATGTGATAAACAAAATGCAAGGAACTTAGTCAAGTCATGCATTGATTTATAGTTTCTAACCTGACTCTGAGCAGAGTGGCCCTAACACCATCATCATATGTAGTTCTAGTCTATTTATAGAACATTTTTTCCTCTCTCATGACAGAAGAGTTTTATTATGCAATTTTGGTAGGGATTTAAAGGTAACTGTTTATTCTTGATAATATGAGCTCAGGGTGTTGTTGTCTGTATGTATTTTGGCGACAGTGCACAGTGAGTAATAAGGCCTTAGTGATGATCCGGAAGTGAAATCTGTGTTCTGTTTACATGCTGCTCTGTTGACAGTCAATCATGTAAAAAAAGAGCTGGTCAACCTTTGGCCAGAACTTCACCGCGAAGTCATCTTTGAAGGTATTTTAGATTAACATATGATTTGCATTGATTGTCACACAGTGGAAAGGTCAGTACTGAGAAACAAATGTAGAGAACATATAGTAAAATTAATTGTGTACTATGTCCATATGCGCGTTTCATGCTTAACGGAAGTTTCCAGTGTGATGGGGGGAGGGTTAACAGTTACAACGGAGTTACTGATCGTAGCGCCTAAAATTACCTCCCTTAGCTCCAATGTGCATGCCCACATAAATTTTACAGTTCCGGATAGTTCACCGTTCTACACTTGGTTAGCAAAACATAAAGTCAACAAAGGAAGGTATCTTAGCTGTACTATACAGATCATTATGGTTAAACCAATGAATCAATTATATATGTCAAACATCTTTTGTTCATACTAGGAGAATAATTATAGACATTAAATTAGATAATTAGAATCAGTGTCCATACTTACATTATATCAGATAATTAAATAATATTTACTTTCCATGCTTAAATTATATCAAATAATTAAATTAAATACACTGTCCATACCTGATAATATAAATTCATTATCCATAATTTCAGATACGTTTGTAGGAACATTTTACTCTGCTCTCCGATTTTAAACATTTATTACACATTTTTGGTTATATAACCTTAACGAAAACATTCTCAACAATTTGCATTTTTCATATGTTGATATATCCTTTTTTCTCAGTTATTTTCGCAAGGCTAGTAGTTCGTTTATAATACGAGTTAAGAAAGTTATAACACAACTTCGATAAGAAAATTATAATATGAATTCGATACGTCAGCTGATTTGTAATGTTGAATATTTTAAACCAGAAAATTTCTTTTTATAAAAAAGAGGAACACATCATTTTTATGTATTCAGAGGAACTTAACAAAGCAATAATTACATTAGCTATCATAATCAGAAGGCAGTCCTCCGTAACGGTGAGCGCTTTAGACCTCTCGGCCACTCATTACGTCATATCGGATTTATTCATTGTAACGTCTTTGAAATTATAATTATTATATGCTCATTTTTTTCTTTCTCCGTTAACTTTACATTGTCAGCATCGTTCAGTATTTTACGATATTGCACACCTTCATATTGCTCTCATGCGCATGACACATGTGTCCAATAGTGTACTTGCAACTACTTTGTAAATAAACCATGTACTCTCGCGTACTCTCGTTTTGGTTGATTAAATTTGTTTCTGAATGAACTAAAGCAGATGTTTCGTGGAATGCCACATACCAGCTGCTTTCCTACATTCCGCGTTAACCTTTTTGATACAATGTTTCGGATTTTGGCGATAGACGTCAGATTGCATAAAATTGCTTGGTACCTACAAACAATATGCAAGTTATAAGGGCATAAAATGTCTTATTTAGCTGGTAATAAAAATGGCAAAAAATATACTTACAGTTTTACATTCTGAATTTCCTCAAAATGTACTTTCTTGGTTCTGCAAATCCGAATTACATGAGCCATATCATGAGTTCTCAAGCTTGATTATACATTTCGAAATTGTACTGTAATTTCGACCATATTCCAAGTGCAAAAAATTGCATCCTCCTTACTGCACTCAAAATGAAATAAACATTAAATTCAATAACGCCGTTTTGATAATTGCAATTGAAACACTTCATATTTTTCCCACAATTTGATTTCCAATAGTCAATGACAGAACAAACACACTTGCAGATGTAAACACACTTTTCCCGCGCTGCTTCAGTCCGATGTATTTCGTGTATAATTTGCACAAACGAATCCAGTATATAATCACGAAATGTCGTAGAATCGACAAAAATACCAAAATCTATTCATTCCAGATCAAATGGAAAACTTGTTGCAATGTGCATTCATACACAAAATGGCTCCAAATTTCAATTTTAAGTAGACAAAAACGCCATTTTCTTTCTAAACTTATATATAGCGCGCGACAAGTTCAAATTTGTCTGGGCTGAGTTATGTGCGCATTAATAACGTTGTTGTTGTGTAATGATGAATATGCGCATGTGTATTTAGTTTGGAATACGGCATACATTCATTTACGCTGCATCTTGTAGTTTATTTTGTTTATATAATTAAGCCTTAGGTAGAATAAGAAAATGGGCATATGATAAAAAGGTTACTGCATTTGTATGGGAAAATATCAACTCATTTTGTCGGATGGATATTCTGCACTCCCAAGGTCGTGCAGTATTCCATCCAAAAGACTCGTTCATATTTTCCCACACAAATGCAGTAACCGTCATAATAATTTCAAAGACGTCACAATGAATTGAACATGGGGGACATTGGGCCTGTATAGCGTCAAAGAAAAGTGGGGTTATTATATAGGGACAATAGGAATGGAACAGGTGAGGTGACGTCACGATACTGAACATTGATATCAATGTAGCAAGGGGCTGGCCTGAATACGCGGTACTCTAGGGAGAGACAAATACAGGAGAGATATAGACATATACATATATAATACATGCAACATACATATATGCATGCAAAGATTGATGAATATCAATCTCTCATACGTTAACTATAAAACTGACTAAAAAAGTGATTAGGCAAGAAAGCAAATCTTTTCGAGACATATGATTGGCCCTGAAAAGGGCCTTTGGGTTTATTCTTCTTCCTGTTCTTCTAAATTCTTCTTTTCTTCCACCAATTTTCTTAGTTTTGTTATTGCTGTTGTCTTCTTCCTCTTTTTCTCCTCTTTCTCATCTTTCTGCTCTTTCTCCTTCTCCTCTTCCTCTTCCTTTTCTATAGTTTTATTCCATTCCCTTCTTTGTTTTCTGTCGCATTCATCCTCATTCTCCTCCTTTTCTTTTGTCATCACCTCCCTTAACATGTCCTTTGACTTTCTCAGATTATTTATTTCCATCTTGACTCGATGGGGAATATAAAAGTAAAACTCGCCATCGAGTTTGACCAGCATTTCTTCAGTCATTCCCGAATTATCCACAACGTCTCGCAGATTCTTCATCTTCTCAAGGTGGTTACTTCCCATCTTGGTTTATTCAATGTTGAATTGCGCGAATGACGGACACTTGACATTATATCAAGCACGGACGTGAAGGAAAACATCCCTTACACTCACTTCAGATATTATCTACTATCCACACAACGTACGCAAACCCATACAAACCCCAAATCTACTATTCACACATGGGAAGAACAAAAAAACAATCACAAATATACTATCCACATACGGGAAGAAGAAAAAACTTTTGTATACTATCCACAAACCCGAAATATACTATCCACACTCGGGAAGAGTAAACAAAAGCTAAAATGGACTATCCACACAAACGTACGTGAACTCCTACAAACACACACTCTACTATCCACACAGAAGGGAGGGAAAACAAACCCCAAATATATTATCCCTGAGAACGACTGTTGTTTTTAGCTCATATTTACCTGGCTAATCGTTACATCGCCCAGGCCTGGTACCACAGACACAGCAGCGACTCCAGTCATTGTCCCAATTGAATGTACCTGCTGGGAGTGCGGGGGCAGCTAGAGTGGCCTCATCATCCCAAGCTTCTTTTTGAGGGACCCTGAAGCCTTCCCTCTTTCTCCTATTCTGCAGCCGTGGAAGCTGCCTCCCTACCTCAGGCGGTCGCTGAGGCTCCCGCTCTTGCCTCCCCAACATTTGGTCCCAGTTCTCTATTTGTGAGACCCTGGGTCTCTGTGCTGGTTGTGGCTGTGGTGCTTGTTTCTGTGGAGCTGTCGTCGCCATCGGCTTCACTTTACAGCTCTGTCTTGGCATCAGGTGAGGCAGGATAATTTCCTTCTTTTCCTTCTCCTGTTCATTCCTTTTCTTCTCCTACTCTTCTTCAAGCTGATACTTTCCTGGATTGCATCCATGGCCAGCTCGTCCAGGAGACGCATGGAATACTCTAGACGCATCTGAAGCTCCCATAATTTGCTGATTCTACTCATCTTGAATGTTAACGAACGAACGCTGTGTAGCCAGATTGACGAACGCTTTCGCTTTATATATGTGAAGCGCAGACGTGAAGGAACACATCCCCATTACCAAAACTTAGAAGACCCATATTATCACAAAAAACATGGAACGCCAAGACTTAAAAGAAACAATCATTTCGTTTTTGAATACAAACACGAACTACAAAACAAACACATATAGACGATTTTATTAATACAAACTACGGAAACGAAGTGCTTATATTCACCATACTATTTTTTTTGTTATACTTAAAACAAAGAAATGAAGTGCATATAGACACACTCCTATTTTTCAACTTGCTAACATACAATTGGCAAATGAACTAGTATCTCTTTTCTAGAGTATTGGGGTAGCCCTGAAAAGGACTGTTTTTGTGGGCGGGGAGTTATGGCAATCTTTTATCGTCTAACATTGCGTCCCCATCTGGCGACAGGTTTTCCCACCGGATAGGGTCTTCTTCTTTGCAAAGAGAAGGAGAACTCTTTCGTGTCCACACGACAATCCACAAAACATCTGTTTGGTTGCTGCTGTTGCTGATGCTGTCTCTGCTTCTGAAGTCTGTACTTCTCAGTCCACTCTTCTTGCTCTTTCTTGATTTCCTCTCTGAAGACCTCTCCTATCAGGTCTCCGGCTAATTTCAGCATTCTGACATTCTCTATCTCTTCAGACTTGGATATCAGGCGATGGCTGACAAGGTGCAGATGCACATAGGCTTCGTTTAGTTTAGCTAAATTATAAGACATCTTCATATAAGAAGGATTCAACAATGCATGGTCAGACTGGAGACTGCTTCGCTTTATATAGTTCAAGCGCGGACGCGATAGAAAACATCCATACAATATTTAGAGTTGGAACGCTGTGATAGTTTGATTTTAGGGTGAGGGATATAGAGAAGTCAAAGAGCATGTATAATGATAAAATATGAAAACAAACGACAGGCACAATTTTTTCAAAACACAACATTTTTATTAAAATAACTAAAAACTAACAATTAACAATTTTTCAAACAAGCAAACATTTTTCAAATAACACACTATCTTTGACTAGGTTGACAACGTTATGAAGTAAGGATAGACTTCCTCTGATGGAAGTCATTGGGCCATTGGTGTACACTACATTTCCTAGCTAAAGATAAAAGATAACCATAATGGTCAGAAAACCATCGATCTACTTTGTCATCGTTTCTAGGAGAGTGACATTCAAAATAAGTCACTAAATGTTCTAAAGAATATCCAAGACTACATTGATAAAGAAAATGCACACAATATTGTCCGCACACCATTAAATATTTGCCTTGTAATTTCACATTATTGAATCGTGTCGTCTGAGCATTTCGTCTCATAAAGTTTATGATGTCGTCTTCCAAAGGTGGCAATCCATTCGAATCAAAATACTCCAAACAACCTTATTTAGGAAAGTAGACGGCTACCCAGAGGGTTCCTGGGAGTTGACTGTCGTCCGTTTTGATGACACAAACTTGGTGGTCTTGAGGTTTGCGATTAGACAGCTCATCTTTAGCACACATGATAGGATTCCAAAAAGCAGTGTACGAACTGTGGTTCAAAAAGTAACAACGCTCCCACGTATCGATTTTTTTCTTCTTCTTTTTTCACAGGTAATGATAAGTAATCTATTCAATCCGAACTTTGTGTTTGAAAATGTCTGACAAGCAACCGTTTCTTTGTTTATCTAAAACCATAAGTGGAGGAGAGGAATGATCAAGCAAGTCTTTATACCACTGATGCAAACTGCTTCTTTCGATATAGACTCCAAGCTTCGTCCCGATACTCGTCCAGTTTTTCTTCTTGACTCATAATCAGACATTTGTCGTGCTGAAGTTGAATGTGATGATCGTTTTGACAGCCAAAGCAATCTTTCTTGATCAGTTCCGTAACTTTTTTCTGCCAAGTGTTTGGCAAAACAGGAGACTAAATCTTGTTCTTGTTCTGATCATCTGGACTTCATCACTATGACCTATTCGTCTTTGTCTTTGGGTTATGTTTCCACGGTATCCTCCCATTCCATTTCCAAAGATTCTCAACTGTTCAAAGAGGTATTAGACTTCAATAGCTTCTACTAGTCTAGAATAACTTCTCTGAAACTGTTGATTTCTATGGCATTATCGAATTCGACATACAAGATAACGTTCACTGTCTCGTCTGAGGCTTCAGAAAACTATATTTCGATACGAATTTGGCCGGATTTCATAGGGTGGAAACGTCCCTTGTCACTGCCTTGGTCTGGAGTAAAATCAAAAGCCCACAAAGCACAGACTTCTGTATAATCATCGTACGTAATACCGTGACTGGTGTTGGTAGCTAACTGTCTGGTGGCTTCGTACAGGGACAAGTACGATCACAAGTAACTCTTCTTCTTCAAGTCAGGTTTGAAAGGTCGGGTATTGAAGGTCTTGCCATCCTGACTGAATTCAATTTTCTTCACGTGGAAGTGCTGAAAGGGGAAAGGATTTTTTCCTAAGGCTCCGTTGAAGGCTTCGTTCTCGACGATATCAATGATTAAACGTTTGAGTAACTGTCCTTGTAACAGATTATCTTCGATCATGGAATGATGATTCCTGAGAATGATGAAGGTTTTCACTTCCACGCGTCGTGTCGGATATTTGTCAGTCGTTCTGCTCAAAGTGTGACTGATATCGTTTCTCCCTTTGGGTAACACTTCTACGAGACGCACGTAGAGTCTGGCTTCCTCGAGTTTGTTTTTGTAATCAGTAGCATCAGACATCAAATGGAAAGCGGTACTGCTAAGATTCAGTCTCAGGCGGACATCCACGCCGCTAAGTAAATACTTCCCTTGCAATCATATCTCCAAATACAAGCAATCCATCAGTTCTAAATTACGTCCATCCTTGTTTATGTTTCGTTACTTTTCAACTCTATTATTATCTTTCGATAATGTGTCGACCTTTCCGCCTCGTCAGTTTCCCATATCATGCAGGCGCACAGATGGGTCTTCTTGGCGTCTATTCCGTACGTCAAGCGATTTTCCAGGTAGGCGCGGTTAGGGTAAGTATCCATGCTGCTGCTGACCAGTTTGTTATTCAAGTACAAATCCACTGAACTGAACAAGACATGCATGAAATTGTTGACGGGAGCTACTTTCTTACTGTATTCTATAGGACCTACATCTTTATCTCGAACTTTTACATCCTTATCTTGAACTTTTACTTTCAGGTTTAAGTAACTGCTGTTCAGATCAATTTAATCTTCGGGCTGTCTTTTGATTTCAGACTCGATGGGAACTGAATCGGACAAAGAGGAGACGGGGTGAAATTCGACCCATTGGGATTCTTACATTGTAAATAATAGTGGGTGGCATGGCAAACAGATCCAGTTCCGACTTTGGAGAGGCGCAAGACTTTCGGTGCATAATTTTCTTTCTTTCTTTTTCTCTCTGATTTTTGTAACAATCAAAAACTTCTAAGTCTCGGAAGGTTCTTCTATTCTGGGGGTATGACGTACTCTGAAGGGGTGTTATCGTCGTCTCTGCCTTGTCCTTGCTATGGAGTAAGGGAAGCAGGAATGCCTGACTCGGCAGTGTCCAGGGCATTTATAGGCGTTTCTCGTCGTCCCAAAATGTCTTTGCCCGTCTGAAGCAAGACGTTTTTGCTTGCTCTCAAGAAAGCTACTTTATGGTTTAGTTTGTCGATGATGACATTTTGGAGAAATTCTTTTCCTTGCGTCAGCGCGGCGTATTTCAAGGCATGCAATCCTTGTGTCATCATCAGTTTCAAAACCAGAGACACCGAACGAAAGGCCCATTTCTTCATATCTCCTAAACCATGTCCTCGATGTCGATCGACCTCATGGTACACAGGATAAATGACTAACGATTCGTCACAAAATTATTTTTGAAAATGGAATTTCACCGTGACTTTCCCTTTGGTGAACGCAATATTTTGTCCCACATCTCATTTTAAAAGAAATGTTGACAGTGTGAAAATAAAACTTGCTGACGGACAAATAGTGTACATATTCGCGGTGGACGCGATAGGTGTTTCCGCCTTAATCGTCAACGTTCGCGGCAGAATCCACTTTGAAAGGAATGACACGCAGTAACGGTACGGAGATGTGTCCCACCACGTTGTACTCCACTCCACCACATCGGAGAACACAAAGATCAAATTGGTTCAGTTCTACCGGGGAACGAAACCAATTTGCGAAACTCGGGTTGTCGTAAACGATTGCTAATTCGCTTTTATCCTCTGCTTTCTTCCTCATCATGTCCCTACCCAAAATGTCAAACAATTCAGGACAAAATACAATACCTAAAACTTTGTCATTCTGAAATTTCATCATTAGGCGACGATCCACTTTATGGTACTCGTTCGTTACTTTTTTAAATAAAATTTGTCCAGGGCTTCGCCAAACGCTTCCTTGACTTTTTCAGCAATTGCGTCCACCAAATCTTGGACACTAAAACAATACCCTGGACGAATGAACAAGATATAGGTGCGACGTGAAACATCGGTGACCTTAGCGGCATCTGTAGGTTTGTTCTCTATCAAATATTGTCGAATTTAATCATTAAAGATTTCGACCTCAAAACTGTTTTGATTTTCGACGACATTTATTTGTGTAGGGTGAATTATTTCCACCAAAGCCACTTCCCAAAGGGCTTCGTGATCCAATTGGATAGCCTGAGGTAATTTGGTCGTGAAACAGCATACATATTTGTTGGGAAACACCTCCATGGAACTGTCGCTGGATAACGTTAAGTAAGGCTGGTTGATGTTGTTCATATTTCTAGAGTTCTGCTGTCCGAGGGGCCACTCGAGGTCAGAGGAGTGTCTAAAAGAGGATTGTTGTTGGGTGGTGACTGCTGAGAGAGTGACTGACGTTGCTCGCAGGGCTCCCGTTGTTCCAGTTCGAGAAGTATTTCAGGAAAGAATTGGGGCGAATGGAACCGATGCAATTGCTCAGTAAAATTGTCCACAATTGTTGGTATTCTTGTTGCAATCTCAAATTGGCAATGGCCGCACCGATGACACAATACCATACAAAGATTTGGCAGAAAAAGACGAGTTATGTTTAAGGCACTCGTTCTCCACCACCCACACACAAGGGTTGCTTTTATAGATCTTTCAGAGAAGAACTGGATGAACGATTGATCACTGCGGTAGTAGTGGTAGCTGAAGCTGTGTGGAAGGGCATGATGGTGACTTCTTTTTATATTCGATGACTTGCGAAGCCTCGATCCAAGAATCAAAACTGGTAGGATATAATTTCCAACGCACTTTGACTTCTTTGACACGACGTTTTTCCACTTTACGGATTCATCGTTCGAGAATGCTTTCGATGTCTTAAAATTTGTCTTCGTTTTTGGTTACGCGTTGTAACTCGGGTAAGCAAAACGTTCTTTTTAACACTTCCCCGTTCATGTCTTCCAATTTATGGACAGCAAGATGACGGACTCTCACTCATCCAGTGGCACGAAACAATTCAGTGGTCCAGTTGGGTACATAACCTTTTTCGAAAGTATGTTTGGTTTTGCCAATGCAGACCCAAGCTCCTGCTGATAACACTCCACTTTTCTTGGGGACAGCTACAGTCGCGGGACATACCAAACAGGCGATAAAAAACAGTCACTTTATTGTCGGGAGTCGCTTCTTGGGAGGCATGTCCGATGCTCCGATGGTAAGATTGCTTGTAGGCTTGAAAAAGGTGCGGTAAGACGTCGATGCACTTGAGAGTATGTTGATGTGTAACATATTTCCACATGCATTCTTTCATAGCATGTTGAAAACGTTCCACGATGCTGTCTTTGGTTTCGAAATTCTCGTTGGTGAAAAAATTAATGTCAAATTTCTTTAATTCTTTTTGGAAAGCTTGGTTCAGAAATTTGGTGCCTTTGTTGGTTTGACATCGAAGAGGGTGACGACCACTTTGTTTCAACGCCAGTTTGAGGGCTCGCACTAATTCACTGCTCGATTTGGAAGTTAATGGCACGACCCAGGCAAATTTTGAAAAGACGTCGATGACATAAAACAAATATTTGTAGCCACGATTGTAGGTGGCCAAATGAGAGACATCGGCTAAATCGGCTTGCCATTGCTGATCGATGCCCTCCACTCGGGTGTAACGTCTGGAAAAGTTTCGTCGAATAGGTTTGTGTAAAGTGTACGTGGCTTGTTCCTGTAGCCGTCGTTGCACTTGAGGTAAACGGAGACTTTTCGGACGGATTCTGGCAGCATAATACAATTTCTGAACTCCTCAGTATCCCGCATAATGGGATGGATCGTAGTAAATGCTGGCTAACACCTCTCATTTTGTTAATATTTTACCCACTCTTCACTGATGCTACTCTTTTTTTCGTGTGGTATATTCTTGGATTGTAATGATTTGCGTGTCCGGCGAGCGATAGGAGTCGAGAAAGAGGATGTCTGAGCAAGAGTAATCGGCTCTTGTTTCACTTTTGTCTTCATCTTCCTTTATCTTCTGTGGAAGAAGGTGTGGCCATCATCTTTTTAATCCGTCCAATTCTGGAGGTAGGTGGTGTTGTTAACTTGTGTACTTACTCTGGGGGTAGTGGTGGTGGTGTACTTTTCGTCAGGGTCTTAAAAGCTTTCATAGTTGGCAATTGCAAGTTGTGTTTTAAGTGGATATCTCGGTCAAATGAGGATTGGGAAGCAAATGCGGGATACGTTATTCTTGCCATCGATGACATTCCGTCCATCATTTGTAAGGTACTAAAGCCATTTTTCGTCCTTATATTCGATTTTAGTGGTCACGTCTGAGATCGTTTGATTCCAGAGGTCCCTTTTATCTACGTCGAAGCATGGGTAAAACACTTCACAGGAACCCTAACGTCAGTCGTTTTTAAAGAGTTCCTAACAGGGATAAAAATCCTTCGTGTTGGACCAGCATCTTTTTCTTTTGACGGATAGGTATTTTCTTTTGAACCATTTGGCGAAGAACGTGACGATGTTTGGCTGAGCATTTTTTTTCTAGTGTTTAGACAAAGGTTTCGTGCCTTTCAAAACGTTCAAACAACATTCGCACACGGTATCGATGACGCCTTTGGATGCTGTTTGATTTGGTGGTTTTCCGCATGGGTGGAGAAGCTTCTGACTAAACGAGGAGGAAGTCCTTTCCTTTATTTATTTTGGGGAGTGAAGATAGACGTTTTTGGGGGGATGACATCTTTGTTTGTCTGTTTCAAGGCACACACCAAAAATACACTAACGTCGATGACTTGGCACACGCCATTTTATCTCTCTTTTTCTATCGCTGAGTCAAAAAGGTTGAGATGTATTTTTCAAAATCGCTGGATAATCCTCTCCTTTGATTGCTCCTCTTTTTCTTTGGACGACTTTGTCTTTTCTGGGATGACGTCGATGCTTGGCTGAGCGTTGTTCCGGATAACGAGACTGTCCTTGTCTTTTTCCTTTTCCTTTTCGGACAGGAAACCGACGATGGTGGCAATGTGCTCTTCTTTGAGGGGACATTTTGGGGCGTTTAGGAGCACACACAAAAATACACCGATGTCCATGGCTTCACACGCGTCCATTTATATTTTTTTAATACAAGTTTTTGTTCAAGGTTTTGTTTAAATTGATTGACCATATGTTTTATACCAAACAATCCACCCCCCTTGCTGAATTCTCCTTTTCTTTGGACGATACGGTCTTTTCTGGGGTTGATATACCAAACAATCCACCCCCTTTGCTGAATTCTCCTTTTCTTTGGACGATACGGTCTTTTCTGGGGGTGACTTCGATGCTTGGTTAAGCGTTTTTTTTTTTCTGATGACGAGACTGTCCTTGTCTTTTTCCTTCTCCCTTTTGGATAGGAGTACGACGATGGTTATGGTGTGGGTTTTTTACTGGAAATTTTGGCTTTCGGGAGCACTAAAACACTGATTCCCATCTTTTGGTGATGGTCTTTTTTTATACTGGAATGCGTCGCCACTGGTTGTCTTTACATCGTATCAACTTGATGACAGGCATCACGCGTCGTGGAAGGGTTCACAACGGACTAAATCGGAACAGTTCTTGACTGGACAAATCCAGAAAAATCTGTAACATGCCCGATCTCTCTTGGACTTTAATTTTGGGGGCAGGTACTTTGTGAGCAGCTGCCACTGCAACTATAGAGGAGGAGGGTGTCACCGCTTGAGAAGATTTGGAGACGCGGATTTCCATTGTTTCATCAAATGAGGAAGAACGGGTGTCAGGTTGGGTTTAGAAGGCACCAAAGGCAACGTTGAAGTGGAATAACCTGATGTTACTGGAGACGCGGTCACCATCACTGTGGCTAGTGGCCTCTTGCTGCAAGAAGCTCTTTGCTGTGGGCGATGTTTCTGGGGTCCTTTTTCTTCTTTTTCTGTGCTTTTCTTTTACTTTTGCTGTGACCTGGTCAAGATGCCACTACTCTTTTTCTTCTTCTGGATCCGTTTGGCTTTTGGCAGTGGCTTATTCTTGGGGATGACTTTGGGGGCATTGCGATCCAATTTTAAGAGGCATCGAATGATGACACCTCTTAGAGAACCGCTTCCTCCAGATTTGCTTTAAGGTTTGAGATATGATGCGGAGATCGGCCAGTTGCGTCAAGCCTACTTTGTTTCTGTCAAAAAGTGTTTGGTTTCATGTGGAATGTGAATGATGCCTTGTAGCAATTGACGTGCTGTCTCCGTAAACCATCGTAAGATTTCTCTGAGACTGGCTTCTAAGACACGAGCACGTATTTGTGAATTTTCTTCGCAAGTGATGCCGTACAAGGCACGAATCAATTTCGCGGTAAGATGAGACAGAATGGACGTCATGTTGACTCTGTAAGAAACAGACCCAAAGTATCCGAGGTTTTAATAGATTTTTTTGTTATGTCGATGACGGGGACGTGTATACCACAGGCCCTCTGTCTTGGCACCGCACCAGTGGTGAAACAGATGGGTACGAAATCGCAAATGATGGGCGATAGGTAAAATGTTTTAAATCTACGAGTAAATAGGCGTGTGGGGTTTGAAACAGACCCAAAGTATCAGAGGTTTCTATGGATTGTTTTTGTTATGTCAATGACGGGGACGTGTATACCACAGGCCCTCTGTCTTGGCACCAGTAGTGAAACAGATGGGTACGAAATTGCAAATGGGGGGGGGGTATATGTTTTAAATCCACGAGTAAATAGGCGTGTGGGGTTTGACTGGCATCGTCGTACGCACGAGTCAGCCAATGCGTTCCTAACTGTTTGGCTAAGATTTGCACTTGCGATTTATCTCTGGGGCTTTTAAACAAGACCACATAATGAGCATTGCGACTGATATTGCTATGCGTTTTACTTTGTTGAAAAGAAATTGGTTGATGTAAATGACACTGGCATTACGATGATGCCTTTTGCGCGTAAACCACAGTTTAATTTTTTCTTCGTCTTCTCATAACATGTCGTCGAAAATGATCGGATGGTTTTGACTGGGGTCAGACACGATCCCATCGTCTTCGCCAGGAATACCTTTCACAAACACAATGGAATCGCCTTGACTTTCTCGCAAAAGACTGTACGCCAATTGCCACTCTTTGTAACACCACACGATCCGTTGAGGTGGACGATCGATCAAATGATGTTTATGTTCGATCATACGCTTGACAAATTCGGTTTTGCCTGAACCGCTGGGTCCGGTAATTATAACATGTTAAAGGTATGGCGGAGATACAAGGCCTCCCAACTGGTACTATCTAAGTGTTCGTCGACGACTTTGAATATGGAGGCAAAGGGAGCAGAGACAGTAGAGGTAGCCGTAGTGCAGTGAATGTCACTTTCAGCACGAAGACAAAGAAGACAATGGTTTGTATGGTTTTCTCAGGACACGTTTATTGATCTTTTAAAATAGAAAAAAAAACGAAAGACAAAAACACATAAAAGCCAAATGGTTAAGTAACAAAGATAAAATACACACCAAAACGATCAGAGTGGTAAACAAGCCTCTGTACAACTTGTTTTTGGCAACAGAGGTGTCCTAGGGACAGCGTGTAATATTCGTACAAACTCTGCATTGGGTACAGTCACACAGGAGTCCTCCGGGAACAGTCACATGAGTATTCCCAAAAATCCTTTTGGGAATTTCTATGACAGCCTTGTCCTGAAGGGAATGGTTTTCCACGGTGACGGGGTCTTCTAGCACAGCAGTTAACACAAGTTTAAAAGTCACTGAACACTTTAAGTTCACTTTTTCCTTTGAATGCATCACACAAATCTCTGGCAATGTAAGCCACTTCTTTTGTCCAGGCCTCGAAACCTCAACGTTTCAGTCGCGTACATCTTTCCAGTGAGAGTGTAAGTCACAAACTATACACACATCTTCGTAAGCATCCGGAGAGACTAAAAGTTCACAAAGAAACTTTTCTTCAAACAGAGGTCGACAAGTTTGTAGATGAAAGCGCAAGGCTTTTAGCAGAACGAGTTTCTTGTGCTCATTTAAAGGAAACATCGTCATGTTTTTTTTTTTGTACAGTACACATCGTACCAAGCCCACAGGGAATCGACTGGTTAACGAAATCCCAGAAAGCAAGTCACTAAGACACACACCTCACGTCTACCCCAATTCATGGGGCACAGTTGTCCTAATAGGTGTTGATAATTCTCCACCGTTTGAATACTCTCATTGATTTCCTTCCAAGGACTCTGTTGTATCACCACTGGTAAAGCTCGTGGCATGGTACACCATTTTTATACCTCTATTTGTCGGAGGCAATAAGTGTACTTTCTGCACAGATATAATCGTCATCAGTGGCGAATCTAAATGGCTTAGTCACTAACTTGTACATCACAACACATCATTCAGAAGTTTTCTCTTGAACTAAGTTTACATTATTTAAACATTTTAGGTAATCCTCTAACTCTTTCTCTGGAATTCGTTGCAGTATATCTACCTTGTAGTAAAACGAAACAGTAACAACAAACCGATCCTTCTCGCCCACGTTCAGTTTAACAATGTCTAACCACTGGAACACTTTCATCTGAATCAATCCTCTTATAGCATTCAGGTACCAGTGTTTTAAACATCGGTGACGTGATGGATGCGATTGTTCTTTGTGTTTCACTTGTATTTTGACCAGCCCTCGGTAAATGCGTTCTCTCAACACCGCAGGCAAACCACGAATGTTTTCTTATAAAGTATCCATTTAGTGTCCTCCAAGAATCAGGAATCGCTGGGTCGTGGCCAATAGCCTCGTTTATATTGGTGACTGGAGTAGTGTCCTCCCATAATCAGTCTTCGCTTACTTTGGAAAAGAGCATAATTTAAAAATGGAGAAATGATTTTGAGTTTGCATTTCACTTGTATTTTGACCAGTTCTCGGTAAATGCGTTCTCTCAACTCCACGGGAAAACAACGAATGTTTTCTTGCAAGTATTCATCCAGAGATTAATGAGGTGGTCCCACTAATGGTAATTAATGACACTCCGGAGACCATCGAGCATGTTTCTTTTAAGCCGAATCTTTATGCTCCCACTCGTGAGGTGACACATCGCAATTGAAGCACTTGTCTGTATCCCCTTCGCTCAAGGAGATAAATCTAGATCTGGCTAATTCTTCGCGGGTAGTTCCTCTCTTATATTTAGGCCATTTTCCTTTGACGGTTTGGAACTGATTTACAAAGTTGCGGTATTCAGGCAAACGCACAGGGAACGATTATTCGTCTTTCACGGACTCATTTCGATGACGGGACAATGTCCAGACTGCAAAGATTGTTTCAGTACGCCATAAAGTTCACAAAAAGACCAGGCTCCTAAAGGGTCTCCTTCAATTTTAGGGTAACAGTGACCCAGGCGATCAATGTAGATGCAACTGTCCGTGTCAAAATACAGCAAACGTTCTCCTAACTGTTCTAAAACTTCGTACAATTTTAAACAAGCATGGGCCATCACGTAAGCCGCAATGACGACATTTCCAAATTCGTCGGCTTCTATAAACTCCAGTTTTTCGTAATTGACCAGGATCAAGTCTTCACGAACGAAGTATACGTGTTTCATGTGTTTAGTTTTGTCGTGAATCGTCTGGAAGTAACGGAAAGGTTCTGTCAAATACTCCGTCCTGGGTAAACACGGTCGCTGTGCCATTTTGCCCCACAACCAATTCAACATCACTTTGGCAAACGACCGTCTTCCTTCGTTTTTCTCCACGTGATCTAAAGTGATGCTTTACTGCTCTGAGTATTTCTCTTTGAAATTATTTTGATCTTCGGGAATACGGCACCAGGAAGGATAGCCGCTGTTTCTTGTTTCAGTTTCAAAAAGGTATCCACGTAGTCTGCGAAAATGCCTTTCTGAGTCTCGTCGCCCTTGTGGTATTTTTGTTCTCTTAGGAAAGTTGTAAATTTCGTGCACTTCTAACAGTTGATACCCCAGGTCTAGACCTCTGAACAATTCCACGCTGACCCAAGTTCCCATCGTGGCGCGCTCTTCCTGGGTGTGTATTCACAAGGTCGGTCTTGGTTGCACGTTTATGCACAAGTAAGTCACAAAGGAAACATCTTTTTCTGCCTATACCGCCCTCCTCCTAGTAGAAAAAACAAGCTGACAGAATCTCTCTTTTTGGAGCAGTTTCCGAATCTCCTGTTTGCAAATTTCTTCCGTGACAAAATGCAAACCATTAGAGATAAGCTTGACACCACAATTTCAATTGACTCGTCGCCACCATAGAGTTGGGATACAGAATTTCAGCGGCAACCATTAGCAGCATTTGAACCTGTCTCTATGGATTTAGTACGTACAATCGTGATAAAGAGTGCACCAAAGTCATGTGAACTTGATCCAGTTCCAACATCACTGCCGCTTGAGTGCTTAGATCCAGTATTGCCTTCACTAGCTGATGTTATTAATGCCTCTCTCTCATCCGGGGAATTCCCATCATTTTTCAAAACTGCCATTGTAAAGCTTTTGCTGAAGAAACCAACACTAGACCATAACGATTTAAAGAACTACCACCCAGTTTCTAATCTCCCCTTCATTTAAAAAATCTTAGACAAGGTTGTTCTATCCCAGTTTGTATCTCATCTGAATTCAAACAGTCTTTTAGCAATGTACAATCTGCATATCGCCCTTGCCACAGTACTGAAACTACTCTTCTAAAAGTAGTTAATGACATTATCTCTGCTTTGAATAGCGGAAAGATTACAGTCCTCACCCTCCTTGATTTGTCTGAATGATTTGACACCATATATCACGATATATTACTTCACCGTCTCCAGCATGTATTTGGCATTCATGATACAGCCTTTCTGTGGTTCAAGTCCTACTTGGTCAACAGGACACAAATTGTGTCTGCATATGGAATACACTCGAATCCAGTTAATCTATGTTGTGATGTTCCACAGGGGTCTGTTCTTGAATCTGTTCTCTTCATTCTATATACTCAGCCGCTCTCAATTTTCATAGATCATCATCCAGTGTCTCACCAATTGTACGCTGATGACACCCAAATATACAAATCTAGCCACCCAACTGAAGTTGATGCTACCATCCAAGGTGTAGAGAGGTGCGTTTCTGATGTGAAATCATGGATGACATGTAACAAGCTGCAGGTGAATGATGATAAAACTGAGGCCATTCTGATCATAACACAATGACTTTCTCATTCACATCCTTTACCTCAAACAATAAATATCAGCAACACCAACATTAAATTCACACAGTCAGTACGACAACTAGGTGTTACTCTGGACATTACCCTCTCAGTACCTTCACATTTCACCAACATGTCATGAACATATGCATGGCTGCATATCTTGAGGTGAGACGCATCAGCTCAGTTCGCAAATATCTTTCAGTTGATGCCACTAAAACACTTGTGTGTTCATTAGTACTTTCAAGACTTGGCTACTGTAACTGAGTTCTGTCTGGTTCATCTCATTATCTCCTCCAGAAACTTCCACCGTCTAGAACGGTCTAAGCTTGGGCTTTCTGCTCACTTTTGTTCCATATTTCTATATTTTCCAGTTTTTTTTGCTTTACATATTAGTAATACATCAACTTTAATAAATCGTCATATGAGTGTTCTATTATAGATCAAAACTTTCGTTGCTTTCGTTGCTTTCTCCCAGAAAAGGGATTGAAATTTTCCATCTTGTTAAAGTGGATATTGCCATCAGTCTGTCGTCATGTCCATATTGAGATCGTCTAGGGGAAGAGATGTCATTTTTGTTTATTTATTGTCATTAGTTCTTAACTGGACGGTTCCAGAATTCTTTCATAAATTCTAATTGGAGTGCCACTTCTGAGTGGCTTGTTCACTGTAGAGTCCTGCTTCCCTTTACTATTATGTCACAAATTGTTTTATTTCTTTTTTTCTATATTTTACCATTTTTTTTCTTTTATTGTATTACTATTGCAAGACTCTCACTCTCGGGGAGTCCTGCTCCTGATTTGCCATTTTTCAAATATTTTGTTTGATATGTAGTTATGCATGACCAAAGTGGCCAGGATGACATTGTTATTAATTACATCAACTCATGTGGGTTCTATTTAGATAGCAAGCTTCTGTTGCTTTTGCCCTGGGATGGGATTGAAATTTTTCCATGCGGACGTGATGGGAAATATGCAGATCAAAAGAGTCTCTGGTGTAATTTTACTAGCCACCTAAGATGGCTTTCCGGAGACAAGATGATTTTTTGGTTTGTTTCTTTGTAGGCATGATCAAGAAATTTTTTGGCTAAGTTTCATTAGCTCTTGTTTTGCCCTGTGTTTAAGAATTATTTTGTATTTTTTGCTCTATTTCCAGGCCATTTACTGCTAATTCTCCCCTGTGTACTCATAGGACAGGCCACAAAAATTTGGATAGTTTCTATCCAAGGTAACATGACACCCTAGACCAGCAAGTCGTTCTCCACCTTTTTTTTTTTTTTTTTTTTTTTTGTTTGACTGGCGGCGGAGACCAACGTTATTCTGCACCACTCTTGCTGAGACGTCCGCGCTATGTAACTTCAGATGATCGGACCGCGCGCTATTAATTAATAAATTTATTTAGACTAACCTTTGTATCCAGACGGTAAGTATAATCCCTCTTCTAATGATCCACAGCGTTAGATCCTTTAGAACACACACTTTTTTAGTATAATTCCCTGTCAGAACAGAACACCCGTGTATTCATCGGCTGTTGACCTCAGAGTTGAATTACCCACGCATGCGTGTAAAGCAGCATCACCACGAGGCAAGAGTAACGAGTGAAAACCGTCTAGCGAGGCATAGATCACTGGGAATTTACTGATGCTTGGGTGGGAACTGTGTCGTTACGGCAGAAATTTAGGAGATAGACAGAGAGAGAGAGAGAGACGTCATGTCAGAAATGTGAGATAGAGTGAATGATAAATAAATTGTAAAAAGGCCACAAACTGTATTCAGATGTGAAAATATGCTACACAATAATAATAATAATAATAATAATAATATTACTAGTGGTAGTATCTTCAATCATATATAATAACATTTACAATGGTATAAATGGATTTTATGACATACATACATATCTACATATTAATACTTTACATTACTTATAAGAAGAACATGATTATTATGATGAATATTATTAATAACATTTGCAATGGTATTAATGAATGCATACATACATACATACATACATACATTACTTATAACATGATTAGTATGATGAACTTTATTAATAACATTTACAATGGTATTTATGAATACAAACATACATGCATACATACATATATACGTCTGTTATACTTTTACACCATAACTTATAACATATGGATAATGTTATATTTTAATCAAAAACAATAGTTTCTTCTTCCCTTCTGACCACTGCATTGACAAGTGTTGCAACAATTTACACAACAATTACATTTGCCGCAAGAGCATATACTGCAACTTCCCGCGGAACATTCTTTTAGGCCAGCGGGAAGTTTATCCATTTCGGGGATCCACAATGCCTCAAGAATTTTTCTTCTTAAACAGACTTGACGATTTTTCGCAACTTCTATCATGTTTTCATCTGTTGTTGTCTTCATCATGCTTGTCCTGTAAGGTAGGAGACAACCATAACCTTTTCTACCATCTCTGGCACATCTCCCAATCTCTTGCCAATAGCTCAGAATGCTCTTTGGGCATCCCCAAAGAATAACGATATCTACATCGCTGATTTGGATCCCCATTCTGATTGCTACCGTAGCAACGAGACAGCGAATTATGCTTTCGGGTCTTCGAAATTCCTTGATAATTCTGTCCTGTGTCTCTTTATCCGTGGAAGAATGATACATTTCAATCAAACGTGTCTTTGCTGATTTTTCGCCTCTGCATACTTGGTCTCCCATTTCTTCAATCAACCAGGACCAAACATTAAATACAGCACTGTATGTTCTGAAATAATAATAATAATAATAATAATAACGATCCTTTTCATATGAAATATTCCCCCGCACTGCTGGTATCAGACCATGTACATCCGACTCACTTCCCCATCTCCTGTTTTGACTGCAAATATAAACTTTCTCCTTCATATTTTAATCCCTCGCGAAACAAGCCGAACACACACACACACACACACACACACACACACACACACACACACACACAGACACACACACACACACACACACACATTGTCATTGATGTGTATTTGACCAGAGCCGTGGTATCTCGGTTGTTAAAGGGTCAGACTCGTAATTCAAGGGTAGCTAATTCAATATAGCAGACCAGCACGGGTCGACTGCCTCAATGCGTCATTGTGAAAGGCATTTCGCTCCCTCAGCATGAAATAGTTATTGATGTTTTTAAAGGACCGTTAAAGCACACACACACACACACACACACACACACACACACCATGGTGACAGAGAGAGCCATGAAATACACAAAGAAAACAGACAGTTTTTAGGAACAACATATCAAAACTTGCTGAATATATCAGACTGAGTTACTGACAAACGTGGGGTAATACGTGACAAACGTGGGGTAATACGTGACAAACGTGGGGTAATACGTGCTCCTAAAGCATACTGCTGCGACTACTATGTCTATGAAAAAGACAATGATTAATTATGAAAAGAAAGAAATTTGCTACTACTACGACAGCAACAACAACAACAACAATACTATTACTACTACTACTACTACTACTAATAATAATATATATTTCCTGTCGCATTTGTGTTGGTGGTATTATATATATGTACCTGCAATAAAGAATTGTCTTTTTGGCTGATAGCCTCGTCTCTTTGATGTGATGAAGAAACCACTTGAGTTCTTCTTCACAGTCTGCAGATGTTTCAGTAATGTCTAGGAAAATGTTAGGCCTGCAAAATTAATATTGTTATTAGGACTAGGAGTATTACAAACTATTTATATTACTATTTGTCGTAATAAAGAATGATTACAAAATGCCTGAAAAGTTTCTCCTGCGTATGACTATTACATGTGGCTCAGGTTTAAATGTTAGTGCAACAAGTTTATCAAATAATCTTACGTTTTATTTGGCTCCACTCAGATCACATAAAGGAGATTATAATCGATGTCAGATGTAGCAAGGATATTCTTATTTAGTTATTTTAATTTTTGTTTTTTCTTTGTACTTATCTTTAGTAGCGTTGGGGTGGGGTTGAGTGGAGGGTGGAGGCGGCGTCAGGCAATGATGCCCAAAACAATCCAGTACGACTTACTTAATTTGGATTATGCTCGTGTGCGGCCATTCGGCTATGTACGAGTGACCGAGTATTAAAAAGGACATACTGTATACAGGTAATAGTATTTCTTTTCCCGTCGCCCAAAATTAGGTATAAAAGGGTGGAAACAGTTCCTTTGATCTCCTGTCGTTGCACTGCACAACAGGAAACGTTAATCTGTTTAATAGCTGGAGAACACTTCCTTGTAATATACACTCCACCCTTTTATGTATAATTTGGATAGTTGGATAATAGCAACAGATGCTTTCCTTTGTTCTCTACGGTATAACAATTTTATACTCAAGATTATATTGTTGTATCATTGTCAATCATTTTATTCCCAAGTTAATTAAAAGAAGAGGTATTAAAGAGCACTCGGGTCTGTTAAGTCAACGCAGAGTGAGAGAGAGAGAGAGAGAGAGAGAGCAAAATTGGTGGGAGGTTTGGGCTACCCTCTACTCCAATATAGGAAAACTAATATTGTCTTAAATAGGATAAGAAATATGAATAAAGGGAAAAACTATGCATGGACAGCGTTATACATTTATTTTTACCGATATATGTTAAGTACTCTACCAGAAATCTACAAAACAACAAACTGACCAAACTCATAGAGCCACCAAGAAATTTGAACCATAAAAAAGATATCATTATGAGATGCAGATATAAGAACAAAATATGGACGGAAAAGAAAGATGGGATGATATACACAATCATAATGCAGGAGTTTCCTAAGAAAACTCAGTTTGGGGTAGAAATCACAAACCCAATGATACAATGGGAGACAGTGTAGACGAAATGGAGAAATATTTTATATATTAATAATATTATTGATAAGAAACTCTATGATGAAATTATAAACTATATTACTGATGCAATGATGAGATGCGGGAAAGAAATTTTAATTTAAAGTGGCTACTATAGCAAACATACAATACGGGCTTGTATATATATATATATATATATATATATATATATATATATATATATATATATATATATATATGTATATATATATATATATATATATATATATATATATATATATATTATTAACCAAGATAATTAAAAACCAATAGAAATCGAGGTTGGGGAAGAGCAGAGTATAACTATAACGATTAGAAACATGCAGCCAGTCCAAACAAAAAACACAAAAGGTTTATAGCAAATACAGAACAGTATACCAACATACACCTATAGCACACATTATACAATAGATCCATGGCAAGGATCACTAGAAATTTTACTTTCAAACATGACAAGGAAACCAGCCGAAAGGTGTAATGCCTAAGGAGGGGAGTACTAGCCAAAATAAAACAACTTTAAGTATGCAATTATCAAGAAAGAAAAGATCTCCTAAATTTCTGCCGTAACGACACAGCTCCCATCCAAGCATCAGTAAATTCCCAGTGATCTATGCCTCGCTAGACGGTTTTCACTCGTTACTCTTGCCTCGTGGTGATGCTGCTTTACACGCATGCGTGGGTAATTCAAATATGAGGTCAACAGCCGATGAATACACAGGTGTTCTGTTCTGACAGGGATTTATACTAAAAAAATGTGTGTTCTAAAGGATTTAATGCTGTGGATCATTAGAAGAGGGATTATACTTACCGTCTGGATACAAAGGTTAGTCTAAATAAATTTATTAATTAATAGCGCGCGGTCCGATCATCCGAAGTTACATAGCGCGAACGTCTCAGTACGAGTGGTGCAGAATAACGTTGGTCTCCGCCGCCAGTCAAACAAAAAAAAAAAAAGGTGGAGAACAACTTGCAACTTGCTGGTCTATATGACACCCCAGCTGAATGGCCCTCTGCTATTAACATCCCAGCTCCATGCCTGTGTGAGCCTGATGAGTTCTTCCAGGCGGGTGTAAACTACTGTATGCACCCGGTTAATAGTTCACAGAACATCCAAACATGCAATTGAAGCAAGTGTTTGGACAATATGATAAGTGTCGTTTTATATGCATTTCATTACTATAAAGGCTTATTACTTCATTTTTTTGTTCTTCCAGCCACATATAAACATTTTAAATGGTTTTATGAATAGACCATGTAAATGTTGTTACATCCCATATTGTAATTTTGTCGGTCTCAAAGAATGATGCACCTGCTTTTTTAATTTCAATGAATGTGCATTTTAAAAAAAAAGTCACGTTAATACTTTTTGAAATTCTAAGTATAACGTGGAAAGCGATATACATATAGTCTGCAGATGGTGTTTTGTAATACACGGATGCATCGATGGTTTCACAAGACTTATTGTCTACCTAGCTTGCAACTGTGATAATAGAGCTTCAACCGTTTTAAACCATTTCACTGAAGCCGTTTCCAAATGGGGCCTTCCTTCCCGAGTGAGAGGGAACATGGGTGTGGAAAACCGTGAAGTTGCTCAGCACATGCTCTCACACCCTCGTCGGAAAAAGTGTCCATAATTCGAGGATAGAGAGGTTATGGCGTGATGTGTATAATGCTGTGCTTTCTTTATTTTATGAGCTTTTCGTATCATTCGAAGTCAAAGGCTTTTTTTATCTAGATTCGGAGAAACATGTCTTCTGCTTGCATTACAGAAACGTCATCAATGACAGACTGTTCCAGTCTATTAATTCATGGAACAATCATAAATTGAGAACTGAGAACAAGACTCCCTGCCAGCTATTCATACTTGGACTGCAGCGTATATTTAACGAGAATCAAGTAATTGCTAACGAATACTTCGAAGAATTAGACCAGGTGAGCAGCTTGCCTCGTATTAAGCAATGTGGCCTATTGGTAAAGAAAGAAACCAGAAAGACTGAAGATATTTGAAACTGAACACTATACAATCTGCAAGTTCCTTAAAATACCTACCATTATTTTATCAATGTCCGTGTGTGTGTGTGTGTGTGTGTGTGCTTCTAATTAGCAGTGTATGTGATTACCAAAGTCAAATCAAGTAAGTCATAACAAATGACTACAACTTCACAATGTGTTACTTCGTTAAGCGGAAAGTACCTGTATTTTCGAAATATATTCTATCAAGCTCATAAAACATACCAAATTTACAATCAGCGAAACATTACAATAACAATATAAAGAAGCAAAATTCCATGCATGTCAATATAAATAACATTTAAAGGACATTTGTTTGTAACATTTATGATTTACATCGGTTAACAGACAGTAGTCGACAAAATGTTTAGAATTTCAGAAAACTATTTGTCCAATATCAAGAAACAATTTTTTTTTAGCACGGAAAACTTTCATGAGTTTACCATGCAGAAACCAAATTACAAATTTGTTTATTGCCGGTTCTGCAAGATAGTATATGCTATTCTCTTAGCCTAACATTTGTTGGTGATGTTTGGAAGTTAGAACTGAGCCACCGTAGTTCATTCTCTTAGCCGAATTCAGTTCTTAAGAGCCAAACGTAATTTTGTCTTTGAATCATTTTTTTATTATAAAAAATGAATGAATACATTGCAGATAAAATAGTATTATTTTCTTCATTTAGGACGCTCTACCAGAATATGAAATGGATCCAGATGCACCGTTACCTGCGCCAGGTGATGATGTCAATATCGACGTGCCATCAACAGAGCTACTTAATGAAGAACAGTTGCATTCTTTCAGTGCCAAAATGCGTGGAATTCAAGTAGCTGACCTTTCTGACATTGAACCATATTTGCATGCTTTAGATTGTGTAGATGAGATTTTGGAAGTTTGAAGTCGATAATTCATGTACTCTACTAAATTTCCAGTGATTATATTGTGCGATTTTACTTTCTGCAATTGCTCAAAGCAGTATCTTGTCATCAGTGACAACTTTCTTTCATTCCTCCATTTGTAATTAAATTCATCTTAACTCCCTATTTGTAAGATTACAAATGTATTAATAACATAATCTTTGTTCCTTGTTAAACAGACTGTGATCTAATACAGCTTTATGTTTAAAATAATAAATGAATAACTTGCGCAAGACTTCACGTCAACTGAAATCTGAGTATCAAATCTACTCCTAACAGGTATGTCCGACTGTACTAAAATCTAATTAATAGTGTTGATAGTTTTTTTTAATTATAAAAAATCCAATAATCAGTAATAGAACAAGCTTTTGATTGAATTCGACTGAAATCTCCGCAGAGTACGCATGTTACCTGTATGATAATATTATTTATTCGTATTTATAAAAATTCTGTCAGTATTATCAAGCATTCTTCTGTAGAATTCAGGGACAGCACTTTCCGTTCTGTTTGGTGTATATTTGTAATCCTCCATGATTGCAATTATCTACCTGGATTTCTGTCTAAGGTAATTTCGATCAATGAAAATGTCACTTACGCCGAGTGGAGGCAGTACTTTAATAAATAAATACAAATTAAATAATTTCTTAATCAACTGAAATTTGTGTTCTAGTTCTATCTTTTAGTTTCTTTTAAGTGTAATCATCATAAATGCAACGTGTCCTCTTGTAATTAAACGTAAAATGCGTCAATCTTTCTTAACAGCTATGTCCGCGCGCGTTTCTCCGAGAACCTAATTAAGTGCCGACTGTGTTTTGATAACTGACTTGCGGAAGTATTTGTTGTATTGTTGCATTGAATGAAAAGCTGGCCCCCTTTGTATTATCACGTTAATTCTGTCTTTTGGATCAAATAAAGGAGGTGGAATAAAAGAAAAGTTAAAAGGCACAAAAATCTTATAAACTTAAAATCTAGTGACCCCGGTCGTATGTCGTGCGAACTCGCTTCATTTGATCAATCGAACACTGTTATAAATGTTATTGTGTATGTAACATAAACTACCTTAAATTAACCAACTCTTTCATAACTGTTATCAAAGATAGCAATGCAGCCAAGCGAAATGAATACTTCGTAAAATAAAGAGCTTGTTTTCACAGATACGGACCATTGTGGGCAAGCGAGTTTCAGAGAATTCATGAACTGGCACTTAGAGATATCCTCAAGGATGATAAGAAGTTTCATTAATACTTCCAATGGAATCACGACATCAATATTGTACTAAATGAACAATACAAAAATTGAGTTTCGACATAGAAGATCGTTTCACGAAATAAATGTGGCGGGGTTTTTTTTGTTGTTTTTTTTTTTTTTTGTTTTTTAAAGGATTCTTGTTTGGTGGTGTATCAACATTTAGACTAGTTCCCTGCTCTGTGGACTCCCGATTTGGCAGGATACTATTAAACGCCACTATGGGAATTAGACTCATCAAGAAAATAAAAAGCAGTGACGTGTTACACAGATTTTTCGCGTACGTGTGATGGTTGTTGAAACCAGTTGGAACGATCTTTTACAAGTTGGACATTTTGAAAATAAATGTAATGTATACAAAATAACGAACAACTTCATTAGAAAAAGCGCGTTATTGAAAAGTATTACAGACGTGATTGTAAAATGAGGATTCAGTTAGTAAACAGCCCAGTTCCCTAACGCCTCCCCACTCCCACGGTTTTCTCGATGTCAAAGCGAATTGTTTTTAATTTTGGAGGTACCTTACAGAAAAAACAATATTTATGGTACTTTGTTTACTATGTATTTTCGTGTATTGCTAGCTCTCGGAAGATGCTACTGTACGTTTGTAATAACGGCATTGTTGCCAGCATTCTTTGTTACTGAGCGCGAGGTGGTTACCTTTCTAAGCACCAGCACCAGAATCAGAGAACCTTGGTTGTCTCCATAGAGTATAATTGTGTAAGCATTGGTCAAAACAAAATTCTACGAAATACTATTGATAAATATATGTAAGTAACGAACTATCTGTTATATTTCTTTAATAACATTAATAAATTTGATTTGACAGGATGTTGTTATTTCTTAGTAAGCCAAATTTTAGATTTTCATATTTTCATTTGCCCGGATTTCATATAAGTAGGCAATACATAGTATTAGATTGTACCACGATAATCATTGGCGTAACTACCTTGGTAGCAGGTACAGCCGTTCTGTGGGGCCCGGAAGTGTTTTGGGTACGGCCCAACCAGGAAAAAATCATTTAAAGTGACAGTAAGGGGGGTGGCGGTGAAAAACGTTTTCTGTGTTGCCCGTGGTGAGATAGCTACGCCACTGATGATAATGTAACAATATTATTCATTTACCAAATAATATTGATAAGAAAATCTTATTTCTAGGTGCGCATGAAATTGTGAGGCATCGTGAAAGTCTTATTTTATGAAGTTTGTACTATCGTAATGAATTAAAATCATTATCGCTTTATATAGTTGACATTGATAATATGCAGATAATAGACAAAAATGCACACACACACACACACACACACACACACACACACATATATATATATATATATATATATATATATATATATATATATATATATATATATATATATATATATATGTGTGTGTGTGTGTGTGTGTGTGTGTGTGTGTTTATCATTTATGCAAACCTTATAATTCATGATCTTTGATATAACAACTTTATGTGGCCATTCCGCTAGCTGCCACAAGAAGGACTAAACATATTGTTTTACAATAAATCGTAGAAATGTGAATGTAAAAGAAGAAATGTCCACCTCTCTTTAGAGGCTATATAAACCTTTCGCATCCAACGTCTCTCAAAATGTGTACATATTGGAGTCCTAGTTATCATCCTAATCTAACACAACATAGGTACAACGGACTGAACACAGATACAATTTAGATAGTATGGAGTAATTCAGGAGTAAACATGTAATATCATTATATTAATAATAATCTTTAAGAAACTAGTTCCATTATAACCATGGCGCAAAGGAAAAACATTTACCCCGTATTTCATTTTGATAAATGTATATCTATAATCTATGAAATCAGAACTACCCCTTTCTTGTTATCTTTACAGATGTTATATATTTACCTGAAACGTCTTTAAGGTATGCTAGAAGTTTTGATATGTACCATCCTCTTTTAATCTTCTGTTAGATCCGATATCTGAGAATAATGGTTTTAGGATATGGATCAATTTTCTCTGTGTCAGAGTTGACCTTGCAGAAGGCCTGAAGAGATATTTAATACACGGCTTTCGGCGCATTAACTGAAAAGTAACATTTCAATGCATAAAAAGTTGTAATTGACCCAAACTGTTTCATTGGCAAGGATGCAATAACAAACGGGACTTTGTACTGCGCATCTTCAGTTTACCTCTCAAGAATTGGAAAATATGAGGGGTACTAAATTTATAAAGCTTGATGAGATTAGTTGATATTCACATAATCTAATACATGATAAACTTATGCTTTTAAAATAACCTTAACAATGTTTACACTCCTTATTTAATAAACAAGCTATATTGTATATTGTGGTCCCAAAATCACTGCCAAGATTTTTAGTGTATAATGATAACAGGTTACAAGAGTTTCATAGGTCCGGGTTACAGCTGCATGTTTGGGAAAGTTTAGATACTCATTTGTGCTTACATCAACAAAACCAAGCCGATTTAAGCCATCTCTAAATTGTGCCTGGACTGGTGTTAAGTTTTGGGACAGGAGCGTTTCCAATTCTTCTTCTGTTAGGAAACATGGTAGAGGCCCGTTCTGCATCAACGACAAACTTAAAAATATTGTTAATAAGAATAGAATGGGTACTTTAGAAAAGATACGCGCGCGTGATATTAAATGAAAGATATATTTAAACCAAATGAATCATTTTTCTGTTTCACGCTTATTAACTCCAAAAACGAGGCACAGCCTGTTAAGCAAGAAATGTGGGTCATCACAATCACATCTTACTAGTGTTGAAATACGCGTGACACATGAGTGCACGCCAAAAATAGCAATGTATTGACCATGCATGCAACAATGTCGTGTAAACTGAGGTACAGGAGTTAAAGAATGACCAACATATATTTGCTAAAACAGGATCGCTTTTTATGTCAAGAGAGAGAGAGAGAGTATACTTTCGTTCAATAACAGAATGAAATACCTATACCATTCATTTACACGACAAACGATTTGCTTTGTCGATTGCTTACCAAATTGTAGATCAAAGCTATTTACCACAAAAATTAACATGAAAGCATATTGTGCTCTGCCTAATATTCACATCGCAAATATGTTGTCCATTGATAGCCGATTTATGACCAGCATAGTACAAATTAAATCTACAACAAGTAACGAAAATATAACGCTTACCACAATCTAGTCCTGCACCAAAATAGTATTTCCTTTTAAGTCCACCGGAGTCATCTTTCAGTGTGTATGTACCATCCCCAGTCATTTAAAAAAGTGTCCATTCTTCTATTATCTCTTGCATCATATGAGTGAGGAACTCCTTCCTTGGTCCCCCTAGGTTGGAAGCCTCTTCTCCATAAAATGTCACCTCAAGGGGTACCAGAAGGTTTGGCGCTTCCAAGATCTCCATTCCTGTTGCAAACATATTCATCCGCTACACATAGATGGGTTGGGTTTCGCCCTCCAGCGATTCTGTTAGTGATGTTTGGTCTAATTGTCTTCCAGTCATTACAGATTTTTGAAAATAATGCAAGACAGCTACTGGGTCATGAATGTCCTTGCTGTGGCAACAAAAAAGAGCAAGTCAAGGTACTTCAATTACTGAATTCAGGTGGAATTTTGTAAACTAAGAAGGCATCAATATATAATGAAACAAGAGAAAAGAAAAGCAACGGAGTTTAAGAATCTTAAAATTTGTCAGTTGTATCTAACTTTCCTAATTCAAAGGGCAAACACTCATTCATATGCATGTGGCAGTGAGAAATAAAGATATCCACTGAAAACATGTAATTGAAGTCAAGCTATACACATGAATTAATATATTTTGCTTGGATGACAAAGTAGAAGATATCCAACAAGATTAACTAGTTGATAGACATATTAGCAATATTGCTTATTGGTGTGCGTGTGTTTGTGTTAAACCAGTCTTTAATATTAAGAAAATAGTTACCTTTTTGCCGATGGAAAATTAAACAGGTCACTTAGCACAACAATACGTAGTCCAGCATGTAAAATGAACTAATTAGAGTTACCTGCATCTTATTATGCGTTAGTATGACTCATCTAGACAAAAGAATTTCCACTATCTCATATAAAGTAGTGTATTGCTGAAAAGGCACAGATTGGCCTCAAGAAGGAAATTTTGTTTTTCATATACTTTGATCAAAGACTATTGATCGAATTTTTTCAAAGCATGAATGTATACAGCAACCATACAACATGGCATCTCATAATTGGATCTTTCCCAAAAAATTTTTTTAAACATCTTACACTCCTTCCAAAATCACAGCCATGTTGTCAACTAAACAAGAAGACCTGTAATTTGTTATTACAGTATGATGCAGATCACCAATGTTGGGATGTCCGGTTACATCATTATGATGTTCAGTGTTTCTTGATCCAGCACCATGCTCTTCAGTGGTACGGTCTACTGTTGCAACTATATGCAACTATACCAGCATGCTCGCTAGTCCCAGAGCTGGGAAACGTGGCCACGACAGTATCCTGTTGTCTGATATTTGGAATTGTGGATACATTACTGTACATTGCACCAGTGTTGAGAAGTGGGGCTACAGTATTGGTGTTGTTGTGTGTTGTTACAATACTAGGCTGCTCACTAACGTTAGCTGGATCATCGATGAAAACACAGAACTATATTTACAACATTTGACAAATCAGATGATTATATATCGATTCAGATTTATGTCCTCCATTAAGTTAAAAAAAAGCACATGCATTCTACAAGACATATATTTTAAATAAGAACTGTACTGTAATAGTTGAAATTTATGTAGGACACAACTGGAATGACTATCAAGTGGCATAGTTATTAATCAAGGATAATTAAATTCCATCATCAGACTCTGTAACATGCAAGAGGATTGACAATGAAGCAAAACCTCGCATAATATAATCCACCAACATGACATTTAGTTAGTTTACATGGGTAGTGACCAGTGGACTGAGTAAAGGGGACAATGTATAATGCATGATCAGTCTGCACTGGAGCCTCACTTTCTTTTTCACTAAAGTGATGCTCTATTGTGACGTTTAGTGGATTCCATACATTTATATGCAGTCTACTTCGAGTAAACTACATATCAAGTTTGCAGGAACTGTACGAATGTAAATCATATGTCAGTTGTGAATGCAACTATACTATACTCTACACAAATATGAATCATTTATCAAATGTACAGGGAGTTAGTTACACACTCTACACAAATATGAATCATTTAAGGCAAATAATCCAGTACTGAAGGATGGACATAAGACCGTCACACAAATTATCTGGTCCTGAGTCAAGTAGATCTAAAACCTAGGTTCAAAGACATACAACTTACTTGAAAATTTCAATTAAATCTGCATCTTCTCCCGATTTCTGAAAATCATAAAAAATATGTGGGTACGTTTTTAGCAATAACACTCTCAATACCCAACATTATGTAAATACTCTGCACACAAGATACCATCGTATAAATTTAGTGATCTAAACATCAGGCACTTTCTAACTAAATGAAATGCATACCCTTTGATTCTGTCTAGGTATCAGTAAAGTTTATGACAAATACTCTCAACAGAAAAGCAAAGCAAAATTTCATTTACACAGCACTTCATCTTCGCTAGCTAAGGTTCCGATATGATAATCCTATCTACACCTTGGCGGATCGAACATATATACTGGTGCTTTGTCCTAGCGACATCTATTGGATTTCCTGAACTGCCTCCAATCGTACATAATGCCAAGTAACCAATAGCGTGGTGCATTCTACATTGGCCGAAAACAATGAAGGCAATTGACCTAAAAGGATGTTTAACCTCGAAAGTATGACTATGTACCAGAGTGAAGCCATTACAGGTATATTTGAGAGAAAGGAAATTGTGCAAACACGGACTGGGACTAGAAAATTGCTTACTTATCAGTCCATTCGAGCTGTGTGTTCCCCTTGTACCGATCATGTAGGAACAGTGTTCAAATTTGAACAACTTAATTTTAATTGGATGCGGTGGCTTGCCGTTGCATCCAGTGAAATTCATAGACATGAAACACAGAAATATCTGCCCGATACGCCGAGACGGTGATAGGTTATCATATCGGAACCTTGCCTGGCGAAGATGACAGCTCTTAGAAATTGCACCTTTGTCTAATATACATGAATTGTATATAAACGGAGGTAACACACTGTTGGATTAATTTTAAAGCTTTAACATGAGCAAAATACCTGATACAATTAACTGATAATCAGACTACCTTACCCGACAAGTTTGCATGTGTTCTCTCAGATCCTTTATATGTACCATGCTTGAACAAGACAAACACTTTTCTTGCTCTTCAAAGGAGTCTTCTATGTCAATTATAGCGATACTCTTCTGAATCGGCCTGATGTATATGCGACATGCACCGAACTCCCTAATGTCTTCTGCACTTCAGCTTCCGTGATTTACTGTGGTTAAAAAAATTTTGGAGTTGCTTTTTAGCGTTAACAGCTCAAAACCACCACACTGATCTAAAGCCGGAAAAGAGCTGGAAAGCAGATAATGAATATGACATTTTTTTATTTTAGAGTACGGATAACAGTTTTATATCAATGTTCACTCTAAAACTTTAAAACAATTATGTAATGTGTTTGTCTGGCGTTAGGATTTCAGGCTTAAAGATATGGTTAAATTTATTTAGAAGGTTGATTCAAGCTGAAAATATTGAATGGATGATGTTGAGTACTGAGAGGAATCGTCATCGAGTCTTATATTTCAGTAAATTCTTGAATATCATTCAATTAGTTTTACTCAGATAATATTGTTTTGTGAACGTATCTAAAATTTGGTTTATACTTTTACTTGGTTTTGACAAGTAAACCGTAGGACATAGCTTGTTCAACCAAATCTTACTTGTCCACATAAACGTTAAGAAAAACACCTGGTCTTACAAGTACAGTATTAAAACTAATCGCAAAAAGGGATACAGTTAAGTCTATAAATAAAATATCTACTGAATCTGTACATTTCAAATTTTACATAGTGTTTCTGAACTTTTATTTTGTGGAATATTCTATTTAAAAATGCAATAGGAGCTTAACGCATAATTTATGGTCCAACAGATATTAGCTTCCACCACTCCCACTCACACATAAGCTTGATGGTTTAGCAATAAGTATTTAATTGTTTGATTTGCCAAGAAACAATATTCTAAGTAAACATAAGAGAAAAACATTTCCAGCTGGAATATTCTTTTCATGTTAAGGCTTGGAACAACTTGAAGATGTGAATTTGTACATGTTCGCATTGTTGAGAGGAAGTTAATTTCTATGACTCAACAAATCTGTATATTGTGAAATAGAAGCGCACATAGAGATACAATTTGAATGAGATATTTGCATCAAGAAAAACAGTAGATATAACTCACATCAACAAGCGATGGTGTATCTTGTCTATTATGACTTCAACTGTAACTAGATGAGCAACCTAGAGGCGGAAACCGAGTTGCATAGTGCCTACCTGCTGGAGCTTTTTTTTTTTTTTTACAGTTCATTCTCTATAGATTTAGAACGTAACATACAAGCATTTATTCGCATGCACTTCACTCGTTTCCTTCATTCCAAAAATTTGCCGATCACCTTTCATTACTTTTTCGAAAACATAATTACCTTAGTATGGCCTGTCTCACTTAGTCATGCAAAGCATCAGCAGGAATAATAACTTTCTTTTCCCAAAGGCCATTTTTACGTAGGATTCTCCTTTCTTCCAGAGATGGAATAGTAGTAGAAGTATTGGAACTCAGACAAACAAAAGATCGAGTCATAGTGCGACCTAAAATAGAAATATGTATCACCGCAGTTTACTTGTTTTGATGACTAGAATCAGAAAATAAAAATGAGCAATATTTCCTAAAACTTTATATAAGTTTATGTTGCACGAGTGAATCATCTAGGTATGTGTTTGTAAGACATGGATGCCCACACGTTCCTGTTGGACAAAAATTCAAGGAAGAAATAAATATGCATGTATTTATAAATCATACTTAGGTTTCATATTCTCTGTTGCAATTGTGTGTGAAAAAATGTGATAAATTGCATTTTGTAAATTTTAAATGTAGGCATTTCATCAAAATGTAACAAGGTAAATTTGTGAATCGTCAAACACACTAACGAAAAGAGATAGCAGAACAAAAACAACAACAACAAAAGAGGGGAGAAACAAACACGTAGTGCATCATAAGACAGACACACATCACGCAGACAGTCAATACAATAGTTGGGGTACTTATTTTATATTCAAACTAATACTAGTACAGAATATTTAAAAACAAACAAACATTGTGCCTTGTTCTAGTGGTTAACTTGAATGTTGAAGTGCTGTGGTGCTGGTGTCACATCAAGACAATAAAGGCTATATATTGACTACATACATGGGATAACCTATTTGTGTGAGAGTATTTGTGTGTCTGTGTGTACATGTTCTATTAGATGCATTGTATGAAATGTATTTTGCCATTCATAAGTGTTGTATTGGGTGCTGAATATGGCAAAAACAAAAAACAAAACAGAAATAAAGCAACTATATAAAATAGTGATATATAGTGATAATGAAGGGTACCTTTAATTCTTCCATCAATCCTGACCAAATTGTTATCAGTCCTACCAGTTCTTGACCTATATGGATTTAATCTCTGTGCAAAACAAAAAGAACATGTGACAAGTCTAAATGTACAGAAAAAAGATGAAGTGGGTTTTTCTCATATAAGAAAAGATGATGCCTAGGTCATTATATTTTGGAGGAAATCAATAACATTTCATGGTGATATTCGTGTACTCTCCTATTGAAAGAAGACCTATTTGATTCACTAGGCTTCTATGAATGTTACAGGGCTTGTGTACGGAAACACACTTTATGAATCATAACATTTAATTAAAGTTTAGCGGATGCTACATTTTTACACATTAGCAATAGGACATTAGCAAGTTAAGGATAGGCAAAAATATAAATTAGTCGGTGTTAATAGTTTCATTGTTTTTAGCATAGCATTTAATTCAATTTATTGGCTGTTGAATCCGCTAAACTTAATTAAATTGATTAAATGTTTCAGTTGCATAAAATTAAGTTAAAATTCAATTTTAAAATCTTCGTGGCATCAACAACTCAGGATGACAGACAGAAAGACGAAACACCGTGATGACAGTGATGTAGCTCATGGAATTAAACAGTGCAAAATGGAGAAGTTTGTTGAAATTATATGCCATTGTTCTACTAAACAAGGTCTGTGTTCCTCCGATACCGATGAAGATGATGTGTGACTCGCAGATGAACCAGATGCAGAAGATATAAGTGATGATGATGTGGAGAAAATCTGGTCTGCGACCCTCCTCAAGATAGATATGGCATCATCAAGGTTTGTACTCATGTCTGAAATAAGAACAAAATTGGTAATAGTTATGGAACGCCATAAACAGTACTTGCGTGCAAGGTGCTTATATGAATCGTTTTCTGTTCTGTAATATCAATGAATTGGTTGTCACAATGAGGAATGTGTGTGTCTGTGTGTGTGTGTGTGTGTGTGTGTGTGTGTGTGTGTGTGTGTGTGAATGCATGTATGTTTAAATTTGTATTGTTTGCTTGTTAATTTTGCTTTAAAAATCTTATTTCACTTTATACTATTGTAATGTAATATTGTATGTTGGACTTAACCCTGTAAAAGTTCAAGTTCATTTTCTGTTCGACTTTAATTACTGATTTTTTTAAAGACAGTGAACAACTAATATATGACTAAAATATTCTCTTTGTATATGGGCTTGATATTAAAATCACTATCAACAGAAGTAAACATGTTTATTTGGGTCTTTGTCTAGGTTATTGGAAATTTCCGCATAAATTGCCAGGTCTACCTGTTGTTTACTACATTTTGTATTATACTTTTAGAAATAGTTATACATACAGTTAAAGTAATTACAACATAGATTTTATTTTGTAAACATTAGAAGCCTTCTGTAAGGGTTTTTATGACAAAATGCTAATTGTGACCGGAGGTCAAGTAGTGGACTATATAATATTGTCAATGGAAAAATTATTCATTTGTGCTTTAAAATCTTAGTAGAATTAGTCTGTATTATTGTTGTGACCAGTAGTTCATATGGGCTGGAATTTTAGTTATTCCAATAATTTCTTCTCTGGAAATACAAACGTGCTCTAATAACATTCTTGGAAATAGAGACTTGGCTTTATAGTGAAATACAAAAAAGGATATAATCTCGGATTGTATTATTATAATCCAACAAAAGACTGTTGACGAAACAACACTTTACGAGCCATCGCAGGCACATCAACCCTTTCAGTGTTGGATTTAATTTGGATTTCCACTAAAGTTTATTCATTCCTTTTATCATCGGAACTTTTGTTTGCAATTCTATGATTATTTTGGGATCTAATTCGCAATATCATAAGTTCTTTCTCTTTATTTTCACTTTGTAATCAAGGGAAATAAAATCTTTGTTGAATTTTTCAAAGTCTGTTGCTTCTCACACTTTCTATTACATATTTAAAACGACAGAGTCGTAATAATGTATGTATGTATGTATGTATGTATGTATGTATGTATGTATGCATGTGTGTGTGTGTGCGTGCTTGCGTGTGTGTGTGTGTGTGTGTGTGTGTAGCCTCATGTCTATCAAATCTATCCGTAAATACGTAGAATAGTGTAGACAACGTGTCAAAAACGGAGTGCTCATGACTAGAAACGTGAGGTCTTGGAAGTGGGGAATCTGTAGGTAACTCTGAGTTACTGGAGTGAACAAAATGGCATCGACTTTCGACGATTGAGGAGACCAGTATATAAATGCTTTACATTATGAATAAAGCTCCTGTAGACAGTTACACAAAGGTACATATGAACTATCTTGTGTAAATGCTGTCTAACCCTAAGGCATAATGTACAGATGCAGGCAAGTTGCAGCGTTGTCTGATACAATGCACAGAGTAAAGGTCTCGGCGGCTTTTGATTTGTTTTACTAAGATTCTTCCTATAAAGCATGTTAGCCGGGTCTTGATGCTGAAAGTATGCATAATTAGACCTGGACACGAAGGATTTAAACTGTATAAGAAAGATTGTTGGTCAACTGCATACAGCAAATCGCATACATAAGAAATTCATAAATATTATCCTTCACTTAGTAATGAAAGGTTAATTCCTAGCCCTGTTAATTATATTTTTCTTATTTATTACATTATGGCAAATTGTTCCTTGTAAACAAGCTGGTATTGAAAGAAATCAACACACTCTACTTGTATGTATGTATATATGTTTGCATGTATGTATGTATGTATGTAACACATATACAAATAATGACAAGAATGCTGAAAAAGACAGACGATCCTTACAAAACTATTTTGACATTATCGTGCAACATCATTACTGAATGGATACTGCCCTGCTGAATTACTTTTTGGAAGAAAATTACTAGCTACTTTGCCACTGGCACCAGAAAATGGCAAGCTTTAAAGAAACTGAAGAAATCGGAAAACAATAGACATTTAATGCTCATGCCTACCACAGTATCAGAGCTTGTCCGAGTGATTTTGTTAAAACCCTGATACTTGACTCTTGACGAAAGCAAATCAGCATCTATCAAGCAAACTCGATATTTCACACGTTTGGGAAGACTGCGAAAACCACATGAAAGACAGAACCAGGTCACGTTTCTACGATGGCCGATAGTGGCCGCCAGAACACAACATCAAAGTAACATGAATTTGTACATGTACACATTTTATATGTGACGGATCAACATATTGAAGTAATAGAGATTTGTACGTGTACACATTTTGTTCGAATGTGTGCATGTACAACTCTCTGTTACTTCACAAGTAAAACCAATTAACATTCATTGCGCAGTAATAAATTAGAAAGAACAATTCACCTCTCTGATAGCCTATCGGTTTATTTATTTGTTCGTCTGAACCCAATTACACTGTTCTCTATATTAGCAAGAAAGCGGGAGGAAACCTACATCACAGTTATAACAAAGATGTAGTTGGATCATCGCAGTTATAAGTAATCATGTGAGTACACCTCTCTCTCTCTGACTGTACACACACATACATACATACATACATACATACTGTTGATGTGTACATAGTTCTAAAACTATATAATATATAAAGATAAAGATAATAGATGCGAAGGTCATTATTCCTCGCGCATGGAGATTCTATATTGCTTCGAGCAGTATATATCATAGAAGGATTCGTGTTTCCTTTTGTACGAATTGATACAAAGGTTATTACTACTATTGTTTGCTTTTTTGTTGATTGCACCTACTGCATTATATGAGATCTCTCTATATGAGATGGCCAAGTGAAATTCTGGTCTTACTTCTTTTGCGCTTCGTCGATAGTCCTCTGTACGTTTTCTTTTTGTTTTATGTTCTAGAATCGTTATGATCTATTTTACCCATTTTAGCGATTTTAGCTATTTTGTATGGCTCATCCGTCTCTAAATGGCCTTTAATTGCACATAAGTCGTGTGACGATCATGCATTGCCGCCATATTTAGGTAACATTAGAACCAGCAAAATATGTTTAAAATAATATCTCCTCAAGAGCCACTCCATCAATAAATACATGACCATATGCTGCATCATGTTGTCAGCTACTTAAAACATTCGGGATACATAAATGGAATGTCTCGTCCGTTTAGGTCAAATATACAATATAATAATGGGCTTAAAGACTACCTGAGGGCAGGTTAACACTAGAGAAGATACCGATGTTGATTGAATCCACAACAAAACTGGCGAGTAATATGCAGTTTTACGCTAGCAGATAGCTACCGACAGGTTACAATACCAAAAGATCTCATATTTGTCCATATACATATTCATTTGAACCATTATAATTCTAGTCATAAACTGAAGTTGTCTAAAATGTACATATGTACATTTTCCTAAAATTTTTATACGTCAGGACAACATATCGAGTAACTTTTAAAAAAAAAAAACAACTGCATACGTTAATTTCCATTGCGTCCTTGTACACTTGTATTTTACTCTGAGTTGCCTAGTGTCGCCCATTATTGACTACATACTCATGAAACGTCACAAGTGAAACCATTTAATACTCCTTTAGAAATTAGGAATTAGAAAGAAAAATGCAGAATTCCTGTGAGGAATTTATTCGTTCGCTTGAATCATTTTGGCTATAAAAATATTAAACACGGACTCGTCACATAATAAACGGGAAGAAAAATACGCAGCATGTATATTAATGGAAACCAATCAATCTGTATCTGTAGCCACAACGAAATTGTATTCAGGTGGTCGTAATGGAGAAATAATAATAATAATAATAATAATAATAATAATAATGATTGTTATTATTATTATTATTATTATTATTGAGTTCCTTCATAAATTGCTCGATACACGGCCGAGTCATACCAAAGACTTACAAAAATGGTACTAACAGCTGCCTCACTTGACGCTCAGCATTACGAGGTTAGTGTTAGGACTGGTCGGCCTGGTGTCAGGATAATGTGACTTGGTGGAACATCATGCTACATGTCTGCGGAATGATGCCCCAGTGCTAAACTGCCACACTACAGACATCGTAGCGATATAGCTGAAAAGTTGTTAAAGCTACGTTAAAAACCTAAATCACACACACACACCTTCATAAATTGGAAGTATTTTCTGTATTCTGTTATTTCCCCGTACCATTTAGAAAAGCGTAAGGTACATAAAGATGGTTCCAAATATTTTTTGTATTTACTTGACTAGCCATAGAGCAGAAAATCTTTTGTACTGGTCTGCTTTCCGCCATCTGTCGTCCCTCAGTCCGTTACCACCTGTTTGTTATCGCCTCTCCTCCTTCACTACTTAGATGATTGCCATGAAACTTTACATACACGTTCATCCCATGGTCTACATGGTTCAAAAGGAAATTGGTGCTGGTCGCCCATGCAATATGGCCACCACCTTATTTATCTTGAAACTGTTGTTATCGCTACTCAGTGAATAGTCATATCAACCTGGCGTTTTTACTAAAAGGCTGTTTATGACTCCTATCTGGTCATAAATGAAGATGGTGCAATGGTAGCCATCTTGAACATATTCTTATCGCTGCTACTCTTGCATGGATGGTCATATCGCCGTATGGATTTAACTGAAACACTTCTTGTGAAAATGTATATTTATCATAATAAAATAAATACATAAATAAATAAATAAATAAATAAATAAAAATGATTCTGATAGTTTGTCTAATATGGCAGCCATATTGAAGATGTTGTCATCGCTACTTCTCCTGAATCAAAATGGCGTCTTCACTAAAAGACTTCTTACGATTTCTAATCGGTTCAAAATGAAATGGTGTTGGCCATAGATCAGAAGAGCTTATGGGATAGTCTATTGCCCATTGTCAGTCGTCTGTCGCCCGTCGTCCGACTTCCCTTGTCCGTCCGTTCGTTGGCACAAGTTTGTTATTGTTACTCTTCCTGAACTACTGCGAGAATTGCCATGAAACTTTACATACACACTCATCTTATGGTTTATATGGCCCTAAATGAAAATCGTGCTGTGTGCACATCCAATATGGCCCCTACAATGGCCAATTTGAAAATATTGTTATCACTACTCATCCTGAAAGGATGGTCATCTGAACACGCGGTTTTCGTTATATAAAAAAACTTACTATGCTGTCTAATTGGTCCAAACGAAAATATGGTCAGTCTGATGTCCAATATGGCTGTAGCCGCTGCTCTCTTAAAAATCTTGTTTTTGTTATTTCTTCTACATGGTTGATGATATCGTCATAGGGTTTTCACACAGATTACTTCTTATGTTGGTCACATAAGAAAATAGTGTAAATCGGGCGTCCAGTATGGCCGACATCCATCTTGAAAATCTTTATACCGCTAGTCCTCCTGAATAAATGGTTGAACAAGTTTTTAATCGCTACTCCTAATCTAATTGGAGTATTGTCATGAAACTTTACATACACATTTATCTCATGGTCTACCTCTCCCGAAATGAAAATGTTGCTGCAGACAACCGTATCTAGCCATCTTGAAAACCTTGTTATCCCTACTCCTCTTGAATGGATGGTCTACGACACGTGGTTTTCACTAAAACGTCTTATAATGTTCACTTGCTCCAAAATGAAAATGGTTCCAATCTGACATCCGTGTTGAAAGTCTTCTTATTTCTTAGTTCTCATTCATGGATGGTAATATAAAAATTAAATTTTCGCTGATGTCGCGACTATATTAAAATGGTACCGATATGCCGTCCATTATAGCTACTATGGTAGCATCTTGAAAATGTTCTTACTGCTATTTCTCCGGAATGGATGGTCATATCAGCATTGCGTTTTCACTGAAAGGTTTCTTATCAGGTCTAGTTGGTCTTAAATGACAATGGTACCTATCTGACCACCAATATTACTGCCGCAGTCACAATTTTGTTTTTACTCCTACCTCTCGTACATAGATCGTTATATCAACTTAGTGTTTTCACTAAATGATTTCATATGATGTCTGGAGGGTTCTAAATTTAAATTGTTCTGATCTTGCGTCCAATATGACTGCCAAGGCAGCCATCTTGAAAATCTTCTTATTACTACTCGTTCATGCAAAGTCATATCTTACACATATTGTTATCTCTACTTCTTCAAAATTAATGGTTATATCTGCAAGGGGTTTTCAGAAGTATACCTATTATTATACCAAGTGGGACCTAAATGGGAATCGTCCACTCGTATATCCAATAGGACTGCCATGACTACTATTTTAAAAAAGCTTGTTGTCACTACTTCCTGTAAATGTATAATCATTATGACATGTGGTTTTCGCCAAAACACTTTTATGATGTGTACTTTATCCTAAATGAAAATAGTGCCACTCTCATTTCCAATACGTCTACCACGGCAGCTAATTTGACTCACACGTTAAAAGGAAGGAGTGATTTTATCTGTCATTGGTGGAAATTCTTTTCGCCCAGTAAAGCGTTAGACCCTTATGAAATGTCTTTTTGTTGTAGTGTCGTACTTGTTTGATAACGTTTTTGAGCATTGCCAAGCAGAACGTTTCTTCTTGATAACTATTTGTATAATGTTTTGAGTGTCTAACATGTAATATGCAGTCTTAATCTCAGACTGACAATTACCGAACCTATCATGCAGCCCAATTCACGAATATGATTATCCCTGTGTTTCACTTTAGTTTCAACATCTAATGATATACACAATTAGTAATAAATGTTCTTTGTTATAATTAACATTCTTTCTTTATTCTTTTTTATATTTATAACTTCCTTCATTTGAAAGGCATATCCTGAACAAAAAACTAATGGCAGTATAAATGACATGAATGAGATGTATATAATAAATCTCACAAGTTGATTTGAATATGTATTGTTTATAATTTTAATAGCACCTCGACAGTGCCAGATATTTAAAGTCAAAACAAGGCCGCTATACGTATTAGCCCGTATTAACAGAAGCATATGACAGTAGTGAATGGGGTCACTTTAGCGACAATGGGAATTAGCATTAAAAACCACCCTGGGTCACTTTGGCGACAATGGAAATTTAACATTAACCACCCTGGGTCACTTTGGCGACAATGGAAATTTAACATGGGCAAAAAACCCTGGGTAAGATTAGCGACAATGGGAATTTAACATGGGGAATAGAGTTTGGGTCTGTCTAGGGACAAGGGGAATTGAACATGGGAATAGAGTTTGGGCTTGTCTAGGGACAATGGGAATTGAACATGGGAATAGAGTTTGGGTTTGTCTAGGGACAAGGGGAATTGAACATGTTAGAAAAAAAAACTACTTTAGGGACAAGGGGAATTGAACATGGGATTTTTTTAAAAAACATTTTTTAAAATAAAGGGTAGGCAATGGAAAGTCAGTCTCTTTTCGAGAAATGTGGGTGGCCCTGAAAAGGGCCTTTGGTTTTATGTTAATATTAACATAGACGGCATCTGTCACATCTTCTTCTTCTTAAACTCCTTCTAACTGCAGGTCCATACACAAGTACCCTCTTGAGGCATCCTTGTCTTTCTATGTAAACTCTTCTCATCCATAGACTAGTATCTGTCCTATCGACAACAGTCCACTTGGACCAGACATACATGGGTATGTCCGTCCTGAACATCATTGTTGACACAAGGGTGGAAGATTGAACGTCGGTCCACATCTTGAGGCTCCGAAAACAGGTGAGTGATTGCGCTGAACTGAGCTTATTTATAGGGAGAGGAAGGATTGAAACGGATTGAGTTCATTGACCAATCCAAACACGCGTGACAAAATTCAGTCAGCCCGCATCCAATCCGAAGAGAGCAGTCTGTGACGTCACGTGGTCTATATAGATTCGCTAGCGCCTGTGTGCAGTCAATCTATGCGACAGTGATTCAACATGACGGAAACTCAGAAAACGATTCACTGGGGTGCACCAGCAGTGGAGACCGCCCAAGGGAACCCGGACTTACTTTCAGAAGAGGTACATTGGGATTTTGTGGATTTTCTTACCTCGCAAGAATTTGTTCCGGAACCTTCGTCTCATTCTTCATTACCGCAAGTGGAGAATTTTAGACAGAGACAGAAAGAAGAATTGGAGAAATTTATGCAACAACAAAAGGAAGCGGAACAAGCTTTTCTCCTACAGCAACAGCAACAGCAACAAGAAGAGGTAAGAAAAAAACAACAAGAAGAAGAAGTAGCAGCAAAGAAACAAGAGGGTGAAAATCAAACGGTCACGGTACTGTTGGACATTTTAGCGGAGTTAAGAAGTCTGAAACAAATGTATCAGACTTCTTTATCACGACCGAAGAGAATACGACCTTCCCGAGCTAAACACGCCAACCCTGTGACTAAGCCTACCGTACCACCCTTAGTGATTTCAACCCAATCATCATCATCAGAAGTAGGCCTCGGCCGTGGCAAAGGCTTAAGGCAGTTAAAGTTGATTGCTTAAACTCACCCCTACACCAAATAAAGGCCCTTTTCAGGGCCACCCACTTCTCTCGAAAAGAGATAACCTTTCAATTTGCCAATAACTAAAAAATCAACAAAAAAAACCCCATTTCACCCTTATAGTACGTGTCTGTGTATGAGTGCGTGAGTGTAACTTCTTATTTAAAATCAAAACTCAAAGACACTTACCTTATATAATTAATGTATTCTTTTCTCCATAGTTACAATCCAATTCACAATTTACAACAGAACACTTCATAAAGTTCATACACGTTTTTTGTTTCTTTTTTTACTCTCTCTGTTTTTTCAATTTCTTCACCGTCACAGTCTTTCCCTCCTCTTCCTCCTCACTTTCTTTCCTCTTCTTTTCTTCTCCTGTTTCTTTTTCTTCACCTGGCTGCTTTCTTCCTCTGAAGAATCTCTCTCTTCTTCTGAAGAATCCCTCTTTTCTTCTGACTCCTCTTGTTTCTTTTTTGGGCAATCTGGAGACCAATGTCCTTTTTCTTGACAATAATAACAGGTATCTTGACTTTTGTCTTTTCTAGTCCCTGTTTTTTTTCTTTTTTGACGGTCTGGACACTCTGAAGACCAATGCCCTTTCTTCTGACAGATATAGCAAGTATCTTGACTTTTATCTCGAAAGGAAGGAGAGTAGTCCGTCGGCTGGTCTGAAGAGAATTTTCTAATGACCCCTCGCAAAGTTCTGATGAAACGTTCGATTTGGTTAGTCTCTTCCATCGTTGTGCTCGGTTTGAGAGTGAAATGAATAGTGAAAGGACAAGACACACACCCTTTTATATACGCTGGTTTGCCATGACTATAAATTAGTATATGGTGTTTAAACTAGAGTCATTTGACGTTTTGCACTCAAGATGAAACGATCCTATTCATTCGAGAAGAAAGAAGAAGAAAGTAAGAGGCAGAAACGTGATCTATCGCCTCGTACCAGAGCTGAAGTCTTGGCACAAATTCATGCCAGTGATTTTGAAGAGGACATGAGTGAACCAGAATCTGAACCCTCTAAACAAAGTTCACCACCCTTAGTCAACCCTGAAAAGTACTATTCCATTCGAGAGACGGAAAAGCGCTCCTCTAGAAAATTTAGAACCACGGCTTACACCTACACAGTGAAGTTTAAAGATTTCAAGTCCGACGTACCATTGGAGAAAGCAGAAGGGTTTATCACCGAGATGTGGGATTCTTTGCTCACCGCACTCAAGCGACAATGTCAACCCAAAGAAGACGATCGCTTGACACTATCCATAGATCACGACAGCTTGAAATCCCCTGTTTGGATCGAGTTTAGCAGACCCGCAGAACTTACCCCTTCCAAAGTCATGGACAAGATTCAACGCGTACAACAATCTAATGACCAGTTTGACATCACCGATGGTAAAGCCACACTGAAAATGGCCCACGTCTCTCTTCCTCAAGGGACAGGACGCAAAAAGGTCTTATTGGTGAACGACCTTCGCAGTACCAAAAAGAGTCTCGTCCAAATTAACAACCCTCAAGACCAGATGTGTTTAGCCCGAGCCATCGTGGTGGGACGAACCTATGCCAACGAGAACGACACGACAGAATGGAAAAGAGCCTGGAAAACTATTCAACGATCCGACCGAGCCAAACAACGAAACGAAGCAGAACTCCTGTTGCAACAAGCTGGCCTGTCCAAAGACACACCCTGTGGCATTCCTGAAATGCAAAAATTGCAAGATGTCCTAGCTCCACGCTACACCTTGAAAGTGCACCCTCAAGAAGTGAGTGGGCCTCTGTTGTTTCGAGGGAAAGACTTTAAGGATGGAAAATACATTCATGTCTATTATCACGATGACCATTTCGATACCATTACCACTATCACTGGATTCCTGGGATATGTTTATTATTGTGAGAAATGTGACTATGGCTATAAAAATCGAGAACAACACAAACATTGTGAATGGAAATGCTCAGGATGTTTGGCCTCTCCACCCTGTCTGAGCGAAGGACAAGAAAGAGTACATTGTCCTGCTTGTCTGCGTACGTTTGTCAGCCCTGCCTGTTACCAACAACATCTGAAGACGCAAGGTTCACAGCAGAGATGTGCTTGTCAACTCCTGAGATTGTGCCCTACGTGTGGACAAGGCCTACGTACCAACAGTACCAAGACACACGTATGTTCAGGAAAAAAAAATGTCACATTTGTCATCACATCGTGGACTTGGAACACCAGTGCTACGTGCAAAATTACCAACCCCCACCAGAGAAAGAGGATGGACACAAGAAGAAAGGCAATTTCATCTTTTTCGATTACGAATGCATGCAAGAGACTGGCATTCATGTTCCTAATTTCTGCGTGGCTCATCAAACGTGCGAGAAGTGCATTCAGGAACCTATCTTCAGTCATTGCCCTCACTGCAGCAAGATTCCCGGAGGGCGTGAAAAACTCTTTCGAGGACCGAACACGTTAGCCGATTTTGCCCAATGGGTCTTAGACCCCATCGACAAGACGTGGAGCCAAGAGGACATCGAACGTTACGGAGATTGTCATCGTCATGCCACAGTGATGGCTCACAATTTCTCCGGATACGATGGACAGTTTCTTTTGAGGTATTATACGGAACAAGGCATCGAACGTCCTAAAGTCACTTTGAACGGAGCCAAAATCATTTTCATGCAAGTGGGACAAGTGCAGTTTAAAGATTCGATGAGCTACTTGGCCATACCTTTGAGTCGAATGCCTAAAACGTTTGGAATGACAGAAATGGCTAAAGGGTACTTTCCACACTTTTTCAATACGGAAGCCAATCAACACACCGTTCTACCCCATTTGCCTGAGGCTCACTATTACGACCCTGACAACATGCGTACCGAACAACGAGAAGCTTTCTACGCTTGGTACCAGGCTCACGCCTCCGACCCTTTCGACTTTCAGGAAGAAATGTTAAAGTATTGTCGTTCCGACGTGGACATTTTACGACGTTGCTGTGGAAAATTTCGAGAACTGTTCATGGAACACGGAGGGGTCGATCCTTTGAAAGAAGCTTGCACCATTGCCAAAGCGTGTTTTTTAGTGTATCGACAACGATTCATGCCTGAAAACACCGTGGCTGTCATCAGCCCTCAAACGACCCACTATGTCAAACGTCAGTACTCGGTCAAAGCCCTACGTTGGTTACATTACTTGTGCGACAAGGAAGACAAATGGATTCAGCATGCCCGCAACGGAGGGGGTGAAAAGACCATCGGAACGTATTCGGTCGATGGTTGGGACTTAGAAAAGCCCAAGATCGTGTACGAGTTTAACGGTTGCTTATTTCACGGATGTCCCGTCTGTTATCCTGACCGTGGCACTAAAAATCAGTTTTTACAACGAACCATGGAAGACTTGTACCAGGACACTTGTCAGCGACGCCTAAAGTTAGAACAGCAAGGATACAAAGTGGTGGAAATGTGGGAACACGAGTACGATCACCGTATAAAAACCGATCCCGAGTTTAAACGTGTCGTGGAAAGTTACAAGCTGATGGACCCCTTGAACCCGAGGGATAGTTTGTACGGAGGAAGGACCAATGCCACCTGTTTGCTGTACCAAGCCGACGAAGAGAAAGGAGAAGAAATCAAATACTTGGACGTGTGTTCGCTGTATCCTTACGTGTGCAAATATTGTCGCTTTCCTGCAGGGCACCCACAATTGTTCACGGAACACATCGGCCTGAAAAACATTCGACAATACGAAGGCTTGATCAAGTGTAAAGTTTTGCCTCCCACGAACCTATACCATCCCGTCTTACCTCACCATTGCCAAGGCAAACTGATGTTTCCTTTGTGCCGTACTTGTGCCGAAACGTGCAACCAAGACCAACCTTGTCAGCACACCCAGGAAGAACGGGCCTTGACGGGAACCTGGGTCAGCGTAGAATTGTTCAAAGCTATGGACATGGGATACCAACTGTTAGAAGTGTACGAAATTTGCCACTTTCCCAAGACACAACAATACCACAAGGGTGACCCCAGTCAGAAAGGCATTTTCGCCGACTACGTGGATGCCTTTTTGAAACTGAAGCAAGAAGTCAGCGGCTATCCGTCCTGGTGTCACACTCCCGAAGACCAAAAGACATTCAAAGAGAAATACTATGAACAAGAAGGCATCTCTTTAGACCACATCGAGAAAAACGAAGGCAGGCGATCGTTTGCCAAAGTGATGTTAAATTGATTGTGGGGTAAAATGGCACAACGACCGTGTTTACCCAAGACGGAATATTTGACAGAACCTTCCCTCTACTTCCAGATGATTCACGACAAAATCAAATACATGAAACACGTGGACGTCGTTCGCGAGGATTTGATCTTGGTCAATTACGAAGAAGATCTGGACTTTGTACAAGACGACCCTTTTGGAAATGTCATCATTGCGGCTTACGTGACAGCTCATGCTCGCTTAAAATTGTACGAAGCTTTAGAACTGTTAGGGGAACGTGTCCTGTACTTTGAACGGACAGTTGCATTTACATCCATCACCCGAGTCAACAGCACCCTGACATCGAAGGAGACCGTTTAGGAGCCTGGACAGACGAACATCCCGACGACAAGATTCTAAGTTTCGTCAGTGGCGGTCCCAAAAATTACGGCTACGAATACCGGGACCCACAAGGAGAAGTGCACACGACGTGCAAAGTGAAAGGATTGACTCTGAATTATCGTACCAGTCGTGTGGTCAACTTTGGGGTATTGAAAGAAGCCTTGCAATCGGGAGAGGATGAACACTTTAAAGTGACCACCTATCAACCGAACAAGATTGCACGTTTACCCACTCACCACATCGTCAGTCGACCCTTGGAAAAAGTCTATCAAATCGTGTACCAGAAGCGAGTGCGACTTTCCAATCATTTCACCTTACCGTATGGACACGTCGGTATTGGTCTGTATATAAAAAGGAACCCTAGGCAAGATCGATAGTTCATTGTGACTACCAAGCGAACAAGATGAATACTTTCAGAGAAACACAAAACAAGTTTAGAAAGGCACAATTCAAGTGTGGAATGCGACTGTGAGCCTTGCGACTTTTTCAACCTGTGTTAGTGACAGTACCAGAAGAACCCGTCACCCAGGACAGGACTGTCGTGGACAGGCCTGAAAGACCCTTTCGGGAGGACACTTGTGTGACCTTACCCCCTATAGAACTGGTCAGAACTTTACCAAAAACATGTTGTACAGACACTTGTTTTTATTCCACGTTAATGGTTATCATGTGCCTTTTATCCTTGTACTTAAGCCTTTGGCTTTTATGTCTTTTTGTCTTTCGTATTCATGTTTAAAACATTCAATAAACGTGTTCTGAAAAAAGTATATAAACTCTCGTCTTGTTTGTTTTTGACATTCCAAGTGACATTCCTCACACTGTGGCTACCTCTGCTGTTTCTGCTCCCTCTTCCTCCACTGTCAAAGTCATTGACGAACACTTAGATCGTGCCAGTTGGGAGGCTTTGTATCTTCGCCATCCCTTTAACATGCTCATTGCTGGACCTAGCGGTTCAGGCAAAACCGAATTCGTCAAACGTTTGATCGAACATAAACATCATTTGATCGATCGGCCACCTCAATTAATCGTGTGGTGTTACAAAGAGTGGCAATCGGCGTACAACCTCTTGCGAGAAAGTCAAGGCGATTCCATCGTGTTTGTGGAAGGCATTCCTAAAGAAGACGACGGCATCGTCTCTGACTCCCGTCAAACCCATTTGGTCATTTTCGACGACATGTTAGGAGAAGACGAAGAAGAAATTAAACTGTGGTTCACGCGCAAAGGGCATCACCGTAATGCCAGTGTCGTTTACATCACCCAAAATTTGTTTCAACAAAGTAAAGCCCATCGCACCATCAGTCTCAATGCGCATTACGTGGTCTTGTTTAAAAGCCCTCGAGATAAATCGCAAGTGCAAGTCTTAGCTAAACAGTTAGGGACACCTTGGCTGACTCACACGTACGACGATGCCACTCAAGCGTCACACGCCTATTTACTCGTCGATTTGAAACCTACGACCCCCGAGGATTTGCGATTTCGTACCCACTTGTTTCACCACTGGGGTCAAGACGGAGGGCCTGTCCTGTACACGTCTCCGTCCTCGACTTAATTTCACTCCACAAAAAAAATCTATAAAAATCTCAGACCCTTTTCGTCTGTCTCACACACATTTTGAACATGACGTCCCTTCAGTCGCATCTTCCCGTCAAATTGATTCGTGCCTTGTATGGCATCAGTCGAGAAAAAAATCCACAAACACGAGCTCGTGTCTTAGAAACTAGTCTCAAAGAAGTCTTACGATGGTTCACGGTGACGGCACGTCAATTACTCCAAGGGATCATTCAGATTCCTCATCAAACCAAACGCTTTTTTGATCGAAACAAAGTCGCTTTGACCCAACTGACCGATCCCCGCATCGACACTCAAACCAAAAAACAAATCATTTTGAAACCTGGAGGGAGCGGTACTCTAGGAGGGGTCATCATTCGCTCTCTCTTAAGATGGGATCCTAATGCCCCCAAACTTCTCCCCAAGAAAAAAGTCAAACGAAGCTCCAAGAAGAAGAAGAAACAGACCAGGTCCCCAAGGAGAACTTCTCCAGTGGTGGGACCCTCCTCTTACCAGACACCACCCCGGAAAAAGAAAAGAAGCCCCCAGAAAAAGAAAAGTCCACAGAAGAAAACTAGTCGCAAGAGAGGCACTTCGGCCAGGACGCAACTTTACACTCGCAAACCACGACCGTGTCTCCGGCAGCCTCAAGTTCATCCACTTCTCCGTTGATGACACCAAGAACTGAAGAGTACTTGGAGACGTTGATCACACCAAGAACTTCTCCGTTGATGACCCCAAGAAGAACTTCCCCAGTGGCAGGACCCTCCAATTTAGTGGCAGTGGCTGCTGCTCACAAAGCACCTTCTCCCAAAATCAAAGTTCAAGAAAGATCGGGCATGTTACAAAGTTTACTGGATTTGTCCAAGCAAGAACTGGCTCGATTTAGTCCGTTGCGTACCCCTGCACGACGTGTCATGCCTGTCCTCAAACTGATACGACGTAAAGACAATCAGTATAAAAAAGGTGTGTGACCAAGTCGGGGTATCAGTGTTTTTGGTGTTGAAGACTCAGAGATGTCACCCTCCAGAAAACATCCCTCTTCTAAACAGCCCCAAGGAAAGAAAAGAAAAGGACTGCCTCCACGTTTAGTCAAACATGGGGACATGTTATCTGTCCTGTCCAAAACTTCTCCACCACTTCGAAAAAAACTCATTCAATCAGACTCCAAAGAGGTCATCGATACCGTGTGCGAATGTTGTTTGAACGTCTTGAAAGGCACGATCCCTTTGTCCAAACACCAGAAACAATGCTTTGGCAAACATCGTCAAGTTCTTCGCCAAATGGTTCAAAAGAAAATTCCCATTCGTCAAAAGAAGAAGATGTTGGTCCAACGTGGAGGCATTTTACCCCTCTTGTTAGGTCCCTTACTGAAAGGAGTCTTGGGAACCATGTTGGGAGGACTGGTGGGAGCAAGATAAAAAGGCCCACGGAAGTCCCAAGATCTCAGAATCGACCCCTGACAACCCCATGGAAGGACAAAAACTAGCTTTAGTGCCTTACAAACGATGGATGGAATACCATCGTTGGCAAGAACAACGCACCCCGCATTTACCTGCCAATCCCAATTTGAGCGAGATGTCCCAGTTACAACACGAATTGCAGTCCTTGATGGATCGCCAAGATTTGTCCGAAACAGAAAAATCGCAAAAGTACGGTCAACTCTTGCAACGACTGCAACTCTTTCACCAGAAAGCTTTAGACGAAACAGCTCTACCCACTCTGAAATATTTTAAGACCTTGATGAAAAGTCCAGCACCATCACCAGTACCAGTACCACCACTGCCAGTGACCAAGACAGAAAAAGGAGAAGAAGAAGAGGAAGGGTTTCAAACTCCACCAGAAAAAGTACGCAAGTTAACAACACCACCTACCTCCAGAATTGGATGGATTAAAAAGATGATGGCCACCCCTTCTTTATCACAAGAGAAAAAGAAAGTGAAGACAGAAGTGAAGACAGAAGTGAAACAAGAACCGATATCCCCCGCTCAGACATCCTCCTCTTCAACACCTATTGCCGGTCGCACACGCAAAGCATTGCAATCCAAGAAAGTACCCCAAGAGAAAAAGAGTAGCATCCTCCAAGAGTGGGTGTCTTATTAACACACAAACACAAAAAAATGGAAAAAGTCTTAGCCAGCATTTACTACGATCCCTCCCATCCTGCAGGTTACGCAGGAGTTCAAAAATTGTATCGTGCTGCCAAAATGCGACTGAAAAGTCTCCGTTTACCTCAAGTGCAACGATGGCTACAAGAACATGCTACCTACACTTTACACAAACCCATTCGACGCAAGTTTTCCAGAAGTCGCACCCGAGTGGAAGGCATCGATCATCAATGGCAAGCCGATTTAGCCGATGTCTCTCATTTGGCCAGCTACAATCGTGGCTACAAATATTTGTTTTGTGTCATCGACGTCTTTTCCAAATTTGTCTGGGTCGTGCCCTTGACTTCCAAATCGAGCAGCGAGTTAGTGCGAGCCCTGCAACGAGTGTTGAAACAAAGCGGTCATCACCCTCTTCGATGGCAAACGGACAAAGGTACCGAATTTCTGAACCAAGCTTTCCAAAAAGAATTAAAGAAACGTGACATTCATTTGTTTACCACCGAGAATCCCGAAACCAAAGCCAGCATCGTGGAACGTTTTCAACGCACTTTGAAAGAACGCATGTGGAAATATTTTACGCATCACCACACTCTGAAGTACATCGACATCTTACCGCACCTGGTGCAAGCGTACAACCAATCTTACCATCGAAGCATGTTGGGCGGAGACATGGACATGAGAGTGGTCATGATCAAGAAAAACGAATTACCAATCGTTTACGACAAAGAGTCTTTTAGCAAGTTATTTCGTGCCCCGGTAGAACTGAACCAAGGACTGAATTTGATGTTTGTGTACTCCGATGTGGTGGAGTACAACGTGGTGGGACACACCTCCGTACCGTTACTGCGTGTCATTCCTTTCAAAGTGTATTCTGCCACGAACGCTGACGAGGAAGGTGGAAACACTTACCACGTTCATCGCGAATTTGTCCATCCTCACTATTTGCCTGTCAGTAAGTCTTATGTGGACACGGTCAACATTGCTATAAAAGGAGATCTGGGACAAAATATTCCATTCACCAAAGGAAAAGTCACTGTGAAACTCCATTTTCGAAAACGGTTCTCTCACGACTCGTAAGTCATATATCCAGTGTACCGAGGGGTTGCTCGACAGCGAGGACACGGTTTAGGAGATATGCTGAAATCGGCCTTTCGTTCGGTGGCCCCAGTCTTGAAACCGATGGTGACACGCGGATTGCATGCCTTGAAAGATGCGGCACTGACACAAGGCAAAGAATTTCTCCAAAATATCATCAGCGACAAACAAAACCCTAAAGAAGCCTTCATGAGGGCAGGCAAAAATGTCTTGCTGCAAACGGGCAAAGACATTTTAGGCCAACGAGAAACACCTATAAATGCCCTGCACGCTACCGAGTCAGGCATTCAGCAAGGACAAGGCAGAAAGAGACGACGAAGAAAACACCCTTTCACCAGACTTCACACGTCTAAAGCTAGAAAGACAAAGAAAAGAAGAACCGTTCGAGACTTAGACGTTTTCGATTATTGAGAAAGAACTAAATGATGCACCGATAATCTTGCGCTTGTTCCAAGTCGGAACTGGATCTGTTTGCCATGCCCCCCACCATGATGACCATGCAAGAATCCCAGTGGGTGGAATTTCACCCCGTCTCCTCTTTGACAGCCTCACCTCCCATCGAGTTTGAAATCAAAGGACAGCCCGAAGATTACATCGATCTGAATAGCAGTTACTTGTACCTGAAAGTCAAAGTTGTCGATGAGGATAATACGACCCTAGATGGTGATGAGGTAATAGTTCCCGTCAACAATTTCATGCATTCCTTGTTTAGTGGAGTGGACTTGTACTTGAATAACAAACTAGTCAGTAGCAGCATGGATACTTACCCTTATCGAGCGTACCTGGAAAATCTCTTGACGTACGGAATAGACGCCAAGAACACTCATCTCAATGCCTGTGTGGTATGGGAAGCTGACGATGCAGGCCAGTTTGAAGAATTCGAAATTAATACAACCAAAGAACACAATGCGGGATTTGTAGAACGAAGAGACAGAATCAAAAGTGGAGATAGTTTAGAACTGATGGATCGTTTGCATTTGGACATGTGGTTACAAGAAAAGTATTTGCTGAACGGAGTGAATCTCCGCCTGAGACTGAATCGTAGTAGTGCCGCTTTCCATTTGATAGGTACTAGTGCTTGCAAAACTGTCATCGAGGAAGCCAGGCTCTACGTACGACGCGTGGAAGTGTTACCTAAAGTGGGTAACGACATCAGTCAGACGTTGAGCAGAACGGCCGCCGAGTATCCCATACGACGCGTGGAAGTGAAAACCTTCACCATTCCTACGGGGCTGCGATCCATGATCGAAGATCATCTGTTCCAAGGACAGTTACCCAAACGTTTGATCCTTGGTATCGTCGAGAATACAGCCTTCAACGGAGCTTTGGCAAAAAATCCTTTCCACTTCAAACACTTTGACGTGTCCAAGATCGAAGTCAGTCGCGATGGCAAGACCTTGTGTACCCGACCTTTCGAACCTAACTTTGACAAGAAGAATTACTTGAGGGCGTACTTGTCCCTGTACGAAGCCACTGGTCAGTTAGGAAACAACACCAGTCACGCCATTACGTACGAGGATTACGCAGGAGGCTACGCTTTGTGGGCTTTCGATTTCACTCCAGACCAAGGCAGCGACGAGGGACATTTCCACCCTATAAAATCTGGCCAGACTCGTGTGGAAATTCAGTTTACTACAAATCTAACAGAGACGGTGAACGTCCTCCTGTATGCCGAATTCGACAATACCATAGAAATCAACAGTTTGAGAGAAGTCATTCTAGACTATTAGAAGCCATGGAAGACTGTTATCCCTCTTTACCTAGTGGAGAAACTTTGGAGATGGAATGTGAGGAGACCGTGGAAGGAGAATCCCAAGACAAAGACGATGAAGTTTTGATGAAGTCAAGATGGCCAGAACAAGAAGCCCATTTAGTCTCCTGTTTTGCCAAACACTTGGTCGAAAGAATGACGGAATTGATCAAGAAAGAGTGCTATGGATGTCAAAACGATCATCCCAGTCAAATTCAACACGATAAATGCCTGATGCTGAGTCAAGAAGAAAAATTGGATGAGTATCTGGACGAAGCTTGGAGTCTCATCTCGGACGAAGTCGTGTTGCATCAGTGGTATAAAGACTTGCGTGAACATTCTTGTCCACCATTAACCACTCAAGAGATTCATCGTATCGAAGCTATCCTGAATCAGAGCGGGGAGACGAAACGAAGAAACGGTTATTTGTCAGACATTTTCAAGCAAAAATTCATGATCGAATTGATGACTTATTATTACCTGTGAAGAAGAAAAAAAAAACAAAAAAAAACCTGGATACCTGGGAACTTTATCACCTTTTGAACCACAGTTCGTACACGGCTTCTTGGAATCCTGTCGTCTGTGCTAAAGATGAACTCCCTCATCGCAAACCTCAAGACCATCTAGCTTATGTCATCAACACGGACGACAGTCATCTCCCAGGAACCCACTGGGTAGCCGTCTACTTTCCTCAAGAAGGATGTGTGGAATATTTCGATTCGTACGGATTGCCTACTTTGGAAGACGATATCATTGACTTTATGAGAAGAAATGCTCAGACCACCCGATTCAATAATGTGACATTACAAGGCACAGATTCCTTGGTGTGTTGACAGTACTGTGTGTATTTTCTGCATCATCGCAGCCTGGGCTATTCCTTAGAACATTTAGTGACTCATTTTGATCCTCGTTCTTCTTCAAGAAACGATGTGAAAGTAGATCGATGGTTTTGTGACCATTATGCTTATCTTTTGTCTCAAGCTAGGAAACGTAGTGTCCATCAATGGCCTAATGACTTCCAACAGTGGAAATCACAATTTCATTCACAACGTTGTCAACCCTGTTTAAAGTAGAGTGTGAATTGAAAAAAATGTTTGTGATTTGAAAAAAAATGTTTGATGTTATATTGTTGGATTATTGTCAAAAATGTTAGAGTTGTTGGTTAGTGTTAAGAGATTTTGAATAAAAAATGTTGTGTTTTGAAAAAAAAATGTTTGATGTTATATTGTTGGATTATTGTTAAAAATGTTAGAGTTGTTGGTTAGTGTTAAGTGATTTTGAATAAAAAATGTTGTGTTTTGAAAAAAAATGCCTTTGTCTTTTGTTTGGCTATAAGAATGTTGATTCATGCTCTTTGACTTCTTACTATCCCTCTCATGACACTCATTGAACATTGCGGCTCGAAAACCGTAGAGGGATGTTTTCCTTCACGTCCGCGCTTTGTCTGTAAGAACCGGGGTAGTTTCCAGTCTAACCATCCATTGTCGACTCATCCTCCTACGAAGATGTGCTCCAAACTAGCTAAGCTAAACGAAGCCTACGTGAATTTGCATAGGGTCAGACACAGTCTGATACCGAAGCCAGAAGAGATAGAGAATGTGAGAATGTTAAAAGTCACTGAAGACCTGATAGAAGAGCTCTTCAGAGAAGAAGTGAACAGGGAGAAAGAAGAATGGACAGAGAAGTACAGACTTTAGAGACAGCAGCAACAGCAACAACAACAGCAGCAGCAGCAGCAGCAGGAACCTGAACCTGACAGAGGCTTTCTCGATTGTCGTATCGACACCAAAGAGTTCTTCTTCTCTTTCCGAAGAAGCAGACATATCGTCAGAAAGTCTATCCTCAGAGGACGTCGCATTCTTAGAAACTAAAAGATTGCCATAGCAAACAAAAAAAACAGCCCTTTTCAGGGCTACCCAATACTCTAGAAAAGAAATAACAATCGATTTGCCAATGTGTGTAGGTAGAGCAGTGTGAATATAAACACTGACTCTTTTTTATAGTGTGAAGGTATGTGTTTGTGTATAGGATTGTGTGTTTGTAAGTGCTCACGTACGTTGGTGTGGATAGTAGATTAAGATCATGTTTTTGGCTGTTTGAGGTGTGGGGAGAGTAGATTTGGGGGTTTGATTGGATTGCTTTGCGTATGTGGATAGTATATTGAAGTGATTAATGAAATTTTTTAGAATAGTAATGGGTAGTATAAAAAAAAGTGAGTGTTTCTTTTAGGTCCGCGCGTTGTTTTGGTCATAATCTAGGTAAGATCAATTTTATGTTTTAGGGGGATGTTTTCCTTCACGTCCGCGCTTTCAGTATAAATTGAAACTCGCTGGGCAGTCTAGCTACCCTTGTTGATTGATGAAGAGAATGAATACCAGAATTGTGAAACTGCTAGAACCCCAGATGCACCTGGAATATGCCAGGCGCCTGTTGAATGAACTGGCCGCGGAGGCCATTGTCGAAGAGGGAAGGATGAGAGAGGAGGAGGAAAGAAGAAAAAAAGAAGAGGAGGAAAAGGAGAGAAGAAATTTAAGAATCCCAGAGACAGAAAATTGGGATTCTGAAGCCACATATCCCGCCTCTGCTCTCCCCCAAAAAGAGTGAAAAGAGACTGGGGAAGAAGATGTGTGTGTGGCGCCAGGCCACGAAAGTGCCAGCATTAGATAGGTGCATCTGGAGTTAAAAACCAACAGCCCTTTTCAGGGCTACCCAATACCCTAGAAAAGAAATAACATTCGATTTGCCAATGTGTGTAGGTAGAGTAGTGTGAATATAAACACTGACTCTTTTTTCATAGTGTGAGTGTATGTATTTGTGTTTGTGTTTGTCTGTTTGTGTTTGTAAGCGCTCACGTAAGTTTGTGTGAATAGTAGATTATGGGTTTGTTTATTGTTTCTTAGCGTATGTGGAAAGTATAGTTTGGGTTTTGTAACCGTTCACGTACGATTGTGTGGATAGTAGATTATGGATTTGTCTATTGTTTGTTAGCGTATGTGGAGAGTATAGTCTGGGTTTTGTAACCGCTCACGTACGATTGTGTGGATAGTAGATTATGGATTTGTTTATTGTTTCTTAGCGTATGTGGAGAGTATAGTTTGGGTTTTGTAACCGCTCACGTACGATTGTGTGGATAGTAGATTATGGGTTTGTTAAATGTTGCTTCACTTATGTGGATAGTATATTATATGAAATGAGGAAGTAGGGGGATGTTTTCCATCACGTTCGCGCTTTTCGTATAAGAACCCACAAGGTTTGATGTTCAAACCATTCTACAAAGAATAAAAAAGAAGATGGAAGTGTCCCAACTGTTCAATGATTTAAGGCATGTTTATTTTTGGATGGTGGATGGTGAATATGGAGTTGAAAGGATTGAAAGAGATTGGAGGTTAAGAACCAGTGTGCATTATGTGAACGAACTAAAATTAGCCAGGGAGATGATAGAAGGATTAATTGAAGAAGAAGTAAAGAGACTGAGAGGGCTAATAAATCCCCCTTATGTCAAAGTGGGAACATTAAAAGAGGCCCTGGAGAAGGTAGAAGAAGTAAGAAGGTTTTTGGAAGAGATGGAAAAAAGGTCAGAGTGGCCCTTTGTCAAAAGGAGTGTTGAAAGATTGAAAAAAGGGGAAGAAAAGATGAGAAAGGTAATAGATGAAGAAGTGGAGAAAATAAAGGACAGGTGGGCAAAAGATAGAAAAGAAGAAGAAAATAGAAAGAAAAAGGAAGAACTAGAGAAACTGAACGCTAACTGGATAAAAATCCAACAGAAGTTCCGAGTCATGGGTCACCCGGACTGGATACCAGAAACAGAAAAGAAGAAGAAGAAAGGAATGATGGAAAAAATAAGAGGATGGATAAAGAAGTTAAGGATTTAGAAGAAGAAGAAGAAGAAACCCAAAGGCCCTTTTCAGGGCCACCCACATTTCTCGAAAAGAGACTGACTTTCCATTGGCTACCCTTTTCTTAAAATTTTTTTAATAAAAAAATCCCATGTTCAATTCCCCTTGTCCCTAAAGTAGTTTTTTTTTCTAACATGTTCAATTCCCCTTGTCCCTAGACAAACCCAAACTCTATTCCCATGTTCAATTCCCATTGTCCCTAGACAAGCCCAAACTCTATTCCCATGTTCAATTCCCCCTGTTCCTAGACAGACCCAAACTCTATTCCCCGTGTTCAATTCCCCTTGTCCCTAGACAGACCCAAACTCTATTCCCCATGTTAAATTCCCATTGTCGCTATCTTACCCAGGGTTTTTTGCCCATGTTAAATTTCCATTGTCGCCAAAGTGACCCAGGGTGGTTAATGTTAAATTTCCATTGTCGCCAAAGTGACCCAGGGTGGTTTTTAATGCTAATTCCCATTGTCGCTAAAGTGACCCCATTCACTACTTATGACTCTGATAACAGTCACACACCATGAAGAAATATATTAAGAACAGTGAAACTACAAATACACAAAAAGTTTATGCCAATGATTTACAAACTTGTTATGCTCATTTTACATTTACGACGAAAGATTGACGTATTAGTAAATATGTCTTGACATTAATATTGACATTTGAAATATTGGATCATAGTAAACTATGCAAATATTACGTCAGGTGCGAATATCATTACCTACGTTGCTATATCGGTCTTTTCAGCTGGAAGACGAGGGCAGGTCACAATAGAGAGAATTGTTACATTCGCAACAGGGGAATCCAGAGAACCATTTCTTGAATTCAGAATGAACCCAACCATCCAATTTGCCGAAAAGATGTTTCCATCCCCGAGCACATCGATTAATCAACTAATACAATTTATTGAAATTGTTGATTACGAATTATTTGATATGGCATTTCTGAATGACTTCTTTGGGCTTGAGTATGAGAGTAGGATGATATATTTGTTATAGTTCACTCTCTGTCTTGTATCAATTGGTGAGTCCTCGGTTATTTCTGTGATACAAGAATATGCCTTGGATGTATGACGGCACAATAATTTACAGAAGAAAATCGTACATTTCTTTCCGTCGGAAAGTTCTCGGCAAAAAAAAAGCAACCATAAAGAATAAAAATAAACAACAGTCTATTCAGACCACTTCAACAATATCTACCACTCTATTTGTCTGTAGAATAAATTAAGTAGTTCCTTGCAGTCGGAACTTCTCGGTCAATCATTGTTTATTAAAAAACAAAGGTGGTCAGAATGGAAGTATCTGCATACATTTAAAGTATGATCCTTAGGATTGATCTCGAAGACAAAAATGTGTATTGTATATACACCAGCTTAGAATCTTTGGCATCGCTTCCGGTCCTGTGCGATACAATGGGATTGGGGGTGGGGATATTTCAAACAATATATCTGGTGATATTTTAATGTAATCTGTGCATAGTTTACAAATGCACAAGAATATCAAACGGTGAAAAGTGTTATGTAACGTAAGACGTGATAAAAAAAAATGCATCTCTATTAGAAAAATGCATGCTGCTTTTTCGTATTCAATCTTACATTAGACTGATAAATCAGCCCTTCACCCGTGATGATATTGATATCTGAGTGAGGGGCTGATATCACATAGTCATTAAAATCTGCAATTATCTGCGTTCAAATTTGGCTGCACAGGTCGGTGTACATATTATACGCTTACCGGTATTTCTCGTGGCTGTTCAGCTACCGTCGGCTGAAGGGTTCTTATGGTGACATGTAGATTATATTTCCTGAGAAAATCACATGTTTGGTGACTTGTAAATACACCTGGACTAGCACAACCATCTGTCCTGTGGCCATCTTGAATATCGCGCTTGATATGGCTGTTACCAATTACCGGAATGTGTCTAAAGTGTACGCAGGTTTGTTCCGGAATCATTTGCGAGCAGCAAAATTGCACATTTTAATGAACAGGCGACATCAGACCCACAACATCGTCCATCAGTATCAACACAGATTTGTATGGTTGATTTTTCGGACTAATATTACATCTGCTTGCAATAAATGTGTATAACACATAGTTTATCTTCATGACGTTTGCTGCGACTATTTTTCTCGTTTTATTCGTTTTTAAAACCTGATTCGAGATTCAGGTGTACGGTTCGGTTAGCTGAGAGATGGGTTTTGTTTGTGTCTCGTCATCGCACTGCTGTGTCCGGCAGTAGTGAATGGGGGCACCCTACCGACAATGGGAATTACCATTAAAAACACCCCTGGGGCACTCTACCGACAATGGAAATTTAACATGGCGAAAAATCGTGGGGCACTCTACCGACAAGGGGATTTAACATGGGAATAAATCGTGGGTCACTCTACCGACAAGGGGAATTTAACATGGGGAATAGAGTTTGGGCTTGTTTAGGGACAAGGGGAATTTAACATGGGATTTTTTTTAAATTTAAAAAAATTTTTTTTAAAAAAGGGTAGGCAATTCAAAAGGCTATCTCTTTTCGAGAAATATGGCTGGCCCTGAAAAGGGCCTTTGGGTTTTATGTTAATGTATTCATTAACATAAATGGCACCGCATTGGTCTTCTTCTTGTCCTTAAGCTGCGTCTTACTGTTGGTCCGTACATCAGCACTCTTTTCAGGCATCCTTGTCTTTCGACGTAGATCCTACGTATCCACAGGCTGGTGTTTGTCCTGTGGACAACGGTCCACTTCGATCGGACATACATGAGCAAGTCTGTCCGAAACATCATGGAAGACACAAGGGTGGATGACTCAACTGTAGTCCACATCTTGAAGCGACGAGAACAGGTGAATCAATGCAGTGAACGGCGCTTATTTATAGGCGGAGGAAGGATTGAAACGGATTGAGTTCATTTACCAATCCGAACACGCGTTACAGAATTCAGTCAGCTCGCATCCAATCCGAAGAGAGCAGTCTGTGACGTCACGTAGTCAATATAGATTCGCTAGCGCTTGTGTGCAGTCAATCTATGCGACAGTGATTCAACATGACGGAAACTCAGAAAACGATCCAGTGGGGTGCACCAGCAGGGGAGACTGCCCAAGGGAACCCGGACTTACTTTCAGAAGAGGTGAATTGGGATTTTGTGGATTTTCTCTCCTCGCAAGAATTTGTTCCGGAACCTTCGTTACTTTCTTCATTACCGCAAGTGGAGAATTTTAGACAGAGACAGAAAGAAGAATTGGAGAAATTTATACAACGACAAAAGGAAGCGGAACAGGCTTTTCTCCTACAGCAACAGCAACAAGAAGAAGAGGTAAGAAAAAAACAACAGCAACAACAGCAAGAAGAAGAAGTAGCAGCAAAGAAACAAGAGGGTGAAAATCAAACGGTCACGGTACTGTTGGACATTTTAGCGGAGTTAAGAAGTCTGAAACAAATGTATCAGACTTCTTTATCACGACCGAAGAGAATACGACCTTCCCGAGCCAAACATGTCAACCCTGTGACTAAGCCTACCGTACCACCCTTAGTGATTTCAACCCAATCATTATCATCATCAACATTACGCAGTCCAGAAGTAGGCCTTGGCCGTGGCAAAGGCTTAAGGCAGTTAAAATTGATTGCTTAAACTCACCCCTACACCATGAAGAAAAAAGGCCCTTTTCAGGGCCACCCACATTTCTCGAAAAGAAATACAATTTCAATTTGCCAATAACTCAAAAAAAACTCACCCATGTTACCCTTTTAGTACGTGTCTGTGTATGAGTGCGTGAGTGTAGCTTCTTATTTTAAAATCACAACTCAAAGACACTTACCTTATATCATTCATTTATTCTTTTCTCCATTTTTTACAATCCAATTCACAATTTATAACACAACACTTTAATAAAAAGTTCATTAATTTCTTCTTTTCTCCTTGTTTAGTCTCTCTGTTTTTTGAATTTCTTCACCGTCACACTCTTTTCCTCTTCTTCCTCCTCGCTTTCTTCCCTTCTTCTTTTTTTCTCCTGTTTCTTTTTCTTCACCTGTCTTCTTTCTTCCTCAGAAGAATCCCTCTCTTCCTCTGAAGAATCCCTCTCTTCTTCTGAAGAATTGCTCCTTTCTTCTGACTCCTCTTGTTTCTTTTTTGGGCAATCTGGAGACCAATGTCCTTTTTCTTTACAATAATAACAGGTATCTTGACTTTTGTCTTTTTTATCCCCTGTTTTTTTTCTTTTTTGACGGTCTGGACACTCTGAAGACCAATGCCCTTTCTTCTGACAGATATAGCAAGTATCTTGACTTTTATCTCTAAAGGAAGGAGAGTAGTCCGTAGGCTGGTCTGAAGAGAATTTTCTAATGACCCCTCGCAAAGCTCTGACGAAACGTTCCATCTGGTCAGTCTCTTCCATCGTTGTGTTCGGCTTGAGAGTGAAATGAATAGTGAAAGGACAAGACACACACCCTTTTATATACGCTGGTCTGCTATGACTATAAAGTAGTTTATGGTGTTTGAACTTGAGTCATTTGACTTTTTGCTTTCAAGATGAAACGATCCCATTCATTCGAGAAGAAAGAAGAAGAAAGTAAGAGGCAGAAACGTGATCTATCGCCTCGTACCAGGGCTGAAATCTTGGCACAAATTCATGCCAGTGATTTTGAAGAGGACATGAGTGAACCAGAATCCGAACCCTCTAAAACAAGTTCACCACCCTTAGTCAACCCTGAAAAGTACTATTCCATTCGAGACACCGAAAAGCGCTCCTCTAGAAAATTTAGAACCACGGCTTACAAATACACGGTGAAGTTTAAAGATTTCAAGGCTGAAGTGCCGTTAGAGAAAGCAGAAGTGTTCATCACTGAGGTGTGGGATTCTTTGCTCACTGCACTCAAGCGACAATGTCAACCCAAAGAAGACGATCGCTTGAGACTTTCCATACAACACGACGGTTTGAAATCCCCTGTTTGGATCGAGTTTAGCACCCCTGCAGAATTGACTGCTTCCAAAGTCATGGACAAGATTCAACACGTACAACAATCTAATGATCAGTTTGACATCACCGATGGTAAAGCCACACTGGACATGACCCACGTCTCTCCTCCTCAAGGGACTGGACGCAAAAAGATGTTATTGGTGGACGACCTTCGCAACACCAAAACAAGTCTCGTCCGAATTAAGAACCCTCATGACCAGATGTGTTTAGCCCGAGCCATCGTGGTGGGACGAACCTATGCCAACAAGAACGATACGGTAGAATGGAAAAGAACCTGGAAAACTATTCAACGATCCGATCGAGCCAAACAACGAAATGAAGCAGAACTCCTGTTACAACAAGCCGGACTGTCCAAAGACACACCCTGTGGCATTCCTGAGATGCAAAAATTGCAAGATGCCCTAGCTCCACGCTACACCTTGAAAGTGCACCCTCAAGAAGTGCGCGGACCTCTGTTGTTTCGAGGCCAAGACTTTAAGGACGGAAAATACATTCACCTTTATCATCACGATGAACATTTCGATACCATTACCAGTATCACCGGATTCCTGAAATACAGTTATTACTGTGAGAAATGTGACCATGGTTATAACAATCGAGAGCAACACAAGCATTGTGGATCGAAATGCTCAGGATGTTTGGCCTCTTCACCCTGTCTGAGCGAAGAACCAGTGCCTTGTTCAACTTGTCTGCGCACGTTTGTCAGCCCTACCTGTTACCAACAACATTTGAAAACGCAAGGTTCACAGAAGAAATGCGCTTGTCAACTGCTGAGATTGTGCTCTACGTGTGAACAAGTCATACGTACCAATAGTGTCAAGGCACACGTATGTCGAGGAAAGAAAAAATGTCACATTTGTCACCACATCGTGGACTTGGAACACCAATGTTACGTGCAAAAATACCAGCCCCCACCAGAGAAAGAGGACGGTCACAAGAAGAAAGGCAATTTCATCTTTTTCGATTTCGAATGCATGCAAGAGACCGGCATTCACATTCCTAATTTCTGCGTGGCTCATCGAGCGTGCGAGAAGTGCATTCAAGAACCTATCTTCACTCATTGCCATCACTGTAGCAAGATTCCCGGAGGGCGTGAAAAAATCTTTCGGGGACCGAACACGTTAGCCGATTTTGCCCAATGGGTCTTAGACCCCATCGACAAGACGTGGAGCCAAGAGGACATCGAACGTTACGGAGATTGTCATCGTCATGCCACGGTGATGGCTCACAATTTCTCCGGATACGATGGACAGTTTCTTTTGAGGTACTATACGGAACAAGGCACCGAGCGTCCTAAAGTGACTTTGAACGGAGCCAAAATCATTTTCATGCAAGTGGGACAAGTGCAGTTTAAAGATTCGATGAGTTACTTGGCCATGCCTTTGAGTCGAATGCCTAAAACGTTTGGAATGACAGAAATGGCTAAAGGGTACTTTCCACACTTTTTCAATACGGAAGCCAATCAACACGCCGTTCTACCCCATTTGCCCGAGGCTCACTATTACGACCCCGACAACATGCGTACCGAACAACGAGAAGCTTTCTACGTTTGGTACCAGGCTCACGCCTCCGACCCTTTCGACTTTCAGGAAGAAATGTTAAAGTATTGTCGTTCCGACGTGGACATTTTACGACGTTGCTGTGGAAAATTTCGAGAACTGTTCATGGAACACGGAGGGGTCGATCCTTTGAAAGAAGCTTGCACCATTGCCAAAGCGTGTTCCTTAGTGTATCGACAACGATTCATGCCTGAAAAGACCGTGGCTGTCATCAGTCCTCAAACGACCCACTTTGTCAAACGTCAATACTCGGTCAAAGCCCTACGTTGGTTACATTACTTGTGCGACAAGGAAGACAAGTGGATTCAGCATGCTCGCAACGGAGGGGGCGAAAAGACCATCGGAACGTATTCGGTCGATGGCTGGGACTTAGAAAACCCCAAGATCGTGTACGAGTTTAACGGTTGCTTATTTCACGGATGTCCCGTCTGTTACCCTGACCGTGGCACTAAAAATCAGTTTTTGCAACGAACCATGGAAGACTTGTACCAGGACACTTGTCAGCGACGCCTAAAGTTAGAACAGCAAGGATACCAAGTGGTGGAAATGTGGGAACACGAGTACGATCACCGTATGAAAACCGATCCCGAGTTTAAACGCCTCGTGGAAAGTTACCAGTTCGTGGACCCGCTGAACCCGAGGGATAGTTTGTACGGAGGAAGGACCAATGCCACCTGTTTGTTGTACCAAGCCGACGAAGAGAAAGGAGAAGAAATCAAATACTTGGACGTGTGTTCGCTGTATCCCTACGTGTGCAAATATTGTCGTTTTCCCGTAGGGCACCCACAATTGCTGACGGAACACATCGACCTGAAAAATATTCGACAATACGAAGGCTTGATCAAGTGTAAAGTTTTGCCTCCCACGAACCTCTACCATCCCGTCTTACCTCACCATTGTCAAGGCAAACTGATGTTTCCCTTGTGCCGTACTTGTGCCGAAACGTGCAACCAAGACCAAGCTTGTCAGCACACCCAGGAAGAACGGGCCTTGACGGGAACCTGGGTCAGCGTGGAATTGTTCAAAGCTTTGGACATGGGATACCAACTGTTAGAAGTGTACGAAATTTGCCACTTTCCCAAGACACAACAATACTGCAAGGGTGACCCCAGTCAGAAAGGCATTTTCGCTGACTACGTGGATGCCTTTTTGAAACTGAAACAAGAAGCCAGCGGCTATCCGTCCTGGTGTCACACTCCCGAAGACCAAATACAATTCAAAGAGAAATACTACGAACAAGAAGGCATCACTTTAGACCACATCGAGAAAAACGAAGGCAGGCGATCGTTTGCCAAAGTGATGTTAAATTGCTTGTGGGGTAAAATGGCACAACGACCGTGTTTACCCAAGACGGAATATTTGACAGAACCTTCCCGCTACTTCCAGATGATTCACGACAAAACCAAATACATGAAACACGTGGACGTCGTTCGAGAGAATTTGATCTTGGTCAATTACGAAGAAGATCTGGACTTTGTGCAAGACGACCCTTTTGGAAATGTCATCATTGCGGCTTACGTGACAGCCCATGCTCGCTTAAAATTGTACGAAGCTTTAGAACTGTTAGAAGAACGCGTCCTGTACTTTGACACGGACAGTTGCATTTACATCCATCACCCGATTCAACATCACCCTAACATCGAAGGAGACCGTTTAGGAGCCTGGACAGACGAGCATCCCGACGACAAGATTCTAAGTTTCGTCAGTGGCGGTCCCAAAAATTACGGCTACGAATACCGGGACAAACAAGGAGAAGTGCACACGACGTGCAAAGTGAAAGGACTGACTCTGAATTATCGTACCAGTCGAGTGGTCAACTTTGGGGTATTGAAAGAAGCCTTGCAATCGGGAGAGGATGGAAACTTTAAAGTGACCACTCACCAACCGAACAAGATTGTACGTTTACCCACTCACCACATCGTCAGTCGACCTTTGGAAAAAGTTTATCAAATCGTGTACCAGAAGCGAGTTCGACTTCCCAATCATTTCACCTTACCGTATGGACACGTTGGTATAAAACATTGGTTGTAAGAGGATAGTTACCCCACCAGAAAGATGACTTCGCCACAGCAAGAATCGAGTGAGAAACCCGATGAGAACTCCAAGTTCAAACCCTACCATTTTCCAGTCTTCTTACCTGACTATTGTGATTGTGCCCGTCGATTGGACACGTTTCAGAAATGGCCTACGGATAGGGAAGGATTACCTTCTTCGCATGTTTTAGCTAGAACAGGATTTGTCTACTTGGGACCTGAGTCAGGATTGGGATACGAGGTACAGTGTTTCGCTTGCGGACTGAAGTTACGAATGGATCTATGTATCTATAAAGATTCAGCTATTCTGGAACATACTCGATGGTCTCCGCACTGCCCTTACCTTTCTATGGCCTTTCCACCCATCACACTACGGTACAATGTTGACGGTACCTTAGAGACGGTACCTTCCAGAACAGGACATAAAAAACGTAAAAAAGGAAAGATGTACAAGCTGGAGACTGCATTGCGACTAGTATAAAAAGGGGGCTATGGTCAAGATCGATAGTTCATTGTGACTACCAAGACCGAGCGAACAAGATGAATACTTTGAAAAAGACATCGTTCCAGTTTGGGGATTGTAAAAAAGTTGTATCTTCCTCTAGTGTGACTAATATTGGATGGATAAGACCCATGCATTGCGACGGAAAATGTCCGGAAGGAAACTGCGATTGTCCATGTGGTTACCATTGTAATTGCGTAACGGAGTTTGCAGACGAGTGCGATTGTGAGCCTTGCGATGGGACCGATGCTGTACCTTGTGACCTGAGCGATGCCGTAAAGCATCATGGGAACTTTAGTGCCCCTACCCCTGTCATGGAAAGTGATGCTGTGCGTGTCAAACCTGTGGGATGCGAAAGCGATGCTGCTCGTCCTCTTGGACATTTTACTGGGTTTCGTTTTAAAGGGGAATGTCGACCTTCACGTTTACCTCCCTACGGATGTCATCCAGCCCTGAGCAAACTCCTACCCATTTCACTCAACCCTCATCGAAACGAACCTGTGAAAAACGAATATTCGTTTCCTGTGCGTTCGTCGGAATACTGCGACTTTGAAAATCGTCTTCAATCGTTCAAAGGAAAATGGCCAAAGTATCTGGGAGGACCGACCCCCGAAGAATTAGCCAGAGCCGGATTTTTCTACTTGGGCGAAGGAGATAAAGTCAAGTGCTTCAGTTGCGGTGTGTCACTTCACCACTGGGAACCGCAAGATTCGGCCTACGTAGAACATGCTCGATGGTCACCGAATTGTCATTACTTACCTTTAGTGGGACCGAGACATTGAAGTAACTTTTTACCATAATCATCTGTTCATGGATACTTTACAAGAGAACATTCGTGCTTTGCCTGTGGAGTTGAGAGAACGCATTTACCGAGAGCTGGTCAAAATACAAGTGAAACGTAAAGAACAATTGCATCCGATACGTCACCGGTGTTTGAACCACTGGTACCTGAAGGCTATACAAGGATTGATTCAATTGAAAGTGTTCCATTGGACAGACATTGATCAACGACCTCCTGGTTATAAAAAGGAATGGTTTGGTATTGACGATTCTATCTACTACATTGTAAACGTATTGCATCGAATTCCAGAGGAAGAGTTAACAAATTACCAACATCTTTCACACAATGTCAACTTGGTGAAAGAGGAAACTTCTGAACGAATTGTAATGTGTAGATTAGTGACTCAACGATTTAAATTCGACACTGAAGTGAAACCATGTTTGTGCAAAGAGTACATTTCTTGTGTCAGACCAAAGAGGATTTAGTATGACCTATTTATGGATACTTTACAAGAGAACATTCGTGCTTTGCCTGTGGAGTTGAGAGAACGCATTTATCGAGAGCTGGTGAAAATACAAGTGAAACGTAAAGAACAATTGCATCCGATACGTCACCAGATCTTTAACCACTGGTACTTGAATGGTATAAGAGAACTGATTCGTCAGAAATTCTTTCAATGGTCAGACATTGTTCAAAACTTTGAGGTCGCTAATGATCGACATGTTCATGATTATGGTTACTTCGAGATTCACCTACAGCAATACATTGAGGAAGACAAGTTAAAGGATTACCAACATATTTTACGTGGAATCTACTTAGAGGAAGAGGAAACACCTAAACGAACTCTGACGTTTCGGTTACAGTATGCAAGATTTAGATTCCCTACTGGAGAACGAAGATCTCTGGCTAGAAAGTACGTCTATTGCATCCGAAAAAAAGAGAATATAAAAACAGGCTGCCATGCCACGGTTTATGTCACATGTCATCCAACAGATTCCGTGGAAGGAACTCAATGACCATATTCAAACCGTGGATCATTACCATCAATTATTACAAGAACTGTATCCATTCAATTTGGGACGACAAGTGGTGTGTGTCTTAGTGACTTGTTTTCTGGGATTTCGTTTACCAGCCGATTCCTTGTGGACTCTTTACGATCAGTACTTACCACCTCCATGGCCTTAAATGGTCACGAAAAACTCCTTTTGTTCAAAGCCTTGCGTTTTCATCTGGATACTTCTCGACCTCAACAGGAAAAAAAGATTCGTCAACTTTTAGCGACCCAAGACGTGTATGACGATGTGTGTGTAGCTTGTGACTTACACCCTCATTGGACAGATGTTCGTGATTGGAAAAAGGGGGGCTTTGAGGTTTGGACCCAAGAAGTGGCCCAGTATGCACAAGAGTTGTTCAAGGAAAAAAGTTACTTTTCAACCCGTGTTAGTGACGGTGCCAGAAGAACCCGTCACCGAGAACAACCACTCGCTTCAGGACAGGACTGTCATGGACATGCCTGAAAGGTCATTCCGGGAGGACACTTGTGTGACAATACCTCATGTAGAGACTGTAAGAACATTACACACTGTCCCTAGGACATCTTGGTTAACCAAAACATGTTGTACAGACACTTGTTTATATTCCACTTTGATCGCTTTGCTGTGTTTTATATTCCTGTACATCACTATTTGGGTTGTATGTATTTTTGTCTTTCGTGTTCATATTTGAAAAAAAACATTCAATAAACGTGTTCTGAAAAAGTATATAAACTCTTGTCTTGTTTGTTTTTTTGTGTCACAAGTGACATTTCTCATACCATGGCTACCTCTGCTGTCTCTGCTCCCTCTTCCTCTACTGTCAAAGTCATCGACGAACACTTAGATCGTGCCAGTTGGGAGGCTTTGTATCTTCGCCATCCCTTTAACATGCTCATTGCTGGACCTAGCGGTTCGGGCAAAACCGAATTCGTCAAACGTTTGATCGAACATAAACATCATTTGATCGATCGGCCCCCTCAACGGATCGTGTGGTGTTACAAAGAGTGGCAATCGGCGTACAGCCTCTTGCGTGAAAGTCAAGGCGATTCCATCGTGTTTGTGGAAGGCATTCCTAAAGAAGACGATGGCATCGTCTCTGACTCCCGTCTAACCCATTTGGTCATTTTCGACGACATGTTAGGAGAAGACGAAGAAGAAATTAAATTGTGGTTCACGCGCAAAGGGCATCACCGTAATGCCAGTGTCGTTTACATCACCCAAAATTTGTTTCAACAAAGTAAAGCCCATCGCACCATCAGTCTCAATGCGCATTACGTGGTCTTGTTTAAAAGCCCTCGAGATAAATCGCAAGTGCAAGTCTTAGCCAAACAGTTAGGAACGCCTTGGCTGACTCAGGCGTACGACGATGCCACTCAAACTCCACACGCCTATTTACTCGTCGATTTGAAACCTACGACCCCCGAGGATTTGCGATTTCGTACCCACTTGTTTCACCACTGGTGCCAAGACGGAGGGCCTGTCCTGTACACGTCTCCGTCCTCGACTTCATTTCACTCCCCATGAAAAAATCTATAAAAACCTCAGACCCTTTTTCGTCTGTCTCACACAGTGTGAACATGACGTCCCTTCAGTCTCATCTTCCCGTCAAATTGATTCGTGCCTTGTATGGCATCAGTCGAGAAAAAGATCCACAAACACGAGCCCGTGTCTTAGAAGCTAGTCTCAAAGAAGTCTTACGATGGTTCACGGTGACGGCACGTCAATTACTCCAAGGAATCATTCAGATTCCTCATCAAACCCAACGCTTTTTCGATCGAAACAAAGTCGCTTTGGTCCAACTGGCCGATCCCCGCATCGACACTCAAACCAAAAAACAAATCATTTTGAAACCTGGAGGGAGCGGTACTCTAGGAGGGGTCATCATTCGCTCACTCTTAAGATGGGATCCTAATGCCCCCAAAGTTATCCCCAAGACAAAAGTTCAACGAAGCCCCAAGAAGAAAAAGAAAAAGACCAAGTCCCCAAGAAGAATAACTTCTCCAGTGGCAGGACCCTCCTCTTACCAGACACCACCACCATCACCCCGGAAAAAGAAAAGAAGCCCCAAGAAAAAGAAACAGAGAAAAAGTCCTCAAAAAAAGAAAAGTCCACAGAAGAAAACTAGTCGCAAGAGAGGCACTTCGGCCAGGACGCAACCTTACACTCGCAAGCCACGACCTGCCACAGCGTCTCCGGCAGCCTCACGTTTGTCCACTTCTCCGTTGATGTCACCAGGAACTGAAGAGTACTTGGAGACGTTGATTACACCAAGAACTTCTCCGTTGATGACCCCCAAAAGAACTTCCCCAGTGTCAGGACCTTCCAATTTAGCGACAGTGGCTGCTGCTCACAAAGTACCTTCTCCCAAAATCAAAGTTCAAGAAAGATCGGGCATGTTACAAAGTTTACTGGATTTGTCCAAGCAAGAACTGGCTCGATTTAGTCCGTTACGTACCCCTGCACGACGTGTCATGCCTGTCCTCAAACTGATAAAACGTAAAGACAATCAGTGGCGACGCGTTCCAGTATAAAAAAGGCCTGTGACCGAGTAGGGTATCAGTGTTTTTAGGTGCTCCTAAAGACTCAAAGATGTCACCCTCCAGAAAACCCCAAGGAAAGAAAAGGAAAGGACTACCACCACGTTTAGCCAAACATGGGGACCTGTTATCTGTCCTGTCCAAAGCTTCTCCACCCCTACGAAAAAAACTCATTCAAACGGCCTCCAAAGAGGTCATCGATACCGTGTGCGAATGTTGTTTGAACGTTTTGAAAGGCACGATCCCTTTGTCCAAACACCAGAAACAATGCTTAGGCAAACATCGTCACGTTCTTCGGAAAATGGTTCAAAAGAAAATTCCCATTCGTCAAAAAAAGAAGATGTTGGTCCAACGTGGAGGCATTTTACCTCTCTTGTTAGGCCCCATACTGAAAGGAGTCTTGGGAACCATGTTGGGAGGACTGATGGGAGCAAGATAAAAAGGCCTTCGGAAGTCCCAAGATCTCAGAATTCACCCCTGACAACCCCATGGAAGGACGAAAACTAGCTTTAGTGCCTTACAAACGATGGATGGAATACCATCGGTGGCAAGAACAACGCACCCCGCATTTACCTCCCAATCCCAATTTGAGCGAAATGTCCCAGTTACAACACGAATTGCAATCCTTGCTGGATCGCCAAGATTTGTCCGAAACAGAAAAATCGCAAAAGTACGGTCAACTCTTGCAACGACTGCAACTCTTTCACCAGAAAGCTTTAGACGAAACAGCTTTACCCACTCTGAAAGATTTTAAGACCTTGATGAAAAGTCCAGCACCATCACCAGTACCAGTACCACCAGTACCCGTGACCAAGACAGAAAAAGGAAAAGAAGAAGAAGAAGAAGGGTTTCAAACTCCACCAGAAAAAGTACGCAAGTTAACAACACCACCTACCTCCAGAATTGGATGGATTAAAAAGATGATGGCCACCCCTTCTTCCTCACAAGAGAAAAAGAAAGTGAAGACAGAAGTGAAGACAGAAGTGAAACAAGAACCGATATCCCCTGCTCAGACATCCTCCTCCTCTTCGACACCTATTGCCGGTCGCACACGCAAAGCCTTGCAATCCAAGAAAATACCCCAAGAGAAAAAGAGTAGCCTCTTCCAAGAGTGGGTGCCTTATTAAGACACCAATCAACACAAAAAAAATGGAAAAAGTCTTAGCTAGCATTTACTACGATCCCTCGCATCCTGCAGGTTACGCAGGAGTTCAAAAATTGTATCGTGCTGCCAAAACGCGACTGAAAAGTCTCCGTTTACCTCAAGTGCAACGATGGTTACAAGAACAAGCTACTTACACTTTACACAAACCCATTCGACGCAAGTTTGCCAGAAGTCGCACCCGAGTGGAAGGTATCGATCATCAATGGCAAGCCGATTTAGCTGATGTCTCTCATTTGGCCAGCTACAATCGTGGTTACAAATATTTGTTTTGTGTCATCGACGTCTTTTCCAAATTTGCCTGGGTCGTGCCTTTGACTTCCAAATCCAGCAGCGAGTTAGTGCGAGCCCTGCAACGGGTGTTGAAACAAAGCGGTCGTCGCCCTCTTCGATGGCAAACGGACAAAGGCACCGAATTTCTGAACCAAGCTTTCCAAAAAGAATTAAAGAAACGTGACATTCATTTTTTTACCACCGAGAATCCCGAAACCAAAGCCAGCATCGTGGAACGTTTTCAACGCACTTTGAAAGAACGCATGTGGAAATATTTTACGCATCACCACACTCTGAAGTACATCGACATCTTACCGCACCTGGTGCAAGCGTACAACCAATCTTACCATCGAAGCATCGGACGTGCCCCGCAAGACGTGACTCCCGACAACGAAGTGCTGGTGTTCGAGCGCCTGTTTGGTACGTCCCCGACGAGGGCTGTCCCCAAGAAAAGTGGAGAGTTGGCCGTAGGAGATTGGGTGCGCATTGGCAAAACCAAACGCACTTTCGACAAAGGTTACTTACCTAACTGGACGACCGAATTGTTTCGCGTCACTGGACGAGTGCATGGCCGTCATCCTGCCGTCTATAAATTGGAAGACATGAACGGAGAAGTACTCAAAGGAACGTTTTATTTGCCCGAGTTACAACGTGTCACCAAAAAAGAAGACGACGTGTACGACATCGAAAGCATTCTCGAACGCAGAACCCGTAAAGTGGGCAAACGACGTGTCAAAGAAGTCAAAGTACGTTGGAAAGGATATCCACCCAGTTTCGATTCTTGGATCGACGCTTCGCAAGTCATCGACTATAAAAAGAAGAAGTGACCATCATGCCCTTTCACACAGCAGACGCAGCTACGTCGACCACTCCTTCTTCCCCTAGTTCTTCTGTGCAAGATTTACAAAAACAACCCTTGTGGGTGTGGTGTGGAGAACGTGTGCCTAAAACGCAAATCGTCTTTTTCTGCCAAATCTTCGTGGTGCATTGTGTCATCGGGGCAGCCATCGCCAATTTGAGTTTGCAACAAGGAGACAAACAATTGTGGACCATTTTATTGAGCAGTTGCATCGGTTACCTGCTTCCCAATCCCTCCCTGAAATTCTCCTCGAACGGGAACGTTGTGTCCAGTGCCAGTGCCAGTCACCACTCCAACAACCACAACCAGAACCCCATTTTGGGCGGAGACACACCTCTGACATCCACTAATATTCCCTCGGACAGCCACAGAACTCTGGAATTATGAGTCACCAAAACCAATTTTACTTAACCTTACCCAGTGACAGTTCCATGGAGGTGTTTCCCAACAACACATTGTGCTGTTACACGGCCAAATTACCTCAAGCCATCCCCTTAGATCACGAAGCCCATTGGGAAGTGGCTTTAGTAGAAATGATTCACCCGACCCAAGTCCTCAATGTCGTTGCCAATCAAAATGTTTTTGATGTGGAAGTTTATGACGAACAAATACAACAGTGGATGGATACCCATAGCAAATATAAGCATAAAACCCCTAGCACAAAAAATCTAAAGTACACCATCTATCACTTGTTCGTTCCCCAAGGGTATTATTTTAGTGGTCAACATTTGGTCAACACCATAGCCACCAGGTTTAATGGCGTGTTTGGGGAAGCTTTTAAGAATGTCAAGAACAAAACTGTCACCCTGGAATACCACAAAACAGCTCGTCGCTTCCTGATAAAATTTCCTGAGGATAAAATCATGGGTTTCTATTTTTGTGATGAATTGTTTGACATGTTGGGCGGTGACATGGAGATGAGGAAGAGAGTAGAACAACAAAAAAAACCCCCCGAATTATCAATCATTTACGACAACGAGACTTTTGGCCAGTATTTTCGTACCCCGGTAGAACTGAACCAAGGACAGAATTTGATGTTCGTGTATTCCGATGTGGTGGAATACAACGTGGTGGGACACACCTCCGTGCCGTTACTGCGTGTCATTCCTTTCAAAGTGGATTCTGCCGCAAACGCTGACGAGGAAGGTGGAAACACTTACCACGTCCACCGCGAATTTGTCCATCCTCACTATTTGCCGGTCAGCAAGTCGTATTTGGACACGGTCAACATTACTATAAAAGGAGATCTGGGACAAAATATTCCATTCACCAAAGGAAAAGTCACGGTGAAACTCCATTTTCGAAAACGGTTCTCTCACGACTCGTAAGCAAGTCATGTATCCAGTGTACCGAGGGGTGGCTCGACAGCGAGGACACGGTTTAGGAGATATGTTAAAATCGGCCTTTCGTTCGGTGGCCCCGGTGTTGAAACCGATGGTGACACGCGGATTGCACGCCTTGAAAGATGCGGCACTGACGCAAGGCAAAGAATTTCTCCAAAATGTCATCATCGACAAACAAAACCCTAAAGAAGCCTTCATGAGGGCAGGCAAAAATGTATTGCTGCAAACGGGCAAAGACATTTTGGGCCGACGAGACACACCTATAAATGCCCTGCACGCTACCGAGTCAGGCATTCAGCAAGGACAAGGCAGAAAGAGACGACGAAGAAAACACCCTTTCACCAGACTTCAAGCGAGAAAGGCCAAGAAAAGAAGAACCGTTCGAGACTTAGACGTTTTCGATTATTGAGACACAGAACAAAAAAAATGATGCACCGAGAGTCTTGCGCTTGTTCCAAGACGGAACTGGATCTGTTTGCCATGCCCCCCACCATGATGACCATGCAAGAATCTCAGTGGGTGGAATTTCACCCCGTCTCCTCATTGACCGATTCCGCTCCCATCGAGTTTGAAATCAAAGGACAGCCCGAAGATTACATCGATCTGAATAGCAGTTACTTGTACCTGAAAGTCAAAATTCTAGATAAGACTGGAGGTGCTATAGACGATGAAGCAGTAGCTCCCGTCAACAATTTCATGCATTCCTTGTTCAGTGGAGTGGACTTGTACTTGAATAACAAACTGGTCAGTAGCAGCATGGATACTTACCCTTATCGTGCCTACCTGGAAAATCTCTTGACGTACGGAATAGATGCCAAGAACACTCATCTCAATTCCTGTGTAGTATGGGAAGCTGACGAAACAGGCGAGTTTGAAACATTCGAAACTGATCCATCAGCCAAAAAAAACAATGCGGGATTTATAGAACGAAGAGACAGAATCAAAGGAGTCGACAAAAGTTTAGAACTGATGGACCGTTTGCATTTGGACATGTGGTTGCAAGAGAAATATTTGCTAAACGGAGTGAATGTTCGCCTGAGACTGAATCGGAGCAGTACCGCTTTCCATTTATTGGGTAATGCTGACGAGTACAAAACCAAAATCCTAGAAGCCAGACTCTACGTACGCCGTGTGGAAGTGTTACCTAAAGTGGGAAACGACATCAGTCAGACGTTGAGCAGAACGACCGCCAAATATCCCATACGACGAGTGGAAGTGAAAACGTTCACCATTCCTGCTGGACAGCGATCCATGATCGAAGATCATCTATTCCAAGGACAGTTACCCAAACGTTTGATCGTTGGTATGGTCGAGAATACAGCCTTCAACGGAGCCTTCGCTAAAAATCCTTTCAACTTTGAACACTTTGACGTGTCTAAGATCGAAGTCAGTCGCGATGGCAAGACCTTGTGTACCCGACCTTTCGAACCTGACTTTAAAAACAAGAATTACTTGAGATCGTACTTGTCCTTGTACGAAGCCACCGGTCAGTTAGGAACCAACACCAGTCACGGTATTACGTACGAAGATTATGCAGGAGGCTATGCTTTGTGGGCGTTTGATTTCACTCCAGACCAAGGCAGCGACGAGGGACATTTCCACCCTATAAAATCCGGCCAGATTCGTGTGGAACTTCAGTTTGCAAATCCTCTGCCAGAGACAGTGAACGTCATCCTGTATGCAGAATTCGATAATACCATAGAAATCAACAGTTTGAGAGAAGTCATTCTAGATTATTAGAAGCCATGGAAGACTGTTATCCCTCTTTACCTAGTGGAGAAACTTTAAAGATGGAATGTGAGGAGACCGTGGAAGGAGAATCCCAAGACGAAGAAATTGTCATGATGAAGTCGAGATGGCCAGAACAAGAAGCCCATTTAGTCTCCTGTTTTGCCAAACACTTGGTCGACAAAATGACGGAATTGATCAAGAAAAATTGCTATGGATGTCAAAACGATCATCCCAGTCAAATTCAACACGATAAATGTTTGATGTTAAGTCAAGAAGAAAAATTGGACGAGTATCTGGACGAAGCTTGGAGTCTCATCTCGAACGAAGACGTGTTGCACCAGTGGTATAAAGACTTGCGTGAACATTCTTGTCCACCATTAACCACTCAAGAGATCCATCGTATCGAAGCTCTCCTGAATCAGAGTGAGGAAACAGAACGAATAACCGTTTATTCGTCAGACATTTTCAAGCAAAAAGTCAGGATCGAATTGACAACGTATTATTACCTGTGAAGAAGAAGAAAAAAAACACACAAATCAATGGATACCTGGGAACTTTATTACCTTTTGAACCACAGTTCGTATACGTCTTCTTGGAATCCCGTCGTCTGTGCTAAAGATGAACTCCCTCATCGCAAACCTAAAGACCATCAAGCTTACGTGATCAACACGGACGACAGTCATCTCCCAGGAACCCACTGGGTAGCCGTCTACTTTCCTCAAGAAGGCTGTGTGGAATATTTCGATTCGTACGGATTGCCCCCTTTGGAAGACGATATCATCGACTTTATGAGAAGAAATGCTCAAACCACCCGATTCAATAACGTGAAATTACAAGGCACAGATTCCTTGGTGTGTGGACAATATTGTGTGTATTTTCTGCATCATCGCAGCCTGGGCTATTCCTTAGAACATTTAGTGACTCATTTTGATCCTCGTTCTTCTGCTAGAAACGATGTGAAAGTAGATCGATGGTTTTGTGACCATTATGCTTATCTTTTGTCTCAAGCTAGGAAACGTAGTGTCCATCAATGGCCTAATGATTTCCAACAGTGGAAATCACAATTTAATTCACAACGTTGTCAGCCTTGTTTAAAGTAGATTGTATTTGAAGAAAAAAATGTTTGTGATTTGAAAAAAATTGTTTGATGTTATAGTGTTGGATTATTGTTAAAAATGTTGTTGTTGTTGTTGTTTAGTGTTAAGTGATTTTTGAATAAAAAATGTTGTGTTTAGAAAAAATGCCTTTGTCTTTTGTTTAGCTAGAAGAATGTTGGATTGATGCTCTTTCATTTCTTACTATCCCTCTCATGAACGTTGCGGCTCGAAAACCGTGTGGGGGGATGTTTTCCTTCACGTCCGCGCTTTCACTTTAAGAACCGGGGTTGTTTCCAGTCTAACCATCCATTGTCGACTCATCATCCTACGAAGATGTGCTCCAAACTAGCTAAGCTCAACGAAGCCTACGTGAATTTGCATAGGGTCAGACACAGTCTGATACCGAAGCCAGAAGAAATAGAGAATGTGAGAATGTTAAAAATCACTGAAGACCTGATAGAAGAGCTCTTCAGAGAAGAAGTGAACAGGGAGAAAGAAGAATGGACAGAGAAGTACAGACTTCAAAAACAGCAACAACAACAACAACAACAACAGCAGCAGCAACCTGAACCTGACAGAGGCTTTGTCGATTGCCGTATCGACACCAAAGAGTTCTTCTTCTCTTTCCGAAGAAGCAGACCTATCGCCAGAAAGTCTATCCTCAGAGGACATCGCATTCTTAGAAACTAAAAAAGAATGCCATAGCAAACAAAAAAAAAACAGCCCTTTTCAGGGCTACCCCAATACTCTAGAAAAGAAGTAACGATCGATTTGCCAATGTGTGTAGGTAGAGTAGTGTGAAAATAAACACTAACTCTTTTTAAAAATGTGAGGGTATGTGTTGGTGTGTTTGTGTTTGTAAGAGCTCAAGTAAGTTGGTGTGGGTAGTAGATTAAAATGATATCTTTTCTTAGTGTTTGAGGTGTATATTTGGAGTTAGATTGAATTGCTTTGCGTATGTGGATAGTCTATTGAAGTGATTTATAAAAAAAATTTTAAAATAGTGATGGGTAGCATAAAAAAGTGAGTGAGTGTTTCTTTTAGGTCCGCGCGTTGTTGTTTTTTTGGTCATGATCTAGGTAAGATGAATTTTATGTTATTAGGGGGATGTTTTCCTTCACGTCCGCGCTTTCAGTATAAATTGAAACTCGTTCGGCAGTCCAGCTACCCTTGTTGATTGATCAACACCGAAAAATGAACACGAGACTTGAGAAACTGTTGGAGCTTCATGTGCATCTGGAATATGCCAGGCGCATATTAAATGAACTGGCCGCGGAAGCCATTGTCGAGGAGGGAAGGATAAGAGAGGAGGAAAGAAGAAACAAAGAAGAGGAGGAGAGAAGATATAAAGAAGAAGAAAGAAGATATAAAGAGGAAAGAAGAAACAAAGAAGAGGAGGAGGAAAAGGAGAGAAGAAATTTCAAAATCCCAGAGAACGAAAATTGGGATTCTGAAGCGACATATCCTGCCTCTGCTCTCTCCCCCCAAAAGGTAAAAAGTAACTGGGGGATAAGATGTGTATGTGGCGCCAGGCCTGGAAGGTGCCACCATTAACCAGGTGTCAATGAAGTTCCAAACAAAACAGCCCTTTTCAGGGCTACCCAATACTCTAGAAAAGAAATAACTATTAATTTGCCAATGTGTGTAGGTAGAGTAGTGTGAAAATAAACACTAACTCTTTCTTAAGATATTGTGAGGGTATGTGTTTGTGTGTTTGTGTTTGTAAGAACTCAGGTATGTTTGTGTGAATAGTAGATTATGGGTTTTTAGCAAATGTGGAGAGTATAGTTAGGGTTATATTATATGAAATGAGAAAGTAGGGGGATGTTTTCCTTCACGTCCGCGCGATGTTGGGTCATCATCTAGGTAAGATGAATTTTATGTTTTTAGGGGGATGTTTTCCTTCACGTTCGCGCTTTTCGTATAAGAACCCACAGTATTAGTTGTTCAAACCATTCTGCAAAGAATACAAAGAAGATGGCGTGAAACCACCTTAACAAAATGGAAAAATTGCAAAACGTCATGGACAATTTAGGAATGTTTGAGCAAATGTTGGTTAACCTAAACGAGGATCACTACTCATATAGTCCCCATAGAGTGAAGATGGAGATAAAAAATTTAAGAAAAATGAAGGTAATCATTAGTGATCTGTTGAAAGAAATCAAGGAGGAAAAGGAGGATGAAGAGGAAAGGATAAGGATGAGAGAATGGAATGAAAAAATTGAAAAAGAAGAAGAAAATGAAAAGAGGAAGAAAGAAGAGGAGGAAGAGAAGAAGAAAGAAGAGGAGAAGAAAAAAAAGAAAGAGAAGAAGAGTGTAGGAGATAAAATAAGAACTTGGTGGAGGAAAAGAAGAAATTAGAAGAAGAAGAAAACCCAAAGGCCCTTTTCAGGGCCAGCCATATTTCTCGAAAAGAGATAGCCTTTTGAATTGCCTACCCTTTTTTAAAAAATTTTTTTTTAAATTTAAAAAAAATCCCATGTTAAATTCCCCTTGTCCCTAAACAAGCCCAAACTCTATTCCCCATGTTAAATTCCCCTTGTCGGTAGAGTGACCCACGATTTATTCCCATGTTAAATCCCCTTGTCGGTAGAGTGCCCCACGATTTTTCGCCATGTTAAATTTCCATTGTCGGTAGAGTGCCCCAGGGGTGTTTTTAATGGTAATTCCCATTGTCGGTAGGGTGCCCCCATTCACTACTTCCGGCTCTGTATACAACAATTATATGATGCAATATATTTCTAAGTAACGTAAACAGTGATAGGTAGCAAGTTCACGAGTTCCGGTCAGGGAAGATATGTATGCTTTGGATGAAAGTAATTGCATAATTTGTGTATTTATATTTATATATTCAATCGCTAAAACGTTTTAGATAATACTATTTCACATATTCCAAACTCATCGATCTATCATCTTAAAGTGCATTCAATATCCTAAATTAAATGCTACCCCAAACGGATCTTACCTTACTATTACTAATTTTCCATTTAGTCAGTTCGAGATAAAGTGATGAAACGAATCATTTTTTAAATAAAAAAATACGAAAAGAAAGTAGCACTGAATGACACCAAGTTAAGGTGATACTGAATGGGATTTTTACATAAATGCTTGCATGCGCGCAACATATTGAATATAACCATTTAATGTTGTCGATCAAAACCGAACATGTTATAACCACAAAACCAGTGCATGATTATCAGAAGAAGATGCATTTTTACGATATCTTACGTCTCATGAAACTGTTCACCCTCAGAAATTCCTCTTCAGTTGTCTTAATAATTTTAAAACATAGCAGCTCAATTTTCTGTTTTCAGGCTCAGCACAACACCGAAAGTGAATAAGTCCATGTGCCGGTACATGTATAGAAAAATGTGTTAGTTTAACAGGAAGTCAGAAATATTGTCATGAGATCACTAGATTTTTAATCGGGAAGCTGATCAATGAGTTATTTCAAAGTTGAATTTACCGGAACAAAATTAGAGTGTCAATGTTCCTATTTTGCACATTAATGCTCCGTAAGCCGAGGCGCTGACTGAAGTGGGTCACAAGGTCAATACACCAGTTTGCGTAGTCATGGCGCCGTTTTCAAATTTGTTTATGACACAGTTTCTTACAATTAAAGACATGCAGACATTGTTCGATTTAGGAACTAGCTGGATCCTTTGTCCGTCTAACTCCCTCGGCACAAACTTTCCGATAATTAGCAAATCTGAATAGAAGAACTTAGAAATTTTCACATCTGCTATTGTCTCTGTCACTTACAGATTATAAATTTTATTCATAACAAAGTGTATATGCAAGGATTCTATATATTATATAGGTGTTGCCTGACATGTTGACGATAGTTGTCCACACGTGCAAATAATCCGGATCTTTATAATCAATATTTTACTATCTCTGTATCCCACTTTGTCTCTGTCTATATATATATATATATATATATATATATATATATATATATATATATATATATATATATATATATATATATATATATATATATATATCCTGAAAACAGGAAATACATGTTATAGTTCTACTTTATTTCTTCTGGCGTTTTCTATCCTCGATAAGAATGCTCCTCATGTAGGTACATTATACTTTTATAACGCAAGTCAAAAAGTATAATGTGCCTAAGTGATGAGAACATATGAAGAGAAAGTGATAGCGCTAGCTACAAAGAGTAAAGCATGAATATATTTATTACATCCTGTACAATGAATACAGAGAGAGAGAGAGAGAGAAATGTCGATTGTACGGATGCCTAATAGGTGGATTTTTATGTGCTTTTATTACAATGTCGTCTTGTCTTGTTGGCATCCGTCCGTCTACGGGAGACGATGGCGTAGCTCCAAAGTAAGCTTTTGTCTATCCTTCTTTCTAGCTCTCTTTTCAGCTTGTTTTATTCTTCTCTCTTCCTCTGCGTTTTGAACTCCCTGCCTGACAGTTAGGCGCCAGCTGAAACGGTTGTTTACACAGCTCTCCCAGTCGTTGACACTGATGTTTGCCGTCTTCATATCCTTCTTGCAAACATCTTTGTAGCACAGATGTGGTCGTCCAGTTGGTCGTGCACCTTCTGCTAACTCCCCATATAACAGGTCCTTGGGAATGCGACCTGGGTCCATTCTTTTGACATGGCCAAGCCAGCGAAGGCGCCTCTCGCTGAGAATGGAGAACATGCTGTTCATGTTGGCGCGTTCTAGAACCTCTGTGCTGGGTACTTTGTCCTGCCACTGGATGTGCAGAATGCGGAGCAGACATCTCAGGTGGAAGCTGTTGAGTTTCCTCTCGTGTCTTGCATAGGTGGTCCATGTTTCGCTGCTGTAGAGAAGTGAGCTGAGTACGCAGGCTTGGTAGACACGCAGTTTGGTCTTCTCTGTGAGGTTGGGGTTGTTCCAGACTCTCTGGATAAGTCTGGCCATCACTGCTGCTGCCTTGGCAATCCTGTCATTCACCTCAGAATCAATGGAGAGTGAGCTGGAGATTGTTAGACCCGAGGTATGTGAAGTTCTCGACAACTTCCAAGTTGTACCCATCGATGGTGACAGAGGGAGGGGAGTCTGCGTCCTGCGCCATGACGTTCGTTTTCTTCAAACTGATGGTCAGTCAAAATTCCTTACAAGCATGGGAGAGGCGGCATACCAGCTGCTGCAGTCCATCTTCCGTGTGTGATGTCAAGGCTGCATCGTCGGGGCAGAGCAATTCACGGATGAGTACCTCTGTGCTTTAGTCTTAGAACGGAGACGGGCGATGTTGAACAGCTTGCCGTCAGCCCTGGTATGGATGTACACTCCATCGCTGCAGTCCTTGAATGCATACTAGAGAAGCATGGAGAAGAAGATGGCAAAGAGCGTCGGCGCAATGACACAGCCTTGTTTGACTCCGCTGATGACTGGGAATGCTTCAGATGTTGCGCCATTGAAGCACACTGTGCTGTGCATGTTCTCGTGGAACGACATGATGACAGCAAGCAGACGTGGGGGGCAGCCAATCTTCTGCAATAATGGAACTTACTTGCCGATCGAGGCACCACCATTATACAGAACAAATGAAATACCTCCACTCCATTTTGAGAAAATTAGATCATCTGGACAACAGAATATACATACGAAATCAACGTCCCTGGTTGGTCCTGATACTCCATATTTAACTCTATTATTGCATTGCAGAAGTGAAGGTTTCATGCAACTTCATTCCTTTTCTGTAACATAAACAAGACAAACTGTATTGCACGGGACAGTGATTAAAAAGCTCGCGGCATTTATTTTTTATGTGTAGACCCGTCATGTACGCATTTTAGCAAAATGTGTGCATACGTTTTTCAACTTTTAGATGTACACTGGCATTAACACGATTTAGCAAAATTTGTACATGTACAAATTTGTGACTTTGTTTTTGTAATCTGTTGGCCATAACAATAATTCATACTTGCAAGGCCTTCATATCGTAATAATATCACCTTTAATTGCGTTTATCACGTTGCTGTGGAAATACTCTTTTTATTGAGCTTGCAGCCTAAACATGCTATCATTTATTAAAATCATTGAATATCATAAGTATTGTGACGTTGTTATTGTCATCAAGTACGTGTGTGATGCAAATGATTCTATATTTAAGTTTCGTATTTTTGTTTTAGTCGATTCGCTTCCCTAGGAAAGACCTGTAGAACCTTGTGTTCATTCGTTATGGGTTAGTCGTACCCAATTTAGTTTGCGTTCTTTATTTCGTTTGTGTATGATAAAATCTGGAATACCTTAATATAATTTGTAATAAAATCTATCCTCCCTTTATTCATGAAGAATTGCGTGCATTGTTGCTTCCTGTTTTAGGGATTACCAGCAACATCAATAGTTTATAACATACTCACTAACCTGTTACTCAGTGAAAATAGTTTTGCCTGCTCCCAATGTGTATTTAACATTACAGACCAACATAAGCAATGTTAGCGATATCAGACCCACTCAGGCCCCTTATTTGCAAATTCGAGTCTTTCTTTCGTTGACACATATGAACTTAAACTGAGTGTAGATACTGAAGCCAAATGAAACACGTCAAACAGAGATAGTTACTTCAGCACCACTTTATTCGTACTGACAAACGCACCTTTAATGAACCTTGCAGTTGAGGTTAATTCATGGCACAGTTACTCCATGTTGGGGAATAACCGAAGTGACGGAACGATACTGAGGAAAATTTTATGATCATGTGATATTCCTGTAATGGAATACATTTGCTAAACATTATCAAATATGCAACTGGTGAAATATATGATTAGTTGAAAAGTGTCAGGAACATTAGTTAAAAAGTGTAAAGAATACCTCTTGACCGTATGACCCCTTTCTGGGGACATGTCTCGAGATGCTACATTCCGAACAAGACGTGAACTGGATCAAGAGTTTTTAGAATATGTAATGAAGACCAAAGTGTCAAACCTCTTGACCAGATAGTGAAAGTAATAAACCACACACGCAACAGTAGCAAGAAGATTTGCACGATACCTTAGGTCGTTAAGAGAAAGAAGATATACAAAATAATCTTTATCATGCTTCTTGTTTTGCGACCATAAATTCAAGCAATGTAAATTGAAATGCCCATTCCAGCAAACTGAACAAGCTGTACATTTTTTTATCTCAAAGTAAGAAAACAGCGGCTGTAATTCTTAAGACTGTTTGTATTTCAAGAACATTGAATCAGATGATTGTATATGACAATACATTTGATCTGCAGAATACTCTAAAGCATGGACTGAGGAATGGAAAGTAGTTTTCATCGTTTCAAGTACACATTGAAAATGTTGGTAAATACTCATTTCCAGGATATTAAAGTACTGTTGCAATGCATCTTTCCATTACTGCGCATCAATCCAGCCAATTCTGTTAAACACACTACGATCACGCAAGTCAATTCTGGTGATTCACTTCTGCTTGGTTCTCGACATTGAAAAAATGCGAAGTCTTTGTCGTCTTGACAATCTGTGAAACCTGCATATATTAAAAATAAATTTGTCAGTATATATCTGGTTATATAAGTAAGCCTGCTTTTATTTTATTGGCTTATCATGCAAAAATGAAAATGGTATCTTTCACTGATTTTTTGTCTTCAGAGAATTTAATTTAATGTGTTCAATATAGGAATAACAACCTGACAGTAGCACCCTAGACTTTTTCACTATGATCTTTTATTTCTTACAAACCAATGTGTATTTTCGTATAAGGATGGCAATGAATACTGTAACTGAATCCAAGAAACGCTGACATTTTTTGCAGGACCAATACAAATATACCACTGTCGAATCACACAATCACCAATGTGTGGAAAAAATAACATTCAACATGTGCACGAATAAGACGATGAACGAACACGGCAAGCAACTTAAACCTAATGTTTGTATACGGGTATTTTGCAGTGACACCTATTGGACCTCTGGAACCTCTGGCATTTCACTTTTCACTATTAATTCATTTCACTTCTTCAATCTGTATAAGTCGGATACTCAGAGTTTCTAGAGAAAGACGCAACTACTTTTTAATGATACATGGTATCAAATATCATGTTACATGGTTTCTTTTATAGCACAATATTCATTAATAACCGGAATTACATAAGGACTTCAATTCAACCATAATGCATTTGTAAACCAAAGGGAAAGAATAACATAATGTTATATTTCTCACATAAGACATGTATATTTACCTCCCTATCAGACACACTAAAATAAATTCCTTTTCTCGAAGGCGCATGCAAGCTATGAATCCATTTTGTATTAACTGCTTTGACTTGCATGTATTATTTCTAGAGACAACTTAAAATGTAAACCTCATAACAAATCACGCACAAAGTTAGAACTGAAATAGCTTTGCCACATTTCACTAACAACGGTTAGTCAATACCTATAAACTATAACCAAAATACCCGTAATACAGTTAGCTCCCAACTTACACGTACTTGATTTAACCATGTTTCGCGTTGACGCGAATTAATGTGAACACCCCAGCAGAAAATGCACCTCTGTATTTCTGTATTATTCCAAAAGCAATATTTTATGCGTCATTCGGTTATATACGCGAACGCCTTACGAGATGCGCAAACTGAGACAATAAAGTATTTGTAGAAAAGGTTTTATTGTTGGTACCTTTGGTGTCATATATGTAAGTCTAAGCAACGCAAACCCTAATTTTTCTATTATTTCCTATGAGAGAAAAAAATTCAAATCGAGTCGTGCGAATTCGACATACACGAGGTTTCTCAGGAACGCAATATACATGTGTGTCGGGATTGTACTGTACACAACATGTATACAATACAGCAAAACACTGTTAATCATTGTGTGCCTAAAAACAATTACCAGTTTCTTCGGGAAGCAAGTGTAGAACAATAGGTCTGCCATTTGGACAGACTGCTTGTCTACTGCGTGAAATGTTGTGGTTTTTCCATCTTTCCAGTAACAGTCCAGTTCTTCTTGTAATATTGGCATAAAGCAATACCTGATAGCCTGCAATGACACCAAACAATGGTAAAGGTATGACTCGCTCTGCCCATGACTTTCCAAAAACTTACCACGATCGTATCTATGCTGATACATGCGGAGAGCCAAGAGACCAAGGCAATTATATTCGAAGGTTAGCTCCGATAGGATCCAGTTCTCTAATCACGTACATAACAGTATCTCTGTTAGCACGCCCCCCCATATATATATATATATATATATATATATATATATATATATAGAGAGAGAGAGAGAGAGAGAGAGAGAGAGAGAGAGAGAGTCTCAAAAGACACAAAAGCTGAAACTATAACAGGTGATGTTACTTAAATCTCCAATTTAGGAAGGTTACTTCAGGCCTTAAAGAGCATAATCTCTTTTCAATTATTCTTGCAGAAAGTAGTCAACAGACTATTTCTGTATTATTCCATAAACAATATGTTTTGCTTTGTCTGTTATATTTACGAACTTTGCAAAGAGTGTACTTTCAAAACAGGATACATTTTAAAATATTTAACGACTAACTCAGAGACATTCTTTCTGGTTTAACAACCTCTACATACCTACGAACGTGTATTTTCATTTGTCGAAGTGTGTTATTTGTCTGTAGCCAACAGTGTGTGGCAAATCAGGTAATAATGATTGGAATGAAAAATCGGGATATCCGACTGTCTGAGGTTGAAAAATGTGAATACAATCTAGGCATTTTGACGTGTATGGATTTCCAGGACAGTGAAAGTGAACATTGAAATGTCCAAGAATGATCAGGTTTCTACTATCAAACTTCCATACTACAGGAGGTAGAAAACTGCTCCAAAAACAAAAATTCAGTCACGTTTGTTGTTTTTACGAGGAGGAGGGCGGTCGAGGCAGAAAAATGGAGTGACCTTTGTTCCATTGTGAATGAAGTTTGAACCAGTTTAAACTATGTGTGTTCGAAATTGATAGCTGTAGTGTCTTGAAAACGGTGAATTATGGAGTTCTTTGCGATGGCAGCAATTCCATCTCCCGAGGATTGGCGTGGAAACGGCTTCATGGAGTAACCGGAGGGTGTTAGATCCACCCACTTTGGCTTATCGCCTGACAACGTATCTTGTTTTCACTGCTGTTCCCTTTTTAAGTAAAGTTGAATGTAGTCCCAGGTTGATAAGTTTAGTGCACAATGTAGTATCGCGCGCCACGGACTTGCTATTTAGTGCAGTTAAAGTGGGTCCATAAATGGGTGGACTGGCAAGTATAACGTGATGACGTTATGTTTGAAGCGAAAGACGGTTGTAGTATGAGTGGTTGAAATCGACTAAGAAATCTAACAGTTTTTCCCCACCCACCCCAAAGAAGCCTAGCAAATGAAGAAACACACAACAACAGAACAACCAATGCATGACTAAACCACCAATGTAGATGAACACTATCAAGAATTACATATGATATGAGAAACGGCACAAAGCCCAGAGCAGCTTCCTCAAGCCTGTTAAGCGCTGGCGGACATTTTGAATTATATTTGAAGAATCCTTCTTCTAACATATAGCTCTTTAACAAATGGCTCTTTGAAAACTATAAAATTACGGAAAGAGTCTAAGGTATGTTCGTGGTGGTCGTTATGATTGAATTAGGTCTGTTGTTTCGGAACATGCAAAAATATAACGACTGTAAATGGAGGAAAATGACATATCATGGAAACAAATGTTAAGTTCAGAAATCTGTATTTATTATCATATTTATTCATGAAAGTCTACATGAACAATCAATTTCACATGATGTATACTGTGAATGGTGGGTCATCTCTTTGATGTCATTCCGGACGAGTCATACCAAAGACTTAAAAAATGAAAGTACGTGAAGTTTTTCTCAGCGTAGTGCAAGACAAAGTTCACTGAAATCAAAATAAAGAATATATTCCATGCGAAATTTGTATAGCTTATGTATCATAAATAATTAAACGAAAGAACCTCTTATTAAAGTTATCGGTGTGGCAATGTTAAAGCAAATAATAATAATAATAATAATAATAATAATAATGAGGACTTCGTATAGCGCCTAATCTTTAGAAGCTCTAAGCCCTTTACAACATTAGACAACACCTATAACATAAAAAACATATAATAATATTATTACAAAAAACAAACACCATGAAATTAGAAAAACATTAAAAAATAAAAAACATGCTGAGAATATTTCAGGTAGGAAACATTATTAGGTCTTTAAGTTTGTTCTTGCAGTCAAAATAAGTGAGTTTTGAGAGTCCTCTTGAATGTGATCACTGTGTCTTTGTGTCTAAGTTCAGTATGCAATTCATTCCACGTTGTTGGGCCTTGGTATGCAAAAGAACGCTGTCCATATGAATTTGTTTTCATAGTGGGAATAATGAGTATACGATTGTCAGAAGAGGAGCGTAAGTATCTTGCTGGTGTGTAAACATGGGTGAGATCGGATAGGTATGTTGAACTAGAGTCCGACAGTGAAACGTAGCACAGAGAACAAATTTTGTGTTTGATTCTGGATCGAATAGATAACTAGTGTAGGGTACAGAGCAGCGGGGAGGTGTGCTCTGATCGTGGTATCCTCAGTATGATCCGAGCAGCTGTGTTTTGAAGTTTCTGGAGTAGATATTGAGATGAACCAGACAGAATTGAGTTACAATAGTCCAGTCTTGAAAGTACTAATGAACGCACAAGTGTTTTAGTGGCATCAACTGAAAGATATTTGCGAATTGAGCTGATGCGTCTCAGCTCAAGATATTCAGCCTTGCATATGTTCATGACATGTTGGTACAATGTGAGAGTACTGTCCAGAGTAACACCTAGGTTTTGTACTGATTGTGTGAATTTAATGTTGGCGTTGCTGATATTTATTGTTTGAAGTAAAGCGTGTGAATAAGAAAGTCTTTTTGTTGTGATCAGAATGGCCTCAGTTTTATCATCATTCATCTGCAGCTTGTTGCATGTCATCCATGATTTCACATCAGAAATGCACCTCTCTACATCTTGGATGGTAGCATCAACTTCAGTTGGGTGGCTAGATTTGTATATTTGGGTGTCATCAGCGTACAATTGGTGAGACACTGGATGATGATCTATGACACTTGAGAGCGGCTGTGTGTACAGAATGAAGAGAACAGGTCCAAGAACAGACCCCTGTGGAACACCACAACATAGATCAACTGTGCTGGAGTGTATTCCATTTGCACATACAGTTTGTGTCCTATGAATGCCAAATACATGCTGGAGACGGTGAAGTAATATATCATGGTCTGTTGTGTCAAATGTGTAATCTTTCCGCTATCCAACGCAGAAAGAATGTCATTAACTACTTTTAGAAGAGTAGTTTCAGTACTGTGGCAAGGGCGATATGCAGATTGTACATTGCTAAAAAAGACTGTTTGAATTTAGATGAGATACAAGCTGGGATAGAACAACCTTTTCTAAGATTTAAATCCATAAAATTCAGAAATCAGCATTATAACAATAATTAAAATATAGGCTATATGTCGTGAGCTAAACCCAAAAAGTATTATAGACAGAGCGAGCATTCTTACTGCTTTATACATCAAAGGCTATTTATTAAAAACTTACATGGTTGCTCAATAAGTATTCTGTCTGCAAACCTGGGGAACAAAAATGGCGACTAGTTTTTGCTGGACTGATAGGAAGACGGGACATTTTCCGATATCCGTCAGGGTAGTATGAAGTACAAATTCCAATTACGTACGTTTTTTTAAACTTCTTTTCCTTGAAAGCCTTCTAACTTTCTGACCTAACAAATAAAGAAGCATACTGCATATGAATACAAGTTGCAGAAAACTGTTAGTATTCATCGGAGAGTACTACTCTGTTGAGAGTAAAGGAATTTCAGCAATTTTTATAATTTGTGTAGCAATTATGCTACCTTTCCAATGACGTAAATAGGACGTTAATTTTATTCATTGGTAGAACAGTGTTAACGCTTCCACACCTTCAACAATCACAAACTCGTATTCATTTCACAGAATGAAAGCTAAACTATTTCCCATCATCAACGCCAATTAAGGTATTAAATACAGTAAAATAAAATGAAATGATACACGCGATGGATGCATTGAGGGACGGATGGATAGATGGATGTACAGTCACAGGGCTCGTATCGTTCTTACAATTGACCTGTCATACATGTACTATACAATAACTAGTAGTTATTATATAGTACATGTATGATAGGTCAATTGTAAGCAACGATACAAGCCCCTGTGTGTACAGTGAGAGAGAGGGAGGGAGGGAGCGAGTCGTCGTGTCGTCTGTATCTTCGGAATTTGTTATTGGTATGTGCGACCTAAAATATACCACTACTAATAAAAATAACAATACGAAGCTATCAACAGTGCAAAAGTAAAAGAGGTATATAATGATAAGCGAAGAAGTAAGTCTACATATAAATCAAAATGTTTGGCATGTGGTCCAGTTCAAGATGGTATGTTATGCAAGAAGAATAAAAACTTATTCACAAAACTTAATATCAGATTTTTTTATATATATCTCAAAGCTGACACTGTAAAGACATAAGTCTTTGAAGCAAAGGTATTAATTTTATCACGATTGTAAATACAACGCTGTATGCAAGTTCATACAATTACAAGCATTGCTGAACATATAGTTGTTCATTGCTCATGGTAATAATAATTATTGTATTACATGTTGAATGTAGATCACATATTGAGTCGTTTTTACAAAGCACCAATATATATTTCCGAGTCTTCAAAAAATACAACTATTCTATTTTATTCCATTCAGAATAAAATGTTCTTGAATCGAGTACAAGTATGTCACGTACTGTGTTTGGTCACGAGTAATGACAGTACAGTGAGGTTACCATGGTCATGACGTCATGCTACATCAACACAAGGTATCACATCGGATGGAGAAAGAAAAACAAACAAGCAAACCAAACATCATAAAATTACAGTAAAATAAAATGAAATAATATGTATGTATGTATGTATGCATGTACGTACGTACGTACATTTGTATGTCTGTACAGTCAGAGAGAGAGAGAGAGGTGCACTCACATGATTACTTATAACTGAGATGATCCAACTACATCTTTGTTATAACTGTGATGTAGGTTTCCTCCCGCTTTCTTGCTAACATAGAGAGCAGTGTCATTGGGTTCAGACGAACAAATAAATAAGCCGAGAGGTTATCAGAGAGGTGAATTGTTCTTTCTAATTTATTACTGCGCAAGGAATGTTAATTGGTTTTACTTGTGAAGTAATAGAGAGTTGTACATGCACACATTCGAGCAAAATGTTTCATATATAACTTCGAACTAGTAATTGATAGCAGCCTATAACAAATCATAATTCCCCACCACATACTTTACCTCTTTCACACTGTACATTGCCTTCCCAGTCAATAATCGCCCTCATATTCTATATCCCATCGTTCATTCAATGATTCTACATTGCATTTATCTGGTAAATCTTTAGACTCCATTAAAAATAAACTTCAAATCGACCTCAACAATATATCAGTTTAGTTTCATCAAAACAAAATGCTTATTAACATCTCTAAAACGAAATGTATGACAACTGGAACAAGGCAGAGTCTGTCTACTAACATGGATTTACTTCTAACTCAAAATGGCTTAGACGTATCTATTGTCAAAAATCAAAAACTTCTTGGTATCTACATTGATCAACACCTGAGCAGGAATGCGCATATCGATCACCTATGTGCAATGGTAGTCAAAAGAATAACTCTGTTAAAATTGCTTTCGAAGTTTCTACCTCCACAATCACTTGAAATTTATTTTTCGGGTTATATACTACCACTGATAGATTACGGCTGTACCATATGGGGAAACACATCAAATTATAATCTGTCCAGAATTTATAGACTCCAGAAATGGGCAGCCCAAATAATACTGAAACTTTCTGTTATGACTCCCTCAAATGTTTTGTTTTCACGTATGAAATGGATACCTATACAAAAACATATTCTTTATTTTAAAGGAATCATGACATACAAGTCTTTAAACGGTCTTTCTCCAGATTATATCTCTAACATAATTGAACTAAGATCATCGAATACTGAGCGTAATCTCAACAACGATTTCCAGATTCCTTGGTCGAAAACCAATCATTATAAAAGCTCATTTATGTATCAGCACCTACTGTATGGAATTCCTTACCAATGAGGATACGTAATTCAACTTCCCTTGCTTCTTTTAAAACATCACTAAAGAAATTCTTTCTAGACCACCTGGAATGACATACTAAAAGCTCTGAATAGAAAACTTTATAATCATATCCATAATTGATACATCCAGATCTTATTCTATATATATATATATATATATATATATATATATATATATATATATATATATATATATATATATATATGTAGTAAGACATGCTGAAATGTATGTACCTGTGCATTGAATATTGTTCATGTTTATATGTTTCCCAGTATAGTCACACATCGAATGAGTGTGCGACGATACCTGGTTATGTGCAAGATTTTCTATTTTTATTTTGTGTATTTTTTTTTTCTTTCTTATTTTGTTTTAAATATTTAAATATTTTTTTTTTAACATAGCCGATTACAAAAGCTGAGGACCACATGGCAGATGGGTCAGCCATGATCAAATGTGTTATCCTCGTTAAAGATAGTTTATTATTATCATTATTATTATTGTTATTAATGCATACTTCACTGATCGCGTAACTCATATCCACGCCTGATTTTTACATATTAATTTCACGCGTTTCTCTTTGTTTTCCACCTTTCGTTCAATGTTAATTTCTCTTTGCATTTTGTAATAATAATAATAGTCTTATGTGATGATGGTAACACAATTAGTACCGAAACTAACCTCACTTGTGGCACTTTATTATCTACATATGTAGAGGCAAATATATAAAATACAGTTGAGAAACAAACATCATACAGAAAAGGTTTAATGATTGATATACACAGGAACAATTAAGTGTTGATACAGCACAGAAAGCATTGTGTACACCAACATGCATGATTGAAAGCTTTTTCATTCACACACACACACACACACACACACAGACAGGGCAAAGCTGACCATAACAAGTTATAGACATTATTTAGATTGTATCCATTTCAAACGCCTGTGACGAAAGGAATGCTTTGATGGTTCTTCTTTAACATCTATAGGTAGACAGTTCCAAATGATTGGACTCAACTATTTTTATACAATTCCCTTTCGGGCTTAGAAAGAAGAAAGTTATAATTTGGCATAGAGCGAGGTATCGATAGACCGGAAACTGTATTGACATTATTTTCCTTTTACTGAACATATCGTTTATATAGTTCGAATCATTATAAACCAAGTCTTTACAATTTGAACAAATTTCTTTTAGAAAAATTACCACGTATGATGTTGTCACTCATATTTATACGTAATATTAATTTCATGTCATACGTTATCATTATTCTCCTCTCGTTCTAAGTCATACTTGCTGTACATACCTTACATATTGATTTGAATGCTCTCCTTTTCATACTATATTTTCTCAGTGCGCGCCTGCACATGTGATACTGCTGATATATATATATATATATATTATTGAATAAAATATATTAGAAAAGTTATAGATCCCTACTGGAGTTATTCTTCAATAACAAAACATTACAATCGCCATCACTGTTTAGCACCACTTAGATCAATAACTGGTGGCGCCTCCAGTCATGTCAGAAAAATGCGAAGTGCTTGTAGGTGTATACAGCACCACAATAAAAAATATCAAGAGAATAAATTAAAGATACCAGCAGCACAAATATCGTGTTCACCAATAATAATAATAATAATAATAAGAAGAAGAAGAAGAAGAAGAAGAAGAAGAATTTACTTGACATAATAAATCTGTTGATGGTGCACAAAGTTAGCTTTGCTTAAACTTTACGGTTTCGCTTGTTTCTGTTACTTAATTTAACACCATAGAGTTGTAACACTTCATATAGACCCAAACTTAAAGTAGCAAGAGATGCTAATTGTTGATACAAGTTCCATGTTGATTTGTTTGATCTATTTGAAGATGTGGACCGTTTGTCTTTCTAAGGGCTCATCACGTACCACTTTGCAAATATGGAAGTCCTTGTAGTGTTGAAACATATATCAAAAGAAAGAAAGCAATGGAATCAATTTCTTTTCTTCTTTCTGAATTATCCCAGTATCATGTCTCTATGATTCTTGTAAAATATATTCTGTTTTCACAATTTTTCAAGGAACTTTACAAAACCATATATTACCATGAAGGTTCCATCTTATTTTTAATAAAAAATGTAGAGGCACCAGAAATAATATGCAGATGGAAACTGGAATGGAATAAAACTACCTGACATTAATAATTCATTCAAACATGATATTCTTATAAAATACAAAGTTATTATTTTGATACTAGGTTTTATATATATTGGAAGATGAAAGGCTAAAAGTGTGACTTATGAAAAAAGATGAAATGTGGACAGAAATAGAAACTACGAAAGAATAACTATTTAATTATTATATAAATTGATAAAACTTGTTGCACGAATGTTGCATGCACAAGGTTCGTGTAAATTTTAATCATAAACTTTTATAAACTTGTATGTTAATATCATTTCAAAAGCTTTTATTTTAATTTGATCTTTATTTTTATTTTAAATTATTTATTTTAATTTAATATTTTAATATTTTAATGGCCATAGTTTCTTCAGTGTTACTACTAATATACATATAGCCATACATTATTACCGTTTACTGGTAATATATTTAAAATATAGCCAAAAAACAATGTCATGCCTAAAGTGCAATCTCCTTTATAGTGACCAGTATATAAGAAATAAAGCAACATATACACTGAGTTTCTTGATATGTGGAAGTCTGTAAAACTGACAGGATTATACAATTTTGGAGACAACGCTGTTATTGGTTGATCTTAAAATTAGTCAGTACGGAAAAGATATAAGCTACCATGACAATAAATAAATAAATAAATAAATAAATCTATTTATTCTTCTTCCTATTATTATTATTATTATTATTATTATAAGAAGACGAAGAAGAAAAGCAAGAACAAGAAGAAAATTAATTATCTAAACTGATATAATGGTATGGTGATGACAACGATAATGATAGTGCTGTTAATGGTAATGATGATGAGCTATAGGATGCTTATTTTTTGCTTGAACATTATTTTTAACCTGATTGTATATATTTGTGATCACCTAAAAAAAACTCTTCTGCTAAAACATTTTTGGGAACCGATGAAAATTGGACTTAAATAGTTGATGAAGAGGTACAGTGCTTTTGTGGAATTGGTTTTATATTTGTGTGTATGTGACACAATTACACAAACGTGTCAATTATTTTTTCTCACTTCCACAGATTATCACATCATCAGCCAAGGGTCATTTACCCTAGCTACCTTATGTTTCATCGTCTCGGAATACACAACGATGATAATGTCCTACTTCAGTTCAGAGTTTGAACCTCTTATGACTAAAATGGACTATTTTAGTAATAAACTAATATCGCTCATTCATTTTATCTGATATTAAGTGGTATAACAAGGAGATCAAACCTGGGGTGGGGGTGGGCTCCACTGAGCTATTGGGCTTGACTTATATTTGGAAGCATACGATTAAGAAACCTTGATTTTAGGTCTATGATGTCAAGAGAAGGAAGTAGATAATATAAACTTGCATGCAATAGTGTTGTAAAGGAGGGTGGGGGTACGGATGGAGTGTTTGCTCCGGGCGCCAGTGGCATTGGGGCACCAAAACCATGGATGGGCGCCAGAGGTGTTGTGGCGCCAAAACCTCCTTGGGCTGTCATCGTCGTCCAGACGCCATTTACCTTTAGTACGCCACTGCTTGCTTACAAAGTTAGAATGTATTTATGCTTTAAAACAAACATTGCTCTTGTGGCAATGACAATTTGTTACTTTTGACATGACATATAATTATTATTAGTAATTATTAGTAATTATTATTATTATTATTATTATTAATTTTGATATTTTGTTCTTGTTGGCACTGCCAATGACATCAAAAAAAAAAAAAAAAGTGATAAAATATGCCTCGCTTATGTAAAACAAGATGTCGAGAGTTCGAAACTCGCGGCGGCATCCCAATTTTGTTTTTGTAAATACCTTTATTTGGCATTTTTATGTTCAAAATTTATTTTAAATTCGCTCATCCCAATTTTACATTTTTTTAAAATTTTTATCTTGAAATTGTATTGCCTTTTTATATTGATACCCACAGTTATCTTTATATGTCAGGCTGCCAAACAAGAGGTCGCAATTTTTTAAACACCTTTTTAGTATTTTTAAATTCAAACATTTTTTTAAAAAAAATTACTCATCCCATTATTATTATTTTTTGTTGTTTACTTTTTGAGAAAAAAAATTATGTTGAAACTTACTTTTATCGCTCCTGTCCTAGGACAGGCAATTGAGCTAGGTATAAATAAATACCAAATAGACACTACTTAAATCGATGGATAGCAGGTAAAATCTAGCATTGGTCCAGCAGTCAGCAGAAAGCAGAACGTACAAGCTTCGACCGTGCTATGGCAGAGAGAGAGAGAGAGAGAGAGAGAGAACGTCTTTACCCTAAGGGCTACGTGGTATCACTTACAAATCGCTGATGCTGTTTTTGTTAAAAATTCTGAAAGAATCCATAGCCTTTCCTTGTTATTTTCATAGATCATTTGCTGAATTTTGGGTTTATTCAAACATGATATGTGCTTCTTCTTCACCATAAAACACTCCAAAGGAGGTAACTGTTTATTGTTCATGTATTATTCTTTCAAAATATATGACTAAGCTCCCCCACCCCACCCCAACCCCAATTTTCAATACGTTTGGAAAGGAGAGTGGGGTGTTTGAAGTACACTAAGAGTCGTGAATAAGGGATTCTAAGAAAAATTATATTCGATATCAAAGAGGAAATATAAAAGAAAAAAAAAGCACTAATATGTCGCTGCAAACTGGATTCAATGGCGGAAAAAGAAGAATTGATAACATGGGGGGGGGGGGATAATGGAGAAATCCTACCCTTCGTTAAATATTCATATATTCAGATATGCAAATGTACCCGCTAAAACAATGGCTTTGATTGGTTGTACAATACATTCTCTCAGAAACAATCCCATAAACCATAAATTCTACTTCCTGCTTCCGCTTGAACCAAAAAATTCGTGTAGATACCTTTCAAATTTGAGCAATAACAATTATTAATTGCTGCATCTTAGCTACAGTTTTCTTCGTTTATATATATTTAAAAATTATCAGACATACAGGTAATTATAACTGCTGACGCTTTCATTTATTTGACAGTTTATTTTAGTGCGCAAATTTAACAAACTAGTTTGTATAGACCATATTCACGTTACCAACTGCTAGACCAATTTAAATTTTCGTTTCATTCTTTTATCAGTTTGACTTTATTTTCTCTTTTTGTGAATATTGGTTGAATTTATTTGATATTGTACTTACATTGCTAAGTTTTTTGTTCATTTATATGTCTTATCGTTTGATTGCTTCGTAAGAAGTTTAGCTTGCTTATTCACATACTACTATAGTCTGACTCTACATCCCCGTTTGTTTTTGTACCCCCCTACCGATTTGAAAAACTAGAACGTTTAATGTGATAAAAAGTGCATAGAACTGAGTCAATTGAATCATTGATTTATAACTTGACTGTGACCAGAATGGCCCTAATGCTGGCATCCCCTGCACCATTTCATGCTTAACGGACTTCCCATCCTAACACGGTGCCATATTGCATACACTATAGGCTAGTTTATTTCCATCAGACAACATAATGACGTAGTTCATCCTGTTCGGTAACTGCTGAATAATTGCGTAAGTAACATAACGTTGAGAATTTGGAATTATATCCCTCTGCATATTTGAATATAGAAATTAAACTGCTTGTTAAATTCACATGAAAAGCAAATTTGTAGTTGTCATTATTTTCCTTTGCTTGATTTAACACTGTAAATATCGGAAGCAGACGACATATGTATGTACATCTGTAGTCGTGATACACCCGTTTGCTGAAAATGGACTTGTCCAGAAACTGGAAATGGATCCGAGCATGTCCGTCTATTAACTGAAAACTTCCGTTCAGCATGCGACGCGCATAAGACGACAAAGATATTTCCATTCTACTCAGAGTCAGTTAGAAACAATAAATCAATGAATGAATTGACTAAGTTCTTTGCATTTTTTATCACATTAAAGGTTTCCCATTATTTAAATCGGTCTTATTAGTTATATTCATTTGATAAGTGTTCACGCGTTTCTACTCCAAGAGAGTAGTTTGTTTTCTGAAGTGTTTATGATTAACTTCATTTTGAATACACTTGATATAGGGTGAAAAATTCGTATAATTTCATGTTTATGTCATTTCTATTTTCTTTTTAGAAAGACATTTACTTCTTTTAAAGGGGCCGAGTGGTCTAAAGTACTCTTTGTTACTGATCACTGCCATCTCACCTCTGTCTGCGTGGGTTTGAGTCTAGGATTCGGTTAACATGGGTATGTGAGAAAGCTTGCCAGTAGCTTCTCATGGGTTGGTGGTTCTTCCAGGGATTTTTCCGGGTTCTTCCTCCACCATTAATACTGGCCGCCATGCATAGCCTATCGTGTGCTGAAATATGGCGTTAAACCCCACAACAACAACAACAACTTGTTTTAAATAGTTGATATTCATTTTATATTCATTGTATATTTTGCATAGCTGCTGCATACTTGCCAGAGCGTCGATCATTTTCATCGCATGTGATTCAAAGTTAAAGCAACTCTGTGGTATTCTGAATCATCCCAGCTTATTCCTGTTGTGTATTCCTGGTGCAAAATTGGTTGTAGATATCACCATATTTAAATCCAAAGTGTTAGACATTGTCCAAGCCCAAAAACCTGACCTGCTGATTCTTTACGTAGGTTCCAGTGATGTTGGAAAAGATGTGAACATTATTTACAAGGTATTTTTACTCGTTAGTTTTACTTTAGAAACATTTGTAATTATTTGTGCCCAATATTTGCAGCAGAACTATTATAAATTTGTATTGTATATTAATTTATTATATTGATCTTACAGAGTAGAACTGGCTAGTGATGAATTCCAAATAATCTCTCTAATTATAATAAGACCATCATAATTTTCAAGAATATTTTTGCATGTTTAGCATTTATATTGTCTAGTCGTCCTACAGTCTAAGACATGGACCCTAATTGTTATGTTTTGGGGTCGAGGTCTTACTGTCGAATTAATGGTGCTTGTGTAGCATGTTTTGGTGTCACCTAGCATCATAATGAGAAGTCAGATTTCAAAAATATCTCATTTTTACAGCCCATATCAACACTTTTCTACAAATTAAAGTCATAATGTTTTAGCGAGATTGTTCTTACTCTGATGCTCTTTTTCTAATAAATTAAAATTCTCCCACAATCATGTGGACCTATTTTCAATTTATGTTAGCCTACATTTCATTTGCCTGGAATGTGATTTATGAGGGAACGCCATAATTGGATTAAGCTGAAGTATGTTTCTTTAACAAAATGAATAAAAACATACAGATATAGAAGAAAGTGTTTCAATAGGTTTATTTCATTCAAGATTCTTGTCATACTTTTAACCGATTTTGGTATTCTCGGCTTCCAACAAGCTACGTTTATTAACTAACAACCCACCAAATACAACAAATATACAGGCTTAACATCACGAGGAGGGTAACATTAATTAGGCAATATATACATGACTTTATGAGAAAATTTGTACTATTGCATACAATTTTTACATTGCTACAACAACATTTAGTAGTATGCATTGTTCCTAAATCTTGCCATATGATGTCAAAATGGGATAGTTATTTTTGCTTAGAGCTTGTTAGTTGAACAAAATAACCCTGGTAGCAGATGTTTCTATGTTTGGATCATTTTGTTTATATTTCCAAATACCAGCAGTTACCATGGTGATTTTCTGAAATTTTCAGATTTATTAGTCACATTTTAGTTTAGTTAATTCTTTTTGTGCATATCTTTCAGTTGTTACAGAGACTTTATTCATCAGCTGCTGGAAACGAATCCCACACTGTTGGTCGATGTTTGGAATTCTGCCTCAATCCACCATTAACTTTAAATCTTTGCATTGAAACTGGACTGTTTTACCAGACTTACAAAGAGGATGTGCTGCACTAAATGATGGCATTTTTAAGCCGAGAATGTGATAAGTGCCATTGTATTGACTATAACCCATTGTTTGATCGAAGTATGCATTTAGCACTTGATGGACTCCATGTAAACAGAAATGGTGCATATGTATTGAAAACAGTATTGGAGTCATTTGTTGTTTGTGTGGACATGGTGCAGATAAATAGCGCTGAATATATTTTATCCTCGGACCTGTGCCACCCGTATGTCTTATGCAGATGTAGTAAAGCAGTTTCCATCCAGAGAGAAACTTAATTTGATGGATTACAAGGATAAGGTGATTAACATATATTATAGTTTTTACTTAAAACTTGCTTTTAACATGAATAAGGTCACATAGTCATATCAGTCTATATTCTTTAAAGTTCTTTGGTATTTATTTCATTTTAAATTTTTCTTTGAATGGCATCTCCATTACAGCAATTTGTCCATGTTAAATCATAATGTTGTGCCCCTACTTCTTTTTTAAAAAGTCCGAACTCATGTTTTTTTTTTTTTAAAGAGACAGATGAAATTATTAATGTACTTATTATTTACTTAAGAGTAATTGGACTGACCAAAGTACAGATAATTTCTTTATGTATATTGATAATGTTTTATAATTATGATATCCATGTTCCACTTTATGGTTGATAGTCACAGGTTAGGTTAGGCCTACCACGGGCTTGTCCAGGCTCCGACTTTTGAATGATGTCTGGGTTTTCACAAAGATTTCATGGAATTATTCATATGAAACATGATTTATATGATCATGTCATATCTACACCCACCCAGAAATTTTAAAAGTCATTGACACATCTATTGTTCATAGATCAAAATTATTATACTCTAGCTTTATCTGTGCAGTAACATTCTTTGCTACAGCTATATAATGCCTAATAGTTGTGCACTAATATAATATGTCTTCGGCATGTGTTAGACATCACTGTAGACCTTGGGTGCACAAACCCTGGCCAGATGGCCGAATCTGGCCCACAAACTTGTTCTGTCCGGCCCTCAGGACAAATTAAAACAACACAGAAATCTGGCCTGTGAACAGTAATAATATTAAAGAAATGTGTCTGTGGCCCTCAAGTGGTCTTAGAAAATGCAATCTGGCCCTTGGCCAAAAATGGTTGTGCACTCCTGCTATAGACTATAACAAGGAAATCTTATAGTTATGTAACTGATACATTGGTAAAGCTTCATTAAAAATCAAATAAAACAAATAAACATCTTTCTCCGATGACTCAAACTGCTATCTATCAGTTACGATACAAATGATGATATAAATCATGCCACTTTTTAATGTTTATGTAATCTCAGAATGTGCATGTTAATTTACGGTAAAATTATCCTTTCATCAGCATATAATAAAATCATTAAGTGTGGCATATCTTTATTCACAGTACAAAAGCTCAGTATGTTCCTACCTTCTATAATGGTATTATTTCTAAAATTACTATTTATTATTCAGTCATAACAAAATGTGTTCATTATTAACCAAATTGGTTTCTTTTTTATTTCAATTCATTTTAAGAATGTACACATGTTAGAAAAGAAATTTGTTATATTGTTACTACTAACAATATTTTTTGTAATTAAAAAAACATTTGCCTGGCCTACAAAAGTCTAAAACAACTGAAAAGAATATATACAACACTCGTGCAATGGGAATTTTCAATTTTTAACAAAGGTGTACAAATCGTATTGGGGTTCCTGTGGGTATTTATGAAAGCCAGTGGGTTTCAAAATTTTGTGAGTACTTAACTTATTTTTACTTCATTTGTACATATAATATTCAAACAATGTTGTTTACTGCTCTAATAATTGATTTATATTTTGCCCAAATTTAAATGAAACCTAAAAATTACAATATTTGGCCATCTTAGAAATTAAGGTTTGGTACTGTACATCAAATCTATTATGCAAGGCCATGCCTGCTATATTTTCCAATTATAGAGTATATAATCAATCTTGCAGCTTAGTTAAAACATATATTAACTTATTCTGTAGATGACAAAACTGAATCTGTTCACTCATACAAAAACAAAATGTGTCCACTGATTATGTATTTGATTCAAGTTTATCCAATGTGCATGTGTTCATTAATACATACATTATGTGTGTGTGTGTGTGTGTGTGTGTGTGTGTGTTATTACAGACTATTGGAACCTGGGTAAATGCAGCTTAAGTTTGCATACTTAAAGTTGTTACTGTTTAATATTGTTATTTTTCTTGTCTTTTCCCTTTTTCCATGTGATATTTTTACATGAGCGGAAAAATAATCATCAGTGATGTTATTGTTGGCTGATAGTAATTTACTGACATCTGTATAGCTACTTTGCTATGATTACTAAGTCATCTGAGAATTGTTAACTGTTAGCGATTATTTACTGAACATAGACTGAGAATGGCCTATTCATTTCTGTATGTGAAAAACTGACATTGCCAGCAATATGAATCTATCTTACACTTTTTACATAAACTGCATATTTGCAAAATGTTAATAATAATGGAAATTACATTTTTATGCATCTTTATTTCACAATAATTTTTTGATATTAGAGTGAATATTCTTCACCAGATTCCACCCCTTACAGCCCAAGTGTGCAGCCATCATTATAATATTGTTCTCATATTCTTCTTTTTTTCTTTCCCGTGAAAGGCATGCACTTAATTTTACAGTTATAATTCCAGTGACACATTTACATGGTCTTTTATTTAACTGTAGCAGGTTTCCTTTTCTTATGTGTCAAGAGTTAATGCTGATACTTTGAGAAATTTGTTCTTATTAAAAAATAATTCTCAGGAAGATAACCATTTAACTGTTTATGCAGATATATACTTTGTTATGCAGGTTAGAGCAGCATGAGATATTAGTGAATGTCAGTGAGGATGTTGCTGTAATTTTGTTGACTTTTAAGAAGCATTTTTAAGATTTTTATATTTGTCTACATTGAAAAGTGTGACTCAATTACTGTCAGATATTTCTTTTCTCATTGATGTATCTTTGAACATAATAATAGTGCACTGAAACTTTAGAAAATGTGAATCACATGCTACTGTCAGCACAAATTGGTGAAATCACAAAAAAAAATTAAACAAGTTAGGCTATGAAAATATTCTGTCTAGAAAAATCTACTGTGGCAGATAACAGTATTTTGGTCCTTATAAAGACCTTAATCATGATTATAGTAACTTTGTAATGACAATATTAACTGATTCGTTATTACAATTGTACTTATTTGGCTGAAATATTTTATATACTGGGTAACATATTAAAATAATCTTGTGCATAGTAACAGTGACAACAAGTTATGTTTGTTGGTTGCTAACCACTATTGAAGAAATGTATTTCAGCAGTGGCATGTGAAGCTGGAAGAGGAACTCTCAAAACCACCTACTGCATTAGTCATAAATAAAAAACAATTATTTATGTTAACCTAACCATGTTAATGGTTACTTACCATGAATTTCTTTATGTTTCAGTTGTGAAAACCTGACCATTGGTGAATGATAACCCAACCCCCCTATTATATACCCAGTTTTCTGTATTCACTGTTACAGTTTTAAGGCCATCTTGATTATCATATGAGTAATTCGTGGAGAACAATTGAATGTTCAGAATATATTTTGTTTTTCACTTCTTTATTTACTGTTCTCTGGAACATACATGATATTTAAGGTTTAGTAGCAATGAAAATAATTAAGACTGTCAGCCATATACGACCATTTAAGTGTCAACATTGGTATTAAAACCTCAATTCCACCACCATTATATCATTACCTTGGTACCTAGGAAAAGTTTTTAATATTGTCAATACTAACATTAACTAAGTTTATGTATTTTAAGAAAACAAACAAAATTGGTCCAAAGCCATGGTCAGCGAAAGTCCCTGTGATTTTACTTGAGTAGGAAAATAACGAAAAATTATGCTAAAGTTGGCTGATAGTAATTTACTAATGGCTGTGAAGCTGCTTTGTTACAACATGTTTACTTATTCACTGAGAACCGTTAAGGCTTATTGATTATATACTGAATATAGATACCAACATACATTGATAAAGGCTTATTCATTTCTGCTAGGAGAAAACTGAAGGTGCCAGTAATATCAGTGTATATTATAGTTTGTTCATAAACTGCATATATATGTGCAAAATGTTTATAATAATGGAAAGTACATTTGTATGCATATTTGTTAAAAATTAATTTCTTTTATAGATCAACATAAATGTTCTCCAAATTCCACCCATTACAGCCCATGGGTGTATCCTTATCATATTGTTAGCATTTTCTTAGTTTTCAATTGTTTTTTCTTTCTTGAAAGACATGTTTATTTTGACATTAATAATTCCACCAGAGACACGTTTATATGGTCTCTTTTTTAACAGGTGTCTTTTTCTTTTGTATCAGGTTTGCTGATACTTTGAGTAATTTCATTCTGTTCGTTTTTTTTTTTGTAAGGAAGATATCTTTTTAAATGTGTGCACTGATGTATACCTTTTTATGCTGATTCGATCAGTATGAGATAATAGTGAATATTGGTGTTTATTCACAAACAGCTATTCATAACATATACAAGGGAATTGTTCAGTGTCAGTGTATGATTGTATCAGTCAGAAAGCTATTTTTTTGAACAATAATTTAAGAAAAGACATGATTATAATTGGGGTAATATAGTTTATTGTTGCAACTACTGTGAAAGTAATGTCTGTTCTGAAAATGAAATTAAGGATAATGTGGTAATTAGAATGGTAGTTAATAAAAAAATTTATTTGGATATATTAAACTTTTACATCTGACCATATTAATGTTGACATTATTTTTTGTTGTTACCAGTTGCCATCATTTCTTGCCATCATATACTTTTTTTAAGGATCAACACATTCATGCTGCCTTTACGAACCAGTAGCCAAAAATGAAAAATTATTCCAGGGAATTGCCCCTGCAAAGGTATGAACAAAATGTAAAGTTTGATCTGTATTTCCATATCCTATATTGTTTTGCGACTACTGCTTTTACAGTTGACCAGTAAAGGTAAACTCTTATCTTTAGATGTGATCAATTTTTCAATCACTGTTCTAGAAATATAGTAAATAATAAACTGTTATTTAAAATAATGCAGCTTGGTTATCATTTATGTCCTTTTCCTTTTGCAGTAACATTATAACTGTTTAAACTGCTCTTTCATTGTAGGTATTCAGCTGTTCTGAGTGTCCTGTGAAATTCACTGCGGAAGACTTCCTTTTGAACCATTACCTGTGCAGACATGTTCCTCATATTAGGGAAATGGAGAAGATTATGTGCATGTTTCTTAAGCATTTATGCCAAACTCTGAAATACCTGTTCAGAATTTAACCCAGTTAATTTTCTTATTGGCAACATAAATGCATTAAAATTTATGTATTATATATTTGGTGTTTTTAACTTGGAAATATGTGATATCAAGTTGTATTGGTTGCATTTTCCAGTATAGGTTCACATGTATTGCTTTTTCCTAGAGTACTATATTAGCTCTTTTTTTGTCCTTAGGTTATGGCAGTCATCACCACTTTCGAATGAGAAAAGCTTCTACTTTTTTCCCCTTGAACATAACTACATCACATTGTACATTTTTAAAATTAAGTTATAAGACATGTGCTGGTTACAGACACAATTCATGTTATTTCTTTGTCTATAGTGATCCAAACTGTATTTGCATTTGTGAGATGAATATTTCAAAATGCCAGCAGTGTCCATACACTACTTATGAATGCTATACAAATGCAGTGCTCAGGAATTTGAGTAGCAAACTGCAGAATTTATTTCAAAGATACAGCTTCTATGAGAAAACTGGATACAAGATGACAACACAGAAGTTATATCTCCCATGTCCAATTCTTTACTGCAGGAAACCTCATTACATCCACCACTTGTTAGCAATACAACTGTGAAAGAAAATGTGATTTATCAGAAGTTACCATTGCAAAAACTGTGTTTACAAACAATTTGGAAAAATCACATAAAGCCATTTGCATTGAACATGACATGATCACTCACTTGATAGAGTGCCATTTCATGGATTCAAAAAAAAGCAGCTTCAACTGTTTGAGGATGCTGCTATCAATGTATCCATTTTTCCAAATTGTTTAGTGTAGAGGGGGACTTTTCATATTTACATTACTTAAAATAGAAGTGGACAGCAGTGAAGTACCTATTTATTATATATGAAATAATAATTGGAAGTTGAAGAAAATGCGTCAAATTTTGTTTTTGGAATTTTAGTTAACGCAACATTTTTAAACTCTGATAATCATGTATACAGTGTACATTAAATACCTTCTTATCATCCTATATTTGAAATTGTATTTGTGTACATATTAGGATCCCTTGCTAAAGTTATTATGTTAACCAAAAATTTCTGGATTTAGATAAGATTTATTTGTGATTGTGATAAAATCTTCCTTATGTGTATAGTATACAAGTTTTTTGGGTTTTAACACTCCAGCCCAGGGGTGGGCAAACTAAGGCCTGAGGCCCACCAAGGGTTTTCGTGCGGCCTAAGGACAAGTCATCATTCGCACTATATTACTCTGTTTATGAAATAAATGTGCTTCTTTTGAAGTTTAAGTTTTCAAATATTAACAACATATTAACAACTGAAAATTAATTATGATGTTATTTAGAAAAACCTTTTGTTTTTGCTATTTCAAATATTAATTATTTTACTTAATGAGCTATGCAGCCCGCGACAGGGTGTAAATTTGTGTATGTGGCACTTGCACTGGAATGTTTGCCCACCTCTGCTCTAGCCATATTGAAGAGTAGAATACTCTTGTCACTGTTTAATTATAATACCATCACATTTCCTTGTATGCCCATTTGATGGTTTTATTAATATTTGTTTTCTTTATTATTATTTTCCATGCAAAGGTAGCCATAGTTATGGGATCCATCCCACAAACTAGTAGTTCAACACTAGTACATAGTATTATATTGTATTTCTAAATACAGTAGCAAAATAATATGGCACAGAGAGAGAACAGGGGTACAGAACCTTTGTCAAAAACACGTTGACAATGGGCAAGTAAATTAAAAAGTTGACTTGTCTGTATAAATGACCCTCTTGTCTTTGTTTTCATAGTGGAAGGCAGGACTGTTAAAAAGTTTACTTTTATTAAGCTGCACCGTACAAATGCATGCAGTTGAGATCTGTGACAGCTGAAACACACCGGATATTTCATTTTCTCTTAGTTTTGTACTTTTATTATTAGGGTCTACAACTTTAACATTAATGCATTCCCAGTCTCTAACTGCTGCAGAATCGATAGTAGCATCTGAAAGGACAAATAAGAATTTAGCTCTATATATTATATCCTCGACTTTTGTCAGTAGGTCATCAGATTTACAGGTTTTTTTATTTGTACCTCACCAAAATTTTATCGTCACAAAAGATTCTCAGCCTTGCTATAGTATATGCTGTGTTAAACAGATTCTTGTAAAGCTTAGTTTGGCTCACATTGTATTTATTGATCACTCTATCTAAATCACCCACATCTTCTTTATCACATTTGACCTTTTCACTAAAACATTTTAATTGACGTGTATTGTGCTTTGCACTTTTTGGTTTGTTAACAGTGCATCTTTCCTTGTGATAACCTGTTCTGCAAACAATCCGCTGGTTTTCGTTCGTATCAGGGCCATCTCTTACATGCATTGCAAGCTGCAATTGTTCGATCTTTGTGGGTATCGTGCCACAGAAACTTCTGCAGCCAAGAATCGTTGAAGTTCCATTTCTTTATCATATTCCATGCTATAGACCGGTTTAGTTTTAAGCTTTTGTTAATTATAACATTTTATTCAACTTTTCATCATCTTGCACAGGCTTTATAAGAAAACAATCCATCCAAATGCATTCTGTGAAAAAGCTATCATAGTCGCACATAAAATGGTTTCAAGGAATCAATTGATTGGTTCAAAATAGCAGATTCCTTGGGGGAAACTCTATCCTCCAGTCAGTGAAATTTGTTCTTGTGTAAAACAGCACTGTCTGCTTCCATTGTTTGTATCTACAAAACGTGTGGCTGCTTTCAGCCCTAATCAATACATATCAGTAAATAGACAATGCACTGGTATTGTACATGCTGGTAAGAATGAATGACATTTGACCGAGTCATATCAGAGACTTATAAAAATGGTACTAGCAGCTGCCTCACTTGGAACTTAGTATTAAGAGGTTAGTGTTAGGACTGATTGACCTGGTGACAGAATAGTGTGACTGGGTGGGGCATGATGCTACATATCTGCAGCATGATGCCCCAGTGCTTGACATCACTGCAAACTGTCACACTGAAGATATAGCGATGTGACTGAAAAATTGTTAATGATGAGTTAAAAATCTAAAACACATACATACACTTAATGTCTTTTCTTCATTTATTTTTATGATTGTTAACTGACACAACATTTGTAGTATTAGTCAATAAAAAACTTAGTAGAGAGTCAGAAATCTTTTCATTTCTTTGATGTAATAAATTTGATAGCTGTTCCAATTAAGAATATTTCCATATATTGGACAGTTTGTTTTCCTTTTATTTATTATTTTCTCACGCCAATACTAATTCTAGAGTGACTGCAAGTCAATTCATACTGGACATGATGACATAGTTAATGGTTCTCACTGCTTGGCTCCTTAAAATGCAGTTAGTCTAAACAGTATTACAAATTTTTTCTCCCTCCTTTCATCATGGTATATAGTCAGTAATTATTTTGTTAGCCCCAAAACTTTTATTTACATTTCTATCCCATCAATAAATGGGTCTTGATTTTGCTCTGTTATATGATGTCCACATGAAATTGACCAGAGCTATTTGCGCTTCAAATATTGACCCACTAATGTTTCTTTTTCATATTATCAGCTGTCGTCTGTTGTATCGTTTTATAGTGAAACTCATCATACGTCTTCGTGAGATGAACATTTATAAAACTTTATTTTCAATATTTGTATTTGAACCGCTCTATTGATGTTACCACTGTTGAAAATTATTAATGTTTCCTAAATTCTTTTATGCTGTTCTTGTGGCTGGGAATACATAATAAAGTTTCAAATAGCTATTATTTTGTTTTTCTCACCCATGAGACAGAAAAATCTAGCTGTTTTGCTAACCTTACTTTTCTTATCTCAGTCTAGTCGTCTCAGTCAAGGTGTCTATGCACTCAGAATTACTTTTTAAAAAAGAAACCCTTGTTGTCTGCTGCTGTGCCTGACGTAGTTGTTCTAAAATCAAACAACAAAAATATATAACAAAAAACATAGTAACTTATCTCAATCCATCTTTGAGAACACACCATACAAAAACATTTTGAGAGAGAGACAGTGATACACATACATACAATGTCGAGATTTTTGATATTATGCGAGTTTGTTCCACACAGCATAGTAAATTTTATCCCATATGCAGGCATTGCTCAGTACATTTTCAGGTAAGCGTCATTAAATGTAGCTAAAGCTACCCAACCAGTTTTCGATACTTCGTGTGAAACAATATACTGTTTGTAACAATTAATGACACTGACATGACAATTTACTGTGCTACAGATGGGACAAAATTCTCATTGCTGTGTGAAATGAACTATGACAGAAAACACTGATCTGTGCACACAGACTATAGACCTATACACTTCATAGCCTCCCAACTCTCTTAACAAGTACAGAAAACTTAGTAACAGCCAGAAATGTGTTATGTCAAACGAGCTTTATTATAATTTTGTTAACCATATCCATTGTGCCCCAGTTGAATCAAAAATATACTTAAAATATTTAACGACAAATATTGCACTTACCAGCCAGAATGAATCATTTATCCGTTGGCACATAGCCTCTACTACTACAACAGAAGTGTGGGCCCAGTATCGCTCCATTATTTACAACGTAATTTTCTAAATCAGATCTGACGAAAATGAAAAATTCTCTTGTAATAAATATTAGTTATATCTTGTTAATTTCATATAACATTCATATAATAAATGTAATAATACTTCAATAGTATGCAACGTTTATGTTGTTTTGGGGGATTTTTTTGGCTCATGCATAACTATTGTGTACTTAGATGACACGGTCACGCCACAGTCCTCGTACACGTTTGTATTAATGCACCACATAAATATTTGCACGTAAACTATTTTTCAAAAGTGAGAAGTTATTTTTTACTTTAAAGGAAATTATTGGGTGAGAAAAAGAATCTTCGTTGGGTTTTGGACCGAGACTAGGAAATCCCGCTCGGCAAGTCTCGTGGGGAGACAAATAATGTAACCCCTTGACTGGGATTGCCTTGTCTCGGTCTAAACCCCAACATAGATTCTATGTCTCTTTCTCACTCTGTCTCCATATGTATGTCTCGTGCTCTCTCCATTTATATCTGTCTATTTTTCTCTCTATCTCTTGCTCTGTCTCTCTTGTTCAATCGAGTGAGAGGCTCCCTCTTGCTCTGTCCCACTTACTCTTTCTATCCGTCTTCTCCCTGTATAACTTTGTCTTAGGCTTTCTCTGCTTTTCTTGCTTGATATCTCTTGTTCTCACTAACTTTCTGACGCTCTCGTTTTCTCTCTTTCTGTCTCTCGTGCTCTGCGTCTCGCTTCTCTGCACCTGTTTCTCGCTCGCTGTCTTTCACTCGCTCTCTTGCTCTGTCTCGTGCTTTCTTTCGCTCTGTTTCTCGCTGTCTCGCTCACTGTATCTCTCTGCTCTTCTGTTATCTATATTTTGAGCGTCTGTGTACTGTATGCTATGTCCTGTTATTTCTAGTGTATGTGCACATTGGTTTTGAATTTTTCTTTATCCGTATGACCCAGAAAAACATAGTTGACACAAACTCTTCACTAATTCTGTTGCACCTAGGTAAATACGAGTTCACGCCTTACAAGTGATAACGTGCGTTAACAAACACCGCAAGCACGTATGTTCAGTAAATGACTATCATCCATCCTGTACTCGTATCCTTCATTAGCGACTGTGACCCCCCCCCCCCGGTCATCTAAACGCCGGTCACTTCTCTAGCCCGATGGCGACAAAGAACAGTTCTCAATTCAACAGACGGGTAATCTCAAGGTCTAAGCCACTGTATACTAATCACTTACAAATCCTCCCATAAGTAATTATTTACATTTACTACTATCGATACTATAAACATCCGATATATATTAAAGTAACCGCTACAAAAAATTTCTTGACATCGTATTCCTGAGTCCTATGAGTGTTGAAGATGTTAGCAGAAGATAACATTTAATGGTCATTACCTGTATGTTACATATTTTGTAATAGGAATTATCATCTGCAGAATAATTGAAATTTTATAAAACAAAAACTTTGCATACGTGTAACTGGTGTGAACACCACCAAGCAAGTCTAGTACTTGACGTGTCATCAATACCAGGGATACAACTTAGTTCCATATGATTAACTATGATTACAGACTTACCTTTATCCAGCATAGGAAAACTCTTATAACAAAATCGACATGTGTATCGTAGAACTCCGTTGATCCGTCCGCCCGAAACAGCACCAAACACTCATTTTACATTATAGGGGCTGTGTACATACATACAGATGAAACATTTTTAATTAGGCCTCACCAAGGCTGATCTAGCAAAACAAACCACATGACAAAATTCCACGAGTTACCGAAATATTGATGTTACTTCACAGATAACCCTAACCCTAACCCTAACTCGAAATGACAAAATCCATTTTCCTACACAACCTTTGGACTGATTTTCATGAAGCAATTACCTATCTATCAGGCTCCATGAGACATGTATCGTATTGAACACTGCATCCAGATTACCCCATCCGTTCGTAGGCTATTGACAGAAAACTGTAACCCTAACCCTAACCAATGCTACATCGATGGGAAATCACAAGAATCCGAATTTCTCCCAAACTACTAAAAACAATTTTCATGAACCAAGTTCGGATCTTTCGCGCTCCATGAGACACGTATTGCTGTAAAAGGTGCATCCAAATCATATTGTCATTGCGTTATTACTAGAAGCACATAACCCTAACACTAAACCTTAACCCTAAGTCACAAGAATCCGATCTTCTAACGAATGCATCGACCGGTTCTCACCAATGAGGTATTATTGGATTACTCTCATGAAGACACACCTTTGGACATAGGTATCATAGAATTCCGACGATCCGTCCGCTACCTTAGTACCAACACTTGTTTCACATTATGGGTGCGTTGTAGGTCGCAGACATGCGGACGAACCATCCTTATGTTTGTCTCACCAAGGCAGATCTAGCAAAGCAAACCGCATGTTAAAATTCCAAGGCACTTTCGAGATAATCAGAAAATACTGATATGGTAACTTGGCCATTTTACCTCCAGCAGACCATCTTACGGTGCTAGTTTGCAAGACGGGCTTGATTCCAGTTTATGTCGTACATGGTATGTTTCGTCACTCGAATCCAAATAACTCCATAAGCCCTCAGGCTACCTTCATAGGTTAGGTGTCTCAGCATGCGCATTTACTGGGCTCATCTGGTTGGGCCAATGTCAGCAAGCAGTTCAAAGGGGTTACCAAAATATTCACTGAAAAAGACGAAATTCATCTAAAAATGACTTAGTCAGCATTTTATTGGAAAGGTTATAACTTAACCAAAATATCAAGCTCTCTATCTCATCAAAGTATTAATAGATTTATCTCCTTAAGATCCGTCGTTGGATACAGATATCATAAAACTCCGATGATCCGTCTGCTCACTACAATACCAAACACTCATTTCGCATTATAATGGGTGCTGCAGGTCGCAGAAAGACATACGCACCATCTTTACATAGGTTTACCCAAGGCAGATCAAGCAAAGCAAACCGCTTGAAAAATTCCCAAGATCTTGGGAAAATAGTTACTTCATGGGTAACCCTAAATCCTAACACAACATGACAAAAGATTAATTTTTGCTCCAAAATCTCTCGACCGATTTTTAAACTAAGTACCTATATATCGGGCTCCCTGAGATACATATTGCAGTGAAAAGACCATAAAAATCGCCGGGTCCATTCTTACGTATCATCATAAAACTGCATCACTAACCCTAACCTATGATAATCATAAGGAAATCACAAGAATCCAATTTTCTCCCGAAGCACTTGACCGATTTTCATGAAAGAAATACCTATCTACGTTATACCAGAAAACCGTAACCCTAACCATAACCTATATAAACATATGGGAAATCACAAAAATTCAATTTTCTCATAAACCACTATACCAGTTTTCATGAACGAAATATCTATCTATCGGACTCCATGAGACAAGTATTTCAGTGAATACGGAATCCAAAATGGTACTCTCTCTTCGTACGTTATACTAGAAAACCGTAACCATAACCATAACCTATCTAAACATATGGGAAATCACAAGAATTCAATTTTCTCATAAACCACTCGACCAATTCATGAACGAAATACCTTTTTATCGAACTCCATGAGACAAGTATTTCAGTGAATACATTATCCAAAATGGTACTCTGTTCGTACGTTACTACCGGAAAACCGTAACCATAACCCTGTCACAAGAACACAATTTTCTCACAAATGCCTCAACTGATTTTTATCAGCGATGTATCACTGGATTCATCTCCTCAATATGCATTTTTACATTATAAATTCTCTACTTGATTATTTCGATTCAAGTCTCTCTGCTTTTACCCCAGTACATAGTTTTTAAAAAATATCAAAAAGGTGCAAAATACTCTTTATTTTATCAATGAAAACCTATCAGTGAGTACTTATCTTCTATGCGCGGCATCCTTCACAGGCTTCTGGTTATATCAAGGATTAAATAAAAAATGACTTCTCTGTTAAAACATTTTCAATGTGTCAAACCCTAAGTACATTGTTGAGTTCATCGTGTATACACACTTTCCAGACACTTGCACTCATCTCCTGCATTCATATCATCATTATTCCCAACGTTAGATTAAAATACATTGGAAAGCATCCTTATGGTTACCAGGGCCCAAATTTATGGAATAGTCTGCCTCTTCAACTTAATCATAATGTACCTGCAACACATTTCAAGAAAGCTCAGAAAACTTACCTTTTCTGCAGTGAATCGACTTGTGCTATTTTTCACCTCTATTCTCTTTTTAATGCATTTTTGTCACAGTATGTGGTATTTTCCATTGATACATTTATCCAGACTAAATAAATACTTTGATTTCAATTATTATTATTAGTAGTAGTAGTACTTGTGCATACTAGTTACCTCTGTCTGTGTAGGTTTGAGTCTCGGATTCAGCCAAGGTGGGTATGGGAGAAAGCTTGCCAGTAGTTTTTTCTTGGGTTGGTAGTTCTTTCCAGGGTTTTTGCATTGCATGTGTCCTTTACATGTTACACTGTTATCATATTTTGTGTACAATGTAATTTTTGGTGTTTAACAAGCTCTTAAAAGAACTAATTGGCATCTTGTTTATGTTAAATTTCTATTTAGATTAAAAGAGATTTTTATTATTGGAAGATGATTTATGCATCCTTTCAAAACCTCTTCTCTACTTAACGACTAATGTCATTATTAGAACAATGGTAGCTCACCATGAAGTGTATTAAGTATTTTGAAGGAAAGATGTTAGCCTTCTTCTTTAAGTCAATGCAAACATGGATGGGACTGAACTTTGGCCGCATGTGTCCCAGTTAAATATTAATGTTTTACGCAGATGCTGTAAGAAATATTTAAGAATCTGTCTTCCCTGAATCATGTGGACGTTTATGGCAAATTTGTTCCATTAGATGTGTTGCATCACACAAACATGGCATTAGTTCTATGAAACATTTAGTTTGTTGGGAATTTTTTTTATAGTCATGCATGCCAACTACCAAACAAACATAATGCAAGAAATTATTCTGTCTATGAAGTACTGGTTAGGGTGCGGTTGGGAATAGAAATAATAATGGTAGAATGATATGCGAGAAGGTAAAGAAATCAGCTGAGGATCTCACTCCAATTAATTCAGAACCCTTTATGTACCATAATTCCTATGATACAAATGTAGGAATTGAATAGCGATGGAATATAATGACAGTTACCCGGGTTTCTGTGAGTTATTTGGGTTTCTTTAGCTTTATGGGCCTTACATGTTGGCAATATTAATGAGAGTGTATAAACCCAGAGCTTGTGATGTCTTACAGCAATCAGCCACCAGGGGCCTGTTTATAGTGGTGTCAAGCACTGGGGCATCATGATGCAGACATGTCGCATGATATCCCTCTTGGTCACATTACCCTGACACTGGGCAACCAGACCACCAGGGCAGTCTGAGAAAATAGTAGTCTTGTAATATATATATATATATATATATATATATATATATATATATATACATACACACACACACATACATGCCTCCTAAAATGGAAAATAATTTAACGAAAGGAAAATAAATATTTTGCCTTATCATTTCCCATTATTAATTTTATGTCTTGGCCTGTGCACTTTATATATAGGGAATAATATTGATTTTAATTTTAATGATAAAAATACATCTGATAATTGTGAGAAGGTAATTGTGAGAAGACAGTAGATATACAATCTAGGACGGAAACAGAAGTCAAATAAAATAATTTCTTTTGATTCAATTATTTCCCTATTTGAAGAAACGAATTGTGGATGCTTAGAATTATGACAATGTGTGGCCTAAAAGTATGGTCTTATGTACATGCAAGTAATAAAAGAAATATTGTATGATGTTAAATGTTTTATTAATTTTGTTTATTTCACACAGAAACATTAAAGACCACAACATCTGAATACAAAATGAATTTGAAATCATGCAATGAAAAAGACATTGCCATTTTTTCATTTCTTTCCTTAATACTTATTACAAGGCATCTTAACATGTGAAACAAGTCTTTATTTAAATGAAAAAACTCAAGCACCAAAAATGCAACTTCTTAGTATATAAATTTTAATTATAGTTACAACGAAATTAATGGTGTTTACAAATCACAATATAACATATACACTCGTCAGAAGCTGTTCAGGTGTGTAAATTCTTGAAAAACATTTGGGACACAATGAGGGTCAATGGAGGTGGGAGACTGGTAAAAAGATTTTGAAAAGCAGGACATCTTTTATGTACAGCATCTTACCTATCTGAAAACATTATTAAAGCATATACTGAATAAAATGGTAGCAAATTATGAAGAATGCAGTACAACTTGTCATTCATTTAAATCACTGTTGTAGACCAAAAGGACAGACATGGTAGGCATTTGTAGGCTGGGAAAAAGCCTTTCAGTGTCCAGGGAAGCCATATAATGGTGGCTGTGACAAAAAGCCAATTCTAAATATTTCTAATGGCAAAATTGGAGTACAGCTTCTGCATTTATTGGGTATACATTTTTTAAAGCTTAATTCCTCAATTATTCATTTGCAAACACTCAGTGTAACTTTCACTACATTACTGTGTAGAGATTCAAAGTCTATAAAGCAATTAAAAGCCAAATACTGTATACTTACTGAAAAGAAAATTTACACTTACAAGGAATGTACTTCAGTAATTTTCATCTGCACCCACATATTTTGTTTGCAGAGGTACATTGTACCATTATTTAAAAAGTTCAGGTGAAACACTTAACATGTATACTGTACTCTTACATTAAAGAACTGTACAATTTGCAATTGCAAATGACTTGCAGTCACAATTAGAAAATCTCAATGACAATGTTTGGACTGAATACAGAAAATATATACATTTCAAAACATGTTAAACTAGGTAAGTAACTTATTAAACAACAGTGTACATGTTTTATACACAATGGATTTTAGTTACCAAAAGAACAATTTTTCTGGGAAATTCATCAGACTAAATTTTCACCACAAAACATTGGTCAATTGGATGTGGTTTTCCTAGAAAATCAAAAAATGAAATTTATAGTATCCAAAAGTGGTTTACTGTTGCAAAGGCAACATTTTATCATGCATGTACATATTGTTCACTTTGTTACTTGACAGAAGGAACACATCCACTACCCACCGTTTCGTGCCCATAGGCAACTACTTTCTACCCAGACAGCCATCAAAATATTTTATGTGAATACTCTTTGGATAACAATTATTGCCCATGGTTTGATGCCAGTTCATGTTTCATATATTTATGAACATATATACATATTTAGTGCTTTAAGCCAATTACTGACACAAGTACAAGATATAAAGCATGCACACATGATAATCTAATTATTTAAATATTGGAGCTCCCCCCACTTAGATTCATTCAATTTTAGCTTATTTACTACATGTTCCATATTTGTAAGCTTTGCTTTTAGGGCTGTTCCATTTGAACATACATAGTACCCAGGGAAGGCAGTTTAAAAAAAATATATGTCCATTGATTTCACAGATTTCATATTTAAATGATAAGAAAATTCTGTACTGCATCAATGGGTGAGTATCGCACTTTGAAAGTGCCTTCCTGGGTCCCATGTATGATTTAATGGAATAGCAATTAATCTGGCTGCCATCATTTAAGTTTAATCAGCAATCAGAAGTAATCTGTAATATGCTTTTTACATTTCCTTTATTTTTTTTACCAAGCTGAAATAATAAGCAACATCTTAACCATTACTCAATAACACAATCATCTAAAATACAGTTGGAGCAGATGCCTTTGCTAAATAAGAAAGGTAAACAATAATGAAAAATGGAGCTCTATTAATTGCTCTTGCAACAGAGCAAAATTTTAACATGAGTAAACCAGTACTGCTTTTTATGAGTAAAATCATGGAAACAGCAGAAAGTGTGGTCATAAATGAACATCCCTTTCAGTATTACTGTGTACTGAGTTAGCAATACAAATAACATGTTTACTAATAACTGGTGATTCTTGATAATTTCTGCTGTTGAAGACTGACGAATTCTGCTTGTGCTCTGACAGACGAGGCAGAGGTTGCATTCTCTGTGTAAATCTGCAATCTGTAGTTGGTACATGGATTTCAGTGAAGCATAACCTTGTTCCTCTCAATCATGAGAATGACATTCATCACTGGATCTAAAAGATAAACCTACAATATTTAATGACAAATAATGCACTTAGCAGCCAGAAGGAATCATTAATCCATTAGCAATTTTCACTGTATTACTTGCAATATTTCCAAGACAGAAGAATACATTTTCAAAGAATCCGTGAACTTGAAAGTTTTAGCACATGTTTATCCGCTAGGGTCCGTATTTGGAGGGTCTTTTATACGTAGGGGTAATTTTACAATTAATACTATGGACAACATAAGTATGTCACAAACAGTTTCACCTCCTACAAAGAAAAGGAGAGTTAAATACGATAGTGACACAGATCTCTAATTACCAATGAATAATCTAAAGCAAGATATTACTCTTCGTTACAGCTTGTACTTAGTATAACTACAGTAGAGCTGAGTAGCCAGTATCGTTTCATTATTTACAATATAACTTTTCAAAATTGAAACTGATGAAAATGAAAGTTTCTTGTAATAAATATTAATTATTTATTGTCAATTTCATATAACATCCATATATTAAATGTGATAATACCTGATTACTATGTGACGTTTTATGTTATTTTTCTTTGCTCATGCTAATAACCTGTGTAATTGGGATGCAATGGTCACACCACAGCCTTCATTAACATATTTGCATTAATGACCCACATGTAAACATTTGCACATGAACTATATTACACTAGTGAAGAGTGGCCGAGTATTCTAAAGCGCTCTCCATTACGGATCACTGCCATCTCACCTCTGTCTGCGTGGGTTTGAGTCTCGGATTCAGCCAATGTGGGTATGTGGAAAAGCTTGCCAGTAGCTTCTCATGGGTCGGTGGTTCTTTCTATGGGTTTTTCCTGGTTCTTCCTCCACCATTAATACTGGCCGCCATGTATAGCCTATCGTGTGCTGAAAAATGGCGTTAAACCCTACAACAACAACAACACTAGTGAAGAGTTCTTTTTGCTTTAAAGGAAAATATTGGGTGAGATAAATAATATACGTTGGGGTTTGGACTCCCCAGTGTAGCCCCTTGACTGCGATTTACTTGTCTTGGTTAAAACCATAATCATAGATTTTATATGTATTTCCCAGAAAGGAGGAATGGACAGGTGAAAATAATGAGAACGAAGTAAGAATTATTTTATTTAGCAAACAGAAAATGAATTTCTTTTTTTCTGAATTTCTATGAAGGAATGAATCAATTTAAAAGATTTTTCCATATCATTCCAGAATAGTTTTCCTTTTAAAAATATCATAATATATTTAAAAAAGTTATGGCAATTAACATTTCAGATGAAATGTTACTATTAGGAATTGTTATATTAATAGATTTAGGTGTGGATCTCATCAAGAAAAGGAAAAACATTTTTTCTGCAGTATAATTGCAGCAACTTTTTTCTTCACTTTTGGAAACATTTTGGTGAAATCTCTAACAGTTATAGAGCTTAGTGAACTGCATCAATGTTTGTTGAAAAATCCATTTTATGCTGCCAAATAATAAAGGTCATGAAATAAATATATCACTCTTTAAATGACTAGCAAACAATTGATACAGTGACAATAGTATTAATATTTGTACGTAGGAGCATGGAAGCATTATGGCAGTTTCACTTACATTTAGCTTTGGAACTCAATCAACAGTTTGTTATTCATAAATATCTACCATATTTACCATATATGTTGAGACACCATAAACTAATTCTGAATGTACATTTTTGTGCACTGTATGTTCTGGGACACATAGTTTCTTTTCCAGTTTTAAGTTGTGGGCACGTTTTAAATCATTTGAAAATTACATGTCGTAAAATGAACTCCAACTTAAATTTTTGTTGAAAAAATTATAAAACTGTACTTTTGTTTAATTCATTGCAGCATCATCTCAACAACGCAACCCTTCTCCTGCACACATATGATCCATTCCTTCAGTGCATGAATATCTTTTTAGTTTTGTCATACAGTGAAAATGTATTGTTGGACGCAACACATCTTCTTAAGCGGAAACTGCATGGACTAAAGTCATTTTATTTAAGATCTGCACCAGTCATGCTAATTCTCACACTTTCAACCACCATCTTATTGACAGTCCATCCAGGAATGAGATCAAACTACACTGGAATTTCATCCATGTTAATGATCATATTGTCTGCAAAATGATCTACTCTTCTGGGCTTCATGAATTCATCAAATGATTTTATTTTCTCCAAATCATCTAGGTGACCCTGGATCATCAATGTCCATGCATGAAGTACTATATCATGTCACTTTAAAATTTGTTTCATTATTTCAATTTATTTCCAAAATTCCTGGTGAAAACTGGTCAAATAGAAGCAAAGTAGTTTCCTTATGTGGGCCGACTTTGTGTGTGTGTGTGTGTGTGTGTGTGTGTGTGTGTGTGTATATATATATATAATCAGAACACTTAAAAGAATCCAAAGTCGTCTTGCTTTGAAGAAAATAACCTTTATATTGATATCCTTTAAAAATTATCGGCTTAAAAGTATCCAAAGTTGGCTTCCAAGGTCAGCTTGCTTTGCAACAAAAAAATAACCTTTGTCTTCAATATCCTGCTGGCAAAATAACAAATAATGATTTCTATTTGGAAGATACTGCCATATAATTGAACTGGATATAATTTGAATTTGATTTGATCTGAATTTTGTTATATACGTAGCTTTAACAATTTTTCAGTCATATCGCTACGATGTCTGCAATGTGGCAGTTTATAGTGATGTTTAACACTGGGGCATCATGAAGCAGAGATGTAGCATGATGTCCCACCCAGTCACATTATCCTGACACCAGGCCGACCAGTCCTAACACTAACCTCTTAATGCTGAGCGCCAAGCGAGGCAGGAACTGGATATAATACAATCTTGGTTATTTTGCACATAACACTGTCATGGGTGAATGGCACATACCTTAAAGCAATCATTCATGTCTCTGCTGCATATTTGGAGTGTGTGGATACATTTTCTTTAATGCTCATGATAGAAAAAAGAGACGAAAAGTGATAACAATACAATGTTAATTGATAACAATACAATGTTAATTTCTTTCATTTTATTATCAAATAAGTGTTTTGTTTATCAATTTTAATGCAACATGGGGGTACAAATTAAACACAAATTTATTTCATTTTTTAAGTCTTGGAACATATGACCTAGGTGTTAAAAAAGTTTCCCCATAAGTTCTAGTACATGAAAAAATTTGTGTCCAATGTATACAGTTATTATTAATAGGCAAGTAGCACTAATTTATAGTAATACTGATAGACAATGAAGCCTCTGCAATAACAATAATGTATAAGTTCAAAATAGATCATCCATTTATTAGAACCACCACAATTTTCTCTCTAAATTGCTGCGAAATGTAGTAGATTGTTCATATGTTAGTTTAATTATCTGATTATATAATACAGAGAAAAAAGTATCTTATAAATATATACCTTGAAATGAAGCAACATTGAACACTGATAAACTGAACTAATTTCTTTCAGCAGCTTAAACTATAAAAAATTTATGTTAAAAAGTAAACTAAGTCAAAGTACTGTCAACAATGCTCATTACATTGCTATTGAGACAAATGATGCCTCTAACTTGCATAATCTAAATTCAGATCAAAACTTGCTTTAACTGCATTCAAATACATGAAATTGGAGTATTATCCATACAACTGAACAGGAATGACTGCAGTGAAAGTATGTAGTATCCAGTGTGCTCAAGAAACAAAAATCTTAACATCCAAATCAACATTCGTCGGGGGCCTCTGAGTGGCCGAGTGGTCTAAAGCACTCTCCGTTACGGATCACTGCCATCTCACCTCTGTCTGCGTGGGTTCGAATCTCAGATTCGGCCGATGTGGGTATGTGAGAAAGTTTGTCAGTAGCTTCTCGATGGTCGGTGGTTCTTTCCGGGGATTTTCCGGGTTCTTCCTCCACCATTAATACTGGCCGCCATGTAGAACCTATTGTGTGCTGAAAAATTGCGTTAAACCCTACAACAACAACGTGAACAACATTCATCATTCTGATTAACTTACCCCAAAAATCTAATGTAATCTGGTAAAGCAGCATTTCCCTTTACCTTTGATGATGTAATCCTTCTGGAATTGCCCACTGCCTTTATTGGATCACTGAACAAATGAAAGAAAAAGAAACATTTTGCATTAGATGCCTGAACAACTTGTATACCACTGATGGAAACAAAAAGGAATCAAAACATACCCATCTTACATAATTTATTTCACCAACATAAAGCAGAGGTCACATTTAATTGCATAAAGAGGTACCAAGTCTATTTGTAACTATCAGAAAATCTAGGTGATTAATATTTACATCTGAGTTAACATTAAGTCAGTACTCAGAATTTAGTCCCTACCTTTCTTAACGTATACCCCCTCCTGCTGGCTCAACAGTGTAATCATATTGTTTGTTTATTGACTGGTGTGTGTGTGTGACTTGGATTTTTAACGTAGCTTTAACAATTTTTCAGTCATATCGCTACAATGTCTGCAGTGTGGCAGTTTAAAGTGATGTCTAGCACTGGGGCATCATGACACAGACATGTATCATGATGTCCCACCCAGTCACATTATCCTGACACCAGGCATACCAGTCCTAACATTAACCTACTAATGCTAAGCGCCAAGCGAGGCAGCTGTTAGTACCATTTTTGCAAGTCTTTGCTGGGGATCGAACACACGACCTCCCGCATCCGAGGCGGACACTCTAACCACTAGGCCACCGAAGCGGTTTGTTTATTGACTGGAAGGCATTTTAGTCACTCTTTGTAACAGTGTCACTTTAGTACAGTTGTCTAAGTTAGAAGCTGTGCACAGTCAGTGATAAAAGCACCTTTTTGAATCAAAGCTGTGTTGCTACATGAAGTTTTATCACAATACTTTGTGCTTTGATTTCATCTGGGACTTATTACAATATTATCTATTTCAAAGCTTTCTGGACATAGGACGAAAGAGTTCTTTGTCTCTGGCAGAATTAACACATGATATATTTTCTTGACTGGCAATTGTAAGATTATTTGTTAGACGTTAATATTTTGGGATACATCATACAAAGTTGTTTTTCAGTTTGGTCAGTGCCTGTGAACTCTCTCTCTCTCTCTCTCTCTCTCTCTCTCTGTACTTATTAACTACAATGTAAAATTGCTTTCACTCCGAACTTTAGGGAAAAGTTTGCTCTACTTGTGATACAGAGACTATCAATATACTAGAACAGCAGTAGTTAAAAGCAACAGCGGTTTATAAACATTCAAACTCATCAGCTTACCCATCATGTAAAGCTGAGTATTAAATGATACTAAATCATCACTAAGAATATCCCACCCAAGAAAGATTAAAATTAATACTGCACATAATAATACAATACGTGTGCAATAACTTATATTTACATCCGAACAATTCAAAGTGAAATATCTAAGACATAATGGAATTAATGTGTTTAATCAAGAAAAATTATTAATTGTTGCTCACAGAAGGTTAAACCATTTAGTGTACTGAAGTAATCACAAAAATATTGCACATTTTTAATGTTAATGTAAAAAATAATACATAATTCAAAATGCCGATCCATAGCTTAAGGAACAGAAAATGTACCATTTTTTATGACAAATTAAAATGTTCCCACTCTATTACAAAATAAATAATATTTCCCTTTCACACATTAATGTATAGCATATATGTTATGAGATGTGGCAGGCAACTTTAGATAACTTTTTATGTCTCATGCAGAATATGGGATAGTCAGTCACACCCATACTTCTAGCATGGATGCTTATACGAGTCATCTATGATATATCAAATGGAAAATATACCTTTGTAGCATCACATTTCTCAGCTTGTCCTTAGCCTCTGACTCATCTACACACCTTTATCAGAGGAATGGTCATGTGAAAAATCTTTTCGACTATCAGGTGACAAGGCCCATTTGTAAAAGTCCATATAATTACCAAAATCAGCCGAAATCTACACTAATCTGCAAACAAAGCTAACAAAAAAAGAGAGAAAAAAGTTACAATGAAGAATTATATTTCAAGCACAAATGAACTATAATGACATTATGGTCAGCTGTTAAAACATTTCATCGATCCAACAACTTTACCCATGAACAGTTACGCTGGCAATAATAATATTCTGATAATGATGTTAAGGGTTGTCCATAAAGCACGTATGCAAACAATAGGTGATTTTTACCCCCTTTCCCATTACTCATTGCAAAGCATACATTTTGTATCCCACCCTTGTGTATGTACATTGCTGAGTCACCACCCCCTTTCCAAGAATATCTGGGACAATTGAATTTTAAAAGATGAAGTTATTAGTAGTCATTAAAAATAAGCAGCGGTTTACATTAATACCATGTAAAACAAACTTTGAAAATGAAAGTAGGAAAGTATTAACATTAACTATAATAGTGATACAAAGGTTGAATTTTACAGAAATCGTAACCAATGCTTTTCTACAGCAAATGTAAATATTTATCTCTAATAATAGTTTTAAACAAGTGACAGCAGCTAATATTTAGTTGACCTTAACTTTAATAGTCAAATATCAGACAATGTCTAAAATTTTGATATCAACTGTGGAAAATTGGAATATTATCAGCCTTATCATCATTTGGAATGACTGGATCTCAAATTTTTATCATCAGCTCCGATATCATCCAAATCATGAACCATAACAGTTCTTTTCTCAGGTGACAATTTTTGTAAGGTGTGTGCGATCATGTGACATTTCATGATGGCTTAGGATGAGTAATTAATTTAAGACACACTTCTGAATTTCACTTTTATAAAAGTAAAGGACAATAGGTGTCAAAACGGCAATCCATGTGTCTATCCAAATACAATATTGTCCCAGTCTGGCAAGGTATGGCTTCACAAATTCGCATGAGGCACCAGGGTCTGGAATGCATAATCTGTCGGAATCATGTGCTAAAATAACTGGTCATGCCAGAAAATGAAGAGGAAAAAATGACTTCTGCAAAGTCCACCATGTGCAATAAAACTACAACATATCACACTTCATAATTCTAAGCAAATATTGACTCTGCCTGACATGGCATACCAGCCATTTTGCATCTAACTCATCTGCTAGTTATGTTTCTGACTTGACTAGTCTTCATAAACATCACAGTTATCAAGGAATATTGACCCCTATCGCTGCAGAACATACTTAGCAGTTACCCTGCCACATACACAGGCTAATGCTTTTTGAATTTTTTTCAACACCTCCCCACCTCCACTCAGTGAATACATACTTTATGCTCGACCTATTAGTGTCACAGAAAAAATAAAGTGACAGAATGAACTAATCATGTCACTATCAAAAAATTTACCAGTACATGCATTATATAATATACAGGTGACTGCCCCGGTGGCCTAGTGGTTAGAGCGTCCGCCTCGGATGTGGAAGGTCATGGATTCAAACTACAACTGAGTCATACCAAAGACTTCAAAAATGGTAATAACAGCTGCCTTGCTTAGTGCTCAGTATCAAGAGGCTATTGTTAGGACTGGTCGGCCTGGTGTCAGGATAATGTGACTGGGTCGAAGATGATGCTGCATGTCTGGGGAATGATAAACCAGTGCTAGACATCACTATAAGCTGCCACTGCAGACATTATAGTGATATGACTTAAATTGTTTTAAAGCTATGTTAAAAATCTAAATCACATACTATAATATACAGGCAAATGTACATTTATATGGACAAGTTATTCGTAAAACTCGAACAGTACTGATTGTTATTGTCACCAGATATGGATATGCACTGACAAAGTTATCATTCAACTTAATGCATCTGTTGAACAGACTTCTGATGTTAATGATCAGCTGACTGTAAAATATCAATATGATTACCATCAAGGTTGTAAAATGTTTGTTTTAGGAGATTTTTGGATGGATTTTGGTACGTATAGGATATGGGAAGATGTGGACCAGTATATAGACCCAGCAAAGTCTTTACAACTACTAAGGTAACATACATTTGAGTGATGAAGCTGTATAATGTATATTTATCATTTAAGCAGACCAAAAATGGTCTTAAAACTTGTGTAGTTATGTCACAAAATTTATGAGACTCAATCAATTCAGATTTCAGATTTTGATTTAAACTGATTCAAAATTCGAATTATTTCTTTTTTGTTTTGATATTCTGTTATCTACTATACATCAGTGCTTTGATATTTCAGGTCATAAAGTCTGCAATCAGCAATTAAGTTATTAAAAACAATGACCCTCAAGATATAATTTAAGTCTGTTGTTGCTTGTATTAAAATGAATTTATTTTCCACTATAAATCAGATGGCTGTGGGAAACAAACAATAAACATACGTTATGTACAGTCCTAGTTGTGAAAGGGGAGTTACTCTGATATTGCAGTAAGACCAGCAAGAAGACAATAATCTGATAATGGCATATACTTGTATTAATGTTGGAAATTTAATGTATCATTGTGTTGCACAAAGTGTAATCAACTTGAAAAATGGATGCTACTTCTATGGCACTCATTATGCCACCTGTGCCCTACAGCAACGGAAACTTATAAGAAAGAATTAAAGAAATGCATTTGTAAATAACCACCCATGATGACTGGAGTTGCTCTGTGATTGTTGCTGAGAATGAACAATCCAGCAAGCCCGTGTACATCTCTCGCCACGTCAAATACGCGGTGAGTACGTTTTGCACCACCCCGGAATTTAATCTTGGGGGTGGGGTGTACACGAATGCATTTCGCTCCCAAAATAAACAGTAGCGTCGATGTATAAGATCTAAGTCACATGGGTACCCACAAAAAAAAACCATTCAGAAATAATGTGGCCAAAAGAAACTGTCATAGGAATACAAGAAAGGTATCAAAGACAAAAGTCTCAAAGCAAAGACAAATATCTCCTATGAAAGACACACAGGCCAGTGAAGGATAACCCATGAATGATAACCGCTCATCATGCTACTGTTTTTTTTGTTCTAAAAAATTTTCTTTTAAATATATAATATTTATATATAATGAATTACGAAAATATCAATGATGTTATTGAAAAATTAGAATACGACGGTATAAATATATCTGATGAATTAAATCCTGAAAAAACTATTTCTGATTTTGAAACGTTGCAAGAACTTAGAAGCTAAAGACGAGGGAAGATATATTTTACCATCTCAATATAGATTTATAAAGAAAATTCAGACGTCTATGTGTCAACCATTAGTTACGGTAGAAGAAACGCGGATAAAAGAATTTGTCAGTCTCTCTCGTGCAATCGAAAAAATTAGGTCAGAATTATCTAGTGAATATGAAGCAAAGAAGATAAGTAATACTCGTGTGAGGCAACTAAGAGCAGCAGGGAAGGTCTACAGACTTTATGCTTCTTCACCATTCGAAGGCCCCTACAAAAAATAATACATAGAGACCTTTATTTTCACTTTTAAGGGCTGCTACGAGGGTCATTAATAGACTGGCATGCATATGGAAAACATCAGCGCATAGGCATATTGTTTTTGAAACAGATTTTAAAATATTTTGTCAAGGCCAATTCGATATCTACATCGTGGATCGTGTAAATTTATCGTGATAAAACCATGTGGAGTTGACTGAGCGCGACTAAACAAATTTTTTTTAAATGTATTTATATCCATGTCGCCGTTGCACCAAGTTTGGTGAATATTTCGTAGCGTATGCGTATCTACACCGTTAAATACCGCCAAAATATTGCAATTATCTCTGATAACTTTTGGAATTTGAGTATAGCGCTGAGTAACGTAAATAACATCTGTATTTTTATGCCGGCCGCGAGAAAATATCCTAGCTGGATTCGTTTGTTTGTCCAACATTACGTCATCGTATACGACTAAATTATTAATTTCTCCGTCAAGGTCTTCTACGGATGGCGCTTCATCTATATCTGTGATAAATTCTATAATATTTTCGCTAATTTCTGACGTATTGTCGCTAAAGTCCTTCAAAACTTGATAACAACGTTGATCGTCAACCGATGGTGCAACCAAATACAACTTGTCCCATTTTAGCCATCTCATTATCAAATTTAACAACAATTGTGTTTTGCCGGATCCGGATGGGCCAATTATTATCATTCTGATCGAATTTGGTAATGCCGCGTGATGTTTCACTTGCTCGCGTTTCTTTGTAGCTGAAAAATCAATTACATCCATGATATAATATATTATGGATTTATATTGTGTAAAATGTCGCACGCGTACTGGCACGGAGAACCTAGCTGAGGTCAAGACGCGTAATAATAAAAATGCGATTACGGGATCATGCGTTAAATGTGGCACACGCAAGTTCAGATTTGTTAAAAAAAAGATACGGAGGTGACATCGCCGCAACCCTTGGTAAGTTACCCGGATTACCTTGGGCAAAATATCCCGGAGAAAAACACGTCCCCGGATATAATTACTGCGGACCCGGAACGCGATTAGATATTAGACTTGAAGAAAATGATCAACCAAAACCCGATGAAGATCCAATAAACGCTATCGATGATGCATGTTACGTTCATGATCTCGCCTATCGTAGCGGAGATTTAGAACAAAGGCATCTCGCTGACGTAAAATTAATTCACGCTATAAACGCCGTTCCTGATAAATCTTTCAGAGAAAAATTAGCAACATGGATAATCAAAGGTGCAATGAAGGGCAAATTAATGTTCGGTGCAGGTTATAAATAATGGAGGAAATATACTATTCTCCGCGAGGATTCTGGCGAGGAAAATCTGCAATTACCAAACTCGCAAAGGCCACCAAAGTAAAAGTACCCGTAGCAGCTTCTTGGTTATCAAAGCAAGCCGTCTGGCAAATTTATCTTCCGCCGCCTAAGAAAATACCTTAGGTGGCGCTATACAGTTTCGCATTTTGCATAGGGTTAGGAATTTAAAGAAAAAGAATGTCCCCGGCTTTCCTCACTGGTTATACTGGCTATTTAAAAAAGACCTTGTATATCTTAGGTATAATGCAAAGAACCTTTAATTCCCTTTATTTTGGTGTATGATTGATGGGTGTACTATGGGTTATAGAGTATACAGCTTGGCCTTACTTCAAATGTGCACCTTTCAAAAAAGTGCTAGCTCTACTTGGTCATTTTCACTTCCTGAACTTCAGAGGTCAATTGTATAAAAAAGAGCCGATAACTTTTTCTTACATTTTATATATTTGGTAATTCATTCATTGCACTTTCAGAAGCTGGAATTGACTAGTCTGGCAAAATTCATTTTCCCTATTTTAATAGCTGCTATGTATAGTGTACTTTAGACTAATTCAGACTGATTTTTTAACACAAGGGAGTAGTCATTTTAGTTAGCAGTGTGCTTAAATCATGTAAAATTTCCAAAAGTACAATATCCAAAAGAAATATCATCCACATCACATTAATGTAGCATAGAGGTATGCAAACATTCTCTCCACTGTGCATGTTTTAAATGCGAACTACTTCACCTTACATACGTCACTCTCTCAAAAGTACATATTATCTGGTGAGCGCCACCTTACGCGCATTTCGAAGTTAGTGTTCCTAATGAAGTTCATCAGGCTGATATTATGTTTCTTCCGCATGATATCGTTGACGGAGTTACATATAAGTACGTACTAACTATCGTTGATATCGCTAGCAGATATAAGGAAACGGAACCATTAGCAACCAAATCAGCCAACGAAGTCGGTAACGCATTCAACAATATTTATTCGCGATCGCCATTAACATGGCCAAATCTTCTTCAGGTTGATCCAGGTAGGGAATTTCTTGATGCGGTATCGTCACTTATGAAAAAAAATAATGTCAATATCCGACGCGGTCATGCTAAAATTCACCGAGATCAGGCGATCGTTGAGCTATTTAACAAAACACTCGCTGAGCGATTATTCGGATATCAGTACGCGAGGGAATTTATCAGTGACGAGCGATCTCAGGAGTGGGTATCGAGATTACCTCGGGTAATTAACGCGATAAATAATGAAATAACTCGAACAATAAAAATGAAACCGGCCGTCGCTATTGCAAAAGCAACTATGCCAACGCGGCGAGATTTCTCAATACAGCCTGTATTAGGTAGTATCATAGTTAGATATTTATATAAACAAGGCGAAGCTGAAGGGGGCCGAAAAAGAGCAACAGATCCAATCTGGAGCGTAACTTCACATAAAATATCCGCTGTGACAAGGTCATCTGGAAGGCCCGCTATGTACACGTTAGATCCATTTGCTCCTCAACGCGGATTCACCAAAGAAGAATTAAAAATAATTTCCGCCGATACTCAATTTCCACCAAAATCACTTAAGTAAAATTCGTCCCAACTGAGACAATTTTCTAACTCTAGATACAGCTAAATAAACTAAATTTGACCACATAATTCTATCATCGACAATCCAAACTTGACTTTCTATAGTTAATCCTTGAGATGAATGTATCGTTGTTGCATAACCCAATTTCCACGGAGATTTTTCCACGTTCAGCATATCATTAACGAAATCAATATTAACATTAACGATATCAGTCAACACCAAATTCTTTTTTTCTCCACAAACAATTACGTCAATATTTTGTTTTCGAGTATCTGCTGGCCTATAACATAACGGTACTGGCAATGTTGGAAATTTCTCACGATGCAACTTAAATAATTTTACCTGAAGATCGTCACGAATTATTTTTCTGCTAGCGACGATTAAATGATCGGGACGCCATAAATTAAGAAAATCACTCATTGGTGTCTCGTTAATTATTTTCTCATGACCATACATTGAATTTCATCAGGTTATAATCGAATTAATTTCTTAAATTCTGTCAATAATTTATCCTTGGATCTATAATCGGCGTCAATTTCTTCATAATAATCAACAAAATTCTTAAGCCAGTTATGCGGTGATTCACCTTCGATCGGATTTGGTTGACCATGGTCTCCACACATTATCACGGCGGTATTTTTCTGCGATAACCACGTTAGAAATAATTTCAACGTGGACAAATTTATTGTGCAAACTTCGTCGATAACTATGATTTTATTTATATATTTATCGCCCATCCACACAGGATCCCATGTACCACCGCTGCATTTGAAATAACTGTGATAAGTACAAGATTTAACTCCGCGTTGTTTCGTTTCTCGTGCTAATGTATGCGTTGGCGTCAACACAATTGTATCTGAATTCGAAAACAATTTTATCACTCTTGAAGTTTTACCACTGCCGCCGGGTCCGTTCAAATACACAAATTTATGCCTTGAAATTGGATCGCTCACGGAAACTTCCGTAGATATTTCTTCGATATCTCCGTGGTGAAATTCATCACGATCCTCGACATCTGCGTCTTCACAATAATCAAGAATATCTTCATCTTTCTTTCTCCAGTTGCCCCATGGACCATCTTCGGTAAGATATTTTTCCACCAAAGACAGATATTTACCATCGATGTAGAACGAATCTGTCGCTACTCGTACTGCAATATCAGAGAATTTATTTATCATCGAAAGTAAATTAATACTTACATAAGCGAGCATTTATGATCTTAAATGTGTATATTGAGGAGATTCTCCATCAAGATAATTAACTACGGTACCTAACTTTGTTCCATCGACGAAAATATTTTCTCTGCCACAAAATACACCTCTCGATGTTGTATCATTGAGAATAAAATCTAATTCCGCATCGTTCATGAATAACCTAGCATGACGTTGTTTATGATCAACGGAGCCACCTTGAGTAAATTTACCTATTATTTTTCTTCCTATATCTTTGGCGTTATCACAATCCGTTGGCAACCACACATTAGTTTGTTTTTTATACGAAATAATTGCCTCGCTGACTGTTAATCGCGTCAACATCGCCGAGTGCAGCATATATTGCAACAGCGCTATGTGGACCCAACGTCGTTGTGAGAAATGTCTGCCGAACCAAATATAGCAGATTTTATGTAAATTATCTGCAAATTTAAACGATGTAACGCGTGCGAATCCCGTCAAAGGAAAATTCGGTAATGGTCCATTTATCGCAACTCGCGTCATTTCACTGCAGGGGTGCCCGTATTTAGTGAAATATTCAGCAGCGTCGCCATATCCTAGAAAACTTCCTGGATAACACGCGGACATATCAATGGATATCATATTTGTAAAATCGTATTTAGTATTCCATAATTCTCCGTGACCATATTCAACGCAACTCATTTGGGTATCTTTGAGAAATTCGCATCGTACTTGCTTCCATGAATTTTTTTCTCTAGCGGCGTGAGCAGCAACCGACGGAATAGTGAAACAATTTGTTAATAATTGTTCTGGATTTGCTGAATATTTATACGCTAATTCGCTCATTGAGTCATGTAGAGATTTATTTCTGTAAATATCACCGCGCGGTAATACAAATTGATCGTATTTATCTTCGCTCGAGAATAACCAAACCGAAATTGGATCTGATTTACTTAATTCACTAATAAATTTAAATATGTCTTCCGTAAAGAATTTAACCGTGCGTTCTCGCGGAAATATCGTTACCGCGCTTGACCATGCATGAGAATTATGATCAACAATCATTATCGACGGTCCACGAGATTTATACGGAGAATCATATAAAATTTCACCCGATAGTGTTTTGACCGCGATGGGAAATTTTAACTTTCGTGATAACGCAGCTACGTCATTTATTGACGCACCATCAACAACCGTTCCTGCCCATGTATTTATCTTTGCTAATCTTAATTCAGTCAATCCCGATCCGCGTTTTGAATTTTTCATATGTTCTATCACGCGCTCGGCAACGCAATTTATTACTGAAGATTTCTTAATCGGGGGTAATTTTTTTACATCTGGATTATTATTTAGCAGATAAATTCCATAAACAACAGCGCTGACCGGATAAGCCTTAACATAATACGGTTTATCAATACCTAATAATAAGCCAGGCCGGCTATTTGCATCAAGAATAACATTGTTTTTTTGCCTCCGATTACAGGATCTCGCTTATCACGAATAATCCATACGCCATTTGGCGTTTGCACGATAAACTTTATTCCAAAGATAAACTTCTCCGAGGGGTGATTTTTTCTAATATAATCGATTATTTTCTTGGCTCGTTCATCGGTCATCGTATTATCGATCGAATTTGTTTTCCAAGTTGACCATGCATGAACCGCTCCGTCCTTGAAAAATTCGTCTTTGGCTTGATTAGCCTCGTAAATCTCATATTCAGCCTCATCAAGATCAAATAATTTCATTATATTTTAAACAAATATCTAAATAATAATGAATCAATGTAAATGGCTTCCGGTTGGCTCAACAAATTACTGCGATAAATCATGCAAAAAAGAATATTGTGGTGCTCACATGCAGGCGATTCGGTATGGCAGTTTAGGACCACAGCGTTGTATGAAATGTCAAGTTGGCACGCGAGGAAAAACTCGATTATGCCTGCGATGCGGTGGAAAGCGCTATCGAGAACTAAAGAGACATTATGATAAAAAGTCCGTCAATGACGTGATAACTTGCGAAGAGGATTATCGTAATAGATTTCAAACAAATTATGATTTAAACAATGAGAATATTGTATATGAATCAAATATTCAGGACTCATCCAATCATTAGTGGCTACGAAGCATCTCGAGATGGTATTGTCAGAAATTGCAAGACAAAAAAATCCGTCGGCGTCATCAGCAAATTTGGTTATTTTAAATTTACCGCCAACGAAGAGAAAAAAAATTATTTTAATCATCGATTCATTTATGAATGTTTTCACGGACTTATCAAAGATAAGCTTGTTGTTGATCATATTGACGGAGATATTTTGAATAATAAATTATCAAATCTTAGGGCGGTCACTCAAAGCGAAAATTGCAAATTCGGTTCAGGTGGTGGATACAGAATATCTAAGGCTGTTAAATCAACAAATTTAGAAACTAAGGAGGAGATGGTATTTCAATCAATGCACGCTGCTGGTAAATATTTTGGAATTAATTCAGCATCGGTTCGATGTGTTGCGGAAAAAAATAACTAATTCGGCGCATTCATATAAACTTGGCGTGTGGATCGAATTTTCTTACATTCCAGTAATACTTGACGATTAAATTTTATTCACAAAATAAATTTACTTACAAAAAAATGATTTTTTTTATTCTACTTAAAGATACAATATTTATAATATGAACGAAGAAAATATTAATAATATAATCGACGCTATCGAAGATTTGAAAAATAAAAACATAAATTTACATATAGATCTAGACATAGATAAAATTGTCTCTGAATATGAAATATTAGTTCAAAATAAACTCGATCACAGATAAGTCCTGCCGTCCGAATATAAATTTATGAAGAAAATTCAATCAGCGATGTATCAGTCGTTGGCATCCGTCAATGAGGCACAAATTAAGGATTTTGTTCCGCTATCTACGGCCTCGAAAGAATCAGATCAGAGTTGTCTGAAGAATACGAATCAAGGAAAGTTATTAACACCCGCGCTAGGCAACTAAAAAAATTAGTAAATGAAAATTAATTTATTTTACTGAAATTATTTATTTTTATTTTTTTGACAAATTTATTGATTTTGACTACCAACTAACCCCTCAAAAACAAGGAAAAAACAACAATTTTTTTTAAAAAATACAACAAAATTGCACAAATTTCTTGTTTTTGAGGGGTTAGTTGGTAGTCAAAATCAATAAATTTTTCATTTTACTAAATTAATTTATTTTATTTTGCAAATTATTTATTTACTGAAATTTTATTTATTTACTGAAATTTTTTTTTTTCTGAAATTGCACAATTTTCTTGATTTTTACTACCAACTGACCCGTCAAATTGTTGAAATTGCACAATTTTCTTGATTTTGACTACCAACTAACCCCTCAAATTGTTGAAATTGAACAATTTTCTTGATTTTGACTACCAACTAACCCGTCAATATACTGAAATTTCTTAAATTTACTTTATTTTACAAATTATTTATTTACTGAAAATATTTTATTTACTTTTATTTATTTAGTGAAATTTTATTTTTTTTACTGAAATTCAACAAATTTATTGATTTTAACTACCAACTGACCCGTCAAATTACTGAAATTGCACAAATTTATTGATTTTGACTACCAACTGACCCGTCAAATTACTGAAATTGTACAAATTTATTTTATTTCACAGATTATTTATTTACTGAAAATATTTTATTTATTTTTATTTATTTACTGAAATTTTATTATTTTTACTGAAATTGCATAAATTTATTGATTTTGAGTACCAACTGACCCGTCAAATTAAGAAAAATTACACAATTTTACTTTATTTTGACTACCAACTGACCCGTCAAATTATTAAAATTGTACAAATTTCTTGATTAATAATCTTCGATTCTAACTACCAACTAACCCTGAGAATTAAAAAAATAAATAAATTTGATTTTTTTGCCGTATTTTATCTATTTTTTGTGTCATTTTTTTCAAGGGACAAAGATGAAGATTTCACTAGTAGATTAATACTTAACGTTTCTCCGCGGATGTCAAGTAAACGTCCCTGTTGATCTGTTAGCTTGAAATTAATTCTCGATAATAATCGATTATGACATCGCAAGCAAAACAAATTGACCGGTTCTTTTATAATCAAGTATCCCGGAGAGACGTCCGGTGAAAACGAATATAAAACGAATCCTTGCTGCGCTCGTTCTGATACATCTGCGTCTACGTTATAACTACCGTCGATGATATCTGCGTGAAGATTAACCGCGACAACATTATTTATATTTACGATGCCCGGCGAAATATGCCTTCCCTGTCCATCTGGGTCATTGTCGTGTTTAAGTATCGACGCTGGTGGTAATTTGTTTCTCCATGCGTCGTGTAATTGCGGCAATAATTCATCAACTGCGTCGGTGACGGATTTTCTCATCTCAGGTACTTTATAGCCGGGGAATTTATAATTTGGCAGCGTTTCTTCGGTTATTTTGTATTTGTTCATGAATGCCATACTAAAATCGATCGCTCGTATTTTTTTTCGTTTTTCCTCCTCAAAATTTCGTCTTTGTGTTTCCTCGTCTAATTTTTGTCTCTCTATCGCGGGGTATAATACTTCTTCATCATACTTTCCTACTTTTCCTCCTTCTAACCATTTTTTATATCTTTCTTCTCTCTATTCTTTCTCTCTCTCTCTTTTTCTGCATCTACTTGTGTTTGTATAATTCTAACTACAACCTGAATTAGTCGCTGATTAATATATTCCATGTCAGATGCAAGCTGATTTAATATTTCTACGCGCGAAATAATTTTATCACATGATCCTAATATGTTAAAAATACACTCCCGAAAATATTGTCGTAGTAATTGTAGTTGCTTTTTATATTCTTGATTAATATCTTCAAATATTTTGGTGACATCCGGTATAGGTAATGAAAACAAGTCTCCGACCCATCTAAGAAAACCACCACCATTTAATTGTGATATATCCCATTCTCCACTACCATAAAAGTCAAATGAATATTCATCATCATCCATCGATATAATAGCCTCGAATGTGTGAGTTCTGAGGTTATTTAATTCTTCTCTGTATGTTGGAATAATTCCATGATAATTTCCTTTATCAGTGACGTAATCAGATTTTTTACGTTCTAGCGGAACTGGCGGTAATGGCGGCATATTTTCAGGCTAACCTAACACGGATCTAATCGAAGATTTATATACATCGACGATGTACGGTGATTTTAACTCAATCGTCGAAGTTAGCGTTGGCTCGTGTAAAGATATTTTTATGCCAGGTTCCTTATCGCCGGTTATATTCGCTATCTTGTAGATAAATTCTGTATTTATTTGTTCGATCTCGTAACTACCAGTTGGTAATCCAACGGTGATCCAGTCGGGAGTACCGTCAGGTTTAATTTTATTGGCGAAAACGAGCATATTATTTGATAATAATTCACCGAATGATTCTGATCTGATATTAGGCCAACTATAATAAACACGCAACTGTAATAGTGCAATTTCATTAACGGGAATTGGTATTGGAAAATTGATGTTAAATTCAGGTTTAGTCGAGTTTGCTGATATCATTGTTGTTGTTGGTGGTGTTGTATTTGTCACAATCTGAGATAACTCCGACATTATTAATATCGACAATCTTTAACATTAACGAAAATTCATAATCAGATATAATTCCGTCATTGAGACTTTCAGAGAGCAACGATGATAATTTCGAGTACGCGTTCGTTGCTATATTTAATTTATTCACGTACGAGGTTAACTTTGTGTTCGCGCACGAAGATATTTTTTTCGCGATGATACTAGCGACGCCGGCTATCGTCGTTGATACAGAAACAGCGATAGTTACAACGACCGGTGCCATCATTGTTACCGCGGACAATATTATTCCAACGCTAGCGATGACCGCTCTTGTCGTATACACAGCTACGTCTATGGCAACTAATCTGCGTTGATATTTTTTTACCTTTGCCGCGTATGCATCCACGGATAATTTCAGCGAATCTTGCCACGAACGAGCCTGATTGTATCTGTAGTCGCTCATTATTAATTTTGTGTCCATCTAAATGATGAAGGTATTTAGGCGATAAATTCTGCGCACCACCAGTAATCGGTTGACGCTGTTACGACCCTCTCTGGTGGTTCTAATTCGAGTACTTCTTCGGAGTCTTTCTCTAGCGGAATATTTAAAAATCTGAGATATCTATCGCTGGCATGTCGCCATTTGTACTTTTTAGATGTTATTCTGAATCTCACTTTGGATAGCACGTATATTTGATACAGGCCTGTAATTGGCGCTGTGTATGTAAACGTGTTATTTTCTGGCGTCCATGTTGCTGATCCCGACATTGTTCTGAATGTTAAATTCATAAATTGATTCGGCGTTGCTACTGGCGGAAATTTAATAAAACTCGTCTTAGTTATAATTCCAGGGATTAGCGCGCTGACTCCACCGAATAAATCAACGGTGGTTTTAATTTCAGTTATTTTCGTGTTAATTTTCGGCGATTTTTACGTTAAAATCACGAATTTCTCCGTCGTACAACGACAGATCAACCTTGTTACGCACCAAATAATTAATATTTGCTATCAATTTATTCAGCGTCGCAACGTCCTCGCTGACTTTCTTGATTGCATTAAATTCGTTTACGTGCGCGTCATACTCGGCTCGCTTGATTATATCAGTTATTTTAACATTGCTAGTTCTTAATTTACCATGTTGATCTTGAAAAATAACAACATCGTCGGGATCTATTCCTGCTATTGATAGGAGATTATTAAGATCGTCTTTGGTTGCGTATTTGGATAAATCAATATCAGTTACGCCCTTTTTAAATACAGATCTTCCATAAATGTCAACCATATTTATTAGACGTATATTCAAGTAATGTTTTGCGATATGGATCGATTGTATGTGAAATTGCTTCAAGGACGTTAATTGATTCTGGCCCACATATTGGTGGATCCGTCAGCGTCTGCGTAGGTAGCGTCGAGTAATAAACTGGAACATTTAACTTTGATGTGTATTTAAGAAATTCCTTCGGCGGTGCTAGTCCGTATGAGTCAAAATAAATAGCTTCACGCGGATTTATCGCGTAAGCGACCCAATGTGTTCCGGGACCAATACTTGAATCGAGATTTATTATTCCGGTCTCGTTGATATTTGGTTTATCAGGAAGTTGATCTCGCATAAACACGCCTCTGAAGAATTTTATTTTTTTACGCGCTGCTTCGTTAGATAAATCTAAATTTGACATCTTAGTTATGCTATTTTTAAGCCGCGTCCGTATTTCGGTCGTCCCAGGTAAACGCCGCTTCCGTATCTCGGACGTATCTGACTTGATATTGCCCGTGCGATTGCGGGCATGTGAGTTAGCATTTCTAAAGTTTTTGGATTCAGATTGCCGCCTTTTTTTTACCATATCGCCCTCCGGTTATTTTTTCTAGTAATTTACTAGCTCCGAATCCGGCCGCCTGTTAGTGCGCCTTTTAATAATAACGGAACAGCGGCGGCCAATAAAGGAAAAATTGCACCAACTTTGATCATATCTTTGATGGCGCCAGGGCTAAGATTAACGTGAACGCCTGAATTTGCCGATTTAGCCGCGATGAAACGTCCGTGTTGCGTCTTAGTTAATGACAATTTATTTGGCCCACCCTGAATTTGAGCGTTTTTTAACGTTAATTTTACCCCGCATTTTTTCGTCATCGACGATTGGAGTTTTTTTTACCTGACCCGGAGTCAGAGTCACACTAACATGATCGTATGGCATTCTATATTAATTCGTTTGATCTAAATTTAGATCACATTTTCTCCACTGGTGCGTCAATGACTCTCATTCGGCCGCTAACTCCTTCTAAAATCATAGTTCTGTCGCTAAGTATCACCGCAATTACTTTATGATTGATTACACCTGTGTCAATTCTAGCTTTGAAATATACATCGACAACGGACTGCTTTATCAAATCAAGATGTTCCAATGAAAAATAATAGATAGGGTAAAATTTATTAAAATCTAACTGCGATATTTGCAATCCCGTATCAATATTTTGATCTCGCCCCATATAACTCAGCAAGCGATGATATGCACGAGCCGTTGAATAATTTACAAAATCAACCGATATCTCCTCGGATGGTTCCTGCTGTCCGTTTATTCTCAATGATATGTTTGTCGCATGAATATGATCAAATATCATATGACTACGCTGCTGATGATATCTGTCAGCTCTTTGAAAAGCAATGAATATATGTCTTGGTGCAGAGACGCCTTGCTGGGGTGCAATACGCCAGGTAAAATCACCAACGAGACTAGTATTTATATTGTCAGTGGTTGTTGTTAGCCATGACATAATTGATTTACCACCCTGCTCCATGAATGATAGTAATTTCTGATCTTCGAACATAAATGGAGTTATCGCTGGTATCCACAACGTACATTTATTTAACACTACTTTACCAGCGTTAACGGCGTCAGCGGCTTCATTGATGGTACCATCGGGATTGGTAGCGCCCTCTCGCCAGATAGCGTCATTGCTGTTATCTTTCCTAGTGAAGACGATTGTATGTTTCGCTCCGAAAATTACTTTTCTACAATGTCTGCAAAATCCAAATATATGCGATAACGGAATTGCTCAAGAAAATCTCCTGCTACCACCCACCAACATAGCTTTTCGCGCGGCGAATCCTGGATTATAATTGCCGTTGATGGTTGTAACCACCGCCTCAACATCGGCTTTAGCGTCACCAGCATTATTTCTCGGTCGTCTGTGAACAAGATGAACGCTTTCAGGTGCGTTAGAATTATCCTTGGCAAGCATCATACTAGGGCCAGCCGATCTAGTAAAATCGTCTGAATATCTAGCTAGGCCAATAATTGTCGTGGCTAAATCAACATCGTTATTAATTGTCTCAATTTCTTTTCCATCTATCATATATTTGACGCTGCTGAATAACGCCATAATGCCGTTATTGACAAATCCGACCTTAAAATCAGGGGGGTAGCCGGTATTGTCCGTCTTCATTATAACAACAGTAAATTCAATAAACGCCTCAGATGGAAGAAAATATCTTGTTGTATCATGAACTTGAATTTCAACGCGACCAGATGCATTTGGTACTCCTGTATCATACGAATAAAATTGATAATCACGCACTGACATGTCCCTACTTACAGGTTCGTCCATATCGAATGCCTCGTTAGATGCCAAACATTTATTATAAATATTATCTTCTAAAACGAAGACCGCTGCCTAATATAAAACTCGAATTTGCTATTTCTTGACGCGCTATTTCCTTACCGACTTCCTGATTTACTAATTCCGTTAATTTCTTATTTGCCGCGCCGTTTATTATTTTACTAATATCGCCAGGCACAACTTCGGTGCTAGGTAATTTAACCGGCGCAGGTGGCGGTTTTTTCTTTCCTCGACCTACTAAATCTAATATTCTACTCTTGACAGCCTCGTAACCTTTACTAACTAAATCACCGACCTTAGAGAGAGCTGTTTCACCAATTTTTCCTATGGCTTTCATCGCAAGTTGTTTAGCGACGGGTCCAATTTTAGGGGCGATTCTCGTGACGAGACTTGTAACGATATCGCCTAATCCGTTGCCGTGAACGTACTTGTATACGGGCAATCGAGAATTCACTACGCGAACTTGCGCCGGTCTGCGTTGATGCTTGTGAACGATCATTATTTATTTACTATAATCTAATCGCTATGATCGTCGATGAATTCGTCGATGAGATTTCTATATACGTGTACATCTATGACGCCGCCACGAAATAATCGTTGACAAATATCTGAAGCTTCGTTGATTATTTCACGCGAGTTATTTCCGGCTCGTTTCCCTCCGATAAGTACTTCTAGTCGAGATACGTCGTTGACAACGCTATCAGGACAGATTGTATTATAACCTCGGCCGGTTTTAGGTTGGGAAAGGATTTTCCTTCTCATTTCGAGTATATTTTTTCTAAATTTTTTATATCCTATATTTTCAAGATCAACATTTTGATCCTTAGAAGCAAAATATAACGCAGGAATCCAGTCATCATCGCCAATACTTTGTCCTTTCTTCAAAAATTCATTTCTATGTTCATATCCGAGTATAGCAACATTTTCTAATTCTTTCGGATCTTTAATTCTTTCGAGAGCATTAGTATTAAAAAATTTAGCAGCCTGAACATTATGTATCGTCGAGTTATCCACTGGTAAATCAAATAAATCTTCTTCTTCTTCTTCTTCTTCTTCTTCTTCTTCTTCTTCTTCTCGCTGTTGCCGAGCTTCTTCTTCCTGCTGTTGCCGAGCTTCCCTCTCTCGTTGCTCCCGTTCTTCCCCTTCTCGTCGAGTTATTTTTTTTTCTAAAATCTACATAACCTGGATCCTTAGGAATGGCTCTTTGTTTCTTGGAAGCAAAATATACCGCTTGAGGCTAAGTTTTTTGGTCCACTTTGCCTAAAAATCCGGGTTTCATATATTCACTTCTTTTATCGTAACCAAATCTGGCGATGTTAATTAATTTATCTTCGTCCTTGAAAGTCTCGATAGCCTCTCTGGTAAAATAATCAGATGGGAAGGGTGGTGGTAACTGTGTAGACTGAGGCGGTGGTAACGATATTGTTTTTGATTGTGATGCATAATTATTTACCGCTTCAATGAAATTAATATAATCAGGATCATCACCTTTAACCGAGCTGATATTTCTGTATATACAATATATCCATCTTGCCCACTGTTCACGAGATACACCTTCGGCGTGTTCAGGTTTCATAACTTTTCTTCTTCGATTGACATCATAATTTTCCGCGGTAAATTTAACTTTTTCACCTAGCTTCATCGACTTTATATTTTCAACAACTTCGTCGGCGAATTTATCGGCTCGAGGAATTCCACCAGGAGCTCCTTCTTCTTGTTCTTCTTCCGCTTGCAGAGCTACTTCCCCAGTTGCTGGTTTAGGCACGGGTCGAGTTTGCTCCTCAATTTGTTTTAACACAGGAAGAATTCCCCGCTTTCTCACCTCAGGATCCTTAATATCTCCAAGCAAAACTTGTTCAGTCTTCTCAGTAACGGGCCTGAATAATTCCGTGGACAATTCGCCAAATCCGCGTTTTGCATCTTCGTATGCTCTTATTTTTCTCTTGAGAGATTCTCTCACAGGAAGATACGATTTTATTGCAGCTAATTTTTCTCGTGCTAATCTAGCAGAATGTGACTCTCCGACACTCATTATTATTTACATGTAAGTGATTTTAATTTATGACAATTTACACTGCTTTGTTTCAAAAACAATATGCCTATGCGCTGATGTTTTCCATATGCATGCAAGTCTATTAATGACCCTCTTAGCAGCCCTTAAAAGTGAAAATAAATGTCTCTATGGATTATTTTTTGTAGGGGCCATCGAATGGTGAAGAAGCAAAAAGTTTGTAGACCTTCCCTGCTGCTAACTTAGAAAAATTATGTCAGATCGTGAAACGATCGAAAACGAAAGTTACACTCGTTGATTTCAAGGATTTTATCAAGGTCATGGAAATGAAAGTGAAATTAGTATGTTAGTCCACAAAGACAAGGAAGGAGAATTATTATTTTTGGTGCTATTATCAGTAAAAATTATATTTTTTTTTTGAAATATGACGATTTGCACGATTTTGACTATATTTTTACTTTCAGAATTAACAAGTTTGATAGATTTTCAATAAACATTAAATTTCTTATAATATTTTACTGAAATCTGATTGAAAGCTTTGGTCTAGTCAGTCAGTAAAAGAAATATCCACCTTGACTATCAGGAGAACTATTTTTTTGGTACTGTTTTCTTGATAACACGCTTAGAATCCCTGAAAATCGTAGATGAAAAATTGAAAATTTTCACGATTTCACAAATAAATTAATATTTGCCGTCTCATTTCTCAAATCCAACAAGTGGCTGGATTGGTCAATTAGTTTGAAATTTATTCTTGATAACAGTGGATTATGACATCGTAGATAGACTGGATTGATCGGTTCTTGTACAATCAGAAACCCAGGTGGATCTTTCAGTGTGAATGAATAAAGAATAAATCCTTGCTGCGCTTGATTTGACATTGTTGTGTCCATGCTGTAACTTCCATCGATTACATCACACACAAGATTGACTGCGACCACTGGGGTTATATTTACGATTTCCGGGGATACGTGTCCTTGTGGACCAGTGTTGTGCCGGAGAACAGTTGCTGGTCGTAGAGTTTCTTTGTACTGTGGAAGTATATCGGGAAAGAGCTCATCGATTACATCATTGACTGATTTTTTTAACTCGGTTGCGTTATACCTGGGAAATTTATAATTCGATAGCGTAACTTCTGTTAATGAGTATGCAGTTAAAAATCGGTGTTTGTTGCCATCTAAATCATCAGGGAAATCAATTGTTGCCTGAATTACTCGCTGGTTAATATATTTCATGTCGGATACAAGCTGATTTAATATTTCAATGTGTTTAATGATTTAACTACGTGAAATTGTTATATCAAAAAGATGTTCTTGGAAACTTTGCCGTAGTCGCTCTAGTTGTTTTTTTGTTTTGTTCTTGTTTAATTTCATCGAAGTTTCCAATAATTTTTCTTAGGTCAATTGTCCTGGATTTAGTTCTTCGATGTATTCGTTCATAAATAAAACTCCAAACTGCATAGTTGATACCATCCCTACTCCAAAAACTAAATTCAATACCCAACATTGCACTTGCTATGTCAAGTAAATGTTGTTTGTAACGTGGGGTAACATCGTGGTATGATTTATTGTCCGTGGTATAATCAGACATTTTGGGTTCAGGTGGTATTGGTAGTGTCGGTGGTGGGATTTCAGGCCATCCTAACACTGTTCTGATCGAACTCAGATATATATCCTGGCGTAGTCGGGAGAGAGTTTATCTCGATTGCAAAAGACAGCATTGGTTCATGAGCTGTTATTGCTTTTTTGGATTCTTTTCCTGTGATAGTTGTTATTCGACGTTGTAATTCCTCATTGATTTATTCGATTTGATAGCATCCGGTTGGTATTCCAAAAAAGTTCCAATCGGGTGTACCATTGGGTCGTTTGTTATTTGCAAACACAAACGAATTATTTGGTGGTAATCCACCAAATGATTTTGATCTGATATTTGGCCAACTGTGATATACTTGCAACTGTGCTAGCGCGATCTCGCTTACCGGAATCGCAGTTGGAAAATTAATACTGAATTCAGGTTTGGTTGAGCTCACTGTTATCAGCATGATTCTTGCCGAGGTTGTGTTTGTGGCTATCTGCTGAAGTAGCTCTGCCATTATTTATTATCTTCGTTTTCAAACAGTTGTACGATTTCCATAATTACACTTAAGTCATCGTTGTATTGAAAAATAATTGGACACGATAGTGTTTCATCGATGACGGATTTTCTTAGCTCGGCTACGTTGCATCCTGGAAGTTTATAATCAGGCAGTGACACTTCTGTTATCTCTAATTCATCTTGAAACTTTTGTTTGTCATTGTCAGCACAATCGATTATTGCTCAAATTGCTCGCGAGTTAATATATTCCATGTCGTATGCAAGTTGATTTAATATTTCAATTTTCCTGACGACGCTGTAGTGATCGGAGGAACTCTTTCATAGCCACGCTAGCTGTGTTTTATGTTCTTGATTAATTTCATCGAAGATGTCCATAATTTGACGTACATTAAAAGATACAAAATTAATTATTCTTCCTTGTTTTCGTTCGGAAACAAAACCCCACTCTATATAGCTCTTGCTGCAGTTGAAGTTAAAATAACTACCCAACGTTGCTTTTTTTTATATCGAATAAAGATTGTATTTCAGGTTGACATCATGGTATGACTTTGTGCTTGTGATCTCAGGTTTGATAAATCTTACTGCTTTCGGAGCGGTCATTATTTATTTTCTTTTTTTTTCAAATTGTGGACTTCATCGTATGTCTTTGTCATTAACGCGAATTCGGAATCTGATATGGTTGTGTCGTCGAGGCTTGATGATAACAATGACGATAATTTTGAATATGCGCCTGTGGCTGTTTTTAATTTTACAAATGCGTCGTTGAGTTTTGTGCTTGTGCACGTGGTTATCTTTTTCGCGATAATATTAAAAACACCAGCGATTGCAGCCGATGTTGAAACGCATATTGTTACTGCTATTGCAGTTGTTACTGGTGTCAGCGCTGATAATACTACCCTGGTGGACGCAACTACCGCGGATACTGAATAAACTATAGCATCCAGCACGATTATACACAAATTTTAGTTTTTTACTTTTGTTGTATACTCGTGAATGATGGTTTTTAACTCTGACTGCCATTCGCGCACTTGATCGTATCTATATTGTTGTGCATCTAATGTTGTTGACGCTGTCGTTGACTTCGTCAGGGACATTTATTATTTTACGCAGTAACCAATTGAGGTGTTTCAGCTACAAATTCCAGACACCACCAGTAAGATATTACGCTTAATTTTTTATCAGCTGCTTCCAGTATAAATGTTTCTTCGGTTCCGCTATTTAATATGATAGTCACAACCCCGGAAAACTTGTACGTGGAATGTCGCCAGGGATATGTTGTAAATATCTCAAAATTTTGCAGCACTGAACACAGTCTATACACACCAGTAACTGTTGCGGTATGTTTGATAGTATTGTTCTGTGCTGACCATGTTGCAAATCCAGATGATACTGTGTATACTGTGTTGTTAATATGCCCAGGAGTAACTCTGGGTGTGATTTTAATCAGACTAATTTTATTAACAATCTCAGTAATTCCACTTATGACATCTTCGAGTGTTTTCTTGATCGTGTTAATCTTAGTTTTGATATCGGAAAGTTTTGCGTCAACGGTCAATGGGGTACCAAAGAATTCTTATGCGGTTTCATTAATTTTTCTAAAGTTTCTACGGAGATTTGTAAACACTTTATGTGAAAATTATACTCGGCCCACAATGTGGATAATTTACAGTCAATGGTGCTGTATTTAACGTCATACTCGGCCCGCAATGTGGATAATTTACCGTCAACGGTACTGTACTTAGAGTCTACATATTTTTTCATCGCGGCATCTTCGTCGGATGTTGGATCTCTTAACACTGTTATCTTGTTTCCTTTCATGCTGTTCACCTGTCATTATGTCACTGGTATTTTTTAAGCGATCAACCTTTTCATCTCGTCTCTGAGACTTGCAACTGATATACCTGAGTCTTTGATTCTTCCGCTATCAGTATACACAGGGATGTTATCCATGACCGCACCGAGTATTCGTCGAACTATGTCATTCCATTTGATATTGCTGGTTTTTAGCTTGCCATGCCGGTCTTGAAAAATAACAACCTCATTTGGGTCTATCCAGGACAACGATAAAAGATTATCAATTTCATCTTTGGTCGCATAGTTTGATAAATCTACATCATCGTTTTTTTTTACTTTTACTCGTGCTGAGAGATCTTCTGTAAATATCATCCATTATTCTTTAGGGATTGTTTAAAATGTTAAATTTATCTGCGGTATACTCGTGCACGACTTTGTGAAGTGGTTTGGTTGATTTTGATAACGCGTCAAGTACATTAATTACTTCAAGGCCACATATCGGAGGATCAGTTATTGTTTGTGTTGGTAGCGTCGAGTACCAAACTGGAAAGGGAGTACTTAATACGTATTTTAGAAATTCAACTGGCGGTGCTAACCCGTATGAATCAAAATAAACAATTCGACGTGGATCAATCGCCTAAGCAACCCAATGAGTTCCTGGACCATCGCTGTTATCAAGATTAATAATTCCAGTTTCGCTGATATTCGGTTGGCTCGGTAACTGATGTCGCATAAAAACACCTCTAAATTTTTTTATATTTAATTGTTTAGCAGCATCAAGTAAATCAAACTTTGACATCGGTGCGAGACGCGCTGCGTCTGTCGTTAAAAACGTGTTGGGTACCATGATGGTGGAATTCCTGGAAGTCTTAGACCTGCTCCGTATTGTTCCACTGGTAATCTTAGACAACCCGGCTGAGGCATATTTGACTTTTTGGATGCCTTGTTGGGTTTTTTGTGTGTCCGTGATGATCTTTTTTTTTAAGCTTTCCTTGTGTAAAATTCCCTTCCCAGTTGCTTTCTTTAATGCCATTCCAGCAGCGGTTCCAACAGCACCTAACGCGGCTGTTTTTGCGACAGCTGGTGCAGCAGCAGCAATTAATGCTGGTATTGCTGCGAGAAGTGGAAATATACCACCGGTTTTAATCATGTCTTTGATGGCACTTGGAGCGAAATCATGTTGAACTCCGGTGTTTGCTTGCTGAGCTTTATTGAAATGTTTTAGTTGAGTTTTAGTCACCGGTAACTTGTTTGGACCACCATTAGCAATTTGATCTCGCTTTAATGTTATTTTTACTATGCATGCGCTCGCGTTTTTTTATTGTAATTTTTTTCACCTGACTGGGAGTCAGAGTGACGTTAACGTGACTATATGAAATTTTTATAATAACACGGTTGGTCTAATTGTCTACATGTTTTCCACTGGGGCGTCAATGACTCATTCGCCCACCAACACCTTCAAGTAACATTGATTTGTTGCTGAGTATAACAGCAGTTGCTCTGTAATTAACACCACCTGAGTTTACGCAAGCTCGAAAATGTATATCAACAACAGATTGCTTAACTAAATCAAGATGTTCCAGCGAAAAGTAATAAACCGGATACAACGATGTAAAATCTAACTGCGATATTTGCAAACCAGTATCAATATTTTGATTACGTCCCATAAATGTCATCAAACGATGATATGCACGTGCCACCTAATTTTCTTCAAAGTTAAATAATATATCCTCGGATGGTTCTTGATGTCCGTTTATTCTTAAAGATACTTCAGAGACACCAGGTTTGTCAAATACCACTGGATTTCTTTCTTGATTGTTTAATCGTGTAGCATCTTGGAAAGCAACAAAGATATGTCTTGGTGCAGAAACACGTTGCTGTGATGATATATGCCACGTAAATACACCATCTACAGGATTTTGATTGCTATCGGTAGTTGTTGTTAGCCATGATAATACAGTTTTATCACCTTGATCCATAAAAGAAAGTAGCCGCTGTTCTTCAGTGAATGATGGAGTCATTACCGGCATCCACAATGAGAGTTTAAATAATATTACTTTACCATCAGCACCACCTTCTCGCCAGATAGCATCATTATCTTCTTTTCGATGAAGAACAATTGTATGTTTGGCTCCAAAAATGACCTTTCTGACATTTCTGCAAAATCCAAAGATGTGGGACAGTGGAATTGCACATGAAAATCTTCTACGATCACCTTTTAACATTAATTGACGTGTTCTAAATCCTAAGTTGTAATCTGGATTGCTATGAACCACCGGCCATACATCAGCGTCAGCGTTGTTGGCAAAGTTGTTTGGTCGTCTTACAATATCAGGCCTCCCATCGGGATGTTCAGAATTATCCTTGGCGAACATCATAGTCGGACCATCTATTATAATCATCTGAACATCTTGCCAGGCCTATAATTGTTGTTGCAACGTCAACATTATCTTCGATTGTCTCAATTTCTTTTCCATCAATCATATATATATATATATATATATATATATATATATATATATATATATATATATATATATATATATATATATAGCACATATATATAGCACTTTTGAATAACGCCATGATGCCATTATTAAGAAAGCCAATTCTGACATTAGCTCCGTATGGTGTATTAGCGAAACATTTGTTACAAGTTCACCTGTGACTTTAATAAATGCTTCAGCGGGCAAGAAATACCTACTTGTATCCTGAACTCGTAATTCAATTCATCCACGTTGATTTGGCGATACTGCTTCATAAGGATAATACTGATAATCAAGCACAGATTCATCCGTGAGTACTGGTGCATCCATGTCAAACGCTGGGTCAGATGTACGTTTAAACATTTTATTATAATTTGTTATCTTCTAAAACGAAGACCGCTTCCTGATATCAGACTTGTATTTATTTGTTCAACCCCTTGATTCATCAGCACTGCTAGTTTTTGATTTGCAGCTTGATTTACTACTTTACTGACATTTGCAGGCATCACTTCAGTGCTTGGTAATTTTACTGGTTGTGGCTGGACTGCTTTTGGTCTGCATATTAATCGTGCTAGTCTGTCCTTGATTGCCAGGAACGCTTTACTGGCAACATTACCAATAGCACCAGGAGCTTTATCACGAACAACATCAATAGCTTTCATTGATAATTGTTTTGCGATCGGTATTGCTTTGGGGGCTATCCTTCTGAATAAACCCTGAACAACATCACCGAATCCATCTCCGTAAGTTGCTTTATAGGTTGATAATCGCGAATTTATCACCCTAACCACTACAGGTGTACGATAAGCATTATGTATAATCATCTTATTTGTTATTCATGTATCTAATCGCGATAACAGCGGCTTCATTGGTTATTTCAGGAGAATTATTTCCAGCTCGTTTTACTCCTCTGAGAACTTCTAGCCATTGCACGTCATCGAGAATATTATGAGGACAAGTAACAAGACCAGTTCCCAAACCACTACCAGTAGCACCAAGCGCATTGTAAAATTCTTCCTCCTCAACACGAGGTGGAGCAAATGAAGTTTTTTTCGATGATAAAATATCTCCCGGTAACAGATATTTTTTTTATATCTTCAACTTTTTTTTACAAATTGGTCGTATTTTTCCCTGTATTTATTAGTGATTCTTTGTACATTTTCATATTCTCGAAATACAAAAGGAATCCATTTTTCTTCTGAAACATCAGCAGTGTTTGGATCTAATAATTTATCACGAACTTTATATCCGTAAGCGGCAATCTTTTCAGGATTCTTATGAAGTTGTATAATACCCTCTCTGGTAAATTGTGTTGGTGGTTTTGATTCTGGTGTAACAAGTTTCTTTACATCACTGACCTCCTTGCTAACTTTATCAATACTATCAAATATTTGCTGTATTTATTTTTGACGGGAGGAGGTTGAGCTGCAGCTATATCAGTTGGAAGTTCTCGTAAAATCTTCTTTTTTTTTTTTTAGTTCTCACTGCTATTTTTTCAGTTCCTTTTGCTATTTTTTCAGTCTGTTCAGCGGTTTGTTTTAATACTGGAAGAATACCCTTCTTCCTCTCCTCCTCATCCTTAATATCTCCCCATATATCTTTTTCAGTAACCGTTGTAATGGTTTAAATAACTGGTCTGTACCCGTAGCAAATTCAACTTGTGCTTCTTGACGTTCTTGAAGATTTTGTCTTACAGAATACGAACAGGAAGAAATTTTTTGACTGCTACTAGTTGCTCTCGAGCTAATCTAGTGGTATATGCTTCTCCGATGTTTGTCATCATTGATATAATAATGATTTAATTTATAGCAGCAGAGAGGGTGCTGCCTCCAACTTGACACCGACACGATCGCGTATTTTCCTGAGAATTTTTCGCGATCGGCGATAGACAGTATGTCAAATTTGAGTCTATTAAGTTCGGTGAACAGGGTTGTCTCACGCCGGATACTGAGAAAGCTTATTTTGCGAAATGGACAGTGAACCAATTAAAGGTTGTCCGCCCTCTCTGCTGCTTATGTCCAAAAGCTTAGAAATAGATAATATTGTAATAGGTCCCAGATGAAATCAAAGCACAAAGTATTGTGATAAAACTTCATGTAGCAACACAGTTTTGATTCAAAAAGATGCTTTATCACTGACTGTGCACAGCTTCTAACTTAAGGACAACTGTACCAAAGCGACACTGTTACAAAGAGCAACTAAAATACGTTCCAGTCAATAAACAAACCGCACCGGTGGCGTAGTGGTTAGAGCGTCCGCCTCGCATGCGGGAGGTCGTGGGTTCAATCCCCGGCCGAGTCACACCAGAGACTTGCAAAAATGGTACTAACAGCTGCCTCGCTTGGTGCTCATCATTAAGAGGTTAGTGTTAGGACTGGTCGGCCTGGTCTCAGGATAATGTGACTGGGTGGGACATCATGCTACATGTCTGCGGCGTGATGACCCAGTGCTAGACATCACTTTCAACTGCCACACTGCAGACATCTTAGCGATATGACTGAAAAATTGTTAAAGCTACGTTAAAAACCCAAGTCACACACACACCAGTCAATAAACAAACAATATGATTACACTGCCAGCAGGAGGGGGGGGTGTATGTGTTAAGAAAGGTGGGGACTAAATTATGAGTACTGACTTAATGTTAAATCCGATGTAAATATTAATCACCTAGATTTTCTGATAGTTACAGATAGACTTGGTACCTCTTTATGCAATTAAATGTGACCTCTGCTTTATGTTGGTGAAATAAATTATGTAAGATGGGTATGTTTTGATTCCTTTTTGTTTCCACCAATGGTATGCAAGGTGTTCAGACATCTAATGCAAAATGTTTCTTTTTCTTTCATTTGTTCAGTGATGCAATAAGGACAGTGGGCAATTTCAGAAGCATTACATCATCAAAGGTAAAAGGAAATGCTGCGTTACCAGATTACATTCGATTTTTTGGGTAAGTTGATCAAAATGACGAATGTTGATTTGGATGTTAAGATTTTTGTTTCTTGAACACACTGGATACTGCACACTTTCACTGCAATCATTCAGGTTCAGTTGTATGGATAACACTCAAATTTCATGTATTTGAAAGCAGTTAAAGCAAGTTATAGTCTGAATTTAGATTATGCAAGTTAGAGTCATCATTTGTCTCAATAGCAATATAATGAGCATTGTTGACAGCACTTTGACTTAGTTTACTTTTTTAACATCAATTTTTATAGTTTAAGCTGCTGAAAAAAATTAGTTCAGTGTTTCGGTGTTCAATGTTGCTTCATTACAAGGTATACATAAATGAGATACTTTTTGTCTCTATTATATAATCAAAAAATTAAACTAACATGAACAATCTACTACATTTTGCAGCATTTTATAGAGAAAATTGTGGTAGTTCTAATAAATGGATGATCTATTTTGAACATATACATTATTGTTATTGCAGAGGCTTCATTGTCTATCAATATTATTATAAATTAGTGCTACTTGCCTTTTAATAATAACTGTATATATTGGACACAATAAAATAATTACTTTTTCTGTACTAGAACTTATGGTGAAACATTTTGACGCCTAGGTCATATGTTCCAAGACTTAAAAAATGAAATAAATTTGTGTTTAATTTGTACCCCTATGTTGCATTAAAATTGATAAACAAAATGCTTATTTGATAATAAAATGAAAGAAATTAACATTGTAATGTTATCACTTATTCCTCTCTTTTTTTCATCATGAGCATTAAAGAAAATGTATCCACAAACTCCATATATGCAGCATAGACATCTATACTGTAGCATGTTTCACTTACATCATATTACACAATGTTTACTGACATGAACATAGAGGAACAAATCATGTTTGGTTGTATTCAGATGGTTTGAATGTCTTATCTGATTAAAAACAGGATCCAACAAAATCACATACAAGAGTGAAAAAGTGAAATGATTGCGTAAAGGTATGTGCCATTCACACATGACGCAGTGTTATGTGCAAAATAACCAAGATTGTATTATATCCAGTTCAATTATATGACAGTATCTTGCAAATAAAAATCATTATTTGTCATTTTGCCAGCAGGATGTTGAAGACAAAAGTTATTTTTTTATTGAAAAGCAAGTTGAACTTGGAAGCCGACTTTGGATACTTTTAAGCCGATTATTTTTTTAAAGGATATCAATAAAGAGGTTATTTTTTTCAAAGCAAGACGACTTTGGATTCTTTTAAGTGTGCTGATTTATATATATATATATATATATATATATATATATATATATATATATATATATATATATATACACACACACACACACACACTAAGTCGGCCCACACAGGGAAACTACTTTGCTTCCATTTGACCTGTAGTCACAGGAATTTTGGAAATAAATTGAAATAATGAAACAATTTTTAAAGTGACATAATATAGTACTTCATTCATGGACATCGATGATCCAGGGTCACCTAGATGATTTGGAGAAAATAAAATCATTTGATGAATTCATGAAGCCCAGAAGAGCAGATGATTTTGCAGACAATATGATCATTAACATGGATGAAATTCCAGTGTGCTTTGATCTCATTCCTGGATGGACTGTCAATAAGATGGTGGTTGAAAGTGTGAGAATTAGTATGACTGGTGCAGATCTTAAATAAAATGACTTTAGTCCATGCAGTTTCCGCTTAAGGAGATGTGTTGTATCCAACAATATATTTTCACTGTATGACAAAGCTAAAAAGATATTCATGCACTGAAAGAATGGATCATATGTGTGCAGGAGAAGGGTTGGGTTGTTGAGATGATGCTGCAATGGATTAAACAAAAGTACAGTTTTATATTTTTTAAAATAAAAATTTAAGTTGGAGTTTATTTTCCGACATGTAATTTTCAAATGATTTAAAACGTGCCCACAACTTAAGACTGGAAAAGAAACTATGTGTTCCAGAACATACAATGCACAAAAATGTACATTCAGAATTAATTTATGGTGTCTCAACATATACGGTAAATATGGTAGATATAAATATTTATGAATAACAAACTGTTGATTGAGTTGCATAGCTAAATGTAAGTGAAACTGTCATAATACTTCCATGCTCTTACATACAAATATTAATACTATTGTCACTATGAATTGTTTGCTAGTTACTTAAAGAGTAATATATTTATTTCTTGATCTTTATATTATTATTTGGCAGCATAAAATTGAATTTTCAACACGTTTGGATGCAGTTCACTAAGCTCTATAACTGTTACAAATTTAACCAAAATGTTTCCAAAAGTGAAGAAAACAAGTTGCTGCAATTATACTGCAATAACAAAATGTTTTTCCTTTTCTTGAAGAGATCCACACTAAAATCTATTAACATAACAATTCCTAATAGTAACATTTCATCTGAAATGTTAATTGCCATAACCTTTTAATTTATTATGATATTTTTAAAAGGAAAACTGTTCTGGAATGATTTGAAAAAAAATCTTCTAAATTGATTCATTCCCTCATAGAAATTCAGATAAAAAGAAAGTCATTTTCTGTTTGAATAAATAAAATAATTCTTACTTCGTTCACATTATTATCACTTGTCCATTCCTCCTTTCTGGGAAATACATATCAAATCTCTGTTATGGCTTTAACCGAGACAAGTAAATCCCAGTCAAGGGGTTACATTGGGGAGTCCAAACCCCAACGTAGATTATTTTTCTCACCCAATATTTTCCTTTAAAGTAATAGGAACTCTTCACTAGTGTAATATAGTTCATGTGCAAATGTTTACGTGTGGCTCATTAATACAAATATGTTAATGAGGGCTGTGGTGTGACCATTGCATCCAAAGTACACAGGTTATACGCATGAGCAAAGAAAAATAACAACATTAAACGTCACATAGTAATCAGGTATTATTACATTTAATATATGGATGTTATATGAAATTGACAATAAATAATTAATATTTATTACAAGAAACTTTCATTTTCATCAGTTTCAATTTTGAAAAGTTATATTGTAAATAATGAAACGATACTGGCTACTCAGCTCTACTGTAGTTATACTAAGTACAAGCTGTAACGAAGAGTAACATCTTGCTTTAGATTATTCATGGGTAATTAGAGATCTGTGTCACTATTGTATTTAACTCTCCTTTTCTTTGTAGGAGGTGAAACTGTTTGTGACATACTTATGTTGTCCTTAGTATTAACTGTAAAATTACCCCTACGTATAAAAGACCCTCCAAATACGGACCCTAGCTGATAAACATGGGCTAAAACTTTCAAGTTCACGGATTCTTTGAAAATGTATTCTTCTGTCTTGGAAATATTGCAAGTGATACAGTGAAAGTTGCTTATGGATTAATGATTTCTTCTGGCTGCTAAGTGCATTATTTGTCATTAAATATTGTAGGTTTATCTTTCAGATCCAGTGATGAATGTCATTCTCATGATTGAGAGGAACAAGGTTATGCTCCACTGAAATCCATGTACCTGCTACAGATTGCAGATTTACACAGAGAATGCGACATCTGCTATGTCTGTCAGAGCACAAGCAGAATTCGTCAGTCTTCAACAGCACAAATTTTCAAGAATGACCAGTTATTAGTAAACATGTTATTTGCATTGCTAATTCAATATACAGTAATACTGAAAGGGATGTACATTTCTGACCACACCTTCTGCTGTTTCCATGATTTCACTCTTATCAAAGCAGTACTGGTTTACTCATGTTATAATGTTGCTCTGTTGCAAGAGCAATTAATAGAGCTCCATTTTTCATTATTGTTTACCTTTCTTGTTTAGCAAAGGCATCTGCTCCAATTGTATTTTACATGATTGTGTTATTGAGTAATGGTTAAGATGTTGCTTATTATTTCAGCTTGGTAAAAAAAAGTAAGGAAAATGTTAAAAGCATATTAAGATTGCTTCTGATTGCTGATTAAACTTAAATGATGGCAGCCAGATTAATTGCTATTCCATTAAAACATACATGGGACGCAGGAAGGCACTTTCAAAGTGGGATACTCACCCATTGATGCAGTATTGAATTTTCTTATCATTTTAATATGAAATTTGTGAAATCAATGTACATATTTTTTTTTAAACTGCCTTTCCTGGGTGCTATGTATGTTTAAATGGAACAGCCCTAAAAGCAAAGCTTACAAATATGGAACATATAGTGAATAAGCTAAATTTCAAAGAGTCTTGGGGGTGGGGGGGTGGGAAGCTCCACTATTTAAATAATTAGATTATCATTTGTGCATGCTTTATATCTTGTACTTGTGTCAGTAATTGGCTTAAAGCACTAAATATGTATATATGTTCATAAATATATGAAACATGAACATACATCAAACCATGGGCAATAATTGTTATCCAAAGAGTATTCACATAAAATATTTTGATGGCTGTCTGGGTAGAAAGTAGTTGCCTATGCGCACGAAATGGTGGGTAGTGGATGTGTTCCACTTGTCAAGTAACAAAGTGAACAATATGTACATGCATGGTTGAATGTTGCCTTTGCAACAGTAAACCACTTTTGGGTACCATAAATTTCATTTATTGATTTTCTAGAAAAATGAGATCCAAATGACCAATGTTTCGTGGTGAAAATGTAGTCTGATGAATTTCCCAGAAAAAAGTTTCTTTTGATAACAAAAATCCATTGTGTATAAAACATGTACACTGTTGTTTCATAATTTACTTACCTAGTTAAACATGTTTGAAATGTATATATTTTCTATATTCAGTCCAAACACTGTCATTGAAATTTTCTAATCGTGACTGCAAGCCATTTGCAATTGCAAATTGTACAGTTCTTTAATATAAGCGTACAGTATACGTGTTAAGTATTTCGCCTGAACTTTTTAAATAATGGTACAATGTACCTCTGTCAACAAAAAACGTGGATGCAGATGAAAATTATTGAGGTACATTCCTTGTAAGTGTAAATTTACTTTTCAGTAAGTATACAGTATTTGGCTTTTAATTGCTTTATAGACTTTAAATCTCTACACAGTAATGTAGTGAAAGTTACACTGAGTGTTTGCAAATGAATAATTGAGGAATTAAGGTTAAAAAATTTATACCCAATATATGCAGAAGCTGTATTCCAATTTTGCCATTAGAAATATTTAGAATTGGCTTTTTGTCACAGCCACCATTATATGGCTTCCCTGGACACTATGAAAGGCTTTTTCCCGGCCTACAAATGCCTATCATGTCTGTCCTTTAGGTCTACAACAGTGATTTAAATGAATGGCAAGTTGTACTGCATTCTTCATAATTTGCTATTATTTCATTCAGTATATGCTTTAATAATGTTTTCAGGTAGATAAGATGCTGTACATAAAAGATATGCTGCTTTTCAAAAACTTTTTACCAGTCTCCCACCTCCATTGACCTCCATTTTGTCCCAAATGTTATTCAAGAATTTACACACCTGGACAGCCTCTGACGAGTGTATGAGTTATATTTTGATTTGTAAACACCATTAATTTCATTGTAACCATAATTAAAATTGATATGCTAAGAAGTTACATTTTTGGTGCTTGAGTTTTTGCATTTAAGTAAAGACTTGTTTCACATGTTAAGATGCCTTGTAATAAGTATTAAGGAAAGAAAAGAAAAAATGGCAATGTCTTTTTCATTGCATGATTTGAAATTCATTTTTTATTCAGATGTTGTGGTCTTTAATGTTTCTGTGTGAAAAAAACAAAATTAATAAAACGTTTAACATCATGCAATATTTCTTTTATTACTTGCATGTACATAAGACCATATTTAATAGGCCACACAATGTCATAATTCTAAGCATCCACAATATGTTTCTTCAAATAGAGAAATAATTGAATCAGAAGAAATTATTTTATTTGACTTATCTGTTTCCGTCCTAGATTGTATATCTACTGTCTTCTTATAATTACTTTCTCACAATTATCAAATGTATTTTTATCATCAAAATTAAAATCAGTATTAGTCCCTTTATATAGAGTGCACAGGCCAAGACATAAAATTAATAATGGGAAATGATAAATGATCCTTTCATTAAATTATTTTCCATTTCAGGAGATGTGTCTATGTGTGTGTGTGTATATATATATATCTTACAAGACTACTATTTTCTCAGACTGCTCTGGTGGTCTGGTTGCCCAGTGTCAGGGTAACATGACTGAGAGGGATATCATGCCACATGTCTGCATCGTGATGCCCCAGTGCTTGACACCACTATAAACAGGCCCTGGTGGCTGATTGCTGTAAGACATCACCATACTAGCTCTGGGTTTATACACTCTCATTAATATTGCTAACACGTAAGGCCCATAAAGCTACAGAAACCCGAATAACTCACAGAAACCCAGGTAACTCTGTCATTATATTCCATCTCTATTCAATTCCTACATTTGTATCTTAGGAATTATGGTAAATAATGGGTTCTGAATTATTGGAGTGAGATCCTCAGCTGATCTCTCTACCTTCTTGCATATCATTCTACCATTGTTTCTATTCCCCACCCCACCCCAACCGGCACTTCATAGAGTCTTTTGACAAAATAATTTCTTGCATTATGTTTGATTGGTAGTTGGCATGCATGACTATAAAAAAATTTCCCATGCTAAATTCACAGACAATAACAGAATTTGTTTCTTTCCCTCTCCAGTTCAGTATAGGTACAAATGTAGAAATGGCTAAAAGAACAGCACACTCCTTTCCCAACCCCACCCCTGAGTTGCAACTACGAAACCTTAACTGTCTACTTCTCCCAAGTGCGGGTCCTGTATTGAGGAAAATACGTTGTCTATTTCAACAGCTTCATACAATGTATATATGCTGTCTTACTTTCATGGCGAGAACAGGAGAATGACTGAAACATGAAGGCAATCAATATGCTAACAGACTTAAGATTGAGAAAATATTATTTGTTGACTTAGTGAATGACAATTACATTAATATCAGTCAAGTAGAACAAGCAATTGTGGTTATTTGTTAAGTGAAAGAGGCTTGAAGATTTATTCAACAAACTAAATGTTTCATAGAACTAATGCCATGTTTGTAACACTCAAGTTTGGTTTTACTTATATATATATATATATATATATATATATATATATATATATATATATATATATATATATATATATATATATATATATATAATGAATATTAAGTTCAGCTCCATGTGTGTTTTAATTGATGTAACACATCTAACAGAACAAAGTTGCCATAAACGTCCACATGATTCAGGGAAGACATATTCTTAAATATTTCTTACAGCATCTGCGTAAAACATTAATATTTAACTGAAACACATGCTGCCAAAGTTCAGTCCCATCAGTGTTTGCATTGACTTAAAGAGGAAGGCTTACATCTTTTCTTCAAAATACTTAATACACTTCATGGCGAGCTACCATTCTTCTAATAATGACATTAGTTGTTAAGCGGAGAAGAGGTTTTGAAAGGATACATAAATCATCTTCCAATAATAAAAATCTCTTTTAATCTAAATAGAAATTTAACATAAACAAGATGCCAATTAGTTCCTTTAAGATTTTGTTAAATAAACACCAAAAATTACATTGTACACAAAATAAGATAACAGTGTAACATGTAAAGGACACGTACAATGCAAAGCAGAAAGGTAAATAGTATGCACAAGTACTACTACTACTAATAATAATATAATAATAATTGAAATCCAAGTATTATTATAGTATGGATAAATGTACCAATGGAAAATACCACATACTGTGACAAAAATGCTTAAGAAAAGGAATACAGGTGAAAAATAGCTCAAGTTGATTCACTGCAGAAAAGGTGAGTTTTCTGAGCTTTCTTGAATCATGTTGCAGTTACATTATGATTAAGCTGAAGAGGCAGACTATTCCAGAAATTTGGGGCCTGGTAATCAAAAGGATGCTTTCCAATGTATTTTAATCTAACATTGGGAATAATGATGATATGAATACAGGAGATGAGTTCAAGTGTATGGAAAGTGTGTATACATGATGAACTCAGTAATGTACTTAGGGTTTAACATATAGAAAATGTTGTAACATAGAAGTCATTTTTTATTTAATCCTCGATATAACCAGAAGCCTGTGAAGGATGCCACGCATAGAAGATAAGTACTCACTGATAGGTTTTCATTGACAAAATAAGGAGCATTTAGCACCTTTTTGATATTTTTTTTAAAACTATGTACTAGTGTAAAAGCAGAGAGACTGGAATCGAAATAATCAAGTAGAGAATTTATAATGTAAAGATGCATCTTGAGGAGACGAATCCTGTGATAACATCGCTGATGAAAATCAATTGAGGCATTTGTGAGAAAATTGTGTTCTTGTGACTTAGGGTTAGGGTTACGGTTTTCCGGTAGTAACATATGAACAGATATACCATTTTTGATACCGTATTCACTGAAATACTTGTCTCATGGAGTCTGATAGATATGTATTTGGTTCATGAAAATTGGTCGAGTGGTTTATGAAAAAATTGAATTCTTGTGATTTCCCATATGTTTATATAGATTATGGTTAGGGTTACGGTTTTACTGGTATAATGTACGAATGGACCTGGCGATTTTAATGCGCTCTTTGTTGCATTACGTGTGTCATAGAGCCCGATAGATAGGTATTTCTTTCATGAAAATCGGTCAAGTGCTTTGGGAGAAAATTGGATTCTTGTGATTTCCCTTATGATCATCATAGGTTAGGGTTAGTGATGCAGTTTTATGGTGACACGTAAGAATGGACCAGGATATTTTTATGGTCTTTTCACTGTAATACGTGTCTCAGGGAGCGCGATATATAGGTATTTGGTTCATGAAAACCAAAATTAAATTTTTGTCATGTTCTGTTAGGATTTAGGGTTACCCATGAAGTAACTATTTTCTCAAGATCTTGGGAATTTTTCAAGCGGTTTGCTTTGCTTGTTCTGCCTTGGGTAAACCTATGTAAAGATGGTGCGTGTGTCTTTCTGCGACCTGCAGCACCCATTATAATGCAAAATGTGTTTGGTATTGTAGTGAGTAGACGGATCAACGGAGTTTTATGATACCTGTATCCAAAGACGGATCTTAAGGAGATAAATCTATTAATACTTTGATGATATAGAGAGCTTGATTTTTTGGCTAAGTTATAGCCTTTCCAATAAAATTTTGACTGCGTCGTTTTTAGATGAATTTAATCTTTTTCAGTGAATATTTTGGTAACCCTTTGAATTGCTTGCTGACATTGGCCCTACCAGATGAACCCGGTAAATACGCATGCTGAGACACCTAGCCTATGAAGGTAGCTTGAGGGCTTATGGAGTTACTTGGATTCGAGTGACAAAACAGACCCTGTACGACATAAATTGGAATCAAGCCCGTCTTCCAAACTAGTACCGTAAGACAGTCTGCTGGAAGTAAAATGGCCAAGTTGCCACATCAGTATTTTCTGATTATCTCGATACCGCCCTGGAAGTTTAACATGCGGTTTGCTTTGCTAGATCGGCCTTTGTGAGACAAATATAAAGATGGTTTGTCCGCCTGTCTTCGACCTACAATGCCCCCATAATGTAAAATGAGTGTTTGGTACTAAGGTAGCGGACGGATCATCAGAATTCTATAACTATGTCCAAAGATGCGTCTTCATGAAAGTAATCCAACAATACCTCATTGGTGAGAACCGTTTGATGCATTCGTTAGAAAATCGGATTCTTGTGACTTAGGGTTAAGGTTTAGTGTTAGGGTTATGTGCTTCTGGTAATAACTCAAGGACAATACGATTTGAATGCACTTTTTACAGCAATACGTGTCTCATGGAGTCCGAAAGATCGGAACTTGGTGCATGAAAATTGTCTTTAGTAGTTTGGGAGAAATTCGGATTCTTGTGATTTCCCATAGATGTAGCATAGGTTAGGGTTAGGGTTACAGTTTTCTGTTAATAGCCTACGAACGGATGGGGCGATCTGGATGCAGTTTTCACTACGATACATATCTCATGGAGCCTGATATATAGTTAGTTGCTTACGAAAATCAGTCCAGAGGTTGTGTAGGAAAATGGATTTTGTCATTTTGAGTTCGGGTTAGGGTTATCTGTGAAGTAACATCAATATTTTGGTAAGTCATGGGATTTTGTTATGTGGTTTGCTTTGCTAGATCAGCCTTGGTGAGGCCTAATTAAAAATGGTTCTTCTGTATGTCTGTACAGAGCCCCCTATAATTTGAAATGAGTGGCGCTGTTTTGGGCGGACGGATCAACGGAGTTCTACGATACACTTGTCCATTTTGTCATAAGAGGTTTCCTATGCTGGATAAAGGTAAATCTGTTATAATAGTTAATCATATGGAACTAACTTTTATCCCTGGTATCGATGACATGTCAAGTACTAGTCTTGCTTGGTGGTGTTCACACCAGTTACATGTATGCAATGTTTTTGTTTTATAAAATTTCAATTAATCTGCAGTTGATAATTCCTATTGAAAAATATGTAACATACAGATAATGACCATTAAATGTTATCTTCTGCTAACATCTTCAACACTCCCAGGACTAAGGAATACGATGTTGTCAAGAAATTGTTTGTATCGGTTACTTTAATATATGTATACATTATTGATCGGATGTTTATTGTATCGATATTAGTTATGAACAAATACAATTATTTCATTGAATAAATGTAAATAATTACTTATTGGAGGATTTGTAAATGATTAGTGTACAGGGGCTTAGACCTTGAGATTACCTGTTTGTTGAATTGAAAACTGTTGTCACAATGCGGCTAAGAAAAGTGACTGGCATTTATATGACGTGGAGGGGGTGTTGCAGTCGCTAATGAAGGATACAAGTACAGGATGGATGACAGTCATTTTCTGAACGTACGTGCTTGCGGTGTTTGTTTACGCACCTCATCACTTGTAAGGCGTGAACTGGTATTTACCTAGGTGCAACACAATTAGTGAAGAGTTGGTGTCAACTATGTTTTTCTGGGTCATACGGATAAAGAAAAATCCAAAACCAATGTGCACATACACTAGAACTAACAGGACATAGCATACAGTACACAGACGCTCAAAATGTAGATAACAGAAGAGCAGAGAGAGACAGTGTGAGAGACACAGAGCGAGCGAGAGACAGGGTGTGTGTGAGAGACAGCACGAGAGAGAGCGAGAGACAGCGAAAGAAAGCATGAGATGGAGCAAGAGATTGAGTGAAAAACAGCGAGCGAGAGACAGTTTGAGACAGGTGCAGAGAACGAGCGAGCGAGACGCAGAGCACGAGACAGAAAGTGAGAAAACGAGAGCGTGAGAGAGCAAGCGAGACAGAAAAGAGATATCAAACAAGAAAAGCAGAGAAAGCATAAGACAAAGTTATACAGGGAGAAGACGGATAGAAAGAGTAAGTGGGACAGAGCAAGAGGGAGAGAGGGATTGAACAAGAGACAGAGCAAGAGATAGAGAGCAAAACAGATAGAGAGAGAGAGAGAGAGCACGAGACATACAAATGGAGACAGAGTGAGAAAGAGACATATAGAATCTATGTTGGGGTTTGGACCGAGACAAGGAAATCCCAGTTAAGGGGTTACATTATTTGTCTCCCCACGAGGCTTGCCGAGGTGGATTTACTTGTCTCGGTCCATAACCCAACGTAGATTCTTTTTCTCACCCAATAATTTCCTTTAAAATAAAAAAGAGCTTCTCACTTTTGCAATATACATGAGGTGCATTAATGCAAACATGTTTATGAGGACTGTGGCGTGACTGTGTCATCTTAAGTACACAGTAGTTATGCAAGAGCCAAAACAAAACAAAAAAAAACAACAACATAAAACGTTGCATAGTATTGAAGTATTATTACATTTAATATATGGATGTTATATGAAATTAACAATAGCTAATATTTATTACAAGAGAATGTTTCATTTTCATCAGATCTGATTTAGAAAATTACGTTGTAGTAATAGAGGCTATGTGTCGATGGATAAATGATTCCTTCTGGCTGGTAAGTGCAATATTTGTCATTAAATATTGTAAGTATATTTTTGATTCAACTGGGGCACAATGGATATGCATAACAAAATTAGAATAAAGCATGTATGGCAACACATTTCTGGCTGTTACTAAGTTTTCTGTAGTTGTTAAGAGAGTTGGGAGGCTCTGAAGTGTATAGGTCTATAGTCTGTGCACAGATCAGTGTTTTCTGTCATATAGTTCATTTCACACAGCAATGAGAATTTTGTCCCATCTGTAGCACAGTAAATTTTCAGGTCTGTGTCATTAATTGTTGCAAACAGTATATTGTTTCACACGAAGTATCTAAAACTAGTTAGGTAGCTTTAGCTACATTTAATGACGCTGACCTGAAAATGTACTGAGCAATGCCTGCATATAGGATAAAATTTACTATGCTGTGTGGAACGAACTAGCATAATATCAAAAAGCTCAACATTGTATGCATGTGTATCTCTGTCTCTCTCTCAAAGTTTTTGTATGGTGTGTTCTCAAAGATGGATTGACATAAGTTACTATGTTTTTTGTTATATATTGTTGTTGTTTGATTTTAGAACAACTACATCAGGCACAGCAGCAGACAACAAGGGTTTCTTTTTTTAAAAGTAGTTCTGAGCGCATGGACACCTTGATTGAGACGACTGGTCTGAGATGACTAGACTGAGATAAGAAAAGTAAGGTTAGCAAAACAGCTAGATTTTTCTGTCACATGGGTGAGAAAAACAAATAATAGCTATTTGAAACTTTTATTATGTATTCTCAGCCACAAGAACAGCATAAAAGAATTTAGGAAACATTAGTAATTTTCACAGTGGTAACATCAATAGAGCGGTTCAAATACAAATATTGAAAATAAAGTTTTACAAATGTTCATCTCATGAACACGTTTGATGAGTTTCACTATAAAACAATACAATAGACGACAAATGATAATATGAAAAAGAAACATTAGTGGGTCAATATTTAAAGCGCAAATAGCTCTGGTCAATTTCATGTGGACATCATATAACAGCAAAATCAAGACCCATTTATTGATGTGATTGAAATGTAAATAAAAGTTTGGGGTTAACAAAAGAATTACTGACTAAATACCATGATGAAAGGAGGGGAAAAAAAAATTAATACTGTTTAGACTACCTGCAGTTTAAGGAGCCAAGCAGTGAGAACCATTAACTATGTCATCATGTCCAGTAGGAATTGACTTGCAGTCAATCTAGAATTAGTATTGGTAGAAAATAATAAATAAAAGAAAAACAAACTGTCCAATATACGGAAATATTCTTAACTGGAACAGCTATCAAATTTATTACATCAAAGAAATGAAAAGATTTCTGACTCCCTACTAAGTTTTTTTACTTATTAATACCACAGTTGTTGTGTCAGTTAACAATCATGAAAATAAATGAAGAAAAGACATTAAGTGTATGTGTGTATGTGTTTTAGATTTTTAACTCCTGATTAACAATTAATTTTTCAGTCATATTGCTATAATATCTGCAGTGTGAATTTGTAGTGTGATGTCAAGCACTGGGGCATCATGCCGCAGATATGTAGCATCATGCCCTACCCAGGCACATTATTCTGTCACCAGGCCAACCAGTCCTAACACTAACCTCTTAATTGTTGTTGTTGTTGTTTTGGGGCTTAACGCCATTTTTCAGCACACGATAGGCTATACATGGCGGCCAGTATTAATAGTGGAGGAAGAACCCGGGAAAACCCCGGAAAGAACCACCGACCCACGAGAAGCTACTGGCAAGCTTTCTCACATACCCACATTGGCTGAATCCTAGACTCGAACCGCCGCAGACAGAGGTGAGATGGCAGTGATCCGTAACGGAGAGCGCTTTAGACCACTCGGCCACTTGGGGCCCCTCTAACCTCTTAATACTAAGCGCCAAGTGAGGCAGCTGCTAGTACCATTTTTATAAGTCTCTGATATGACTTGGTCAAATGTCATTCATTCTTACCAGTATGTACAATACCAGTGCATTGTCTATTTACTGAAATGTATCAATTAGGGCTGAAAGCAGCCACACGTTTTGTAGATACAAACAATGGAAGCAGACAGTGCTGTTTTACACAAGAACAAATTTCACTGACTGGAGGATAGAGTTTACCCCAAGGAATCTGTTATTCTGAACCAATCAATTGATTCCTTGAAACCATTTTATGTGCGACTATGATGGCTTTTCCACAGAATGCATCTGGATGGATTGTTTTCTTATAAAGCCTGTGCAAGATGAAGAAAAGTTGAATAAAATGTTACAATTAAAAAAAACTTAAAACTAAACTGACTATAACATGGAATATGATAAATTAAGAAATGGAACTTCAAAGATTCTTGGCTGCAGAAGTTTCTGTGGCAAGATGCCCACAAAGATCGAACAATTGCAGCTTGTAATGCATGTAAGAGATGGCCCTGATACGAACGAAAACCAGCAGATTGTTTGCAGGACAGGTTATCACAAGGAAAGATGCACTGTTAACAAACCAAAAAGTGCAAAGCACAATACATGTCAATTAAAAAGTTTTAGTGAAAAGGTAAGATCTGATAAAGAAGATGTTGTGGGTGATTTAGATAGAGTGATCAATAAATACATTGTGAGTCAAATTGAGCTTTACAAGAATCTGTTTAACACAGCATATACTATGGCAAGGCTGAGAAAATCTTTTGCAGACAATAAAGTTTTTGTGAGGTACAAGTAAAAAACCTGTAAATCTGATGACCTACTGAAAAAGGTTGAGGATATAATATATAGAGCTAAATTCTTATCTGTCCCTTGAGATGCTACTATTGATTCTCCAGCAGTTAGAGACTGGGAATACATTCTTGTTAAAGTTGTAGATCCTAATAATAAAAGTACAAAACTAAGAGAAACTGAAATATCCGGTGTGTTTTAGCTGTCACAGATCTCAACTGCATGCATTTATATGGTGCAGCTTAATAAAAGTAAGCTTTTTAACAGTCCTGTCTTCCACTATTTGTTTTCACTATGAAAACAAAGACAAGAGGGTCATTTATATAGACAAGTCAACTTTTTAATTTACTTGACCACTGTCAACTTGACAAAAGTTCTGCACCCCTGTTCTCTCTCTGTGCCAATATTATTTCTGTATTGTATTTAGAAATACAATATAATACTATGTACTAGTGTTGAACTACTAGTTTGTGGGATGGATCCCATAACTATGTCTACCTTTGTATGGAAAATAATAATAAAGAAAACAAATATTAAGAAAACTATCAAATGGGCATACAAGGAAATGTGATGCTATTATCATTAAACAGTGATAATATTATCATTAAACAGTGACAAGAGTATTCTACTCTTCAATATGCAGAGTGTTAAAAACGTGAAAACTTCTATACTATACAGATAAGGAAGATATTATCACAATCACAAATAAATCTTACCTAAATCCAGAAATTTTCGGTTAACATAATAACTTTAGCAAGGGATCCTAATATGTGTACAAATACAATTTCAAATATAGGATGATAAGAAGGTATTTAATGTACACTGTATACAAAGTTTAAAAATGTTGCATTAACTAAAATTCCAAAAACAAAATTTGACGCATTTCCTTTAACTTCCAATTATTATTTCATATATAATAAACAGGTACTTCACTGCTGTCCACTTTTATTTTAAGTAATGTAAATATGAAAAGTCCCCCTCTACACGGAACAATTTGGAAAAGTGGATACATTGATAGCAGCATCCTCAAACAGTTGAAGCTGCTTATTTCTGAATCCATGAAATGGCACTCCATCAAGTGAGTGATAATTTTATGTTCAATGCAAATGGCTTTATGAGATTTTCCCAAATTGGTTGTAAACACAGTTCTTGCAATGGTAACTTCTGATAAATCACATTTTCTTTCACTACTGTATTGTTAACTGGTGGATGTAATGAGGTTTCCTGCAGTAAAGAATTGGACATGGGAGATACAACTTCTGTGTTGTCATCTTTGTTCAGTTTCCTCATAGAAGCTGTATCTTTGAAATAAATTCTGCAGTTTGCTACTCAGTTCCTGAGCATTGCATTTGCACAGCATTCATAAGTATTTGCGGTGATCTTCAATAGTGTATGGACACGGGTGGCATTTTGAAATATTCATCCCATAAATGCAAATACAGTTTGGATCACTATAGACAGAGAAATAATGTGAATTGTGTCTGTAACCAGCACATGTCTTATAACTTAATTTTAAAAATGTACAATGTGATGTAGTTATGTTCAGGGGAAAAAAAGTAGAAGTTTTCCTCATTCAAAAGTGGTGATGACTGCCATAACCCAAGGACACAAAAGAGCTGATATAGTACTCAAAGAAAAAACAATACCTGAGAACCTATACTGGAAAATGCAACCAATACAACATGATATCACATATTTCCAAGTTAAAAACACCAAATATATAATACATAAATTTTAATGCATTTAAGTTGCCAAGAAGAAAATTAACTGGGTTAAATTCTAAACAGTTATTTCAGAGTCTGGCATAAATGCTTAAGAAACATGCACATAATCTCCTCCATTTCCCTTATATGAGGAACATATCTGCACAGGTAATGGTTCTAAAGGAAGTCTTCCGCAGTGAATTTCACAGGACACTCAGAACAGCTGAATACCTACAATGAAAGAACAGTTTCAACAGTTATAATGTTACTGCAAAAGGAAAAGGACATAAATGTTAACCAAGCTGCATTGTTTTAAATAATAGTTTATTATTTACTATATTCCTAGAATAGTGATTGAAAAATTGATCACACCTAAAGATAAGAGTTTACCTTTACTGGTCAATTGTAAAAACAGTAGTCACAAAACAATATCGGATACAGAAATAAAGATCAAACTTTATATTTTCTACGTACCTTTGCAGGGGCAATTCTCTGGAATAATCTTTCATCTTTGGCTACTGGTTCATAAAGGCAGCATGAATGTGTTGATCCTAAAAAAATATTATATGATGGCAAGAAATGAAGGCAACCGGTAACGAAAAAAAATGTCAACATTAATATGGTCAGATGTAAAAGTTGCCTACAGCATCGTTTAGTGCATCCAAAATAAATTTATATTAACTACCTTTCTAATTACCACATTATCCTTAATTTAATTTTCATAACAGACATTACTTTCACAGTAGTTGCAACAATAAACTATAATACCCCAATTATCAAGTCTTTTATTCCATTATTGCTTCAAAAAGTATCTTTCTCATTGATACAATCATACCTTGACACTGAACAATTACCTTGTATATGTTATGAATAGCTGTTAAAGGAATATCAACACCAATATTCATTATTATCTCATACTGATCGAATCAGCATAAAAAAATATACAGCAGTGCACACATTTAAAAGGATATCTTTCTTTAAAAAAAAAAAAAAAAAACGAACAGAATGAAATTTCTCAAAGTATCAGCAAACCTGACACAAAAGAAAAAGACACCTGTTAAAAAAGAGACCATATAAACATGTCTCTGGTGGAATTATAAATGTCGAAATAAACATGTCTTTCAAGAAAAAACAACAACTGAAAACTAAGAAAATGCCAACAATATGACAAGGATGCACCCATGGGCTGTAATGGGTGAAATCTGGAGAATATTCATGTTGATCTATAAAAGAAATTAATTTTTAACAAATAGGCATACAAATGTACTTTCCATTATTATAAACATTTTGCAAATATATATGCAGTTTATGAACAAACTATAATATACAATGATATTACTGGCACCTTCAGTTTTCTCCTAGCAGAAATGAATAAGCCATTATCAATGTATGTTGGTATCTATATTCAGTATATAATCCATAAGCGTTAACAGTTCTCAAATGACTTAGTAATCATGTTGTAACAAAGTAGCTTCACAGCCATCGGTAAATTACTATCAGCCAACATTAGCATAATTTCTCATTATTTTCCTACTCAAGTAAAATCACAGGGACTTTCGCTGGCCATGGCTTTGGACCAATTTTTTTTTTGTTTTCTTTAAAATACAAAAACTGAGTTAATGTTAATATTGACAATATTAAAAACTTTTCCTAGGTACAAAGGCAATGGTGTAATGGTGGTGGAATTGAGGTTTTAATACCAATGTTGACACTTAAATGGTCGTATATGGTTGAGTCTTAATGATGGGGAAGTAAAATGGATACATCCTGGAAGCAGACCTGCCAACCCTAACAAGGTGTCAGTATCATAGTTGATTTTTTCCATAAGTTAGGTCAGTTTTCAGTAAGATGTAATAAAAAATAATTTTCTGCTATTGTCAATCTGGAAAATATGCATTTTAAAAGTACAGTAGTGTGATTCAAGGCTGGTGTACCAATGGAAAACATTGTGTTCAATAAAGTTAAAACTAAATCACAGAAAATTAATAAAATCATAAGTTTAACTATACCATAAAATATGGATCATGGAAGCTAGGTCATAGATAGAACTATTAGTGAACCAAAAACATATATCTGTTAGTTTCAAGGTGCATTTCTAATGACAATTATTGTAATATCTCACCAATGGCACTGTACATAAATGCAGATCAGTAGTTATTTTTGATAATTGTCCTAGAGGTAAAGCTTATTCTCATTCTTTAATGGAATGAAAAGAAAACTGTTCCTGCAAAAGTGATAAAATATAAAAAATTAAAATGTTTAAATAAGTAATTATTTTCATTGCAACAAAACCTTAAATATCATGTATGTTCCAGACAACAGTACATAAAGAAGTGGAAAACAAAATATATTCTGAACATTCAATTGTTCTCCATGAATTACTCATATGATAACCAAAATGGCCTTAAAAACGTAACAGTGAATACAAAACTGGGTATATAATAGGGGGGTTGGGTTATCATTCACCAATGGTCAGGTTTTCACAACTTAAACATAAAGAAATTCATGGTAAGTAACCAAAAACATGGTTAGGTTACCAGAAATAATTGTTTTTTTTATTTATGACTAATGCAGTAGTTGGTTTTGAAAGTTCCTCTTCCAGCTTCACATGCCACTGCTGAAATACATTTCTTCAATAGTGGTTAGCAACCAACAAAAATAACTTGTTGTCACTGTTACTATGCACAAGGTTATTTTAATGTTATGTTGTGAAATAAAGATGCATAAAAATGTAATTTCCATTATTATTACCATTTTGCAAATATGTAGTTTATGTAAAAAGTGTAAGATAGATTCATATTGCTGGCAATGTCAGTTTTCTACATACAGAAATGAATAGGCCATTCTCAGTCTATGTTCAGTACATAATCACTAACAGTTAACAATTCTCAGATGACTTAGTAATCATAATGTAGCAAAGTAGCTGTACAGATATCAGTAAATTACTATCAGCCAACAATAGCATCACTGATGATTATTCGATCAAGTAAAAATATCACACGGAAAAAGGGAAAAGACAAGAAAAATAAAAATATTAAACAGTAACAACTTTAACAAAGTATGTAAACTTAAGCTGCATTTACCCAGGTTCCAATAGGCTGCAATAATACACACACACACACACACACTGGAAAAAATTGAATCAAATACATAATCAGTGTGCACATTTGTTTTTGTATGAGTGAACAGATTCAGTTTTATCATCTACAAATATACATGCAGAATAGGTTAATATATGTTTCAACTAAGCTGCAGGATTAATCATAATCTCTATAATTGGAAAATATAGCAGGCATGGCCTTACATAATAGATTACATGTACAGTACCAAACCTTAATTTCTAAGATGGCCAAATATTGTAATTTTTAGGTTTCATGTAAATTTTGGGCAAAATATAAATCAATTATTAAAGCAGTAAACAACATTGTTTGAATATTTAATGTACAAATGAAGTAAAAATAAGAAACATTTAGGTTATAAATTATAAAATTAATTTAAAAGTACTCACAAAATTTTGAAACCCACTGGCTTTCATAAATACCCACAGGAACCCCAATATGATTTTTATACCTTTGTTAGAAATTGAAAATTACCATTGCATGAGTGTTGTATATATTCTTTTTAGTGGTTTTAAACTTTTGCAGGCCAGGCAAATGTTTTTTTAATTTAAAAAAAATATTGTTAGTAGTAACAATATAACAAATTTCATTTCTGATGCATGTACATTCTTAAAATGAATTGAAATAAAAAAGAAACTAATTTGGTTCATAATGAACACATTTTGTTATGACTGAATAATAAATAGTAATTTTAGAAATAATACCCATATAGAAGGTAGTGAACATACTGAGCTTTTGTACTGTGAATAAAGATCTGCCATACTTAATGATTTTATTATATGCTGATGAAAGGATAATTTAATGGTAAATTAACATGCACATTCTGACAAGCATAATTTTACTGTAAATTAACATGCACATTCTGAGATTACATTAACATTATAAAGTGGCATGATTTATATCATCATTTGTATCGTAACTGATAGATAGCAATTCAAGTCATCTCAGAAAGATGTTTATTTGTTTTATTGGATTTTTAATGAAGCTTTACCAGTTTATCAGTTACGTAACTATAAGGTTTCCTTGTCATAGTCTATAGCAGGAGTGCACAACCATTTTTGGCCAAGGGCCAGATTGCATTTTCTAAGACCACTTGAGGGCCACAAAGACATTTCTTTAATATTATTGCTGTTCACAGGCCAGATTTCTGTTTTGTTTTAATTTGTCCTGAGGGCTGGACAGAACAAGTTTATGGGCCAGATTCGCCCATCTGGCCAGGGGTTGTGCACCCATGGTCTACAGTGATGTCTAACACATGCCAAAGACATATTATATTAGTGCACAACTATTAGGCATTAGATAGCTATAGCAAAGAATGTTACTGCACAGATAAAGCTAGAGTATAATAATTTTGATCTATGAACAATAGATGTGTCAATGACTTTCACAATTTCTGGGTGGGTGTAGATATGACATGATCATATAAATAATGTTTCATACGAATAATTCCATGAAATCTTTGTGAAAACCCAGACACCATTCAAAAGTTGGAGCCTGGACAAGCCTGTGGTAGGCGTAACCTAACCTAGGACTCAGCCATGAAGTGGAACATGGATATCATAATTATAAAACATTATCAATATATATGTAAACAAATTTAAACAAATAAATCTGTACTTTAGTCAGTTTGGACTTTTTAAATAACAAGTAGGGGCACAACATTATGATTTAACATGGACATATTGCCGTAATGGAGATGCCATTCAAAGAAAAATTTAAAATGAACTAATTACCAAAGAACTTTAAAGAATATAGACTGATATGACTATGTGACCTTATTCATGTTAAAATCAAGTTTTAAGTAAAAACTATAATTTATGTTAATCACCTTATCCTTGTAATCCATCAAATTAAGTTTCTCTCTGGATGGAAACTGCTTTACTACATCTGCATAAGACATACAGGTATCGACAGGGTGGCACAGGTCCGAGGATAAAAAAACTTAAGCGCTATTTATCTGCACCATGTCCACACAAACAACAAATGAATCCAATACTGTTTTCAATACATATGCACCATTTTTGTTTACATGGAGTCCATCAAGTGCCAAATGCATACTTCGATCAAACAATGGGTTATAGTCAATAAAATGGCACTTATCACATTCTCTGCTTAAGCTCATAATGCCATCATTTAGTGCAGCACATCCTCTTTGTAAGTCTGGTAAAACAGTCGAGTTTCAATGCAAAGATTTAAAGTTAATGGTGGTTCGAGGCAGAATTCCAAACATCGACCAACAGTGTGGGATTCGTTTCCAGCAGCTGATGAATAAAGTCTCTGTAAGAACTGAAAGAAATGCACCAAAAGAGTTAACTAAAATGTGACTAATAAATCTGTGAAAATTTCAGAAAATCACCATGGTAACTGCTGGTATTTGGAAATATAAACAAAATGACCCAAACGTAGAAACATCTGCTACCAGGGTTAATTTGTTCAACTCTCAAGCTCTAAGCAAAAATAACTTTATCCCATTTTGACATCATATGGCAAGATTTAGGAACAATGCACACTATTACGTTTTGTTGTAGCAATGTAAAAATTGTATGCAATGGTACAAAGTTTCTCATAAAGCCATGTATATATTACCTAATTAATGTTACCCTCCTCCTGATGTTAAGCCTGTTTATTTGTGGTATTTGGTGGGTTGTTACTTAATAAACGTAGCTTGTTGGAAGCCGAGAATACCAAAATCGGTTAAAAGGATGACAAGAATCTTGAATGAAATGAAGCTACTGAAACACTTTCTTCAATATTTTTATGTTTTTATTCATTTTGTTAAAGAAACATACTTCAACTTAATCCAATTACGGCATTCCAAGCATAAATCACATTCCAGGCAAATGAAATGTAGGCCAACATAACTTGAAAACAGGTCCACATGCTTGTGGGAGAATTTGAATTTATTAGAAAAAGAGCATCAGAGTCTAAACAATCTCGCTAAAACATTATGACTTTAATTTGTAGAAAAGTGTTGATATTTCTGAAATCTGACTTCTCATTATGATGCTAGGTGACACCAAAACATGCTACACAAGCACCGTTAATTTGGCAGTAAGTTGTTGTAGGGTTTAACGCCATTTTTGAACACACGATAGGCTATACATGGCGGCCAGTATTAATGGTGGAGGAAGAACCCAGGAAAACCCCTGAAAGAACCACCGACTCACGAGAAGCTACTGGCAAGCTTTCTCACATATCCACATTAGCCAAATCCGAGACTCGAACCCACGCAGACAGAGGTGAGATGGCAGTGATCCATAACGAACAGTGCTTTAGACCACTCAGCCACTCGGGGCCCCTTTATTTGGCAGTAAGACCTCGACCCCAAAACATAACAATTAGGGTCAATGTCTTAGACTGTAGGACGACTAGTCAATATGGATGCTAAACATGCAAAAATATTCTTGAAAATTATGATGGTCTTATTCTAATTAGAGAGATTATTTGGAATTCATCACTAGCCAGTTCTACTCTGTAAAATAAATATAATAAATTAAATATACAAATTTATAATAGTTCTGCTGCAAATATTGGGCACAAATAATAACAAATGTTTCTAAAGTAAAATTGACAAGTAAAAATACCTAGTAAATATGTTCACATATTTTCCAACATCATTGGAACCTATGTATAGAATCAACAGGTCAGGTTTTTGGGCTCAGACAACATCTACCACTTTGGATTTAAAACTGGTGATATCTACAACCAATTTTGCACCAGGAATACACAACAGGAATAAGTTGGGAAGATTCAGAATACCAGAGTTGCTTCAAATTTGAATCACATGCAATGAAAATGATCCTCAACACTCTGGCAAGTATGCAGCAGCTATGTAAAATATACAATGAATATAAAATGAATATCAACTATTTAAAAGAAGTTGTTGTTGTTGTGGGGTTTAATGCCATATTTCAGCACACGTTAGGCTATGCATGGTGGCCAGTATTAATGGTGGAGGAAGAACCCGAGAAAATCCCGGGAAGAACCACTGACCCATAAGAAGCTACTGGCAAGCTTTCTCACATACCCATGTTAGCTGAATCCTAGACTCGAAGCCATGCAGAGGTGAGATGGCAGTGATCCATAATGGAGAGCACTTTAGACAACTCTGCCCCTTTAAAAGTAACTGTCTTTCTAAAAAGAAAATAGCAATGACATAAACATGAAATTATACGACCTTTTCACCCTATATCAAGTGTAATCAAAATGAAGTTAATCATAAACACTTCAGAAAACAAACTACTATCTTGGGGTACAAACGTGTCAACACTTATCAAATGAATATAACTAATAAAATACTTTCTAAAGTTTGATAATACAAACCCGTTTGTTCGTACCCCCCTACCGATTTAAATAATGAAAACCTTTAATTTGATAAAAAGTGCAAGGTACTTAGTCAATTCAGTCATTGATTTATAGTTTCTAACCTGACTTTCAGTAGAGTGGCCCTAACACCGTCATCTTACATGCGTTTCATGCTTAACGGAAGTTTTCAGTGCAATAGACGGACATGCTTGGATCCATTTCCAGTTTCTGGACAAGTCCATTTTTAGCAAAGGGGTGTATCACAACTACAAATGTACATACATAAGTCGTCTGCTTCCAATATTTATAATGTAGAATTAAGAAAAGGAAAATGACAACTACGCTTTTCGTGTGGATTTAACAAGCGGTTTAATTTCGATGTTCATGTATGCAGAGGATATAATTCCAAACTCTCAATGTTATGTAATTTACGCAATTATTCATCATTTGCCGAACAGGATGAACTACGTCATTATGTCGTCTGATGGAAATAAACTAGCCTATAGTGTATGCAACATGGCGCCATGTTAGTATAGAAAGTCCGTTAAGCATGAAACGGTGCAGGGGATGCCAGCATTAGTGCCATTCTGGTCACAGTCAGGTTAGAAATTATAAATCAATGATTCAACTTAGTTCTGTGCACTTTTTATCACATTAAACGTTCTTGTTTTTGAAATCGTTAGGGGGGTACAAACAAACGGGGATGTAGAGTCAGACTATAGTATATTTTTCACGCTAGCAATTCTAATAATACCTTAACTAGTAGTATGTGAATAAGCAAGCTAAACTTCTTACGAAGTAATCAAACCCTAAGACATATAACTGAACAAAAAACTTAGCAACGTAAGTATAATATCAAATAAATTCAGCCAATATTCACAAAAAGAGAAAATAAAGTCAAATTGATAAAAGAATGAAACGAAAATTCAAATTGGTCTAGCAGTTGGTATCGTGACTATGGTCTATACAAACTAGTTTGTTAAAATTTGAGCACTAAGATAAACTTTCAAATAAATCAAAGTATCAGCAGTTATAATTACCTGTATGTCTGATAATTTTTAAATATATATAAATGAAGAAAATTGTAACTAAGATACAGCAATTAATAATTGTTATTGCTCAAATCTGAAAGGTGTCCACACAAATTTTGGTTCAAGCGGAAGCAGGAAGTAGAATTGATGGTCTATGGGATTGTTTCCGAGAGAATGTATTGTACAACCAATCAAAGCCATTGTTTTTAACGGGTACATTTGCATATCTGAATATATGAATATTTAATGACTGGCAGGATTTCTCCGTTATCAGCCCTCTGAAGCCTAAGAAACTCATGCAGTACAGGGCAGAACTTGAAAAAAAAAAAAAAAATACACGCACATTTATTATTGTGGATAAAATAACTTTATGCTGATTGGAAAACATTGTTCTTGCTTATAAAATACGAAAAGAAACACCTTTGCTTTGCTGTCCAACTGTCGTCTGCAAAAGTCTCAGCTGTAAATACGCCCGTTGATTATGTTTCAGCGTGCTGACATCATACATCATAGATAACAGCACCCCCCTGTGTTTGTTTGGATTTACGCTAGCTGATTTACATTTTAACCTTAAATTGTAATGCTGTTTCGAGTCAGACCATTTACTTTCCATACATTTCATTTAATACCACATCATTTGGAATATGATCTGATCATTCCATTCTGTTCTTCAGACCATTTCAACTAATGCCAGATCATTTGGAATCTGAATACATCATTTTATTTTTTGGGTTAAATCATTTAGTTCTAGACTAAATAATTTCTTTTAATACTACGTCATTTGGAAGTAGATTTTATCAATCTGTTTTGTTCTTTAAATCATTTAATTTAATACCACATCATTTGGAATCTGAATTCATCATTTCATTTGTTGAGTTAAATCATTTCATTTCATATTACGTAATTTCATTTAAAGGTCACCGGCCATACTCCAACATTTTCCTATTTATATTCGATCTGTGTTACATGATTAAAAATAGTTATACTCGCACAAAAAGAACAAAAAATTATCAAGTCTAAAGAAGAAATAATAATTTAATTACTCAAAATAGAAGTATACAACGCTATTACTTCCCCTTAGTTACGATTTCCCACCTATAGAGGATGCAACCGGAAATGACGTACATTTATCCCTACAAGACGAAGTACATGCTTCTTGTTGTCAAAAAATAAAACACTATAAACTATGGATAGGGAATATTTAGATGAAACTAGTGAAAACTAATTTACTGTTCAGCCTTATATCGGTATGCGTGCACGAAGCACTAGATTTTGTCGCTTTCAAAACTGTTCCATTGTTTCAATTTATTTTCAAAATTCCCATTAATACAGGTAAAAAGAATCAATGCTGGCTTCCCTGCGTTGGCAGAGTTTATAAAAAAAAAAAAGATGAAAGAAATCGGCACACTTAAAGAATCCAAAGGAACCAAACTTGACTTCCTTTTGTCGACCGACTTCAGAAGAAAAAGTCGGCGCACTAAAAGGATACCAAAGTCAAGATTCCAGGGTTGGTTTGTATTGTAATAAAATAACCCATGTATCTGATATCCTGTCGGTAAGTTTAAACAATGAGCTTATTGCTCCCTGCTAGTTATGGTTATCACCCGGGCTTCTATTTTTTTGCCATATGTAATCATAATTTATGTTTGCAGGACAAATAGTATACACAGTAATAACTTCCTTTAATAATACTTTTGTAACCCATGCTAGCTAAAAGATTATCATTTGCACTCACATTAAATGTATTTTAAAATAATGATTTTTTTTATTTGCGAGATACCGACTTATAGTTAACCTGGATACAATACAATCTGGGTCAGTTTGCAATAAGTAACTTGTAATGCATAAATGGCAGGTGCTTTCAAGCAATTGGGTAATACTTTTGTCTCATTTGCAATTTTGTCATTTGACATAAGCGATACACACTACACTAAGGATGCATACGCAAGCCAGCATCCGCTACATGTACGAAGTTCCTGGATATATATTTTAAAAATAATTTTCGCATGACGAAAAAAGAAGGAATATATGATAACAGTGCAAGGTTCATTTCTTTCATTTTATTTTCAAACAAGTGTATGTTTATCAATTTATTCTGTAAAGTGAGTGTTTGTGTGTGAGTGGGGGGGCGCAAATTAAACACAAACTTATTTTCTTTCTAATTTGTACAGAATAATGGAGCAAATATCATTCGATGATATTGACCAGTAATGACAAGCTTTCAATGGACACGTGCAAACACTAAGACAACTTGAAAAATACAAACAATAAAATTAACTGGTAAGAGCTTCATATTGCAGCAACTAAATACTGACAAAATGCTCAACATTATTCTCTCTCTCTCATGTGTAATCTAGCATGTATTGTATGCAGCTGTGTTACAACGTGAAGCCATAAATTAAGTATATTTGTTATAATATCTCATGTACACTACCCTTAGCAAAATGTATACGTATTATGTAGAATATTATGCTACGTATTTTTATTTTATAAATGATTATTAATAATTTGACCGAAGACTTAAACTGAGAATGTCGTTGTGCAGATGCATATATATTTTAGCATAAAATGTATGTAAATATTTTTATTAGAACAAGCAAGATAGGTCAGTTTGTGTTTTCTCTCATAAATATGTGCGTTACAAAGTATGTTTATTTTCTTTCCAAGAATATCAAAATAGTTTAAATTAATTTTTTTCCACTAAAACGTATCTTACATAGCATTTACTCTTTTGTTGAAGAAAAAGAACGTACAAACTATTGTCCAAATTGTATTTCGAGTTGGGCCGAATTGTCTTTGGGCCAAATTCACTATAATAATGCATAAATGATACAACTTTCCTATCCCTCCCCTATTCGATCCCACAGATTAAATACACTTTTTTTCTGGTAAACTATAGCTTTTCGGAAAAAGAAAGAACACTTTTTCCCATCATCACTCTTTTGGTTACATCCGAATGCAACATAGTGCACCATATTTGCTGTACAAAAGCACGATCGTACGCTGTATCACATAGTCATTTACGTGGGGAAATTAAGCACTTGAATGGCTAGGTTGAATAGAAGGGTTAAATGTACGTCGTATCCGGTTTTGGCACGTGGAAACTACTGATTGTTTACAGAGATTGCCGAATAATTTTTTCATTTTATAAAGCAGAGATTTAAGTCTAATTAAACATATTTATGGTGTGCATACCAAACCAATGCGTATTGTTTATAATTATAATAATATCACACATTTGTACAATATAGGTGGCAGGTGACATTTAATAATATGTCATTTGGATTCAGTATTCATTATTCTCTTTTGTTGTTTAAATCATTTTAATACCAGATCATTTGGAATTTAAATTAATGATTTCATGTGTTAAATCATTTTATTTTAGACTACATCATTTTATTTAATAGCATTTGGAAGCAGAATTCATGATTCTGTTTTGTTCTTTAAATCATTTTATTTAACACCAGATCATTTCATTTAACGCCACATCATTTGGAATCTGAATTCATTATTTCATTTTTGGGGTTCAATCATTTAATTTCATGCTACATCATTTCATATCACACATCATTTGGAATCTGAATTCGTCATTCCGTTTGATGGGCTAAATTATTTCATTTCACACTAAATCATTTCATTTAATACCACGTCATTTGAAATCTAAATTCATCATTCGGTTTTGTTCGTTAAATCATTTCATGTGAAGCCACATCATTTGGAATCTGGATTTATCATTTCATTTGCTAGGTTAAATCATTTGATTTCATACTATAGTCTGATAATACAAACCCGTTTGTTTGTACCCCCTACCGATATAAATAATGGAAATCTTTAATGTGATAAAAAGTGCAAGGAACTTAGTCAATTCATTCACTGATTTATAGTTTCTAACCCGACTCTGAAAGTCCGTTAAGCATGAAATGATACAGGGGATGCCATCATTAGTGCCATTCTGGTCACAGTCAAGTTAGAAATTATAAATAAACGATTCAATTGACTTAGTTCTGTGCACTTTTTATCACATTAAACGTTCTCGTTATTGAAATCGGTAGGAGGGTACAAACAAACGGGGATATAGAGTCAGACTATAGATCATTTGATTAATGTAATTTTGGCGGCGACATAGCCCATTTTGATTTTGTTTAGGTGCTAAAACATAAATATCAGCGTCAGGTCTTACAGGTAGGACTATCGGCGACGGCTGCCAATATTGAACAACCCTACTGTATAGCACCTCAACAAAATCAAAATGTGCTATGTCTTACATGTAGGACTACCCTACTGTACAGATAGGTAGCACTAGGGACTTTTAATAAATACCCCATAACAAACTTAACTTAAAATAAATTTTTTGATCAAAATTCTTCTAAAAAATGAACAAACAACACACCTTGGTGGAAACACACATAAAACACTTCTTTTTTTTTTTTTTTTTTTACAAGTGTGTGTGTTTGTGTGAGTGTCGGTCCTTCCAACAACCAGTCTGCGATATGTGGTAAATAATAGCCTGGTTCCATGAATAATATATTAACCTATACGAATGTTGAAGTGCATACGAATCAGGGAACCAGACTAACATTTTATTTTACTTTGCATTTGGATGCATTGATCCTTTTCGTAGAACACCTGTAACAAGATGGGGGTAGTAAGTACCACGCGTGTTCAAAGCATTATCAGACCTATTAAGGGGCACAGCTATTCTCATTCAAATTCAAAATTGTGTTGTGTTTTTCACAGTGATTTGTTAGTCGGCAACAGACGTGTAGCCTATGTTCTTTGTGCAAATGTTCTAATGTGCCATCCATTTATCATCCATCCATTAGCTAGTTCAACGCAGTTTTCAAAATGTTAAAAAGCGTTTATTAGTCAAACATTTTTGGAAAGTTCATGTCTTGAGAAGTAAAAATCTGAAATCCTTTTTAAAATACAGGATTCTTTAAATTTTTAACGAATTTTTAAAGTTCGATCATGAAAACGTGTTGCCAAAATGTAGACTCGCTGGTGCACTGGATAAAAATTCCATTTGAATTCCATTTGTATGCATGACAATTTTAAAGGAAAGCAGTGAAGTTGTACACAAATTGTACACAAAGTCCAAAACACATTTAAATATCTAAATGTAGTGATAACAGGCCAAATTTAAAATGTCATGTCAGGTTAATAAATATGGTATTTTTAAGAAGGCCAAAGCATCAGAAATAACAAATTAGCAAAGAAAGTGTACTCCTTTTCATGGGTTTTGCTCAAAGCAAGTACTTTTCGCACAGAACCCTGAGATTGAATATATGTTCTGTTGTGCTTCTTCCAATCCGGAACCCGGCCTGTTCTTCAGCGATTATTTCTTCTGCTTGTGGTTTCAGTCTGTTCAAGATGATCTTCAGCATTACCTTACTAGCATGGCTGATCAAACTGATAGTTCTGTAATTTTGGCACAGCTGGAGATTGCCTTTTTTGGGAAGTGTTATAATCAGTGACTGGGTCCATTGTGTTGGCCATTCACCTGTCTGCCAGATCTTGTTGCAGATTTTTGTTAGTAGCTCTTTCACTGATTCTCCCCCATTCTTGATAAGGTCAGCTGGGATGTTGTCTACTCCAGCTGCCTTCCCATTCTTCAGTGCTCTTATTGCTGACTCCACCTCTTCTTTGAGAATGGGGAAGTCATCATCATTTGAGGAGTTTGGAACTTAAAGCACCTCTGGGTCTCCTGTGGACTGATGGTTGTAGAGTTCTTTGCAATACTCAGTCCATCTTTCTGCAATGTCACTCGATTCTGTGAGGCATTTTCCATTTTTGTCTTGAATGGTACTGACTCTTTGTTGTTTCTGTCTGGTGAGGTCTTTCACAATTTGGAATGTCTTTTTTGCTGTTATTCTTTATCAGACTGTTCTCCATTTCTGTGCACTTTTTGTCCAATCCAATTTTCTTCTGCTTTGCTCAAGTTTTTTCTGATATTCTTGTTTATTTCTTGGTACTTCAATGCCCCTGTTGTATGTCTGGTGTTTTTTAGTTCTCTTTGGGCATCACACAACTTCAGAATCTCTTCTGTAACCTAGGGTTTTTTCTTCGGGCGATGGAGACCAATGATGTCCTTGGCAGCTGCTGTCATGACTATGTTGAAGGTGTCTGTCATCTCATTGACATCACCATCCATCACAAGGAGTGGAGCAAATTTTCCTCCAATTGTGGCTTGGAATGACTTGCAGATGTTAGGGTCCTTCAGTTGTTCAAGGTTGAATTTGAGCCTGATGTTCTTTGGCTTGTTAATTTTCTTCAGCCTCACTCGGAAGTTCATAATCACGAGGTCATGATCACTCCCAACATCAGCACCTGGGAATGTCCTTGTTTTTGCTCTGTTGATGCCAGATCGGTAACGGTTTTGAACCAGTATGTAGTCGATCTGGTTGTGATGGATTCCATTTGGTGAGTGCCATGTCCAGCATCGTGAAGCTTTATGTTGTCCCAGGGTGTTGGCTAGTACCAAGTTGTTGTAGCTTGCGAACTCGAGCAGCCATCTCCCTCTTTCATTGGTAAGCTCATTGCAAGAAGGTCCACAATGTACTTCCCAGTCTTTTAGAGCATCTTTGCCAACTTTGGCATTCCAGTCTCCTTGGACGATGAGGATATCTTTCTTACTGACCATGTTTAGAATACCCTGTAGTTTGTTGTAAAACTCCTCTATTTCTTCATCAGTGGCGTAACATCACCAACCTCCGCTTTGCAGACGACATTGATGGGCTGGCAGGCAGTGAAGACGAGCTAGCCACCTTAGTGAAGAACCTAGATGAAACATCTTCCAGGTTTGACATGGAGATAAGCGCTGAGAAGACAAAACTGATGACAAATAGTGGCAAACAAATCTCAGCCAAGATTAAAGTCAGAGGACATGAACTGGAAACAGTGAGCCAGTTCAAATATCTTGGTTCCATAATCACTGAAGAGGGATCAAGAGCAGAAATTTTGTCAAGAGCAGCACAAACAATGGCAGCTATGCCAAAGCTGAGACCCATCTGGAGAGACAAGAATATCTGTCTGAAAACTAAAAATCAGACTATTGTGAGCTCTAGTCATCTCAGTCTTTTTGTACTCATGTGAGGCATGGACCCTGACAGCAGAATTACAACGAAGAATCCAGTCACTAGAAATGAGATGCTACAGAACCATCCTTGGCATCTCTTACATGGACCACATCACAAATGAAGAAGTGCGTAACACCATCAGGCGCGAAGTAGACCAATGTGAGGACCTCCTCACCACCGTCAGAAAGAGAAAGCTGAAATGGTATGGCCATGTCACTAGAGCCAACAGTCTATCCACAACAGTCCTGCAGGGCAGCGTCCAGGGTGGCAGAAGGAGAGGTAGACAGAGAAAAAAGTGGACTGACAACATCACAGAATGGACCAGGAAAAGTTTTGCGGAGACACAGGCATTGGCACATGATCGAGACAAGTGGAGGGAACTGGTCAGATGTTCAGCAGCACAGTGCCTCAATGACCACACTAGGTCATGAGACTGATGATGAAGTGCAAACAACTAATTTTATTGCCTGCAAAAAAAAAAGATTTCTCCAGAAAGTGAGCATTTTTTTTGTACAGTGTATATATTGAAAACAAATCCAGTAATGAAAAGTTTTTGGGGGTTAATCAGTGAAGCAGTCACTAAAGAATATAGTCCTACATGTGAGACCCGACGCTGATATTATGTTGTGGGTGTCAAGGTCTTACAGCCTAATTAACGGTGCTGTGTAGTGTGTTTTGATGTCGACTAACATAGTTACAAAAGTCAAATTTTCAGGAATATTTCAAACAACTGACAACAAAAATAACCGCTTTTCTACAAAGGAAAGTAATAATGTTTTAGTCAGACTTGACTTACTCTGATGTCTTTTCTCTAATAAATTCAAATTCTCACAAAAGAAATGGACCTATTTTCAAGTTTCGTTGGCCTACATTTCAATTGGCTGGAAAGCGATGAAAGCGAGGAATGCCGAAATTGGGTTAAGTTGAAATATTATTCTTTAACGAAATGAATAAAAATATATTATGCCTATTGGAACTGTAAGCAACGGTTCGTTTCATTCAAGAAACTTATCCCCAACATGTACCTACTTGAAATTCGGCATATTTCGACTACTGTCGCATTGCAACAAATTCAAATGTATGTCAACTGAACGTGCAAATAAATCTAAAAATATTGTTTATATGACTGAAAGTTTATATAAAATATTTTTTTTCTTCTAATATGTCCTGTGAAAAGTTAAATACAGTACTGTATATACTTTTTATTTTTAATAGTTTTTTTATTTTGCATTTTCTTTATTGCATAGTTGGATTGTGGTGACATTTTTTGTCATAACAGCCTGAGCTGTGAGTAACCATAAAAACTTAAAAAGTTTCTTGTAGATTATTACATGTTGGGTCGGGGGTCTTATTCTTCAAACAGAAAACAATCACATCTCATCTTTGAAGATACAAGTATAAATTTGTATTAATCTTTTTTACTATTACATTAATTTCATATCCAAAGGTATCAAGCAGGTTTTATACTATTTTGTAGCAGTAATAATAAAAACAAACTGTTGGTTACAGGTAGCAGTAGCAACAATATTTATATTCATTGAGTATATAGTTGCTACCAAAGGAGTCTGATGTTTTGTCAGTAAAGAACCTTACAATAAATCACCTTAATGTACTATAAATATATGTATATTTATTATACTGCTAAGGTGATTTCGTGTTTTGTCACAGATTTTGATGTACTTTATTGAATAATGTCAGACTGCTACCTCTAGCAGGTGCTCAAGGGAGAAAACTGACACATTTCCAGTTAAAGATGAGATGGAGGGTATGTTGTAATACAACCCTATTCCCAAGAAACAAAGATAAGTACTACAGTATTTTTGGCACATTCTATATGTCGATACATAAAAAACCTCTCCTGCATGAAACCCTCCATGATCCACACGTTTTGTGGATTTTTCATAAGAATATTCTCTGAGCCATATCAAATTCTAACCATTTATGTATAATTTAAAAGAAAAGCCAGATGGTTTCCTTTGCGCAGATTTTCACGTAAAATGTTCCTGCTGTTCATGAAATTATGCAATCAAAGTTAAGAGAATGGGAGCCCTGTAAAGAGGGGTACCCTTTCTGTACAAAAATAGCAAGATGGTGGCACTCGGCTAGACTGAAGAGCCCTCTAGTTATGTTGCTATTGCTACTAAATGTATTAGATGGTTGCCTAGGTATATAAGCACGTTTGTGGCAAGATCAATCAGAAACTGGACTGCTTCAGTGGCCTAGTGGTTAGAGCGTCCGCCTCGGAAAAGGGAGGTCATGGGTTCGATCCCCAGCCAAGTCATACCAAAGCCTTACAAAAATGGTACTAATAGCTGCCTTGCTTGGTGCTCAGCATTAAGAGGTTAGTGTTAGGACTGGTCAGCCTGGTGTCAGGAAAATGTGACTGGGTGAGGCATCATGCTACATGTCTGTGGCATTATGCCACAGTGCTAGACATCACTATAAACTGCCACACTGCAGACATCTTAGTGATATGACTGAAAAATTGCTAAAGCTACGTTAAATATCCAAATCATGCACACACACACACACACACACACATATACAAATTCTTTGAGTAGTAAACATTTTGCTTCTTTATAGTAATAGATATTTGGTATATTACTTACAGAAAAGTCTTGGACTCTCCAAAGCAAAGCAGAGGAAGATTAGCAAAACTAAAATCTCCAACAAAAGACAGACAAAACTTGCCAAACAGGAAAAACTTAGGGAGAAGAGGAAAAAGAAGCTCAGGCTCCTAAAACGACTGAAAGGGAAGGACAAATTAAATGATGCTGCAAGGGAGAGAACTCTTGGAAATACTCCTAAAATTCAAAGGGTTGAAGAGGAAATGCCACCTGATGAAGAAGACTATGAATATTATAGGACCCCTGGTCGAGATTACAGTTTTGCTTCGTCTGTAGAAACAAGGTTAAGATATACTGTAAACTACAATATGTTTGGAGAATTAATCTTAGCTTACTAAGCCATAAGGAGATGAGAGGTTGATGCATGGATCTGCATCCATCATGCCTGGTTCATCCCTTATTTCCAGCTTACTCAAAAATGCTGAATCAATGTTCTCCAAATTGATAGACAATCACAGCATCACACTTGTACCAATGATAATTACTGTCGAAATTAATGGGTTAAAGCTTACAATGAATTACAGATTGAATGAAAAAATATATTCTGGAGAGTATTGTAGTAGATGAAGCTACTAAATTTAAATATCTGAACAATTTTGGATTTACTCCAGGTTTAAAAAAAAATTAATAATAGTGGAAGAGAAAGAAGGCTAGCATCCATTGTGATAGGAATTTTTTTTCTGAATGTCACTAGACGTGCTCCAGCCAGAAATTTTCTTACAAAGCGATGATTAAGGGCATTTCTTTCCATAAAGAAATTTTTTCTGTGAGAAGGGACCTTTATTGTAAGTCACAAGATTTTAATGATCTTTAAGATACTGAAATAGAAATTTTCATTGTTATTTTCTTCTTCAATTACAATCTGTGTAGTGGAATTAATAAGAAAAAACCTTTTTCTCTGGATTACTATATGCTCAGTAATGACAAAATGTTAGAAATATTTATGAGATGGATTCATATGTTAATAAAAAAAAAAGTGCTAATGTTCTAGGTGATACCGTAATGTCAGTAAAGACTTAATGTCATATCACTGAATCACCAATATATCATATGACAGATTTTCACCATTTATTAACAAAGATGCTTAAGTTATGAATACTCAGGTGAGAAGTAAAACTGAAGATACACTTAAACACTTATAAGGGCTGTGCCAGTACATGGGACCCAGGAAAGGCACTTTTAAAATGGGGTACTCAACCATAGAAGCAATTTAGAATTTTCTAATCATTTTAATATGAATTCTCTGAAATCAAAGTACCAGGCAAATCTTTTTTTTAAAAACTGCCTTCCCTGGGTACCATGTATGTTTAAATGGAACACCCATAACCATTTCTACTTGTAATCAGCAGAATTTTTAATTGGGAAGTACAATAGTACATTTATGCTTGTGATCAACAGATTTTTTAATTAGGAGGTAGTAGTACACAGATATACCTAATAAAAACTGTTAGTAATTAAACTAGTGGGAATGCCTTTGCTCTTATAGTGAAGCTCGGGCAAGAACAGAGATCTGCCACTTGGGTTTGATCTGATTAGAATGTGGTTGGTAATGAATTAAGCAAATGATTCGTGTGTGGAAACAATTACAACAGCAATTTTGACTGGCAAGGCAAATGAAAAATGACGATGCTTATTTGGCATTTGTAGAAGTCAGATGTGTGCGCTGAAAGGGGTAGGGTGGGGCATCCCTTTGTTATTGTCAGGCTGCATCATTCACCACAAAACTAATTAAATATGCATTACTCTAAAGTTGTACAGTATCATTGCTGAGACCAAGTTTTGTAGAGTGAAGGATGTAAATGTAATGCAGTCAAAGCTTCACAATCTTTTCAGCAGTATAATTTCAAAATGTATATTGTGTTTTAAATAAAATTAGACATAATTAAAAAGAACATAAAGCCAAGTTTAGTCAGGCATTCAAGCGGCCCTACTTTCTTTACTTTTTTTTATTGGATTCTGTTATCTTTAGAATGAATACTAAACGTAATAGAGTAAATTTGTGCCTCTCTATTTTTGTTTGAGTAATTTATGCAGTTTTAATGTAGCATCAGGTGCTCTCATATAATGAATTTGCTTAAGCAGTCTGGGTTATCTATTTGTTCTGGTTTAAGAGTTGTAGAGGGAACATATCAGCATTGTCTGAACAATGGCTTCAAACTAAGGTTGGTTGTTGCTGTGTGGAACTTTTTTGTTCCCAGTAAATATGATGTCTGGACTGATGAAAAGATGAGTATAGTTGGTATGTCATTTATATGGTTCTGCTTTACTGCTTTGTCTAATTTTTACCTTTTCTCACTACTTAAAATAAGAGCCATAATGTATTCCCATTTTTGAAAGCTTGTTTTTTTTTTATTAAGTTTTTTAATTTTGTTTATACAGTCCCACCCACTTATATCGAGCTCACTTTTGTCGACCAGCTGCCTATTTTGACAAAAATTCAAAGTCCTGGTCCCTTATTACTACCAAACTTTTCATGCTTATGTTCACATCAAGATGAAAAATAAACGTTCATGTCGACAGCAGCCCTTGGTCCCAGCTTGAACAAATCCTTTGTTTTTTCATCATTTATGTCAACAAGCTACCAGTAGTTGCAACCCATACTTTGTTCAACAAATAGTTGAACTTGCTGCCATGCTTTAATTTTCCTGCCTAATCATTTATGTTGACCAGCTGCCAGTTGCCCATACTTTTTCAACAATTAGTTGATCTTGCCACCAGGCTTTAATGTCGCTGTTGGATAAAAAAAACAGGCTTTTGTTTGGTCCTTGATAAATTAAATTAAATATTATTGTAATTTTATGCATTGATTGTCAGAGATCTCGATAGGATTTTAAAACTAGGAGTCAAGGACTCCCATTTTGGTAAAAATAGGAGTCCCACCATCAAAAGTTGCAGTCCCTTCTTTCCTACAGAATCAACACAGACGTGAGTGCATCTGTTTTTAGATGGAGAGGTTTTCGTAATGTAATCACTCACTATAATATAGCTTCATTACAACAGTCCATTGACAGGATCGCAAGCTCATGGTTTATTTATTTGTATACGTACTTGTAGGAATTTTAGGCAAATAAATAGTATCTGATTTGCGGTCTTTTCCTGTATTTTCACAAAAACGTGTGAAGTCACAAAACAGCTTAGACTTTAAAGCGCATCTCGCGATTTCCACAACATAGCTTTGTCCCATATGTTTCTGACCCATATAATTTGCATTTTAAAGTTAAATCTTTAATAAAATAATACCTAGGCTTTGGTTTCAATGATTTGTATTTTATCTGAATATATTTGCCCCATGATTTAAGAAAACAGATGATCTAATAAACTGGTACATCCCAGACTTAGTGAAGTCCACCATTATTTCCCGTCCGGCTTATTGGTTCACTTATAGTTTCACACTAATTTTATGATGAAATAGTGTACAGTCAAACCCACTTATCTCGACCTCGGTTATCTCGACAACCCGCTTATGTCGAGCGTTTTGGTCTGGTCCCGAAAAAATTCTTCTTTGTTATGCTATTTTTTACCCGCTTATCTCGACCTCTGTTAAGTCGATAACCCGGTTATGTCGGGCATAAGTTTCGGTCCGAAGTAACATGTGGACCCGCTTAATTCGACGAAATGCAACTTTTTAACATCAATCTCACAGAAATTGTACAAGAAATAGTCAGCAAAAGCGATCGATTTTCAGGCACAATTTTGGTCCGTTACGGCAGTAGTCACTCGCATTGATGCCTGCGGGGTAAGTAGTCTACTCAACATTAACTTGCTTTAATAAATACTCTTTGTAACCCATGCTAGCGAAAGGAGTGTCATTTGCACTCACAGTCAATGTACATGTACATGTACATGTATTTTCAAAAACATTTATTGATCTTTATCTGCGAGATACTGTCATATATTAACCTGGATATAATACAATCTTGGTTATTTTGCACCTAACACCGCGTTATGCGTGAATGGCGGGTGCCTGAAAGCAATCGGTGGATGTTTCTCTCTCACTCTCTCGTTTGTGATTTTCTTTGATCCATTTTTCAATCTGATAACATATTCAAACCTCTGAGTACAACCAAACATGATTTGTTTTTCAATATTCACATCAATTATAAAAATGCGTCGTGTGTTATCTGACATAAGTGATGCACACTACAGTAATGGATGCATACGCTACATGTGATATAAGGAGTTCATAGATATATTTTTTCTTTAATAAATTACTTATGATGATAAAAAAGGAATAAATGATAACAACACCAGGTTAGTTCATTTCATTTTATTATCAATTAAGCGTTTTGTTTATTTTATTGTAACATGCAGTGGGAGGGGATTCCAGTAAACACCAGCAAGAGACAGGAGTAATGCTCAAGGACATTTTTAAAATTACCGGTTTTTATGAACCCGGATATCTCGGGACCTGGTTATGTCGACGATTTTTTTACACCCCCGACGTAATCGAGATAACCGGGTTTGACTGTATAAGAGGCAGTTAATATATATCCAGATCACCTATTCTGATCTTAAAACACAAGTTTGTATGTCTTATCATTAGAGGATAGCATGCAGGAAATTGATAGTTGCTACCTTACTCGGAAAAGGGTTAATGGTCAGTCAGCTATCAAAACATAATGCTTGTGAATGGGCAAGAGTTTGTTTGTCAACGTAATTGATATAAAAGCTAGGCCTAGCTACTGATGCCTTGACGAATACAATTTGCTACAACACTAGAACTAATCAGGCTAAAGCGAGGGGCATTAAAAAAAAAATGGTATGGTCAGTCAATGTACCGCTTAAATAATCACATGGCGAAGTCGTTTTCGCTTTCCTAACAGAAGAAGGCGAAGTTTACGTTTTCTGACGACTTGTCACCCACTTATGAATGGCATTTTGTCTAAGTCTCAACATGTCTTGATTCTGAGGTCACATGCACTACTTATTCCGGTACATTCAGAAATGAACACAATAACGAAAGCTAATGTTGTTTATTTAATGTACTTTTATAAATGACCACACGTGCATCTCTGGGTCTTTCTGCCTCTGAATTCAATCACTGTAAATATCAATGCATTTTCCCAGCCAGCCGCCAGCCTTTGAACTTGCCGCCCAGCTATTGCATCATGTTCTTTTTTATGTACTCTTATAAAATGGCAACATGTATGTATCAAGGGGTCTTTCAGTCACTGAATTCTGTCATTGTAAATATCAGCACAGCTAATTGATCAACACATTTTCCCACAAAGCAGGTGGCTGTAGCACGACTGGCAAGTCTTTGAATTTTGCCGCACACCTATTACATGCATATGGAGGACTCCTGCCTCAGTGATTTTCTGCATCCCAGATCAATAATTGGCATCCAGATACGCGTAATTAAGTGTTTCTGAGATCTCTGATTATGCTATAGATAATAATCTCAGTTAACATGTATTTATATTTTGAGAGAATTCATAACTTGTTATCTCTGGGATGTATTTTAAATGTATACCACTTGAGCTGACATTGTTACAATATTGTATTGTAAGAATCATTTTCTTTTAGTGCCTCATTAGCTTGTGTCAATGTATACAATATTATGCCTTCATTAATCATATCAGCCGCATATCTCTTGTTCGCTTTTATGTGCTTTTCACGATGACTTCTGTAACTAAATACATGTACTGTTTAAACCAACTTGTTGACAGGTTTTCATTTCTCTGTGAATAGCCCCATCCCCATGGTAGCCTCAATAAGATGCTAACAGACTGACCAAAATCTAGGCCAATTTAAGTACATGTACTTGAAACATGTAAATAATAACTAGGTTGCCATCTGCTAATGCCAACATTGAATATTGTAGTGAATGTTTTTAATATCAGGATGTGACCGATGCAATATTTTATTGTGCATTTTATTACACAAAGGTAACCAAAATGTAATTTGTCAATATACAAGTGTATTTCACACTGGTTTTGTCTTCATGTACTCAAAATTTCCATTGTTTCTTTTCTCAAAGTGTAAATGCTACTCACTGACGATAGGTCACCCCTCATTGATGAATTTAACTTGTATCTTTTTTCAGACACCCCCCCCATATTATCTCGATATCTGCCTATGTCGACAATATTTCCTCAGGCCCGAGGATGTCAGCATAAATGGGTAGGACTGTAGTAAAACTTACATTTTATATTAAACTGTTAACATTGGTCATTGTTAATCATGAAATGTAAGTACATTATGTTCTGAAAGATGCAGTAGTTCTTTGACACTAATACTTTTGAACAGGAGAAACAGAGATGGCAGGTGTGACTGTGAATGATTTCAAAATTAAACTCAATAATTTCACATTTCAGTCTAATAGATGAGCAAGACACACCCAAGAGCAAGTCCAAAAAGAGGAAAAATGATTTTCAAGAGGAGAACGAATATGAGAGGTTACCTAGGAAACTGTTGGCAAGGGTACCTAAGCAGATGAAAATGTTACTTCCTATAAAGACGCGTACAGGCATCATTCCTCAGATGATTGAGCATGAGGAAGAAGAAGGTAAACAAAGAATGAAACCATTCTTCTTACTGAATTGACAACTATGTTGCTTCTTAAATGTGTGGATGAGGAAGAGTCCTATTTCTTCTACAGAAGATCATTGTTAGGTCTTTAAAACTCGGGTTTGTTGCAGCCATGAAATCAATGAAAATTGTTACCCAGTAAAAATGATGAATTCTTAGTTGCGTTCTTTAATGGGTGGAATGATTGGTTTAGTTTAGTTTAGGTGTTTTATGTCACAGCAGCATTAGTGGGTTATTTAGTGCTGAGGCAATTGCAGTAAAATGCCTCGCTGAAGGATGCCATGGTAACCAGCCTGGGCTGATCCAGTGGTAGGATTTGAACCAGCACCCTTTATCGGTTGCAAGTTCAGCGTTCAGCATGCTGAACACAGCGATGCCATGACTCTTGCCTCTAGTAATTGTCTTTTGCAACATATGGAAGACCACATAAACCTCATGCTTTTGCCCATTGTTTTGGACACAGTTTTTTTCTCTGCACAATTTGTTTATATTCCCTAATTTTTAGTACTGTCATGGTCATTAATTTCATTTTTGACCCTAATATTTGGTCACAATAAGTTCAGTAAGAGTTGAAAACAATCCCAATGTGTGGTGCCTATAAAGGGCTGTAACTAGTTGCCATTATCAGATTGGATGGAAATGAAGACTGATATACCAATGTCACTACAGAGGTGACTGTATTCTGTATATGAAGAGGGCACACAGAAATCACTAGCAATAGATATTACTATCTCATTCTCTTACTTTTTCTTTTACAGAGGTAGAGAAGACAGAGGATATCCCAAATGGAGATGCCACAGAGTCACATGATGAAGGAAATGACCAATTACAGTCTGAGCCTGTTCCCCTGCCTGCCTTGAGTAGTTTACAGCTGTTTGCATTAAGGAGCAAAAAACTCCAAGAGAGGAAGATAAAAATAGCCAATTTTTCCAATTCTGTAATTCAGAATCCAGAAGAAAATGTAAGTTCATTTCTAGATATATTCATCCTGCAAAACCTTTTATCATTCAGAAAAACACAATATGTGATAGTATAGATATGCTTAACCCTTAAAGTGCTATATTGTTTTGCAGCACAAAATCCCTCAGTGCTGAATTGTTTGAGAGAAAAAAGGAAGAAAACTGCACAGTTTTTAAACTGCATGCATTTCAATAAATATACACAATAGATACACAAACCCTATATGAAAAATGATGGTTGATGTATAAACTTTAAGATTAGCATCAAGGTACATGCGCAAGTTCAACATATTTGCATGTACAGGTGCAAATACAGGTAAAATTATAAGTTTTGACTGTATTTCATCTGTATTTTTGCTTGTTTTTTAATGAAAAAGCTCCAGTATATCTAAGAAATGTTATATTCTTTTGTAGTTCAACCATGTACATGTACATGTTATGTCTGTCACAATGTTATATCTAAATTGTGAAAATCACAGGTAAAGAAAAGGTAACAGTTTTGTAAACATGCAATCCATGAATGTCAGAGGTAAATTTAGACCCCAGAGTCAGTAGTAAATGTTCATGAAAATTTTTAACTTGTTTATTCTGATATGTTTCATGTCGACTTGTGCACTTAAAGAGTCACCCATTGTGTTTATTACCTGTTCAGGTATTATTCTAGCTCATCTGAACTACTACATTCACTCTGTTGGTAATTTACACGCGTGTGGAATAACCTGAAACAATCAGGTACACAAAGTGCCACTTGGCATGTCTCACATCTGAAAGATGTTTGCTTTCTTTTGAATCCCTCACGGTCCTTTCTTCTCTTATTACAAGCAACACAATCACATGCAGGGTGTGCTCGTTTAGCTCCAGGTGTAGCTTGAGTAAATTCAGGGAAATGCCTCCCAATGAGGCGTTCAGGATGCTCACCAGCAAATTTTTGTCCTCTCCTAGTAGGTTCTGACACATCTCCTGCTTCCAGAACCAATGACTTCACTATTGAGACTTGGAAATCATGGTGACTTAGTTTCTTCTGCACAGGTGAGAATTTCAGGTACAACTGATAGGCATTTACAATACATACATTCAGTAGATGAAAAAATAGTTTTCTCCACCATTTCTTGGATTTCCTTACTACATGATTGTACTGGTTGAATTGGTCACTTCTACTCCTCCCATGTTTTTCACATAATCCACAATACATGTGGGTTTCATCACAGGTGTGTTTGTAGCAAAATTTGTTTTATTGATCACTGCTACCTTAGCTTCATGAAAACTTGAGATCGTTTGTCATGATATTTCACCAGTAGCAAATTGTCCTTTCTGCAAAAAATACACTCACCCTGGTTTGGTTTTTTTTTTTAACCTTCATTGCCTCTGCAAGACCTACCCTATTTGTTCGCAAGGTTCCACATGCAGAGGTATTTAGCAACTCAAGTTCGTTAAAACGTTCAGGTGATGAATAATAGTTAGCCATATATACTCTGTGTCCTTTATTCAAAAGACTAGACTTGCAAAGCAAACCAATCACAATTTTTGTTGTTTTACTCAGCTCATCAGTGTTTAGTTCTAGTCCTTCACAATAATTGTCAAGGTCTCCACCAGTTTTACCAGCATAAATGTGGTAGCCAATACAATATCCACTGCTTGCCTCGCACACCTGGAACAGCTTTTTGCCAAACTCGTTAGGTTTGGCAGGGTTATAAACTCGAAATTTCAGACGACCTTTCCAAGGGCAGGTAGCTTCATCAAAACTGAGGTTCATATCTGGTGGATAAACCTCAGCAAATGCTTCAGTTTTTTCAGTCATTGGGCGGATCTTGTGTAAAGTGTCACCTTGATTGTTCTCGTCTGCCAGGTGTAAATTGCTTAAAATAGCTAGAAATCTATCCCTACTCATTTTTTTGCTGAAGTATGGGGATGATATCACATCATCAGTAGCCCAGTGTGAATCGAGATCAGATTTATGTACCAAACCCATTGCTATAATCAATGAGAAAAAGAGTTTTAGCTGCTCAGGTGTGACAGGCTGCCATTTTTTCATGCGACTGTTCTCCTTCAAGTCTGCCCCATGAACTCTCTGATCTGCATAACAATTTGTTTGATCTACTGTCAAATGCAATAACTCATCATCAAAAAAAAGTCTTAAGTAGTCGATAGATTCACTATTTGCCATTTCAGCATTTAATTTTGAAGTACCAGTGAATGGGGGTTTGACAGGCATGCCATCTTTTCTCGTCCAGCCAGCATGTACATCCGACTCCAGTTCCACGTCGATTCCTGGCTCAAAATCACTCATGGGTATTTCCATCAACTCTTCGCCAGCTCCAATAATTTCATCCTCCTCAAATCCTTCAAAATCATTGTTGCTATCACTATCAGAATTCAGTATTTGTTGATAGGAATCACCATTGATTCATATTCAGCATCAGCCATTTTAATTTTTTTCAGGTACCACGTGCTCAAAAGCGAGTATTTGTAAAACTTCTTTGCTCAATGTTTAGTAAAGTACAACAGAATGCTAGTTCTGGGACTTTATAAACCAATCAAATATAGTTTTACAAGCAGTCATGGCAAATTGAAGTAATAGGACACGTACTTTGTTGCCTACCTGGAAAACAACTTAAGTCACGACAAGCACTACGAGACCTCGAACATCAGCGCGATTATTGTCGCAACTAGCACTTTAAGGGTTAAGTGGTTGAGAAATGTGATTGTGGAACACTTTATGTGTCTTAAGTTGTCTAAACCATACTACAGTAAGACCTGATCATATAACACTTTAAAATAGGCCAGAGGAAGAGCTTTTCTTATTACATTATTGCATTCAGTCTTTTCATCAACAAAAATTATGATGAAAATTCCTCCATTTTATCTAGCTACGTAACATTATGTTCTGAAAATGAACCACATAATGTTATGTATATCATTATTTTATGTTTAATGTTTGTGCATGAGTGTGTGTTATTTGGGTATTTGATGTAGCTTTAAAAAAAATTTAGTTGTATCACTATGATCTCTGCAGTGTGGCAGTTTACAGTAATGTCTAGAACTGGGGCATCATGCTGCAGACATGTAGAATGATGTCCCATCCAGTAATATTATCATGACACCAGGCCGACCAGTTCTAACACAAGCCTCTTAATGCTGATTGCCTAGCGAGGCAGCTGTTAGTACCATTTTTATAAGTCTTTGGTTCAAACCTGTGACCTGCATCCAAGGTGGATGCTCCAACCACTAGGCCACCTGAGCAGTCTGTCCATGTCTGTGGGTTGATCTTTAAGATAATATTTGTAAAGATGTTTACTTAACCTTTTGACCTTAGAAGGTTCTAGAAAGAGAACTTATTTATGAATGTGGTGGGAAAATGACCTACATCCTAGTCATCTTATTTGTGTCTTGGTATTTATATCAGCTGTGATCAACAAAATTACCATTGGTCTAGTGGATAGAGCGTCTGCCTTGGATGCGGGAGGTAATGGGTTTGATCCCCGGCCGAGCCATACCAAAGACTTACAAAAATGGTACTAACAGCTGCCTTGCTTGGCCTCAGCATTAAGAGGTTAATAATAATAATAATAATGAGGACTTTGTATAGCGCCTAATCTTTAGAAGCTCTAAGCCCTTTACAACATTAGACAACACCTATAATATAAAAAGCATATAATAATATTATTACAAAAACAAACACCATGAAATTAAAAAAACATTAGAAAATAAAAAACATGCTGAGAATATTTCGGTTAGGAAACATTATTAGGTCTTTAAGTTTGTTCTTGCAGTTGAAATAAGTGAGTTTTGAGAGCCCTCTTGAATGTGATCATTGTGTCTTTGTGTCTAAGTTCAGTGGGCAATTCATTCCACGATGCTGGACCCTGGTATGCAAAAGAAGGCTGTCCATATGACTTTGTTTTCATGGTGGGAATAATGAGTATATGATTGTCAGAAGAGGAGCGTAAGTATCTTGCTGGTGTGTACACATGGGTGAGGTCGGATAGGTATGTTGGACTAGAGTCCGACAGTGAAACGTAGCACAGAGAACAAATTTTGTGTTTGATTCTGGATTGAATGGATAGCCAGTATAGGGTACAGAGCAGTGGGGAGGTGTGCTCTGATCGTGGTACTCTAAGTATGATCCGAGCAGCTGTGTTTTGAACTTTTTGAAGTTTCTGGAGTAGATATTGAGATGAACCAGACAGAATTGAGTTACAATAGTCCAGTCTTGAAAGTACTAATGAACACACAAGTGTTTTAGTGGCATCAACTGAAAGATATTTGCGAATTGAGCTGATACGTCTCAGCTGAAGCTAAGCAGCCTTGCATACGTTCATGACATGTTGGTGCAGTGTGAGAGTACTGTCCAGAGTAACACCTAGGTTTCGTACTGATTGTGTGAATTTAATGTTGGCGTTGCTGATATTTATTGTTTGAGGTAAAGGATGTGAATCAGAAAGTCTTTTTGTTGTGATCAGAATGGCCTCAGTTTTATCATCATTCATCTGTAGCTTGTTACATGTCATCCATGATTTCACATCAGAAATGCACCTCTCTACACCTTGGATGGTAGCATCAACTTCAGTTGGGTGGCTAGATTTGTATATTTGGGTCTCATCACTGTACAATTTGTGAGACACTGGATGATGATCAATGACACTTGAGAGCGGCTGAGTGTACAGAATGAAGAGAACAGGTCCAAGAACAGACCTCTGTGGAACACCACAACATAGATCAACTGGGCTGGAGTGTATTACATTTGCAGATACAATTTGTGTCCTGTTGACCAAGTAGGACTTGAACCACAGTAAGGCTGTATCATGAATGCCAAATACATGCTGGAGACGGTGAAGTAATCATGGTCTGTTGTGTCAAATGCTGCAGACAAATCAAGGAGGGTGAGGACTGTAATCTTTCTGCTATCCAACACAGAGAGAATGTCATTAACTGCATTTAGAAGAGTAGTTTCAGTACTGTGGCAAGGGTGATATGCAGATTGTACATTGCTAAAAAGACTGTTTGAATTTAGATGAGATAAAAGCTGGGATAGAACAACCTTGTCTAAGATTTTTGATATGAATGGGAGATTAGAAACTGGGCTGTAGTTCTTTAAATCATTATTGTCTAGTGTTGGTTTCTTCAGCAGAGGCTTTACAATGGCAGTTTTGAAAAATGATGGGAATTCCCCGGATGAGAGAAAGGTATTAATAACATCAGTTAGTGAAGGTAATACTGGATCTAAGCACTCAAGCAGCAGTGATGTTGGAATTGGATCAAGTTCACATGACTTTGATGAACTCTTCATCGTGATTTTACGTACGAAATCTATAGAGACAGGTTCAAATGCTGCTAATGGTTGCTGCTTAAATTCTGTATCCCAATTGTATGGTGATGACGAGTCAATTGAAATTGTGGTGTCAAGCTTATCTCTAATGGTTTGTACTTTGTCATGGAAGAAATTTTCAAACATGTCTGGAAGGTCGACTGGAGAGAAGGTAGTTGGAAGTGGTGTTGATTTGTTCCTTGACATTAGCTTGTTAGTAATCTTGAAGAGCTCTTTGCAGCTGAAACTTTCCATGATCTTAGTAGTGTAGTGGGCTGATTTCGCTGCATGGACTATATTTGTGACATTCTTCTTAGCGACTTCATAGATTTGCTTATGAATAGTGAGTCTGGTGGAAGGCCAGAGCCTCTCAGCTTTACGGCGGTCTCTTTTAGCAGTGCGAAGCTGGTCCCTAACACTGTAATACCATGGAGAACACTTTTGAATTGATACTCTGCATTGGTAGCTGGGACATGTTTGTCAAGTAATGAATGCAGACAGCTATCGAGTTGTTCTGCTGTATGAGGTAAGCAAGTTGTTAGGTTAGCTTGGATGTCGTGCATTAGTTTGGTTCTATTTATCATACGGAGGTTTCTCTTAGTAGCAGATAATGGTGGAGGGTTAGGGACTGATATGTCAAGATGGCATATAATGCAGAGGTGATCTGATGCAAGGTCATGGGATACCAGGGAGGACCGTAGAATGTTTTCATCAGGTCTATGAAGAATCCAGTCTAAAATGTGACCATGTTTATGGGTGGGTTGGTGAACTGACTGTTTGAGGTTAGTGTTAGGACTGGTTGGCCTGGTGTCAGGATAATGTGACTGGTTGGGACATCATATTACATGTCTGCGGCATGATGCCTCAGTGCTTGACATCACTATAAACTGTCACACTGCAGACACCGTAGCAATATGACTGAAAATTGTTAAAGCTACGTTGCATATCCAAAACACACACACACAAACACATGAACAAAATTATTTATTCCTATTTTAATATCAGTCTTTGTGGAATCGCTTTCAGTTGCTTGAGAGGAATTATTTATTCAAAATATTCATTGGAATCACACAGTGCTCATTGTCAAAAATAACTATTTGGGGATTATTGTGATTTCATTCAAGGACATTTTAGGATCATTGTGATACATCAAGACTGTTGGTACATCAAACTATTCATGTCTGTTGGTACATAAGCTCATTCAAGTTTGGAATTCATTCAGAATACACTGTAGTTTTGGACTTGTAATAGAACTTTAGGATTATTTGGAATTTAATTCACAATACTATAAGTTCATCTTAACGTTTCATTTCAGAAGTTTGAGAATTAAATTATTTGTTGAATTTTACCAAACTTGCTGGTTTTACTTTTTCTTTTACTTTGTTTTAGTTCAGAGAGTTGTAAGAAAAACAGATGGATATTAAACCAAGTCCATTACATTTTGGAACATATTTTTAGCTGGTAAATGCTCTGCATAAAATCTGATAATAAAATGTCCTTTAAGACTTTGCTCCAAACAACTATTGCAAACTTCTTAAATAGTTCCTGTGTGTGCAAAAATCAGATAATTTGCATAACCACCTCTTTACCTACATTGTATGGAATAGAGGACTGTAAAGTATCATTGTTTACATTCTATTGAGATTGGCAGTAGACATCTTCAGTAGACTTATTTGTTCAAACATATTGCAAAAGATCTATTGATTGATGATGTTCCTGTACAAAAACTGGCCCAGCTAATATAAAATGTATCCCCCCTTGTTTTTATTTGATGAAAATGTCAGAATACCTACTGTGTGTGAAAATCCTGGACTTTACACTATTCCCATGTACATTGTAAAATACTGTAGACTTGTGCTGACATGCAGATGTCAAACCACCTGGAGAATTGGTATGTTAGATGTCTTGACAAAGTAGTTAAGAGTGTAAACAGAAATCCTGTAGTGATACTGTTGATATCACTGTACACACAATCAGTTTTGAACTTGCTCAGTAGCAACGCTGTTTAAACAAATAAGCTTTTAAGTTTTGTTTTAAATAAAAGTTCTTGATTGGTTTTGTTTTAAACATATTTCATTGCATATATTGTGAAAGCAAAAAGGTTCTGCAAAATTTCTTCCAACTTTGAATAGCAGTGCTCATAACATAAACAATCCAGATAATTGTATGCATACAAAGAAAATTGAAATCATATTTGAATGGCTGTAAGAAATATGGTGATTTAATGCAGTTGTCACTTGAGGTGTGAGATTATAAAGGAATACAGAAAGGTGAGGCCCCATGTGAAAATAGGTCACACTCAAATTTTTAAATATATTAAAATTATACGAACAGTTCTTATAATATTGAACTTTATACTGGCATTCCTTAGCAAGTAATAGGAATCATATTAGATTTGTTGTAAAATAGCTTCAAATACATGTAAATCCATATGTATGTGTGTGTTCGTATGAACATATGTTCATGGATATATGCATAGGTATTCATGCATGTACATTGATACACATACATACACACATGTAATGGCCTTGGGTGGCCAAGTGATCTAAGGCGCTTTCCTTTAATGTTAACTAACATCTCATCTGCACCCACATGAGTTTGCATCTCTGTTCCAACCAATGTGGGTATGTGGTGTAGCTTCCGTTGGGTTGATGGTTCTTCAGGGAACTCTGCTGTATGTACTGGCCGCTTTGTACTTAATGCCTATCATGCGCTGAAAAACTACTTGCAAGCAGCAGAGAGGGTGAACAGACCACTTAAGGGAGTGGTCACCCTTGTGTTTGACCAAAAAAAAATAGTGACCCTTCATAGAGGTCAATACCACGTCTACGATTATTGTTTGTCCCAAACAGAATTGTAGACGCCCCCTCTCTGCTGCTATCAGTCTTGGGAATCATCATCTGAATCATGGGAACCTTCATCTGAATCATGGGAATTTGTTCTATGTTTCAAGTAATATTCAAGTTCTGATGGTGGTTTTTCTATTTTTGGATTTATGTTCTTTCTGTGTTTATAATATATCATCAAACTTCTGTATCGATCTCCACCGCAATTTTTACAAATCTGATATAATCCTCTAACGCCATTGTTACATCCAACACAACTTCGTGGACCAGCATGAGGATTTTTCTTTATAAGATAATTATGTTTCTTGCAATATTCTCCACGGCATTTTTTATTACAATTGTTAGTGGTTCCTTGATGTAACCACGCACAGTTGTTCATTATATTAATGATATCTTTTTAATTAAATTTAATTTTATCATCACCCCTCTCTGCTGCTCATCAGAAACGTTAAAAGATTTTATCAAGACCCACACGATATCTTGTTCTTGGATCATGTAAATTTATTGTTATAAATCCATGTGGGGTAGCTTGCGCTCGTGAGAAGAAATTTTTGAATTTAATTATATCCATGTCACCACCACACCAAGTTTGATGAATATTTCGCAACGTGTGTGTGTCTACGCCATTAAACACAACTAAAATGTTGCAGTAGTCTCTGATCACCTTCGGAATTTGTGTATATCGTTGAGTAACATAGATCACGTCTGTATTTTTATGTCTACCTCGGGAAAATATTCTGGCTGGATTTGATTGTTTATCTAGCATCACATCGTCGTATACAACTAAATTATTAATAAATCCGTGTATGGAATCTACGGATGGTGCTTCATTAATATCGGTTATAAACTCTATAACATCATTATCTTCATCCAGTAATCGCGCGTTTTCATTGAAATCTTTAAGTACATCATAACATCGTTGATCATCAACGGATGGTGCTACTAAATATAATTTATCCCATTTCAACCATCTCATTATCAGATTAAGTAATAACTGCGTCTTACCCGATCCAGATGGTCCTATGATAATCATTCTGATGGAGTTCGGTAGCGCAGGATGGTGTTTAACTGGCTCTCGTTTTCTTGTTGCTGAGAAATCAATTATATCCATATATGTTATAACATGAATCTATATTGTTTACGCTGTAAAGTTAAAACTCCAACCACTGATTTAGCTACGGTTATAACAAAAAATAAAAAAATAGCGTACGGTGGAAAATGTTCTATATGCGGTAGAAAGAAATTTTCATTTTTACCTAATAAGCGCGGTGGTGATATTGCTAATTTGATGTCAAAGTTTCCAGGTGCTCCATGGGCTAAATACAGTGGAGAAAAACATCTACCGGGATATAATTATTGCGGTCCTGGTACCAGACTTGATATCAGGCTCGATAATCAAGATCAACCAAAACCAGGCGAGGAACCAATAAACGCTATTGATCGAGCTTGTCATGTTCATGATGTAGCTTATAAGAGTAAAAATCTACAAGATAGGCATATTGCAGATGTGAAATTAATTCATGCATTAAATTCTGTAAAAAATAAAAATATTAGAGAATCATTAGCTAATTGGTTAGTAAGATCCTCGATGAAAGGTAAATTAGCGCTAGGGGCTGGTAATTAATAATGGAATTAATTTATTATTCACCAGTTGGATACTGGAAGGGTAAATCAGCAATTGGTAAACTCGCTGATGCAGCAGCGGTTAAACATTCTACTGCTAAAGCGTGGTTATCCAAACAAGCAATATGGCAAATTTATCTACCACGTCCTAAACAAATTCAGTACGCGTATTTCGATGTCAGTGTTCCTAATGAAGTTCATCAAGCTGATATTCTGTTTTTACCGCATGATACTGTGCGTGGAAAAATGTACAAATACGCGCTAACCGTAGTTGATGTTGCAAGTAGATATAAAGCAGAGCCGCTATCAGCGAAAACATCATCTGAAGTAGCCGATGCGTTTGAACGAATTTATCAACGAGGACTCGGACCACAAGGTGGTCTGCGATGGCCACAGCTAGTACAGGTTAATCCTGGTAAGGAATTTCTTGGTCCAGTATCATCGTTGATGAAACAACATAATACCAAAATACGACGAGGTCATACTGCAATTCATCGCGATCAAGCAATTGTTGAGTGATTTAATCGAACACTTGCTGAGCGGTTATTTGGATATCAATACGCGAGGGAATTTATTCAGGATAAAAGATCTCGCAAATGGGTGGCAAGATTACCAAGCGTGATAGCTGCATTAAATAATGAAATCACATGAACAACCAACATGAAACCCATTAGCGCGGTCACAAAAAAAAATATACCAACACAACGAAAAGATGTTGGAAAACAAAAAATATTAGGTGATGTCACAGTCAGATATTTATATGAGCCTGGTGAACTTGAAGGTGGTAAACGAAGAGCAACTGATCCTATTTGGAGTGTTACCACACACAAAATATCTACCGTGACAAGATCCACTGGGAGAAACGTAGGCGTTTCCAGGCCTGCAATCTACAGATTAGATTCGGCCGCTCCTCAACGTGGATTTACACGTGAACAACTACAAATAATTCCCGCGGATACACAACTACCACCAAAATCACTTCAGTGATTTCGATCACTTAACTAGCACTGGCGCCTCTACGTTGATTACACTCAAGACAGGTCAACATGGTATTTTCTCGTGTATGACCGCGACTATTATCTTTTCTATCTACGGTAAATTGTCTTGAATCATTACTCGAATATCGCCATAACATTATACAATTACAACTGGCGCAATGATTGTTCTGCTGCTGTTTTAACTCAATAATAAATTCAACATCAAGATCAAAGTCGTGTTTATTTTTTTTGTCAGATTGTTTGTATCCGATTAATTTTTTTCTTTATATATCATCATCGATGATGTTAAATTTATCAACGATTTCAGGAATTATAATTCTACGTAATTGAGATATATTTCTGACCCTCGATACCGCTAAATAAACTAAATTTGACCACTCGATGCGATCGTCTGCAATCCAGACTCGTGTATCAGAAATAGTTAATCCCTGAGACGAGTGGATTGTCATAGCGTATCCCAACACCCATGGAGATTTGTCAGCGCGTAATGCATCTTCGACCACACCGATATCAACGGTGACAATATCATTTAATACGAGATTTTGTTTCCTTGACTCTGTCAAGGGTCCTGGAATATCAACATTAATATTCTGTTTTCGTGTATCTGATGGTCTATAACACAACGGTACGGGTAATTCTGAATATTTTTCTTTATGCAGCTGAAATAACTGCTGTTGTAAAGCGTCTCTGATTATTTTTCTACTTGCTACGATCAAATCGGTGGGTCTCCATAATTTTAAAAAATCACTCATTGAGGTCTCTGAGATCACTCCACGTATTATTTCACACTGAATTTTGTTTGATTGTAATCTGATTAATTTTTTAAACTCCCTCAAATTTGCATCAAGAGCTCTATGATCATCATCTATTTCTTCATAATAATCAACGAAATTTTTTAACCAATCATGTGGAGATGGTCCAACAAAAGGCGGCGGTTGACCATGATCGCCACACATTATTATAGCGGTATTTTTCGTCAACAACCAATCAAGAAACTTTTTTAATGTATCCAATGAGACCGTGCATATCTCATCCCAAATAATTATTTTAGGTATATATTTTTCTCACATCCGTTCAGGAGTCCATGTATCTCCGCGCCACCGAAAGAAACTATGATACGTACACGATTGTACTTGCCGCTGTTTCATCTCACGTGCAAGTCTATGTGTGGGTGTCAGCACGATTATATCTGAATTTCTAAAAACATTAATCGTTCGAGTTCTTTTGCCGCATCCACCAGGTCCATTGAGATATACTGTCTTATATCTGGTTATTGGATCACTCAACGATGGTGCTTTCGACATTTCTGATATTTTATTACCCTTACGATAAAAATCTCTCATTGTAACATCTGCTGATTCTGTGTAATTGTGTAATAGTTCCTTTTTTATTCTCCACGAACCCCATCGTTCATCGTTACTTGTAAATTTCATAACAGGTTCTAAATATTTACTTGAAATATAAAACGAATCTGTTGCGACTCTGACTGCGGTCTCAGGAAATCTATTAATCATCGATAATAAATTTATAGAAACATAAGCCAGCATGGAAGATCTTAGATGAGTATATTGCGGGGAGACGTCATTTATGTAACTAACGATCGTACCCAATTTTGTTCCGTCGGATAAATAAACACTTTCTCGATTTACAAATATATTTTTCGCCGTTGTGTCAGCGATTATAAAATCGTACTCGGCATCATCTAAAATTAATCGTGCGTGATGTCTTTTATAATCATATGCACCACCTTGAGTAAATTTACCTATAATTTTTCTACCGAGATCTTTTGCGGTTTTGAGTTTATTAGGAATATCATCTTCGGAAACATCAGGACATTTTTCCTTAAACTCGCTAATAACTTCAGAATCTGACATGGGCAACCAAACATTGGTCTGTGCATGATATGATATAATTGCCTCACTGACCACCAACGATGTCAGTATCGCACAATCTAGCATATATCGTAACAAAACTATAGGTGCCCAACGTTTTTCACAAAAATGTCTACCAAACCAAACATAACAAATCTTGTGAAGATTTTCATTAAACTCGAACGATTCAATACAGGCGAATCCAGTCAGATCAAAATCAGGTAATGGTCCATTAATTGCCACTTGCGTCATCTCGTTTGTAGGGTGACCAAATCTTTCAAAGTACACAGAACAATCTCCGTATCCCAGAAAACTTCCTGGATAACATGCAACCATATCAACCGAAATAACATCATTGTAATTATATTTGGTATTCCATAATCCGCCATGTCCATATTCGACGCAACTTTCGCGTACGTTCTCGAGTAAATCAAATTGTGTTGGTTTCCATGAATTTCTTTCTCTGGCGAAATGAGCCGCAACAGATGGAACGGTAAAACAATTAGTTAGTAATTTGTCAGTATTTTCCGCGTGCTTGCACTGTAAAAACGTCGCGAGATTTTTCATCTCGTCATGGAGGGATTCTGTGCGATATATTTCACCGTTTGGTTTGACAAACTGATCAAATTCACCTTCTTCATTACTTTTAAATAACCATACCGATACATGATCGTTTTTACTTATTTCGTTGATAAAATCAAACATATCTGTGGGGTAAAATCTAACAGTTCGATCACGTGGAAATATTGTTACTGCGTTAGTCCATGTGTGTGCGTTATGATCGATAATATTTATTGGAGCTCCCTTCGATTTATATTTCGATTGGTACAGTACTTCTCCCGTTATTGTCGGTACGGTTATTGGAAATTTTAATATTTTTCCTAACTCAGCAACATCTTTTATTGTAGCACCGGTATCCTTAACTGAATCAGCCCACGAGTTTATTTTTTCACGCCTTAAATCAGTTAATCCATTTCCACGCATTGCGTTTGTAAAGTGTTCTATTACTCGTTCGGCTACACAATTTAACCTTGAAAATTTCATCGGCGCTAGTTTATCAGCGTTGGGTTTTTTATTTATCTCATAGATTCCATAAATAACCGCTGTTACAGGATACGCTCGCTCATAATACGGTTTGTCAATACCCGTCAGTAGACCCGGTCTGGAATTTTTACTTAATATGACAGTTTTATTATTGCCAAGGACAGGATCATATTTGTCACGGATAATCCAACTACCTGTTTCTGTTAATACAATAAATTTTACTCTGAAGAAATATTTTTGATTGCCCTCGTATTCAGCGATCTAGTTAATGATAGTTGCCGCTCGCTTGTCGTTCATTGTGGCGTCCGTGACTTTGTCGACACTGACTTTGCCAGTGTTGCGTATAATCTTGAACGTTGACCATGTATGAGATGCACCATCCGTGTAAAATTCTTTCTTGGCGTCGTGAATTTTCGAGATCAAACTTTTATTTTTCGGATCAACCAAATCTCGCACTGGCAAGTCAGAAGATAATCTGTCGAGGTTGAATTTATATTTAACAGGCCTAGTTTGGGATAATCTCTCAAACTCGTTCATATAATTAAAACAAATATTTAAAATAAAAAATATTATATATATATATATATATATATATATATATATATATATATATATATATATATATATATATATATATATATATACAATGTCTCAATGCAGATGGTTGATGATCGGCTCAGTAAATCGATGCAACAAATCCTGCAGAAAGGAATTTTGTTGGATGCACTTACAAAACATACGACGAGGAAGTCTAGGACCAATATCATGTCTGCGGTGTGGTATTGGAGTCTGAGGAAAAACAGAATTATGTGGAAAGTGCGGCGGAAAACGGTTCAGAGAACTTAAAAGATATTATGACATAAAAAATAATAGCTGTGAAAACGCTATAAAATCCGTGGGGGATTATATATCAAGATTTCAGACAAACAATGATTTAAACAAATCATATTATTATAATGGAGCAAAATATATTTGTCCCACATCCTGTCATAACAAACTATGAATCAAATATTAATGGTATCATCAGACACTGCAAGTTGAAGAGACAAGTTGGTTATATTACTAATGTTGGTTATCTAATGTTTACTGCTGGGAAGAGAAAACATTATCTATGTCATAGATTTACGTATGAATGTCATAATGGGATGATCAAAGACGTTTTTGTTATTGATCATATTGACGGGGATACTCAAAATAACTCCCTACACAACCTTCGTGTTGTCACTCGAAGCGTGAACTCTGCAATCGGAAAGAGGGCGGTAATTTCCACAAACACAGAAACTGGTGAAGAAATAATATTGCGTTCAATATCTTCTGCTGCGAAATATTTTGATATTCACCCGCAATCAGTACAAAGAGTGGCAGAAAATATATATAAAACCGCTTTCTCGAAAAAATATAAACAGAAAATTACCTTTCAGTATCAATAATTATCATCACCACATTATTAACTATCATCACCACATTGAATTAATTTTTTTAATTTATGTCATAGTATGTCCTCCATACACTACTGAATTTTGATTATATAAAAGGGAGATTACTTTGTAATATATAGTTTTCTTCGTAGATTTTTGATTTTTTATGATCGTAATTAGTCAGTTTAACTAATTACATCGTAATTAATTACTCGTAGAAGTATTATTTATGGTTTTTAAATATTTCCCATCATACAACATTACGAGAAATCATGATAATGTTATTGATCCGCAAGGAAGCTGTAATACAGGTACAGAACAGAAACCGTTGTCATGGTAATCGATCTGCAGGTGTGTTCATGCCACTGTTATTATTGATTCGCAGTCTGCTTAGGAAAAACGCTGTTTTATATTCAGAAACTGTTGTTATTCAGAAACCGCTGTTTTATATTCAGAAACTGTTATTATTCAGAAACTGTTATTATTCAGAAACTGTTGTTATAAATACAGAAACTGTTATTATTCAGAAACCGCTGTTTTAGTGTAAATATTGGTTCCTTAGCTATATAGCTTAACTATATATTAACTTCCGAAATATATGTTCGTAACAAGGTTTGATAGCTCAATCAGTATGGTATTGGACTGTGACGCTCGCGGTCCAGGATCGAACCCCCATGGCTGACAATTTGTCGGTGGTGTGCGCATAATTGCGATTTTTATAATAATGGGGGAACCGCAAAACCCCCCGCTCAGCAAAATTCAACCACAATATTGACTTGTGGTTGATACATATTTTCGTATCACCCACTGGATTAATTATTGTGGGTGGGATTTTTGCTGAGCGTACATGTTTGTACTGTCCTTAGTTAAGTTATATGTTTGTGCCGTCCGTGCATAATCTGAGCTCGCTAATACACTCGATAGGGGCTCTTCATTCATAATCTGAGCTCGCTAATACACTCGATAGGGGCTCTTCATTCATTGTATATAACCATTTCATTGTATATATGTTATGTGTATATCCTCTAAACTTGGTAGATTGCGGTGGCAAGCTACGAGTTTAATGAGGATTGTGCTGTCCTTAGTTAGTTATATGTTATGTGTATATCCTCTAAACTTGGTAGATTGCGGTGGCAAGCTACGAGTTTAATGAGGATTGTGCTGTCCTTGTGCCGTCCTTAGTTAGTTATATGTTATGTGTATATCCTCTAAACTTGGTAGATTGCGGTGGCAAGCTACGAGTTTAATGAGGATTGTGCCGTCCTCCCTCTTGGGCCTTCTAGACCGTTGTTTGGGGGGTTAGGGGCTCTCGTAGAGGGAATATTTGCCTAATGAACTTGGTAGATTGCGGTGGCAAGCTACGAGTTCTTGGTTGTGCCGTCCTTGAAACATCCCGACGAACTCGCTAAACACTCGATAGGGGTTCTAGGGATATTTTTTTTTATTTTAAAGATTTATATATTATATAATGAACCATGAAAATATCAATGATGTAATTGTTGCTATTAAAAAATTGAAAAAAGATGGAATTAATATATCCTTTAAACTTAATCCTGAAAAAATAGTTTCTGACTTTGAGATTTTACAAGAACGTAAAACCCAGGGGACACACACACTATCATCTGAATACAAGCTCATGAAGCGGATTCAGGCGGCAATGTTTCAGTCGCTAGCTACCGTAGAAGATGATCATGTGAAGGAGTTCGTTCCTCTCTCTGCCGCCATAGAAAGAATTAAATCGTTATTATCCCACGAGTATGAGGCAAAGAAAACGATTAGTACTCGTATAAGACAATTAAGAAAAATTATGTCAGAAAGTAACCCCGTCCAAAGTAGTAATTTTGAAGATGACTGAGATCTTTGATCAGAAATATTATTCTGAATTTGATGGGTTAGTTGGTACTTAGATTCATGCAATTTGCAATTTTGATGGGCTACTTGGTACTCAGATTTATTATTTATTTCTGAATTAATTTATTTATTTACTGAATTAATTTGTTTTTTTTACTGAAATTTAACAAAATTGTACAAATTTCTTAATTTTGACTACCATTTACCCCATCAAATTTACAAAATTGTACAAATTTCTTAATTTGAGTACCATTTACCCCATCAAAAACATAAAATTGTACAAATTTCTTAATTTTGACTACCATTTACCCCATCAAAAACATAAAATTGTACAAATTTCTTAATTTTACAAATTATTTATTTCTGAATTAACTTATTTATTTACTGAATTATTATTTATTTATAACTCTGATGGGTGAGTTGGTACTCAGATTTATGCAATTTGCAATTTTGATGGGTGAGTTGGTACTCAGATTTATGTGAAAATGATCAAATTTTCAGAAAAAAATAAAACATTTTAAAAAAGATGAATTACCTCATCAGATATATTTATTCGACTTTGATGCAGGAGTGTACCGGAGTTCATCTAACTGTTCTTGTGTTAATAAGAAATCCTCGTTTCCGTGTTCATCAATGGCTAAATTGTTCTGTTTTGTGAAAACGCGCGTTTTCAAGTGTATAAAAACCCTCACGTGCTGGTACATTACTGGATCTTTAAAATCAAAGATCTACGATAAAAGTCTTACGACTTTACATACAGATTTATTACAAGTTCTTCTTCACGTATGTCAATTAAGCGATTAAGGTGGTCTGTGAGCTTAAAATTGATTCGTGTTAACATATTATTGTGACACCGCAAATACACAGGATTAGTTGGTTCTTGCACGATTAAACTTCCAGGGGGAACTTGTGGTGTGAATGTGTACAGGATGTATCCTTGTTGAGCTTGATTTGATCTTCCGAGATCTATTTGATAGCTGCCATCGATTACGTCACAAACCAGATTGACCGCGAACGTCGGTGTTATATTAACGATTCCCGGAGATATGTGTCTTCCGCCGCCATGTGGATCATTATCATATCTAAGAACGGTTGCTGGTGGAATTAATTTTCTCCATGCATCGAGTATTTTAGGAATAAACTCATCAATGACATCATTGACGGATTTTCTTAACTCGGTTACACTATACCCGGGAAATTTAAAATTTGGTACATCGGCTTCTGTTAATTTATACTTTTCTAACCATTCATCTGCACCAACTTGTTTAAATGATTTTAAACGAAGCATCGCTTGAACTATTCGGTTATTAAAATATTCCATATCTGATATAAGCTGATTTAATATTTCCACACGCGTGATGATTTTTTCACGTGATGACGCTGATATGTCAAAAATATGTTCGTTAAAATATTGATTTAGTTGATCTAGTTGTTTTTTACATTCTTGATTGATTTCCTGAAAATATTCAATAATATAACTTCGATGAAGACCCAAAACATTTCCTGTTTCCCCCGGATTTCTAAAAGTCCATGCCTCCACACTACCGACAAAGATGAAACTGCTAAACATTGATTTATTTTTTAAAATACGTAGTTTTCCCCCGTATGATGGATTAATTTCATGATATGATTGCCTATCCGTGACATAATCAGACTTTTTCGGTTCTGGTGGTATCGGTGTTATCGGTGGTGATATTTCAGGCCATCCAAGCACGGATCTTATCGTGGACTGATAAATATCAACGGCATAATCAGGCGAGTTTATTTCAATCGTCAAGGACAGGGTGGGTTCATGAACATTAATTGATATTTTTGCTTCTTTTCCCGTTATTGATTTTATTCTACGTTGAAATTCCTCACTGATCTCTTCAATCTCGTAACTGCCAGTTGGTATTCCAACAACAACCCAGTCAGGTGTTCCATCGGGTTTGTTGTTGTTAGCAAATACAAGCGAATTATTTGCTGGTGTACCATTAAATGATTTTGATCTGATATTTGGCCAGCTGTAATATACTCGTAATTGCGCTAGTGCTATTTCTTTTACTGGAATTGCAGTAGGAAAATTAACACTAAATTCAGGATTAATTGAACTTACCGAGATCATCGTTATCTTTGGCGGAGTTGTGTTGGTCACGATCTGCTGGAGTAATTCTGTCATTATTGATACTTGTATCTTTAATACCGATACCTTCGTCGTATATTTTGGTTATCATTGAAAATTCGAAATCAGATATAATTCCATCACTGAGACTCGCTGATAACAACGAGGATAATTTCGAGTATGCTACCGTCGTTGTGTGTAATTTTATTTTGTAATCGGATAATTTTTCGTTCGTGCAAGTACATATTTTTTTTGCGATGATATTAAGCACACCTGCAATAGTTGTTGCTGCTGAAATACAAATAGTTACAGCTACTGGTGCCATCGTTGTCAACGCTGATAATATGACACCGGTTCCAGCAACAACAGCGGATACTGAATAAACAATCACATCAATGATAACCAATCGTCGTCGATATTTTTTTACTTTTACTATATATTGATCAACTTGATCTTTTAGCGCCGCCTGCCATTCACGCGCTTGATTGTATCTGTATTGTGCACCGTCCATATATATTTTTATGCAGTAACCAATTGAGGTGTTTCAGCTACAAATTCCAAACACCACCAGAAGGATGTTGCGGTTAATTTCTTATCAGCTGCTTCCAGAATAAATATTTCTTCGGTTATGTTATTTAATATAACAGATACAACCCCGGAAAACCTGTCAGTGGAATGACGCCATGGAAACGTTGTAAATATTTCAAATTTTGCAGCACTAAACACAGACAGCCTGTACACGCCAGTGACTGTTGCGGTATATTTGATAGTATTATTTTGCTGTGACCATGTTGCAAATCCCGATGATACCGTGCATACGATGTTTGTGATGTGCCCGGGAGTTATTCCAGCTGGAATTTTAATCAGACTGGTTTTATTGATAATCTCAGGAATTCCCGCTATGATGTCTTGCTGTGTTTGTTTGATCGTGTCTAGGTTAGTTTTGATATCAACGAGTTTCATGTCAATGACTGGAGGAGTGCCAAAGAACTTATCAATGGAATCATCGGTTTTTTGAAAATTTCTTCGAAGCCTTAAAAAACCGGTTACGTGAACATCATATTCGGCCTGTAACGTGGATAATTTACCGTCTACGGTGCCATAGTTGACGTCGACGTATTTTTTTGTTGCTGCGTCTTTGTCAGATGTTGGATCTCTTAAAACTACTATTTTATTTCCGTTCATGCTGAGTTCACCCATCATTGTGTCACCGGTGTTTCTCACGCGATTAGCGACACTTTTTGCAATTTCATCTCTGATGGTTTTAAGTGACATACTTGAATCTCTGATTCTACCACCGTCAGTAAACACGGGAATATTATCCGTAACTGCACCGAGTACTCGCCGGACTATATCATTCCATTTGATATTGCTGGTTTTTAGTTTACCATATCGATCCTGAAAAATAACAACTTCATCTGGGTCAACTCCAGCCAGGTTCATGATATCAGCGAGGTCATCCTTAGTCACATACTTCGACAGATCAACGTCGCCGGGCTTTTTCTTAACGCGTGAAGAAGATCTTCCGTAAATATCAACCATTATAATAAGACCCGTTGTTTAAAACGCCTTACGCGCAACAAATCGGTTGCTTGTATAATCGTGCACGACTTTATGTGGCGGCCTGGATGATTTTGATATAGCGTCGAGTACATTAATTACTTCATGGCCGCATATTGGCGGATCTGTCATTGTTTGTGTGGGTAGCGTTGAATACCAAACTTTACAACCAGAGGTTGTTGCGTGAAGTGGTGCGACATACTTGATAAATTCAACAGGTGGAGCTAACCCGTATGAATCAAAATAAACGATTCCACGTGGATCAACCGCGTATGATACCCAATGAGTACCAGGTCCAGAACGTTCATCGAGATTAATAATACCTGTTTCGAGTTTGTTTGGTTGTTTCGGTAATTGATCTCGCATAAAAACACCTCTAAAGGCAGATATTTTTAATTTTTTAGCAGCATTAAGTAAATCAAAATTTGATGCTGGAACGTCTAACGAAGTGATCCTGGAAGCCTTAGGCCTCTCCCCCAACGAGATCCTGGCAATCTTAAGCCGCGTCCCTTTTTTTTGTATCCTTGCCCTGTTGCTTTCTTTAGTGCCATTCCAGCAGCTGTTCCAACAGCACCTAACGCGGCTGCTTTTGCTACGGCTGGAGCAGCTGCAGCTATTAATGCCGGAATGGCTGCAAGAAGTGGAAATATACCACCCGTTTTAACCATGTCTTTGATGGCGCTCGGGGAGAGATGGAATTGAACTCCAGTTTTTGATTCTAGGGCTTTATTGAAATGTTTAATCTGATTATTTGTCAGCGATAATTTGTTTGGACCACCACTAATATGATCTCGTTTTAGTGATATTTTAGTTCCGCATTTGTTGGCGGTTTTTGATTGAAGCTTTTTTACCTGACCGGGGGTCAGAGTAACATTAACATGACTATACGACATTTTTTATATAAATAATATTTTTTCTGAATAATTAAAGATTTTCCACTGGTGCATCAACGACCCTCATTCGACCACTGCCACCTTCAAGTAACATGGCTTTGTCGCTAAGTATGACCGCGATCGCTCTGTAAAAGGCACCAGCACCTGGTGGGTTAGTAACATGAGCTCGAAAGTGTATATCAACAACAGATTGTTTGGATAAATCAAGATGTTCTAGTGAAAAATAATAAATCGGATATAGACCTGTAAAATCTAATTGTGATATTTGCAAACCGGTATCTATATTTTGATCACGTCCCATGAATGACATTAAACGATGATATGCGCGCACTACATGATTTTGTGCATAATTTAGTTGTATATTTTCTGTTGGTTCTTGATGTCCATTTATCCGTAAGGAAACTTCATTAACTCCAAGGTTATCAAATATCATATGTGAAAGTTCTTGATTATTTATCCGGTCAATATTTTGCAGTGCAATAAAAATATGTCGTGGTGCAGAAACACCCTGTTGTGATGCTATATGCCATGTAAATAAACCATTAATATTGCTTTGAGCAGCATCTGTGGTTACTGTTAACCATGATAGCAATGATTTACCGCCTTGATCCATAAAAGATAGTAATTTTTGTTCCTCAGTAATAGATGGAGTTATTACTGGCATCCACAATGAAAGTTTTGATATATTTACTTTACCATCAGCAACACCAGCACCTCACCAGATTGCATCATTATCATCACCTTTTCTTACGAGCACAATTGTGTGTTTAGCTCCAAAGATAACTTTTCTAACATTTCTGCAAAATCCAAAGATGTGAGATAATGGAATTGCACACGAAAAATTTTTATTATCTCCCGACAGCGCTGCTCGGCGTGTTGCAAATCCCAAGTTGTAATTCGTACTAACACTTTTTATAATATCAAAAGCAGCACCCGGTCTGTCTTCGTGTTCAAAATCAACCGGTTGTGGATTAGATGCAGTAACTTGAGGTGTCTGTAACTTAATATACTGAACATGATCAGCGTGGTTAGTAATATCCTTAGCAAACATCATTGTTGGACCAGCCGATCTTGTAAAGTCGTCAGAATATCTCGCTAGACCAATTATTGTTGTAGCAACGTCGACATCATTCTGAATTGATTCAATATTTTTTCCATCAATCATGTATGTGGCGCCACTAAATAATGCCATGATCCCGTTGTTGACAAAACCAACACGTAAATTAGCAGCATATGGCGTATTAGCTACAACATTCGTTACAAGTCTACCTTCTACTTCAATAAACGCTTCAGCGGCAAGAAATATCTACTTGTATCATGAACCTGTAATTCGATTCTCCCCCGCTGATTTGGTAGTCTTGCGTCATAAGAATAAAATTGATAATCACGTATAGATTCATACTTAAGGACAGGTGCCTCCATATCAAATGCTGGGTCTGATTCGCGCCTGAACATTTTTATTATAGTTACCATTTTTCAAATGATGATCATCGTCGACGAAGACCGCTTTCTGCTATTAAATTTGCTGTTATATTTTTTTCCGCTTCTTCAGATATCGCCGCTAGTTTTTGATTTGCAGCCTGATTTATTATTTTACTTACGTCTGCGGGCATCACCTCAGTACTTGCCAGTTTCACTGGTGGTTGTTGTTTTCATCGCAATAATCATGCTAGTCTTTCCTTGATCGCCGAGAACGCCTTACCAGCAACATTGACAATTGCACCAGGAGCTTTATCACGAACAATATCAATAGCCTTCATCGATAATTGTTTTGCTACAGGTGCTACTTTTGGAGCTATCCTTGTAAATAATCCCTGAATAACATCACCAAGTCCATCTCCGTAAATAACACTATAGATTGGTAATCGTGAGTTTACCGCTCTGACCTGTGCGGGTTTGCGATGATTATTATGCACAATCATCTTATTTTATTTACCATTTATCTAATCGCGGTGACTAATCATCAACAAGTTCATCAATAAGTTCTCAGTAAACGCCGATATCCATGATACCACCTTGAAATAGTCGCCGACAAATATCAGCTGCTTCATTAATTATTTCTGGTGAATTATTTCCGGCACGTTTTCCTCCTATGAGAACTTCTAACCGTGACACGTCATTGATGATATTATCAGGACATAAACCAGATCCTGTTTTAGGTTCATCTTGAGGTGATTTAAATACTGGTGGTTGCATTACCGGAGTAAGTACTTCAGTGGTGGCCGGGGGTGAGTCACTTCCTCGAAATCCATGTGGTGAATCTATCGGTGTAAATGTTATATCAGGTGCAGAAATTTTACATAAAGATGAAGAAATTTTCTTCGAGGAGGGTGATTTAAGTGACTCTTTAGCCCTTTTAATTTCCGACTTCAACCTTTGCTGCGGCGAAGAAGATTGCTGTTCTATTTGTTGCAGAGGTGGAGGAAGCTGATACTGGGAGAGCCCTCCCTGTTCTGGTTGTTTCAGTCTCTCTCTGTAAAGTCTTTCTACTTCTTCATTAAGTCTTTCAAATTCTGAACCTCTAGCTTGTTTTTTATTGTAATATACGTGATATATCCATTTAATGAAATTATCATCACCTGTTTTTTCATAAAAGGGTTTTAAAAAATTAGATTTATTAGATATATTATCTAATATTATCTTAGGTAATTTCTCTCTTTTAGTTTTTCTAATTTCCTCAACAACTCCTTCGTTAAATCTTGCAATTAATTTTAAGCTCTCTCCTGCTGATTTGGATTTAGATGCAAGTTTTTTTCTCACATCGGCGACTTCAGTACGAAGTTCTCCAATACCTTCAAGTATTTCCTCACCAACAGGTGGAGGTTGAGCTGCAGCTATGTCAGTTGGAAGGTCTCGTAAAATCTTCTTTGCCTGTTTAGTTCTTCTTGCTATTTTTTCTGATACCGGAAGAAGATCTTCTTTGATGACAGTTGTAACTTTCTCAGTAGCTGCAGTGACGGGTTTAAATAGTTTTTTAGTTTCTTCTTCATACTCAACTTGTGCTTCTTGCTGCGCTTGTAGATTTTTTCTAAATGAGTCTCTGACAGGAAGAAATTTTTTAATTGCTTGTAATCGTTCTCGTGCTGTTCTTGCAGTATGAGATTCTGGATGTATCATTTTATTATAACATAATAATTTAATTAATATCAGCAGAAGAGGAGCAGCAGAGAGGGGGCGTCTACAATTCTGTTTGGGACAAGCAATAATCGTAGACGTGGTATTGACCTCTATGAAGGGTCACTATTTTTTTTTGGTCAAGCACAAGGGTGACCACTCCCTTAAGTGGTCTGTTCACCCTCTCTGCTGCTTTGCATCTGTATTTAAAAGAACACTTTGCCTTTTTAATGATAAATAATCATACAAACTGTTTAGAATGTCTCCACTTACTGCATATTCACTAAGTTTGTGTAACAATCCTATGTACAAACATAATCAAATTCTTTAGAAATGTCACCCCAAAAAATGTACTCATATATGTTATGCATTTGATAATACAAATCATTCCCAAATAACTAAGAATGGATATAATTAATGATATACCGTTGGTAAAAATTTATCTCCCTTCTTGAAAATTTGGTATTACTTGTGCAGTTTCCCATATTGTAGGATACTTTCATTTCAAAATCTATGAAATGGACATTCAAAGGGTTTAATAATAGAATTTGAGAATCCCCTTTGCAGTTTATGACTGATAAGATCTTGCCCTGCCGTCTTGTCAAGCGACATTGACAGAATGATCACATCGATCTCTTTTTCTGATTTGTACATGGTCAAAAGCTTTATCACAGTGATAAAATAGTGATAGTCATTCAGAAAGTTTTCTTTCCTAATATCCTCAGGTATCAATTTGTTTGAACCATTATCTTACTCAAGTGGCAGGAGAGGGACCGAATTTAACTTTATTCCTTAAAACATAAATTGAACAATCATCGAGTATTGTTTCGCATTTGTTGAAGTCAAGTTTAAGTTTTGGTTCTTTCTTTCCTTTTTATGATTATACAGATCATCTTTTAATTGTTTATAAATTTTGCCATTTATCATGACTTGTTCATCCTTAGCATGACTTAGTTCTATCTTATTTTCTGCAGAACTTTTGTACATTGATGTCATATCAAGGTTGATCATGTGGAAACACAGTAGTGTTTTTATGTGGTATGTAAGTTAAAGCTATGTACAATAATTTCTCTGTAAATGATTCAGTATGATCATCAATGTTTTGTTTACTATTGAGAAATAGCTCCCAAGAATAATTCTCAATTTCAGCTATTGAAGTATCAAAGTCCACATGATCATACGACCAAATCTTAAAACTATTAAGTTTTTTAATCTGAAAATCCACTTCAGCAAAAGTTCCATAATGGTCTGACATCTCCTGTCCAAACAGAAGACCACAGCTTTCCTTAATATTGGTTGAATTATAGATTAATATTAGGTCTGATAGAGGTGATTTTACTTCTGTAACTCTGACCGGTTGATGAATAATGTTTATATATTATTGAACAGCGTTATTTTACCTTGAAACTTTAGTGTGCACCTTATTTCTTTATAATGGCTGCTATTCTCAAAACTGGCAGTGTGCAGTATTCACTTTCTTTTATCTGTGCATCTTAGCTATAATGCTTCTTTCAACATGACCGCACCAGTGGCCTAAGTGATTAGAGCATATGCCTTAGGTTGCAGGTTTGAACCACAGTCAAGTCATACCAGATACTTATAAAAATGGTACTGTCAGCCTGGTGTCAGGTTAATGTTACTGTGTGGAACATGATACAGTATGATGCCCCAGTGCTAAACATCATAGTGAGGTGACTGAAAAATTGTTAAAGCTATGTTAAAATCCAAATCACACACACCTTATTTCAACATTACTATTGAGAACAAACTTGCAGCATGAATTCATCTTGGGATAAAGAAATGTCCACACCAAAAATTGGTCATTGTGGTCTTCTTTCTTAGGATTTCTCACCTTTGACCAGACTTTAATACTAATGACTTTTTACCTATTGACATTAAAGTTATAAAGTGATTTCATCTTAAGACATGGATGCGCACACCAAGACTGTCTCATTGACCTACTTCTTAGTGCTTACTAGTTCCGATTCGTTCATCTGAAGCAGCAGTATTGTTTGTATGTCTGTTTGAAGAATTTGTGTTTCTTTCTGTTTTTATTCATTCATGTATTTATTTATATTTATTTATTTTTAAAAATTTATTTATAAATAAATGTATTTATTTATGTTTTGCAGACAAAGAAGTTAAAGGAACTGGTTGGCATGTTGGAGGAGAGCGATCCAGATGTATATGTGACAGTACGCAAATTAGCGATGGTGTCATTGATGGAAATATTTAAAGACATTGTCCCTGGTTACAAAATTAGGCTGCTTACAGACCAGGAAAAACAGCAGAAGGTACAGTTTCATGTTAGGCATTGTGCATGCCATTGGTTAAGACACTGATTTATGCTTTAAACCCTATATTCAATCCATGCTGCTAATATGTGTGATTTTATCATCATCCACTGCTTGAGCATGAGTTTCCTTGATCTCATGTTCCCACCTGCATTCAGCACTGTGGAGAGCATGGTTCATCATTTCAAGAACAGCACCCATTGTATTATTTATCAAGACCAGTAGCCATTGTGTTATTTATCTAGACCAGTACCCATTGTGTTATTTATCTAGACCAGTACCCAATATGTTATTTATCTAGACCAGTACCCATTGTGCCATTTATTAAGACCAGCACCCATTGTATTATTTATCAAGACCAGTACCCATTGTGTTATTTATCTAGACCAGCACCCATTGTATTATTTATCAAGACCAGTACCCATTATGTTATTTATCTAAACCAGTACCCATTGTGCCATTTATTAAGACCAGCACCCATTGTATTATTTATCAAGACCAGTACCCTTTGTGTTATTTATCACGACCAGTACTTATCGTGTTACTTATCAAGACCAGTACCCATCATGTTATTTATAAAGACCAGTGTCCATTGTGTTTATCAAAACCTATACCCATTGTGCTAGTTACCAACAGAATTTTGAAAGTAATGAACAAAAGTTATGAGAAACTCCAATAATTTATTCAAAACTCTTCAAGACAGGTAACCAGATGATGTGGCTACAACATCATTAATGGTCCAGAATTTACTTTGTAGTTATACGTTACAAAATTCAATTAGTAGAGAGGGTCAAAAATATTGTCATGTATATTTAATTTGTGTTGTTTGTTTGCTTTTCTCCTTGATTAATGTATGTATATCTGTATTTTGTACTTGACCTTTGCCCAAAATTAAGTTAATGGTGTACCTGACCAGAGACATTTATTTTGTAAACAACATCATACATAGCTGATATTTCTCAATGAGTATAGATTAAATATTCAGATCATTATCAATGGAAATAAACACGTTCTGTGTGAATATAGGATATTAGTTTTTTACTTGGATATTTCTTAACTTGTTGAGGATTTTAAATGATTTAGGAAGGAAACTGGATCCATTATTGTGTCTTAGCTTTTTATATAATGTTGTTCACTTCAAAAGCTATTCATTCTTGCCTTAATATATGAAGCAGAATTTGTTTTATTTTTGGGTTGATTTTTATTCATTCACATTATTTATTGAAATTACAAACTGCTCAATAATATTCTTGGATTAAAACAAATTTAGAAATATGGTGAATTCAGACAAGGACATTTTGGGTTATATTATTGTAGAACATCAAATGACTGTCAACACATCACCATATTCCACATTCGAGACTACAGGCACATCAGCACATTCATTATCAGAATTTATTTTGATTATCATTGGAAATCAGTTGGAACATCATACAAATATATTTGTAACAGGGCATTTATGACTATTTTTGATTTTATACACAATACTGTAAGTTCTTCTCAAATTTACGCTTTGTATTCTAGGGAAATAAATTATTCGTTGAATGTTACAATACTAGTTATTTCTTGTTCTGTTACTTTTTTAAGACCATCAACTTGTAACAACAAGCATTTAATTCTGAATCTATTTTCCAACAGTTCTCCACTCTGTGTTTAATTAAATGGCAAACAAATATTTTATTGCAAGTAAAATGCCTTATTTCATTTGCATTAACCAATGTAGCTTTCTCGTGGGTTGGTGGTTTTTCCCATGGTCATGGCAACTGCTTCCACCACTGAATAATCTGGCCACCATATATAGCCTGTCATATGCTGCAAAATGGCAATAAACTCAGTTATAAAAAATACAATTATCATTGCATTGAACTTTTACTTAAAGTTAAAATTTAACTTTTCTTATGACAGTGTTTAAAAAGTTAATATGGAAAATATTTTCCAAGGAAATATGTTGATAATTCCTTTCTCTTGCTTATAATTTTGTTTTGAGAAACTACATTGCACTAAAGCTAATGTACCCATTTACATTTGTTTGATTTGTAGCAAAATAAATTTTATTGAACTGAGTGTTTATTTTTCAGATGAAAAAGGAAACAAAAACACTACAGGAGTATGAAGACTCTTTCCTCAGAAATTATAAAAAGTACCTGGAGTTTTTAGAAAGTGTTGCTAAAGGTAAATCTTACTGAATTTTTGTCATATCATTGATAAATTTGCACAAGGGCTGGATATCAGCTTCTTATTACTTTTAGTCACATTGTCTGTTCATCCGTATGTTTGGCTTTTTGAAAACACAATTGTACAGCCAAATTAGTTTTGAGCAGCCACCTTGGAAGGGATGAGCCCTTGTGACATGGTGGTCTAGGACACTCGCCTTTACAGATCTTTGATATCTTATCTCTGTCCTTGAATGTGTAAGTCTTGTACTGTATAATACCATTGCTCACCATATGATTTTTTACAACTTTTAGAACTGATGAAAGTTAAACACTACTTATTGTTATTTTCATATGATATCCATCGATTAAATATGATGTTACAGTAATAATATCAAATGTTTTTATATTTCTATTTTCTGATGCATAGAATTTGTGTACTTAGGGACAACAGGTTACGCCATTGCTGTTACTAACATATTCTAATGCATGGTATTTAGAAAACAATAGCACATGTCTTTATATGCTCTTTGTGCAATGCTTCCAACACATAACAGTTATAACTTTCTTCTTGAGTATGAGACCTGATGACCATTATATAAAGTGAGGGGCATTAATAATAGGTGATTAGTACTGGATTTAATTGTCTTGGTGCAAACCCTAACATAGAGTCTATTATTCTCAACCCTGTTAGATTTGTATATCAGAGTCAGTATTTGTTACATTATTTTTTAAATTTGGGTGTAAATTAATGATGTGTATTCATTTTATGAGTTTACATACCTTATTGTAATTAAAAATGTAAGTTGATTCATTTATATTATTTTGTTTTATAAAGTAAAACCTCTCTTGAAAGACCACTACATTGAGAAACTACCTGTCTTGCATGTTGGAAGATCATGAATTATGGGAGAATGTTTTGTCTCTGAAGACAGGTTCTTTTGAAATGTACACTATTTTTTTCTTACAGAAAATGCTGCAGCAGTATTCATGTATAATTTAAATATATTCAACTTTAATGTAGTTTTTACTAAACCTGACATTGCTGTTTGCTTCTTCAGCTCTGTAGCAATCCCTTAAGATGAAAAATAAATACATTCACCATTTGCTTACAGGTTGGAAGAAACCAAAAGAAAAGTACCACAGAGAGAAATATAAGTCTTACATTCATATTCCAGCAAAAGCAGAGAAGGTGATGTTTCATTTTTTCTTCTTCTTTTTCTCAGCTGTCTTGCTCCACTGTTTTTGAACAAACCACCATCACGTGATACTTGCCAGTCAACCCGTTTTTATGCTATGATGGACCCTCATTAATTGCTTTAAATGATCACTCCTTGGCTCTCCACACTACATTGTGCTCTAGACTAAATGAACTGGGACTACATTCATCATTACCTAAATGTAAACAGAAGCAAAAAAATAAACGTTTCAAAGCTGGCTGGCATAGAACAGGCAGAAGAATTCCAGTTATCTCCCTTATTTCAGCTCAACAATTTAAAAAAAATTTGACCATTAATTTAGATAACCTAATTCAAATCCCTAATTATTCATCATCCTCTGTGTCAACTATCCAAGAGATACCTCTGCGTATTGCATTATTCAATGCCCAATCAGTAGTACCACCGGAAAAGCGCACAGAAATAGTTAATTTTATCAACGACCAGAATATTGACATCTTTTTCCTGACAGAAACATGGCTAAAAACATCAGGCAATGAGCCCAAGTGTGCGGATCTAACACCCACTGGTTACTCCATCAAGTCGATCCCCGTAACTCTCGTGGAGGTGGAATTGCTGTCATCACAAAAAACTCCATGATCAAACGTCTTAGCCACACCACAACATTCATTTTCGACCACACATCGTTTGAACTAGTACAAACCACACTCACAATGGAGCAAAGGTCATTCCATTTTTTCTGCCTATACCGCCCTCCTTCTAGTATAAAAAAACCAGCTGGCTGAATCTCTCTTTTTGGATCAGTTTCTGAATCTCCTGAAGTATGGAAATTCGATAGGTGGCAACCTGATTATTCTTGGAGATTTCATCTTTCACTTTGTCTGTCCCGGAAACCCAAACACTTCAAAACTCATAGATTCCATTAATGTTTTCAACCTCAAACAGTCAGTTAACCAACCCACCCATAAACATGGTCACATTTTAGACGGATTCTTCATAGACCTAATGGTAAAATTCTACGGTCCTCCCTCGTATCCCTTGACCTTGCATCAGATCACCTCTGCATTATATGCCATCTTGACGTATAAGTCCCTAACCCTCCACCTCTATCTGCTACTAAGAGAAATCTCCGTATGATAAATAGACCCAAACTAATGCACAACATCCAAGCAAACCTAACAACTTGCTTACCTCATACAGCAGAACAACTCGATAACTGCCTGTGTTCATTGCTCGACAAACATGCCCCAGCTACCAAGTGCAGAGTATCAATTCAAAAGTGTTCTCCATGGTATTACAGTGTTAGGGACCAGCTTCGCACTGCTAAAAGAGACCGCCGTAAAGCTGAGAGGCTTTGGCTTTCCACCAGACTCACTATTCATAAGCAGATCTATGAAGTCGCTAAGAAAAATGTCACAAATATAGTTCATGCAGTGAAATCAGCCCACTACACTACTAAGATCATGGAAAGTTTCAGCTGCAAAGAGCTCTTCGAGATTACCAACAAGCTAATGTCAAGGAACAAATCAACACCACTTCCAACTACCTTCTCTCCAGCCACCCTTCCAGACAGGTTTGCAAATTTCTTCCATGACAAAGTACGAACCGTTAGAGATGAGCTTGACACCACAATTTCAATTGACTCATCGTCACCATACAGTTGGGATACAGAATTTGAGCAGCAACCATTAGCAGCATTTGAACCTGTCTCTATGGATTTTGTACGTACAATCGTGATGAAGAGTGCACCAAAGTCATGTGAACTTGATCCAATTCCAACATCACTGCTGCTTGAATGCTTAGATCCAGTATTGCCTTCACTAACTGATGTTATTAATACCTCTCTCATCTGGGGAATTCCCATCATTTTTCAAAACTGCCATTGTAAAGCCCCTGCTGAAGAAACCAACACTAGACCATAACAATTTAAGGAACTACCACCAAGTTTCTAATCTCCCTTTCAGATTCGGCTAATGTGGGTATGTGAGAAAGCTTGCCAGTAGCTTCTCGTGGGTCGGTGGTTCTTTCCAGGGGTTTTCCTGGTTCTTCCTCCACCATTAATACTGGCTGCCATGTATAGCCTATTGTGTGCTGAAAAATGGCGTTCAACCCTACAACAACAACCTACTTGGTCAACAGGACACAAATTGTATGTGCAAATGGAATACACTCCAGCCAGTTGATCTATGTTGTGGTGTTCCACAGGGGTCTGTTCTTCTATTTTCATTTTATACACTCAGTCGCTCTCAAGTTTCGCAGATCATCATCCATTGTCTCACCAATTGTATGCTGATGACACCCAAATACAAAAATCTAGCCACCCAACTGAAGTTGATGCTACCAACCAAGGTGTAGAGAGGTGCATTTCTGATGTGAAGTCTTGGATGACATGTAACAAGCTGCAGATGAATGATGATAAAACTGAAGCCATTCTGATCACAACAAAAAGACTTTCTCATCCACATCCTTTATCTCAAGCAATAAATATCAACAACACCAACATTAAATTCACACAATCAGTACGAAACCTAGGTGTTACTCTGGACAGTACTCTCACATTGCACCAACATGTCATGAACATATGCAAGGCTGCCTATCTTGAGCTGAGACGCATTAGCTCAATTTGCAAATATCTTTCAGTTGATGCCACTAAAACACTTGTGTGCTCATTAGTACTTTCAAGACTGGACTATTGTAACTCAATTCTGTCTGGTTCATCTCAGTATCTACTCCAGAAACTTCAAAAGGTTCAAAACACAGTGGCTTGGATCATACCTAGAGTACCACGATCAGAGCACACCTCCCTGCTGCTTTTAGTTTTAGTTAAACCAGCAATCTGGCCAGTCTGATTTGTCAAGCAGAGAGCACATGTCAATGTGGTAGTCACGCGATGCAACAAAACTCCAGAAGTTGTTCTCGGAATATGTCAATATGGAGAATTTTGTGTTCTTTAATTCTTAATTTTTATTACAAGCGTATACGACTTTCATTTAATATTTTTTATTTTTTTTCTCTACAACATTTGAAAATGGGGGTTGTTAGATTTGTGTACATATGCTAGCAATGCAAATCGCGAGCACCAGGTCACGTTTAATCAACGATGTAGTTTTATCTTCTCTTTCAGCAGATTAAAGACGTTACCATTTTAATACTCACAAATTCCGAGAAAATAAGTAATTTTCATATAAATTTCATGCATGTATCACTCGATCTAACAATGTTTAAAGTTTCTAGGCTATCCACTAGTGGCTACACTTTGCCACCACCATGTTGGCCTCATGTGATGCTAGACTGGTTTTCATACCTTCCATGTAAGGGCTGTTCCAGTAAAACATATATCCCCCCGGGGACGGCACTTCAAAAGAACTTCTGTAGTAGGTTGTGTTTCAAACTATTTTGATTCTGACAGCGGAAGGTTGGTTAGGAAAATCACTTCTGTTGTGGGTTGTGCTAACAAAATGAGAAATCGCTGGTGGGGTTGTCAGAAAGAAGAAATAAAAAACGAATATATATTTTAAATTGCATCTACCCCCCTCCTAGCGGTCTAACGTGAATAAAACATTGGGTCAGAAAATGATACCAGTACACGCGAGTGCATGTAATTTGTACGAATTCACATACTATTAAAGCAGTGATACGCGTTCAGCAAATTACATCAATGCCGCGGATATAAAAAAAAACGTGCGCAGTATGCAATTTTTATTAAACTTTTAACTTTAACTTTAAAAGTGCATTTCACGATGTAATTCACACTGCCACAGCTGTCTCACAGCGCTTGATGCGACATCCAGATATCTGGATACTTCAGTTCGACATGAATGGCTGTTAAACTAAATTTGATTCGTTCATTGGCCCTGGAACAGGCAATTTATGGAGTTTTAGCCTTACTTTCATCATGGAAGTTTTAGAAATATGTGTTTCCAATAAGGGCCACACAGGAAACCAAAATGGTTGAATCACAACACGGTTTGTCTTCAGATGACGTTATCAGTCGGCAAATACTGGCTGGTGATAGCTATGATGACAATGAATTTCATGTATATCGGTCTGTTGGACATTGGAAAAATGTCACTGGAAATACCAGTGTGTGATTTTGAGCCCAAAATTGATGTTGAGTGCGAGTCCGATGTACGTGTTGGATGGACAATATGCGGGTTATATTTATTAAATATACCCATGTCTAAACAAGCAGACTATGGGAATGTTGGACTTAAAACCCTAATACAGCATTATGGAAGAGATAAATCTGGCATAAGAGGCAGCAAAACACTGATTCAAGGAAGTGAATCTTTGGCAGGGTTCATGTTAGTGAAAACTGACAGAGGTATCGGAAACGCTTATAATCACGCGTTTTTGGATGCCAATTTTTTTTTATTTAGGTGGGCAGTAAAATTCAAAGACTTGCCAGTCCTGCTTCAGTCACCTGCATAGTGGGAAAATGTGTTGATCAGTTAGCTATAATGATAATTACAATGACAGAATTTAGTGGTTGCATGCCCCCCCCCCCTTTCGTCACCATTATAAGAGTTCTGAGTACATCAAAAGAACATGCTGCAATAGCAAGATCAAAGGCTTTGACTAGCAGCTGGGTGGGAAAATCTACTGATATGTTCAGTGCTTGAATTCAGAGGCAGAAATACCCAGAGATGTACATGTGGTCATTTATAACAGTGCATCAAATAAACAACTTTAGCTTTCATTATTATTATTGGGGGCCCCGAATGGCCGAGTGGTCTAAAGCGCTCACCGTTACGGATCACTGCCATCTCACCTCTGTCTGCGTCGGTTCGAGTCTCGGATTCGGCTAATGTGGTTATGTGAGAAAGCTTGCCAGTAGCTTCTCGTGGGTCGGTGGTTCTTTCCGGAGTTTTCCGGGTTCTTCCTCCACCATTAATACTGGCCGCCAGGTATAGCCTATCTTGTGCTGAAAAATGGTGTTAAACACTACAACAACAACAACTACAACAACTTTCATTATTGTGTTCATTTCCGAGTGCAGTGCACATGACCTCGGAATTATGACATGTTGAGACATAGACTTGAATGAGTATTTTGGTGTTCAACGGCAAACAGACTAAGATTGTGAGATTCAGGAGATGGCTAAAGTTGCTAGAACTGATAGTTTGGAAGGGACATTAGCCAAGTTTAAGCAAGTGTGTGATGCCTAGCTTAGTGCTTTGAATAAGACCTTCCTTGGATCGAAAAAATTCAGACTCACTCTGATGGACAAGGAAGAGCTATGTCAGTGTTATAAAGAATGTAGAAATTAAACTCTATGGCAACCACTAGTTCTTATAATTGGCATAGTTTTCTGCGAGGGAACTGCAACTTTTCCTGATGGAACTCATATTGTTACCAAAATGGGAGCCATGGACTCTTAGTTTTAGAATCCTAACGAGACCTCTGGTTCAGAACTTTTCTTTTTGGGACAGAGATATCCAAGAGAAAATACCCATGGGGCCATACATGTGAGATGTTGAAAATTGCACAACCATAAAGAACAATAACTTGTTCAAGCTAGTTATGCATATGCATTTCAGACAGCAGGGAATGAAAGGAGTTCACAGCACAGGATAATATTTGTACACGGAGGAGGAGGATCATATTAAATTCAGATACAGTTAACAGATTAATGTTCATAGGGAACATCAGAGAATCCCCATACAACATAATTAAGTGTGTGTAGATCTCAAGTTGGCAGAACCACTGGGCAACAAAAGAATAAAAAGACAGACTTTTGTATCATGCAGATGTATGACCAAATGATGTACATGCTCTCTATGTGCAAAAATTAAATGACATTAAACATAAGAGACTGACTGATCTGTGTAAACTCAAAGCAAGATGGATAAAACTTGTCCTGTTTGTGTTCGGTTCTTCCTATGTATATTTTGATCATGGTGGTATTTTCTGCAGACCTTTTGGCACTTAGTTCCAAGCCATCATTTGGTATTTGTATTGCAAAATGGATAACTATAAAAGTCTATTATCTAGTACAATACATTTTTAAGCAGTATCATTAACTGATGATGAAAATGATGAAAAAATACTTGATGTCATTCTGATGTATGGATTCTTTACTACACTACTAATCTGTTCATCCTGATTCTTTTTTTTTTTTTACCATCTCCTTTAGTCTTACTGGTACCAGTGCTTTTAATAAAATTGTAACTTCTATTTTCTTGCAATCTAAATATTTGTAATGATGTGTTATTGTCAAACAGTAAAATGTGCTTAGTGTTGTAAAATCTAAAACTATTAATTAGCAAGGGACTAAAGTAAAAAGTGGACAGAAATTATTGCCATATTACAGTGCTGTTAGAAACAACAGAATAGTCGTACAAGATGTATTTTGCACAAAGTTGTAGAACTAGCGCTCGTATTGTCACCATATATTCTACTTAAATAATTATATCATTATTTCTGTATATTCCTATCAGTATTTTCCCAGTGGTAGTAATTTTCTGATCTGATGTTGTTCATTTCTTGTGCAATTTTTACACATCAAGAATTCTCACTGTATCATTAAAAAACAATGTAATCTGTACCAAATTGAGTTGTTTGAAAACAAATTAATTTTTTTAACCCAAAAACCACTGAAGCTACGAGTTCTTGCATTAAAGTCTCACATTAAATAACATTTGAAGTAGCCACGATAGTAGTTTAGGATGCAACTGTACCAATTTCACCTTTGGTATATCCAAATCTTAAATGTGATGGAGGAACATAGCTCCAAAATAAACACATCAATTTTCGAACCTGTTCATTGACTATGAATCAAGTATCCGAGTGCAACTGAATTGCTAGAAATTTTTTAATTCTTTTGACAACATCATAATTAGCTGTCAAATATGGAGTAAGCCTATAGTCTTTATGCCATCCCAACCAAGACCCTATCACAGCCATGTGACCATGCCCAATGACATCACAGTAATAATCGCTATAGAACTAGAGATGACATGTCTTTGAGAATTTTGATTTCAGTAGAGCTGTAACAGAGTGGAACAGTAAGAAAGAGTGACAGATATTTAAGTGTTAGGGAGATATTTAACAACAGCTATTCCCACCACCACCACTTCCTCATTGGAGAGCACACACACACAAACTTGGAGTAAATCCTGAAATCCTGGCAGCATCCCTGCAGAGGAGATAATTTGACTATCAATTTTATTGGTCTCTGGTTATCCCATGGTATTTCATTACTTGAACATTATCTTACAGTGTGTCGATTCAGCATGGTCGAAGATAAAATAGAATATATATGTGTTTGACTGTCCCTGGTTGGTTGATAATGAAAGTAAGATTTTAGTTTTAAAAAATCTTTTGAGATCTTGTCCTACTTGTAACTGAAAAAAGTGAGGGACATTGTTTTAATAACATAATTTCCATCCCTTTACAGACCCGAATTTGGACGACTCATTATTGAAATCAGCAGCTGATTCTTTGGTGCAGTATTTAAAGCACACATTTCAAATTTGTATAGATCCAGAAAATGGTGCGGCTGTTATGTTTTTTTTTTCGTTACAAAAGCTGTCGTCATAGATGTGTCTGTACTGATATAAATTTGATAATGAGCACTCAAAATTTTAAGTTACTGAATTTTAATATCGTGGTGTTTGCACAAATTTACAGTGGGAACTGAATTAGTGCCGAGACCTGAACTCTTGAGTTTTGTGCAGAAATATGGAATCCAAGCAGAATACATAAGCAGAATACATCCAGAAATGTAGAGGTTTTCAATCTTGGATTTAGTCTCCCCATTGTGTTTCACACTGATATGCATATTCACAGAACATTTGTATAGTAGTAGGAAAAGTAAGTGAGAAATTTAGATACATATCATAAACAAGACGAACAGTATGTGGGGGGAGAAGATCATAAGAACAGGCTGGAATGGAGAAGTATAATAAAAACAATAATGAGTAGAAGTATTCCTCTTTTTTTATGTGTGCAACATTATTTTCTTAGCTTCAGTAAGAAATTTCATCAAAAGGAAGACAAAAAAGGGTGTACAGTTAAGTAAACCAGTATGAATTTAGCTACTTAAAAGATGTATCAAATTGACTTTAACCTTCTGGTCTGTTTTGTCCATTCAGGTGATATGTCCACTGAATCAGTATGGTTGGAAAAAATATTTGGCAAAGTTAAAAAATTAAAAATCTTTTGGCAGATTATGATTATACTCTATGTGAATAATTTTATTTCTTGGTTTGTTGATTGTGGTTGTTGCTCAATTCAAATGCATCATTGAAAAACATTGATACATTCTCATACTTTGTTACAAATATTTATTACAGATGCATATCATCAGATATTGGTGAATATAGCTTGAATAAGTTATAACAGTTCTAGTTGGAACAATGAACATTTTTGAGAGAAAATTTAAGTGAGCTAAAATGTAAACTTTTCGGCAGTGTGGGATGCAGGATTGCTCAAGACTTTTCCATCTCATATGCTCACAATGAAAATTCCATTTGCACCAACTGATGATGACTTTTAGGTAACTGTCAGAAAGGCATAATTGACGATATTCTAAGGTCTACAAAAATTACTAGAGTCAAAAGTTATAAACTCGTACAGCTGTGGCAAAAATGATTGACTAGTACCTTTGCTGCTGTTGCCACAGTTGATTAGTTGGTTGATTCAGTGTGGTTTGATTTGGGGTTTTTTGGTGATTTTTTTTACAATATATTAGGTGGAGGAAGAACCCCGACCACCAACCTAAATTGGTTGATCTGTGACACAAACTCACTCTGTGAGATGTTTAAGTGATGTAAAAGCAAGCACCTTAGTACACCTGGGCACATGGAGCCCGTTGATTTGATGTTTATCTCCAACAGCTGAAGTCATTTAGACATGAGATCTCGGGGTTTCATTAGATCATTATGGCCTTTACACCATTTTCAGATGAAGAGAATCTATATATGGCAGCCAGTTTTACTGCTGAAGAAAATCCAAGTCCTTTTGAGACACCAAACACCACTTATGTAGAACCACTGACCTTCCACAAGTAACTGGCAACATTCTCATTAGCACATTGGAGGCAAGTAATCACATGACAAGCATCTTGTACCACTGCCATGGAAGCCCCTCAGTTCTGTATCACAAGACAAGCATCTTATACCACTCTGCCATGAAAGCCCCTCAGGCCATAGGTATAAGTTTCATATGAAAGACTAGAAGTGGGAGATAGAACCTGTGACAACTGGATTGAAAGTGCAGAATGTTACTGCTAGGCCATCAGTGATGATTATGATGCTGTTGACAATACAGTTAACTGCAATGACATTGATTTTATGAGTGCTCTGGAAAAAATGATTCCTTGACTTTCATCCATTTTTTTAAATCTATGATATAAAAATGTTTGACTTGATATGTTTTTTTATAAGTTTATATTAGTCTTGCAACAAGGTGTAAAAATAAGACATCGGTAACTGAAAAAGATGTTCTTACAAGAAATGATATGGTGTAAAAGTAGACAAATGATGCAACATCACTTCCACAGGCATCATTGATTTTTTTTTCTGACAAATCATATAAGTTTACCAAAACATTTATTGAAAAAAATAATAACAATGAATCATAGAATCTGACCAGACATTTAAAGCAATACAAGATTTAACTATTATTCTAATCAAAAGCAGCATGCCAGAGAACAAAGAAAAATAGCAAGACATATTGATCACTTTAGGAAACACAGAGTTTAGTAAGGATACAAATTCATGATTTCTGTATTAGAATAGAAATATCTATTATAAAATCTGTATTCATGGATGTTAAATTAGTAGGTATTAAGGGACTGATCAATGACATCTACAAATAATAAACCACCATGAAAATCTGTGATTTCACAGTATCAGAGACATACTTGGCTGACAGACAAACAAACAAAAGGACAAAAGACTGATTATAATGAATGAATACAAATAAAAATATGCAGTAGATTATATGATGTATATGAATTCAGTAGATTACCTCCAGCCAGCTGTCATTTAAATCGCTTCTGTCTCCAACCCAATATTAAAATTGCTTCTACCGCCCACTAACCCATAGCCAGAAATTATGTTAAAAAATATACTTCTGTAGGGGGCAGTGTTTCTCGATTAAAACATCTGACGGTGGATCATAATTTTTTTAAATTGCTTCTGTTGTGGGTTGGTTGAATTTGAAAGTGCCTTCCCCCCGGGGGGTATATGTTTTACTGGAACAGCCCTAAGGAAAGATATGGATATCGAGCTGGCTTTGAAAATAAAAGTATACTAAATGAATCTTATCCACTGGGCATTTTGATTGACTCGGCATATATGTTTATTGCAAGCAACCAAATGATCCATACTGCACACTCCAAATATTCTGGTTAGAACTCGATAAATTTAACTCACAATCAGTTTAGTTACTACTCAAGTATGTGATTGTTTCAGATGTCAAGTGGTGGCAGAAAATTCCTGGGTTTATCCTGACTTTCATCAATATTTGCGAAATTCAATGACTTTTCATGTCAGGAAAAAAATGATAATTTCTCCTGATTTTTTCCTGATAGCATGGGAATCCTGAATTCAAAACTTATGTTTTGGTTCGATATTCTACCTTCTCTCATGACAAAGAGTTTAGTAAAGAAGGTCTGGACAGATTTCATCATGCAAATGTAATGACATGAAAAGGCATGTGAACCATTCCATTCTGACAATGACAGTGCAGTGACTTCACTGAGATGACGCATCAAACATTATCGATGTGGGTTACATGGAAGTGAATTTTTCAACAGTCTTCTTTATTTTTCATTTGTATTCTTACAGTTTTCAGACACCAAAATAGTTTGCTACAAAAAGTTTCATGCTTTGTAAGTATAAGACATTGTTATCAAAGAATTTAATTTATATATGTTTTCAGACACAATTGTAATTCTCAGATGATGCCATAAGTGCGAAAGACTAAAACCTTTTGTTGGAAAGTGTAGGAATGGTCACCTACCAAAGGAAATAGCAAGACAAATTGTTGAATTCTGAAAAAATGGGAGAACCATATTTCACTAGCCATTAAGGGTTGCCAAAACCGATACAAAGCATACCATTTTTTAAAACTGCTATTACTTTCTTATGACTAAATCATAAAAAGACATATCTGTATTTATTAAAAGAGAACACTGTTCAAGTCAAATCGTCATTTTTTCAATTTTGTTTAACATATTCAGTGTAGATTATACTAAAACTTGCACCTGGTAACACAGGGACTGCAAATCTAGGGATCAAGTTTCAATGGATAATAACTTAATTTAACAAAAAAACATAATCATACAATAAACTGATTCTTATTTTTTGTCTTTAATATATTATTATGAATTTATAAGCATTCTGATGTAATTACATTTTCAATTAGTCTTACAAAAGTTTCTGTACAGGATCAAACAAACCTGGTCCAGATTATTGGGTCTGTTAATAATATTCGGAACTCTTTCATCTCATCTACTCAATTACATTTAAAAAGTCCAAACGCAAAAGCCATACAGACCCAGATCTGTCATCTTATAATGTGCCAGAAGATCTGGGTCTATGCAAATTTTTAGCAGTAATCTGTAGAAAAAACAAATGAGACCCTGATTTTCTGGTGCAATATGTGATGGCAGATAGCAGAGCAGAGTCTGTGTTCTTTTGTGGTTGTTCTTGACTTGTGAGTACATAAAGTACTAACAAAATACACTACAGCTTCTATGTGTTTGTGTGTGTATATATTGTAATAACCTGCATTTAGGGAGTGAGGTATGCATGCGGTAAACACAATTCATACAAGCCGTCCAATTCGGTATAGATTTTTTTTTTTTAAAATTATAAATCTGTGCATTAGCAGTGAATTGCTCAAATGAGTTGACATTACTATTTTCTAGGATCCTGTGTTTTGTTTACTTGTCGATTAATAGTTAGCTGGTATAGTCTACGTGTTTTTGTGATAGCGAAAATAGGGAGTATCATGCCGGCGGCTGGCATCCTTGATAATTCGATTAATGGCTATTTCTAGTTAACAGCTTAAGACTGTACACTACATACTCAATGTGTTTATAGTCCCTGGGGTTTCGTTTGTATACGTCATTGCATTTAAGTTTGTTTTTCCTCTTCTTTGTTTATTTGGTACATATAACTGTTGACTACCCTTTCATACGGTCTACCTCGGTAATATTGTAAGAGTGCATAACACGGTTTCCGAACCATTGCTATAGCGACAGACTAACACGGTATGTGCCGCGAAATACAAAACTGAATTTTTTTTTTTTCTTCTTTTTCTATTTTTACTTATGGCAATTCATTCGCAATGTAGTAATGTGTAAAATATCCCGCTGGTAATTTCCATAAACAATCACTGTGAAAATTTACTAAATATATACATTCAATACTAGCGCCTGATGGTTTGAACATTCCAACAAGGATTGTGGGTTTTGTGGGTTTTGTGGGTTTTGTGGGTATTGTGGGTTTTGTGGGTATTGTGGGTTTTGTGGGCGTTGTGGGTTTTGTGGGCGTTGTGGGTTTTGTGGGTATTGTGGGTTTTGTGGGTATTGTGGGTTTTGTCAGGAGTATATAAGGCTTTGTGGGCTGCTGGAGAGAGTCAGTCAGCTAGCAGCCATCAAACTAGGTACATCACAGTTATTGTGAGTTTTATTTTTTTTATTTTTTTTTTTATTTTGTTTTGTTTAGTTTATTAGAGAATTATGTAACTTTAGGCAATATTTTGGACAGTAAATATTTTTATAAAGTTTATTTAAGTGCAAATCAATTTTTATTTAAGTTATTTTTTTTTTATTTTTAATTCCTTTCTCTCTTCCAACTTATACACATTCTAGTCATTTAAAATTTATTTTACAAGCAACATAGATATTGTTTTATCATTTGTGATTTGAAATTCAGTTATATGGTCAAGTGAGTGTTGTCCTCACAGACCAGTACTTTTATTCATTTCTTTATTTATTTTCTTTATTTAATTAGTTTTATGAAGCTAAAGACATACAGAAAAGTTTTGCTACATTACAAATATATAATTCCTTTTTCTTAAATTATAGGTCCAACAAAGTTCTTAGGGAAATAAAATGTCTAAGTCATTGTGAGTGTTTTCCTCACCGACTTGACATTCTAACTTCAATTCAACAATACTTGATTATTCTAGCAATCTATAAAACACAAGTTATTTGTCTATTTTATAATTTACTAGTTGTCTAAGTCATTGTGAGTGTTTTCCTCACCGACTTGACATTCTAAATTCAATTCAACAATACTTGATTATGCTGGCAATCTAAACAATGTAAGTTATGTTTCTATTTTATAATGTATTAGTTGTCAAAGTCATTGTGAGTGTTTTCCTCACTGACTTGATATCCAATTTACTTCCATTCATACCAATACACTTCAAATAAGTATTACGCGAAGGTTGAAGTGTAAAGTCAAGCAAGTGTTTTCCTTGCAGATTTTTACATTTCACGATTACAATCAAATCATAGTTTCTCTTCTGTAGTAACCTTTAATGCAACTAAATTCACATATGGTAACTCTAATATAATCTTTACTCATCAGAAGAAATAATATAATGAACTAATAGCATAGTGCTAATGTGTATCCTGACCTTGCATGAAATTATCATATACCATACAGTACCTTCAAACAATGATAATATTTTGGCTTAGGACAAAACAACAAGACTGTCATGGTCATGAACTGGCTTTATTCGCTGTTTCTTAATAAATGAATCATCTTGTGTTATGGTTGAAAAGAAATCAAGAGTTCGAGTTTACTCCATTCTCCCCCTCCTCAGTCAGCTGATAAGAAGCATACTCATCCCTGGTGCGATACTCCAAGATAGTATTATCAGGACCTAGCTTGGCCGTTACAATATATATATATAGAGAGAGAGAGAGAGACACACACACACACACACACATACACACACGGAAATTTAGAATAAAGATTTGCCCTAATATTTATTTTCATATTTTATTCATTGACAAATCTGAGTCATCGTTAAGCAGACTTTGATGGATGATACAGGACGGCAGCAAAAGTACAAAAAAGTCTGTTTTCTAAGACTAAAGTTAAGTGAGAAGTGATCTCCTCATGGACAGAAGGATTGACTCCAAATTTTATCAATCCTCAGTTACTAAAGGGGTAGATGTGCATGCTCAAAGGACTAACTATGACAAGGGTTTGGAACAGTGTCCATCTCATGATCCATTTCATATTATCAAGGAAATCTTTTAACTCACAAATTTGGTTTCTTCTCCACAATACATTAGGAGAATAGGTAGGCAGCAGAGGGAGTTACATTTGATTGATTTGTGAATATGGCTGAGTAACATATGATAATAATAATGAGGACTTTGTATAGCGCCTAATCTTTAGAAGCTCTAAGCACTTTACAACATTAGACAACATCTATAAAATAAAAAACATATAATGATATGATTACAAAAACAAACACCATGAAATTAGAAAACATCAAAAAACATGTTGAGAATATTTAAGGTAGGAAACATTAATAGGTCTTTAAGTTTGTTCTTGCCGTTGAAATAAGTGAGTTTTGAGAGCACTCTTGAATGGGATCACTGTGTCTTTGTGTCTAAGTTCTGTGGGCAATTCATTCCACGTTGCTGGGCCCTGGTATGCAAAAGAACACTGTCCATATGACTTTGTTTTCATAGTGGGAATAATGAGTATACGATTGTCAGAAGAGGAGCATAAGTATCTTGCTGGTGTGTACACATGGGTGAGGTCGGATAGGTATGTTGTTCTAGAGTCCAACAGTGAAAGGTAGCACAGAGAACCAATTTTGTGTTTGATTCTGGATTGAATGGATAGCCAGTGTAGGGTACAGAGCAGCAGGGAGGTGTGTTCTGATCGTGGTACTCTAAGTATGATCCGAACAGCTGTGTTTTGAACTTTTTTAGTTTCTGGAGTAGATATTGATGTGAACCAGACAGAATTGAGTTACAATAGTCCAGTCTTGAAAGTACTAATGAACACACAGGTGTTTTAGTGGCATTTTTTAATGGAGCTGATGTGTCTCAGCTCAAGATATGCAGCCTTACATATGTTTATGACATGTTGGTGCAGTGTGAGGGTACTGAGAGGGTACTGTCCAGAGTAACACCTAGGTTTTGTGCTGACTGTGTGAATTTAATGTTGTCGTTGCTGATATTTATTGTTTGAGGTAAAGGATGTGAATGAGAATGTATTTGTGTTGTGATCAGAATGGCCTCGGTTTTATCATCATTCATCTACAGCTTGTTACATGTCATCCATGATTTCACATCAGAAATGCACTTCACTACACCTTGAATGGTAGCATCAACTTCAGTTGGGTGGCTAGATTTGTATATTTGGGTGTCATCAGCATACAGTTGGTGAGACACTGCATGATCTATGACACTTCAGAGCGACTGAGTGTATAGAATGAAAAGAACAGGTCCAAGAACAGACACCTGTGGAACACCACAACATAGATTAACTGGGCTGGAGTGTATTCCATTTGCAGACACAATTTGCGTCCGGTTGACTGACCAAGTAGGACTTGAACCACAGTAAGGCTGTATCATGAATGCAAAATACATGCTGGAGACAGTGAAGTAATATATCATGGTCTATTATGTCAAATGCTGCAGACAAATCAAGGAGGGTGTGGACTGTAATCTTTCCACTATCCAAAGCAGAGAGAATGTCATTAACTACTTTTAGAAGAGTAGTTTCAGTACTGGGTCAAGTTACATCTTGTCTTTCGGGTGGCCGAGTGGTCTAAAGCACTTTCCATTACAGATCACTGCCATCTCACCTCTGTCTGTGTGGGTTCGAGTCTCAGATTCAGTCAATGTGGGTATGTGAGAAAGCTTGCCAGGAGCTTCTCGAGGGTTGGTGGTTCTTTCCTGGGATTTCCCGGGTTCTTCCTCCACCATTAATACTGGCCGCCATGTATAGCATATCATGTGCTGATAAATGATGTTAAACCCTACAACAACAACAACATCTTGTCTTTTAGCAGATTAATGACATAATGATTATAATACTTGCCATATCTGAGAAAATGAATCATTTACCTATTGATTTCATGTAGATACGAGTCGACATAACAGAAGTTTACATTTTTTAGGCCCGCTGGTATGTTACTACCGCACGGTGGTGGCAAATTCCAAATTTTTCAATACGCAGTTGCAATGTCCCCACACCCCAACATAAATGTCCAAATATGACAAATGGGGTGGGAAAATTCTGAGGAAATTCAGATTAAAAAACAGACTGCTATTCGTTTTAAACCAAATTTTTAGTCCAAATTGTTGAATCTCAGAACTGAAATGAGGAATTGTTGTCTCTTGTATTATATATTAAAAAACAATATGAGCCCCTGTATCAATACAGGTTTGGGGACTGGTTTAACTAATTACAAGAAGACAAGTTGATTCTACAGAAAATTCAGTTCTTGTTTATACAGCAGTATATAATTTTGAAGGTCTTTTGTCAAAATTTAAATCAACCCTTTTGAAAATGGTTTTTAAATGATGGAGTTTTCAACCAGATCATCTTAAGGAGATTATATTGTTTGAAAAATCTTGTTTGGGATTTTATTGGCACAGATAAATTCAGAGTTAAACTCTTTTCGTTACAAAACAAGATTCAAATTATTTGGTTTTATTGTTTTTTTCATATACTGTAATAGGAAATGTTACTTTCTATGAGATGCATATATATATATATATATATATATATATATATATATATATATATATATATATATATATATATATATATATATTGCTGTAGAATTCTTTAGAATTCAAGGTTTAAAAGGAAACAAAACATAATTTATGTTCCTTATGTTGTTCCCACTTAGCAACATAATGCAGCAAAATAAAGTTAGAATTTTATTCTGTACCTTTAAATGACTTTACATGCCAGTTTATAGGAATATAATCAAACTTGTTTCGTGTGATACATTTTGTGTTTTTTTTAACATGATATCTTTTCTGACTTCAATGTTTTTGGAGAGCCTTGGAAGAGAAACCGCTTTAGATTTAGAAATTTTCATGCTTTGTAAGTATAAGACATTGCTATCAAAGAATTTAATTTATATATATATGTTTTCAGACACAATTGTAATTCTCAGATGCATGTTTTATACTCTAAAGTGTTCTTAAATTCCATTCAGTAATGGTCATATGCGAACATTGAAAAAAATAATTTCATCCTCGAAAAACCCTGGAAATGACCTGGAAATTTACCTTTAGAAAAGCGTGGGAACCATGTGAATTATCCATTGCACATTGCCAGATGGTGGCCACCTTCAGATTTATATTTCATAGTGTCTGATAAGTCACTTATGAAACATAGCTAATTTAAAACAATGTGAACAATTGTTATTTATGTTTAAATGTTGTTAAAATTATTCTTGATTGAATTAAAACATTTTATACTTGTTTATCATGATATTTACCCAAGTTTTTTGGCAATATTTGCTTTTTTGTGTGGCATTTTAAGGTCATATGTACAAGGTACATTATAGCTTTTATTATACCCCTAGTTTGAACATTCATTTTACTGTGACTGCTGCCAGCTTGATGTATTAAACCTTCATGTAACTTAGGATATTCCAAATATAATTTGAACCTCCCCACGAAAAAATAGGTCACTTTGACCTCTTTTTATTTTACACAAATTACTTTCATGAACTTGGACTGTTTCTTGCATCATTCAGACCCAGTGGGGAATGCAGGTAACAGTAACCTACTTATGTTACATTACAGGTTAATCCACGTGTAAAAGATTAATCTATCAGATCTCCAGCTTTAGATTTGCTCTATTCATGGAACTTGATAGTTGTTTTCTTTTCATCATTCTGAACCACCCCAGCTTAAGATAGGTCACAGTGACATGCCTACAGATGTAACAGGTAATTACAAACAATACTCCCAGTGATTAAATATAGTAAACAATGAATGTGTTTGCATGAAAGTTGGACATACAATCTGGACCGGATAAGATTATCAGTGTCTCAATCACTAAATAAACATTTTATTTCTGTTTTGATTGGATGTATTTAGTAGCTACACAATCTCATTGACTTGATCACAGTTAGCCCAGAAAACCCTTGATCACTGAAACAGATTGTCAAGACCCATAGAATATTCAGAGTAATATTTAACCATTGTCTTAAACTACCAATTTTAAAAAATGATTCAACTGGTCTCTTTCAGTTTTGAGCTGTGTATATTCCACTGTATTTTAACTCTAAACTCATACTGAATCACTTGGTCTTTTTCAGTTTTGAGCTATGTAGCTTTCACTCTGTTTTATCATGAAATCTTAGAAAGACGTATTTTGAAAGATTGTAACTTTTCTTTTAAAAGACCATTTCTTTAATAGCATAAATAGTACAGGTCTGAAGTTATTCTATTATACTTTTCTAGCTTTTATATTGCCTTGCCTTGACAGAAGCTTGCCTTGGCAATCCCTTTGCTGCTTGCATGCATGTCCATACATCCATACTCTGTACAACCATGCGTATCTTAGATTAACCTCAGTATAAATGTTTTATTTTACTTGGCTAAAAAAAAAAAAAAAAGGCAAGCTCAACAAAAATGTCTCTTTTTTTCCTCCAGAGTCTAAAGGAGATTAGTGTGAGATGTCTGTCTGCAATGTTGGTGAACCATCCCCACTTCAACTTCAGGAATAATCTCATCACTTTCCTTGTACCCTTCATGAATGATCATAATCCTAAGGTAACATAGACAATACAAGGTTCATACACTTGTTCTGGTGTAAACATTCGCCAATGGACTGTCTTGATAAAGGGGCGATTTTCAGCCCCCAGTTTGTGAACAGTTTTTTTAAAATACATTTCAGGATCATGTTGATATGTCTTTCAGCATACAAAACCATTTTTTGTACAACAGTTTTTTTAAAGATTTATATTTCATGCAAAAACCACAACCATAAAACAAGGGTGGGTCTATTGATTATGCAAAATACATGTTCAGTTAAGAAAGTTCAAGTAAGATTTTAGTGCAGATTTGCCTTGCAAAGAAATTTCTCCTTCAAATACATTACCCAATCACATTACATTAGGAATATTAGCCTGTTACCTCGTGAATCCAGCCCTACTTGAAAAAGAAAACTATCTTATCATGTTTATTATACATAGACTAAGGGTAGTAACTCTTGCCCATTACCTCCCCTTGATACCACCAGGTATCACCAGTGTTTAGCTTCACTCCTGTACAGAGCACACATTGTACATTTATCCAGTTTTCATAGATTGTTACTTCAGATACATTGCCAGATCATGATGCATGAGGAGTATATTCATTGCCTTGCAGATCCAGCCTTCCCAAGCAATAAATCCATTAGAACTGACTTTGGCCTATGTAGCAAAAATGTTGCTAAACTGTTGTCTGCTTGCTTGAAAAGGAAGTCAGACAGGATTAGTCACCCTTTTTAGATATATGAATTGACACTTCATGCTCTGTATTCCTCAGTTATTGCTTCTGCTCATACTGTTGTGCATGCTTCTTATGAGGGCCTCACACAGTATCACTCCGAATGTACCTTTCTAATCTTGTTGTGAGGAAAGTGTTGGAGCTTCTTCAATGCAGGTATGCTAAATGTATTATCTACCTTCTTGGACTCCTTTCATTTCAGATGAATAATTTATCAGCTTATTTATTAACTTCATCGTATAATTGTTGTGACACAGATATTACCTTTCCAGTGGTGACTGGTAGTTGCATCAATGTTAAAGTTTTGGTATGCCAGACACAGGGTCAGGGATCGTCCTGGGCTTCGCCAATGTCGCAGATTGCGATTTTTTTCCCTTATTGGCAACAAAAATATCCCATCTGGCGATTTTTTTGGTGACATACTTTTTGGTTATTTAATTTGTACATACAATCATGGATTTGGACTGGATAAATTAAAAGGAAGAATGAAAGGAAGCCACAAACTTGACTAAGCAATGCATTGGAATCAATCTGTTACACAAACGATCCTTTGTTCGTATTTACGACCCCCATCTTTACAGTGCATTGTTACATCATAATCTGCTTATGCTGACATCTGGGCTGAGTACTGTATGCTGCGATAGTCAATCATGCTACCGCACTATACCTACAACTGACCGACTTCTGAAGACGCGAATAGAACAGATACAATTAATTGTATGGCTAATCCTTCTATGTTTTTTTTTTTTTTTACATATACCAATACAATAGTTTCGCTGAACTTTTATAGAAAACTGATAACGTTTGAAGTACCCACTGTGTATAAATACAAAGCAAATGGAAAAAATCTCAATCACAATTATATCTGTCGCCAGTGCAGCATTTTACTCATTGATCTTTTCCTTTTGCCATCAATTCCTGTTACGGCTGCAGAGACTTAAACTCCGCAACAAGAAATAGCACAAAAAAAAACCAGTTTTGCATAATTAATAATTATTTATTTCTCAAAATACAGGAGTGAAAGAATCCCTAAATTGGGTGTGGATTTATGCTTATATATACGGTCCAATATTGCCAGGTGTTGACTCGTGTAAGTTTCATTCGTGGGAATGGAGATCCTATTTTGCTTGTCGAGAAAATTTATACAGCATTCAGTGATCATTCTTGGGATTTAGGAAGCAATTCACTACAAGCTTTGTGAAGCTAGCCTTAAAGGGGTGGGGTGTGGGGTGGGGCTGCTGAGAGACTACTGGTGTCACCTGTCAGCACTGTAGACTGTGAACGTGGATTCAGTAAGATGAACCTCATAAAAACTGACATCAGAAATAAACTCTGCATCTCATCTCTCGAGAATTTAATGAGAATCAGCATGTACAGATGTGAAAAATTAGACTTTGAAACTGCATTCAACAAGTGGGCAGTCCTAAAATCGCGACAGACCTTCATGTAACACTTTGTAACATTTTGTTAATGCTTGTTTTAATTAAAGTATTAACTAACCCATCTTTTGTAATTTTCATTACCTGTTACATTAATAGACTAAATTAACACTTGAAAAAATGTACACTACTTGTTTTGGCGACACTTTTTGAAAACTGGCGACAAAATATTGAAGTTGGCTGTTTTTTTGGCGACAGCTTTTTAAAAGCCAGGACCATCCCTGCAGGGCCATAAATTATTGCATAATGTAAGACACTTGGTTCCATGGAACACATGCTTTAATATTCTACATTTTTCTATACCTTCATAGTACACCACTCCCTTGATAACTCGCGAACCCGCTTATAACACGGTGTCAGGCATGGATCCCATTTTTTAAACCTGAAAATTCCCCAAAAATGTATCCCTATTTGTTGAACTTGAAGAAAATCTTGATCAAAATTGGTAATGGAAACTTTGATGTATCGCTCATTTTACCGTTGAAAACGGTAGATAGGACCTGGAAATCATACAATTTTTTACCTTTTCTTTCCAAACGACATTCCTAATGCACCACAATTAACGTTATGTAAGGAAATTTCGATCAATGACAATGTCACTTATGCCGAGTGGAGGCAGTACTTTAATAAATAAATACAAATTAAATAATTTTTTATTAATTGAAATTTGTGTTCTAGTTCCATCTTTTAGTTCCTTTTAAGTGTACTCGTCATAAATGCAATGTGTCCTCTTGTAAACATAAAATGTGTCAATCTAGCATTTCTCTGAGAACCCAATTAAGTGCCGACCATGTTTTGATAACTGACTTGTGGAAGTATTTGTTGTATTATTGCACTGAATTAAAAGCTGGCCTCCTTTGTATTATCACGTTAATTATGTCTTTTGAATCAAAAAAAGGAGGTGGAATAAAAGAAGAGTTAAAAAGTACAAAAATCGGACTAACTTAAAATCTAGCGGCCTCTGTCGTATGTCGGGTGAACTCGTTTCATTTCATCAGTCCAACACTGTAATAAATGTTATTGTGTACGTAACAGAAACTACCTTAAATTAACCAACTCTTTCATAACCGTGATCAAAGATAACAAGGCAGCAAAGCGAAAAGAATACTTCATAAAATAAAGATTTCGCAGATACGGACCATTGTGGGCAAGCGGATTTCAGAGAATTCTTGAATTGGCATTTAGAGATATCCTTTGGGATGATAAGAAATTTCATTATTACTTCCAATGAAATCACGACATTAACATTGTACTAATTGAACAATAAAAAATTGAGTTTTGATGTAGACGTGTCACGAAATAAATGTCGTGTGTTTTTGAAAAAAAGGAATCTTGTTTGGTGGTGTATCAGCAGTTAGTCTAGTTCCCAAATTGTGGACTACCGATTTGGTAAGATACTAATAAACACCAGACTCATCAAGAAAACAAAAAGCAGTGACGTAATACACAGATTTTTCACGTACATGTGATGGTTGTTCAAACCAGTTGGAACGATCTTTCATATGTTGGATATTTTGAAAAGAAAATGTTATTTAAACAGAATATTGAACAGCTTCATTAGAAAAAGCGCATTATTAAAAATTATTATCGACGTGATTGTAAAATGAGGATTCAGTCATTAAACAGCCCAGTTCCCTACTACCGCTTCCCCCCCCCACGGTTTTCTCGATGTCAAAGCGATTTATTTTTCCATTTTTATAGGTCCCTTGGTAACTCACGCCTTGCTTATAGTGCGATCTATGTTTGTGGACCCCGTTGTGCGTGAGTTATCGAGGGAGAGGTGTATTGAATTTCAATTACACTGACTTTCATGTGATTATTTTTGTTTCTTTTGGTTTCTGTAGATATCTGATGTTGTTTGTGAGGCCGTCAAACAAGTATTTAGAACAGACAAACTTGGGGAGGCAACTTTAGAGGTAACCAGCAATAATCAAGATTATAAGTAAATTGCAGTTTAATACAATGATACTTGTGTTAAAGGACACTTCTGTATACAGAATGCACATTACCCCTTGAAAATATTTTAAAAATTTTTACTTACACAAGTCCTGTAAATATTTGGCATGTTTTTAATTACATATGTCAATCTGCTGTTTCTCTGACATAATTCTTTTTTTCTTCTTTTTTTGTGAAGCCTGTTGATGGTTATTAGAGTGAAATAGCATATAAAACCACATGTTTATATGAAATTGGGTAAAAAGCTTTCATTGCATTATCAATGGACAGGAATATTCCTAACCATTTCTTTCAGTGGATGCTCATTTACTTGGGATTTCTTACATCCAGCATAGGGTTACAAGACATCAAAGCATTTTGAAAAGAACTATAGAATGTAAAAGAAAGAACACTAGTACTCTGAATTTGTTTAGTTTTGTGGCTGTGAGTTTGGTGCGGTTGGGGCAAATAATTACATTTCTGTTGACATTCCATTGATAATATAATGCAGCAAAGATTCTTTTTGGTTGCTTATTTGAATTTTTTGTTTTTAGCAACCATAAGATCCATTCTGTTTTTACCAGACAAATACAAGCGAGTTCATAGTATATTGCTATTCTTTTTTGTAGCTGGTGAAGTGTATTGGGAACATGATTAAGGCCCAAGGATTCTCTGTCCAGACAAAGGTAAGCTATATAAGTTTAGTACAACAAACTTATCTATTGTCCACACACTTTTCTAGTTAGCAGGTTTTAAGGCAGAAGGGAATAAAAGGATCTACAGTCCTCACTCTTTTCTAGTTGGGAGGTTGCAAAATTTGGGAATAAAATGATCTACAGTCCTCTCACTTGTATTTTCAGGATGTTGTAAGATGGGGGAATAAAATGATCTACAGACCTCACACTTGTATAGTCAGGAGGTTGTAAGACAGGTGAATAAACTGATTTACAGTCCTCACACTTGTATAGTCAGGAGGTTGTAAGACAGGTGTGAATAAACTGATTTACAGTTCTTACACTTTTCTAGTCGGGAGGTTGTAAGCTGGGGGAATAAAATGATCTACTGTCCCTACTCATTTGTAGCCAGCAGATTGTACGACAGAGGGGAATAAAATGATGTTTTATCCACATACTTTTCTAGTCTGCATGTTATCAAATTCGCAAAAGAAATTGTCCATGTTTGAGAAGAAAAGTTCAGTGTGACACAGCTATCGAGATCACATTGGTTTTCTGCAACAGAAAGCCCATGTGTTAGATTCATGGCAGATTGTAATTGCTGAATATTTCCATGGGTCAAGTATACTTTTTATTGAATTGAGAACTGTTATTGAAATAATTATAACTTTATAAGAATCTTATTTTTCATTATTTAATAAAAGACACAAACACATCATTTTACAACTATACCCTATGTAACACCTAGGTTAAAAAGGATGTCAATTCAGTTATGTCATAATGTAGTGATCACATCATTCAGAGTTGCACATGGATTTCACAAAGATGATGACCTTAAGGATACCAACCTATCAACATCTATTTTTTCTCTCAGGTATTGGACACATTTCTCAGCTTAAAAATCAAGGAGATTAACATGACCCAGCCAGGAGAGAAAACAGAGGCTCAGAAGAAGAAAGACACGCAGAAAAACTTGTCAAGAAGGGAAAAAAGAGTAAGTTGTGAACACTTTTCTTTCAATGTTGTTGTGAACAACATTAATTAAGCATTTGCAAATAGAAAGTTTCGTAAAACAAGAAGCCTCCACAATTAATTCTTATTGTCCTAACTGTACAGCATGTGACCTTTGTGGTGAGTAGGTGTTAATTGTTAATAAGACAACTGATGACAGGCCTTTGACAGGTTTATTTGGAAATAAATGGCACCTGTCTCTAACAATTAACCATCAGAAGGACTTCATTCAAAGCTTGATGGACATTACAAAATTATAGCACCCACTGTTGTTTGCATGATAATTACAGGAAACCATTACAGTCTTACTGCTTGGCAAATAATAAAATAATCAAAACTATGTATTCTCAAACCATTCTCAAAAGTAGGATTGTCATATTTTTATGCATGTCACCAATTTCATGATGACGAGATGAAAATTGTTAAATGGAGAAATTTAGTGTTGACAGATCCATAAGTTTTTAGTATAGATAAATCATTGCAGTCTAGCTTTGATTCTCTCTCTCACTCAGACCGCTCCAGTGGCCTAGTGGTTAGGGCATCCACCTCGGATGCGGGAGGTCGTGGGTTCCATCCCTGGCCAAGTCATACCAAAGACATACACAAATCATACTAACAACTGCCTCACTTGGTGCTCATCATTAAGAAGTTAGTGTTAGGACTGGTCGGCCTGGTGTCAGGATAATGTGACTGGGTGGGACATCATGCAACATGTCTGCGGCATGATGCCCCAGTGCTAGACATCACTATATACTGTCACACTGCAGACATTGTAGCGATATGACTGAAAAATTGTTAAAGCTACATTAAAGACCCAGATCACACACACACACACTCTCTCACACTTAAAAAAAATTAGATATTTCCAAACCTATTTCTACCTGTCTTTTATCTGTCTACATACATGTACATATTTGCTTTTGCTCTTCTAATGATATCTGCATTCTGACTTTTTCTAATGTCTATTTGTATTATTTGCCTGTACATTTTGATGACTTTATGGTCATGTAGATTTAAGGTGCCAACAAGGATGAGAACAAAAGTTTAAATAAATATGAATTTTCCTTTCAAATAACATGTAGTTTATTGTATCTTATTGTTTTACTCATTTTGGGGTATTATGTTTGAGGCAAGCTGAAATTTTCCAAGGGCAAGTTCAACTTTCCAATCAATTTGCCCTTTAAATTGTTAAAATCCATATATATATATATAAGGAAGAAAGCCTTGTATATTTTCAGAATTTAGATTGAAGGTTTATTTTGGAATAAAAATAGATTAAAATAATAGCAAAAACAATGAAAACAGAAACTATCAATAATAATAATAAAAATAATACTAACAATAAATGGATTTGGTATACAGTGCTTGTTTACAAATTTGACAATTTAACCTCCATTCAGAGATTACCTGTGTTAAAAAGTCAGTTTGGCATGTTCCCTTTGGTGACCTCTTAAGACTGGTTTGATTGTATTTTACTACTTTCACTTAACTAGAAGGTTCGCTTGCCATGGCATCAAGGTATCTTGGGTCAAAAAATCGAAGTTGTTGACTCAGAAAGACAAGTAAAATCTTGAAGTTTTTTATTCAGAAAGACAAAAAAAGTTTCAACAAACTGAATGCAGAATTTTATGCCATTGCCAAAATTTGGATTGCTTGAAATTAAAATGTGTAACCAAGTGAAGAAAACTCTTATATTTTGAAAAACAAAGAAGAGAATACTAAGCTTATGAATTTCAGACATTTTTGGGGTTGCAGTGCATGCCACTTGAGAAGGCACTTTAGGGGTCTGTGTTAATGGTATATATCATGCCTGAATTAGCAAAACTTGAGACCTAGTTATCACTTGCTAATGATGATGGCTGGAGTTAAGATATTGATTTAAATATTTGGGTTAAGTTCTCGAAAGTATATAACATTCATCATTATCGCAACATTTGCTCCTCTGCAGAACCCTTGTATTTCCATAAAAGATTGCATCATGTTATTTTAATAGCATAGAGAATTAAGAATTCTACTGTTTTCCACAGCACAAGAAGGAAATACAGTTGTTAGAGGTAGAACTATTGGAGACCAAGGCAACAGAGGACCAAAAGAGAAAACTGAAACTTGTAAGAGATACCTACTTTTCCTCTTTACCTATCTCCTTTGTCACAGAATGAGGTTTGTAATGGAATATTTTTTTTTTTAGTGAAATGTGTATGTCCCCACTAGGGGAATATTGTTTTGCTACTGTCAGTCTAAAATCTAAAGTCGGTATATCTGCACATCTGTAACAAATCCATTTTAGCTCCATAGTACAGCAACTATTGAAGTTAGAACCATGAAATTTTACTCTAATAACATTTTCAGGTCATTATAAGCAAAAATCACTAAACGGGGACAGATGAAAGTTTGCTGGGTATATTGGTATTTATATTTAAATTGACCTGATTAGATTTTTAGGCTATTATAGCAATTTTTCATATTTTTAATGCATTTTTTAATTGTTTTGGCTTTTAATTGGTTCTTAAAACAAATTTGTTAGCTCTGTTGATCAGATACCACTTCAGGTATAGTTTAAGGATGTTTGTATTTATATGTAAATAAGATTTTCGTAACATTATAGCAGTATTTGTACCCCATTTTATATAGAAAATGGGCAGTAATAAATTGGGCCTATTCATCTTCTATCCTTCCATCTATCTCACTTATTTTTCTACAGATAAAATCACTTGCGTATCATTGGACTTGAAGCAAATTTGCTAGATATTAATGGTAATCATTTAGTAAAGTTATAGCTTCTTATTATCAGACCCGCCCAGTTTCTTTAGTACACAGTGAATCCCTTAATTTCTTTTTATTTAAAGCAGATTTAGATGACATTAATGTGACCTTGGCTGGGTCATCGTTCTGTGTCATAATTTAGTACTAGGTTGTCAGATTTACCACTTTCATTTCTGCAGAATAACTCCTTTAGTTTTGTATTTCATCCAGATATGCAGGATAACTCCCTTAGTTTTGTATTTCATCCAGATATGCAAGATAACTCCCTTAGTTTTGTATTTCATCCAAATATGCAGGATAACTCCCTTAGTTTTGTATTTCATCCAGATATGCAGGATAACTCCCATAGTTTTGTATTTCATCCAGACATGCAGGATAACTCCCTTAGTTTTGTATTTCATCCAGATATGCAAGATAACTCCCTTAGTTTTGTATTTCATCCAGATATGCAGGATAACTCCCTTAGTTTTGTATTTCATCCAGATTTGATACACAGTTTGATATTGTTGAGATCTTGGATGAGTTTGATTGTCAGCATTGTTAAGTGGTGTTATAACTCTAATGGTCAGTCACAGCCATTCATCCCAGTATACCCAGTCCCACTTTTCAGACTTAATATCTGACACCCAGTCATATCTTGTTGAGTCTGTCACCCAGTCATATCTTGTTTAGGCTGAGCTTGGTTATGGATGCCCAGTATAACCAACACCAGATTTGATGAAACTTTCTCGGTCACTTTCAGCTTTGTTTATCATTTCCAGCACCCATTTGAGTCATGACCTTCAGAGGTTCCCTTGTCATCCCACTCGTATAAGTTTGTAGACACTTGCTCACAAGCACCACCTTCTCTACTCATTGTTGCTTAGGTACATGTTCATCATGCAACATCGTCTTTTAGCAGAGTTGTGGCTGCATATTAACAGTCTCACAAACTTTCATTTAGCACAATAACTGCCTTGGTATGTAGCTTTATGACACCTTGGCTTAATTTGATTTTTCTGCTTTTGATCTGCAGCAATTATCAGAGTTTTGGACCTGCACACTTTTGTTCCCACACAGTAATTTCCCTTGTTATTGTATTTCATTTTTTTTTTTTGTCTGTTTGTTATGCATCTCAGAATTGATACAAATTCAGTAGAATTTATCAGATTCCTTTGTTGTCATTTAGTGGTGGTATAACCAGTGAATATTTGACACACATAAATGTTAATTTTGATGAGATCTCACTTGGGTTCCATTGTCATGTTCTGTGTCATCAGAAATGTCATCCGTGACAAATGTACTTTCATTAATTTACTGTGTTGTCTTTGTCAACTAGGCCTTCTACAAAACTATTCTCCCCCACTTTCAACAAAGTTTGGAGACATCAGTTTGTGAAAATGTTAAACATTTGCTACATTTTAAAAGGTGTTGGTCTGAAGTGGATTCATCAGTGCTTTACAAACAAAAATATAGTTATATAGAGTGGTTCAAATTTGTATTTGAGGAACTTAAAAGTTTTGTCTGATCAGTAAGGCTACACTATGTTGTATGTGTGTGGCATATAATTACAACAGCAACTAGTCTGTACACATTTTAAGAAGGGATTTTATTTGATGACAGCAAAAAGATAATATTTAGATTGAATTCATATTGTATGATAGTATCATAAACCTTTATATCTTTTTTAAATATCAGTATCTAAGAATGTTTTCTTGATAAACATAGATTTTAGAACATATCTTTTAATTCTCAGTGTTAGAAAATTTGCAAATTTTTATTGTCTAACCACAGTCATTTCATTTGAAACAACCAATCTTAGATTTGGAATTGGGCAGGTGATATGGAAAAGAAGATGATGTCCACAGTAGTTTCATAAACTCTTGAGGATATTCTTTTGTCGGATGAAGGAAACTGAAGCTTTATCAGTCACACATAATCACATCTGCTACTGCATTTAATGTGGACATAACTAGCCATGGAACAGCACAACATTAACTCAAACCAAGACTTGGTCCAGTTCAGCATGTTTAAAAGCTACTGACAGGTAGCTGCTTTCAAGAAGATTACTGTTTAACTGGGGTTGTTTCAAAGGATTTGATGTAGTAGATTGATACAAGAGGAATCAAATGTTCTGTCAAGATATAAAAGTTATTCCATAGATTTATAAACCTACTAAAATAACAAATTTCTACTTGTTTAACAGTCCAGCTGATACTTGCATGAGTACAGTTTCTCATGGCAGCAGCAAGCAATGTCAGAAATAAGTAGCAGAGAATAATTTCTGGTTTAAATTCCACCCATTACTTAATAAATATACATAAAGCAGCATACAGATTTTAATTTAATTGAGATTTTCAATACAGTATCTGCTTGACCTTGGTGAAACCCAAGCTGTTGTATTATTTCAGATGCATCTGCACATGACTGACTCCATTGGCTTATTCACTGTTAATGTTTGTTGCCATCGATAAATTTTTAGTAATTCCAGCCTGTTTTAATTCATTTTGCCCAATTCCTTTGGCTTAGGGTTAAATGGGATAAAACAGCATATAGTTGTTATTATTATTTGCTGGATGTTTATCATTATGTACTTTCATATGACAGTTTTATGAGGACACAATTACTAAAATAAGAATATTCTACGTTCATTTAAGGGGCCCCGAGTGGCCGAGTGGTCTAAAGCGCTCTCTGTTACGGATCACTGCCATCTCACCTCTGTCTGCGTGGGTTCGAGTCTCGAATTCGGTCAATGTGGGTATGTGAGAAAGCTTGCCAGTAGTTTCTCGGGGGTCGGTGGTTCTTTCTGAGGATTTCCTAGGTTCTTCCTCCACCGTTAATACTGGCTGCCATGTATAGCCTATCGTGTGCTGAAAAATGGCGTTAAACAACAACAACAACAACATTCATTTAAAATATCTCACCATTAACTACATTCCCTCACTATAAATCACTTCAGTATAAAGCAGTCCAATTTATAAGGACAGTATGGTCACAGATCATATGTTATTATTTATTAGTAATATTGTGTATTAATTACGTCAATGTAAGGTGAGCTCACCTAGTGGACAGTCCATTTGTATGGCTTCCAAGAACAGCATTATTGTGAGGGTGTTCTGTATTTGCATTGCAAACATTTGTGTGAAAAGGTCGGTTTTTTCTACATGTATATTAATTTGTAATTATAGAGTCTTTTGTACAATATCTTAAAAGGACCCACAAAAGTTTTTCTTAGTTTTTAAAAAAAAATATTTTTTTTTCATTCCAGCACACAGATATCATTCAGACAGTGTTTCTCACCTACTTCAGAATTTTAAAGAAAGCTCAACAGTCCATTCTACTGCCTTCTGTATTAGAGGGTCTTGCAAAGTAAGTTTTTTACTCACCTGACTGTCCACCTGTCAGAATGTTTTATTTTTAAGTTGTTAAGAACACTATACCTGTTTCAGCCACAAAATTTGATAGAGAGCATTAGGGCATGAAATATTTTGGGAGGGGTTTGTTTTCAGATGATGCCAATCCACCTTTAAAGAACTTATTGAATGGCTCTTTCCAAAACAAACTGCTGATTGACCCAGAATAATGTTCACTGTTATAAAAATAGAAACACTTATAAATGACTTCATTAAACAGAATTTCATTGAAGACGTCATGGCCGTAGACATTTCTTAAAATGATGTTGCTTTGTCATCTAATATGGCAGCTGTTACTAAACCTTAAAACCTTGAAATGACTGGTCAAAAACTACTTGACAGATTTAGACAAAATTTTGTGAAATCATCTTTGCATAAAGGCCTTTTAGATGAATGATGATGATTCACTTCAGAATTTGGCCATCATTATTAAGTTAATGATTCTTCACAGAATCTTCCTAACAGTATTTGTCCAAAATTAATAGAATGCGTCATGGCATGGAACCTTTCAAGCTTGTGTACATGATGCCAAAGCACCACTAAAAAATGGTTGCCTTTAAAGAAGACAATGTAAAACCTGTAAATAACATCTTCTCAGAATGCACTCAATATATGGTGATTATATTTGACAGAAATATTTCTAGCATGAAATCTTTTAAATTTATACAAATTAAGCTGATGTACCATCCAGTGAAGTGACTGTTGCTAAAAAAATAGAACAATTTTAAAATGGTTGTCTCTTTCTCTCTTCAGTATAAACAGCAGAATTTATATAACCAAATATGGCAGAAACATTATTGTGATGCTGATCTGTTGTCAAATTTGGATTTGTTGTCAGTCACGTGAATGATCTGTTGTCAGATTTGGATTTGTTGTCAGTCACATGAATGATCTGTTGTCAAATTTGGATTTGTTGTCAGTCACATGAATGATCTGTTGTCAGATTTGGATTTGTTGTCAGTCACATGAATGATCTGTTGTCAGATTTGGATTTGTTGTCAGTGACATGAATGATCTGTTGTCAAATTTGGATTTGTCAGTCACGTGAATGATCTGTTGTCAAATTTGGATTTGTTGTCAGTCACATGAATGATCTGTTGTCAGATTTGGATTTGTTGTCAGTGACATGAATGATCTGTTGTCAGATTTGGATTTGTTGTCAGTCACATGAATGATCTGTTGTCAAATTTGGTGATCTGTTGTCAAATTTAGATTTGTTGTCAGTCACATGAATGATCTGTTGTCAAATTTGGATTTGTTGTCAGTCACGTGAATGATCTGTTGTCAAATTTGGATTTGTTGTCAGTCACGTGAATGATCTGTTGTCAGATTTGGATTTGTTGTCAGTCACATGAATGATCTGTTGTCAGATTTGGATTTGTTGTCAGTCACATGAATGATCTGTTGTCAAATTTGGATTTGTTGTCAGTCACATGAATGATCTGTTGTCAGATTTGGATTTGTTTTCAGTCATATGAATGATCTGTTTCACCTCTTGTTTTAATAATCGTTACATAGCATGCCAACATTAAAACTGAAATGCCACATTTTTAGCATGAAGAAAAAAATCACATAATAAAACATGCATACCAGTATAATTTTGTCCAATGTAATTAACTCTCACCAGTTAATCTTAAGTCACCCTGTCCTGTTGTTCCGTTCAATCCATCACATTCATCTGTTCCCAATACTTGCTTGCATAGCCGACCTTGTATTCTTCTCAGTTACAAGTTATGGTGATGACTCTCTTTTGGATAAGAATTTTGAATTTAATCTATACTCTTAATTCAATTTAATCTATACTCTTAATTCAATTTAATCTATACTCTTAATTCAGTTTCAGTATTAACTATCCTGTCAACGTTGAATTTATAGCTTGTTCTCTTTTGACAGCCACAGTAAAGATTAATTTATCAATATTTTTTTTCAGATTTGCACATCTTATCAATGTTGAATTCTTCAATGATTTGTTCAGAGTGTTCAACCAGTTGATTGACTCAGGGGTGAGTATACTCACAGATGTATGCTTCGTGTGTTTTAGTTAACTATATGTGGAATGTTCAAGACTGTTCTTGATATTAAAGAAATTTTTACCGTAACCGAAAACCGAAAAAGGCAGCAAAATTACAGAGTGAATTTATTTTAAGAATTTTGTCCTTGTCAGTTTGGTCATATAGCATTCACCTACCTCCCCTCCCCCTGCAGTTTGCACTCCTACCAATTTTAAACACAAAAATCAGCATGGATATGACAATTTCACAAAGCACAGTCATTTCATTCATCAGTTTATAATTTCTAACCTAACACAGAGTCTCTAACACTCATCATGTTCCCATTTTCTAACCTCTGTTGTCATCATGGAGTCTCTAACACTGTCATCTTATTCCCAATTCTAACCTTATTGTCATCAGGGAGTTTCTTATTTCCTTGTCTAACTTGATTGTCATCGGGGAGTATCTAACACTGTCATCCCCATTTCTAACATGATTGTCAATTTCTTACTTGATTGTCATCAGGGAGTATCTAACTCTGTCGTCTTATTTCCTTGTCTAACTTGATTGTCATCAGGGAGTATCTAACACTGTCATCCCATTTCTAACATGATTGTCAATTTCTAACTTGATTGTCATCAGTGAGTACCTAACACTGTCATCCCATTTCTAACTTGATTGTGAATTTCTAATTTGATTGTCATCAGGGAGTATCTGACATTGTCATCTTATTTCCTTGTCTAACTTGATTGTCATCAGGGAGTATCTAACAGTCATCCCATTTCTAACATGATTGTCAATGTCTAACTTCATTGTCATCGGGGAGTATCTAACACTGTCATCCCATTTCCAACTTCATTGTCATCAGGGAGTATCTAACATTGCCATCTTGTTCCCTTTTCTGACTAAAGAATGTAAGGAGTAGAGGTGCTTCACTGGTTAGCATGCTATATTCCTGACTGGAAGGTGCTGGTTCAGATCCTATCATCAGACCAGCTTGGGTCAACTGCTTTTGTGTGTCCTTAGATAAGGCACTTTACATTATAAATGGCTTGTGTTGGTTTACTGTAAAGCACCAAACCAAATCAAAACAAACAAGAGTTTCTTTACTAACATAACCATTGTTTTTGTGTAGGTGAGCTTATTTTTTTCAGACAACAGGAGTGATTAATTTCATCATCTATGATTAGATCCAAATAATTCCATAACGTTCCATAACTTTTGGAACATATGTACATAAAAGTTACATATCACGCCCTTTTTATCTTGTTAAGCTTTTCATAACAATATTAAAACTAGACATTGTAAATATTGGCTGCAGACAACACAGATTTTACCTTCCATATATGTGTAGTCTAAGAAATATCACCCATTTACTAAATATGGAGTTTTCCAGAAACTGGAAAAGAACATTGAGCAGGCTGTTTTTTTATACTGAAAACTTCCATTTGGTTTCAGACATGAAGAAGATGACTGTGTTAGGGAACCCCTGGTGACGGGTTAGAAATTTTAAATTAATGAAGTTTTGTGCATTTTTTTTATCCTTGATGCGTTTTGTTTTCAAAATTGCAATGGGTGTAAGCTGCCATGGGAAGTTAGGCAATATTGTAGTGTACTCCCAATAGCCCTCAAGTCTAGATCTAAGATTTTTTAATAGTAGCTGGATTCTGCATACCTGATTGATATGTCATTGATTCAGTGACCAATTTAGTACTATATCAATTTACGGGTGTGATTCTCCTTGACTTGCAAAACATGAATAGCATACTGTATGCAAAAAGCAATGCAGATACCTTACAACATATACCATGTTAAGACAATAAGAAATGTTGACAGCCTTAACTGAATTATTAATACTCTTTGTGATGTCATTATCAGCAAAGAGACACTGAATGGTCTGACCAATCAGCAAAGACACACTGAATGGTCTGACCAATCAGCATAGAGACACTAAGTGGTCTGACCAATCAGCATAGAGACACTGAATGGTCTAATCAGCATAGAGACACTGAATGGTCTGACCAATCAGCATAGATACACTGAATGGTCTGACCAATCAGCTTAAATGTATCAGATGTGATCAGATTTGATTTATAATGTTTTCAAGAATTATCCCAGGTGATAAATGGCTCAAGGTCAGATCAAAGATCATGGTCATGATTTTGATTTTTTGGGAAGGCAATATAGCATGTAAATTTGGCAAATATTTCCATTATGTTTTACATCATGTTTGCATATCACCATGCAAACCAAATGGTGATATGTTTTATATGTGTGCATATCACCATGCAAACCAAACGATGATATGTTTTATATCATGTGTACATATCACGATGCAAACCAAATGGTGATATGTTTTACATCATGTGTGCATATCACCATGCAAACCAAATGGTGATATGCTTTATATCATGTGTGCCATATCACCATAGAAACCAAATCAGGGATGGTCCTAGCTTTTAAAAAGTAGTCGCCCAAAAAATCGCCAACCTCATTATTTTGTTGCCAATTTTCAAAAAATGTTGCCAGAACAAGTAGTGAATATTTTTCCAAGTCTGTTAATGTAGTAGGCAATGAAAAGTCTATTAATGTAATAGGTAATGAAAATTGCAAAAGATGGGATAGTTATTTCTTTATTAACAACAAGCAATACAGCTATAATATTACAAAATGAATCATTACATGACTGTTTTGCACTATTAAAATGTTTTAGAATGTCACATGATGATCTGTCGCAATTTGTTGAATGCATACGATGTGTGCATATCTACTTTAGGGTCTGAGACTTGGGTGGCGCCCTGAAATGGAAATAATCATAAATTTTTTATCTCATAAATATTTCATTTATAATTATACATGTTCTGATTTTTTTTATATATATATATATATATATATATATATATATATATATATATATATACACATTGAATATTACAGTTAACAAGCTATAATATAATATTCTCAATACCTGTGTGATACACAACTGGTGCAGCTTTGGAATAATTGTGGTGGTAATAAGCCACAAAGAAAGTGTACCTGATGGCACTGATAATGACATTAATACTTTTACTAATAGCAGCGATCTACACTACTTCCATGGTCTTTGCATCCCACATCACCATTAGTGCATAGGTATGACTGTTGTCACCTGAAAAAAATGCATTATCAAATGTAAAATATCTACTTTCCTGACATCTACAGTATCTCACTCATTTTTTAAATAGAAACATCAGATATATAGCAAATCTATATTGTGTATATTATTTTCCAAATAATAGTTTTGTAAGGAACTTTAGTTATTGACATGTTAATTATAAAAAGCTATGATCGTACTTTGCAATGTAAGATAAATGTCACATAATTCGACCATCAATTTCATGCATTCAGTAATTAAATCCCCTCCCCGCCCCCGTTATGGCTAGCGTCACAAAGTACATCTCTGTCAACTAGGAGTTTCTGAAATTTATTCTGCAGCGCTTTACATGCTTTGCTTCTAGTGAATTGCTTTCTAAATCCCAAGAATAATCACAGAGTGCTGTAGAATTTTTCTCAACAAGCAAATGTGATCTCCATTCCCACCAAGGAAACTTACACGAGTCAACACCTGGTATTATTGTACCATATATATATATAAATTCACACCCATTTTAGGGATTTTTAAATGTAGCAAAAGAGGGCATGGTATATTTGTCAATCAATGGCAAATGCTTTCACTCACTGTAGAACAGGCGGTTTCTTTGAAGTATGTTGAATAGGCTTAAGTCTAACCTTCAGCTATTGTATAGAATTTGATATGGGGATACGTTGGGGGGCGGCAAATAAGGCACTCCACAGGGAGAAATGGCGTGTCCTTTTTGAAAATTTCACGTGTATTGGAAAAAGTTGAGAATACTTAGTGAAAATGATGCTTAAATATGCCTCAAAAAAATTCCCACTGGTAAGTCCCAATCTGCTGTTTTCAGATTCAATCTCCCGACTTGGCTTTTGAGAAGAAATTTTTTTTTTTGTTGCATGACACACTAGAATAACTTTACTGTATGGTACGGTATTAACTAAATTTATTCAATGACTATTTGAATTCTTTTGGAGATCAATTAATTCTTTATGTACATTTGAAACTATAACACAGAAGAGGCATTTTTCGTTCATTGGAACGTATTCGGATTTCTTGCAACTATTGGAATTTATAGGACTTTTAGGAACTGGGAATTCATTCACCATGCTGTAAGTTAATTTTATTCTTTCGTTCTTGTATTTTGAGAAATAAATTATTTTTAATTATGCAAAACTTGTTTGTTTTCCTATTTCTTGTTGCATAGTTTAAGTCTGTGCAGTCGTAACACGGGATTGACGGCAAAAGGAAAAGATCAATGAGCAAAATTAGCATATATTACTTACCCCGCATGGATTCATGTTTGGTGACACACTCCTTCTTCAAAATATGACAGCCAGTTGTAAATGAATTGACGACTTGTGCCTTGATACATATGTCACAGAACATCTCCTTTTTGTGTCTTATGTCAGCCACAGACACCCAAGTTTCCAGCTGTCTAGAAATTTTCAGGAACTTTTGACCCGTTCATCATGATGTGGTGTTGCACTTGAAGCATTACTACGATCACTACATGTAGATGATGTTGGACTGCAAGTTTTAATATCAGGTTCAGTGACTGTGTTGTCTGATAAATTTGCACAAAATCCAAATGCTGTTAATTTTTTTAACTTAATGTTAGGATGAGATGATGAACATGCAACGTCTAACTTACGTTTACCCATGTTAATGTTGCAGTGTTGACAGTTTATAATTGTGATTGAGATTTTTTCCATTTGCTTAGTATTTATACACAGCAATCGGTACTTCAAAGGTAATCAGTTTTCTCTGAAGTTTCAGCAAAACTATTTTATTGGTATATTTTTTTAAAAAAACAGAAGGATTAGCTGTTCAATTAATTGTAGCTGTTTCTGTACCAGTCTTCAGAGGTCGGTCAATTGTAGGTAGAGTCCGGTAGCATGATTGAGTGTATCACAGCATACAGTACTCGAGCCAGATGTCAACATAAGCGGATTATGATGTAACAATGCACTGTAAAGATGGGTTTGTCAATATGAACAAAGGATTTGTTTATGTAACAGATTCCAGTGCATTATTTAGCCAAGTTTGTGGCTTGTTTTCGTTGTCCCTTTGAATTTCTTCACTCCAAATCCATGATTGAATGTACTAATTAAAAAGTCAAAAAGGCTGTTGCCCAAAATATTGCCAAATGGAATATTTTGTCACCAATAAGGAAAAAAAAGCACAATTTGTGACATTGGCGAAGCCCAGGACGATCACTGCAAATGATGAAATAATTAATTTAGTACATAGTGCACCCATAATTAAACTGAGTGTTCCCAAGCAAATTATATTTGACACATGCTGTTACTTTTCCAGTTAATTTGTGCATGACCCAGAACCTCTTCTGCTATAAAGATCAAAATATATAAGACACAATAAGAAACTAAACAATCATCTGCACACAGTACATGTTAACAGCAAATCTCTAGCTGTGAGCAATTCAGTTTTTAGTCGGCAATACCTAGTTTTCACCAAACAGTCAAACTATATGATCTGATTGGAGTTTGATGGTATGACTGCTTGAGCTATGAATAACAGGATTTAATGTTACAGTAAGCTCAGCTCTACATGTCAGATGGTATCCATGTCTATAGCTTAATGAATTTTCATGTGAATGACCAAAATGTAGATAAAATTACATACTTTTTTATGCTTCCCTGGTGATTTCATCATAATTGCATCCATATACATGTACTTAAATCATGTCAGAATGTTCTTCTCACAGTTAAGTGATTTTAAAAAAATTGAAATATTGGTTTTATTGCTTATTAGACAAATCATATCATAGACATTAATTTAGAAATTTTTAGAAAATTAGAATATGCAGCCTATATTTGTCTCCTATAACCACACAGCTTGTGTTAAAAAAATGGACATTTCCTGAACCCCATGACCAGCATGGTGGATTACATGTGCACAGACCACTCTTTTTAGCAAGAATCAGATGAGTGATGCTACTCTATATTCATAAAAATAGTGTTGAATGTGTTCAGTGATTTCAGTAAATTTAGGTATGCATGAAACTACAGATGCAGAACTGAAGAAAGGGTAATTTAAATTTGGTTTTGGGATGAAATGCAGCTTCAGAGTGTTTGACAGTTGTGTAACACTTATTCTGAATGATTTGCAGGCAAAACATTTTGTGCTAAAACCTTGTTAATTTTCTTATTATTACTGCCATTCTTCAGGATTTGCCCTACCGAGAATCTCTTCATTGTATACAGACAGCTTTCACCATACTCTCTGGCCAGGGATCTGTTTTCAAGATTGACCCAATAAAGTTCTACAAACACCTATACAAGCGCATGTTTCATGTTCATGCAGGTATGTGGTGTTTAAGATTTTGTAATTTACATAAATCAGACAGGCAGTGTTTGTGGTTTTTGTTTAATACTTGTATGGTTCACATGTTGACATGCTGTTATCTTTGAGGTATAAAAAACTGAAACATTGACTTGTCTGATGGAAGGCTACTTAAAGTGTTGAAACCAGGGCTTAGTCTGTGAGAGGAGATTTGTTAAGTAACTCTTGTATCACTGCATCATCCAGGCTTCCAGATAGGTCTGGTAAACATAGAATATAATGGGTCTAACAGCACATGAGCACAACCTTGGCTACATAGTGCAAAGTTTAGATATCTTAAAAAGTAAGAAGAATCCTTAAAATGCAGAGTTACATTTTTTAGATTAACCAGTTTGTTTTAAAACGTTAAGACCTTTTCATTAGGAATACCATCACAGGACACATTTTAGAGTATACAGGTTGCTTCCATTACTCCCCCATCGTGAGATGATAAGAGCGTATCAAGCCTATTCTACATCCCCATGACAACAGGAGGGATGATTTAAGATGAAACATATTATCATATAAATACTCCTTTATGCAATGAGTGCAACTGCAAACTGCATAGACCCAGATCAACTGTTGAATAATGTACTGGCAGATTGGGGTTTATGAACTTTTTCCCTGATTGTCCTTGGCATTATGCAATGTCAGAACCTGGTCTTTGTTGTTTGCAGTTGGACTCAATCTGTAAATGAGACTCCAAGATCTAAAAATTACAACATAATTTTAAAAAAACAAGCAGCTTTATCTCAGCATTTGTCCATCCATTTATTTCCTTATCATTTGTCCTGTTATTCCTTTCCTCACCAGCTGCTCCGGTGTCCTAAGTGGTTAGAGTGTCTGCCTCAGATGTGGGAGGTCCTGGGTTTGAACCCTGGCCAAATCATACCAAAGATTTATAAAAATTTCATTAGCAGCTGCCTCTCTTGGCGCTCAGCATTAAGAGGTTAGTGTTAGGACTGGTATGCCTGGTGCCAGAATAATGTGATTGGGTGTGGCATGATGCCACATGTCTGTGGCATGATGCCTCAGTGCTAGACATAACTATAAACTGCCATACTGCAGACTTCATAGTGATATGACTGAAAAGTTTTTAAAACTACCTTAAAAATCCATATCACACACACACCTTTCCTCACCTTGAAAGAGATGTATTTAAATTAATATTTTTGTGTACATTCACGACCATGTTAATGTTTTGGAACTGCAGTTTCTGAAACTGAACTGGAGGTCATTTTGGTGTAAGTGTATTTCAGTACACCAGACTGATAATTGGTGTAACTTATGGAACAGTATTATTGATTGCCTTTGTGAAAAAGTCGTGTTCGGATTGGCAGTTCTGCTTCAAGACTGATTTAAGTCACTCAGATTTCAAGGTTTGAGTCTGAAAATTCTTACTTACAATGCCAGCGTCTGAATAGTCAGTTTTATTTTAGGTTATAGTAAAACGGGCTTGTATTGCATCTGGTTGGTCACTTATTTAAGCAAAGTTTGTGTCAGCAAAGTACTTCTGTATTGATGTTATAAATTTTAAGTAAAGTAAATGTACAACAGGCATTTTTTATTAATCATTCTTTGCATCATTAACAGTATAAGAATTCTAAATAAAAATTAATATCAGTTCTCATCTATGTTTCTAGGTACAACAAGTGACGATGTACCCATCATGCTGGACTGTCTTCATGTGATGGTCACCAGACATAAACGGCAGGTCTGTATTAAGGATCTTTACAGCTTTTCATATTAATGCATATGTAACACACACACAGACACGTACACACACACACCTGCAAATCGCACATACCTAGATTAGCCATTATTGCATTGGAAGATCCATGTCTGTGCTGTTGACTTGCAATCATAAGTGTAAAGAACAAGTACACTGGCTTGATATTCTCAAAACATTTTAGGCAAAGAAAAGTCCAGAAAGTGTGACAGTTTATAATTTAAATCTGAATTGGCGTAGAATCACAAAAGTTTAACGCTAATCCATCTACTAGAGTTCCCAATTTAACAATCTAAGTGCTCCCTGGGTATTTTATCTGATTATGGGTTTTTGAAATTGCATTTCATGTTTGATACAACAGCAGATCTGTGTCCTCACAAATCACAGTTGATTGCATGTAATACACATGCAAATAAAATTACTGTTGTAACATAAAAATAATAGAACTTTCCAAATTTTCTTAACGTCAGCATTGTACTTGAACGAATATTTCAAATATGTCACAAAATATTAGATGTTGAGGTTATGAGCTTCAACTCCAGTTTTGAGCTCAGCACATTTTGAGAATACAGTGCCTGGTCCAGGATGTCCTGTGAAATGGCCACCCACCCACTGGTCCATTGCCAGCTAATGTTGTGGCAAACTGGGGTAAAAAATGATTATCCAGGATTGTCAGTAGGTATGTACCAGGATTTCTTGATCAATACATATCAGTATGGTCAATTGGTACATACCAGTATGGTCAGTTGGTACATACCATTATGGTTAAATGGTATATACCAGTATGGTCAATTGGTACTTACCAGTATGGTCATTTGGGGTGAAAAGGTTAAGAATATGCATTTTATTTTTCATACCAGGTCTCACAACAGCGTATTCTGGCCTTCCTGAAAAGGTTATGTACCCTGGTACTACAGCAGACTTCTAGTGGAGCTGCAGGTCTCCTCCCTGTTGTAAGGAGTATTCTCATGGTATGTTTTGTCTGTCTGTATGTCTGTGTAAATAAGTCTTTCTGCCCATGTACCTGTCATACAAAAAGTTTAGGAGAATGTTGAATATGGTTAATCTATATGGATCAGCAGTGTTTGGTGTTGTCATAATTATTGACAGCATACATTATTTGTGACTGCCTTTAGAGCTCATGGTTAATTTATTTTTTTATAGTGAAGTTTGTGGTACTTTCAAGCATGGCACAAATTTGGAATTAGCAGGTGTACCAATGACCCTGTTTGGAATTTCATAAATCCCCAAATAGTGCCCATTGCAGAATTTTATCCACTGAAAAAAGTTTACTCATACCTTGCAGTGATTCACAACTAGTAATGGGCCCACACATGTAAAGATTTCTAGTTACCTGCTGGCAGTGATTGTTGAACAATAGACTTTCATCACCTGATTGTAGTTCATGGATAGAAATGAAAAATGATATGTAAGAGTTGGAGATATGAAAATCTGAATGTTTCACGGTTCCCATGCTATGAGTTAATTGGAAATAAGTTGGGAGAAAAAAAATGAGCTTTTTCCCAACTGGGGAAAGCCAGATAATTTTGCAAGTATAAATCAGAGTTGAGGAAAAACTGAGAATTTTCATTTGCTACTTGATTGCTAAAAAAATAAGTAGCTGTAATTAAACTTAGTGAGTTAAATTTATTGAGGTCTTACCAAAATCTTCGGAGGTTGTGGAACTCAGTCAGCTGAGGTACATTTGCTTTATGGATTATTCAGGTGCTTTCCTTAAACATATTTGAAAGGTCTATCCAAGGAATCAGGTGATCGTACTTGTCAGGTAGACTGGTTACACCATAATTGGCTTCATATCAATATATTTATTTATATAGATTGTATAATGACCACTCTAGCATCATATTGTGCCAGCATATTATCTGTCACTTGAGATAACAGTGAGTTTAAGAAAATAATAAAACTTATCTTCCTCAGTTAACCTTTTGATATGTATAGTTAACAAATATTTGTCATAAAATCTTTGCTTGTTACTTCATAGTTTTGGTTGTTCATGCTGCAAACTACATCATCATTATTATTAAACATTATCATCAGTAGTAACCTTTAATAAACTCCCACCCCTAACATACCATTCAGGTGAAATAATTGCTAAGACAATGTTTAGTTCAGAAGGCTGTATGCATATTTCACAATGATTGCATTAATATGCAGTCCATAGTTGGATTATGTTGAAACTATATGTTGGGGTAGTGCTACAGTGTAAAAATTTACCCTGATAAGCAAGATAGGTAAACAAGCCAGCCAGCACCACCACCACCACCACCCAGATGTTGGGGTACCAACCAGACATAAGTATATTTTTTGTAATACAACAGTATATAATTTTTAAAGGTTCTTTGTCAACTTTAAAACAACCCTTTTCTTCTCTCAGTATGTTACCCAATCATAATACCGTAGGAGAACTACTACTTTGCAAATCCAGCTCTCCCAGATACTACTTTTAGCCAAACTGATTTAAAAGTTTTCTGCCAAACTTGATATTGATCACCCGTTAGGTGTAAGTATTGGCAGCAAAATACTTGAACCTGTCAGTTACTATTTCTGCTCATGCTAAGAAGCACACTCTCGTCATGAGAGACCTCGCAAAAGCCAGAATCTTTGTTAAGATATACCATGACAAGTTGGAGGAGTATTTCACTTCTAAGGTATACTCCGTCAATATTTCCAACTTTTTCTTTTCCTATACCAACAATGTTCTGTGTTTACAATTTGCTAACACTTTGATGTCATCACACATTTATGTACTTGCATGGGGAGCCTAATCGACTTCACATTAAGTTCAGGCTATAATTATTTTGTGTACATGCAAGTGTCTGGTGCTTATAACAATTTCTGATATGTGTAATTCCATTATGAACAGGTACATATCAGCGACTTGACATTCCAAGGCATTTGTAATATCGGGGTGCCAACTTGAATGATTTTACTTGTGTATTACCTGTGTAATTGCCTCATAATGTATATTGTTACTCTACTTTGCAAGTATAACAATGCCTCAGTTCCATTTTAGGTGAAGGTTTTTGTGTGTGATATAGACACTTATGTACCTTTCTGTATTGCTTTCACTCTGGTCAGACAAGTACAGGCAGGCTTTCTATACACTGTCTACTCAGTCACGTGTTGCTCATGCATGTTTCTCTAGGCAACTCTTGGGTGATGTTTATCTGCATAAGCATTCTATCATATTTAAAGAGCACGTAGTCACTCACACAGGTAGCCTATGCGGCTTCACAAGATAAGCAAGGCTAAAATATTTATATGTGTGCATGTCATTATGGCATTAAGAAACTCCTTATATATGTATAATTCCGTCATTACTGGTACATACAGGTGAATTTTCTTTACCTAGCATCATTAGCCTTGGAATGCCATGCTTCATTGATTCTACCTGTACTTGCCGTCCTTGACCGTCCTACAGGTAGCATTGTCATTAAAATTGTCTGCTATCACTGTTTTCCAGGTAACCATCATTTGGTATAGCTCTGCACCCACTCTGTATTCAAATAACACAGGTGCAGGCCCACAGGTTTATACTTCTCCCTGCAGGTGGTATTGTCATTTTATTTTACCTGTATGCTTCATTGATTTATTAGACTGTCTGTTATCAATTTTCAGGTCAGTTGTTTAAGATTTATTTTTGCAGCAACATTGCATTCTCAAGACAAGTGCAGGAGTATAGTTTAATATGTTTTGCTTGATTTATCATACAGATTAGAACTAAGGACTGAAACACACAACTTAGGACAAAGATATCACCAGTCTGTATGCTGACCTTCGCTCAGTTGGAGAATTTCTGGCAGACAAGGCAGATAAGTCAACCCTTACCCTTCAGCCACAAAGCATGGGAAATAGACATGCTTCGAAACAGCTCCAGCCCCAGTAACTCAGCATTATTGGCAACTCCTATCTACCTTGCCTCCTTGGGGTTTGACTACATTCCTTTTGCAGAAAAGTGAGGGAAAGAGCTAAATAAACAGCTAAGTTCTCTCTCACTCTACTGACATACAGACTGGTTATGTGTATCAGACATCACATAACCTGTCCCATCTTGTCAATCCTGATGATATCCTACCCACACTGATGGCCTATTTACATTGTGACCAGCCTAGGCCAGATACTTGGCATAATGAAGGGCCAAAACAGCAGTATGACAGGTTCAATCACTAACAGTCAGGCTTCCAGTATGTTGAACCCAACTTTTGCAGACATGTACAGAAATCAGTCTAACCCACATACACCTCGACACTCATCCAGCATGATGCCAAAATTAGTTCCTCGCCTCAGGCACCCAAGAAGACTTTGCTTGTTCTCAAGTTTCAATGGATGTTGCTTCTCTATTTCTCTACACTCTGCCATGAGAAGAGACTCTTTACTCAGCAATTATTGAGAAGTCACAGTTTCTAATTCAGGAAATTCAACTAGTTTAGTGAATAACGACCTCTTCACTCTTAGAAGCTAAGTCTCGCGCATTCCAGGAGAACTTAACCTCACCTCAGGCAACCAGTCTGATGTTGGTTCTGTTGTCATCAATCATAGCTTATCTGCTTTCACGGGAAGATTCAGCCATTTGAGCCTCCACTGGGGACATTTTCTCCTGTGAAGCCTGGAATTCTGCCCTCCTCCATCAACAACCTGGACCAGAGCCCCAGCATCTGTTGATCTTATAATAAAATGGAAGAGTCCAACTTTAATTACTTCCATAGTCTGTGAGAGTTACAGACATTCTGACCTGCCTTCATTATCAGGTCAGCGGCCAGTTCGACCTTGGCCATACACCAGTATTCATTTGGAAATCCCAGCAGTTGACAGTGATATCACCACTCTGGGAATGACAAAGCCACACTCCATATGTATTGATCAGATGGCCTTTGATGACACTCTGCAGTTGTTGTTGTTGTAGGGTTAACGCCATTTTTCAGCACACGATAGGCTATACATGGCGGCCAGTATTTATGGTGGAGGAAGAAACTGGGAAATCCCCAGAAAGAACCACTGACCCTCGAGAAGCTACTGGCAAGCTTTGTCACATACCCACATTGGCTGACAATCTGCAGTTAGTGCACAATATGGTTTCCATGGCTTCGATGTTGGGATTCTTCTCTATGGCTATCTTCCAGCATGTGAAACAGCTTATCTCTCTTGAATGCCATCCGGCTTCTCATCACCAAGGAAAAATCTGATTTAGTACCATCTCAGCAATTTGTTATCCTATGTATGGAGTTAAATATACAGGCAACATAGCTCTTATCCCTCCCTCAAGATCGGGCAATGAAAATCAGAACCATGTTGGCTTCATTACTTTTGAGGAAATTATATCCACATGGGAATTCCTAAACCTGCTAGGCTTGCTCAATGCAACAGCAAACATACATCTGCATAACAATATTCTGGAGATTATGGCCATTATGAGAGTCGGTCACTGGTGGCAAGAATATTTAAATGGCAAGAGAGTTCTCATTCTGTCCAACAACTCTGCAGTGGTGACTTATCTCAAACAACAGGGAGGAACCAAGTCCACAGACACTTGTGTCCTGATATGGGACTTTATAAAGTGTTAGTGTCACCAACAAATCATTTACAAGTTCACAGTATCCTGGGTTGCCTAACATAATAGCCAAGTCTTTGTACCAGAACAATTAACTAAGACAAACAGAATGGTCTCCTCACCCCTTGGTTTTCTTGCAGATATGTACCAGATGGTACTGACCATTGGTGGACCTGTTTGTGACCAGGTGGAATACCAAGCTTCCAACTTTGTATCTCCTGTCCGAGACTCAGAAGCCTATCAGTTGATGCTCTGTCAATAGATTGGAAAGGCCTGGATGCATACACCTACCACCCAACACCTCAAATCCTAAAGTAGTATGGATAGCATGAGAATCAGACTCGCCTTATCCGAATTGCACCACTCAGTTGGGAGAAGTCTTGGGTCAGTGATTTCATCAATTTTGTACTGGAAACTCCTTGGAAAATTTGGATTTTCCCTCATCTATTCAAACAGCCATGACATCTTTTGTTTCATTCCTTCCCAGAGCTACTGAACCTGCACATCTGGATCATATTAAACAGGCCCTCAGAAATAAACAGTTCTCACAACCAGTCGTGAAGAGAAATGCTCTGACAAGAAGGCCCTCCATTATGAAAGCATATGATGGCAAATTGCACGTTTTTGCCTAGTGGTGCACAAATGAACACATCTTACCTCTCCAGGCATATATATACCACAAACAGCTAACTTCTACTCTACGATGAGAGAAAGTTTGCACCGAGTATGATAAAAGGTTACTGCTCCAAGATCACTAACACCTTTTATCACCACGAAAGAGAGGATCTCAGACAAAGCAAGGACTTTCCTTTCTGTTCTGTAACTTTCAAGCCATTCGAGATTTGGGAATGAAACTTGGTTTACACATTCGTAATCATTAGATAGTGTGTTGTGAACCATCTTGGGGTTCCTTTGTTCAATTTCAAGGTCAGGTATACTTGTACTTCATCTTTAGAAGCTATATTGCATACTGCATTGGGTATACTATATGGAAGGTTAAGGTCATGGCTCATTATTTTTAATTTTCCATAAATTGTTATTCTGCACCATACTATTGATCTGTTTGAGATTTAAGGGATGTAACTTGATGTAATTCTGTATTATCAAAAGAAGGTATTATATGTACCACATTGTGGATTATATCTTCAAGGTCAGTGTATTGGCTTAATATTTAAAAATTTCTGGCACACTTTTATTTCCATTCCATAGCTTTAGAACCATTTGAGGTTAGGAATGAAACTTAGTGTATTTGGCAGGTATATAAAAGGGGGTCCTATATTCAAGGTCAAGTTTATAGGCAAATATTTGAAGTTTCAGGATCATGTTCTCATTTCCTCTATAACTTGTGAGACGTTTAAGATAAATGAATGAAATTTGATATACTTGTATATTGTCAACAAAAGATACGTTGTATTCAGCATTTTGGTCCTTTCTTGTAGGTCAGGGTTACATGTGTACATTTCATTCTTGGTTTTGTTTCTGCTTTATATTATAAAAGCTATCTGAGATTCATAGATAAACAATGATACATTTATAATTCTTTGAGATTTTATCTTCAAAGTCACTTTCATGGTGCAATTTCTTCCCTTTTTTGCACTTTTATTCTCATTCCTTTTGAGATGGAGACATGAAACTTGGTTACTTTCCATGCCTGACCAGTAACTCTACAGCTCTGTTACAATGGTCAGTCAAATTTCATGATGTACCTTTGGTGACCTCACCGCAGTAGTGAGGGGACAAAATAAATTCACTGAATTTATTGTTGGACAGAGTGAGCTTCAGAATGTTAACCTCAGTTATGCACCGAATGAAACATGGAAAGGGTTACAGATCTGCTTGGGATCCCACTCTTTTCCAATACCTTGTCTAATAATACTGATTTATATCGCATATCAGTGATTTGATTTGAACAATCAATCCTGATGCTGATTATAATACTGAAACACAGCTTGGCAATTGACATTGTTTTACGTTATATAAACTTTACCATAAATAACCCAATCCGTGAAAAGATGGTAATTTCTGCTTTTTCAAGTTCATTTAATAAATTTTAAAGGTATCAGATCTATTTTTTCATTACTGTTATTTTTTACAGACAAATATTCCAGTAAAACCTGTCATTTATGACCTAAATCATCATGCATGGATTGATTTTTTATTGTATGAATGTTCTGTTGTGACCAATCAACTGCTAAGCATGACTAGCAGCCATGTTTTTTTTGGGGGGGTAGGCAGAATATGTGTTGTAATACTGATATCTATGAGCACATGACAAAACTACATATCAACAGTTCTGACCTCTATTGAATCATTTGTAACCATAGTAATAAACTACATATAAATAGTTCTGACCTTTATTGAATCATTTGTAACCATAGTAATAAAGTACATATCAACAGTACTGACCTTTATTGAATCATCTGTAACCATAGTAATTGAGGAAGGTCTGCATTCAAAGTGCAGATTGTATTTACCATCTGTACTCAGTTATAAGTTGGGTCCTACTTCTACACACACCTAGATCTGCTGGTGCATTATGCACCAGCAGATCTGTGTCTTTGCAGTTTGTTAGGAGTAAGGAGCAGAACAAACAACATAGACCCTGATCTAATCTGTGGGTATATTATGCGATGACAAATTAAGATCTTGTTGTTAGCAGTTTGACTTTACTTATTAGCATGTATATATGGTAACCCATATGCAGAAACAAAAACAAAAAGAAACAATAAAGAGTTGAATCCAGCAGCTGGTTTTCTTAAACCTACAAGTACTGTTGTATACTACTGACTCCAAAGCAGACTAAAGTACATCACTCACTACCATTGTAGTGCTGAAGTCAAGTAAAAACTGAGTGCGCTTAACCATTCCTATACAGATGTTCATATTGTTTCCTTATTTGTTGTGAAAACCCAGCACAGTGCCTATACAGATGTTCATATTGTTTCCTTATTTGTTGTGAAAACCCAGCACAGTGCCTATACAGATGTTCATATTGTTTCCTTATTTGTTGTGAAAACCCAGCACAGTGCCTATACAGATGTTCATATTGTTTCCTTATTTGTTGTGAAAACCCAGCCTATAATGAATGCCTATAATGTAATAATGAGTAAAAAGATAAATCTTTTCACTGACCGTTCACTATTATTGGTGTATTTAGTTAATACATTACCAGTAATGGGTAAATGATGCCTTTTGTCTCCTGATAAGGTACCAACTCTTTTCAGGTGACTTAAGTCTATTGTCATTGTAGAACTTTATATTGTTTGTTGCTTTGATGATTTTTACACTATTTGTAGTCACTGATAATTTGAGTCTAACTGCTGTCTGCATGGACCCAGATTTGTTTTTGTACAATGCACTGGCAGACTGGGTTTATGCATTTTGTTCAGAGCAATCAGTAGAACAAACCGCAAGAACCCAGAGCTGCTGGTGCATTATGCAGTGGCAGATTGTTGTTTGCACTTGGACTTTTGTTACAAGTGGGTATATACAGTGGTTACTAAAACGTACCAGTAAACATCACACTGTCTTTACACCAGTTAGACTGTTCCTGTGGCCTAGTGGTTAGAACATTCACCTCAAATGTTGGAGGTCGCATGTTGGAACTCTAGCTGAGTCATACCAAAGACTTATAAAAATGGTACCAACAGCTCCTTTGCTGGGTGCTCAGCATTAAGTGGTTAGTGTTAGGACTGGTCAGCCTGGTGTCAGGATAATGTGACTGGGTGGGACATGATGCTACATGTCTGTGGCATGCATGATGCCTCATTGCTAGACATCACTAAATTGCCACACTGCAGACATCATAGTGATATGAGTGAAAAATTGTTGAAGCTATATTAAAAATCCAACAAAAATCCAACACACACACTCTCTCACACACACCAGTTAGACTGGCAGGATATTAGTGCACTGATTCAGTCCATTTGTGTTTGAATAAGGCCTTTGAATTTTGTCACTGAATAAATTAATTGGTTGTTTCTCAATGAACTAATTCTGTCTTATTTAAATTGGTATGTTATGTTACATATTTCCCCAAGGCCTGATTAAAACTGCTACCAATGTTATTACAACTATCATTGCTTTGTTACAAATGTGAATGTTAGGTATTTGTCTTTATTGAACTTAATTTAAGATTAATATGTGTAATGCTTTAACAAGGATTGTGATGAAAGAATAAAATGCATGTGCAGTAATTATGGGTAATTTTTGGTTTTAAACTAAGTTTAAACAGAGTTGAATTTTGACTTTGAAAACTGCCCTACGTCCTCTTTTGTGATTTTGATCTTAATCTTTTTCGTGCTGCATCATAAAAACATGGTTGTACCATTGAGCATCAGCTTTTACAAAAAGTTTTGTTGATAAGCAATGTAACTGTATTAACTTATAAAAGGTATTGGTTTGGTTTTCAAAAGATTCAACAGTTGTAATCATTATTTGTTCTTCGGAAGTAAACTAAATTGGTGACTTTCATTTTGTCAATTTGGTATCAGATAGGTATATTCATGTTGATTTCTGCTGTTAAATTTCGGTTTGATTAAATTGAAGCAGGGGAATTTTGCTTCAGTTTTTAAACCTTTGCAGAAAAATATTAATCAAATTTCATGCCTACATTGGTTTAATGTTTTCTAAGACAAATTATTCCGTATTTAGTTCACACTTTCCTTAGATAAACAAACCTGTCAGCACCCATGGGAAAAGGGCAAAGTGAACTTTGTAGACAGGTGGCATCTGAAGTCAAGTTAATTTTTCAGACTTGGTTCATTACAAATGCATGTAGTATGCACAGAATAGCATTAGTAGTATCAGTAGTAGAAGATTATTATTATTATCATCATTATTATTATTATTATTATTATTATTATTATTATTGTCATTAGTAGTAGTAGTATTATGATATCAAGATACATTTATTTAGTGTAGCTATTTAGCAAAACCAAAAGAAAATAATAAAATAAAAAGTTACATACAAAATTCGCGTATCCTCACTCTGATTTATCACTGATTCTCCTATCATTGTCACGTGCTGAAGTTTTGATCAGTTTTTTTTTATATATCAGTTCCATAATTTGCATCCAAACTTTACCTATGATTAGGATACACAGGACTGATATTTTGTTAGGCCAGCTGGTATAATTAGGCAGGTTTTCAACAATTGATGCATTTAACAGTTGCTCAAACTCACAAGATCAAAAGACAGTCAGAATTTATGAGTGACCTTTGATAATTAGAGTGAAAAGAACCTTTCTGCAGAAATCATTTCCTGTAATATACCTTTATATATACCTTGCCTTTGCTTATTAAACAAAGAAGTTTACTTTGCATACTTGGAGCAGTCACTGCTGATATGCTTCAGTGACCACTGAAGGCAGGATGAAACCACTGCTTGGTTAAGAAACAAATGGCGGATGACTGCAGAAGACAAATGACCACTGATTACATGACATTTTTATAGGAAATTTCCTTTGGGAGGGTGAAATTAGAATGGCTGTTTTAATAAATGACAGCTGAACTCCAGTGACCATTAGGATAGGTTTGATTGTAGTCACAATTGGATGAACAAAACCTGGATGCTTGATTTTTCACTCAGATTTTTAAATTTCATCCTGTAAAATCTGGGGGTCCCAAACTGTACTTGCATGTTCTAAAATAGTTCTAACTAAGCCTTTGAAAGCTAATTCTTTGACATTTTGTGGGCATGATGACAAGTTACGTCTTATTTGACATAAATTATGATTTTGCTTTTGTGCATACAATTCTTAAATTTAAAGGTTCCATTTCTGGTAATTGTGACCCCTAAATATTTTTTATTTGATTGAGATTTTATAAAGCAGTACTTTCCAGTGAATATGACATACTGATTTTATGGCATTTCTTTCCTGTCATTTGCATTATGTTGCATTTTTTAAGTTGGACTTGTATGCCACATTTTTGCACCCATCTTCCTTGTTTATTTATGTCATTGTTTAATATCCGAGTGGGTTTTGGTTGATCTGCATCATACTTAGTAATTGGCAAAGAGGCATATATATATACTGTGCTTTGAGGTTCTTTCAAAGATATATTGGACCAACCCGATTTGGAAACATTATTCTTGAAAACATACAAAGAGTATATCACACATAGACTTCTGTCCACTATTAAATAAAGAAATAACTTACTCTCCGACGATTCATGGGAGGCACAGTCATCAAACAAAAATGGTTAGTAGGTCACATTTATCTAAATGCTTAGCCCAGTCATCAATAACAGAACACCATTGTGTTTCACAGCTGTGTAATTTACAGAATGCTTGTTGTTTGTCAGATATGATAGGAAAATTATCCAAGTACTTTATGATGTCAGAATAGATAATATGTTCAGGCACGTACTGGTGAGTGAGACTTGACAGTAATTATCATTACTTGATCACATTTTTGTTAGCACTGGTTACTGACCAATTGTTTGGGCTTTTGCACAGGTCCCAAGATTGTTGCATACGGTGTATAAACACGGGTACCAACTCCTATGACAGTTCCTTATATATTTTTGTATGTTTATCACCAGGGCCACAAGCTTTTCAGGTATTTAAACCATGTAGGAACTTTTGAACCAAGCACATGAATAATCTGCTAATAACTATTATTTAGTTTTGGTATTTTTGGAAGTATACACAGTGAAGCAATTTCAATAGAGGGGGAGATGGGAGGACACCTATCTTGAGAGACTGCTTTTTATTGGCAGAATGAGTGGTCTCAAAAGACAGGTTTTACTGTATAGTGTTTTCTAGCAGTGGTATGTATGGATGAAGGTGGACATATGGATGAGCACAATACTAGCTATGTTGTTCCAGCTGAAAGATTAATCCTGAAAATGTACAAGTAAATAATTGCAAAAAAAGATAAAACCTTCTAAATATAAATAACATAGTATTAAAAGATAAAACCTTCTAAATATAAATAACATAGTATTAAAAGATAAAAGGTAAGATTTTAAACTTTTGTTAAAGGTATATAAAATCAGAAAGATTAAGGTAGACAAGCAAAATCCATAAAAAGATGGTCACAATTTGTTATATTAAATATATTCTATCAAAAATACAAAATATTGCAATGATGGTCCATCAACCAGAAATATCTTAATTGAGTTCTCATACGAATAAAACTTTTATCTCAGAAGGTGGAAGTTGCTGGACTTGACAAGAATTTGTTATGTTGTCAGTGGACACTGCAAGATAAGCACTCTGGTCAAGGTTCACCTGTTAGGTGGAAAGGTATACACCCTGATCAAGATTCACCTGTCAGATGGCAGGGCACACACCTTGGTCAAGGTTCATCTTTCAGATGAAAAGATAGACACCCTAGTCAAGGTTCACCTGTTAAGTGGAAGGGTATACACCCTTGCGAAGATTCACCTATAAGGTAGATAGGTAGACACCCTGGTCAAGGTTCACCTGTCAGGTGAGAAGGTATACACTCTGGTCAAGGTTCACCTGTCAGGAAGAATCCATGAGCATGCATAATCTAACACAGTGGTTGAAAGGCAGAACCTGTTTGATTAGGCAAATACATTACCTCAAAGTATCCATTTTCAAACCTTCCACTTTACTTCCTTTCATTTTGTATACTGTATATAAGTAGTTGGAACATTTTCCTATAACATTATGATTTTGTTTATGTTTATATCTAAATTCATTTTATTGTTACTTATTTCAAGGGGAGGGTGTTCAGTATGAACTGTTATTACTTTTTCACAAAAGAGACTTAGAGTGGTGCGTTTATTATTGTTATTATCATCATTATTATTATTATTATTATTATTATCATTATTATTATTATTTAGGTAAGTTCGAAGCAGCTGAAATAACTGTTAATCTTTTACCAGTGTTGTGACATTTTGATTGCATTAGGATTTATTTTATGCTGGCCAATTGCTATCATCTTTACAGTTTTTTTTTCTTCAGACATACAACTACTGTGATATTTTGTTTGACAATGAGGCACAGGGGAATGGAGTGTATCTACCAGAACTAGATGATCCAGAACACTGCAATGCTCAAAACACCATGCTTTGGGAGTTGTCCTATTTAAATGTAAGAGCTGAATGAACCTTGTTGATTAAATAGACCTCTCTTGAGGCTTAATGAGATCTACATTATAAGGGGGTCAGGTAAAAAGCTAAGTTTTTTTACTGTCATGCCACAATGATGCTTTCCCAGCAAATGGAAAAATGATTTCATTGGCTGATGACAGGAGTATACATCTTGCATCACAGGATGATATAACATTGTCTTTGTACATAGGTATTTATCTGGAAAGTGTTTGAGATAGAGAGACACAACCTCACTTCAGAGTTTTACTCAGGTACCCTCTGTCATTGACTCAGATGGATGGAATATTTTGTACAGTGGAGTTTTCACTTGAGAGTCTTGTTGAAGAAGACTTCTCCAACAAAATGCATAATTTCATAATGTTCTGATGTTTTTTTTATCGAAGAGTCTCACATTTGACAAGCATAGAATCACCAAGTTCAGTCTAGCTTGAAGATTTGAGGACATTAATGGTGGTTTTACTGTTGAAAACTTTGAATTACCAGTGACTTTTCAGCAGAGACATTAATTTGCTACAGTTCAATAACAATTAACATCTTCAAACACAAGACTAGAATTCATTTCTAAGAAAAGTTGAAAAAAATATTTGATGAAAATCACAGAAATTGTCATTCTTTGTGGCTCATGACATTTTATGGCATCAAAATTTCTGACGGTATATTTTGATATTTGACCAGTCAGAAAGCATCTTAAGATTTTCAGATGTTAGAATCCAATCAATCGATTTACAGCATTCTTTGGCCAATTAGGATAGATAAATTTACCATTTGTCATTCCTTTTAATTCATAGTAAATAAAATTACCATATATTTACAGCATTCTTTTGCCAATTAGGACAGTTAAATTTACCATTTGTCATTCCTATTAATTCATAGTAGATAAAATTACCATATATTTACAGCATTCTTTTGGCCAATTAGGACAGTTAAATTTACCATTTGTCATTCCTATTAATTCATAGTAAATAACATTACCATATAGTTACAGCAGGTCATTGTTTTAGTATCAGGTCACAAGTTATGCTCAGCAACTTGCTATGTCCATGAGTTTGTCAGAATTTTAGCCAGAGTGCAATCAAGCAGCTGTGCTGATGTGTGAATAACAATAATGATAATGAGAAGAAGATGATGAAGAAGATTAATAATAATAAGAAGAAGAAGATGAAGATAATGATGATGAAGAAGATTAATAATAATAATAATAATAATAATAATAATGATAATAATTTATTGTAGAGGTACAACTCTTGTTACTAAACATATGCTAATCTCTGAGACCCTCAAGGGTGTACAGTACAGTATTCTATAGATTTACAAACTATATAAAGAAATTTTTTTTTTTTGATTGATATCACACATTCAAATATTTTTTCACTTAAAACTTATATAATGTACATTCATATTCATTATTGTTTCATGTTTATAACTGATTAATGCATACACACCTGAACAAAAGAGAAACTTAGCCCATTTAGCGAGAGATTATGTGCTTAGTTAGTTGAAACATCTATGCATCAGTGTACCCCAAACCCCACCCACCTAAAGCTTCAACTCCCAGGGATGGATCAGAATTCTTTCATCACTTGTGCACATATACCAATCACTTCCAATTAGATCCAGAATTTGAAGTCTCAGTTGTGAATGGTGGAAGAGTTGTACAACCCATAGAATGGTACATTTGCAGGGTGGGTAGGATAACATGATCCCTCTCTTTTGTCAAAATTTGCAAGGTAATTAAAACAGTGACAGATATTTAATTAACTGATTTGTTATTTAGTACATGATTATTTTTGTGGACATAGAAACAAAAATAGGGAATAACATTAGTTGGATATTGAGATAAGAAGATTAACTAGATTGTCAAACTTATTTGATTAGTTTGGTTCACTGAATTGTATTTATCGTTTGAATCTGGAACATATCTGATATCACAAAAATGCCAGCAACTTGGTAGAAACAGTCATTTATTCTTCTAAATGATTACAAGATGCCAGCAACCCTATAACAACTGTTTTTATTCCACTGAATAATTACAAGATACCAACAACCCAATAACAACTGTTATTTATTCCTCTGAATAATTACAAGATGCCAGCAACCCTGTAACAACTGTTTTTATTCCACTGAATAATTACAAGATACCAACAACCCAATAACAACTGTTATTTATTACTCTGAATAATTACAAGATGCCAAAAACCCTGTAACAACTGTTTTTATTCCACTGAATAGTTACAGGATACCAACAACCCAATAACAACTGTTATTTATTCCTCTGAATAATTACAAGATGCCAACAATCCAGTAATAACTGTTATTTATTCCACGGAATGATTACAAGATGCCAGCAGCTCAGTAGCAACTGTTACTTGTTGCACTGAATAATTACAAGATGCCAAACAAGTTGATAACAACTGTCATTTATTCCTCTGAATGATCTGTCTTCTAATAGTCACAGATAATAATGTATGTATAACCTGCATTGTCAAGTGACTTAAACTTTACATATGTTTGTTGAGACTTTGCAGTGGTACATATTTAGTGGAAGTAATACCAAATGTGCAGCTCTACCATTTTAGTCCGTGTGATTTGTATAGAGATTCTGCTGTGGTACATACGTAGTGGAAGTAATGCCAAATGTACAGCTCCACCATTTTAGTCCATGTGATTTGTATAGAGATTCTGCTGTTGTACATATGTAGTGGAAGTAATGCCAAATGTACAGCTCCACCATTTTAGTCCGTGTGATTTGTATAGAGATTCTGCTGTGGTACATATGTAGTGGAAGTAATGCCAAATGTACAGCTCCACCATTTTAGTCTGTGTGATTTGTATAGAGATTCTGCTGTTGTACATACGTAGTGGAAGTAATGCCAAATGTACAGCTCCACCATTTTAGTCCGTGTGATTTGTATAGAGATTCTGCTGTTTTACATACGTAGTGGAAGTAATGTCAAATGTACAGCTTCACCATTTTAGTCCGTGTGATTTGTAGAGATTCTGCTGTTGTACATATGTAGTGGAAGTAATGCCAAATGTACAGCTCCACCATTTTAGTCCGTGTGATTTGTATATAGATTCTGCTGTGGTACATATGTAGTGGAAGTAATGCCAAATGTACAGCTCCACCATTTTAGTCCGTGTGATTTGTATAGAGATTCTGCTCTTGTACATATGTAGTGGAAGTAATGCCAAATGTACAGCTCCACCATTTTAGTCCGTGTGATTTGTATAGAGATTCTGCTGTTTTACGTACGTAGTGGAAGTAATGCCAAATGTACAGCTCCACCATTTTAGTCCATGTGATTTGTATCTGCTGTTGTACATATGTAGTGGAAGTAATGCCAAATGTACAGCTCCACCATTTTAGTCCGTGTGATTTGTATAGAGATTCTGCTGTTGTACATACGTAGTGGAAGTAATGCCAAATGAACAGCTCCACCATTTTAGTCTGTGTGATTTGTATAGAGATTCTGCTGTGGTACATGCGTAGTGGAAGTAATGCCAAATGCACAGCTCATCATGACTGAGTCAGCCTGATTTGACCTCATTAAAATATAGAATACAGTTATGGAAAAATCAGTGGTCAGCATGCCCAAACTAATGAATTTTGTTTCTGGAGAACTCATCTCTAAGATTCTAAACCCCAGTCTATAATAGGATGGGTACAAGTCTTATTTCTTGGAAAAACAGTACCATGAGACATGTTCCCAATCAGTTGATGCCAGAATTAGAGGCCAGATTTTCAAGAATATCTCATGCAGTTGGAAGTCTATTTTTACATTGTTGTTCCAGTTAAGTCTAATTGTTCAGTTGTACTAGGTACATTTTACATGTAATCACTTCTCACCTTCATTTTATTTTAGCATCATTACCACCCGGTCATACGAAAGTTTGGAAGTCACATAAGCCGAAGAGCTCCAAGCACAGGAGAAGGACAACTTTCAGCAGATCTTTCACGCAAGTAGGGGAGAAATTAAAATTCTCTAAAGGATTAAAATTTTATATTGTAAAGTTTCCTCACTTAAAACAGTACTGTTTTTACTCTAACTCTTGGAATATTTAAACATACGCGTTTTTTATGTCCAAAAAACTTATAACAGTGAAATTTGTCAGCAAAACGGGGTAAAATTTAAAATTTTGTAGATAAATCTACAGTTACTTTCATTACTGTATTTTTGTTTTGTACTATGAGAAAAAAATTCTTTATTACTGAACAATTTCTAGCATAATAGAGCATCTAACTCATTATAAGAGAATAATTAACATGTATGCTCATGTTTAAATCAAACCCAACTAAACAACATAGACTCTGATCTGCTGTCTCATAATGCACCTTCAGACCAGGCTCTGTATTAATTGTTCTACTGATATATGTCACTTTGTACAGTGACTTAAATTTCTAGAAAGGTAGCGGGACCTAATGTTCTTTTTCCTGTTATATTCTGATTTTAATTTGAATTTAACTTTATTTGGATTAGATTTGTGATATAAACTTACCTCTGTTTTGTAAAGCTCTCATTCAGGTAATTTTTACAGACATTCTTGTGGTATGGCCCTGCATCTGGATTGTCTTACATATCAACCATCAGCATTTACTGTTTTAAATTTCTTTTCAGAAGCCACTGGGCAGATTTCAACCATATGTTGCCATTGAGAATCCTAGCATTTTATCTTAGAAATGATGCCAATTCACTGTCAAATACGGCTATGATTACTGAAGTAAAATTAACAAACTTGAAACAACTTCTTAAAATCCAAGCAAAATACATTTGACCAAATTTGTCAGAAAGCATCTTTGGCACAAAAGGCTTTCAAATGCATGCAGATAAAGTTCATATGCCACCACTGACACAGAATAAAAAAAATCTTGAAACAACAACTTCAAAATCACTGAACAGGATTTCACCAAATTTGACAGAATGAATTCTGACATCTAGATAACTATTTTTCCAAATGTGAAAGCCATTTGGGCAAGTGAAAGTATTGTCAAAAATTGTCATGTTAAACATTGAATGGAATTCAGTGTATTTTCCAGTGACAAACATTTGGTTATTAAATTATCCCTATGTTTACCTACAGTAAGGTGCCATTTAGTTTTGTAGTTGAGTTTTAGGTGATTGCTATCAATAAGAGCCATCACTGATCCTCATGGTCAGGAGTGGTCAGCTGTTAGAAAGATGATGGACAACAAAACTATGTTAAAAAAAGAAATGATCTTGTTTGTTTTATTTGCTGATATTAAATGGATGAAATAAGTTTCTGAACTTGTGTGATACTTTCCATTAGCTGAACTAATGGTGGCTTACAAATATTTTGTAAAATTAGATCTCAATCTCGATCTCTCTCTCGCTGTGCGGGGCCCCGAGTGGCCGAGTGGTCTAAAGCGCTCTCCATTATGGATCACTACCATCTCACCTCTGTCTGCTTGGGTTTGAGTCTCGGATTCGGCCAATGTGGGTATGTGAGAATGCTTGCCAGTAGCTTTCCGAGGGTGGGTGGTTCTTTCTGGGGATTTCCTGGGTTCTTCCTCCACCATTAATACTGGCCGACATGTATTTCATCGTGCTGAAAAATGGCATTAAACCCTACAACAACAACAACAAAAATTCTCTCTCTCTCTCTCTCTCTCTCTCTCTCTCTCTCTCTCTATATATATATATATATATATATATATATATATATATATATATATATATATATATATATATATATATATATATATAAAGTTACTGAAAAATAATGATTATGACAGTCTTGGGGGCAACTGCAATAATTTACTGGACAACCAGAAAAATCTGCTGGACAACCAGATTTTCAAAGCTGGTTGCCCAGGAACAACCATAGATTTTTGTAGTTATTCCACCTTAGTTGTAGGGCCTTCAATTTATAAAAATGATGCTGACTGCCATCAAGTATGGCAACCATTACTAAAAATAGAAAAACTTTACAACTGAATCGTCTTAAAAACTCTGTGTGGGTGTGGGTGGGTGTATGTGTTTTGGATTTTCAAAGCTGGTTGCCCAGGGTCGACCACAGAGTTTTGTAGTTTTCTACCTTAGTTGTAGGGCTTTCAGATTTGTGCAGATGATGCTGATTTGCCATCAAAGTATGGCAACTGTTTCTAAAATTAGAATAACATTACAATGAAATCTTCTTCAAAACAAGTCAACAAAATTGGACTAAATTTGACATAAAGCATCTTTGCCAAAATGACTTCCAAATTTGTACAATAGATGTAAATATGCCATGAAAATTTACTTTTACTAGAAACAGAAAAATCGTTTAATAAGGTTTATTTATAAAAAAGATAAATCCACAGAATTTGATTAACATTGACAGAAAGCACCATGGCATAAAAGCACTTTGATCTTGGACTAATGCTGCAGATTTGCCTTAATATATGGATGAAAAACTCAAATGGCATATTTGCAAGCATGGAAATGTAGAACAGGCCAGATGCATTCTTTTGAATGTTGCATTAGGCCACCAGTGGAGGTAGGAACCACTGTGGCTCAGCAGTTAGCATGTCATACTCACATCCAAAAGGATGTAGTATGGAATCTTTCCGTCAAATTGACTGAGGTCAGCTACCATGATGTGTCCTTGGTCTCTGGGTGGGGAACTTTACTCCAACTGCCCTGGCACTAAATAACCTGCTTACCATGCTTTGCTGTGAAACACCAAACCAACTAAAAATAGCATATGCAGTCATCAGCATTGCAAGAAAATATTTTTTTTGGTTAACTGATCATGCATTGGCTATTAGACAGATCTGGCAGGTGAGTGATCTCAGGTCAGCTTGGGCCTCTTGTTGAAAATTTGGGAATTTCTACCAGTATACACAATTTTGTCCTCCTTAATTGTAATATTTTTCCTTGGATTTATATCCTTTATCATTATAAAAAAAAAAAAAATAGAATCTGAGGTTAGTTTGTGAATAACTTGTATTCTTTCTTTCAACATGCTCACAGGGAACCAAAGATGATGTATCATGACATTCTTCAAAATGAAGGAGAAATTTTTCCATCTAGTCTTCCAATGAAATCCAAGAAGAAATCCAAGGCAAGTGAACATTTTTATGTAAACTGTCTCATCAACTTGGCTAGACCAGTTATAAGTATGCAGCAAAACCTAATCTGGGTAACCTCCAGTCATTTACAACCACATCTGTCATGCACAAATCAGTATTATTACATTAACACACTGTTTAGAGTGACCACCTGCAAGTTGTGACTAGTATCTAAATATTGGGCAAAATATTTATTTTGACACTGTTGTAAATGACTTAATCACAGAAAGAAATATAAATAATCTTGACCTTTATTAATCCTTTGTAACCACCATTGCTGTGTTGAGTCTGCAAGCAGAGTGCAAATTGTTCCAAACTTAGAGTGATAAAATAATTAAGGGTAAAAGTTTAGTCTCGTTTCTGGTTACAGGTTTTATTAGATTTATAAGGTAAAATTGTATGGGTAAAGCTGTAAAACAGACTCATGTATTTCTTACAAACACCATTATAGTGCCATAGTCATCAAAGTCCCTCTTATAATTAACCATTCTACCTTAAAGGATTAGAACTTCTGGATGCATATAGTCACTGCAGAGGTTGGTATTGTTTGCTTCTTTGTTGTGAAAACCAGCATAATGCTAATAATGTCTTTACAGTGTCACACTTACTGAAGTCACAGGTGTACATGTAGTGTTAAACATGACACATTAGCTGGGCAGCAAGTTCAGAGACTTACAATCCTACTTAAACCAGCTGCTGAGTGACAAAATTAGTTGATCGATTGATCATTTTGATTGTGCTGATATTTACAGTGACTGAATTCAGTGGCAGAAAGGCCCTCAGATGTACATGTGGTTGTTATAAGAATACATCAAAAGAACAATCTTAGATTTCATTTTGGTGCTCTATACATACACATTGGAAAATGTAACACCCCCAGGGGCATTAATTTGGAAATGTATGGTAAGTATGTCTATTTAGGGCCATTCCAAGTTTGGCACCACAAACTCAGAGAAAAAAAATACCACAATCAACTTACCCCTGGCCATCACCTTTATTATGTGCCCCTTATGATGGCCCTGTGTCAGTTAAGTATGAAAAATATAACTGGAGTAGGGCATGTTGGCTCTGACATCAGTTAAGTATGAAAAATATAACTGGAATAGGGCATGTTGGCCCTGACATCAGATTTCACAGTTTTAGCATCATTAATCAAAATCTTATTTCAGGAGCAGTAATATCATAGAAACATTTGATTCAAACTTTACAACCATCAAATGTTATTTATTTTATAACTTGTAAAGGAAATACTTCAGACAGACTCATCAACAAGTATCCAGACATAGAAGCAAACATTGATTTAACTGTATTGATCCAACATTTTAATCTCATGTCTCCACACACTTAAATAATGGCTACCACAATTTACAAGAATTTTCATTTAAGGTAATTTATACTGTTAATTCAGAAATGGAACATCTGTCAAAAAAACATACTGAACTTTCAGTATGGATACAATCTGTCAGTAAATTTACAGTTTTATTAGATACAAACTTGATTGATAAATTTATTGTATTTGGCCACTTCTGTTGTTATTCATGTGGGTCAAAAACCCATTCTCAGTAATTGAATTGATTGGACCGAACCCATTTAAAAATATTTTCCCTACATTCTCTTGGGGTATTTCTGCTTCTCAGCTGTAACCTATACAATGCAGCTGGGGTGGGGTGGGGGGTTCTACATAAAATTTTATTGTCATATTTACGTGATAAAACATGCAAAAATGTATTTCGTGATACACCTCTCCCTCAATAACTTGAGCACAATGGGGTCCACAAACATAGACCACACTATGGTGCGAGTTACTGAGGGACCTCTAAAAATTTAAAAGATCAGCTTAGACATCGAGAAAAATGCAGGGGGTGGGTAGGGAACTAGGGTGTTTAATGACTGAATCCTTATTTTATAATCACATCAATAATAATTGTTAATAACATGCTTTTTCTAATGAATTTTTTTGTTTTTCTGTATAAATAACATTTATTTTCAAAATTTCCAACATGTGAATGAATGTTCCAACTGGTTTCAAGAACCATCGGATGTATGTGAAAACATGTATTACGTCACTGCTTTCTGTGTTGTAGATTAGTCTGGTTCTCAGAGTCATATTTAATAGTATAATGCCAAGTTGGGAGTCAAAGTAGCAGGGAACTAGACTATCAGTACACGACCAAACAAGATTTCTTTTTTTTTCAAAAACCAGTGACATTTATTTCATGAGACAATTGCCTATGTCAAAACTCATTTTTGTATTGTTCAATTAGTACAATATTTATGTTGTAATTTCACTTTCCCATAATAGTCTGTCTCTGTGAAACCAAGCCCTTTATTTTACGAAGTATTCATTTCACTTGGATGCCTAGCTATCTTTGATCACATATATAAATGAGTCCGTTAATTGAAGGTAGTTTAATTATGTTACACAATGACATTTACAACAATGTTCACTTGATCAACTGAAGTGAGTTCACCCGACATACGACCTAGGCTGGTAGAATTTGCATGCCTCTTAACTTTTCTTTCATTCCACCTCCTTTATTTGATTCAGAAGACATAATTAGCATGATAATACAAAGGAGGCCAGCTTTTAATTCAGTGTAACAATACAACAAATACTTCCCCAAGTCAGCATACATGCCATCCATTACGCTTTTGGTGTAATCATTACGCTTTTTTCCACTAAATTATGCCTTACGCGTAACTTTATTTGGATTATGCATTTTCAGTATACCCCCCTCCAAAAAAAATTATTTGTTTTCTCATTTATATTAACATCCCATTAATTCCACAGACCATATTCTAGAAAAGATGGCTTCTATGTAACTATGACATAAGAGTATGCTTGTCCGAAAACTTCCATGAACTTTCCTAACAGTTATGTTCTATTTATAGCAGTTACCCTATTTCCAAGAAACGTGCTGGTTTCTACTTTTGACCTCGGTTTCTATTTGTAGCAGCGGTATGGCTTACTTAGGAGAGAACAGACTGGTTTTCTAACTTGTGATCTTTGCTCACAGATTCTTTGTTCCAATTCATATGTGGTACAGAACCATTCTGTAGGTATTTGGCGCTAAAAGTCAAGTCAGATTTATTCTAACCGATGCGTGTTAGAGCAAAAATATTTTTCAGGTAATTTCACAGATGGATTAGGAAAAGACAAGAAACCAATTCAGAGATGAATACTTGAATTACACAATACAGCATTACATTCTAGGGCAGCTTCACGCCCCTTGCAGGATACCTGGAAAGGATTTTAATATTGGTCATGGTGGTAAAACAAAGAAACCTTGAATTAACTCATTTTACTAACTCCACTACTTAGGTAACTTCTTTTTTACAGCAGAACTTAATTGTGGACATAAATTTTATAAATGCAGAGGCATTATCTACCAAGTTCTTAATAGAACACAGACTACCCCTAGCGGTAGGAGACTACATTGGTCCTTTGGTCAAACGGATGTTTCCCAATTCCAAACTGGCAGAAAATATGCATGTGCAAGAACAAAATCATCTATTATTCTTAGGTGTTTAGCAGCAGATATTTCACTTAAAATTGCAGAAGCCATGAAAATTGGGCCGTTTAGTATTGCAACAGACAGGAGTAGTGATTATGACAAAATGTTGTACCTGGTCAGTGTAAGAGACTTTGACAATGAAAAGGGAAAAGTCAGAGGGCTCTTCTTTCAATATCAGAATTAACAGTCGATTCCAATGGAGAAAACATTTCTTTATTTGCTTGATAATGCTTTGAATAAACATAAGTTTGCAGAACTGTATGGGGTTTTATGCTGATAATGCATCAGTGATTGGAATTCATGAAGGAGTTGCATTATATATTTTGAAAAATGTCTCCATCATTGTACATATCAGGTTGTCTCTGTCATATGATGCACCATGCTGCAGGAAAGGCTGCTGATAAATTAGGAGGAGAACTTGTGAAGTATCAAGTTGGCACTCTACCTGACAATGTACTTCATGTGAAAAGAGTTGATTTTTTTCATCTTATTTCCCAGCTAAAAGACCCAGTAACTGTAAGATATAAATTTCCTCTTCTTTTTCAGGTTATGAAAGGAATATTAGTTCTTTACCATTCTAATGCTGACTGTGAGAGATGTTTCAGTATTGTTAACAAAAATAAAACTGAATTCAGATCCAGGCTCTGTAACCCAGCACTTAGTGCTCTACTGGTGTGCAAAACATTCATAATCTCAGCTGGTACAAAGTGTTTTGAAATGTAATATGAGAGTCTGTTGCTTTTTAAAGCTCAAAGTGTTATATACGAAAACTTGAAGCAGTAATTGATGTTAAAAGTCCAGAGGGATAAATAAATCATTTTGTACGTATGCTCATTGAATTTGTTTTATGTTATATGTGGATTACTCTTTTTCTGCTCGGATTACTCATTTTGTCCACTTGGATTACACTTTTTCCTCACCAGGGGTTGGCATGTATGAGTCAGTTATCAAAACATGGTCAGCACTTAATTAGGTTCTCAAAGAAATGCTTGCATACATAGCTATTACGTTTCATTTTATATTTAAATACACATTGCATTTTTGATGATTACACTTAATAGGATCTAAAAGATAAAATTTGTTTAAAAAATTTAACTTAAAAAATTTTATTTAATTGGCTTTTAAATATTAATGTACTGCCTATACTAGGCGTAAGTGACATTTTCATTTGATCGAAATTTCCTTGAATATCTTTAATTACAGTGTACTAAGAATGGTTGTTTGGAAACAAAATGTAACCTATTATATAACTTCTTATTAAAAGTTGATAATTTCAGAATGTTGATTAAAATTTCCAGGTCCTGTCAATCATTTTTGACCATAAAATGGGCGATATATAACGTTTCAGTTAAAGCTGTACCGATGTCACTTTTTGCCAATTATGCAGATACCGCGTATAGCCAATTATTAAAATTGCCAATACCGATTATGAGACCGATTATTTCATTATTATTTGTTTTATAACAATGACTGGTTCAGAAACATAAACCTATTAGTGCAATGCAAACAGGTATTTTGCCGTGTGAGTTATAACAAGGTTGTTTATGCGGCAAGTGAATTTGAACTTTTATACAAAAAGAAACAGAAACCGGATAAGAAGTACATTGCTATTTATAGAAAACAGCGATCACACAAAAAATAAACTTGAAAAACTTTAAAACTAACACTGATGAAACTTATGGTTTGCCAATTCAAGATATTAATGAATGAAGATGTATTAAGTTAGTCTTTGAACTTATGTTTAATGATGCAGGTCGCAATTACTAGATTTCAATAAATGACTACAGAATATTAATAACAATAGCCCAATAATAATTAAAATTAATAATACGCATGCCTTAAGACTAAAGTTAGATGTCACTGTACGCTGGCTGCAGCTAATACTGAAAGCCTAGTTGAGGTACGTTGTGTTTAAGCAACAGTAATATTTCTCCGTTCTCACCAAGTAACAATCCAGGGTGATCCAAAAAAATCTAGCCTGCATCACTTAACAGCTGCTTGCTTGGAACTCTTGAAGCTGGTGCAGACAAATAGCATCTAGCTAATTTAGCCAAGATGGGGAACTGAAATCTTTGAGTATTCCACCAGCCATATATGTCATCTTCATGTGGCAACATAGGGTTGGTCAGATACAATTCAAGCATTGCATCAATGGCGTCATCCACGTGGGTTTTTTGTTGATGGTACAGACAGGTTCATCACAGGCCATAGAAAACAAACCCCAGAGACGCGACGTTGGTGGTCCAGTGGCATTTGTTTCAGTTGCAGTTTTTTCTTTTTTTGGTCTGTTGTTCCTCCTGCTTGTCAGCATTCTGCTCCAAGCCATTCTTTGGATCTAATCACAATTTATTCTACGCTGAATAGGCAATGTTTGAATCATGGATCCAGGATGGTGGCCAAGACAAGCTTGTTGTTGCCGGCAATGTCAACAAAGCATGTGTTTAGTGATGTCAACATATCACGGTGCATTGTCTGAATACCTTAACTTGCTTCATGCTCTCGAGCCAGCAACATTAGGAGCATTTTCAGCATAGGAAGAATGATGGATACTGGTGTTTGACTATCACTTACTTCCTTGGTAATGTCCATGAATGGGCCTAACATGTCGACAATACTGTTAATCAAGACCCACTGTTGGGCTGTTAGGCTAGGCAGGTCATAGAGATTAGCGTAAGCCCACTAGACTTGTTTTGTTCATATAACAAAGCCAACATATTGTATGTAGACTTCCAGCAGTCTGGACATCCTGGATGAGTTTCTTATGGGCAGTGCCTAATTTTCCTGCTGCTCTTCGAGCTGCTGTTTTGCCAGGAGGGAGTGCCGGAACTTGCTGACTATGGATCGCGAGATCGCCAAAACATCTTTGACAGCTTGTTGTGACAGAATGCCATCACCGACAACAAGCTGTGGTGTGTGTGAACACAGCTAATGCCGTCAATTTCAGCCTGATGCATTGCTTTAACTATGTTTGCACCTCCGTCACACAGAAGAACATGGATATGAGTTTTGGAAATGTTGTATTCCTCACATAATTTGTCAAGTTTCTAGCCAAATATTTTCCTGTGTGTGATTCATCAAGAGGCATTGCTGCTAAAATCACCTGTTTCCACTGAAAGTCTTCCATCAGCCAGTGTTCCGTAAGACTCAAGGCTATCCGATGGACGGGTCTGACCATGCATCAGAGGTCAAACTAAAGTCAGATTGGGCAGAAACTAAATCACGCACCTTGCTTTGTATTGCCTTATGCATGTCAGGTATTAAAGATGTGGAAAAGTACTTCCGACTTGGCATTTTATAGCGTGGTTCTGCCTTGGCCATCAGACGTCGAAATCCAATGTCTTCAACAACGGAAAATGATTGAACATCTACTGCCATGAGCTCTGCAATAGCTTTGTGCCAACAAATAGCTCTCGGATTGTCAAATGCAAATGGCTAGTCAGAGTACAAGGATTTGCCTCAGCTTCTGAGGTTAACTGTGCAGCATCCTTTTTTTTTTTATCTGCCAGAAACAGGCCATGTTCTACGATGTGCTTGCAGCACAAGTGCTGGACAAGAATTGATGTCTTATAGATTTTAGAATCCTTTCCACCTCTGGAAATGCATGCTTTGCAAAGTATGCAGATTTGCTTTGTACTGAATTTACATTGAAGTAATTCCAGACTAAGCTTGAGAGTTTCAAGTTTGACATTATGCATTGGCTTGGTAGTATATTTAATAGTGGACAATCGCCAGTCAATATTAATAACCCAATCGATTCGCGCTCTTGAAACAATGTTTTGAATCAAGTAAGTTACTACTAAGTTGTCCATGTGGCTGGAGGGATGCATGCACCATGCTGCAAGTCGCATGCTGAAGCAGCTTAGCTGCTGGGGTATCCAGGGGTAATGTTGCTGGTGCTGGTATGCCAATATCAGTGCTGCATAATATTTGTATGTCAGCATTCAGCTGCTTCAGCATGCAACCACTATTTTGATTAGCAGCATTGCAGGACAGGCTAAATAATAGATTAACTATAGTGAGTCATAGTTTCATAGTAGTTGGAAATTTTGCTAGCTATCTAATCTGCCTAGCTATCTGCTAATGTGTATGCTGGAAATTCAGCAGCCACACGAGGCCTCATTTGCTGGTTGGCAGCTGTGATTGGGATGAGTGCGTGAATGGTATTGATAATTTATTGTGTGCAGACAATCAGTGGTAGTTTACAGCAGGTGTGGTAAAAAGTATTTACTTTTAAGAATATATTGTCTTTCAATTAACCCCCAAATCAAATATTTATTCCTTAATTTCCACTATTTAATTCTGATTTAAAATTCATGCCATGTCAAGATGAATGTTATGATTAAATTTATATTTTGGAAATTTTTTGTTTACATTGGCACCAATTATTTCTGTTGATACCGATTATACTGATTGTTTTCATAATCGGCCCAATTAAGAGTATGGCTGATTATTCGGTACAGCTTCAGTTTCAGTTACCAATTTTGATCACAATTTTCAAGAAATAGGGATCAATTTTTGGGGTATTTTCTGGTTTTATAAAATGGGATCCATGCCTGACTGCATTATAAGTGGGTTCGCGAGTTATCAGGGCACAAGTTATTGAGGGAGTGGGTGTGTGGAAATATTAAAATAAACCCATTGCTTATCCATATGTCTCAAACATATACTCGGAACCTGGTTTAGTTGGGTTGAGTGCAGTAAAAGTATTTTGCTTACATGGATTTTGGTCATTTCTATATTTTGGTGGCAACTTTCTTTATACATACAGCAGCCTGGTCATTTCTTTTTCCCCACTGATGCACATATAATCAAAATTGCCTTACCGATAACATTGGAATTTAAATTTTATAATTTTATTTATTATTCGTAGGAAAGTGACAGGAATACCAGTACAAAGTATTGTGCAGTTTATAATTGTACCATCTCTATGGTGCATCTTTTGAACTATTTATTAGTCAGTTAATTATTTTTTATAATAATAAAAATTAATTTAATTATTTTTAATTTTAAAATCCAATCTTCAGAAATTTTGCAATCCTAATAAATTTGCAAAATAATCTTACAATTGGACATACTTCAAAATTATTTTTGAAATGGAACAATTTGAATACTGTCAGACGTATCTGAAAGGTTCTGATTATAGATTATTTTATATTCTTCATTGATAAATTCATAACATGTAATTATGTTTTAGTTTCTTTGTATATGTTGCATCAATAAATAAGAATATGTATCTGCCTAAACTGCTTCCGTTTGCAGGTATAGTTTTACTTTCACTGTGAATGAAACCTCAGCTCACTGGATGCAGTATTATTTTGGCAAAAGAGCTGATATTATTAATGCTGAATTGTAGGACTCAAGGTTTTTAGAATATCCTGTGTGCTGCTGTTGGTGATGATGTTGGCCTGGAGGAAGTTAGTTCTTGTCTCATGTTGAGGGACCAAAGCATCAGGACCAATGGGTCTGCAGCGAACAAGGGGGCTCTTGAGGGATCCTTCAGCAGACTGGGAGGGTGGGCCATGCATGATGGCTCCTTGATCATTGACAGAGTTGTGGGACTGGAAATACTTTGTGGTTGTTCACTGGATGCCATCTGTTATATGTTCCAGGATTTTTTGGTCAATTTATCAGTATCACAGTTTGAGAGAAAATCATGTGTTTGTATGTGCCTGTGTGTGTGTGTTTGTGCACATCCTAATTGCAGATCAAATTATTATCCGTATTTGTACAAATTTCATACTTTTATACACCCTCGGTGAATAATCACATAGTAATAGTTGTTCAAAGTTTAGGATATCTTGATATAAAATGTTCAAAGTTTAGAATATCTTGATATAAAATGTTCAAAGTTTAGGATATCTTGATATACCATAGAAGTCGGATACAACCGCAAATTGCACAGACCATGATTTGCTGTTGCAAAATGCACCAACACATTGGGGTATATGCAGTTTGTTGGGAGTAATCACTAGAACAAACAACATGGACCATGATATACCAGCTCATTATGCAGTTGGCTCCAACTTAAAAGCAAGTATATTGGTATTCATTGCCTATATTGTACCACTCTGGTTGCCTGAGTGGTTAGAGCATCTGCCTTGGATGCTAGAGGTCGTGGGTTTGGACCCTGGCTGAGTCATACCAAAGACTTATAAAAAACGTACTAACAGATGCCTCGCCAGGCACTCAGCATTAAGAGGTTAGTGTTAGGACAGGTCAGCCTGGTGTCAGGATAATGCGCCTGGGTGGGACCTGATGCTACATGTCTGCTGCATGATGCCTCAGTGCTAGACATCACTATAAACTGCCACACAATAGAGATTGTAGAGATATGACTGAAAAGTTTTTTAGAGCGATGTTAAAAATACAAATCACAGACACACACATGCCTACATTTTCATTTTCACTTGTCAAAGTTTTTTTTATATCTTTATTTCTAAAACTTCAAAATCAGATAGGGAAACGCAATGAACTTTGAGCCATTAACCTGGCATCTTCAGGTTGTTTTCAGTATTTTTATTTTAAACCATTATTATTATTATTATTATTATTAAAAGTAAAAAGTCAGAATGACCTTATGTTTTTCAGAATAAATCAGAGGGATTTCTTCAGGAAGAATTGAAGACCTGGTGTACAGCAGTCCTTTCCTCAGTTCCAGATGTGCCACACAATGTGCTGACAGAACACCCAGACATAACCTAGCATGCAGGCACATTTGAAGTGACACACAGTGTACTGACAGTCTTCCCAGATATTATCTTGATTGTAAACACATCTGATTTGTGTCACACATGGTATCGATAGTCTAGCCAGATAATACCTATCACATAGGCATATTCTGTGGACTATGTTGTGTACTGTCTAGCCAGATAATACCTATCACATAGACACATTCTGTGGACTTTGTCATGTACTGTCTAGCCAGATAATACCCATCACATAGACACATTCATTGGACTAAGTCATATGCTGTCTAGCCAGATAATACCTATCACATAGGCATATTCTGTGGACTATGTTGTGTACTGTCTAGCCAGATAATACCTATCACATAGACACATTCTGTGGACTTTGTCATGTACTGTCTAGCCAGATAATACCCATCACATAGACACATTCATTGGACTAAGTCATATGCTGTCTAGCCAGATAATACCTATCACATAGGCATATTCTGTGGACTATGTTGTGTACTGTCTAGCCAGATAATACCTATCACATAGACACATTCTGTGGACTTTGTCATGTACTGTCTAGCCAGATAATACCCATCACATAGACACATTCATTGGACTAAGTCATATGCTGTCTAGCCAGATAATACCTATCACATAGACACATTTGATGGACTATGTTGTGTACTGTCTAGCCAGATATTACATGCAGAAGCAATGTAACTATATGTACATAGTTTTAATACTATTAAAATTTATTTTTAAAAAATTCATGTAATATATTTCTTATTATTTAAGCTTGCTTGTAGATACACAAGATCGTGTCTATGTTTGTGTGTGGTTTTACCTTTAATGTTTTTGTTTTTAAGTTGACATGGTCTGTTTTTCAGATTGCCTTTAAACTTGATCTCAGGCATGTACATTGTATGACATAAATGGCCATGTTGTACAACAGGTGTTTTATTCACATACTTTGATTCTTTAATCTGTGACTAAGATTCTCTCTGAAAATTTGTTTATCTGGTTAGAACATTTTGGATCCATGTAGATAAATTTAAATGCAATGAATTTGGTGGACAAAGAGATGGTACATAATTTTGCAGAATTCTATCTATCTGTCTATCTATCTATCAATCTGTCTGTCTGTATGAGCTGTACATAGGTGGCACATATTTTATGAGACTGCATAATTATCAAAATTTTAATTCCATTTATTCTATTTGTGGAGTGTTTGGTCAAGCGGGAAAGTCCATTTAGTCTACTTGTGGATTGTTTGATCAGGCCTTGCCATCGTTTTAGCCTAGTTGTTGATTGTTTGATCAGGCCTTGCCATCGTTTTAGCCTAGTTGTTGATTGATTGGTTAGGCCTGAAATTTCACTAACATAATTTGAGTGTAGGCTCCAACAATCTGATTAGATGGAATTTTAAGTCAGACTTGTTCTCAAATTACTTAAGTCAAGACTTACTGTATATACTCACAAGTTTAGTGGATCTATAAACAGCATAGACCCTGCATTATGTGCCAGCAGATCTGGGTCTATGCAATTTGCAGTTGGACTCTGCTTATAAACAGGCATATATGGATGCAGAATTAGTGCTAGAATCTATACTGTCAAAACTTTTTAGGTACAAAATTGATACTGAAGCACAGCTGTCAAACCCTAACAGTAATTCAGCACTTTATAGGACACCTGAAATAATGAAACTCCAAGGAAGTTCTGTGAAGTTCATTGATTCTGAATTTATTTATAGAAAAAATTACACATCTTCAAGTTTTTTAAAAAAACTTTGAGAATAAAGGGCCAGAGTTTATTAATGCTTGCATGGTATGAGATGATTTAGAGTAATTCCTGCCCACCCCATTCCTCAATTGAATATTCACTTACAAAGAAAAGTGTCAAGATGAAATGTGCTATCAAAGCAGACCCAGTATGTCCATTAAGAATATGTGTATTAGTAGTCTGATACCCTGCCTTCATCACTATGTTAGCAAAGAAGGTAGGCTACTAGACCATAAATTGTTAATTAATATGGTGGAAGGACCATGGGTTAATTCCATTGGGAAGAACAAGATATTTATAATTTACATTACAAATCAAGTCTTTTGATTAATAGCACAGCTGTACTGACGCTGGCAAGTGAAAATGTATGACTTGCCGTTCTGAAGAAGTATATAGCTACCACATGGACATTCAGAATTGCCTATAACATATCAGAAATATTTCCCAGTATGCATTTACCTTTCTGATGCAGATATCAAGGTTTGAATTTGAATTTACAGTTGTCCTTGTTTTCTAAATATGATGTGCAGTCGGGGCTAAATTTTCTCAAACTACAGTGCAGAAATGAAATATGAATTCTTCATCAATTCCTAACTTTGTTTATTTCTGGCTCTTTTGTTTTTAATGGGGATTTCTAGGTTTTACAGCATTTGAGATGGATGTGTGTTGTATAGTGCTTCAGACACATTTGTTGCATGAGGTTTGTATTCATATGTCATAAGGTGCAGTGTATCATTTTATGGTCACATCTCTTTGCTTGTTAATGTTTGGATTCGCATACAGTAATCTGAGTTATGCTGCGATACCTTCATCAAACTGTATGTGGGTTGCCCAGTACAGGACAAAGAAGTCTGTCAGTTGGGGGGGTCAAAGGTCAAAAGGTCACTGACATGTGAAAGCAGGTCATTTTTCATACAATAAGTTCTTCTTCATATACCTTGATCAAGCGTTGTAGAACACAAGGAATAGTTTGATTTTGTGGGTCAGAAGTCTGACCAGCCAAAAGCAAATTGATTTCCATACTGTATCAAAAGCTCTGCTTCCTATGCCTTCACCAAACTTTGTGAAAAAGTTACTCAGTAAAAGAAAGAAAATCTATTGATTTTTTGTCAAGAAGTCAAAAGTTAAAGACACAAGCCAACCAGAGCAAAATGGTTTCCATGCAAAATCTTATTTGTTAAAAATTATATATCTTCATGAAACATTGCACATGGTTGCTCTATATCATGTAAAAAAACTAATTGATTTTGAAGTCTAAAAACAAAGTTCACTGATCAACCATGTACTCCATAACTGATCTTGCTGTGTCTTTAATAGTAATTCATTTGAAATTGTCCACCAAGAAGCATCATTTCTATTTGTCAGATTCAGTTTGAACAGAAATTACTTAATTTCTTGCTAATACACTCACACAAACTTATGAAACTATTTTTTGAAACATTGATACATGCTAATTGATTTTTGATGCAACAAAATACATTAATCAGAAATTGGGAGTTCTGTAAAGAAACTTGTATTTAGGCATGAAAAATACTTTACCTGAAATTCATTGTTATTGTTGTTTTGGGTTTAACACCATATCTCAGCACAAGATAGGCTATTTATGGTGAACAGTATAAGTGGTGGAAAACCCCAGTAAGAACCACTGACCCATGGGAAGCTACTGGAAGCTTTCTCACATTTCCACATTGGCTGAACCTGAGAATTGAACCCACGCAGACAGATGAAATGGCAGTGATAGGTAACGGCAAGAGCTTTAGACCACTAGGCCACTGAAATGTGCATATCAAAATTATTGACCTTTGTACTTGACATCAACAATTGAGTAGGTGTCTTGGCAATGGAGTGGGACAGGCATGGATGAAAGAGTGAAGGCGACTTAGCGCAATTTTCCTCCTCATGTCACTATTTCCCTCCCTTCCACTTGATATCATCAAGTCCTATGGTGATGGGCGAACAGCAATGCAGCAGGTGTGGATACACTAGGAGCTGTAGCTGCAAACTCTACACAGGCAGGTCAGGGCATTGGGTCATTTTTTACTGGACTGAAGTAGTAGTGGAACTTGGAAACTCCCTGGGTGACTGAGCAGCCCTTTTTGCCTGGGAACTTGACCATGGTTCATAACCTAGAAACTGTTAAGATCCCCATCCTAGAACTACATACATATATGCATGCATACAGACACAGACACAGACACACACACACACACACACACATATATATATATACCCTTAATGGACACAGGGGAATTTATGCTCTTATACATCCAATACACTTCCTGAGTCATGCCATCCAAGTTGGCCACTTGCTTGTGTCCCATAACTTGAAAAATGTTAAAATTCCAACAAGATGACCATATATACAGTGGCTGGATATGAAAGAGAAATAAGTATTTATATTATTAACAAATGTTCCCCATATCAGGCCTCACAGCTTGCCATGTAGATTAGAAGCATGGTGATATTCTATGTCATATGTACGTATGTATGTATGTTTTCTATGCTGTGTTTTTTTCATACCTAATTCTAGGTATTTTCCTGTATCTCAATTTGGATTACAATGAATTGATGGTTACCCAAGCAATCATCTGAGTAACAACTCCAAGTGACACTGTCCACATGCATCTTGAAGACAATATGGAATCAATGTGTATGGTTACTTGTGTAATTTTGTACAAAATCTTCCAATATTATTCTGCATGGAAGGTTTACTGAAACTAGCCTATTGGCTGGATGATATTTTGTAAATTTTGTCAGAACTAGAGAGTGTATTTATTCTTCTTGAAGGTAAAGGTCACATATTAAGGTTACATTTACTTAAAGTGTGTTGTTTGTCATTCTGAATCTGATTAAAGTATGAAAATTGGTAAACGTTTACACATGTAAAACAAGGGTGTCAAATTTGCCACTTTCATGGTTTCCATTTGAATGGCAAAGGTGGACATTTGTTTGGAGCTTTAATTGCAGACATGGTACAGCGTTACATCATGACTTGATGTTGTCATTGTCACTTTCATAGACCGATCTGTAAATGTCTTATCACTAACGCCAGCTCTCAGGTCTTGGGTCAGTATCGGGTTTTGTGTGTCCAAACTATCACACAGAAGCTGTTGTTAAAAATCACAGAATAAAATGTTTCCCCCCTGTAAAATCATAGTTTAAGGCTTTATCATGTATCTGTCATGTGTTTCAATAGCATGGTCATATCAGCAAGTTCAAACTCACATGTGAAGCTTACTCACTTTTTATTTAGGATTATAACTTGAAAGTTTTTTAAGGTAGTGGAATTAAACTCGTGTTTAACTCATACCTCTCAAATGTCATTTATTTTTCTTGATATTTTGTCATCAGTGTTTTGATCATATATCAGCATTATCTATTTTTGTGCCAAGACTGTAGCTCTCATTCTCAAGAATAGTGAGATGAAGCTTCCTACGTTCAATCATCATGACCAAAGGTCATGTCACTGAACATGCTTTTATTAGCTGAGTCATACCAAAGTTGTTGTTGTAGGGTTTAACGCCATTTTTCAGCACACGATAGGCTATACATGGCGGCCAGTATTAATGGCGGAGGAAGAACCCGGAAAGAACCACCGACCCACGAGAAGCTACTGGCAAGCTTTCTCACATACACACACAGGCTGAATCCGAGACTTGAACCCACACAGACAGAGGTGAGATGGCAGTGATCTGTAATGGAGAGTGCCTTAGACCACTCGGCCACTCGAGGCCCCTTCATACCAAAGACTTATAAAAAAAAGGGTGCTAACAGATGCCTTGCTTGGCGCTCAGCATTAAGAGGTTAGTGTTAGGACTGGTCGGCCTGGTGTAAGGATAATGTGACTGGGTGGAACATGATGCCCCAGTGCTAGACATCACTATAAACTGCCACACTGCAGACATTGTAGCGATTTAACTGAAAAATTTTTAAAGCTACTTTAAAAAAATAAATATATCAAATCATCCAATTTTAATGGAGAATGTCATTTTTCATAGTTGGGCTGTAGTTCAGAAGCTGTTTAAGTAATGAAAATAAAATATTTTGGCTGGTGTGTCTTGTACCACTATCAAGATCTTGTCAGCAAAGTTAAATATAATAATAATAATAATGAGGACTTTGTATAACACCTAATCTTTAGAAGCTCTAAGCGTTTTACAACATTAGACAACACCTATAAGATAAAAAAACATATGATTACAAAAACAAACACCATGAAATTAGAAAACATTAAAAAAACATGCTGAGAATATTTAAGGTAGGAATCGTTAGGTCTTTAAGTTTGTTCTTGCAGTCGAAATAAGTGAGTTTTGAGAGCCCTCTTGAATGTGATCACTGTGTCTTTGTGTCTAAGTTCAGTGGCCAATTCATCCCACGTTGCTGGGCCCTGATATGCAAAAGAACACTGTCCATATGACTTTGTTTTCATAGTGGGAATAATGAGTATACAATTGTCTGAAGAGGAGCGTAAGTATCTTGCTGATGTGTACACATGGGTGAGGTCAGACAGGTATGTTGGACTAGAGTCCGACAGTGAAACATAGCACAGAGAACAAATTTTTTGTTTGATTCTGGATCGAATGGATAGCCAGTATAGGGTACAGAGCAGCAGGGAGGTGTGCTCTGATCGTGGTACTCTGAGTATGATCCGAGCAGCTGTGTTTTGAACTTTTTGAAGTCTCTGGAGTAGATATTGAGATGAACCAGACAGAATTGAGTTACAATAGTCCAGTCTTGAAAGTACTAATGAACACACAAGTGTTTTAGTGGCATCAGCTGAAAGATATTTGCGAATTGAGCTGATGCGTCTCAGCTCAAGATATGCAGCCTTGCATATGTTCATGACATGTTGGTGCAATGTGAGAGTACTGTCCAGAGTAACACCTAGGTTTCGTACTGATTGTGTGAATTTAATGTTGGCGTTGCTGATATTTATTGTTTGAGGTAAAGGATGTGAATCAGAAAGTCTTTGTGTTGTGATCAAAATGGCCTCAGTTTGATCATTCATCTGCAGCTTGTTACATGTCATCCATGATTTCACATCAGAAATGCACCTCTCTACACCTTGGATAGTAGCATCAACTTCAGTTGGGTGGCTAGATTTGTATATTTGGGTGTCATCAGCGTACAATTGGTGAGACACTGGATGATGATCTATGACACTTGAGAGCAACTGAGTGTACAGAATGAAGAGAACAGGTGCAAGAACATACCCCTGTGGAACACTACAACATGGACCAACTGTGCTGGAGTGTATTCCATTTGCAGATACAATTTGTGCCCTGTTGACCAAGTAGGACTTGAACCACAGTAAGGCTGTATCATGAATGCCAAATACATGCTGGAGACGGTGAAGTAATATATCATGGTCTATTGTGTCAAATGCTGCAGACAAATCAAGGAGGGTAAGGACTGTAATCTTTCCGCTATCCAATGCAGAGAGAATGTCATTAACTACTTTTAGAAGAGTAGTTTCAGTACTGTGGCAAGGGCGATATGCAGATTGTACATTGCTAAAAAGACTGTTTGAATTTAGATGAGATACAAGCTGGGATAGAACAACCTTTTCTAAGATTTTTGATATGAATGGGAGATTAGAAACTGGGCGGTAGTTCTTTAAATCGTTATGGTCTAGTGTTGGTTTCTTCAGCAGAGGCTTTACAATGGCAGTTTTGAAATATGATGGGAATTCCCAGGATGAGAGAGAGGTATTAATAACATGAGTTAGTGAAGGCAATACTGGATCTAAGCACTCAAGCAGCAGTGATGTTGGAATTGGATCAAGTTCACATGACTGGTGCACTCTTCATCACGATTGTACGTACGAAATCCATAGAGACAGGTTCAAATGCTGATAATGGTTGCCGCTCAAATTCTGTATCCCAACTGTATGGTGACGACGAGTCAGTTGAACTTGTGGTGTCAAGCTTATCTCTGATGGTTTGTACCTTGTCACGGAAGAAATTTGCAAACATGTCCGGAAGGTCGACTGGAGAAAAGGTAGTTGGAAGTGGTGTTGATTTGTTCCTTGACATTAGCTTGTTAGTAATCTCGAAGAACTCTTTGCAGCTGGAACTTTCCATGATCTTAGTAGTGTAGTGGGCTGATTTCGCTGCATGGACTATATTTGTGACATTCTTCTTAGCGACTTCATAGATTTGCTTATGAATAGTGAATCTGGTGGAAAGCCAGAGCCTCTCAGCTTTACGGCGGTCTCTTTTAGCAGTGCGAAGCTGGTCCCTAAGACTGCTATACCATGGAGAACACTTTTGAATTGATACTCTGCACTTGGTAGCTGGGGCATGTTTGTCAAATGAACGCAGACAGTTATCGAGTTGTTCTGCATTAAACCCTATAGCAACAAGATCATTGGTAGGGATAAGGGCACGAGACAGACATGTAATATGCTATGTGGCACTTGTGGTATTTAAAGTCTGAAGATTGCGCCACATCACACTTCACCAAAATTGCAGACTGTCAGAGGTTTATTGAACGTGTTCTTACCATCAACCCATGTAAAACTGATGTGAAATTTTGGTTGCCCTAAATATGTACATCCTGGTCACCTTTGTAGTGGAATTTTCATAAATTTTCTATGTATGCAGCTCAAGCGGTATGGGTTTAATAATGTTTGAAAGAGAAGAGCCTGAACACATGCTGCTTTTCTGAAGAATCGCTTTGAAAATAACCGTCCATGAGTTAAATATGACACAGATGTTTGTTCCAAAGAACTCTTCGCATGAATATAGTTGTGAAATGAACTAATAGAAGAGAGTGAGAAGCAACAAGCTTTGTATAAATTTTAATTTATTTCCCAAGAATGCGAAGTGAAAATGTAAACAAAATGGAACTTACGGTATTGCAAATTAAATCCCAAATAGTCATAAAATTCAGTACACAAGTCCTAATAATTGAAGTTCTGAATAAACTTTAGTGAAAATCCAACGTTTGAAGTGTTGATGTGCCCGTGGTGGCCCGTGTAGTGTTGATGTGCCAACAGGCTTGTTGGATCACAATAATACAATCCAAGAATATATCTTTATTTGAAATTTCACGATAAATTCAAGTTTCTATTTCCAAGAATGTTATTTTTGAAGAACACTTTGCATTTCCAGTGAATAAATAATTGGAATAAATAAAATTTCAGCCCAAATGAAATACTGAACACAACACTAATACAACTGACTCTGCCTCAATATCTTATAGCACGGATAATTAATTTCTAAAAAAGATTATATAGTCCTCTACCTGGCCTTGGGTCACAATTAGTATTTTTTTAAAAGCAAATATTGCCAAATGGAAACTTTCTTTCTGGAAGGTTCATCATGTTTACAAAATGAAATCTTATTTGTAATTAGAAATCTATTACTAAAATTATAATATAAAATGTAGTAAACATCCGGTAGCCCCGGCATTTCATGAGGAATTTCCAAAGTTCTAGAATCAAATTGAGATAAACATGTTTAGGAAACCAAAATCATTGATTCAGGTCAGGTAGAAAAATGAACTTCATTTTGGATATGGTCAAGTCCAACATACAATGTTACATTGTCAATAGGAAATAATGAAATAATTTTTTAAAAAAAACAAACTTACAAACAAATTAATATACATAACATTATTATCGTTGTTGGATGTACTTTAGGATAATGGTGAACATGTTGACAAGGACTTTTGAGCGTAGAATGTTCTTGAAGAGAACTTACGAACCACATTCGATCATCATATTTGTGTCTTAGATTTTTACACAAGGTTCTGAAAAACAAATATTTTTATTAATCTCTTAATACCAGTCTTTGGGAATCAAAGATCAGAGATTTTTTTGTTGTTTTCAGATATAATTTGAGATAAACCATTTATTTAGATTATTCTTTGAAATTACAACTGCTTTTTTTTAATTTGTGACTAAAACATTACATTGGGATTATTGTGAATTGATTTAAAGACATGAATTATATCACTGTGATACATCAAGATTGTTGGTACATCGACACATTCAAGACTTGGTAATCAGCACAGATAAGGCTTGGAGTTGATTCGAAACATTGTATACTTTTGGACTTGTTATAGAACATTTTGGGGGCCCCGAGTGGCCGAGTGGTCTAAAGCGCTCTCCGTTACGGATCACTGCCATCTCACCCCTGTCTGCATGGGTTCGAGTCTCGGATTCGGCTAATGTGGGTATGTGAGAAATCTTGCCAGAAGCTTCTCGTGGGTCGATGGTTCTTTCCGGGGTTTTCCCGGCTTCTTCCTCCACCATTAATACTGGCCGCCATGTATAGCCTATCGTGTGTTGAAAAATGTAAACCGTACAACAACAATAGAACATTTAGGATTTAGTTCAAACTAGATATGTTCCTTTCCACTTTGTCAATAAATTACTTGTTGTTTACAAAACTTGTTGGTTTCGCTTCTTCCCGTTACTTAATTTAAGGCATAGATTCGTTGTAATACTAATAATAGTAATATTTATTATCTTCTGTCCTGAATGAAATCATGAAGTGACAGAAAGTTTATAGGAGTTTTACATTTTCTGCAATAGCGGTATCTATGGAGAACTATAAACGTTTTGCTAAGAGACCATCCGTTTATTTGGCTGGTCGGAGGACAGCTTGAAGTTTCTTTCAAACCAGATTTGTGTCCTATTACCTAAAGATAAATCATTATTTTCAACTAATTTAATGGATATAATAAGTTTTTTTGACCTACTCAGAGCGAGAATTTTTTTTCAAGCAATTTTAGACAGGAAATTTGTAGAATTGGGGTTGAATATCCCAGCCCACACCCTCTTCTGAAAATTAAATGGGCAGTCCACGAGTTTTATGCAACCAGGAGAAAGAACTCTAATCCTAGTTTAACCTGAAAATTACTATTATTAAAAAATATTTTTACTTTTGTTTCAGTGTTAATATAGTAAGCCATGCATGGGTCTTTTAAAGAATGTTTAATTAACCCCATTAAAATTCTCTCCATTTCTTGAAAATTAGAATTGCGACCAGTTCAAGATATTTGCTTTTACACTTTCTTGTCAATACGCTGGCGGTATATGGAATTAACTTTGTCCTTATATATGTGTTGGTTCATATGTCTTAAATGTGATGTGATGTGATTTTGGATTTTTAACGTAGCTTTAGCAATTTTTCAGTCATATCGCTACGATGTCTGCAATGTCGGACGATACTTCCTACAATCCTTAACGACATGGCCTTGTCTGTTGCAGCCGTAACACACCAGCTCACCTTTCCTTCCTGTGATATACTTCTCTGCCCCCTGAGTCTTCCCCGACCCGCGGAAATGTTCTCGGCTGCGATTTCCGGCCCCTGGCCTTCCACCATTCTGACCACTCCGTCTTTGGGGTACCACCTCAGTGGTCTTTCTATGCTCGCCGATGCCAGGTCAGTCCCTGCCACCCCAGATGGTTGGACGCGAGTGTGCGCTTTCATAGCGCTCGGCCATCACGCTCTTATCGAAGGTTGAGAATTCACGCTCCGCTAAGAACACTATTAAGTTTTTTCTGTATGTACTTAAGACGTGCTCTTTCAAAATTTCCTCGCGTATGCCTTCGTACGTTAGCGTGGTACCAGTCATCCATTTATCAAAAATCACTCATACTTGGCTATGGAATTGCGCACGCGTTTCGGTAGCTATCATCGAACCGCTCCGATGGCTTAGTGATTAGAGCGTTCGCCTCGGATGCGGGAGGTCGTGGGTTCGATTGTCCGACATTGCAGACATCGTAGCGATATGACTGAAAAATTGCTAAAGCTACGTTAAAAATCCAAAATCACATCACATCACATTTAAGACATATGAACCAACACATATCTTAGGACAAAGTTAAGTCATACCAAAGACTTACAGAAATGGTACTCACAGCTGCCTCGCTTGGCGCTCAGCATTAAGAGGTTAGTGTTAGGACTGGTTGGCCTGGTGTCAGGATAATGTGACTGGGTGGGACATCACTATAAACTGTTACACTGCAGACATCGTAGTGATATGACTGAACACTTGTTAAAGTTACGTTAAAAAAATCCAAATCCAAATCACAGCTCTCATCGACGATTCTCCGAAACGTTTCCGCCGACAGCTTATAATGCCGTAGTAGCGTTTTCTTCAGAGCGTCGTAGTCGCCTACCACGATCGGTGTCATTCTGGTAGACGTCTTTCGCGGCTCCCTGTAAGAATGCCGAAATATTGACAGTCCACTGGTATTTGGGTAGCTTGTAAACCAGTGCCAACTTTTCGAACTGCGTCAAAAAGTTGTCAGTGATTTCGTCCTTGCGTTGAACATGGACATGGTCATCTGTATTGGTCGTCTGTCTCCAGATCGCCTACTGGTGGGTCCTGAACGTTCATTCAGGTTTTCGCTCCTTCTGGACTCTGCGTCGATCCCCAGCCTCTCCATGGCTAACATATATTCGCGTTTTCTAGATTTGTCTTCGGTCTGCAATCTGGCTAGTTCGAGCTTTCGTTCACGCTCAGCTACCTGTCTTTCACTCGCTCGCGCTCAGCTGCTTGTCTGTCTTTCAATCGCGTCGCGGCTAGTTGCTCCTTGTATTCTCTCACATTCCACTCAACAAATTCAGTTAACTGGGCCCCTTCTTCCCAATTCGTCCTTACGAATCAACTTAAATTCCCTCACTGATTTTCTGTCGCCATCCTGGTCTACTTGTACGGTGACAAAATAATTGTCCTTTACCTACACTTAAGTTCTACTGCCCTACTCGAAAATAGCCCCACACGTATTTATCATACTCAATTAAAGCAGACTATCCCTGCACCAACAATTAATAAACGGGCAGTACACAGCTGCAATGTCTCCCCTAATTCAGCATAATGCTTACACACTCAAGGCGTAATTACTACTGCGGGGTTGGCCTGAATATCTGTTCTCTCAAGGGAATACAAAGGTAATTCTTCAATTTACTTCACAAATTTAGAATACGACCCGAACCGCAAGGAATTTGCCTCAATCTCTTACAATATTTTCATCACAATATGAAAAGAAATGGTATGAAAATTGCATGCACAGTATCTAAAATAAAATAAGCAGACAATGATTCGATTCACTCTGATAGCTATTTGTTAACATGAGATAATTATTCTATTATATATTTGCTGAGACTCATTACTCAGGTAAAGTATTCTGATCCCTAGACGAGCGCCCACCGTGCTACTGGTGGTGGTGTTGTGAGGTTACATAAACAACTGGGATAATACATTACATTAGGAAGATCCACTTCTTTTTGGAATAAATCTTTCACCGAATTTCAAACACAAATATATTTATATAAATAGCCGATCTGTTTAAATGATAGAATTGGTTCATCATATAATCGAGTAAATGGTCGAAGTCATTGCCTTGTACAATTTCATAACCCGCTTATTCCAGTCCACTCCAACTTCACTATGGTGGTTCCTCTAGGTCTTTTCGCTTTTTCCCTTTTCTAACCTCCCTACTGTCTCGCCTCTTTTCGGCCCTCAAACTTTATGTGGGTAGGTGGATACTTAAGTACTTGGATAAGTAGGTACGTGGATACGTCCGGGGAGCTATTTCCCCTTGTGCTTTCAAGCTTTGTTCGCTTCTATTGTGTCCGTCGACTTTCCAGACATCCGGTCCCTTTGACAAATGTTTTACGAGAGAATTTCTTGCAAATTCAGTCACGGAGTCCCTTATATTTTCACTCTTGCAGGAAAATTGCAGACTGACTAGATTTTTCCGGTGAGGGCAATTTAACCCCAAGAAATTTAGTATAGGAACCACGCACCTTATTTAGCGTAACCAATCAGGACTAAATATATCTACCGCTGTTATAACTTGGCGGAAACCTTGCGGTCAGCCTGATTTCTAGATTTTCAAGCAACTGATTCTGAAAAAACTCAGCTCTAACAGTTCTGACATAAAATCGAAGTTAACCTTCCCTTTTCTAGTCGTCCGACGGTTGAGTAAACGAAGGCTTAATTAAGAATCACCTCCTCTCCCGACATAGACATTATAAATCATTGCAGTATAGAGATTTAACAAGCACATACCCCCCTAAAACTAATTAATTGTTCTCTGGCCCAAATTAATATGTTCTTCATAGATCGACAGAAAATTACATCCTCACAGATGCAAAACCTGCCCTCGTGATCAGGGTTATAAAAAAAAATGTATCCGTCATAAAAAAATTAAACGTCTCAAATAATTCAAAACTGCTGGATTCAAATGGAATTTCTGGAATGACAACCCTATATTGCAGTCGTTTTTGCAAATTGCTAAATTGTTGTTACGTGATATGCATAGAAGCAAGAAATATTTAACAACAGGCAATATACACGTGATTTGAATACCTGTGTTCCTATAAAACAGTATGGTAAATTTAAGAGCCACGTTTCTTCAGTATGTCTTTTAGATGCATTTGTTGTCAATGTTGGATGTCGGGCCTAATCCCAAGATGTGGGTTACAAAACTTTATCCCTGAAAAAGAAGTCAAATGTCTGTAACAGTTTGTAAAAACTGGTTGACCCGACTGGCATCTCTGGATTGACAATCTGATATCGCAGTCTTACGTGCAAAATCTAACGTATTGTACAGAGGCTCTGTGCGTACTTAAAACATTAGAATTTTCATTTTATGATCCATGTTCTTACAAATATATTTTGATAAACACGGGAATTATGGGCAGCCGACACCACATCATTTGGAATCTGGATTTATCATTTCATTTGCTAGGTTAAATCATTTGATTTCATACTACATCATTTGATTAATGTAATTTTGGCGGCGACGGCTGCCCATAGGGAATCAAATTTTATCAATAAATCTATGAAAATGTCAAGATGTTTGATGCTCTGGTACCACTCAAACCCACCCACCCAAAAAAGCAAACAACCATACACATCCATACACACATTATCCATTGCAATTGTCCTACTTTCCCGACTGCATTATATGCCGTAGAGCCACTGAACTACAATATAACACGTGAAAATCGAGCCTTCAGACACTAGTCATCGTGACAGGCCTTCACCTGCTACCTTCTGTTTTTTTACTGTTGGTATGAAATACGTGACCGGTGTGGTTTGTATCTATTAAAATCTATGGCCATACTTTGACCAGGCCAACACCTCACCAATGACAATATATGGAAATAATTTATACATTAATTTATTGTACAACTTGGGTCCTAAACGTAAAAGAATTACTATGGTAATATGGTCATTCCGCCTTTGGCAGTCGATTGAGACACTTGGGTCAAACTCTAAAACTCTCTTTCTATAGTGGTGGTGCAGTACATAGTTTCCATATGGACTTCAGGCGATCTGAAAAAAGGCCAGGGAAATGGTCCTCATTTTAGAAATTTGTGTGTAATTTGTGTTTGCGACGTAATCATCACCAGAGAATGTTATAACTCGACAACATTGAAGCGTAAGTTTGACATTTCATTTAAATTATATTGATTAGGATACTAAGTTTACGAATTGGTCATTACGATACATTTCTCACTTGGATGTTTTAAGCAAATTACTTTGCATGAATACTGGATGCATAACATTGTATATTTTTGTTCAGTGGACAAATAACATAGTAACTATTCTAATACAACGTCACGCTGTCAGGTCAATCTGGCTGAAATAGAACAGTTTGCAATTAATCAACAGATGCCAGTTCGTAGTAGATTACTGAGTATAATTTTATCAATCTGTTTTTGAGTTTTGTGCACAATTTTCTCTACTTTCTATATTATGCTATACAACTTAGATGACACTTTAATTTGTCCCGACTAAATACACCTTTAATTCTACCCAGAGGCGTAGCTATGATATTTTGCGCCCGGGGACGAACTATAAAATTGGCGCCCCAGCCCCCTCCCCGTTTAATCACATTTTTGAATATTACCCTTGTTTACTTATTATAATGTAACGTTGTAAGCCTCATTTTGGCGCCCCTGTACCTTGGCGCCCGGGGACATATGTACCCCCTCCCCCCCCCCCCCCCCATATACGCCTCTGATTCTACCTACAGACCCTGAAGAATTTGTATACCCCAAAATTGCAATTAACAGTTACAGCTGTCCTAATTGCGACCAATAGTCATATATAGGACGGGTATGTCATATTTTATCTGTTATTTTATTCGTTTCCTTCATCGTCTGTGGTTTATCCTTTATCATTTATGGCTGGCCTTATTCCAGTTGCATTTCAGAGCGGTATGTTTTCGTCTACGTGTACCAAATTCACTTTATATATGGGAACATGACGTATCTATTTAATTCCATCAAGCGATCATATACAAATCAATGGAGGGCCATACGTTGTTAAGCAACATTAAATCTTCCTTGATAAAGTATACATCTAACTTTCGAACTAGTATCTAAATGTCTTTTAATTTGGATCTTTGTATTTACTCTCTCTCTCTCTCTCTCTCTCTCTCTCTCAGGCATTGAATATCGATACTACATAATTACCCTTCATGAGACTGTAAGGCTGTAACGTGCATTTCAGTGGTTTTAGGTATAAAATGTATAGTAACTATGTATTCTTTGTATTCTGATATCACCAAAGTTCTAGACTTTGTGAAATTTTGGTATTGAACGACAATTACTTAAAGCTATAAGAATATACAATTTCATGGTGAGAAAATAAAAATGAAAAGTATGCATGCGCATATGATATAGGGTAGAGCTTTGTCTCATCTTGAATGGTCAATTAGTATATTTATAAGCATAAAAAAACTCCCAGATTATTACCATATTAGATGATGGTTAACTTTGTTATTCGAAAAAAAATACATTAATGTTGTTTTTTTTTAAATATATGTATGCATCTGTAATTTAGCTGAATTTTAGGATATACTTGAGATAATTAACATTTTAAATGGCTTTTCCAAGTTTCTAGGCTACTACACATGTAGATGACCTGATTAAATATACAATCCATTGTGTAAATTGTTAATTTTGTTCACTTATTTGAGGCGAGTCATACGTACTATACAAAGACGTCATCGTTCTAAAAGGCTATCAATTTGTGCTATCTCTCAGTAAGGCTATGTTTGTATATATGTGCATATATATATATATATATATATATATATATATATATATATATATATATATATATATATATATATATATATATGTGTGTGTGTGTGTGTGTGTGTGTGTGTGTGTGTGTGTGAGAGAGAGAGAGAGAGAGAAAGAGAGAGAGAGAGAGAGAGAAAAAGGGAGAACTACTTAACCTAGCTAATATTCCGGCGATGATTCAGAGCAGGGTAATCCAACATGCGTTCTTGTTTGGGCTAAGATATATCAGACAGTATTGTTAGTGTGTGTGTGTGTGTGTGTGTGTGTGTGACTTAGATTTGTAACGTACCTTTAACAATTTTTGACTCATATCGCTACGATGTCTGCATTATAGCAGTTCATACTGATCTCAGCACTGGGACATTATGCCGCAGACATATAGCATCATGTACCACCTGAAACCAGGCCGACCAGTCCTAAAAGTAACCTCTTAATGCTAAACGCACAGTCAGGCAGCTGCTAGTACCATTTTTATTAGTCTTTGATATGACTCGGACGGGATTCGAACCCGGGATCTTCGATACCGAGGCGGACGCTCTAACCACTTATGCCACCGGAAAGGTCGACATGCATACATACATACATACATACAGACATACATGCATACATACGTACGTATGTGCGTACGTGCGAGCGTCCGTACACACATACATCCATACATACAAACATACATACATACATACATACATACATGTATACATACATACATACATACATACATACATACATACATACATGCACGCACGCACGCACGCACGCACACACACACACACACACACACACATACATACATACATACATACATACATACATGCGTAGGTACATACGTACGGACTACTCCGGTGACCTAGTGGTTAGAGCATGCCTTGGATGCGGGAAGTCGTGGGTTCGATCCCGGCCGAGTCATGCCAAAGACTTATAAAAATGGTACTAACAGCTGTATCTCGCTTGGCGCTCAACATTAAGAGGTTAGTGTTAGGACTGGTCGACCTGGTGTCAGGATAATGTGACTAGGTGGGACATCATGCTACATGTCTGGAGCATGATGCCCAGTGCTAGACATTACTATAAACTGCTACACTGCAGACATCGTAGCGATATGACTGAAAAATTGTTATAGCTACGTTAAAAATCCAAATCACACACACACACATACGTACGTACATGCGTGCGATTGTACATACGTACATACGCGTAGGACCTGTCGCTTAATGTATTTAGGGCATATTGTGTTTTATATCTGTTTTGCACAAATTATAATTTATGTTAAAGTGTGCGAACAGGAATGATGGCATATGGATCATTTTAAAAAATTGAGTTTTGGCGCACCTTTCATATTTAGAAAGAAAAAATATTGTGTGTGTGTGCCTGTGCCTGTGCTCGCGCGCGCGTGTGTGTGTGTGTAGCAACATGATGAAAGCATATGCTTGCTAATTCAGAAATAAATCTGAGTTATGAAAATTACATTTTTATAAATCATCTTAATCAAAATACTAAATACTGAGGTATCCATTTATTATCTATCCTTTAAGTACTGCGAAACACGGTGCGTTTGTACATTAACCATGACCCGATCCCTGGTCTTATGATAGACGGGTCTGCTAGTGGATGTCTTTGTTGTCGATGAATGTAAGCTGCTATGTATTGCTGATTTAGTGGTCTGTTTTATAATTAAAGAAGTCTTGTTTCAGAGCTTTACGGAATGATCATGATGATTATTTTAAGTGTGTGTGTGTGTGTGTGTGTGTGTGTGTGTGTGATTTGGATTTTTTAACATAGCTTTAACAATTTTGCAGTCATATCGCTACAATGTCTGAGGTGTGACAGTTTATAGTGATGTCTAGCACTGGGTCATCCTGCCGCAGACACGTAGCATGATGTCCCACCCTGCCACACTATTCTGACACCAGGCCGACCAGTCCTAACACTACCCCGTTAATGCTAAACGTTAAGCGAGGCAGCTGCTAGCACAGCTTTAAAAAGAAATAAGTCTCTGGTGTGACTTGGCCAGGGTTCTAACCCTCGACCTCCCGCATCCTTTGCGGACGCTCTAAAAACTTAGGCTACCGGAGCGGCTACGTGCGCAAGAATAAAACGATGGTCAAATTTCATGTCACAAGTGACCGCACGTGGGGGGGGGGGGCGGGGGAAGGGACCTTTTTTTAGAGGATGGGGTCCTGACCCGCCCCCCTATCCAGCTCTGTTTAGTGACTGCCTGATTGAGCGTGGCGTTTCGCAAATTTTTATTTATTTATTTATAGAAAGTAATGACAAATTGCAGCAGAAGCTCTACACAAATAACCCAGCAATATAAAGAAAATAATTACTAAACAAACAGAACAATGATAATAATAAATAACCTGACGATAAATTTACTGATACACTACATTAGTACCTATTGTACCATTTAACTCGCCCCTTTGTAAGCCATTTGTGGTCAACACCAATATTTACCGTCTTTACACACACACACACACACACACACACACACACACATAAAATGTAGAAAGCTGTAAGTATTCAGCTGAGAACATTGTTCTGTTGAAAGTAAAATATTTTAAGCAATTTGAATAATTTGTGTAGAAAATATTTTACTTTTCCAGTGACATAAATAAGACATTAATTTTGCTCATTCGTAGAACAGTGCTAACGCTTCCACACGCTTCCACACATTCAGAATTAACAAACTCGTATTCATTTCACAGTATGAAAGCTAAACTATTTCCCATCATCAAGGCCAATTATGGTATTAAATAGAGTAAAACAAAATGAAATGATACACATTATGTATGTACAGTTAGAGAGAGAGAGATAGATGTCCTCGTATGATTACTTAAAACTGTGATGATCCAATTACAATTTTGATATGAATGGGATGTAGAATTTCTCCCGTTTTCTTGCTAACATCGACCAGTGTAATTTGGTTCAGACGACAAATAATAAATAAGCCGAGAGCTTAAATTCTTATCAAAAAGGTGAATTGTTCCTTCTAAGGTATTACTGCGCAAACCATTCGTTATTATTATTATTGTTATTGTTGCTGTTGCTGTTGTTGTTGATTAATTGATGAAAACAACACTATCCATGATCATACTTTTAAGCTGCAGGTTGAAAGGAGCTAAACAAGCATAAATTTAATGTTTTGAAATATACACAAACATCCACCAAAACAAGGACTATTATGACAAATATCACCTGTATTAATTACCACAGTTTGCAGAAGGTATACATATCGTCAACAGGAACTCTTAGATGACACCATAGCTGGACTAGCTTATTAGAAATCTAACGTTTTTAAAAATCTCTACGTAACTACCCCCCCCCCATGTTGTAACATTTTCACCCTAGTCATTATCATACGGTAACGTCTCATTAGAGCGCAAACCACTAGAGCTTATCCCACTAGAGCGCAAAAAAATATTTTTGTCCTGCTAGAGCTAATCTTATTAAGGCGCATCCCATTAGAGCGCGAAGAACTAGTATCGCTAGAGCACGAACTAATCAAAAGAATCTTGAAGAAACAAAGTATTTATTATTCTCGTTCGGGGGATTGATCATTGATCTTTGCATTTTATTATTTTACGATGTGTCGTACTCATACTGTCCCTGGCGCTGGTTTCTTTGTTTTCCTTCCCGGTATATTTCTTTATGACATATACTTCCTTCTTCTGACACTAGGTCTTGCGACTGGTTTCTATAACATGGTCTCTAAATTATAGTGATCTTGACCAAGGATCAATCTATTACAGTATTGTGTTTGTGTTATATATGTATCTTTTTTGTTTTATTCATGTAATATCGTGTTTGTGCTAGGAATGACCACTTTATATATTTTAATTTGCATTACATTTTTTATCTAGTTGTTTATTGCGTACAAAAAAGAATAAACCGGTGTAAGGTATAATAGTTGTATAAAATTATGTGTACTGATGGTTCTCTGGTTTCTGTCTAGTAATTATTTTCTAACAGTGACGAGACCGCCGTTTTTGTACATATTATAATATATATATATATATATATATATATATATATATATATATATATATATATATATATATATATAACATCAAACGTGATGGCAATTCAATCTTGTTGAACTTAATTTTTTTCTCCGCGCCCTATTGGGAATGCGCTAGTGAGATTTGTTCGCGCCCTAATGGGATTAGCCCTAATGAGAATTTTTTTTTTCTTCAGCGCCTCACTGAGCGGCGCTCAAATGGGATGCGCTCTAGTGAGACCAAACCTATCATACATACGTAACAGGTGTGGTACGAAAATCGTGTTGATTTAATGAAAGCAAAATTTCATATACGTATAAATACTAACTTGTCCTAAATCATGAACTTGAAACATAGTCCTAGAGTACACATTTCAACACCCTAAAGCCCCACCTAGAGTCAAAATGTGCTTTATTCTTTATTAAACATCACATCGCTAAATAAATAGCATTATTAGTACCAAATATCACACACACGATTAATGACAGATCTGGACATAAACAACTTACCCCATAACCAAGGACGCCAAGCTGATCTTTATTGTTCAAATAGTTGAGCTAAAAAGGAATACATTCCTAATTATATGAAATAAGATAATCCGTCTTCATGTCTAATCTGAACTGGTTCACTCGCATTGGCCGCTGTATGGTGAGCTTCCTGCGGGGCCAAACTTCAGTAGGCCTACTGTACATTTATTTATCTATCTATTCTGGAACATTTTAAGTCTGTAGTTTGCAAAGACCTATTCTATTTTAATTTTCAAATAAATTACTTCAATCTAACATTAAACTTACTCTCTGCCGGGATGATATAGATTTAAGAACATTCACAGAGCCTGTTGTAATATTTAAGCTTCGTCAAGAATATGCAGTCACCTAATTTGTGGACTTCTGCTACAAATTATTCCTAGATCTCACGCTGGATCCGAGATATAAATTTGTACGTAAATCCGTCTATGAACCATCTATTGACATTTTGTCTAAATTTAAACAAATGCTGGGAAATGCCGATCGCTCCTTGGACTCGTTTCATATACAAAGGGTTGGGGTTGGTAAAGCTATACAAGTAGGTACGTAATGTTATAAACATCGTATGCTACTAATTATGCGGATGTGACCCAACGCGTAATGACGTCATGACCACACAACAACAACAACAACAACAACAAAAGCCAGTGTGGACAGTGTCTTAAACCCAATGGACAAACTTTAGTACATGGTTCCTGAGTTTTCAGTATGTCCAGTTAATGAAGACGATGTTCCCAGGGCGAAATTACCGTAGATCCGAATGGAAACTCACTGTTATGAAAGGGTGATTACAATGCCATCTCCATACAAGTGAAAAACGGAAGATATTTATATTTATTATTTCAGTAAGTTTTTAGGTTTATGTAATAAAATACACCAAAGGGTCACTATATTGGAGCGCAGTACACTTCTTATGGTCAAACTGTCAGACATTTAATACAGCTTTTTTTCTATCTAATAAATGGCATAAATAAACTCTGTGTTTGAGATGAATTCAAGCTATAAAATTTTGATTAACATGGACGGGCACACCAACGTTTATCTTCATATTTTTTCTTTGGTATCTTGGTAAAAGAAAATTGCATAGTGTCCGTCATGAATCAATGGTAAATTATTACAATTATTGCTGGAATAGAAATTACCAAAAAAAAAATCAGTCGGGAAATAATGATACCTTCATATCTGCCTGCGTCAGTATTAGGTTTATGGCTAGAAAATCTAAATATATGAAAGTTCAGAGGAATGTAAAGATGTAATCCTATGCATAGATATTTCTAAATATTCCACCAATGACGTGTACTCTTTAAATACATAGACTGGCTGACTGATTTGCCTTTTCATGCCAATTTTGACACATGCAATCTTCTTAATATCTGAAAAGGTTAATACATGAAAAGTGTTTAATCGCGCATATAGACAAAATTTCAAATAGTTTTCAGGAATTCCTCCACCAAGGCTATATAAATTTAATTATAACTATCTGCCTTAGGATTTTCAATTTTTGTTTCATCGAAATAACTATTATTGATATTGTCATTAATAATCTAATTCATTGAGTGTTTGATTTCACAGGTCCGTCTTATAATTAAAATTACAATTAATGGGCGATCACACATAAATAGGTGCATATCACTTTAAAAAAGTAGACGTTAGGAATAAAAGTAATGAAAGAATGACGATCAAATGAACGAATGAGCAATACATGAATATAAGTAAATATAAACAAGTAGGAGAATTGCGAAATACACGAATTTACACACAAATGAGAATAAATAAGAAGATAAGAAGGGGCTATAACATTTCGCACAACGCAATTTACAATTTTGCTGAAAGCCGGAATGGAAATGGAAGATGCAAATACAACAATGAACAGAGGCTATTATTGAATGGAGGTTTGTATTTATAGGTTACTGCATTTGTATGGGAAAATATGAACGAGTTTTGGGATGGAATACTACACGACCTTGGGAGTGCAGTATATCCTTTCGACAAAACGAGTTCATATTTTCCCATACAAAGTCAGTAACCTTTTTATTATATGCTCATTTTTTATTCTACCTAAGGTTTAATTATATAATTACACTACAAGAAACAACGTAAATGAATGTATGCCGCATTCCAAACTAAATACACAAGCGCATATTCATCATTACACAAATCAACATTATTACTGCGCACATAACTCCGCCCAGATAAATTTGAACTTGGTCGCGCACTCGACATAACTTTCGAAAGAAAATAGCGTGTTTAGTTAAAATTTAAATTTTGAGTCATATTGTGAATGAATGTGCATTGCAACAACTTTACCATTTGATCTGGAATGAATAGATTTTGGTATTTTTCTCGATTCATGGAAATTTCGTGATTATTGACTGGATTTGTATGTGACGATTCCACATGAAATACATGAGATTTAATAAGCTAGGGAGAAGCGTGTTGACATCTGCAAATGTGTTTCTGTTTCTGTCATTGAATGTTTGAAATCATAATGTGGGGAAAATATGAAGTCTTTCAATTGCAATTATCAAAAAGACGTTATGGAATTTAATGCTTATTTCATTATGAGTGCAGTAACGAGGATGCAATTGCACTTTTCATCGAAATTACAGCACACTTTCGAAATGTGTAATCCAGATTGAAAACCTATGACATGGCTCATGTAATTCGGATTTGCAGAATTAAGAAAATACATTTTGAGGAAATTCAGGATATAAAACTGTAAGTATATTTTATTTTGCCATTCTTATCACCAGCTAAAGAAGAGAGTATATGACTTGTCACTTGTGTGTTACTTGTAAGGACATTATCTTGCGTCTGTTATATAATGTAGCTAGCCTAAATCCGTCACATTGTATCAACGCGGAATGTGCCAAAGCAGCTGGTATGTGGCAGTCCACGAAACATCTGTTTTAGTTCATTCAGAAACAAATTTAAACAACCACAACGTAAAGAGCCTCTTACGAGAGTATACATGATTTGTGTACAAAATCAAAAGTGCTGGCGTCTGCGTCCATTGTTTGTTTACAATAGAATTTAGTTCCTTTATGCACGTGAATGCTATATGTATATTATCGCGCGAGTTCAGTATCGGGTAATATTGAACGATTCTGACAATGTAAAGTTAACGGGGGGGGGGGGGGGAATGGGCATATAATAATTACTGTTTCTATGAGACTAAACAACAAAATTCTTCATAGGATATAAATCAATAATATCCGCAAATCAGAGGATTTAAAGGCTGTAAAATAAGTCTTTATTTGTTTTATTTACTAAATATGGTTGTTATGTTATCGTTAGTGTTATTTTGAACACACTGAATATGAGCATGACAACAAGGTTCATATAGTATAAGGTATAGTTCTGCGTGAGCATCATAGTGTGTACACTCCAGTTTTGTTCTGGGTGTCCGAAAGCAATATGGCAGTGCACGTTCGTTATTGTGGGTAAGTGATATCAATTATGTCAATTTCTATTTATTATATATTTATATAAAAAAAATCTAACTAAGAATGAGTCAGAATTTTACGGACAAATCCCAAACGTAGGAAAAATGATACTGTCGATTTCTGATTCCGCATTACCACACTCTTAAGCGAAGCTGAAACTACTATGCCCACGAGGTTTATGGGTTACAACTGAACAATCGTGAATAACTATTCTCTAGCCTCAGTTGACATACAAATGGAAATGAGAATCATTCTCGTTAACAAATCTGTATAATCAAGTTTTAAAAATTTATTAAAACCCGCTGTTAATAACGGTCACAATAATGCTGTCATTTCACCTGCGTGCCAAATCCCCATCGGAGCATCTCACAATATACCGCCAGAAACAGTTCCAACGCAAAAATTAAGGACTGCACAATATCTTTTTCGATATATTTACACAGTTGCATGCAACTAAAATTTGTTATACCTGTCAGTGGCAGAATTAAGTTTCAGACTTCAAGCACAACCACAAACGACTCATGGCACAAAATGTTTTTTGGTAAATTAAACCAAAAAGCCATCTGTACACTTTGGAATATGTTGATTACCACAAAACTAGTTACATGTCATTTAAATAAGGCCGACTAATTCAGCTATACTTACTGATATTCTACAATAGTACCTTCTATGCTGTTTTAAATGGCCCGTTGTAACCCACCAAGTTTACTTAGTCAACACCAACTTTGTTACACGCAAGGGGTCTCATACGGAGTGAATCAAGCACTCGCATGAGCCTGGCTTTAAAAGCCATGTTTGCCATATTTCCATGGACCTCAAGACAACAGTTGTTGTCAACTGAAGGGTTCGTAAAAGCACAAACACTACAGCAATTTACTCTAATCATCTAATTACCACACATCACGAACTCTAATTTTTTTCACATTTGCATGTTTGTTTCGTGTTTCACATTTGCATGATTAAAGTATTAGTACTTCACGCCATTAAATACGAAATACAACCCAAATACAAAGAATTATTCCTATCTCGAATTACAGGGTCAGACCGGAGAGGTGCCAAGACCCCCCCCCCCGGCTAAGAAAAATCGTACACACATAAACGTGCAGTCACTTATCATTTGAAGTTTGACCATCGTTTTATTCTTGCGTAAGTTTATTGGGTATTATGCACACTTTGAGTAAATAAAAAGAAATGAGGAATAGTTTGGACTGGCCCTAACAAAGAATAGTTGATATTTATTCGGAATTAAGAATTGTATTATTCAAGCCATGAAAGCTATGCACCTTCTTAAGAAAAAAAATGCTAAGTCTTAATTTGCCCGTTGACTGTCAGCTTAAACGTTCTAAAAATTAGATATGAAGGAACGTGTTCATTTAGACTTTCTAAAATAATACGCTTGAAGTTTTCAAAAAATCCACCCTCGCATACGCTTGTGGAGAGCTTGGTAGACCCCTCTACATTTACAAATAACAAGCAGACTGTTTGGCTATTGGGTAAATTTCATTAATGGTAAACATAAATATACTTTTATCTACGTATCTGAGGCTATTGCAGAATTATGATAATAGTATAGGAAGATAGAAAGCAACCATAACGTCTTATCGGAAGCTGGGATTCAATTTATTCTGGTTAAAAAAATATTTCCAATAAATTCTCTTTCGGTACAATTTTGGAGGATATATATATATATATATATATATATATATATATATATATATATATATATATAAGAGAGAGAGAGAGAGAGAGAGAGAGAGAGAGAGAGAGAGACAGACAGACAGACAGACAGACAGACAGAGAGGGAGGGGTGAAAGAGATAAACTAGCACATTAATGGTAGAAAAAATGATATAAGTAGTGAATGGGGGCACCTTATTGACTAGTGATGGGAATCGGTCAGAAATTCATAATCTATAATCGGTTCCACTTAACCAACTGATAATCGATTACTAAGAGCAAATTTTAATTTTTGTTTGTTATTCAGTTATATCTTTGATCAATAGTTCAAGATGTTAGTAAATGTACAGGAGTAATCTCTTTTAATGACATGTATACTTTAACCTGATAATAATATTACATTTTTGTCTATTGTGTTGTGTGTTATTTTTGTTCTACATCTTTGTTAAATGAACGCAACTTTTTATGGCTGATAAGTCATATGCAACTGAAATACTGCTACAATCCCCCAAAATCCTTTCATTCATATGTGATGTGTTTATAATTTTAAGTGTAGAAGGACATGGTTTTCTTGTTTGTCATTGTTTACAAATATTACAAATAATGTTGCATTTAAAACTGAAACAAATCATCAAAATGTGTTTAAATTTATTAATTCAACTATTTAACAACTTGATCATGTAATAATGGCTATATGCTCCAAACTATGAAATTTTGCACCTATGAAGTATCATACGGTTTTATATTTGTAGTTGTAAAGGGAATTAATACATTTCAGGTCAACTTTAGTGGCTGGGAGTTTTACTAACCTTTGTGCTGTGCATACAACTAAAAAGTAGTCTCCCTTTACACATAATCGATTATGGAGTTTCACAATCGATTATCTTATTGGTTCGCTCAACCAACTGATGATCGATTATAATCGATAATCGGAACAACACTACTATTGACAATGGGACTTCTGTGTTAAATTTGGTCCTTTGCACTCTGGGAACAATGGGAGTTTAACATGGGGAAATTAATGGGCCACTTTAGAGACAATGTGACTTTGACGTTAAAAAATGGGTATTTCAGAACTGGCGACAATGGGAATTGAACGTGGGAATTCAATGGGATACTTTAGCGCCAAGGAGACATTACTGTTAAAAATGGGTATATAAAAATTGGCGACAATGGGGATTAACATGGGGAAATTTAACTTGGAGTGAATGGGGAATTGAACATAGCGACATGGGATTGGGAGACCCTAGGGCAGAGGTAGGCAAACTTTCCAGTGCAAGTGCCGCATACACAAATTTACACATTGTCGCGGGCCGCATAGTTCATTAAGTAAAATAATTAATATTTGAAATAGCAAAAACGAAAGGTTTTTCTAAATAACATCTAATTAATTTTCAGTTGTTAATATGTCGTTAATATTTGAAAACTTAAACTTCAAAAGAAGCACATTTATTTGATAAACAGATTAACATAAACAGAGTCAGTGCGAATGATGACTTGTTCCTAGGCCGCATGAAAACCCTTGGCGGGCCGCATGAAAGCCCTTGGCGGCCCGCATGCGGCCCGCGGGCCGTAGTTTGCCCACCCCTGCCCTAGGGGCAATGGGGACTTCTATGTTAAAATAGGGTCCCGACACTTTGGCTTCAAGGGAAATTTAACATGGGGAATTTTAACATGCGCGGGCCTGTTTAGTGTCAAGGGATTGGCACTGTATAGCGACAAAGGAAAATGGAACAAAGCGACAAGGGATTGGGACCGTATAGGGTCAAAGCGGAATTGAACATAGGGGATGTATAGCGACAATGGAAATCCCAATAAAAAAGGTCGTAGACAACTCTGTCGACAAATGGAATTTAACATAAGGAAATATTAGGCATGTCTAGCGACACAAATATTGAACCTGTCTAGCGACAAAAAATATTTATCCTCAAGGGGAATTGAACATAGGGAAGTACGGCGACGACAGGTTGGGGCTGTATTGAGACAATAGGAATGGAACAGGTGGGGTGACGTCACGGTACTGGACATAGGCAACAATGTTGCAAGTGGCTGACCTTAATTGGGTAAAACAGTGACAGCGGAAAAAAATCTATAACGCATGACGGGGCGGGACATATAACTTTATAGACATAGAATCAACTACCTAACAAGCCATAGCGATGAAAGTGTTAATCTAAACTAAATTTTTGTATAAAACACCACACTCATACTATCAAAATCCGCGTTATTTACTGTCAATATATTGTGAAGAAGGAACTATTTTATCTATAAAACACACCATTACCTACAATCACCTCAGCAAAAGAGTTAGTGCAGTCAACATTCACACAAAACAAACACACTGAGCATGAACAAGGGATTTTTGTTAAGTGAAAGAAACAAACATACAAACACATACAAACGTACGCGCGCACACGAACAAAATACAAACAAACAAAATGCAAACACCGCACAAACGAACGCATGCATAAAAACACATACATACTCACACATACTTTTTTGTTAAGGGATGAGCTTTTTGTTAAGGGAAAGAAACAAACACTAACACATACAAGCTTACGCGCGCAACAAACAAAATACACAAATGAAAAGAACACACACAAACGAATGCGTACATACAAAAACACATAAATGCACACACACACTATTTTATGTGTTTAGGGACAAGTGTTTTGTTAAGGAAAAAACAAACACACACACAAAAACGTAAGCTCACACAGACACACACACAAACCAACACACAAACACTATTTTTGTGTTTAGGGACAAGTCTTTTGTGTTAAGGAAAAAACATACACACACAAAGACAAACACACACACACACACACACAAGTAGTAGATAATACCCATTTTCTGGCTCAAAGTATACTATCATCTTCGTATTAAGTGTAATTTGCAAATTTAAGGCTTCTGTCCCACATTTTTAAACGATTTATAAAAATATCACAATTTTTATTTTTCCGAGCTTCTATCATATATATATTAGATTTTTTATGTCTAATTATGATAAAAATAATTGTCATATTAGAGAGTTGGTTATTATTATAAAAAATGAATCATAACAACACACCAGTAGAAGAACAAATTCAAATATTAAGAGAACGTACGGCAAGAATAAGAGAAGAAGAACAAAAAAGAGGTGATAGAGTTCGAATAAGGAGAGAACGCGCGGGAAGAAGAAGAGAAGAAGAAATGAACATGGAACGCGAGGAAGAAGAAAGAAGAAGAGAAGAAGAAGAAATAAGAAGAATATACAAATAGAATATCAAATAAGATATTGTGATGAAATCGACGAGTATAAATCTGATGATGACGATGATAGACTCGAATATGATTATCATACGTATTTGCGACGAAGGGCTGATTTACATGCCAAAGAAGAAGAGTGGCGACAGCGTTCTATTGAGTAAAATAAAATCTGTGAAGAAACCTTTTCGGCCTTGTCTGAGCTAAACTAATTTCACCTACTTCTTAAAAAAATGAATAAATATTTTGTTTCATATTTTTTTATTTTTTTATAGTTTTTATAAAACTTCCTGTTGATGTAAGAAATATTTCATTATCATGATGATATAAAGAAATCTTTACTCGTCCACTTACCCTACGATGACATTTGAATAAATCTTTACTCGTCCATTTACCCTACGATGACATTCGAATAAATCTTTACTCGTCCACTTACCCTGTGATGACATTCGAATAATTCTTTCATTGCCACTCTTCAGAGAGGATACCTACTTCCTACAGCTAATACTTTTGATTTATAAAGATCAATAGTTAATTTGGTATATTTTTGTTGGCTTATCGGGTTATGAAAATTATCATACCATGACATCAACTCATCACTCAATTGTCCATGTAGTTGAAGTATATGCTTTCGTCGGATTTTATTAATGATAGTTTTATTTTATCAAATTTTACAAAACATATACCAGAAACATCATTGTCAAATTCAAATATTAATGGCTGACCATTAATTGTTAATATTTTATATTTTACTGCTGCTTCCATTTGATACAATTAAAATTTCAAAAATTATTTGTATATTTTAGATAAAATTATTAGTCGAAAAAGATAATATCAAGTATATCAAAATCTTTGGTTACATTTTTACAATAACCAAGTGCAAACGGATCTATTCCATTTTCACAATAACGTTTGTCATCAAAATTACTTAAACCTCGTTTTGTTATAACATCTGTTTCAAGTTTATGATGATTTGTTCGAATAGTCATTGCTCTTATAAAACTAACCCCACCATCAAGCGCATATTTAAAATCGTCGAATCCAACACATTTTTTAACATAATCGCGAGGCAAACCTTTTGCATTTTTTGAAACTTTATTATTGTCCAATACTACTGAATACATTTTACTGCGCAGTCCAATAAAATATTTTATAATCATCGAATTTGTTTCATTCTTAAACTTACCAATAATCTTTTCATTTGTATCATCATGAAATTTACTATTGCGAGGACAATCGGAAAGATCAAACAGATGTTTGTTATCATAATATCTTTATATTCATCATCACTCTCTACTTCATAAACAAGTGAGTCGGTATCAGTAAATAATAATCTACCCGATGGCCACTTATTTGTAACAAAATTATAAGGGAAATCGTACATGAGCCACTTTGATAAATCCAACACATCAGCTTCAACTTAGATCGGTTTATTATGCTTTAAATTCGTTTTTCGTCGTTGTATAGCAACAAGATTTTCATTAAATATTTTCATAATGACAAAATCATCATCCGACACAAGTTTGTTTCGCGCTTTCTAATATTTTCTGTTGTTTGTCCGAAAACCGAGATAATCATTAACTTAAAGAAAAAGTTTCAAAATCAGTTTTAGTGAGGCTCTTTTTAAAGTATTAAAGTTAATATAATCTCTCATCCACAGTGATTGATTAAATTTTAACACACGGTGAACTTTTCTCAGCACAAGACCAGCATCTGTTGCTTGTTTAAGAATTTTATAATGCAAAACATAATTTGATACCAGTTTTTTAGAACAGAATTTTGTTTTCCTGATGCCATTGCTTATTGTTGACGAGATAATAAACTATAATCGATTATTATTGATTCTGCAGAAGATGGGTAATTGTTATGTAAATCATGTAATGTAATAGGGTAGTCGAGATCAACTTCAACAAAATATGAAACGTCAGCTGGGTTTTAATATTTCTGATAAAAATTGATCTAATGTGATCCAACAAAATCCGCCAAATGGCATTGGATTTGACATTCCATAACCGTATACATTATTTGTCTCATAATACATCACATATTTGGAGGGAATATTTGGATTATATTCTTTCATGTACTTGTTATTTGCTTCGGACTACTTTTTGTTATTACGCTAATACCACCCCGAATACCTTTCTCAATAAATTAAACATATCAACTTAGGTCAATAATTCCAACTCAACTTTAATGAACTTTAGAAGGGCATCCCACGATAATCCTGACTCAGAATAATACCAGCATGGATCAAATCCTTAATTGTTATAGCTAACCTTTCTAAAGTCTCAAATACATCAGCAAGTAACAAAACGTCGGTTTTTATGTATACATCATGTATAAATCATGATAATCACCATATGTTTTACAATAGAATTATTTCCAAATAATTTTAGTAAACTCGTATTCATCGTCGGTTATATTTTCATTTTTTAACTGTGAATAAAATTTATCTTTATCCGGCAAGGAAGTGTCATTAAATTTATCCCAATTGTCAAGGTATTCGTACCGAAATATATTTTTTGTTAACAAGTTTGATTATTACCAAAACAATCTTGCAGATTATTATATTCATTACAGTCCTGTTGTACAATTGCTTCTAGCAAGTGAAAAAGAGTTGTCGAATTAAAATTTGTTAGAATGATTTGTTTAACAAATCGATAACTATCATCATATCCCTCAAAAGCGGTAACTATTTTTGTTGCCGACAAACCGCTTTGCGGTTTGCCAATAAGGCTACTTTTTACAATATCACGTAATTTTAACATTGTTATATTATATTTGATTATGTGTTTAATTACACGTATTTTGAAAAACAATTAAACAAATAAATTACTTATAAGAATAATGACACGAAATGCAAATGAACAAGAATACTATTACGTACATCCCAACTATAATTTATACTCGGTCAATTTGTTGGGATCAGTGATACACATCAAGCAAGAAAAATCATTTGGCAAAAAAAAAACACCCAAATGTTTCGAAAAGATTTTATTTATACATTGTTTTGTGGAGAAATTCCAGAAGGACAGCGCATATATCATGTTAATGGTGCCATCACTGATGATAACATTGAAGACTTATCTTTACGAGATGAATTTCAACCTCATCTCGTGTTTGACTGCTATGAAGCATCTGATAGGGGAATTATTCGACGCATAAAAACTAAAAAGTATTGGATAATTTACAAAACACGGGATATCGTATGATAAGAGTACGAGGAAAACAAAGAGATCAAGTTGTTTATCAATCGCATATATTTGTTTACAAGGTTTTCAACGGGTCAGTTGCACCAGCTTTTGTTATTGATCACATCAACGGTGTTAAAATCGACAACCAGTTAGAAAATATTGATCTTGTCACGTCCAAACAAAATAACAAACAAGGACTAGGTAGTAGTGTTAATTTTAAATTTCCGGCTAAACGTATTATTTCATATAATACTGAAACAGGTGAAACCTTAACATTTAAATCAATTTCAGCTGCTGTAAAACATTTTAAAACAAGTTCATCATCGGTTAAGTTTCTTTCAGATGGTATTAGAAAATCAACTATATCACAATTAACATTTGATAAAATAATCTTCAAATATGATGATAATTCAACATTGTTAAAAAAATTGCTCATTCTTTTTTTGTCAAACAATTATGTGCGTAAAGTATAACATCATCGTTTGTATATTTTACTGACATAATAGGATTATGTTTTAACATTTCTTTTTCATCATATGTCAATATAATTTTATCATCATCGCCGTGCATTATAATAATGTCAATAAAATCAAAATCATAACCTAGCAAACATTTTTTAACAGCTTCCTCAAGATCATTTATGACCAGCTGGTGATATTTTATTTTTCTCTCATTTTAACTAATATTAGATTTTAAAAAATATTATAATATGAATGTGCTTGAAAGATTGACCTCTTTATGCAACACTCTTGACAAAGTTAAGGATGACAGTGTTGATGAGGAGGAAATTAGACGCGAAACTCCTAACCTTAACAAAATTTGGAGGATGATTAGTAGAACGGTTCAAATTAGACTACGTTAAGGATGACGAAATAAATCCCGTTGTTGATTTTAAAAAATGTTATGGAAGACCAACAACGAGTCTGTATGTTAAATATCATAACCAAAAAAATTTAAAATTTAATTTTACCGTGGAAGAGAATCAATCATTATGGCACTTGTTAAGACCATTTTCAAACGTTAATATTTATACCTTAACTTCCTTGACACCGTCAAGGCAAAATAATATAAAATTCATTTTAATTTTGTAAAAAAATGATGAATATTTTTGATTATGGTTGAAAATATTTTACTTCGTTGTGTAAGCCTGTAAAGTGCAAATCAATACTACGAAAGTCTATGTTTTCGGTACATATTTTCGTTTGCTAGTATTGGATTTTTTATTCCCTCGTTTGGTGATATGGTAAGAGAATTTTGTTTTGTGTTGTACTCATCAACTATTTGCGGAAGATCGTCAATATATTTGTTAGTGTTCTCAGCTGTCGTATATTTGTAGATTTTTTGTTTAATGTACGATTAAATCGTTCGACGAAAAACACATTTTCCTTCGTTTCCGGTAACACATTTTTATGTTATTTTTCTCCAAGAATTTTTCAAATTTTTTTTTATCAAAAAATTCTGCGCCATGATCAGTTCAAATATTATTAGGTTTTCTTTCGTATTTAACAATAATTGTTTTCGTGCATCAGTTATGACTCTCCTGTTTTATCTTTGACAGGCACACTAAAAGCGTATTTGCTAAAACCATCAATAACGTTAAACAAATTTTTTTGGAGCGCCATCAGCGGCGAGATTTGAAAGATCCACTTAATCTATCGCCCAAAGATGATCAACAGCATTTGCTACAACCTTTCTCGCTGAAACGTTTTTTAGGCCGATGTAGTTCAGTTGCAAGCGACTCGAACTCTTTACCGTGACGTGAAATATCACATTGAGACTCTCCGAGGTCTAGTTTATATTTTGTTCCAATTAATCCTTGAACAAGGTTTCTGTCAAATCGGTTTCGAATATTTGTCGGTTTCATATCATGAAGTTCGTTTAACATTATTTTATCACAATCAAAATTTGAGGTGGGGGTTTATTTTAAGTGAAACTGTATTTTATCTAGAAATCGATGTCGCCAAATTTTTAATTTGTACGCATATTTCTTTTGTTGTGTACTTTGTTGTCATTATTTTATTTGCTATACAATATTGAAACTCATTTATACTTGTATAGTCATTTTCATTTTATCGCGTCAATTGTCAAAAACCTATCGCTAGAAACCAAAGCATATACATTAAATGCTACAGCTGCGCCTAATGTCCAAGAAACTTCAATATCTGCGGTTGATCCGATAAGACGTTTGGAGTGCTTTGATACATCAAAGTAAAATATTGGGTAGAGTACCCGAAACTCTTCAACATATATTTGATATCCACTCTCCGCACCCTGATATTTTTCCATTGCTTCCATAAGATACATATACGCCCGTGTAAAGTTTTTTTTATCTCGTCATCGGGAAAGTTACACTCGATTACAAGTTCGGGATACTGTTTCAAATGTATTCTAGCAAATATTCATCTAACATCAACATTATCAAATATTGCATTATTTTGCTCTTGATGATTACGTTTATTTTGTCGCTGAAACACAACAAACAAATCGGCACTTGTTCTCTTGGCGCTGTTGTAATACGCCAAGTGTAGTCTGTTGCATTATGAATAGCTGTTTGATATATTTTATGCTGTTGGAAATAAATGTTTTGTGTATTCTTCCAACATCGCCTTAATTTGTAATGTCCTTGTCACTGATGTAACAGCTCGCGGCATCCACAGAGCAAGTTTTGAAACCTGAAATTGTCCTTCGGCTACTCCCGCTCTGTGTATTACAATCATTTTTTTCTGTACGATCTAAAATAAGTGTATGATTAATCCACGAAATACTTGGTTATAATTGCGACAGAATCCGAAGATCTTGCTCAACAGTAGCATCATTGTTATTTGGCGAGATTCTGTTGCAAAACGCTTTTCGTTTAGCACATCCCTCGTTATAATTTGCGTTACGTCTGTTGAGAAATCCGTTTACCAAATTTAACATACTACACCATCTTGAGCTGCAAACGTCAATTTTTGCTTTCCTATCAAGTTTATGTACTATTTGTTCACCTTTCGGCGATAATAATTTCTTTGTTGTTGTTATCATCGCCCTTTTAGTGTCGGACTTTGGAACAACATCATAAATTGCCATAACTATTTCATTATTTGTCAGTGTATCACTTCGTGACGGGTTTTTAATCTTGTCGCGATCGTTTGTCCGGTGGCAGTTCCAGCGCAGATGCTGCGCCTGCAGCAAAAGCTTTTGACGCGTCAATAGCGATTGGAGCGACTCTATTAGCGATTCCTGGTATGTTTTCAACTACTTTTGTAAAAATATCTCCCAAACATCCCCCTACGATTTTTCTTCGATAAATTTTTCTTCAATGTGAAGTATTGTTCATTGTTTTTATTAAACATCTCTTGATAAAATCAAAGGTTGATAAAAATCATTGCGCCTATGACATTGCGCGTAGGTGTAAGTAGTAGGTGACGACCACGTTGTTAAGATCAAGTTGCCGCCTTGACTGACCCGTTGTTAAGATCAAGTTGCCACCCTGACTGATCCGTAAGTTGCATTGTTACACTTGATATATGAGTTTCAAGATTAACGGGATAATACATTATTTGTCTAGGATTAAATTGCATTAATGATCCCCGTGGAACGTCTGATGAAAACTATAAATTGTCTGCCCCCGACTATCCCGTGTACAATAAGAACCTGATGCAATCGAGCAGTTGATCAAAATTGTATTAACCTGCGTTATATTAACTTCAGCACTTCCGTCGTAGTATACTGTTTGTTCGGTGAGTGATCCATATTGTTGATTATTAAAACCAAGCAGTGAGGCAATACTTGTTGTTACGAAAAGTTAACCAACAAATTATTTTTTAACGTAAGTCTTGCTCGTAGTGTGTTATAATTTGGCGTTAACTCAGAATTGTCCCCGACAGCAGAGCCGTTTGCACTCGCTTTCGTTATTAACTAGTTGATTACTTTGTTAAGATCGGTAACGTTATACGCATGTGGAATTTTAACAGTTACTTGCGGTGATGCTCCCTGAAAAACATAAAATCATCATTGACGTTTGCTTTTACATTTGCCATGGCAGTACATGCTGTTGCAGAAGTGAATCCTATTTCATACTGTAAATCAGGATCAAGATGTATTGGTGGATGATAATTAACAGAAACATTTGCGCTACCATTTGCACTCGACAACGTCGAGGAGGTAGAATCAAGTAGTAGTGTTGTTGATGACATTTTTATTCATAACTGCTACATTAAAATAAGATCGTTGTCTAAATTCTGGTATTCATCTGATGTTATTAATACATTTGCACGAACATGATCTAATATATCAACAATGTCACTATCGATTTCTGTGCTAACATTTCCTGCTTCATTTGACGATATTAATAACATTAGTCAATGAACCATTTCCAAGTTTGAGGTAAATACTCGAACTCCTGGTCCTGTTAGCACTTTTGGTAAAACGTTTTATCGATTATTTTCGTTTGTAAAAAATGTCTTTGAAAGCTCCAACCTTTAAAAAATTTGGGTTTATTTCGAGTTTCTCGTGCTGTTTTAATAAATACTCCAGCAATAATTCCTTCTCTTATAGTATCAATTTTATTTGTTAATTCTTTTTCTTCACTTTCTTCTTTTCAATTTTGTATTTCAGTATCAAATCAACATCATTCCACATAACATTTATTTCATTATCTATACCTATTAATTCATTATATTTTTCAGAAGGCCATTTCATAATATTATTAAGGTCATTGTCAGCAATATTAATTTTATTTAAATTTCATGTTTCAGCAGATGACGCTTCAGATAATCTTTTCATTTTGTAGTGCAAATGGATTATTGATTAATCTATCAAACTCAGTTTGCCTCGCAACTGGATCAGCAATGTTTGCTACAAGCGTCTCGGAACTGTTTTGTTTTCTTCTTTCGAGCTTCCACTATACAGCCCTAATACACCATTTTCTTTCAATTTTTTAAGCTCTTTCTCGGATAATGTTGATATTTCAGGTTCCTTGCCAAGCACAGCTTCTGTCACAGGTTTAAATATTTTGGTGGTTTCTTCTTATGCAGCACGTTGTCCTTGACGGGCCCCTTCTACTTTTTTCTTAAACGCCGTTTGAGATTAGACAAATTTTTTCATCAGCTCGTTATTTTTCTGTAATCAGTTATTTTTCATTAGTATTACTAAGGCGCATATAGAAATCAAAGATAATTTGTGATACAACAACGAAACATTTTAGCCAGGTCCGGTGCAAGTTTGTTAAACAGAAAAAAATGTATTTATCCTTGGTAGCTTTATAATATAATTCAACAAGTTTATCTTTACTTATTTCACTATATTGATCGTTTGCAATATTTCTCACATCAATATTATCAAGTCCCGGAAATAAAATAAAGCAACAGGTGTTTCTTCGTATAAATCGATCAACGTTATAAAATCCCTGTGCAGGATAAACCGCATTAAATTTCTGTTACGTGATAATGAAAAATAGGATTTAATTTTGTTCATTTCATCTTTGTTTAGCGGAATATCATGAAAATACAATTATATTTTGCTCGATCGAATCAAGTTTGTTTACTAGAATAAGATCCTCTGGTTGTTTGATATTAAAAACATCTTCACAACTCCAAATTCATCTCGAAGAGTATCGTTAAAATTTTTCAGTAACTCATACTTATCTTGTTGCAGATTTATTGTGTAGATGTAAACTCTATCGTAGCTGAAATTATCGTTTAACAACAAATTCATTACACAATTAATTTTGCGAGATCCTCTTCATCCAACAATAAGGTAATGACAATCGGGAAGTTCATTGTTGTGTTGATGTCTGATTAATTTTTCAGTATCAAAGTTTAATATTGAAATTATATATAATTAGTTCCTACACGAAATTTGGAACTACAATATAATCGGAGTTTGATATAACAACAACTACATCAAGTGGCCAAGTTGATTTATCAAATTATCTGTTAAACAAATCGGGCGACTCAATGACGGTTAATCTATCAATGTCAAATTATAGAGTAATTATTTTGGAAACTGATTATCTACCAATAAATTGTATTCACACTCAAGCTGAAAGTTTTCAACAAGAAAATCTGTAGATGATAGCATACTTTGTAAAACCGGGGGAACAGTTACCGGTAACATTACTATTTCGGGTAATACAATTATTGGTTTTGAAGAAAAGTTCCCCCTAGCGTTGCTAGGAGCAAATGTGAGCCAAACAGTAAGTTATAGTCAAATTTATTCTGTTTACAATGCGGTTGTTAAAAATGCCGGCGACACAATGTATGGAAACCTAGTGATGACAAATAATGCGATCAGTTACGCACAACTACGTGGATCACTTATGCCGTACTTACGTTTTTCGGGCGGATGAATAACAGGTTCGATTGATATTCTGTGGTAGGTTAATTTATAATACTCAAATTGGTAACACAACGCTAGCAAATGATGATTGGTTAACCAACGTAAGATTTTTAAAAACAATTTTGTCAAGTTAACTGGGGATACGATGACCGATACGTTAAATATTGAAACTAATAAAATAACATCACCATACACTTTAACTTTAGACTCATATCTAGCAAATAAAAACTACAAAAAGACAACGCCGACTCCATATTTCAAAATGAAATTTTAATAACAAGAGCAACTTATTTACCACTTACATGTGGAACAATTACAGGAATGATCGATATGGGCGCTAACCGAATAACATCGTCGTATACTCCAGTTTATTCATCAGTTTTAGCTAATAAAGCTGATGTAGACTCATTACCTGCAGGTGCAGTAACACGAACAAAAAATAACGTTGGTTTTATACCACAACTAGTTCATTCGACAAATAACAGATTAGGATTTGAAGCAACTGCATCAGCGCATTATCCCGGAAATTATCCTCATTTTCCTTTTTCGTTTACAAGCCAAATATTGGCAGGCCCGGAATGGACAACTAATGGGGAAACAACACATTTTTGGATAAAAATAAAGTGCCCGTATTCGTTGCCGTGTGGCAGTTTTAGCTACGTGGAAGATTAAACTCTGGCATTGGTCGAATATACAACTGGCGTTTGGAAGGATAAAATGATAATACAAATTGGACTACGTTGTATAGTACATCAAATGCTTATATTTCAGTGCCGCAATATTTTAAAATTTCACCATTAAATGCAACAAAATACTTATATTTCCGAATTTATGTTAATGCTGCAGAAAGTCCTTATCCCGGACTAACAGCATTTCAGTTATTTACGCTAGACGATCAAGTCTAGACGATCCGGTGTAACAGTTATGTAACAGTTGTATAATTAAAATGTCAGACCCAGCAATTATAATAGTAGCCAAAGAATGTTATGCTAATATTTTTAACCCAAACAAATATGTATCCGATCCTACAGACAATGGAAAAAATTATATTAAAAACGCAAACAAATTAATTATGATTCAATGAATAAAACCGATGATAATGGGTGGTCGGAGAAAAGTTAATTTTATTCGTGTCACGTATATGCGCGGTCCGCAATTGCGGGAGGCAATACAAAAATTGATTTGATAAGTATGTACTGTTATCCCGAGAATTGCAAGGACGAACAAGACCAAGTTGAAAAATACTTTAAAAATATTACTCGAGTTTAGCAAAGAAAATATTGATAAAGTCAAATTTAATGACAAAAAAGCTTATGGCGAAAGAAAATTGGAAGAGAGTAGAGAGTAGAAAAGGAGGTTCTCATAATCGGCTTAAAATATTGTCCAACAAAAAAGTCCGAACTACGAAAAATAAAAAACTAGTTTCTCAAAACCGGAAGGTTTTAAACATATTAGGATGTACTACCATGATAAACAAACATTGTAGAAGTTGTTGGAAATATATCGAAAGACGCCGAACTTTTTTTTAAATGCGTATATAAATGCAGTTCGTGCATTGATATATTAAGCAAAACTATGGTTTTGATCCTGTCATTGTAAACAAATCACTAAAGATAATTGAAAACTTTAGCGCTGAAATTTACAATTTGATGGTGACGAACGAGAAATGTTTTTCAATGAATTTTAATCATTAAATTTACCTTATAAAAATGATTCGCCATGTGATATTAGCAAAGCTGACGATGTTCCATTACCCACACTAGAAGCATCTCGCGAGTTTTCGTTGTTAAGACACTATAGTTTTTTAAAATAAATTTTATACAAAACCTTACGAAAAATTATTGAAAAAATTTGATGAATTTTCATGTGGATATTATCAGAAATAAAAACAGACTTTTATATGAAATGTTATTAAATTTTTATAAACATTGGAATTTGTTATGCAACATCTTGTTCTCAACATTTTTAACATATGAGATATAGTGTTGGTGCTTGGTTATATTGATAAGTTAGAAAACGATTGCAAGGATTTTATAAATTAATCACTTGATCTTTTAATAGATTTCAAATTTAATTCGTTGGTTATTAAAAATGAGGTGTTAACAGATGAACGATATAAGGATACTTCAACGGTTGTCTATGACAAGTACATAAATTTTATAGCTGATGAGGCTAATACAGATTTTTGTAAAGATCTTGATAGTTTTGTTGGAACTAGTACTTTCAAAGTTGTATAAACAACAAATATAACAATGAAAAAATAAATCTTTGATTTCATTCATTTCTCAGAGATATTCAAGAATCTGATCTTAATGCGTATTTACCATTGCTCTTAACGAGCTCTGGTATAGTTTCTAGCGGAGTCATGTGAAACCCATTTGTGTTGATTATCACAGGAATCAGTGTTAGTTTGACAACAGTGTTAAAACGGATTGAACCAAAAATTAAAGAACAAATAATTCTTGTAAAATAGCAATTATAATATATAAAAAATTGTTGGGCCATATTAGATCATATTTAAGCAGTGCTAAATGTGACATGAACGATTTAATCTATGAGTTTCACACAACTTGTGAGTGTTCTTACAGATATTTTACAAATGCGAATAAGTAGGTATGAAAAGCGATATAAAAAATGTTAAGAAACCAAAGGCGTTAGTGAATAATTAGCTTATCTCGGACAAGGCCGACATTTTTTTCTTCATACATTTCATTATATTCTCTAGAACTCTGTCGCCATTCTTCTTCTTCAGCATGAAAATTAGCCCTTCTTCGCAAATACGTATAATAATCATATTTGAGTCAATCATCGTTATCATCTGATTCATACTCGTCGATTTCATCACGATATCTTGTCTGATATTCTATTTAAACTATTTTTCTTATTTCTTCTTCTTCTCTTCTTTCTTCTTCCTCACGTTCCATAATCATTTCTTCTTCTCTTCTTCTTTCCGCACGTTCTCTCATTATTCGAACTCTATCATCTTCTCTTCCTTGTTCTTCTTCTCTTATTCTTGCCGTACGTTCTCTTAATATTTGAATGTTTTCTTCTACTGGTGTGTTGTTATGATTCATTTTTTATAATAATAACCAAATCTCTAATAAGAAAATTATTTTTTTATCATAATTAGACATAAAAAAATCTAATATTTTTATGATAGAAGTGTTACATATTTTTGATTTCATTTATATTTGATCTAATTTGTGTTTAACTTTATTTGATTGTTTGTGGTTTTTGGAATCTTTTTATTTTCTTTACATGTCCATGTAATGTAATTTTGATTACTAGGAATTTGATATTTTCCAGAAAATTCAGTTTGATCTGAATGTTTCCATAAATACCTAATGATAGAAACACTTGTTTCTATTTTTTTTTACGTAGTTCCTGGCCTTGATTGAGGGTCAAGTAAACAACTCTTTCTAGGAGTAAAACGACGGGTTCTTATCAAGGACATACAGGAGCTATGGGACTTTTACATGTAAATATGATCACGTCATCTTCTATTTCGCAATTAGGCATTTCCGAAATTGCGAAATACTTAGTATTAATAGTGCTGTTTTGAGAGAGAGAGAGAGAGAGAGAGAGAGAGAGAGAGAGAGAGATAGTCCGGGCTTTTGATGTCAAGTTGTTTTCTTCTGTTGTGACCAATACTCAATTTGTGAGTTTTTGAGTTATATGTTAATTCTTTTTCGGATTACGTGGACTCTAAAAGATTAATTCGTTTCACTGGAAATATTGTATTCATACAGAACCCTTGAACAGGGAATTTTCTTGAAAATTTTATTTGGATTTCCAAGACCGGATGATTAATTATTACGTTTGTACAATGAACTGTAGACGTCAACACAGTACAGGCTACATCATACGTCATCGCCTTTCATCATGGATTCTTTGTCGGGACTCTAACATGGAATCATCAGAACATTTCAATATTAGGACTTCAAAGATTTTATTCGTGGATTATTGTATTAATTTTTATTTTGATTCTGGAAACCGTAAGTTATCATATATTTCATTTATACAGTATTTTGTTTTACAGGAAAATAAATTATTTATTATATTTTTAAAAGCTTGTTGTTTTCACTCTTTCTTGTGTTACTGTTTATTCGAGCCTAAAGACGTAACAGAAGAAAAATAAAAATTTTGATATTTTTACATATCATTTAAAAATCTGGGATAGGAGCCTTAACTTTGCAAATTACACTTAATATGAAGATGATAGTATGCTTTGAGTGATTTGAACCAGAAACCTGGGTAGTATCTGCTACTACTACTACTACACACACACACACAAACACAAATACTCCGAGCTTCCGCTGAACCGAGCGGGAGATCTCGTAGTTGATTACACATTAAGTTATTTATAAATTTGAGTAGTCAGCTGAGCTAGTATATGTGATCCGTTATGCTTTAGAATATTTGTGTATTTAGAGACATATGATTAGGTACGCTATAGCTATGCGGATTAAAAATTTTGCGTAGCTTTATTGTTCCTACAATGTCTCTAAATGTGTCTCTATAATGTCCTGTTTTATATGTCCCTAATTTTTATTTGTATGGTGTCGCTAAGGTGTCGTTAAGTAAGTAAGACGAAGACATATGTTCGAGAGGCTCTGAGATTTGGCTGAACCGAGCATGATATCTCGTAGTTATGTATAGATGGGTTATTGACAAATTTGATTAGTTTGCTACATTTTATATCCATTTGATTTGTATGTAGATGTGTTGTCTCTATAGTGTCCCTGAAGTGTAGCTAATTATGCTAGTTGTATGTCCCTATTTCTATGTCCCTATATTTCATGGTCAGTTTGTACTGGAGACTAAGCGACTGACCTAAATACGCACTACTTTAAGTAGGCAGGTAAAATGAATTTGATAGGGACAAAGAGGGTTTTAAAGGGAAAAACAAAGACCAATACTCTCTCTCTCTCTCTCTCCAAACGTTATTTGTTAGCTTCGAATGTAAACGAAGAAGATAAAATTTCACAAAAAAGACTATCCCTTACACCGCAAAAAGTATATCTGTCACATTAATTTAACTATTTAATACCCCCTTAGCACACTATCCCAGAATTCTTTTTTTTTAATCTCAGAATGTAACGAAGAATACGAAATCTCACAAAAAGACCATCCTTCACACCACAAAAATATTATCCATCACACCACTATGCTATGCAAGATATCATACTCACTGTCCAAAATACTTTGTGTTTGCTTAGAATGTAAGAGAAGGAGAAGAAATCTCACAAAATATCTATCCCTTACACCACAAAATACTATACATTACACCCACTATACCATCCATTAAATCCTACACCCTATTCAAACGCCTTGTGTTAGCTTAAAATGAAAGAGAAGGAGATCAAATGTCACAGAATAGACTATCTCTTACACTATCTAACATAATATGTGGAAAATACACTAGTGCCTATTTATAGGCACAACTTGTAGAAAATTCGTATGGAAAAACCCAGTATATATTTATAGCCTCAACGTGTGTGACGATCCTGTTTCAAAACCCTAGCATCTATTTAGGGGGCGCTCACCAGTAAATATGTACTTTTGAGAGAGTGACGTACGTAAGGTGAAGTAGTTCGCATTTAAAACATGCACAATGGAGAGAATGTTGGCATACCTCTATGCTACATTATTGTAGTGTGGATGATATTTCTTTGGATATTGTACTTTTGGAAATTTTACATGATTTAAGCACATGCTAACTAAAATGACTGCTCCCTTGTGTTAAAAAATCAGCATGAATTAGTCTAAAGTACACTATACATAGCAGCTATTAAAATAGGGAAAATGAATTTTGCCAGACTAGACAATACCAGCTTCTGAAAGTGCAATGAATGAATTACCAAATATGTAAAACGTAAAAAAAGTTATCGGCTCTTTTTTATACAATTTACCTCTGAAGTTCAGGAAGTGAAAATGACCAAGTAGAGCTAGCACTTTTTTGAAAGGTGCACATCTGAAGTAAGGCCAAGCTGTATACTCTATAACCCATAGTACACCCATCAATCATGCACCAAAATAAAGGGAATTAAAGGTTCTTTGAATTATACCTAAGATATACAAGGTCTTTTTTAAATAGCCAGTATAACAAGTGAGGAAAGCTGGGGAAATTCTTTTTCTTTAAAATCCTAACCTATGCAAAATACGAAACTGTAGAGCGCCACCTTATAGCTACAACATGTGGAATGTCCTATGGAAAACCCCAACTCTATATTTATAGCCTCAAAATTTCTAGCTTCAGTGACGTCACTGTACTGTACACTAGGAGAAAAATGGAAACTGTGTTGCAAGTGGCTGACTTGAATACGCGCTACTGTAGGTAGGTAGGTAGATGAAATGAATTTGATAGTGATAAAGGGAGTTTTATAAGGACAAACAAAGACCAACACACACACACACACACACACACACACACACACACACACCAAACGTCATGTGTTAGCTTAGAATGCAAATGAATAAGATGAAATTTCACAAAATAGAATATCCCTTACACCATAAAGATACTATTGATTACATCCACTATACCATCCATTATATCATACTCACTATACAAACGCCCTCTTGTAGCTTAAAATGTAAAAGAAGGAGATAAAATCTCACAAATTATACTATCCTTTACACTAAAAAAATAATATTCATCACACCATCTATATCATCCATCACCCCACACGCGAGTCGAACTGTTAGCTCAAATATGTCAGTGATTCCGAAGACGACATGAGTGAGGCTACAAAACCATGAGAGTCCTGATTCAGCCCCAAAGAAATTCGTTCATCTCCCTAAAAGTATTGTCACATTTGAGAGACTCAAAAACGCACTTACAGAAAATTGAAAACGAAGGCTTACACCAACAATGTGAAATGTAAAGAGTTCATGAAGTGTGTAAAACTTAGTCAAATTAAAGTTTATAATCAAGATGAACAATGATACCTTTTCAAGGAGAAAGTCGACACCAAGCGACAATAGCGATCCGTGTCACACAGTATTTTCCAAATGTGTTAGTAGAAGTTTGTGATAGCGATCTTGAAGAGGATATGATTACCTCATATTCAACACTTTTTTTTTTCACTGCAGAGAGAAAGACTGAGAAGTTGAGAGAGACAAAATTTAGGTAAATTTGACAAGATGACGCAATCAACAAGACCATTGAAGAAAGAAATTCGTTTGGTGCCTCATGAAGATTATGTTTTACAACCTAGCAGCCCAAAAGTGACTTGAAGGAAAAAATTGAGAACGATGACATACACCTACGCGGAGAAATAAAACGGTCTAAATCAATGGTTAATATGTCTTTGTATGTAATGTTCAGATGAAATTTTGGTACAAACGAAAGCTAACACACACACATACATTACACGTATAACTGCATTGGGTGACAGTAGAACGGGGAACAGAGATTTGAGAGATGGACAGACAGACTTAACGTTTCATTGCAGAGAGAAAGAAAGAACCGAAAAAGACGAAAATGTAGGACACCATTTTTTGGTTCTTTTATTTTTTAAAGTTATTTCAGGACAATGATAATTAAGACAACGATATATTCTATGTGAGAAATGTTCATAGATAATTGTTTTTATACTACCATAATATTTGTTGAATATCCCAATTTAGGATATGTCATACTTGGCAGCACACGCTACAAACAATGTGGCAAAGTTTCCAGCAAAACTAAGGACATCACCAAAACAAAGCCTGGTTCTACTGCACTCTTAAGGAACTGAGAGAAAAGAAAAAAAAAGACAAACATTATTACATTTTTTGAACGCATTTTTTGGTTTTAGAATGAGAGTTTACCATAGCGAGGGTCTTAGAGTGCAGTGAAACTCGTGTTATTGTTGAAAAGCCCTGTGTTTACTTTCTTTCTGTAAAACGGTGGATCTAATGTTAGAATTTTTTCCCGTGATATATGGCAGTGCCAAATAGGATACCTGATGTGTGCAAGTTCAAGTAAATTCAAGATTTTATAGAATTCCACGATATACTTATGGAAAGAAAACGCTCTAAAATTTTTAGGGGGTGTAAGTGTTTGGGGAAAAAAAATTACAGGACAAACGGAACAGTTCACATAATTATGATACATGTAACTACTGATCACATTTTTGGAGAGGTTTCCGAAAACAGTAACAGATACCATTAGGATTTCAATCAAACTTATTACGGAGGAGAGAGAGAGAGAGAGAGAGAGAGAGAGAGACTATGAGACTATGCTATTCCTACTTTTAAAAAATATCACGACACTTACGTTTGTTGTAAGGTGGTAAGTTAAATATAGGTTGGGTTTGCATAGGGTCAATAGGAATGATGACGTCACGGAACAGGACATTGGGCAACAAATTTGAAAGTGGCTGACCTCAATCGGGCCAAACAGTGACAGCGGGGGCAAAAAAATGCTATAACGCTTGGCGGGGCGGGAACGAACTTCCGCGCGGTACTGACCAACAAACACAAACATCGCCTAACGGGGCGGGCATCCGTACCGTTCATACAAACAAAAAAAAAAAATATCGCCTGGCGGGGCGGGGCATAAAACTTTATAGACACAGACAAATTAACAAATGCACCAACATAACTCAAACGGAGGAATGATGGCGTCACGGCACTGGACACTGGCAACAATTTTGCAAGTGGCTGACCTAAATCGGGTGGAACAGTGACAGCGAAAAAAATATAACGCCTAGCTGGGCGGGTCATACAACTTCATCTAACACATGACGAAGTGGGACATATAACTTTAGATAACGTATTGCGGAGCGGGACATAACTTTATATAACGACTGGCAGAGCGGGACATATAACTTTATCGACATAGACAAAGAAACAAACAAGCAAGCAAACAAGTTCACAAACATGGAAAGAGAGTAAATCTTTTCGAGGCAATGGAGTGGTCCTGACAATGGCCTTTGGGTTTCTTCTTCTTTTCTAATTTCTTCTTCTCCTCCACCAATTTATGTTTTTGTACTAGATTCTTCTTTTTCTTCTCCTCCTTTTCATTCTCCTCTCTCACTTCCTCTTCTTGTTTCCTCTTCTCATTTTCATCTTCTTTTCCCAATTTGTCGCTCCATTGTCTCATTCTCTCTTTATCCTCTTTATCAACTCTCTAAGTCTTTCCTTCGTCTTCTTCAAATACTTTATTTCCATTTTTAACCCGTGAAGGATATAAGCTCCATACTATAATCTCATCATAAATTCTTCCACAATGCCTAGGTCATCTACTGCCTCTTGCAATGTCTTCATTTTATCCATTGTGTTAGAAGCCATCTTCTTAGATTATTCAATGTTGAATGGTGCGAATGACGAACGCTCCACTTTATAAGTCTAAATCACGGAGTATGCGTGTATGTGTATTTTTTTCCTTAGCAAAAACACTTGTCCTTAAATACAAAAAATAGTGTTTGTGTGTGTATGTGTTTTTCTTTTTTGTGTGCCTGTGTGCGCGCGTATGTGTGTGTGTGTGTGTGTGTTTTCTTAACAATAAACATTTGTCCCTAAACACAAAAAATAGTGTGTATATGTATGTTTTTGTACGCACGCATTCGCTTGTGTGCGCGCGTACGTTTGTGTCTTTTTGTGTTTGTTTCTTTCTTTAACAAAAAGCTTATCCCTTAAGAAAAAATTGTATGTGTGTATGTATGTGTTTTTGTATGCACGCGTTCGTTTGTGTGTGATTTTGTTTGTGTGTGCGCGTACGTTTGTATGTGTTTGTGTTTCTTTCTTTCCCTTAACAAAAAAAACCCCCTTGTTCCTGCTCAATAAATGGTTGTGTGAATGTGGAGTAGTGTGACTATATCCACTTTTTTGCTGAGGCGATTGTAGGTAATGGTGTGTACTGTAGATAAAAAAAAATTCCTTCTTCACAATGTATTTATAGTAAATAACGTGGATTTTGTTAGTATGAGTGTTGTTTTGTAAAAAAAAAATTATTTTAGATTAGCACTCTCATCACTATGGATTGTTTGGCAGGTGATTCTATGTCTATAAAGTTATATGTCCCGCCCCACCAGGTGTTCTAGATATTTTTACGCTGTCACTCTTTTGCCCGATTGACGTCAACCACTTGCAACATTTTTGCCAATGTCAGTGCCTTGACGTCACCCCACCTGTTCCATTCCTATTGTCCTTATACAGTCCCAATCCATTGTCGCTACACGTTCCTATGTTCAGTTCCCCTTGACGCTAACAGACCCAAAATATTTTGTCGCCAGACAGGCCCAATATTTCCCCATGTTAAATTCCCTTTGTCGACAGTTGCCCACGACATTTTTGACTGGGATTTACATTGTCGCTATACATCCCATATGTTTAATTCCCTTTTGACCCTATACAGTCGCAATCCCTTGACGCTAAACAGGCCCACGCATGTTAAAATTTCCCATGTTAAATTCCCCTTGACGCCAAAGTGCCGGGACCCTTTTTTAACATAGAAATCCCCATTGTCCTTAGAGTGTCCAAATCCCTTGTCGCTATGTTCAATTCCCCATTCAGTCCATGTTAAATTTCCCCATGTTAAATCCCCATTGTCGCCAATTTTGATATACCCATTTATAACTCTAAGGTCCCATTGTCGCTAAAATGGCCCATTAAATTCCCAGGTTCAATTCCCATTGTCGCCAATTTTGAAATATCAATTTTTTAACGTTAAAGTCCCATTGTCCCTAACGTGGCCCATTAAGTTCCTCATGTTAAATTCCCATTGTCTCCAGAGTGCAAACGACCAAATTTAATATAGAAGTCCCATTGTCCCGAGGGTGCCCCCATTCAGTACTGACATACCTATTTCCTTTCAATAAAATAGATAGGTAATAGATAGGAACACAATTCGGAGAAAAGGGAAAATGTTTTCTTAGAAGAGACTGCTTGCGTATGTAATTTTCAGTCTATGCAGTCTTCGAACATGAGTGCGCATGCGTATACCGGTTATTTTAGAAAACAAGTGGAAATCTGAACATGAAAATAAATAATGTATGCATACTATGATCGGTCCAATGGTCTACGTACGAAAGAGCACGTGAACAAAGAACGCTAATTATAGGGTTGATGCGGAAATTCCCCTTCTATTTTTATTCTCAAGTTCTGATGTACAGGCAAGGTATAAAGCGGCATCACTGCAGTCCGAGTGGTCACTCGCATAGTTTTTCTTGAAAATCTTAGTGAAAAAAAGGAATAACGAAAAAAAATTAAGGTAAGCATATATTCATGTTCATTAAAGACTAAAAGAAAACAAACGACTTCTATTGGAAAAGATTTTGCAATCAGTGAAAAATGAATGAATGAATGAATTTATTGACTAACTTAAATTTTAATGTATTAAAGCAATACTAATTAGATACAAATTGAAGACTGCATCAATGGCCGTTCAAATCATTAAAATAGTGAATTTTTTTTAGAAAAACTTCCATTCAAAAGTATCATTTTCGTAGAAAGAAAGATAACTTTCATTAATTATTGTCTGGTCATTCTTTCCCCTAAAAACGTGTGCCCTGGCTGTAAATGTACAAATTGAGGCGATTTATTCAAAAAACACGTTTGTTCAAATAGGTCTCTGCTCGGAAAAATCGCCCGTCTTCATGAAGATTGTTCTTTATTAACAAAAATGTTATATCAAGAATAATGACACATATTAAAAATTCCACTGTTAACAAAGAAAGTCAGAAAAATAAAACTATTTATTGCAGTGCTTGCATCGGCCTGTAAAGCCACTATTTTTCTTTAAGAAAGTGACATTCTTCAGTAAGATTACGTTTTTTTTTTTCATCAAGAGCAATGTTCACACTTCTTTGGACATATACTGACGCCTTTTGTCGTAAACAAAGTAACATTCTTTCTGAATAATGCATTTTTCTTTTCGTGAGAAAGTTGCATCAGCGTATTCACATAACGTTTTCGTGAACAAAATTATAATTTTCATGAAGATTATTTTTTATTACTTCATGAAAAAGTAACTTTATTCATAAATACGTTTGCTGTGATCTTTCCATGCATTAATAACAGTTCATCTTGAAGATTGTATTCTTTCTTAAGGGATATATATATATATATATATATATATATATATATATATATATATATATATATATATATATATATATTGTATAAATGATATGCATTATCATAACAAATTTATATGTATTACGAAAATCAAATAGATACAAAAGATTCATGAGTCTCCAATGCAAACTGAATCAGTGAAATAATAATGCAGAGACAATCATACTTAAAATTATATATTTATAAAGGATATACTACATATCCATTCATTTATTACAATTTTTATACAACTTTATACAATGCCTTGGTATTAAGGCCATTGGGATACAAAGTATGTAACCTATGAATTCAGTAACTTTCTTTAATCAGTCTATTCATCTCTCCGTGCACAAAATTGACTGGCATGAAAGAAAAATCGCACAAAGTGTGATTATTTGTATCAAAATGTATTGAAACATTGCAGGAGAAACGAGGATCCATAAATATTTTTTTACATGAAAGCGATAATTATCCATTCCCTTAAAAACTTGTTGAAGTGTTTGTCCAACATATTACATGTTACATTGTTTTTACAGGTTATCAAATAAATCACACAAGTTGGTACTCAGTCAGTGTTATAACGTAGAGAAATTTCTTCTTTTGTATTGGTACTACTAAAAAAAAGTACTTTCTCTAACATTTGTATATTGGGAGTACCTATGTCTGTTACATTTAGATGGTGAAAAACATCTTTTTTTATTTTCTGTCAGTTTAGTTCTAATAAAAGTCTTGCAAATTCTTAGATCTTCAAGAAAAAGGAAAGTAGCTTGACTTTGTAAGGTGTTTTTACGCTGTTTTTATTTGAAAAGTTCAAGAGACAACATTTATTAATTACACGGCACAAATAGTGCCAAGCAACGTTCGTCTCCGACACCAGTAATGCCATAAAAAGGCAGATATATACTGCTAGCTCCAACCTATACATGTGTTTTACATCTATTGTGCATATAATAGATCACATCACGGAAGATATCACTAGCTGAATAACTTGGAAAGTTTATATCACAGTATGTCTTAGGTGCATGAATCAATGGCGCCCGCATAAATGTTTCCAGGAAGGGGGTGGGGGTAGCAAACAAGTAGTGGTCAACTATTAAGTTTCACAGATGAAACCCAAAACATGTTTAAAGATGAAATCCCTGGGTGGGGGAGGGAGAGGGGTGGGAGGCAAGTTATGTGCGGGCGTCTGTGGCATGAAAATCAGTTTGATGAATGGAACGTGTAACGCATTCACCAAGTTTCACTTCTATCAACGTTAATAATACGAGTTCTTCGGCGCACGTGGGCAGCAGACACATATATGTGACTTAAATTATCGTGCAGTTGTCAAATCTTGCAACACGGAAGATTTCATCAACTGAATAACTAGGAACGTTTGTATTCTAGGCCCATCTGATGGTGTTTTAACTGTTTCTGGCCGGATATTATGAGAGGTTCCGATTGGTACTTGGCCCGGAAATAACATCATTATATTGGCAGTTATTTCCAGCGGGATTGAACAAATTATTGGAACTTGATGGTACAGATTTATCAAAGAGTACGCTATTCATTTCCATTTATATGTAAAGTGAGACTAAGGCATAGATAATTACGCTTATTCATTTGTAACAAAGAAACTTCCAGGAAGAAGTAGTTACAGCCTCATTTGAGAGTATTATAATACGGAATCAGAAAAGGACAATATTGTTTTTCTACTTGTGGGATGTGAGGGTACAATTCAGGTCCATTCTCGGGTAGAAAATTGATAAGAATATAGTAAAGAAATGTATCTCCAACAAAGAATTGCGAATTATGCATAGATAGTTTTCCTTAGCTTTCTTCGTGACTGTTTGAATATGTTGGTTGACAATTAGTTTAAACGGTTGACAACCCTGAAAGCTGGACACATAGAATGATTAGATGGCAACATTTGCTCTGGCGATAAGTCAAGCGATGAAATGCTAAACAATATAAGACGCGTCAATATTCAATGAGTACGAAATCTGTCCTGCTTCTTTTCATCATTTTATTTGCTATTTATTTTATTCTAGCGGATATTCTGTCACAAAATCGTCACATTTATTGTATTTTGCGTTAACGGTTTCCTCAAGAATGATTGGATATTCTTCGGATCACAGCTTATAATTCTAAAAATAAAACAAGCCTAGCAAGGGGAAAACCCACATTGTTTCTAATTTTGGCTGCGTGATCAAACTGTGTAGTTCCTAACCCTTTTCATTTTTACACGTTTGACGATATAAATTTAAGTACAAATGGTAGATTTTCGCTTTATGAATGAAATAGGAAGGACACCTTATGCATTGTATTTTGATAAGTATATTTGCTGTTCAATACTCATGTCATTCTTTTCATTGATGTTTCACACTGCATTATAAAGCTATACATTGTAAATATTCTTTATCACAATCTAACAGATTTGATGTTGTCATTCGAATCTCATCTCCCTGCATATACAATAGGTATATGTGTGAATTTCAGTATCAAATAGAATTGATTTTCCTTTTAGAATCTCACCTCATTGCATTTAAAGACGGGGTATGTGTAAATTTCAGTATCACAATTTTGATTCCTTAAACACTTTCCTAAATTACTCGGAGGTGGGATAGCTATATACGTCAAAAGAAACATGATTTTGATTTATGGCGCTAGAATACATTTGGGTAGAAATAACTTTCAACAGGAAGAAAGTACTGACTGAAGTGCTATACAGATCACCAAACAGTAAATGATCTATTTAAGATCGTATTGAATTATGCATCGAGAGAGCCCAGATCACTAAACGAGACTACCTAGTTCTTATGGGGGGGGGGGGGTAATGAAACTTTTCTTGTACCTACAAACGAAATACTTTAACTTCGCCACTCTTTTAACCATCAGCAAATTATACAAGAAACGACACATTTTACAGAGTATTAAGAGACTTTGATAGATGTGATATTGGTGTCAAACCCCAAATTTGTATCTAATACTGGTGTGCTTGATCCATTTCATTCTAACGGACTTAGATACAATTGCCCGGTAAATGCCACCTTACAATATACTACCCCGAAATTCGAGTGTTTTAAGAGATTGATATGGTTTTATGATAAAGGAGCAGATATTTTATTAAATTCACTTCTGCGGAATGTTCTATGGGGTGACATATTTGAAAAGAACGATATTAATGACATCGTTGCTAAATTGTCAAGTCTACCTTGTGATGCAATACGTAAACTGTGCCCCCCCCGAAAAAAAAAATTCTATACGTGTTAAAGACCCACCCCGTATGCCTTACGATCGAGCAAAACGTATACAAAACTCACTACACAACATCAAAACGAAATAAAATTATTACTGAAATACGTCAATCTAAATATTTCCACAATCAGCGGTTGACTGACAAAATTAAAAATCGCTCAGGTATTTCTAATGAGTGGTGGAAACTTGTTAAAGACATCCAAGTCCACGAAGAAATTTTGTGGTTCAACGATTACGAACGGGCTAATGGAACAGATGATTGGTGAGGGAAAGCTAAAATATTTAACGATTTCTTTTGCGAACAGTCAAGAATACAAATTGATAATACGACACAATGTCAACTTGCTGAAATATACATACATCAATTGCCGTGCACTGCTATCTCTTGCATAAACATTAGCAAAGACGACGTATACAGCGTTATTATTGGTTTAAATCAATCCAAGGTGCGTGTTCCAGACTTACTGCATACCAAGTTACTTAAGACAATTTCATGTTCTGTTAAGTATCCACTGTGTCAGAGCTTTAACATTTCTCTTAATACCTCAAGATTTCTAGATTATTGGAAACTAGCAAATGTCCCAGTATATACCAAAGATGTAGAACATCTATTTCAAACTATCGCCAATATTACTCTTTTGACTTCTGTGCAAGGTGTTTGAAAGATGTGTCTTCAATTTTTTTAAAAATTTTTTGTTCAACATAATCTGATTTTACCTAATCAGTCAGGCTTTACATCCGGTGACTTTACAACAAATCAGTTATTAGATATTAATAATACGATTTGTTTAGCTCTAGACCATGGAAAGGAAGTTAGAACTGTGTCCTTTAACATTAGCAAAGCGTTTGATCGTGTTTGGAATTATAAATTACTTGTTAAACGTGAGAAGATCGGCGTTTGAGGTATTTATTGTCGTGGTTAGAGCATTACTTGTCATTAAGAAAACAAAGTGTTGTCATGAATTCCCGAATCTTGGATTTTCAGTCTATAAAGGCAAGATTCCCTCAAGGACCGATTCTTGGACCATTATTATTTGATGTATATATGAATGATATTGTAAATGATATACAATCATCACTAGGACTATTTGCAGATGATACTACACTATATATAATCGTTGAAAATCCAAATGATGCTGGCTGAATCCTAAACTCTGACACTCAAAAATTACAGGAATGGTCCCGTTTTTGGCTAGTGACCTTTAACCCAGACAAGAGAGAATCAGTGATCATAAAATGAAAGGCAAAATTCAAATAACCATCATAATGTGTAGATGTCCATTAAAAATATTAAATAAACATTCCAACATAAATACTTAGGCCTTGTGATACCGCATGGCAAGCTCATGTCAACACTTGTCTGAAAAGGCTTGGGCGAAAGTTAATATTTTGCAAAATCTGAAATATGGATTAGATAGCTTGTCCTTGGAAGATTTTGTATAATCTATTTTACTTCCATGTTTGACTATGCTTATTGTGCCTGGGATAATTATAATATGCAAGAAAAAGAATCACTGGAAAAATAGATTTGGAGATTATGAGAATAGTAACTGGCGTTACCATGAGTATGGTTCGGGCATTATGATATGAGGAAACCGGGTGGGAATTAGCCCGAGTCATCGACACGATAAGCATAAATTAATTTAGTTTTTTAAAATGCGCCATGGTTTTGCTCCAAATTATTTACAAGATAATATTCAGCCTCTTGTAGTTAACAATGGTACTTACAACACTCGATCATCGAATACTATTCGACCTCATTTATGCCGAACGACACTTTCTCAAAAATCATTTCTGCCCTCAACATTTCAACTTTTGAACACGTTGCCGATTGAAATAATTAGTAACCCATCCGTTCAAAATTTTATAACTTACCTGAATCGGAAAATTCGTTCGTATTATTTTGTTTGTGATCGAGTGGATCAAGTTCAGCATACGCGATTGAGAACCAAATGCAGTAGCTTAAATAATGATTTATTCCTAAATCATATTTCTACATATAGGTACTGCACATGCGGACAAGTAGAAAGAAACAGCTGAACACCTTATGTTATAATGTCAAAATTTTTCAACTCTGAACATTTTGTTCTCTACACATTACCGACTCGACTTACAATTAAGATATTATCTGTATATCCGATGTATTCTGCTGAAATTAATAGGCAAATATTTATGGCAGTGTAAACCATCATAAAATTATCAAAACGCTTTTAAAGTTAAAACAAATGTCATAACCACACACGTATGTTCAATCCTTAATGCCATTAAATGATCTTTGAAACAAATACATATACTAGAAATGATCAAGTATACTTTCATACATGATTTATCTACTGTAAATCGATAGACAATTGTTGATTGTTAAAATTTCTCTATAATAGGCGAAACAGTTTTTAACAAGCTTTCAGCTTTCAACTGAATCCCCATCTTGACTGTATTGTTATAAATTATACATTAAAATGTTTTCTTGACAAAAATATTATTCAAACAAAAAAAATAAATACGATGTGTTTTTGATAACGTGCATATTTGTTTTTGGTAATTGCTTCTGAAACTGAACTAGCTGCAGAGTAATGGTTGCAGTTACAGGATAGTTATTTGATATTGCACTGGCTATAAACTAATATTAAGTCGTAATAAAATATTTCCGCCCAGAAAAGCAGCCAGCTTGCGAAGTAGATCCATCGTGAAAATGTAAGATTCTGTCAAGCCTGAAACTTTGGTTATATTGACCTACTTTTGGCACGGTTACTTAATTTCAATTTGGGCTGAATTTGTTGATATGTACCAATCACTTGTCGCATGTATATACGTCAAGAATGATAAGCATTTATTTTCACACAATTTGTTTACATTTTTTGAATGCTGTTTTTTGATCATATAATAGTTATTCTAGCAAATTCATGTGCGGATGGGTATTTTCAGACCATCTCCTGCAAAGGTGACACATCCGTATAGCGAATGTTCTTAATTTGTCCCCACCATCAACTTCTACTTGAGGTGAGTGTTTACCGAGACTCGTCTTATACAAGGATTTTTGTGTCTGATCATATATTTGTAATTAAAGGTGGAATAATATAATTAGGATTCAATATTTGCCTTCAATCACACTATTTAAACGGTAGTACATTTGTCTACTGTCATAAGTCACTGTAAGAAAGATTTACTACCCTGGCGGAGTGTTACATGGTGTAGTGCAAACGAACGTTGCTTGGTGTAGTGTAAACAAAGGTTATAAATATGGGTGTCATGAACACAGTGAAGTCTTCCTTAGACCGGCATCTGGTCCTGTGTAATTACAATTTATACTGTGTTTCTATTTTGCAAATTAGCTTCCAAAGGTGGTAGATGTTATAATTTTGGAAACAGAAATTAATTTAAAGCACCTATATTTGAAAATATACATTCAATTCTGCAATATAAATATTTTGTAAATTTCTGTATTAAGGAAAATCAGGGTCAGATATATAATAAGACAGAGTACTTATATATAAGGTTAATAGGCCTCCAGGAAAACGCTATTTCAGCACATTTATATGACTGTATAATTTTATCATAACATAAATGGTCATCCATTTCACGTGAAAATTCTATTTATTTTAGTGCATTTGCTATAGGGACTTTCATATTACGCTTGCGAATATTCTCGAATTTTTCTAGTGCATTGTTTGTGATAACTATTGTTATTAAATACATGTTACTGAGACCGTTGGATAGTATGAAATGTCATGAAACAAAGGGAATATAATAAGAAAACATGTTGATTATCCCACATTAAAGTATATATTGACAGAAATAACATATTAAGACTTGAATAAATACATTACTTTTCTCACCTAGAGTTTCTGATGTCCATATACTTGGATAGATATAGATTGTCTTGGCATATAAGGAGTTAATGTAACAACCATAATTTCTACGTCTTTTATCCGACGACGTTCATTATACCAGTGTTACTTAAATCCAAATGCAGGAAATGATTCTAAATCTCAGTAAAATTAAACCTAGGTGATGACGTTAGAATATTAAGTGTTTAAAGAACAGGTAGCTGTAAATATACAAGTCAACAATGTGCTGAAAGTTAAAATTTCACACAAACGTTCAAACAGAATCGTACTGACCTCTTTGTAGTCTTGTCTTGAGTAATTTTCACTGAGATGTATCAAACATGTCAAATCTCATGAGCGTGTGTGAAATGGGTTTAAGATATTCAGTGTGAAATTGAAGTATAACTGTCATAAACAAAGATAATCGAGCATTGGGTTACATTGACCTAGTTTGGTATATTTAATTATTTTTGTTTCGAATACACCATGCCAGTTTTTATGAGTTTAGGTGAAATTGTGTTGAAGACCTTAAGGGTCTAATGCATGAGCAGCTGAAAATAAAAGTCACTCAAGTGTAAAAATTCGATCACAATGTCATTCATTTGGTATGACTGATTTACTAGAATGTATTCTTATGCCGAATTTAAAGTGAAGGTGAAATAGGGTCCAAGATATTGAGGATATGATCTTACAGTTTAAACTGAAGTAGTCACCATGTGTGAAACTATTTTTAGTATGGTTGAAATACTTAAAAATTTTGATGTATCCACATACCAATTTTTAAGGGTGTAGGAGAAATAGGCTACAAGGTATTTATGATGTAACAAACAAACTGCTGAAAAAATTACCTAAGCCTAAAATCTGTTACATTGACACAGTGCCAAATTACCAAATAGGCAGAGTAAGCACCGGCCTATGTGCCCCACACCTTTTAGCGGCCCGCGAAAACGATCAAAATAATATTGATAAAACGTATTAGGAGATAATTTGCAAGGGGTGGTGGCAAGATTTCGACTGCCTAAGGGTCTCCACAGGGTATAATTCGGCACTGCATTGACATAGTTTTGTATGATTCATTTATATTTGTTCAGCTGTCTCCAATTGACAATTTTCATCAATGTAAATGTAACAGGCTCAAATAATATTAAGTTTGTAGCTAACAAATGGCCGGAGACGCATGTGTTACAGTAGCATGAAAATTGGGTCACATGGACCTAGTTTTCGTATGTTTTAGTAACTCTGGTCAATATGTATTCACATGAAATTTTATTTGGTGTAAATAAAATAGGGTTAAATTGTTGGTATCACGAACCGGTAGCTGAAAAATTAAAGTAACTCAATCGTTTGCCTGACTAAAACAATACTTTGGCAATAGGGAATAGATTTGTCGATTCGCAGAATAAACTTCATTCGAACTGTCACAATGATTTGAAGAGGTGTTCCTTAAACCTTTGTCGCTCAGGCAGTTGATTCTAAAACCGACATGCTGGCGGTGTGAAATTTATTCCATTTCCAAACCTCCTCGAAGCCAAATGCGTGAGGTTGATCAGCTGATCAAATAAAACTAGCTGAAGGAAACTACCATCTGATGTATATGCAAACAGTCCAGTCAAAGCAGCAGTCATATACCAAAAAAAAAAAAAAAAAAAAATCTTCAAAAGTGCATTTTTGACCTGATCAGCTAGGCTATTTATACTCAATAGGCCTATAACGTTGTCTCCTCGGGTTTTATTGCTAATCTCGTAGGAGGACTACAATTTGAATTTTTTTAAATATATTGATATATATATCAATATATCGAGCCCCCAGTCAGCAATGATGACGGTCTAGGTGGATAATATACAAAAAAATAAAATGTGAGGAATAACAAGTTAATAGATCTAAATATTCAAACAACACAAGTAAATTTCCACAATTTCTCAATTCGGTCGACCTATTTAATCTGCCAATTTCATCATTTGCTGTGCAACGTGAGAGTGTTTCCACCTGTCCCTGCTACTTTAATCCTTTTCCTTGACTGGTACTCCAGTATCCCTTCCGTCCCTGGACTGTGTCCTTCACCCTTCCACTTCCGTTCTACGGTCTGTCTTCAAACTTCTGATACCGTTATTCTATCCGGTCCCGTGACCTCTATAACCACTTATCCTTACTTCGTCACCTTTGGGTGGCACTCGGTCCAACCCGAACAACTCCAAAACGGTACCGAAAGCTTCTCTGTAAATAATAAGGGACGTATAGTCTAGTCTCCCCTTCGACCTAGATAATCCCACACCCTCACACAACCTTTTATCAGCAAAATGGCGATTAAAATCATTAGGTCACGCATCGAAATAACATCGAAATATTCCATACAAGCTTGAACGATAAAATTAGGGTAATAATACAACAACGGTATTAACGACTCCTGATACATACATCCACAAATTCCGTGACACGAGTACACACTTTTAATTCTCGATATAGTAACTACCAACATCACAACAATCAGACGCATTCCTTACCTTACAAATCATAAGAAGTACACACAATGTTCAAATACAAATATGCAGATACTTCACGATGTGTTCACAATGCCAACATGCCTAACTCTGTATAGTTCACAACTATGTATTCAAATTCAAAATTAAAACAACTGTAAGTTCTAACATTACTCATTAATAAATGCAGTAATTCAATACGACGCACACAGCAGCAAATTACACAATTAAGTCCGATTACAGGCTAACAGTCTACGTATTTCAATCTTGTATACTACCAATTTCTCTAGAGAACGTTACGATAGCTAAATAACTCAAATACGTAGGTGAGATTAACTCTAATTAAGGTAACTTCTACATACCAACATAATTCTAGTAATCAATTTCTACATACTACATATAAACTTACAACTCTCAGTTAGTATTGTTCAAATAATTCGGAAGAAGAATTCTTACCTTTAAGAAGCTTTTCAAGTGTGAAATGCCGCCTTCCCTTTTTCGAATGCCGTGCATTCGGAGTATGCCTATTAGAATTGACTCCATAACTTACTAGACCTCTGCACTGGTCAAAATCCTGGCGAGTACTGAAGTGATCATCATCATCATCATCATCATTTAAATTATAGACGTTTTCGCCCATACGGGCATGTACGTCTGACTGACGTGATCGTAAAATGACCTGTATAATACGGGTCTGCTTCGGACAGGTGCCCCACCCATATTTCCCGAACGCGGCCCTGATTTGATACTGGGGTCTCTTTGAACTGTAGTCTGCCTAGTTTCTCACGCGCATGACAAATTTCTTGAGGGGATGCTGGAGTTCAAGTACGCATTGTTTTTGGTCAGAACCAAATAGGCATCATGAGAAGTCGTTGAGTGAAAACCGTATATATATATATATAACAATCAATCCGGCACGAATAGTGACAAGAACATTTACAAGATGGCGGCCGTTTCTGAGCAGCAAAACTTGAAAATGTCAATATATTCACAGAACACAGTGTCAAAGAACGGTCCTACATGAGCTCTTGAAAGCGTTCATTTACATACTATAACATGTCTATTTATTTCACACTGGGGTTTTTTCCCTTCTTTTTTTAAAACCACGACATTTCTGACATTAAACATTAGTTTGCCACGATGATAAAAATTCGAATCAAACTCGGTATGTATTAATAGGATATCAAGTATTTGGGCAGGTATATTGAATGCGTGACGTGTGTTTGCTGCATTTCTTGTTATATTTAGATCCCGGAAGGTTTTTCCCTGTCTATTTTAAGTAAGTCCATGCCAAGTCGTCACTGCTGCTATCCTGATTTTCCATTCATTATCTGTCTTGTATGTATCTGAAACCGCTGGTGTATGTTTCCTGCAAAGGTTGTTATATTTAGTTCCATGCAAGTTTTTCCATGTGATCTATTTTAAGACCATGTCAAGTGGTCGCTACTGTTATCGTCGTCCTCATTGGTAAGATAATTACATTTCGCTATTTGATATGTATCGAATACGAATCGGACTGACATTTCTAATTTGAAAATGGGAAATGACAGTTTGAAAAGGTATTTATTTTCTTTATTCATACTCACCTGCTTGTCATTGTCTTTCAAATACTCATCTTACTTGTGAAATAAATTTGACTCACTGTTGAATTAAGTGGTTTATTGGCTGATAAATAAAAAAGCACAACAGCCATAGAGAAGAAATTGATATCGGTCTATTATGTTCAATCACAGCTGGAAAAAAGTCGTTAAAATAATCGGGAATCAGATTCTGCATAAAATACTGGAACTTAACGCATTTCGAATCAACTTTGTTTAAAGTGGAAAATAACAAGAAATAAAGCTATGATTACAGTATTTATGCATGCCAATTTCAATGGTTTAACATCCATTTTAATTTTTGGCAAAATATTAATCAAAATTTGAAGAAGTGTTTCGTGGTTATTGCATACTTTTGTTTTTACAAAATGTTTGCCAAAACAGGAAACTAAACTTAGTATATAAAAGAGATTAACGCAAGCAAGAAAAAGTAGTGTAAATCACCCACATTTGTGTAACTCAAGCATCATGAAGTTAAATATTTATTTCTTTACATAAAAGTTTAATTACTTTTCAGGGCAATGCGAAAAAAGTGGAGAAAATTTGTTTAGTTTCCCAATAAATTAAAAATGCAAATCTCGTTTTATTAAAATCCTTATTAAAGGTGTTAATTTCTCTCTCTCTCTCTCTCTCTCTCTCTCTCTCTCTCTCTCTTACATTTTTAAAGTTCACAGGATCATTGATGCATGTCTGGGTTCTTTAATTCACAACTTTTCGGCTGAAAAATTTAAATTGCACAAAAAGTCTGTATTTTGTCTATTATTTAATTTTGTTGTTTTAATTACTGCTTTTCATGTCTGATAAATTTTACATAACATTAAAGAAGAAAAAACCAAATCGAAAATCTTTTTTGGTGATACATTACACATCCGTATGGATTTTAGGATAATGCTCATAAAATATAAAAATAGAACTAGTCATGATAATAATTACCGGTTGTAATGAATGAATTTATTCTTATGTTTTACTTTCTTGAAGCTGATCCTATCATCCTTTCTATTAGTACTGCATTTTAAAAATGTGAATTCTTACATGATTAGCACAACCACTTTTGTTTTTATGCAACAACTGCTTGTAGAGAGACATTATCATTTTATCCTCTCCGTCCGTCCGTACTTCGTCGACTCTCTGTCCCGAGAAACATGTAAGTAGGTTTGCTCTAAAACCACTCAACATAGACAAATGCAGTTTGGTTGGCATGTTCGTATCCATACGTAAAATGACTTGATTAAATTTTCGAGCCATCGCGACAGAAGTTTATTGTCCCTCGTTAATTTAAAACTATTTTGCACTTTTGGGATTTAAACTTTCCTTGACAAATTCTGTTTAGCAAAGTTAACCACAAAGGACTTGAGTTAGACAAGTAACATTTGATTGGCATTTGATTGGCATAGTCATATTTATATGTAAATGACCTGGTGAGATTTGTCAGCTCATTGAAGAATTTTTTCAATTTTTCTAAACATTTTAAGCATTTTTGTACTTTATGTGTACAAAAATACATTGTTAACACAAAAAAAATCCCAAACCACTTGATGTAGACAAAAGAAATGTAATGGTCATATGTGGATGACCTAATCTGGGATTTCAAGCGATGACTGCGCTGTTTCGTCTTTTTTAAATACACATTTTGAAATATTTTGGACTTCGTTTGACAACAACCTTGTTGGTAGGTTGAAACAAAAACCATACGAGATCAACAAATGAAATTTAATATGCCTGTTTTATGCAAATTTGCTCGATCTTGTTAGATTCCTATGCCACTGTAGCAAGTTTTCACATTTTTTCAATTGTTGACATCTCAGGACTTCGACCTTTATGAGCTGCAGTAGTGACATAAGCGTTTTACAAACACAACTATAGTTTGTTCCTACTTTCCTTGTGTTCTTATTCTTCTTCTTATTGTACTATACCAACTACCACCACCACTAATGCTACTACTACTACTTTTGTTGCTACCACCACCAGCTATAATCTATTACTTTTACCAATGCAATCATGGTGTTGCTACAACTACTACTTATAATGTAGTGCTTTTACAAATGCACTACTGCTGTAGTTGCTAACAGTACTACTTATAACCAGCTGATGTTATCAATGACTACTGCTGTTGCTAACAGTACTACTTATAACCAGCTGATGTTATCAATGACTACTGCTGTTGCTAACAGTACTACTTATAACCAACTGATGTTATCAATGACTACTGCTGTTGCTAACAGTACTACTTATAACCAGCTGATGTTATCAATGACTACTGCTGTTGCTAACAGTACTACTTATAACCAGCTGATGTTATCAATGACTAATGCTGTTGCTAACAGTACTACTTATAACCAACTGATGTTATCAATGACTACTGCTGTTGCTAACAGTACTACTTATAACCAACTGATGTTATCAGTGACTACTGCTGTTGCTACCACTACTACTTATACTCTGATGCTTCTACCAAAGCATTACGGTTGTTGCCAACACTGCCACTTATAATTTCCTGTTTTTATCAATGCACTATTGTTGTTGGTACCACTAATACTTGCAATCAACAGGTTTTACTGTTTTGAATATTTGATTTAATTTAATTGTTTGCAAGTCTTACAATCTTTTTATTTTTAATTTCATTACACGTCAAAGTAGTTTAATTTTGTTTACTAGGAATTTGATATTTTTCAAAAATTAGTTTGACCTGACTGTTAGTTGTAAACACTGAACTTTGTATCTTATGCTGACCTAGTTCCTGACCTTGATTGAGAATCAGGTAAACAACTTTTTTAAAATCCATTTTTAAGGTGTGAATGATAATAGTGAAATCGAGGCTGACTGGGACTACGTGCCTTTAGACGTAAATACTTCTACGCTGTTCTCGAAATTCTGGAGAGTTGACCCTCATCCGGGAATCTGTTTTGCGTCTCAAGTTACTGTATAACCTTTGTCTATAGAGAAATTATTCAGTCGGGCTTCTAAACACGTGGGCGAAAAGGCGTTCCTTTTGTTGTGATCAGTTTGAAGTTATATTTTAATTTTTATTCAAATTATTTGGATTCTAAAAGATTTCTTTTTCCTGGAAATATTTCCTGGAAGATTATTTCTTTCTCCTGGAAATATTTGAGTGCTCATACAGAATTCTTAGACAAAGACATTTATTTAAATTTTTTTCGGAATTCAAACACCGGAATATTATTTTCTGTGGTTGACAAAGAACTTTAAACCTCGCGCTATACTGACTACAGTATACGTCATCACCTTCCATTTTGGATTTTTCGTCGGGACTCGAACTTGAATTCATTAGAACATTTCATTACTAGGACTTCTAAATTTAATGCGTGGATTATTATTGGATTATTTCTGAGTTTGATTTCTTAAAACCGTAAGTTCATATTTTTTACTTTTACACTTGTTTTTCCAGGGAAATAAATTATTTGTTACATTTTTCAAAGCTTGTTGTTTTCACTCTTCTTTTGTTACTGTTTATTAGAGCCTAAACACGTAACATACGATTACCATGCAGTGCAGCAGCAGAGAGGGTGAACAGACCACTTAAGGGAGTGGTCACCCTTGTGTTTGTACCAAAAAAAATAGTGACCACTCATAGAGGTCAATACCACGTCTACGATTATTGTTTGTCCCAAACAGAATTGTAGACGCCCCCTCTCTGCTGCTCATCAGAAACGTTAAAAGATTTTATCAAGACCCACACGATATCTTGTTCTTGGATCATGTAAATTTATTGTTATAAATCCATGCGGAGTAGCTTGCGCTCGTGAGAAGAAATTTTTGAATTTAATTATATCCATATCACCACCACACCAAGTTTGATGAATATTTCTAAGTGTGTGTGTGTCTACGCCATTAAACACAACTAAAATGTTGCAGTTGTCTCTGATCAATTTCGGAATTTGCGTATATCGTTGAGTAACATAGATCACGTCTGTATTTTTATGTCTCCCTCGGGAAAATATTCTGGCTGGATTTGATTGTTTATCTAGCATCACATCGTCGTATACAACTAAATTATTGATAAATCCGTCTATGGAATCTACGGATGGTGCTTCATCAATATCAGTTATAAACTCTATAACATCATTACCTTCATCCAGTAATCGTGCGTTTTCATTGAAATCTTTAAGTACATCATAACATCGTTGATCATCAGCGGATGGTGCTACTAAATACAATTTATCCCATTTCAACCATCTCATTATCAGATTAAGTAATAATTGCGTCTTACCCGATCCAGATGGTCCTATGATAATCATTCTGATGGAATTTGGTAACGCAGGGTGGTGTTTAACTGGCTCTCGTTTTCTTGTTGCTGAGAAATCAATTATATCCATATATTTTATAACATGAATTTATATTGTTTACGCTGTAAAGTTAAAACTCCAACTACTGATTTAGCTACGGTTACAACAAAAAATAAAAAAATAGCGTACGGTGGAAAATGTTCTATATGCGGTAGAAAGAAATTTTCGTTTTTACCTAATAAGCGCGGTGGTGATATTGCTAATTTGATGTCAAAGTTTCCAGGTGCTCAATGGGCTAAATACAGTGGAGAAAAACATCTACCGGGATATAATTATTGCGGTCCTGGTACCAGACTTGATATCAGGCTCGATAATCAAGATCAACCAAAACCAGGCGAGGAACCAATAAACGCTATTGATCGAGCTTGTCATGCTCTTGATGTAGCTTATAAAAGTCAAAATCTACAAGATAGACATATTGCAGATGTGAAATTAATTCATACATTAAATTCTATAAAAAATAAAAATATTAGAGAATCATTAGCTAATTGGTTAGTAAGATCCTCGATGAAAGGTAAATTAGCGCTTGGGGCTGGTAATTAATAATGGAATCGATTTATTATTCACCAAGAGGATACTGGAGAGGCAAAGTAGCAATTGGTAAACTTGCTGATGCAGCAGCGGTTAAACATTCTACTGCTAAAACGTGGTTATCCAAACAAGCAATATGGCAAATTTATCTACCACGTCCTAAACGAATTCAGTACGCGTATTTCGATGTCAGTGTTCCTAATGAAGTTCATCAAGCTGATATTCTGTTTTTACCGCATGATACTGTGCGTGGAAAAACATACAAATACGCGTTAACCGTAGTTGATGTTGCAAGTAGATATAAAGAAGCAGAGCCGCTATCAGCGAAAACATCATCTAAAGTAGCCGATGCGTTTGAACGAATTTATCAACGAGGACTCGGACCACAAGGTGGTCTGCGATGGCCACAGCTACTACAGGTTGATCCTGGTAAGGAATTTCTTGGTCCAGTATCATCGTTGATGAAACAACATAATACCAAAATACGACGAGGTCATACTGCAATTCATCGTGATCGAGCAATTGTTGAGCGATTTAATCGAACACTTGCTGAGCGGTTATTTGGATATCAATACGCGAGGGAATTTATTCAGGATAAAAGATCTCGCGAATGGGTTGCAAGATTACCAAGCGTGATAGCTGCATTAAATAATGAGATTACACGAACAACCAACATGAAACCCATTAATGCAATTACAAAAAAATATACCAACACAACGAAAAGATGTTGAAAAACAAAAAATATTGGGTGATGTTACAGTTAGATATTTATATGAGCCTGGTGAACTTGAAGGTGGTAAACGAAGAGCGACTGATCCTATTTGGAGTGTTACCACACACAAAATATCCACCGTGACAAGATCCTCAGGTAGACCTGCAATCTACAGATTAGATTCGGCTGCTCCTCAGCGTGGATTTACACGTGAACAACTACAAATAATTCCCGCGGATACACAACTACCGCCAAAATCACTTCATGATTTCGATCACTTAACTAGCACCAGCGCCTCTACGTCGATTACACTCAAGACAGGTCAACATGGTATTTTCTCGTGTATGACCGCGACTATTATCTTTTCTATCTGCGGTAAATTGTCTTGAATTATTACTCGAATATCGCCATAACATTATACAATTGCAACTGGCGCAATGATTGTTCTGCTGCTGTTTTAACTCAATAATAAATTCAACATCAAGATCAAAGTCGCGTTTATTTTTTTTGTCAGATTGTTTGTATCCGATTAATTTTTTTCTTATTATATCATCATCGATGATGTTAAATTTATCAACGATTTCAGGAATTATAATTCTACGTAATTGAGATATATTTCTGACCCTCGATACCGCTAAATAAACTAAATTTGACCACTCGATGCGATCGTCTACAATCCAGACTCGTGTATCAGAAATAGTTAATCCCTGAGACGAGTGGATCGTCATAGCGTATCCCAACACCCATGGAGATTTGTCAGCGTTTATTGCATCTTCGACCACACTGATATCAACAGCGACAATATCATTTAATACGAGATTTTGATTCTCAGTCTGTCCTGGAATATCAACATTAATATTCTGTTTTCGTGTATCTGATGGTCTATAACACAACGGTACGGGCAATTCTGAGTATTTTTCTTTATGTAGTTGAAATAACTGTTGTTGTAAAGCGTCTCTGATTATTTTTCTACTTGCTACGATCAAATCGGTGGGTCTCCATAAATTTAAAAAATCACTCATTGATGTCTCTGAGATCACTCCACGTATTATTTCACACTGAATTTTGTTTGATTGTAATCTGATTAATTTTTTAAATTCCTTCAAATTTGCATCAAGAGCTCTATGATCATCATCTATTTCTTCATAATAATCAACGAAATTTTTTAACCAATCATGTGGAGATGGTCCAATAAAAGGCGGCGGTTGACCATGATCGCCACACATTATTATAGCGGTATTTTTCGTCAACAACCAATCAAGAAACATTTTTAATGTATCCAATGACACCGTACATATCTCGTCCCAAATAATTATGTTAGGTATATATTTTTCTCCCATCCGTTCAGGAGTCCATGTATCTCCGCGCCACCGAAAGAAACTATGATACGTACACGATTGTACTTGCCGCTGTTTCATCTCACGTGCAAGTCTATGCGTGGGTGTCAGCACGATTATATCTGAATTTCTAAAAACATTAATCGCTCGAGTTGTTTTGCCGCATCCACCAGGTCCATTGAGATATACTGTCTTATATCTAGTTATTAGATCACTCAACGATGGTGCTTTCGACATTTCTGATATTTTATTACCCTTACGATAAAAATCTCTCATTGGAACATCTGCTGATTCTGCATAATTGTGTAATAATTCCTTTTTTATTCTCCACGAACCCCATCGTTCATCATTACTTGCAAATTTCATAACAAGTTCTAAATATTTACTTCAAATATAAAATGAGTCTGTTGCGACTCTGACTGCGGTTTCAGGAAATCTATTAATCATCGATAATAAATTTATGGAAACATAAGCCAACATGGAAGATCTTAGATGAGTATATTGTGGGGAGACGTCATTTATGTAACTAACGATCGTACCCAATTTTGTTCCGTCGGATAAATAAACACTTTCTCGATTTACAAATATATTTTTCGCTGTTGTGTCAGCGATTATAAAATCGTACTCGGCATCATCCAGAATTAATCGTGCGTGATGTCTTTTATAATCATATGCACCACCTTGAGTAAATTTACCTATAATTTTTCTACCGAGATCTTTTGCGGTTTTGAGTTTATTAGGAATATCATCTTCGGAAATATCCTTAAACTCGCTAATAACTTCAGAATCTGACATGGGCAACCAAACTTTGGTCTGTGCATGATATGATATAATCGCCTCACTGACCACCAACGATGTCAGTATCATACAATCATAGCATATATCGTAATAAAACTATGGGTGCCCAACGTTTTTCACAAAAATGTCTACCAAACCAAACATAACAAATCTTGTGAAGATTTTCGTTAAACTCGAATGATTCAATACAGGCGAATCCAGTCAGATCAAAATCAGGTAATGGTCCATTAATTGCCACTCGCGTCATCTCGTTTGTTGGGTGACCAAATCTTTCAAAGTGCACAGAACAATCTCCGTATCCCAGAAAACTTCCTGGATAACATGCAACCATATCAACCGAAATAACATCATTGTAATTATATTTTGGTATTCCATAATCCGCCATGTCCATATTCGACGCAACTTGCGCGTACGTCCTCGAGTAAATCAAATCGTGTTGGTTTCCATGAATTTCTTTCTCTAGCGAAATGAGCCGCAACAGATGGAACGGTAAAACAATTAGTTAGTAATTTGTCAGTATTTTCCGCGTGTTTGCACTCTAAAAACTTTTCCGCGAGATTTTTCATCTCGTCATGGAGGGATTCTGTGCGATATATTTCACCGTTTGGTCTGACAAACTGATCAAATTCACCTTCTTCATTACTTTTAAATAACCATACCGATACAGGATCGTTTTTACTTATTTCTTTAATAAAATCAAACATACCTCCGGAGTAAAATCTAACAGTTCGATCACGTGGAAATATTTTTACTGCGTTAGTCCATGCGTGCGTGTTATGATCGATAATATTTATTGGAGATCCTTTCGATTTATATTTAGATTCGTACAGAATTTCTCCCGTTATTGTCGCTACGGTTATTGGAAATTTTAATAGTTTTCCTAGTTCAGCAACATCTTTTATTGTAGCACCAGTATCCTTAACTGAATCAGCCCATGAGTTTATTTTTTCACGCCTTAAATCAGTTAATCCATTTCCACGCATCGCGTTTGTAAAGTGTTCTATTACTCGTTCGGCTACACAATTTAACCTTGAAAATTTCATCGGCGCTAGTTTATCAACGTTGGTTTTTTATTTATCTTATAGATTCCATAAATAACCGCTGTTACAGGATACGCTCGCTCATAATACGGTTTGTCAATACCCGTCAGTAGACCCGGTCTGGAATTTTTACTTAATATGACAGTTTTATTATTGCCAAGGACAGGATCATATTTGTCACGGATAATTCAACTACCTGTTTCTGTTAATACAATAAATTTTACTCTGAAGAAATATTTTTGATTGCCCTCGTATTCAGCGATGTAGTTAATGATAGTTGCCGCTCGCTTGTCGTTCATTGTGGCGTCCGTGACTTTGTCAGCTTTCTTGACTCCGTCAAGGCGTATGATCTTGAACGTTGACCATGTATGAGATGCACCATCCGTGTAAAATTCCTTCTTGGCGTCGTGAATTTTCGAGATCAGACTTTTATTTTTCGGATCAACCAAATCTCGCACTGGTAAGTCTGGAGATAATCTGTCGAGGTTGAATTTATATTTAACAGGCCTAGTTTGGGATAATCTCTCAAATTCGTTCATATAATTAAAACAAATATTTAAAATAAAAAATATTATATATACAATGTCTCAATGCAGATGGTTGATGATCGGCTCAGTAAATCGATGCAACAAATCCTGCAGAAAGGAATTTTGTTGGATGCACTTACAAAACATACGACGAGGAAGTCTAGGACCAATACCATGTCTGCGGTGTGGTATTGGAGTCCGAGGAAAAACAGGATTATGTGGAAAGTGCGGCGGAAAACGGTTCAGAGAACTTAAAAGATATTATGACAAAAAAAAATAATAGCGGTGAAAACGCTATAAAATCCGTGGAGGATTATATATCAAGATTTCAGACAAACAATGATTTAAACAAATAATATTATTATAATGGAGCAAAATAAATTTGTCCCACATCCAGTCATAACAAACTATGAATCAAATATTAATGGTATCATCAGACACTGCAAGTTGAAGAGACCGGTTGGTAATGTTACTAATGCTGGTTATCTGATGTTTACTGTTAGGAAGAAACATTATTATTGTCATCGTTTCATCTACGAATGTTTCTTTGGAGTGATCAAAGATGGTTTTGTTATTGATCATATTGACGGGAATCCTCAAAATAACTCCCTATCCAATTTACAAGCTATCACGCAAAGCGAGAACTCTGCACGTGGTAATACAGGAAGATGTAAGACAGTTTCCAGAAGGGCGGTAAAATCTACAAACACAGAAACTGGTGAAGAAATAATATTTCGTTCGATGCATTCAGCTGCTAAATATTTTGATTTTGACTCGCGTGTGGTAAAATACGTCGCAGAAAATATAACCAGATCTACTTTCTCGAAAAAATATAAACAGAAAATTACCTTTCAGTATTGTTAACGAGATAAACTATCAAAACCATTTATTATTTGAGGGACCCAGTACTGTCTGATTGCATACTACTGAATTTTTGATTATATAAAAGGGAGATTACTTTGTAATATATAGTTTTCTTCGTAGATTTTTGATTTTTTATGATCGTAATTAGTCAGTTTAACTAATTACATCGTAATTAATTACTCGTAGAAGTATTATTTATGGTTTTTAAATATTTCCCATCATACAACATTACGAGAAATCATGATAATGTTATTGATCCGCAAGGAAGCTGTAATACAGGTACAGAACAGAAACCGTTGTCATGGTATAAATCGATCTGCAGGTGTGTTCATGCCACTGTTATTATTGATTCGCAGTCTGCTTAGGAAAAACGCTGTTTTATATTCAGAAACCGCTGTTTTAGTGTAAATATTGGTTCCTTGGCTATATATTAACTTCCGAAACATATGTTCGTAACAAGGTTTGATAGCTCAATCAGTATGGTATTGGATCGAATCCCCATGGCTGACAATTTGTCGGTGGTGCGCATAATTGCGATTTTTATAATAATGGGGGAACCGCAAAACCCCCCGCTCAGCAAAATTCAACCACAATATTGACTGGTGGTTGATATATTTTCGTATCACCCACTGGATTAATTATTGTGGGTGGGATTTTTGCTGAGCGTATATGTTTGTACTGTCCTTAGTTAAGTTATATGTTTGTGCCGTCCAATGCATAATCTGAGCTCGCTAATACACTCGATAGGGGCTCTTCATTCATTGTATATGTTGTGCTGTCCTTGAAACATCCCGACGAACTCGCTAAAGACTCGATAGGGGTTCTAGGGATAATTTTTTTTTATTTTAAAGATTTATATATTATATAATGAACCATGAAAATATCAATGATGTAATTGTTGCTATTAAAAAATTGAAAAAAGATGGAATTAATATATCCGATGAACTAAATCCTGAAAAAATAGTTTCTGACTTTGAGATTTTACAAGAACGTAAAAACCAGGGAACACACACACTATCATCTGAATACAAGCTCATGAAACGGATTCAGGCGGCAATGTTTCAGTCGCTAGCTACCGTAGAAGATGATCATGTGAAGGAGTTCGTTCCTCTCTCTGCCGCCGTAGAAAGAATTAAATCGTTATTATCCCACGAGTACGAGGCAAAGAAAACAATTAGTACTCGCATAAGACAATTAAGAAAAATTATGTCAGGGAGTAACTTCGTTACTGGTGAAACGATCCAGAGTAACTTCGTTACTGGTGATAATGAAAATGAAAGTTTTGGTAACTGGGGTCCCTGTCAACGCTGACCACGTGTGGGCTAGAATTAAATTTTCAGAAAAAAAAATATTTTTTTTTGCAAGGTTGATTAGTTTGTACCAAACACAAATTTGTACTAGTAATAAAATATTTTTTTATTTATTTATTTTTTTCTGAAAATTTGAGTCTGAAATCCTCGTGTATAAAAACCCTCACTTGCTGGTATTAAGATTTCACATACAGATTTATCACAAGTTCTTCTCCACGTATGTCAATTAAGTGATTAAGGTGGTCTGTGAGCTTAAAATTTATTCGTGTTAACATATTATTGTGACACCGTAGATACACAGGATTAGTTGGTTCTTGCACGATTAAACTTCCAGGGGAAACTTGTGGTGTGAACGTGTATAGGATGTATCCTTGTTGAGCCTGATTTGATCTTCCGAGATCTATTTGATAGCTGCCATCGATTACGTCACAAACTAGATTAACCGCGATCGTCGACGTTATATTAACGATTCCCGGAGATACGTGTCTCCCGCCGCCATGTGGATCATTATCATATCTGAGAACAAACTCCGGTGGAGTTATTTTTTTCCATGCATCGGTTATTTTAGGAAAGTTTTCATTGATAAGATCCTTGAGTGATTTTGTCAAGTCGTTGGTGGCAAATCCTGGTAGTATAAAATCTGATAAATCCGCTTCAGTTATTTTATAATGATCAAGATAGGTTTGTCTAGTACTTTTACCCGTCTTAAGCGGAAGAACACTTTCATTTATGACATCAATAAAATATCGATTAACGTATTTAAGATCTAATATAATTTGATTCAGATGTTGTATTGTTTCAATAATTTTTTCTTTCAGATTGTTATTAGGATACTCCAGGATATAATTTTTAAACAACTGTGTTAATGTCGTTAATGTGTTTGTAAACTCGGCCTTAATTTCGTCGGATATAATCCTGACATATTCCTCACCAACAGTTGTGGTTGAAGCTGTCACATCAACAACAACAAAATGAGGAAATACTGGTGTGACAAGTTTTCCACCAGCAGCAGCAACAGAATCTCTCCATGCTGGATACTGGCGAGAAAATCGATATCCTGGAACTGTTATAAGTTTTGCTTCATCCGAGAGAAATTCACCTAACTTCGGTTCTGATGGTCCATGATATTCTGGCATGATATCAGGCCAACCTAGTACGGATCTTATCGTGGATTGATAAATATCAACGACGTAATCGGGAGAATGTATTTCAACCGTCGAGGACAGGGTCGGTTCATGAACATTAATTGATATTTTTGCTTCTTTTCCGGTTATTGATTTTATTCTACGTTGAAATTCCTCATTGATCTCTTCAATCTCGTAACTGCCAGTTGGTATTCCAACAACAACCCAGTCAGGTGTTCCATTGGGTTTGTTGTTGTTAGCAAATACAAGCGAATTATTTGCTGGTGTACCATTAAATGATTTTGATCTGATATTTGGCCAGCTGTAATATACTCGTAATTTCGCTAGTGCTATTTCTTTTACTGGAATTGCAGTAGGAAAATTAACACTAAATTCAGGATTAGACGAACTTACCGAGATCATCGTTATCTTTGGCGGAGTTGTGTTGGTCACGATCTGCTGGAGCAATTCTGTCATTATTAATACTTGTATCTTTAATACCGATACCTTCGTCGTATATTTTGGTCATCATTGAAAATTCGAAATCAGATATAATTCAATCACTGAGACTCGCTGATAACAACGAGGATAATTTCGAGTATGCTACCGTCGCTGTATGTAATTTTATTTTGTAATCGGATAATTTTTCGTTCGTGCAGGTACATATTTTTTTTTTGATGATATTAAGCACACCTGCAATAGTTGTTGCTGCTGAAATACAAATAGTTACAGCTACTGGTGCCATCATTGTCATCGCTGATAATATGACACCGGTTCCAGCAACAACAGCGGATACTGAATAAACAATCACATCAACGATAACCAATCGTCGTCGATATTTTTTTACTTTTACTGTATATTGATCGACTTGATCTTTTAGCGCCGCCTGCCATTCACGTGCTTGATTGTACCTGTATTGTGCACCGTCCATATATTTTTATGCAGTAACCAATTGAGGTGTTTCAGCTACAAATTCCAAACACCACCAGTAAGATGTTGTGATTAATTTCTCATCAGCTGCTTCCAGGATAAAAATTTCTTCGGTTCCGCTATTTAATATGACAGATACAACCCCGGAAAACCTGTCTGTGGAATGACGCCATGGAAACGTTGCAAATATTTCAAATTTTGCAGCACTAAACACAGACGGCCTGTACACGCCAGTGACTGTTGAGGTATATTTGATAGTATTATTTTGTTTGGACCATGTTCCAAATCCCGATGATACCGTGCATACGATGTTTGTGATATGTCCGGGAGTTAATTTTAATCAGACTGGTTTTATTGACAATCTCAGGAATTCCCGCTACGATGTTTTGCTGTGTTTGTTTGATCGTGTCTAGGTTCGTTTTGATATCAACGAGTTTTATATCAATGGTGTGCGGAGTGCCAAAGAATTTATCAATGGATTCGTCGGTTTTTTGAAAATTTCTTCGAAGTCTTGTAAACGCACCCACGTGAACGTCATACTCGGCCCGCAGCGTGGATAGTTTTCCATCCACGTTGTCGACGTATTTTTTTGTTGCTGCGTCTTCGTCAGATGTTGGATCTCTTAAAACTACTATTTTATTTCCGTTCATGCTGAGTTCACCCGTCATTGTGTCACCGGTGTTTTTCACACGATTAGCAACGTTTCTTGCAATTTCATTTCTAATTGTTGCTAATGATACACTTGAATCTCTGATTTTGCCGCCATCAGTAAACACGGGAATATTATCCGTAACTGCACCAAGTACTCGTCGAACTATATCATTCCATTTGATATTGCTCGTTTTTAGTTTACCATATCGATCTTGAAAAGTAACAACCTCATCTGGGTCAACTCCAGCCAGGTTCATGATATCAGCCAGGTCATCTTTAGTCGCGTACTTTGACAAATCAACATCGCCGGGTTTTTTCTTAACGCGTGAAGGTCTTCTTCCGTAGATGTCAACCATTATATAAGATCCTTCGGATCTAAGATCTGTTTAAAACGCTTTACGCGCAACGAATTGGTTACTTGTATAATCATGCACAACTTTATGTGGTGGTTTGGATGATTTTGATATAGCGTCGAGTACATTAATTACTTCACGGCCGCATATTGGCGGATCTGTCATTGTTTGTGTGGGTAGCGTTGAATACCAAACTTTGGTTGTTGCGTGAAGTGGTGCAACATACTTGATAAATTCAACAGGTGGGGCTCACCCGTACGAATCAAAATAAACGATTCCACGTGGATCAACCGCGTATGCGGTCCAATGAGTACCGGGTCCGGAACGTTCGTCAAGATTAATAATACCTGTTTCGAGTTTGTTTGGTTGTTTCGGTAATTGATCTCGCATAAAAACACCTCTAAAGGCTTTTATTTTTAATTTTTTAGCAGCATCAAGTAAATCAAAATTTGATGCTGGAACGTCTAACGAAGTGATCCAGGAAGCCTTAGGCCTCTCCCCCAACGAGATCCTGGCAATCTTAGACCGCGTCCCTTTTTTTTGCTATATCGTCCACCAGTAATTTTATCAAAAATTTTTTTACCCGCTGCTCCAGCAGCACCTAACGCGACTGCTTTTGCTACGGCTGGAGCAGCAGATGCGGCTATCGCAGGTAACGCAGCTGCTTTTGCTGCAAGTAGTGCTGGTATTGCAGCTAATAGTGGGAAAAATCCACCTATTTTAATCATGTTTTTGATGGCGCTCGGAGAAAGATGTATTTGAACTCCAGTTTTTAATTCCAGAGCTTTATTGAAATGTTTAATCTGATTATTTGTCAACGATAATTTGTTTGGACCACCACTAATCTGATCTCTTTTTAGTGATATTTTAGTTCCGCATTTGTTGGCGGTTTTTGATTGAAGCTTCTTGATCTGACCGGGGGTCAGAGTAACATTAACATGACTATACGACGTTTTTATATAAATAATATTTTTTCTGAATAATTAAAGATTTTCCACTGGTGCGTCAACGACTCTCATTCGACCACTACCACCTTCAAGTAACATGGCTTTATCACTAAGTATGACCGCAATTGCTCTGTAGAAGCCGCGAACAAGTGGTGGACCAGGTATATCAGGAGGAGGGTTAGTAACATGAGCTCGAAAGTGCATATCAACGACAGATTGCTTGGATAAATCAAGATGCTCCAGCGAAAAATAATAAATCGGATATAGACCTGTAAAATCTAGTTGTGATATTTGCAAACCGGTATCTATATTTTGATCACGTCCCATAAATGACATCACGCGCTACATGATTTTGATCAAAATTGAACAATATATCCTCAGCCGGTTCTTGATGTCCATTTATCCGCAAGGAAACTTCATTAACTCCAAGGTTATCAAATATCATATGTGAACGTTCTTGATTATTCGTCCGAGCATTATCTTGCAGCGCAATAAAAATATGTCGTGGCGCAGAAACACCCTGTTGTGATGCTATATTCCATGTAAATAAACCATTAATATTGCTTTGAACAGCATCTGTGGTTACTGTTAACCATGATATCAATGATTTACCGCCTTGATCCATGAAAGATAGTAATTTTTGTTTTTCAGTGATAGATGGTGTCATTACTGGCATCCACAATGTGAGTTTTGATATATTTACTTTACCTTCAGCAACACCAGCACCTCGCCAGATTGCATCATTATCATTATTTTTTCTTACAAGTACAACTGTGTGTTTAGCTCCAAAGATTACCTTTCTAACATTTCTGCAAAATCCAAAGATGTGAGATAATGGAATTGCACATGAAAAATTTCTATTTTCTCCTGACAACGCTGCTCGGCGTGTTGCAAATCCTAGGTTGTAATCGCACTAACACTTTTTATAATATCAAAAGCAGCACCCGGTCTGTCTATGTGTTCAAAATCAACCGGTTGTGGATTAACAGCAGTATCTTGTGGTGTCCGTAACTTAATATACTGAACATGATCAGCGTTGTCAGTAATATCCTTGGCAAACATCATTGTTGGACCGGCTGATCTTGTAAAGTCGTCAGAATATCTCGCTAGACCAATTATTGTTGTAGCAACATCAACATCCTTCTGAATCGATTCAATATTTTTTCCATCAATCATGTATGTGGCGCTATCAAACAGTGCCATAATTCCGTTGTTAACAAAACCAACACGCAAATTGGCAGCATATGGCGTATTAGCCACAACATTCGTTACAAGTCTACCTTCTACCTCAATAAACGCCTCAGCGGGTAAAAAATATCTACTTGCATCGTGAACCTGTAATTCGATTCTCCCCCGATCATTTGGTTGTCTTGCGTCATAGGAATAAAATTGATAATCACGCACCGATTCATCTTTGAGGACCGGTGTATCCATGTCAAATGCTGGGTCGGATATACGTTTAAACATTTTATTATAATTATCATTTTTCCAAATGATGATCGTCGTCGACGAAAACCGCTTCCTGCTATTAAATTTGCTGTTATATTTTTTCCGCTTCTTCAGATAATTCCGCTAGTTTTTGATTTGCAGCTTGATTTATTATTTTGCTGACATCTGCAGGCATCACCTCAGTACTTGGTAATTTTACTGGTGGTTGTTGTTTTCGTCGCAGTAATCGTGCTAGTCTTTCTTTGATCGCCGAGAACGCCTTACTAGCAACATTGACAATTGCACCAGGAGCTTTTTCACGAACAACCTCAATAGCCTTCATACCTAATTGTTTTGCAATCGGTATTGCTTTTGGAGCCATCCTTCTAAATAGACCCTGAATAACATCACCAAGTCCATCTCCGTAAATAACCCTATGGATTGGTAATCGTGAGTTTACCGCTCTGACCTGCACAGGTTTGCGATGATTATTATGTATTATCATCTTATTTTTATTTACCATTTATCTAACAACTAGTCATCAACAAGTTCATCGATAAGTTATCGGTAAACTCCGATATCCATGATGCCGCCACGAAATAATCGCTGGCAAATATCAGCTGCTTCATTAATTATTTCTGGTGAATTATTTCCGGCACGTTTTCCTCCTATGAGAACTTCTAACCGTGACACGTCATTGATGATATTATCAGGACATACAAAATTATTTCCCAAACCACTGCCAGTAGCACCTGGTGCATCGTAAAATTCTTCTTCTGGAGATTGCGGTCGAGGAGGTTGTTGCTGCGGTGGTGGAGTTTGTTTTTTCTGTTGCTGCGGTGGCGGAGTTTGTTTCTGTTGCTGCGGTGGTGAAGAAGAAGGTTGTATTTGTTGTTGCGGTTTTTGTAGTTGTTCAAAATATGAATCTATTGCATTAATAAAATTAATATATCTAATATCACTATTTCTAGCTTGGTCAACATTCTAATGTATACGATATATCCACTTAAACCAATTATCACGACCTATAATATCATCGGCATACTCGGCTTTTAAAATTTCTTTTCGATGATCATAACTCTGTACGGCATATTTAACTAATTTATCAATTTTTTCAATTTTCTTTATGCAATTAAGATGTCGTTCATTAAATTTATCTTTTATATGAACCTTTTCCCTTGCTTCTCCTGTTTCTGTTTCTGTTTCTAATACATGATCTTTCATCTCACCTATTTCAGCACGAATTTTACCAATACCCTCAAGTATTTCTTCACCAGCAGGTGGAGGCTGAGCCGGAGCTATATCAGTTGGAAGATCTCGTAAAATCTTCTTTGTCTGTTTAGTTCTTCTTGCTATTTTTTCAGTCTGCGCTGCAGTTTGTTTTGATACCGGAAGAAGATCTTCTTTGATGACTGCAGTGATGGGCTTAAACAGTTTTTTAGTTCCTTCTTCGTACTCAACTTGTGCTTCTTGCTGCGCTTGTAGATTTTTTCTAAATGAATCTCTGACAGGAAGAAATTTTTTAATTGCTTCTAATCGTTCTCGTGCTGTTCTTGCAGTATGAGATTCTGGATATATCATTTTATTATAACATAATGATTTAATTAATATCAGCAGAAGGGGTGTAAATTTAATTAAAAAGATATCATTAATATAATGAACAACTGTGCGTGGTTACGTCAAGGAACAACAGATAAATGTAATAAAAAATGCCGTGGAGAATATTGCAAGAAACATAATTATCTTATAAAGAAAAACCTTCATGCTGGTCCACGAAGTTGTGTTGGTTGTAACAACGGCGTTAGAGGATTATATCAGATTTGCAAAAATTGCGGTGGAGATCGATACAGAAGTTTGATGAACTATTATAAACACAGAAAGAACATAAATCCAAAATTAGAAAAACCACCATCAGAACTTGAATATTTCTTGAAACATAGAACAAATAAAGATGAAACAGATGAAGATGAAACAGATGAAGATTCCCATAATTCAGATGAAAAGAAAAATATTCATCAAACTTAAAATTTATTTTACAACATGGATAGCAGCAGAGAGGGGGCGTCTACAATTCTGTTTAGGACAAACAATAATCGTAGACGTGGTATTGGCCTCTATGAGTGGTCACTATTTTTTTTTGGTACAAACACAAGGGTGACCACTCCCTTAAGTGGTCTGTTCACCCTCTCTGCTGCTAGTGCTGTTGCTGCTACAACTACTACTGATGATCTACTGTTTTTACCAATGACTACTGTTATTACATAGCTACTACTTCTAACGTAGTCCTTTGGTCCAATGACGACTGTTGTTGTTACACTACTACCTATAATCTGCTGCTTTTACCAATGACTTCTGTTGTTGCTACCACTACAGGTTATAATATGCTGCTTTTACCAATGACTTCTGTTGTTGCTACCACTACAGGTTAAAATCTCCTGTTTGTATTAATGCACTACTGCTACAGATTTGCTGTCCTTTGAACAGGTGCTACAGCTACTACCACCACTTGTCTCTGCCTTTACCAATACACTACAGTTGTATAGTTAGGTACTCCAATACACAAAATCGGGCCCAGCAGAGAAGACTAACATAAATTATAAAACACAATGATCAGCATATTACATTCATAACTTACATAAAACCCTTTTCATATTTAATACGTGAAATAACGTAATAGTACGTAATAGCTTAGGATCATGGTGATGAGGACGAAAAAAAAAACGACGATAATAATAATAATGTTATGATAATTAATATTCATAAGAAATGTGCTACTTGAGTTTTCGTGTTTTCTGCTATTATTATTATTATTATTAGTAGTAGTAGTAGTAGTAGTTTTATTATTATTGTCATTAGTGAAACACTACGCATAACGTTTCTGTTTAAATTTACACACAGCTGTAGCGGTTGCAGTTTTACAACTGATATGCTGTAATGACTAGAGCAGGATGCAATGCCTTGCCTTTTACGCTTTCTTTGGTTTCGTTGTTCTCAAAAATCTTTATCTAACATTTTTCAGGTCTTTCAATAAAATTATGTGTACTGTTGAATTTAATGAGTACAGGAATATGCATCAGCCTTTAAACAGGTAATTATGACCTAGTTTACATGTATATTGATCACAAAGGCAGATCACGGTGACCTAGTTTTCATAGACAATACTAGCTCACTGTACCTTCGAAGCTAAGATTCCCTTTGATGCTCATTCACTTTTTTATTGTCCTTTACAGTAGTTGTCAGTGAACTTGTTTGATCCATCGATGCTTCTGAGCATAAATGAAGTGGACGACTATAGACAAAAACGAAATTCGGTGTACAGTATCCGACTTTAACTTTACCAGCATGAAAATGGGTCGCACTGTGTTCTATGAAACCCTTGAACACCCTCATACTCTCTGTAATAAACAGAAATCACTTTATCCCAATTACTTTCAGAATTAAAATAAAAATAAAAATTTAAGTTTTCCTATAAACTGAGTGTTCTATGTGCTACTGACAAAATGTTATTGTTACCGGAACAAATGTAGAATGGTGTCATAACAAAAATTTACTTCTGTGAAGTGCGTCAAAATGTATGACGAAATTAAAGACAACGGTTCGAATGGTTGAAAGCAAGCCAAGAAGAATATGAGGGATTATATCATTGTCATTTGTTATCTATACTATGCTAAAATAACTAATGTTTCTAAAGTAATGAGAGGTATCAATATGAAAGGAGCATATTTCTGAAAAGGTGAATGTACGTGATCAGTTCCTTGACACTGAAGAGTTCATGATATTTTCTATATGGTAGATTAATACCGTAATACTATGAGATTCAGTTTAAGCTATCAAACTCAAAAAATTTCAGTGTGACAAATGATCTGTATACAAATTGGTTAGAGACCATGTATATATCTGTGCTGCCATTATTGATTTCTACACAAAATAAATGCGTGATGAGCACACCTGTTAGCCAAACAAACCATAGCGGTTATTTTTATCACATCCTGGGAAAATCCCGTTCGATAAATATATAAATCTTCTCCGTTGCATTGTATTATAAATAAGAAGCTCTTTTAACTGCGCCATTATTCACGCATTGCAAATGAACCACAAGAGGATACTTTTTTCCAGGTGGTTGATCTTGATATTTATTTGTCCGAAATTTTGTTGGAGCGAGGCCGTTTGAAGGTAAGACACGAATTTTAGAATTTTGTAACAAATACAGAATGTCATTCATCGATTATGTGGAAATATTCAATCTAGTACTTACAGATTTTAGCTTGCCTTTACGATGTGGGGAAGAGCTATTGGACTTCACATGCGTTGGCGTCCCCATAAACATGTAGATATGTACAGCCTCGTATTTCATTGTTACATTATCTTTCTAGAGAAAAGTTCACGGTGGGTTCTCAGCACCTACCCGCGGGAAGGGAGCCAAGAAGTGGTGTGTGTGTGTGTGTGTGTGTGGTAACTTTCTACATACATGTATATTATTTACATGTTCGTAGTCGAGTTTATTTTGAATTTAAGCTTATAATCATATAGACGTTTCACGTACTGTTATACCTAAAATCATAATACACGGGATGCATGTTGATAACATCAAAAAGTAGGTCACTGTTACTCGCATTTCACGCTTCACTGACATAAGTTACATTTTGTTTTAGTTTATTTTTCGGGGACGTTTCGTGATAAATTCATCAAGCTATATATTTGTATGCATCTTTATTAGTATCACACTCTTGAATAAAAGAGGTTACAGTGACCGACAGTTCCCATTTTACTGGCTTAGGTTAAGATTTTGCGTGAAAGTCAAGAAACTTTGTGGCTGGATGCATCTTGATTAATATACCTTAACTGCACAAAAAGGTCATTATGCTTCAGTGAGTTTGGTTAAAATCTGTTCTGAACTTCTTTTGTTAGACACTGTTCATACCAGAATCATGAAACTTAATAGCACACATCAGTGCTAGTACCACACCCCTGTAATAAAAGAAGGTCAGCGTGAGCTACATTTCATCTTTTACTGGATCGGTTTAGTTTTTGCATTTAGCTCATTACCAAATAAGTTTGGGGTGGGGGTTGCATCCTCTCTCTCTATATATATACTATTCTTCCTAGAATTATTAAACTTGGTGAGAAGCTGCATTCTGGTAAGTATTGGAATTTTGTATATTAAGTTACTTTTTTGTTGACTATTAATGTTAGAGTCGTGAAACTGGAGGTCTAGATACATATATGTTAGTGCTACACCCGTATATCCAAAAAGAGGTCACAGTTACCTACATTGTATGCTTTACTAACATAATTCAAGTATTTGTGTTTAATGCTATAATTGGAATTTTATAAGTGATACGTATCCTCTCTAGTTGTAATTTACATTTATACATTTTTCTGTTTCATAAAGGTTGTACTTAGTTTATTTTGTTTGTTATTTTGTTGTTGTTTTGTTTTGAAAAGAGGGCAATTTTGTAGATAGACCATTTACCCTGCCCAAAAATCCATTACATCTTTTTCCATTGTTAGTTTTACTTATATTATTCAAGGGCAGTGAAATTAGGATTTAGCATATGTGGACAATTATTCGTAATCCAAAACTGTAAAGTATTTCAAAAGAGGAAGGTTTATTACATCCCTAAAATAAATATTTTCCTAAGTATAAAGTGAAACTATCACTAGGTCCGGAAAAATGGCATTATGTCGAATACACACATACATACACACATACATACACATCACATACACACATACATACACACATGCACACACATACACACATACATAAGTGAATAATAGTGTAAGATGACTACACTTTGAACTGGGTATTATGCACTGACAGACTGAGTTCTATCATTGGCTCCATATCAGTTTATCATTTTTAATAAACATGTCACCAGGACATTTACTGACAGTTTTAGGATAAAATAAGAATTAGAGACATAATCTCAACACCATTAAATGCTTTAATTGACTATTTTGGATCTATTTTTTTCTTCTTCTATCTTGTTTAATCAGGTCGATTCTATTTATTTTAAAAAATAAAAGTAACAAAATGAAATTTTTAATTTTATACTAGATTGAAAAGATTTTGGCAGGCAGTTAAAGAAAAAAATCTTGGCCTATTACAAGTTCACCAGATGCTGTAATGTTTAAAATTTAGAAGAAAATGCATTAATTGCATTCTGACAAGGGGGAGCCGCTGTGAATAAGTGGTTAGAGTACCGCCCTCGTATGCTGAAGGCTGAGGATTCGAATCGTGATTAGATCTGGCGATTCACCTTTAAATATAACCACAGTAAATAAAAAAGAAAAGTTACTGTTACTAAAAATGGAAGAAACTTTAGGGGTCTCAAACACGCGGCCTGCCAAGAGTATCATGTGGCCCGCAAAATGATTGTTATCTCTCAAGACAACTTCTGACGTCAAAGGTGGTGCGGCCCTCAGGCCATCGAAAATGCCCTCATGCGGCCCTCAGAATGGTTTGAGTTTGAGACCCCTGCTTTAGAACCTTCAAAACCGGTTGAATAGAGTTTAACGAAACTTGACAAAACGAAACTTGGCAAAACGAACCCTGGCATGAAGACCTTTCAGAGTTATACAAAAGATCCACAATTAACTATGGCTGCTGTGCCAAAAATAGCAAAATCTTTAAATAGCTTCTCCAAAACCGCTGATTATAATTTGACCAAACCTGGCAGAAAGCTTCCTAGCTTGAAACCTTTCAAGTTTATACGAATAATACTGATCCACTATCAGTTATATCTGCTATCATTAAAACTGGAAAATCCTATTAAACAACTTTTTGACAAAAAACTGCTCAACAGAACTTAACAAAATCTTGGCAGACAGCATGAAGAGCTTCAAGTCTATACAACTGATGCTGGTCAGCTTTCAGAAATGACCACCGTTATTCAAAATAGGAAAACCTTTCCTCCAAAATCACAGAACAGAATTTGATAATACTTTAGAGAAAGCATTCCGGCATGAAATAAAACCTTTAAATGTTTACAAATGATGCCATCTGCCATCAAATATGACTAACTGCTAAAAATAGAAGAAAACCGCAAAAGACATCTTCTCCAAAAATTTTGAATAGAATTTAACTAAACTTGACGGAAAGCACTAGAGCACAAGGTTCTTTTAGTTTTTGTGCAAATGATGCCAATCCACCATTAACTATGGATAACACTACTAAAAATAAAAATCTTTAAACTTCTTGTTTTTCCAGAACCACTGAATAGTTTTATACCAACCTTAATAAAGAAAAACATCCTGTCATCAAGTCCTTTCAAATTTGAACAAATAGCGCTGAATCGTCTTCAAATGTGGCAATTGTTGTAAAATACAAAAAAAGTATTTAAGCGACTAATTTTAAAAAAAAAACCCACAGAAAATCAGCAAACATACTTTAAAGAAAACATTCTAGCATAAAGGGTTTCCAATTTGTACAGTTAATGCAAACCTACCTTAAAAATAGGAAACATTTACGCAATTGTATCGTAAAAACAATTTCTTAATAAAATTGGATCAATTTCTACACAAAACGTCATGGCACAGGTTTTTCGATATTGGACATATTATGCTGATGTGCTATCAAATATGGATTAAAACACAAATTCTAGAGAAACCGCAAAAACACGTTTTCATAAAATATGCAATCAACAGCAGTAAATATAGTATTGGCCTATTAATACAATACCCATCCCCCATAAAAGCATTATTCTTTTAAAATATCAACTTTTTTAGTTGAATATTCTGTAAATTTTATTGTCAAATTTACAAATATACAATGCTGTATAGTCATTTCCTTGGGCAGCCCACCAATCCTCACTTCCTAAATTCTAGAAAGCATTCTCTTCTATGATGTACACAAAATGCAGGCTTAGCAAAAATGTGGCATGTTGATGGTTGAGACGTTTCTATATTACTGCACGAATTGCCGTGGTGCCTTTATTACTGCATGACTTCAGATGACAACAGCTTTACCGATTACTGCCATCTCACCTGTCTACATGGGTTCGAGCCTTGGGCTCGGCCAGTGTGGTCATGTTAGACAGCTTGCCAGTAGCTTCCCGTGGGTCGGTGGTTCTTACTGGAGTTTTCCCGGGTTCTTCTACCACCTGTTATTCTGGCCGCCATGCATGGCCTATCATGCGCTGAAAGATGTTAAGCCCAAAACAACAACAATAACAAATGAGACCAGCATAAGATATGCGTGATAAATAATAAATAACTGATAATAAGTACCTAGATTATATTGTTATAATTTGCAAATAGGTAAAAATAGTTAATCATCTGCGACTAGAATAAGCAGTTTAATTATTTTTTCTTGTTTTCAAAACTTCACTAAATATTAACAAAGTGGCGATTACTCATCCGTAGCAGCAGTGACCATTATAATTTAAACAGATGAACACTACCGTATCAGGACACCTGTGCATGTTTCCATGTAACATATAGGTGTTGTCAAAATTGTTTTGCACTGTTTTTAACTTTGTAATTTTATGGTGAAGTATTAGAAACTAAGAAATAATAATTGCTTGTTTAAGGACAGTAGATTAAATATTTTACCTGTTGTAATTACAATGATGTGGTCTACATACTGCAGTCAGTTAATGCATTGTTTCTGATGTGCTCATTTAAAGTCACTGGCCAAATACATGCTATGCTAACCAAGAAGGATACATAAATGTTAATGTATATCTATGGTAGTACTGTCATAAAATTTTTGTTTAAAATGTTGGATGCATTCGAAAACACAAATATCTTAGACTTTTCCTTTGCATCATTTATCGAGGTTAAAAATTTCTTAGAAAAGATCTCGATGCACCATCCCTGCTAAGTAAGCGCCCCTGCTGTTTGGCGATCCGCCATTAAATTTTGGATATTATCCCTACGTCAACCAACTCGGAGGTCACGTCTGTATGTTGAGAGTGACAAATTAGTTCCAAACACGTGGCCCAACTACTTCGTTTATTTTCTTCATTTGCGTAGGTCAGCCTGGTAAATCTCTTGATTTGTGATTTAAATTAAACTCAACTCATGGTTAAAAAAACCCAACAAAACAACGCATTAACATGTGTACACTTGCCCATGCTTTATTGAAACACTTTCGTTGTCAGTTCTTTCGAATGTGCGTTTTTGTACAGTGCTATGCTCTTCACTTTCCTTTGTAAATAAATCTTGCATACAGTCCCCAACAACATAATGTTTAAATTAAAAGGGATCGGTTTTGAGGGGGAAAAAACATTGGAATTTCGCAGTTTTGGTAAAGGTCAAATAGTTTGCTATGTCGCACTTGCCTTCGTACAGGAGCAAGCTTGTTTGTAATTTTTTTAATTTATGTAAATCTGACTGCCTTTACAATGATGATTATGTGATATTTGAAATCTATGCAATGGAAAATCATTGTCAAGACGAAACAAATTTATTGATTACTTCATGAGCGAATTCGATTTAGTCTCTCAGTCAGTCGAATATAGTTTCAAAATAGCCATCGGCTTGAAAATCCCATTTTCTATTTTCAGACACTATAAAGTGCTTGTAACGTTCTCTCATTTCTTGGAATTTGATTGCTTCAGTTTCAACGCATTTTACAGGGAAAATAAAGTATTGCAACGAGCAGCGAAAATCAAGGTAAATCTCTTAAATTTTTCATTTCCTCAATGTTCCTTGGGTTCTATATATTTTATTGGACTAACTTTTAACTGATAACAACCCCGAAAGCAGACCGCTCCTGTGGCCTAGTGGTTAGAACGTCCGCTTCGGATGCGGGAGGTCGTGGGTTCAATCCCTGGCCAAGTCATACCAAAGACTTACAAAAATGGTACTAACAAGCTGCCTCGCTTGGTGCTCAGCATTAATAGGTTAGTGTTAGGACTGGTCGCCCTGGTGTCTTGGATAATGTGACTGGGTCGGACATCATGCTAGATATCTGCGACATGATGTCCCAGTGCTAGGTATCACTATAAACTGCCACACTGTAGACATCGTAGCGATATGACTCAAAAACTGTTAAAGCTACGTTAAAAATCCAAATCACAGACACACACACACACACACACACACACACACAGAGAGAGAGAGAGAGAGAGAGAGAGAGAGAGAGAGAGAGAAAGATGTACAGATGGCTAACTCTGCACTGGTGATAGGTCAATCTGAAGCAGAATTGAAACCGAGTGGGTTTTGGATTAAATTAATAACGCAAACACAAATGTGATGGACGATGGAAATTTATAAAATGAATTAATAAAAATGTGTACACAAACATTCACAAATGGAAAAACGAAAATATGATTCATGTAATCTTACGTATAGAAAGTGAGATTCAAATAACCTCAAGGACTGCAAATGCCTTTCAAATAATACTATGCAATGTAAGAGATTCACATAATCTCACGTATGGAATACGATTAAGATTCACATAATCTCCTAGATTATGCAATGAAAGCGAGATTTCACATAATCTCCTATAATACAAATAAGATTCAAAATAATCTCATGCAATTGAAAATGTACTCAATTGAAACATCAGTTGGAACAAACATATGCCTCTTGACACTTGTACAGTCGTATGATTCATAAACTGATAAACCGCACAGTTTCACCGAGTCCTTGGGTTGGCCCACACTTATCGGCCGCTCACACCCTTCACGGATCCACCACATGTACAAACATACGTATACACATACGTACAGACAGCATACAGCACCCTTGTAATCAAGTCTGCGTCTACATTCGTGGCTCCACCACGTGTACAGACACGTATACACATACGTATAGACAGCACGCAGCCCTAAACAGCTGGAGTCGGTCCTACACACTACACAGCTACAGTCATCCCTAAACTGCTCTGATGCTGTTATAGGGTTTAACACCATTTTTCAGCACGCGATAGGCTATACATGGCGGCCAGTATTAATGGTGGAGGAAGAACCCAGGAAATCCTCGGAAAGAACCACCGACCCTCGAGAAGCTACTGGTAAGCTTTCTCACATACCCACATTGGCCGATTCCGAGACTCGAACCCACGCAGACAGGTGAGATGGCAGTGATCTGTAACGGAGAGCGCTTTAGACCACTCGGCCACTCGGGGCCCCAAACTGCCCTGAACAACTTCAGACAGCTCTACACACCCCTAAACAACTTCAGTCAGCTCTAACCTGCCCTGAACAGATACAATAAAACCAAACTGGTCATAATAATGGGTTCTGAAAAATATCTTTAGATACATGTTAATAAATTAAACTCTAATAGCAACTTGTAATTTAAAGTTAACAACGTTTCAAATCTGCCTAGTAATAAATGCATCATTAGACGATATGACATTAAAACCTGAATAAGCTTCACATATAAAATAAAATATGAATTTAACACTTACCCCTATGGCTGGAGAACACAATGGAGAACGTTCACTCCTTGACAAGATCCAAAACGACCAGTGTCGATTAGAAATGGAGTCTACCTTAAATCCATAGGAGAGTGAGTAATAGCCAGGGTAAAATATCCGTGCATATCGTGGTTTTAATGTCCTCGTCGCAAGTAATTTTCGACGAGATACATGCTAGTACAGTGGCTTACCTGGAAAAAGAATTATTCACCCTAGGTAACGTTGTACGCATGTACAACGAAACATGGTCAAATCGTTCTAAGGCAAAACCAAATTATTTCTTGCCTTATTCTGTGACACAATCGATAAGATGACATGCTTTATTAGAAGATATACCACTATTGACAGATACATATATTCATTACACCGAGATCCACTGACAGCATACACAAGCCAACACTCAATGAAAATTATTTGTTAAAAACAATATTCTGACAACAAATCTAACTGATATTCTGGAACATTTTAATTCGCATAGATTCTTTCCGGACGTTTAATCTAAAATAGTTTAAGCTAAGTGAAAAACCCATTCCTTTCTATTGCTGGCTGGGGATGGGGTGGGGCGGGCAACGTTTACCCTGCTTTTTTTACACGAATCTACGATGTAATTGTAAATATGCATTGTAAATTTCGTCTAAATATGTTTCAGTAGTTTCATGCCTATAATGGAAAATACACTTTATTCCTTAAGTATATTCGCAGTGCAATAATCACTGCATGTACTTTCAAATTATTTGCATGCGTTGTACACACCGTAAGACCTTTGAAGTGTTTTTGCCTAAGAAAGGCATTGTAAGTATTCTTAGTTACATCAAATCTACAGCCTGTCTATGTAACTTATATTATCTTCTGGGAGACAGCTTTCTAAAATAGTACTCTTTTTCGTTAAAAATATTCAATAAACATTCGATGCAAAGTCAAATACGTTGGCAGCTTTAATTTTCACCTATTATGCTGTAAAAGTACATGACCCCGCCGGTGAAGATTGTACAAGTCCGCGGTTCCTTGGAACGTCTAATATGCCATATCATTCATGAATGGCAGTTAACGATTGATCCTAATGACGGGAGCGTGAAATTCTCTGAATTTTCATTGTTAGTCAGTACTACGAAACCAAAAAAAATTACATATAAATAAAACAACTAATGCACTGCAAGTCATTTCGAGTTGTAAAGATAAGGTAAACAAAGGGTCTACTTGATACATTTAATTGGTTTGGGTGATTCGCCTTCGGCGGAGTGCACACAATATTTTGAGACAAAAAGGGTTGAGAATATTCCGATTGTGACTTTCTCTCCTTCAAGTGCCAGGTAAACAAAAGTAGTTCCAAATATAGTTCTCAACGGCAGCGAATTGCATCTGAGGTTTTTTCTTAGCCTTAACGGAAAAGGTTGAGCGTTGTTTAGACTCGAGTTTATGAAATGGCGCAAAATTAGGAACGAGGAATATTAGAGGTACGCTGTATTACCGTTATAGCGGTTTAGCGCGGAAATTATATCCGGTGGTACGTATCACGGTATTGTTTTTCACTGTACCGGTACTTCGGTAGTTTCCGTCAGTGAGGAATATATAGAAGTTCACTATTAGTCTTGTTATGAATTTAATGATACTAACAGATTGTCTTCATTTTTCATGACAAAATGAATCTAAAATCATTCATTTTTTAATTTTTTTTTATTAATATAGCAAATATGATTATACTTATGAACCTTTAATCATATCTTGGATAATTGTCAAATATGTCAACATGGGGGCTAAATGGGATGTTGTGAAAGATATTCAAGACCAAATTCAACTTTTGGAAAAATGTAGGATTAAGATAAGAAATAAAATGTATTTTTTTATTTGTACTAGTTTATGTTAATGTGTTAAGTACACGTGTTCCTTTGTAAGAGTGAGAATCTGATTTTCAGAAGGCGCAGTTGCTTTGTGTCTGAATTTTACATAAGTTCTCATGTCCAATAGATATTTTCTTGTTTGTTGAGTCGGTGTGTGTTTTGTTTACTGGCTCTCTCTCTCTCTCTCTCTCTCTCTGATAATTATCTTGGCCCGGGCGTTAATCTTTCCCTGTCTATTATATATCAACAGTGTGTAGCTAATAAATTATAGGTTTCAGTGTCAACAGTTCCTATTTTTATCAACAAGATTTACAATGTCAGCACAGTGTCTGTTACAACGTGACGGCTTTAGTGTAAGCTTAATCATCCCACTTTAGGTACAGTTTTTAGATAACAAATTTGATAACAATTACCAAAGATATAGCACATTCATCTATTATTAAATTAAAATATTGGTCCCTAATATAATTGCATTTACCGTGGTACTATTCGCAGTATATTCTAAAGCAATGCGGTGTATCACGGTACACACTTTTTCATCGTAGCCAGTTCAAGGTAGTATGTAGGTCATACGAAGGCCTATCATCTTCAACATCTGAGTTATGCTTTGTGCACTCTGCTTTGATTTTTGCCGATATTATCCTTTGGAGAAGTTTTTAGAAGTTCATCCTTCAATTTAACACTACACCGGCATGTATTTAATTCTTGCATCATTTGTTTGCGGAAACTCAAATATTTGATCGCTGTTGTAATCAATATCATCACTGTTGAAGGGCTGATTTATCGGCCTAGCATTTGATCTACTGTATTATTATGATATTCTGTCGCATCCTTCGGTCTTACTTTCTGTTCGAAGTAAGATCAAAAGTTATCTAGCTCATTTTTATCAAGTCGTGCACATTTTTCATCCACTGAAACCACTCTCTCTGACGTGTCGTTTGTAACTTTACTTAATTTACTTTTCACCAGCCTTTGAACGCCATTCGCATTCATCATCAGTTTGAACAAACTTTCTGGACATTACTGGAGAATCAATCATGTAATTAGTTGGAGGCAGAGACAAATGAAGCACTCCAAATCCAATGCTATCAAAGTCAGCTTTTCTTATTTAAGTATATACTTTTCAACTGCTTGCAATAAAGTAATGTCGTCTTTAAAATCACTCCATTGAGAAATTCAAATTCGAAATCCTCGATAAAATTCGAGATCTGGATCACAGTTGAAGAGGGGATCCGCACCAACACGTATTCTGAGCCTCGGGTTCCAATTCAAACGTAAACAGGCACATTTCTGGAATGCTCCTATATTGATCATGAGATTAAGTTAACTTATTTTGTTCAATTTTCGCGTCAGTACATCTCATGAGGCTAGGACCTTTAACATATATTTGTCAAGCGAGTTACATCATTTTAGGATTGTTTTCAAAAGGCAGAGTAAAGGCCCCATCGCCTGTATCATTCTCTTCCAATATGACTTTACCTATACTTGTGCTACATAGATATTGTTTAATGTTTCAGATGAAACATAAGAAAGTTATTACTTTTTTTCAAAAGCGAAATTACTTATATATCTGTGATGATGATGAAGTTCCTGCAAAAGCTGTTGTCAGCGTGCATTTTCATATCACATTATTATGACTGTTTCATAAATGTATGCAATTTCTGATCATGAAAGATAATTTTCACACGGTTATACCGTTCATCAGTGTAAATAGGTCAGCAAATGATTGGCATGAACATAGGTCGAGTGTAAACTTCAATTGTTTGATATATTTAGTATTGTGTGGGTTTCCCCCTATGTTCTATTTTAGTTAAATCGTTGCGGAAATTATCATCATCGTTACTGGTAAGATCTTTCAGTTAATTTTCATTTTTATTTTGATGCAAGAATTACGATTTAGAAACGGATTACTTTGTGTATTTTATATACATAACTTAATTGTGAAAGAAATCTGATTACAGTTATAATTATATACAGTTGTGATGAAGAGCGTCCCAAAGTCGTCTGAGCTCGATCCGATTCCGACATCACTGCTGCCTAAGTGCATAGGTTCAATCTTGCCCTCACAAACCGATGTTATCACGCTCTCGTCCGGGGAATCCCACACAATTTTCAAAAGTGCCATTGTAGTGCCTCTTTTAAAGAAACACACGTTTGACCATAATGACTTAAATTACTACCGCCCTATTTCTAATCACCAGTTTATCTGAAAAACTTCGAGAAAGTTGTTCTGTGTCTGCTAGTATATCATCTGAATTCGAATAGTCTTTTTAGCAATGCACAGCTGCATATCGCCCTCACAATACTGAAACTGTCCTTCTGAAAATAGTTAATGACCGTCTTTCTGCTTTGGATAGCAGAAAGATTACAGTCCCCACCCTCCTTGTTTTGTCTAGGCATAGGACTCAACATGATATATTACTTCACCGTCTCCAGCATGTGTTTGGTATTCACGATACAGCCTTACTGTGGTTCAAGCCCTATTTAGTCAACAGGACGCAAACTGTGTCCGTAAATAGAAAGCATTCTAGCCCAGTTGATATTTGTTTTAACGTTCTACAAGGCTCTGTTCTCGGCCCTGTTCTCTTCACTCTAACACTCCGCTGCTCTTAAGTATCATAGATCAACATCCGGTGTCTCACAAAATCTGTTCTCCTTGCTATATTTCGTTGACTGGCTCCGGTCCCATACACCTATCTGACCTCGCCTATGTGTATACCCCAACTAAAAACTTACGTTCCTCTTCCGACACTCGTATTCTCATTGGTCCCACTGTTAAAACGATGGCATACGGGCATCGTTCTTTATCGTACTAAGGCCCAGATACCTGGAACGAATTGCCCATTGATCTTAGACATTAGGACACCGTGGTCTCATTCAAGTGTGCTCTTAAATCTCACCTATTACGACTACATGAAGAGACTTAAAAACTTAATAATGTTTACTTCCTTAATTATTGTCAGCGTGTTTTTATTTTGTATTTTCATGGTGTTTGTTTTTGTAATATTATCATTGTATACATTTTTATTTGTCATCTAATATTGTAAAACTCTTAGAGCTTCTAAAGACTGTGTGATGTACAAAGCCTATATTATTATTATTATTATTATTAAGTGATTAATTGATTGATTGATCGAATAAATAAGAGGTTGAAAAAGGCAAAATGGAAGACAGTCATAGGATAGAAAATTAAAATAAATTAACTATGTGAATCAAATCGAAATAAGGAGAAAAGTATACAACATCCATGATCCATGCCAGCCCTCTGAAAAATGGCGGTAAACCCAGAACAACATGAGCGAATTAGAAATTGAATACAGGTATCGATATATACCCATGCTGATTTCACGCTTCAGCCGATCGGGATTTTTGTAAATATTAAGTAAAGCAACCAGATTTGTCATTTCAATTATTTCTATTAGTTTTATACAGAAATGGAACTGAGCATTTAAAAGGTGATGTTAACTTTTGTTTAAATAACCATTGGTCTTGTAATGTACAGATACACCATTTTCTCTCTGTTTCTCTCTCTCTCTCTCTGATTTCATTTTGTTTGTGTTTTCTTTTATCTTGCACAATGATTCCTTATACAGTATTATTTTGAATGTTCTTGACTCGTATACAACACGTCCGAATATATTGAAAACTAACAGAAGCATACTTTTCAATCAAAATTATGAGCAAATTAGAAACTGATTTCACACTTCAGAGCGTCTATTTTAGCCTATATACGAGTTTATGTTCATTAAAGTTTTGCTCTATTCCATATCGAAGAGATTTAAACTTGTCTTTCAATATAATTGACCAGTGGTGCACTGAAATGTTAAGATAAGTTTTATTAGTTATTATGGTAATGTCAATCAGCATCATTGCCGAATACAACACGACTCTTTCATGTTTCATTTTCACTGTCTACCCGTCCACTTTTTAGCTACTGGTCGAACGTGAGCATATAAACATTTGATTTCAGACGACACATGACTCTTTGACCAAAGGGATAAGAGAATCTTAGAGTTCTTTAATGAATATCTCAACTGATCGCTTGGAAATATTTAATTCTTCAAACAGTGTTCTTTATTTTGTAAAAATTAAATTTTGTATTTTGACAACAACAACAAAAATATTTCAGTGGTAAAAGTAATAACGTATAACGTTTTTCTTTCCTTTTATACTGAGAACAGTATACACGTTTAGTAGAAGTAATATCTAAATTAGTTTGTTCCAATGTAAACTCGAAATTGTTAAGTCTGTTATAATTTTTCCCATTTTATTGTGTACATCCAAATTTTGATCAAAATATACCACTTTCTACCGTTGTAATTTCTACCTTTTTCCCTCTATAGCACCACCATTAATAAGTTGTATTTATACTTAACAACGTATGTCTAGCATTAGGCCTGAGTTGACGATGGATTTCTGTTATGTTGTTCTCCTGCCAAATCTTACTGTTGCTATTGTTTAAATTTGCGTGCTAATTTCTCCTCTGCGTCCCAAATTCATCTGCTCTATCCTAAACAAATAAATAAGTAAATTTCCGCTTCTTTGTGCTCATCTGTCTCCGATTCATTTGTTCCATCCATCCAACACATGGATACGTGGTGTGCTATTTACAGTAGTAAAATATATAGACCTAATACAATCAAACTTTAAAGGTACTTGTGTTGTCACTGTATAATAGTAATAACAGAAGTATTACAGGCATGTTGCAGAGAGTTAATGATATTTTATTTGTGCAGCTAACACTGCTTTGCTAATGCTTCTAATCCGTACTTCACTCAAAACCTGACTGTCGTATTTTCGAAACATTCACGCAGGAGTCCATCAAATTCAGTATGGACAATTTACCAACATGTAAAGCAGTGGTGAAAACGCCCAAAACAACCACCCGCAAAAGGGAGAGGGGGCGCCAGAATATCTTACTACGCCACTGATCTAACTTCTTCGATAACCAAGGACCGCTTCGGTGGCCAAGTGGTTAGAGCGTCCGCCTCGGATGCAGGAGGTCGTGGGTTCGATCCCCGACCGAGTCATATCAAAGACTTACAAAAATGATACTAACAGCTGCCTCGCTTGGCGCTCAGTATTAAGAGGTTAGTGTTAGGACTGGTCGGCCTGGTGTCCGGATAATGTGACTGGGTGGGACATCATGCTACATGTCTACGGCATGATGCCCCAGTGCTAGACATCACTATAAACTGTCGCACTGCAGACAGCATAGCGATATGACTGAAAAATTGTTAAATCTACTTTAAAATTCCAAATCTGTCTGTCTCTCTCTCTCTCTCTCACACACACACACACACACACACACACACACACACACACACACGATAACCAAGGTTCCGATGTGATAACCCGGATTATCATATGAGAACCTTGGCTAGCGAAGATGCTTATCTAATGATTTATTATTATTATTATTATTATTATGATGATGATGATGATGATGATATTAGTAGTAATAGTAGTATTAGTAGTGTGTGTGTGATTTGGATTTTTAATATAGGTTTAACACTTTTTCAGTCATAGTATCGCTACGATGTTTGTAGTGTGACAGTTTATAGTGATGTCTAGCACTGGGGCATCATGCCGTAGGCATGCAGCATCATGTCCCACCCAGTCACATTATTCTGATACGGAGCCGACCAGTCCTAGTACTGACCTCTTAATGCTGAACGCCTAGTTAGGCAGCTGCTAGTACCAACTTTATAAATCTTTGGTATAACTCGAACCTGCGACCTCTCGCATCCGAGGCAAGACGCTCTAACCACTAGGACACAGGTGCGGTCAGTACTAGTAGGAGTATTTGTAGTTTATTACATTAACCGTCAGTTTAAGAAAAAAGCACAGATTTAATATTTGAGTTGAAAAGTTGACACGAGAAGTATTTTTTACGCCGAAACCTGTACACTTACGACGCTTTCGATACAAATTTACAGACGCGTTTAAAAGATATCGAATACAATGTTTAGAATTAATGGCTGTTCACTTTAAATTTAATCACCACTTTATTCTTATAACAAATCGTCAACAAATGTAACTCACGTCAATATACTTGAGCTGGAATATATTTACATAACATATCCCCGGTAAAGGAGGACTATGGGTAATCAAATTAATTTATCTTGTTACACGCATGCTCATCGATCACTGATAGTATCTATTTGAACTCCTCATCTGTGTCAGGGTGACCTGAGTGGAATGAAGATTGTTAACAAGGGCATCTTTTATCTTGCATTTCACGTACGAATACGTTTGCATTTACACCTAGTTTTGGTAACACGCTGGAGTTTGTTAAGGTTTAAAAATAGAACGGGAATGATAACTGCTCAAAAATTTCGATAAACTGGCCTGACCGTTCGTTTGAATTTTAGTCAGTTTGACCTTTAATAGGAAGGAGTGTCTTCGGGTGTGCTCACCTTTGAACTTTCTAGGAGAAATAATATAAACGTAAACAATACTATTTATGACATCCCAAAAGAATTTACAAGGTGAGTAAAAAAAACAAACATGCAGTCTATTTTGTTTAGATCTTACTGCGTACTGTGTTGGATACAGCAATTGCTATGTCACAGTACGCAGTAGTGGCAAACTCCTCAAAATAAATTTAAAAAAAAAAACACGTAAGCGTAAGCAACATTATTTATGACATCGTGTCATTTCACACTTCATGCTAACTATGTTCCAATATCCGTACTGAATATTTAGCACCCCCTTCACCCCTTTTTTGTTCTCTGCTCTGTTGTTTTCTTTTGTTAAGACCACATTTTTTACATAGAGAAATAAAGGATGTATATGTGTATTAACATGGTTTAAAAGTACACGACATCCATTGTATAATTAAATGTATAAACTACCAGGCAAAAAATAATAATGAAAGATGATTAATTTGAAATGTTATGGCTATTCCCAAGGCTGATAAATAATGTCCTACAAACTTTGCATTCTTGTACCTCATAGATATGGTTTAACTAAACCTTCAGAAACATTTTCCTCAAAATAAGCTTCGTATTATGTCATCCATGTATCACGTTTTTCAGTGAGGATTACATAAATTTCTAAGATGAAGGTAAATATCATTCATATTATGAAGTTTTGTTTTTGCATCATGGTGGTTCCCACAGTCATGGAGAATCCTGGAATTTTTTGTGTGGCAAATAATGGAAAAGTCATGGAAAATGCCCCCAACCATGCAGACAAGTGTTAATGTGGGCGGATCGGCAATCTGTAAGGAAGAGGATAAAGCCATCTTGATCAAAAAGCTGATTATGTTGATAACTGTTAAAATTTCCTGTATAAATATACAACTTTCCAGCCTTTTCGTCGTAAATATTAAATAATTTAGTGATTGAAAATCAGAAATTTGTCACGGAGAAGTTATGGGGGAAAAAAATTCAAATTTGTGTAGGAACTCAGACATATGATTTGCCGCGAATGTATCACTCATTCACTCATCCAGAATTTGTTAACGTTACAACATGCTCGACCTCAAATAAACTGTTGCAATATATATATATATATATATATATATATATATATATATATATATATATATATATATATATATATATATATATAAACAACACCAACAAGTTGAATGTGTGACCGGTTTCGCTTTAATGCTTCATCAGACTGAATTCAAACTGAATTCAATATCATTGCTTACATCATTAAATATGTTGTTTCTAAGTGATCAGTGAAATAAACAATATGACATAAACAAGATAACGTCATAGCTTACATTTTTTACCTAATTGTCTTATTCTTTAACAAATAATTGACATGGAGATATGCATATACAGCACAGATTAATGGTATTTTAATACATAAAAATCAATAAAGCTGGATCTTAAAGATACATTTATCTCTATTGATAACTATCTCTAAAATTTATGACTAAATAGAGATAAACAGTTTTATCAATATTTTTATTATGTATCATACACACTTATGAAAGATATAGAAAATAAATAAATAAATTTAAAATATATCTTGATATATTCTTGACAAATTTGTCAAGAATATATCAAGATATAATATATTATTATTATTTTTTAAAAATTTATTTATTTATTTTCTATTTCTTTAATAAGTGTGTATTTTACATAATAAAAACATTGATAAAACTGTTTATCTCTAGTTGGTCATAAATTATATATATAAATATATATATATATATATATATATATATATATATATATATATATATATATATATATATATATATATATATATATGGCTTAAACCAAGAAGACTAGAAAAAAAAACAACCATGCACTAATGAAGTTATAAAATAAAATTATAAAATTATTTTTTGCAGCCGACACATTTTCTTTTAAATAATTCTCTAAATTTGCTTAATAGCCTATGACTAATATAACAATGAAATATCCGGGATATATTTTACGCTTACATAAATTTACATAAAATAACAGATGTCGTTATGGCTTATCAATTTCTAGGTCAATACAAATATTTTCCAGTATCAACAACAAGTTGAAATAAACTAGTTGAAACATAATAAAGTTAAAAGGTTGAATTCCTGTAGAAACAGCCATGTAAAGTTTCGCAAACATAACCGTTTTTCTGTTTTATTTGTTTGTCTTGTCTATGTTTTGTATTTGCCTTTGAAAAAGACTCATTAAAGAGTCGAAAGCTCGCAGGCTAGCTAGATACTAGTTTCGCACCGTTAGTTGTCATTTTATTGCATTTATCTTAATCAATCCCTGATCCCTGGCTGGATCCAGGGCGCTTGAAAAGATTGTTATTCGCCATATGATTTGTATTCTGTGTGTGTGTGTGTGTGTGTGTGTGTGTGTGTGTGTGTGTGTGTTCAAGATACATTTTAACATTATCGTATAGAATCTCCTTTCGAAAACGAGGACATAATTTGTATATACAATGCTGTCGGGCATTTCTGCGCACTTAAGGTTTCCGTCTCCAATACTGAAACAAAACGTATACCGAATTCGACTGATTGACGAAAATAAAATACTGCAATGCTTGCCATTTCAAAAGAGGCAATTGCCAACCCCGTGTTTTCATGACTCGCGATATGTCGGCCTAATTAGGTCAGGTTTATAGCAAGTTTGACAAAAATCAACGTAACAATGCCAATAAATGGCAAGAGATATTAAGGAAACTAAACCGATCTTGTAATTTTTTATATAGTAAAGTTCAACATTTTATAAAAATTAAGCTATTATGATGAAGAGAAACAACAATGAATGTAATGTAATGTGTTTACAACGTCTTGTTCATGGAGAAAAATTACTAAAGAATTTAGAAACCGACTATACGCAGGGGAATTTCTTGAGAATCACGTTCTAGCGACAAGTTGACACGTTGGGTATAGCAGACGGTATTGAACGTGTGGGACAACTTCTTGCGAAATTGGAAACTTGGATTAAGATGCAAAATTTTTGTAAGGTATACATTTCCATCTTTTATATAATGTATGTATTTGTATGATTTTAAAAGATACATAGAAAATAGGATTTTCTGGGTTACAGGTTTAAGAAGGTCATGGAGTGGGTCTTCATACTGACATTTAGAAATCACATTTTCATATGCATTTTGAGTCGAAATGTGGGATATTTTTGTACACTTTATGAATATCACTTTTCTCAATTAAAGTATGATCATTCTTTCTTGATACAAAATGTATTTTTTACCCAAAAATAACCCGTGATCCAATGTTTACAGAAATTACGTATCGTTGCGCAGAATTACCCGACGCGCAGAATTGGCCGACATGGTGGGCAAATAAAGGTCACTTTCTAACAACATTGTCTTTTAAAATAGTAACCATAATGATCCCCAAAATGTCTGATATCCATCACTAAGTACCATGTTAAGCATTATAATTGTTATAAATCATGTTATTACAAAGTTGCTGATATTGTGTTTGAAAATCGAAAAACAGCTAATGAAACTCGTACATTTTTTTCAAAAACTTGTTCTTTTTGCTTTCTATTTAGCTTCAGTGCTAAAAATTAGCAGTTGCTAGCCCGACGTTAGATAGATTACCTGTTGCATGCTTTATAATTACTTTTCTAAACAGGCGACCAAACAGCCAAACAGTTTAAATATACTGTCGACATGTATCACATGGTTAGAAATAATCATTCCTATTGGTGCAAGGTAAGCCATGTTTGGGTGGCAACACACTATTCGTCATGGCGGAATGAGCAAGTGCATATTATATGAAATCTCACTATACAGCAGGCCTAGTAGAGGGTAAATATGACTCAATAATAACATGTTTCATGTTACTGTGAAACTTATAATTTATTTTGTTTAATAAATATGATGAAAGTAAAACGGTTTTATTGTATTATAATTTCAGAATAAAACAAGGACGTGAACACAGTGTGCCGTATCAGACGATCTGTTCGTTGAACTCCTCACGAGACGGTGAGTGATACCTCGTTTAATGGCGTCTTTATTGTGACAAATGTGACTGTTTCGTTATTTTCTGTTGTATTTTCATTTCTTTTCACTGTGATGTTAATTTTAGAATTGTATATTGAAATTCGAATTGAATATAACCGTTGCGCAGTTTATATTTCTGTATCTGTGTAGGTCTCTTGGTTTTTAGATAAAGATGTATTTCCTATCATTAAATACGCAAGTCAATCGAGCAATCACCAACTCAGCTTGATAGTGGAAGGCGAAGTTAAAGGTTCAAACGTATTACGTAGCCCTAAATAAAAAAATTTTGCAAGGAAAGGCAAAATAAAGCTCTTTCTTACTAGTTCTTATCCGTTATACAAATACAAACACGTGGACACAATCCTTATAGCCATAATAAACAAATCAGTTATATCTTAAAATTTGATGAAAAGTCTAAACGAAAAATCATGGTGCTCTAAATCCATCCAACATATTTTCTAAGTGAATATACTTTGGTTTGCAGATTTTACAAATTAACAAATTATGATGGAGAATGATAAGGAAGAAATAATAATAATAATAATAATAATAATAATAATAATAATAATAATAAATAAATAAATAAATAAGCTATTTGAGATATATGTCGTTAAATTAATAAATTGTGATAAAGAATAAGCAAGGAGGTTTGCGTGATAATAATAATACTACTACTAATAATTATAATAATTGGACGATACCGTTTGGCAAATCGATCCACTTCGATAATAATAGTAATAACAATACAGAGAAGGAGAATACCTGTATTACAGGGATACATTTCGTAAATCAAAAACAATGGAGCACGATATAATCCAACTACAAGAATCCAGATCGTTTCGTTCATGCATCCTTTTCAGGCATCGTCAATATTACTGTTGCACAAAATACACTAATTTGCTTAATCCGTTTCTGAGTGTAAGAAAGAATCCGTTTAAAATAATTACGTTTGGTCCCAGTTCAATATCATATGGAGAACCAGTCTATGTTCCTACAAACTATAAATAGCAGCAGGTATTTCATCTATTAATAGCATTTCTTGGGTATTCTGCGGGATCTATATTAAAAACACATAATAGTTTGAGTTCTGGGCGCTGATGAAAATTTTCATTTAGGATGTCAAGTTTGGTAAGGATAAATATAGTTTCTTGTTCATTTTGAAAGGTCTCATCGAGGATGGAGTTGGTTTTGTGCATAATACGTGGTGTTACCACTACTGTATCGATGCTGTAAGACCCTTCAGAACGTGTACGAGTTAAAATGGCAGTATACTGCTCGCTTGGCATTAGTCATTATGCGAAAAGATGCCATCATCAGTGAAATATTTGCAGGGTAATTAATACATTAATCGGTTTGTGAAATGTACATTACCTGCTGGTCTGTCCAGAATTATATTATACTAGACTGGAATAATATAATCCTTCACTCGAGTGTTAGAAATTTACGTGTCATGAGGTTTGGCCGCGTGTTTTACTATAATAGCATTAAGGGATGATTTTTTTTTCTCTCAGAAATTTACAATAAATGAAAATTGAATGCTGTCTGCATAATTAGAATGTGCTGAGTTCGAAGATGAAGTCATCTTTTTCAAATAAATTCACCTTAAGCATTGAAACGCGTGTACAGTACATTATTTTTAATATTGCTCTTAGCAGAATCTTGACGTCACGTTATTTCAAGCAGAAATTTGCATATTTGTTACATACGGATAAATAGAAATGTTTTGTGAACATTCAGCTTCAAGAATAAATTCACTTTTTCCTTGTTTCAGGTGTTTATGAGGCCTTTTTTTGCCTTTTTTCTAAGCCACCCCCCCCCCCATTTTAACATGCAATATCATAATGAGTCATATACGTGTTGAAGTTATGTGTTTCTCTTGAAACCAGTAGTGTATATTCATTACTTTGTTCTTGAACCGCTCTGGTGGCCAAGTGGTTCGAGCGGATGGTGGGGTTCATGGGTTTGATCCCCAGCTGAGTCATACCAGTGACTTACAAAAATGGTACTAACAGCTGCCTCGCTTGGCATTCAGCATTAAGAGATTAGTGTTAGGACTGGTCAGCCTGGTGTCAGGATAATGTGACTGGGTGGGACATCATGCTACCTGTCTGGGGCATGATGCCCCAGTGCAAGACATCACTATAAACTGCTACACTGCAGACATTGTAGCAATATGATTGAAAAATTGTTGAGGTACATTAAAATTCCAAATCACACACACACACACACACACACACATTGTTCTTGCATATATATATATATATATATATATATTGATCAGAAATCACAATTTAGTAAACCATAATTACTATTTTAGAATTTAGTTATGATAGATAGAAAAATTCCTCAGTCAGCTTATCATATTGTACAGGTTCTCAGATAAATTTTTTTAACAGTAAATGTAAATGTCTGTGGTGTAAATTGTGTATGTTGCATAATAAAATTTTGGATATCCCAAATTTAAGATATTTTCTTAATAATTCTTAATGTAATTCTTAATAATCCTGACCAATTTCTGGGCCTCCCTTGGAAATATTTTTCTTTGTGCCATGAAATTCACCAAATTTACAAATCTAGAGCCACTTTTAAGCCAAAGGCCCATTTTATGCCATGATGCAGGGACTTAAATACATGTATATGCATAATATTATGTTGGCCCTATTTTTATTCTTAAATAAACATGACAATAAAAGTTTTTACATGTTTTTGTTACATTTCAGAGCACAAAAATGATTATTAATAAATTTAACAACAATACCATTATACACACATGAATTTTGGTGTATAGCATATGAAAAGCAAGAATGAATAAGAATGTTTCTTTATAATAATACAAAATACGGCTTAGTCCTTAAGAACAATGACACTTCATCAATATCTGCCTCATTTTTTTTCCCCGTCCATTTTTTAGATACCTCCTAAAATCAAAATTCTCAACACTGGGCCCATCAATAGAAATTCTCACTAAATTTATCAGAGTAGATATACCCAGAGAATTTCGTAAGTTTGTCTTGATCAGATTCTGGCAACTGAACCCCCTCTCACAGTCTGGAGTAGAAATGGGGCAACAAGTAACCTGGTAGCAGCCTCAGATGCAGCTGGATATAAATCCTTGTTTTTCAGACCTAGATTAGCCGTATTCTTTGTGCTTGATATAGACTTGTTTTATAAAATAAAGTTTTTAATTTTTTATTGATATAAGCAACTGGCCTCATTCAGTCAATGACTGGCATCCTTGTAGCAGCACCCTTTGTTATTTAGTTAAGTTTAGACCACAAAAACATACTACAGTGTATATAAGTAAATAATCCCTAAAACTCTAAGCAGTCCCAAGTGTGTTTCACACTCTGCAATAAACAAATATACAACACGAGCAAATGACAACTGAATCTTTTTGCCTGTTGAACAATAGAGTATAGTAAATTCCCCAGTCATTCCTTATTTCCTACTAATCACATTTAAAATTTTCCTTGTACAAATTTGTTGCTAGCAGCTTTAGCCAGTCAGTAAAAAAATAGCACCACTTTCAGTTTTTTTTCGCATTTGTTGCCAGTTGCAAAGCCTAGCAGAGGCCCTGAATTTTTAGCAATATTATACAGTTCATGGCATAGTGTTAAATGTGAAACGAGAGAGAAACGACTGCCACTGAATTTGTTGTCAAGAAATATTTATGATTATGTTTTGTTTTGCTTTTTTTTTAAATAGAGAAATGTTACAATTTTCTGTTCCTTATAATGACAATATTTGTTCAGATTGATATTCACAAGGAATGACACAAATTAGTTTTCATTTCTTAAAAATTATTAAAAATAGTTTAAATCTTACCTCATTTTTCGCCTTTACGTAACATGTAAAATTTAATTTATTATACCATTGTCTCCCAATAATAATCATAACTGGCACAGATGATCTCACATTTATGATATCTAGGTGATCACAGTCACAAACATAACTATCACTAGTTAGTATCACCTCTCATTCATCAAGTCGAGAGTCTAACCTCAAAAATACATTACACAAGAAAGTTGTCACTAAATTTTTATATATTTTTAGTTTAATGGATCACATCGTGTTTGTATAATCTGATTCCTTGGTATAAATGTCTGCATTTCATAAAATGAAGTTTTCATGTGCTTTTGATCACAATTTATTCGTATTATTGACACTGAGTACATTTTTTTACGTGTGCACATGCCGGGAATGGCGAATGTTCATGCTGGCATGGATGGCCCACAAACAAGATGTAATTCTGAGTTTTTTGCAAACATTTTGACACATTGTAGCATTATTTTCATAAAATGATCTCCAAAGTATTTACAAAAATATCAGTAGGTCATTGTATATATTCGTTTCTTTAGTTTACTGCATTTTGAAAAATTATGTTCTTTGTTATTTCTGCCAAATGCTGTACAAAAGGCCCAATGTCATATATGCTAAATATAGACACTTGACCTTTCAGTATATTTGGTTCTAATGTCGGCTTTTTTCATATGAAAGCAGAGAAAGTGCCAGAATGAATGAGGTTGCCATTTTGAGAAAATCTTGATATTGATTGCCAATGACCTCTAGTGATGCCCCTGGTTGCTAGTTTTATGGAACAGTCTGATCCCCAAATTCGAATTTGTTTAGTCCTACCATGTAATACATTGTTACTGACAATTATATTGCTTGGGTTGACATATTATTTCCAAAATGGTGTTTATAGTGTGTTTCTCAGTTGACTGACTGGAACTAGAGGCCAAATTTTGATGAATATCTTATACACTTGGTAGTCCAACAATGTAAGACATCGACCCCTTAGATTTATGTTTTGGTGGTTGATCACATCATTCATTCAGTGTAGAGATGAGGAAATAAATATACGGTAACACAAATTGGTTACAATGGTGGATCTTAGTGTCGATGAATCTTTTTTTATTTTTGTTTTTGTGCTTGGTTTTCTTAACAGAATGAAATAAGGCCCCCCCCCAATATATTTCTGGTTGACTTGACTGTTCTCACTTTGGTTGCTAACCATAGCTCTTTTTTTTCCTCCCCAGGGTAAAGTCCCTCTCCCCCCCCCCCCCCCCCCGTTTTAAAAAAAGACAAGCAATTCCTAAAACTGATTTATGCTAGTTTATCCCAGTACTTGAAGTGCTTATATCCATCGCTGTCCCTAATCTTGTTCAAAACAAAGGATTCCAACATAGCATTAATAATTGTAGTCTAGCATTAACAATTGTCATATTGAGATGATGTCTGCAGTGTGGCAGTTTATAGTGATGTCTAGCACTGGGGCATCATGCTGCAGATGTGTAGCATCATGTTCCACCCAGCCACAGACTCGTATTATCCTGACACCAGGCTGACCAATTCAAACACTAGCCTCTTAATGCTTATACATTTAGGTTACTCCAGAAACTGCTTATTTTGGTTTTAGGTGTTGCTAATTCATAGGTAAATTTTTAATTACTGATTTTTCTATTAGAATATTCACAAAAAGAGTATTATCATTAAAATGTTTTGTTATTTTTTTCAGCTCTAGCGTATAATATGTTCATTGCTGCTGCCATATAATTGATTCATTTTGTTAAAGAAAAATTAGTAAATTCTTATTGTATTTTTTCTTCAGTGCTAAACAACAAAGTGTAAAGAGACAAAGAGACCTGAACTCCAGGAAGTAAAACGTGAGCACATGTTTAATATTCTTCATTTCTTTCTTTTATGTAAGTTTTCTTTGTTGTTGTGGGGTTTATTGTAGAAACATGATTGGGTTTAACCGCATCTGTTTTGTTTATATGTATATATGTTATTTCAGTGATCAAATAAATAAATTAATACATAAATAAATCCAGTATTGAAAATTAAAAGACTTAGGTGCAAACATGTTTATTTCTCAAATAACAGTCTTGTTCTTTGGAAAGGGGGTGGAATAAATTCTCTTATGGGTTCACATTAATTCGAAGAATAATACATAAAGTTTGCTGAATTTTAAAATGTGCTTTTTTCATCAAAACTGTGCAAATTTGAGATAATCACTACATTAGTAAGTTTGTGAAGAATAATCTTGAATAATAATAATAATAATAATACCTGTGTGGTATTACAGGTGGTACATTTTATAGTGCATACCAAATGATCCAGCTACCAGTATATTTGGTCCACATAAATTCCCATTTTGTTTCGTCTTGTCTATTATTCTTCCTGGAATAGTTAGATTATCTCAAAGTGGTGGGCAATATGTGTACACAAATTCATTTATTTTTATTTCTGCATAAACTGCATATTATGTCATTTTAATTTACACAATAGCCACCTACCAAGGAAAACCATTGATTATGTTACTATTTGTCATCCTTGATTGCAAAAGGATGTCAGTAGTATTTGAATTTAAATGAGATATTAGCATTAGGGCAACACATGGTGAAAATCTGTACTCTCCCAGAGCAGTTCTTTTTTATTCAAATTATTCTTCATATATCTGGATGTATTACATATCAGTGATACTTTCAAGTGAAACACATTTCTAATTTTCCTCATATCATTAAACTGTATTGGACTTGTTCACTATCTGGATTAATACTGTCATGGAAGGAAGTAAAGGGACTTTCTAGTATATCGAACAGATCAAACCAGTACAAACTGATCTAAAGAATTGTACAGGGTGCTTTTAAGTGATCCCTTATTTGGTTGAAAACTTAGTCTTTATCCTTCGTGCAGTCGTCAAGTTTAGGAATGCCTTTTGCACGAAGTATACACTTAAATAATAATGTAATTGTATCACTTTTAAAGGTCACCTCATTAAATAATGGCATTTTTGTGCATGGGAGACAAGAAAAGTTAGTTCCTGATGTCACAAGAAACATGCCTTTAGCAGACAATCCTGTTTTATAGAAAAATGTATCAGTGGAAAAAGAATACATTGTCACTGCTAATATGCCACAGGACTTTAGTACATTTAGCTATCCTCCAAAAGGCATACAGTATAAAGATTAAAGATAAAGTGGGCAAAATTCAGCATTTTTGATCTAAACTGCACTCTTTTAGATGTCCTGTATTTCTCAACTGGAACATCATCATGTGATGCATCATAGAGCATAAAGATTGCCTCTTCAGGATTTTCAGTAGGATTTCATACGCTGGAGTCCAGGACTCACACCCTTGATAAAGATGGAGTCATGTATACAAAAATTGGAGTTCCAATCCTAAATCCTAAATCTGCCATCTCACCTCTGTCTGCATGGGTTCGAGTCTTGGGCTCGGCAAATGTGGATATGTGAGAAAGCTTGCCGGTAGCTTCTCGTGGGTCGGTGGTTCTTTCCGGGGTTTTCCCGGGTTCTTCCTCCACCATTAATACTGGCCGCCGTGTATAGCCTATCTTGTGCTGAAAATGGCGTTAAACCCTATAACAACAACTAAATCAGGATTCACTTTAAATATTATTTAACTATGAAATGTTGTAGTGGTATAAATTGTACTGCACAAAAGTAAACAATATAATGTTACTGACATTTATATTGTGTCAATAAATGAACTGAAATGAATAAACAATACTGGTAGTCAAATTATAATGAGACTTGAAAATTACAAAGGAGTTACCATTCACACTATTCCTATTAGGGGTCTTGGCATGTGGTTATCTGTGTACTTGGATTTTCCAATCTGGTCACCAGATTTGGTTCCATTATTATTTAACACCATTCGTTGTTTTAGGTTTGCCAGAAAAGCATTGTGGAATTTTCCATTCTGGATCTTGCCCACATTTAAGTTTTAGCTGTCAAACAATGACCTAGATCAAAAGGAGCTACAAATGTTTTAGAAATCACTTGAAACCTTGTACTTTATGGTTGAACTGTACAGTACATTAATATTGGGATGTAGCATTATACTAATGTAAATCAGATTAGGATATATAATATGATACATCAAAAATACGAGACATAAAACTTCCTGGTTAATAAAGATTGTTTACAATTAGTATCATTTTCTGACCTATGTATGATATACTTAATAAAATCATGTGCAATTGCATAATTTTAAATCCTCTTGGACGTTTGTCTGTTTTTTTGTTTGAAATTAAACTGGAAGTCTGTCACCATACTTTTTTATTTTGTATGCAGTTTCATGAAACTCTAGATTTCAAGGAAGTAAACCATTCAGAAGTTTTCCTGTCCCAATGGCTTCAACGTTCAAAGCATTTTAGCACGAAAACTCTAAAACCCAAACAGTCAGATTTATAGTCTTGTGAAATCATCAGGATATGTTGTACTTAGCTGCTAGATGTAAATTTCAACTTGCAGTGCTCCAAAAATACGATAGCCCCTTATCAAAGGTTAGTGTTATAATGAAGCTTTTATTTTGAAGAAAACGTTTTCAATAAGAGTTTTTTTTTAATTCAAGTATTTATTATAATGATGAAAGTCTGTATTTCTGTGAGCAAAAGGCTGTATTTCTGTTGTTGTTGTTCTAGGGTTTAACACCATTTTTCAGCACAAGATAGGCTATACATGGCGGCCAGTATAACTGGTGGAAAAAGAACCCTGGAAAACCCAGGGAATAACCACCAACCCACAAGAAGCTACTGGCAGGCTTTCCCACGTACCCATGCTAGCCTTGGAATTGAACCACTCAGACAGCGGTGAGATGGTAGTGATCTGGAACAGTGAGCGCTTTATACCACTCAGCCACTCAGGGCCCCCTGTATTTCTGTGAGCAAGAGGCTGTAATGATGAAATCCTGTATTAATGTTAGCAAGAGGCTGTAATGATTAAAGGCCATATTTTCGTGAGCAAGAGGTACCATATTTTATTCCCATAAAAGATAGAGAAAAAAATTAAGAGGAAATAATAAGATGAACATGTGCATGTTGTCTGTACTTTGCAATTGTGTCATATCTGAAACGTGTATTTTGAGCCACAAGTGAATTTTAATGTCATTCTGGCAGAGAGATTCCAAATGGGAGAGATGCTGACAAGAACCCCAGAACTTGTGGATGAACTGCTGTATTTCTGTGCGCTAGGAATATACTTTTTAACCCTTGGAAAGTTGAAGACAAATTCAGAAAATATCAAATACATGTACAGAAAGTACATGTCTATGTGCTGTTATCTGTTACAGCCTGTGAGGTATATTTTATGCAAGAAGCAAATTTGATAATGAATTTTAATGCCTTTATAGCATGGGAGCTTTACAAGTGAGGGAATTGGAACCTGATAATGCCGATATATACCAGCACAATCCACCAGCAAGAAGGCGTGGTCCAGAACAAAGCCAGAGGACACAGATTCACCGCAAGCAAGTTAAAAATGCATTTGGAGGTTGGAATTTCCAGGTTGATGACATGCAGCGTGCCCAGCGTTTTCTGATAATGGGATGCGAAGGAGGTACCTATACGGCTTCCGAACAGCAGCTAAAGCGAGAAAATGCAAAGAGCATTGATCGGTATGTACAGGTTTGACCTACATGGCTATTTTATGCAAACTCTTGTGTCACTTGTTTAGGCTCGAATAAACAGTAACACAAAAAAGAATGAAAACAACAAGCTTTGAAATATACAATAATTTATTTCCCTGGGAAAATTCTGTAAAAATGAAAAAATATGAACTTACGGTTTTATAGAATCAAATCAAAAAATAATCAGAGAATAAAATTTTAGTAGTCCTAATAACAAAATGTTATCCTGATTTCACTTTCGAATCCTGATGAAGAATCCAATATTGAAGACTGACGTATGCTGCAATCTGTAGTGATGAAGTCTACAGTTCCTTGTAGAAATAAAAATTATCACTCCGGTTTCTGATAGCTGAATAAATTTTTATAAAAAACTGTTCTTGTTCCACAATATTGCATGAATCCTTTTGAATCCAAGTAATTTGAAATAACTCCAAACCAAGTAATTTGAAATAACTCCAAACAGCACAAGATACAACTAACAGTTTAACAGTCCTGCTTCTACTGAGATTAATTCTCCAAAACATGGGTTATATGGACTTTCTAAAACGTAAACAAGGGTCACGTGATAATCTTCTAGAAGTTTGTAGAAGCAAACACTTGTTACAGATCATTGTGTCCCTGACGAAAACCAGTCATTTTTACTCTAAGAAATACAAATTCTGAAACAAGGTCAGGATTTAGATCAACACCTGGTGTTTATAAACAAACAGTCATGGTCAAACTATTTTGTGAAAAAAAGGTATCTCTAGTGAATAAATTTGCATTACAATATCATGTAATGAAAAATAAAAAATGTACAACTGACAGACAATTAAATTGAAATAAATATATATTAAATCAGATATAATTAAATCAAATATACATAACAAAACAAATAACTAATACAATAAGGTAGATAAAATAAAAGAATCCAGAGGAGACCACCAGACATGCACATCTTAGTACAGTGAGAAATACCTCTTTATAATGATTTTTATGAGAGCCAGAAAAGTGACATGAATTAGTGAGCCTTTAGTAATATGCGTGGGTGGGACGTGATGCTACATGTCTGTAGTATGATGTCCCAGTGCTAGACATCACTATAAACTGCCACACTGCAGACATCGCAGTGATATGACTGAAAAGTTGTTAAAGCTGCATTAAAAATCCAAATCACACGTACACTGATCATACCTTTGTTAAGCTATTACTGGAAATGCAGAACTTTTTTTTTACACCTCACCTAATGTTTTTAGTATCTGCAGAAATATAAACTAAATTTTGATTTGCCCATTTTAAAAAAAATATTGAGCCCTTGAAGGAACTGTCCTTCTTAAAACAATGGTAAAGATACATGAGAAGTAAATTGTTGAAAATAATGTTCCAAAACTTTTAAATTTCAACATTTTTGTTTCCTTCAGTTTGATTTCTGAGGGAAAAGGAAAAGAACTTGTGGAATTGATACGAGAAATAAGTGTGGAAGGGAGAGCTGCAAAGCAAGGACCTGTCATTTTTGCCTTGGCCATGTGTGCAAGATCAAATGATCAGGAAACCAAGAAAGCGGCTTATAACTGCCTGAATGAAGTCTGCAGAATTCCCACCCATCTGTTTATGTTTGTTAAGTATGCTGAAGGTGAGAGCAATGGGACCGGATGGGGAAGAGCACACAGAAGAGCCATCAACAACTGGTATGAAGAACTTGCAGAAGATAAACCAATGGTATTGTCTTTGCTCATCACAAAGTATAAAAAACGTGAAGATTGGTCACACAGAGACTTGCTCCGTCTGTCACACATCAAACCAAAAAAGGATTGTTTGAATGTCATAGTCAGGTTTGTTATCAAAGGATATGAGGCAGCAAAGAAGTTACAAGAAGACCTTGGAAATGATGCAAATTTGCAAAAAATCCTTGCTTTCTTGGAGGCAACTGAAAAAGCAAGAAAATGTACAGATGAGAAGTTGATGATACAACTGATTGAAGAGCACAGGCTTGTCCGTGAACATGTTCCAACCACACTCTTGAATTCTAAAGCAGTTTGGGAAGCCCTTTTGAAGAGGATGCCAATGACTGCAATGATCCGTAATCTTGGAAAGATGACATCCCTGGGTCTTCTTGATGCTGGATCGGAGTATGAGAAAGCAATTGTAGAAAGGCTGAACGAAGTAGAATCATTGAAGCAAGCCAGAGTTCACCCCTTCAATGTTCTTGTGGCTTTGAATCAGTATAAAAAGGGACATGGTGATAAGGGACACCTGAAATGGGATCCTAATGAAAAGGTGATGACTGGACTTGACAGTGCTTATTACTTGGCCTTTAAAGCTGTTGAACCGACTGGAAAGCGATACATGCTGGCTATAGATGTTAGTGGATCCATGAGCGTACCATGCATGGGGACACAAAGCCTCACATGCCGCGATGCTGCATCAGCCATGATGATGGTTACCCTTCGAACAGAAGAACATTGTGAGGTTGTTGCCTTCTCACATGAACTTCGCCATGTTCCAATTACAAAGGAAGATAACCTTAATGCGGTCATTGAGAAATCGTCCAAGATACCTTTTGGTGGTACTGACTGTGCTCTGCCCATGCTGTTTGCAATGGAAAAGCAAAAGAAGATTGATGTTTTCATTGTGTACACAGACAATGAGACGTGGTATGGGAAAGTCCATCCCTTCAAGGCCATTCAGGACTACAGAATGAAGACCGAGATCTACAATGCCAAGCTGATTGTGGTGGGCATGTCCTCAAATGGATTCACCATCGCTGATCCTGATGACCCCAACATGTTGGATATTGTTGGATTTGATTCGGGGGCCATTGAAGTCATGAATAAGTTCATTCTTGAAAAGGCTTAATCAACACAACAGCCACAAATTGGTATGGGGGAAATTGAAGAAAATGTGTGGAGAACATTTGATAAGCTCGTCTGCAAGGAAACTTGCAGGCATCAGTTTGTTTATATCTTGATCCTATATTGAATAATATACTTGCATGAATGTATACTAGGGTTTGTTATCTTTGCATTATGGTCAAATATTTTTGAACACAATAAAATATTGTGCAACCTTATTATGGTATGTGTTTGCTTTTGTTTGACTGAAAATTTCCAACAATTTATCCTTTTGGTTTTGTCCTAAAGTTATATATAAATTTTGTTTTAACCAGTGTCATACTTCTTGCATTATTTTTGGAATGTTAGTACATTCAGTTTTGTCATTCGAGATATAAACTGTTATGCAGTCCCTTTTATCTTTTGAAATCTTATGTTACAAACTATAACTTTGAATTTGTTAAATTTATTTCTTCTTGCAGCTGATCAGCATATTTAATCACTCTGGTAATTCTGGCGTTTAATACTTTGTAATCTTTAATTCATGCCCTTACTAGCCATTTTGTGTTGTCATCTTGCTAATTTTGTGTCTTTTTGTGGTTTAAAATTTATTTTCAATTTTTTAAAACTGTTTAAATATTTTCTTGTTATATACAATGTGACTGATTAATTTTGATTGTGTTTTTTATTGGAGAGTATAAAATGTTCTTCACACAGTATTTTTGACCAGTGAAAACAGATGAGATTCGTTACTACAGAAGTGTATTATGATAAAAATATCTTTACATTTGTAATTGTTTTATGTACATGTGTATATTAATTATATGTTGTCTTTTAAACAAACACAAAACCTATGATGAAGAGGGGCTCATGCATCACTCAGAAATCATGACTAGGAAATTTTAAGTACTTGTATATGTATTGATACCTTTATGGATTTCAGGTATCCATCTGTACCTGTCATGCAGACCTGCCAACCCTTAGGATTTTGTCTTACGAAAATGATCCTTGAAATCCTGATAATTTTCTTGTCCATGTTTGATTTGGATCTGGATTTTATTAGCTTTAGTGGAATTAGAGAACCAGACTAACTCTTCAGTATTGCCTCAGACACTTTAAACTGCACATAATGTTTCCACATGAAGCATGTGCATGATCAAATTGTTGATTATAGAATTTTTTAAAAGTTTTAATAATCAGTACAGAATAATAAAAGTGAATATTCAGACTTCTGAATAAAAGGAGGAAGGGACACAATTATGTTTATTGGACATCACATGTCTATTTGAATATGTCATGTGGCAGAAGATATATTTCATAATGTGAAATGAAGAAAGAAAAACCCAAGAATTACACTAGCTGAAAGGTAGCAACAAGCCATTGAGCTGCATAGGGTATGGAACTGAAGCTTGTGCAGCTGTACTAGAGGTAAATAAGGTGTATGTGCACTTTACAAACTTTTCAGATTAACATAATGTCTTCTGTTGATGCATCATTTTGGAATGCTGAACTTTTTAAATATGGTACACGTTTTCCAACTTGAGAAAAGCAGTACATGATATTTTGTTACACTTTACTGAAAGCAGGTCAAACTTGTGTGAAAAAATCTACTGCCTTACTAAGATGATCTTATTAGGGATGGCAAGTCTGTGTCATGAAAATAATTGTCTTTCAAGAAAAATAATAATTATTGATCTTTGGAAATGGTGATACCATGTTTGTATTATTCCAAATATACATTTTTTTCCTTGTTCCCACTACTTCTTCATCCTTATTATGATTATTATTATTATTCCTTAGTTGGGATAGTGTGGTTTCATTTCTGTCACTCAGGATTATAGGTTAGCTTTACAATCGTCCATATCAAAGGTAATGTGGATCATTGTATTATTTTGCTGATTGAATGCAATGCTTACACTGAATAACTGTAAAATTTGTGGACTGAAAATAATGGTGGACTGTTAATTGGGCTTTCATGATTAACACAGATGCTGTTACATCACTACACCATTGGATGGAAAAAGATACAAGCACTGTGGTTTGCTTGTGGTTTTGTAGGTTAAATACCATTTTTCAGAACATGATAGCCTAGGGATGGTGGCCAGTAAATCTATTGGAGGAAGAACCCAGGAAAACCAAGTGAAGAACTACCCACCCATGGCAAACTTTTGCACATGCCCACTTTGGCTGAGGCCAAGAAGTGAAACTAACTTGGATATGGGTGAGATGGCAATGACGGGTAAAGGTGAGTGCCTTTGACCACTCAACCTTCTGGGGCTCCCTATGAGAAATGTGAAGGGCAGTGATGACTTAAAGTGAATAATTCAACAATCAGTTTTTTCATGTTGTCAGATAGGAAAGTTGGAGTATTTTTCAATCTGTGAGATAATTTGAAAATATCATTGGTGTTGACAAATTTAAGTACAATAATTCTTGTCCGTAATCCATCTGTTTATATCTGCCATACATCAGATCTCAAGGATGAGAATCTTGATTGTGTTTTGTGGTGCTTGCCATAAGTCTTACAAAAATGACCCTTAAACTACTGCTTGTAAAGGTCATGGTTTGGAATAAAGCTTTCGAAAATGAATGAAAAGTAGAAAAAAGGTCTGGTGAAAAATAGTCTCATTGCTAGATATTATGCCCTTTTTCCCATATCAGGGGGCCTGTAGAGTGAGTGTGACATGCTTCATTGAGACAAATATAAAAGCCAGTTTGGTTTACAAAATTAACTTGCCTAAAAAGACCCTCCAGGGTTAGTAATTACATTAGATAATGACTGTAAATTGTAGCTTTAATTGTCCTCAGCAGTTTGACTTGTTAGAATTAAGGACAGGGGAATATGGTTAAAGATAAATCAGAGATATCTGCTGTGAAAAATTGAGTTTTTTTTTGTCAATTCTTTATGGAAGAATACTTAGCCAGTATGGAATAAAGAACAGATAACAAAATGGAATTGTTTGAAAGGAACAAAATATTATTTGACAGGAAAAATGATTGCCTCCAATACACACAAGGAATACAGAACGATCATTGTCTTTGTTGTTGGTAATATTTTGTATCGACCAGGGTGTGGACACACCTTCCCCATTGAATATTATACAGAGTTGGCTTATGCATATTAATAAATGAAGTAAAATATATTTGTACCAACTGCATCTGCCCTTGGAAAAATAAATGAATGCACTTTACAATACAACAACTTGCCCAAGGGCATGGGTGGGGTGGGGGGGACAAAATGTTCTGTTGACAAGCACAATTATTACAAATTTATAGCAAAGAAAAATATAAATGTTATCTAATAAATACAATAAAATATTGAAATAAAATACTATTTCAGCTTCCATTTATGTAAGCATTAGCACCACTGACTCACGGGAAGCTACTGGCATGCTTTTTCACATACCCACGGTGGCTGAGCCTGAGACTTAAACCCAGTGATTGGTGAAGGTGAGTACTTTAGACCACTTGGCCACCCAATGCTCAGAAAAGGGGTGTATTTGCTTTTAACTGTAAATTTATTGAGAACAATTACCTAAGATGCTTAAAATATCTATCTGTAAATACTGTGTGTACTGACCCCAAAATTAGCAATGGTGCAGTCACAAAACAAAAAAAGTTGTCTGAAATGGAGTGTGCATTATTTCTCCAACCCTTCTTTTCAACCTCACCCATTGTTTTTACTTCAGACTCTTTACATTGGCGTTTGGAGAGTACTTTGTCCACACATACCTGTTTATTTTGGCAAGCAATAGAGACTGCAGCAAGAGCTGTACAAACCTATTCATTTCTTATTGTCCAGAGTGGGATTTTCAGTCTCTCCCCTTGTATAACAGGAATTCTTGGATAGTAAGACTGCATTTTCATTTTACAATTTTTCTTCATTGTGGCTGTGGAAAAGATATTACTCTGCTAATATTAAAGTATGTAATCTTGGTGTGTCAATTTTCACCAGCAACACATGCAGAATTTTGTTTTGTTTTGTTTTTGTAAAAACCCAAAAATGTTAGATACAAAGAGCATTAGTTCCAGGTTCAAAGTGGTGTTCTATCTAGATTATTCACATAGAGGAGAATGGTAGAGTTAATGTAATGTTCCTTTACTACAATACTTGTATTTGAGGTTACAGAATTTACTTCAGTTCTTTTTCTTACTAGGCAGTTACTTAGTGAAACTTAAACAGTTTGCATTACTTTATGAAACTTATTTATTTTAATTTTTTTTATATCTTAAGAAAATAGGGATTGTATTCAAAATTTTATTTTTCTCAAAAGTCTTGGGTAACATTAGAAAGAAGCCTGCATGAGCCCTTGTTAGTGTCATTTGTTGGGGTATTTTCACTGGTCCGGTACAGTACCCCATACCAATTCATTTTGGTATTTGTATATGCTACAGTATCAAGAATTTGTTTAATTTGTATGTACCATGTAAATATTTTAATCTAAACAAGGTTTGTTTTTCTTGATTAAAAACAAAAAATTTACTTTGTGTCATTTGTGAACAAAAGAATATACCTTCCCTTTGTTGATAACCACTCTGTCTTATTTGCATGAATTTCATTAGGTGAAAGCTCAGAAAAATAAGTGCACATCAACCATCATAAACAAGAGTTACTAACTTTATTGTAAGCTCTTTGCTTTGGAGGTGCATTCTTTTGTTCTTAGAATGGTCAAACATCATAAAACATGTAAAAGATCCATGTTTAAGACCTGATAAAGTCTCTAAGTAAACAAGATAAAAAGACACCAAGCATGAATGATAGTAAGTTTATAGTTAGTAGATTATAATATTCTAGATGGGCATCATTGGTTGGTTGTTTTTAACAGTACAAAGTCTTTTAGCTCATTTTTTGGTGATGTGTCGATATTTAACGTTTAGAGACCATTTTTACTTTTCCTTAATTAGTACTGAATAAATGTATATAATTTTCATTAATCTTTACTGTGGATATTTTTTACAGCAATATTCTTTACAACAGTTGTAATCAGGAAAAACTAAATTTTTACAAGGTGAACATTTTTCTTTGTTTAATGAATACTTAAATTAGTGCAGTATTACATGCCTAAAACTGTTATCATGATTGTTTTGTTCAAAACATCAAGTGAATGAGGCTATGTATTTACTACAAGTCTCACTTTTATGCTGACTAAATATGGTACAGTTATGATTTGGTTGACTAATTGTTTTAAAGAGCACTTTTAGAACATTACTGGATGTAGCATTATTAATGGTCTCGGGACCAGTTTTGCTTTTCTTTAATTAGTACCGTCATTTTAGATGGATATAAATGTTGATAATTTCCATTAAACTTTTTACAAGATACAATAATGATAATCCTAGCTTTATTAAACTGAAAAACTAAAAGGTGATTATTGTGCAAGAAAATTGAAGCATTGATATCATATATATACATACATTTATATACACATTTTGTTTTGATCTGGCAGAAAGAACAATTTTTATATAGTATATGGCTCTACATTAAGACCATCAAGCTGAGATATATATTCATACCCGGGTCTGCATCAGACAATACAGCACCCTGTGCGAAACATACATTTGGACCCCCCCCCATGTATTCACACTTCAAAAACATGTAAGATGCGAAAAAATGAAAAGATTTTCATATGAAGAAAAAAACAAAGGTTTTGTTTTCATTGGAGCTCCCTTGTCTAATTTTTGCACTCCTTTTCTCTGATTTGCTGTCCCTCTGAAAATGGCTCCCTGTGCAAGAGCGCTGCATGTACATACCTATATATATATATATAATATATGCCATATAAAACAAGTTCTTTCCCCAGACTTGGCACAAAACATGAATTTGTGTACATTTATTACATAATTCACTTTGTACACCCTAATAGTAACAATCTAGGTGTGTAATGCACAGATATAGATTAAACATCTACCGGTATATTGAACGTCAAATCAGTTTGTAAGATTTTGATAGATTTGTCAAATTTGAATGAAGTGGACCAGGCAGAGTTCCATGAATCTCTTCATTCTAATCAGAAAATCCAGAATTTCATGCACTAAATATTCCTTTAAACTGGTTCTAAGACTGAAAGCTGCAGTTTTGTATATACTCATTTATGACTTGAGTTCAACAGCAAATTGTACAGACTCAGATCTGTCATTACATAATGCACTAATGCACTGGCAGATGTGTCTTTTTGCTGGTCTCAACTTGTACACAAGCACATGTGGAAGTGTTTTATATTACATATTGCAGTTTATGACCTTTTGATCCAACACATTATACAAGTACATGTCATTCTTCACTCTGGTGTACTTTTGAAATTTACTTTTAATATTTTAATATATAGTATAGGCTGTCTTTGTTTATATTCTGAGTGCAAAATAAACTTTCTTTCCGGAACGAAAAGTTGATTTTTAAAATTCCCATAACAAATTCTCTAAAATTGTTTACTGCCTGAACCATTCAGGCTTCTTTCCAGCAGTAGATCATTTCTTTTAAGCTTAAACTATACTACTGTTCCTTAACAACACAGTTGCAAGTGTTTATAGTATCTTATATACTTGTAAATTTGTTCATTCATTGTGGTATTTTATGGTCTACTGGTCATAGACTAAGAAGCTTATGTGATGGCCTTTTAATTCTGTCTGTTGGTCATCTAGAACCTGTTTGCACAAGTTGGTTGTCAGTACTCCTCCTAAACCACTGGGAGAAATGCTATGCAACTTGACAAACACATTCCTACCATAGTCTTGTAGGTCATACATTAAAAAAAATGGTGATCTGAGGCATCCAATATTGCTGCAATGGCAGTCATCTTGAAATCTTGTCACTACTACCTCGGAATGGATAATCATGACATGGGTGTTTAACATAACCTTTTTATGATGTTTTGTTTGTTGCAGGGCTGACATCTAGTATAGCCACCATTGCATGAATCTTCCAAATATTGTTATCAATAATCCTAAATGGATGGTCATAGACCTTATGATCTCAAGCCTGTCGTAAGTGAAATTGGTGTTGATCTGACATCCAATATGGCCCACACAGTGGAAAATTTGATTACTACTCCAGATGATCATATCAATATGAGATTTTGACTAAAACATTTCTCTTGATCTCCAGTTGCTCCTAAATTAAAATGATATCTCACACATGTATTATTAGGCTGACGAATCGTCTCCAAAACCATTTTGATTCTGACTGGTCATATTATCAATACAGGTTGGTAACCTATTCCAGCATGGTCGCATGAATATAAATATCCCATGTCTAGGGGCCTTGGACAATTAAAATATAATGTTTGGCAACCATTTTCCCCCAAGGTGAAAATTCTTTCTGGCAGTTGAACAAGATTAAGAAAATGACCATTAGTAAAATTATAATGAACTTTATATATTGTACACCAACACACATTTAGTCAATGAATTTGTTCCTTTTTATACTGGAGTAGCAGCAGAGGGGGCGAACAGACCACTTGTCTGAAACCTAATTTTCTTAAAAATATAAGCTTCTTCCGAAATAAAAAAATGAGGTCACTACGTACCTGACCGAGAGTTGTGTTTACATACCATAGGTCCCCACCCCCTCTGCTGCTATCAATTTATCCAAAAATTTTATCGAGTATAATACAATAGGATCATGTAAATTTATTGTTATAATCAATTTATCCAAAAATTTTATCGAGTCCAATACGATATCTTGTTCTGGGATCATGTAAATTTATTGTTATAAACCCGTGCTGGGTTGATTGTGCTTGTGAAAAGAAATTTCTGAATTTAATTATATCCATGTCACCACTACACCAAGTTTGATGAATATTTCGCAGCATATGCGTATGAACTCCATTAAACATAACTAAAATATTACAGTTATCTCTGATCACTTTTGGTATTTGTGTGTATCGCTGAGTAACATAGATCACATCAGTGTTTTTATGTCTGCCACGTGAAAAAATTCTGGCAGGGTTTGATTGTTTGTCCAGCATCACATCATCGTATACAACTAAATTAATAATAAATCTGTCTGAAACATCAACGCTCGGTGCTTCATCAATATCAGTGATAAACTCTATAACATCATTATCTTCATCCAGTAATCTTGCGTTTTCATTGAAATCTTTAAGTACATCATAACATCGTTGATCATCAACTGATGGTGCTACCAAATACAATTTATCCCACTTTAACCATCTCATTATCAGATTAAGTAATAATTGCGTCTTACCCGATCCAGATGGACCTATTATTATCATTCTGATTGAATTTGGCAACGCAGGATGGTGTTTAACTGCCTCTTGTTTTTGTGTCGCTGAGAAATCAATTATATCCATATATAAATAATATGAATTTATATTGTTTACGTTGCAAAGTTAAGACTCCAACTAATGATCTATCTATGGTTAGAACAAAAAATGCGAGAATAGCATATGGTGGAAAGTGTGCAGTATGTAACAGAAAAAAGTTTTCTTTTTTACCCATGAAAGATGGCAGTGATATTGCTAAATTAATGTCAAAGCTCCCAGGAACTCCATGGGCTAAATATCCTGGAGAAAAACATCTACCAGTATATAATTACTGTGGTCCTGGTACCCGACTTGATATCAGGCTTGATAATCAAGATCAACCAAAACCAGATGAGTATCCCATAAATGATATTGATAAAGCGTGTCACGTTCATGATGTGGCTTATAAAAATAAAGATCTACAACATAGGCACATTGCAGATGTGAAATTGATTCATTCACTAGATTCTGTAAAAAATAAAAATATCGGAGAATCATTAGCTAATTGGTTAGTAAAATCTGCAATAAAAGGTAAACTCGTATTAGGGGCTGGTTAATTATAAATGGAATCAATTTATTATAGTCCAAGGGGATATTGGAGGGGTAAAGCAGCAATTAGTATGCTCGCTGATGCAGCAAAAGTCAAGCAATCTACTGCTAAAGCGTGGTTATCCAAACAAGCAATATGGCACATTTACCTACCATCACCGAAACGAATTCAGTACTCGTATTTCGATGTTAGTGTTCCTAATGAAGTTCATCAAGCAGATATTCTGTTTTTACCACATGATACTGCATGTAGAAAAACATACAAATACGCGTTAACTGTAGTTGATGTTGCAAGTAGATACAAAGATGCGGAACCATTAACGACTAAAACAGCATCTGAAGTAGCTGATGCGTTTGAATGAATTTATCAACGAGGACCTCTACGATGGCCAAATCTATTACAAGTTGATCCTGGCAAAGAATTTCTTGGTCCAGTAACTTCGTTGATGAAACAACATAATATCAAAATCAGACGAGGACACACTGCAATTCATCGTGATCAGGCAATTGTTGAACGATTTAATCGAACACTTGCTGAGCGGTTATTTGGATTTTCAATACGCGAAGGAATTCATTCAATATAAAAGATCTCGCGAATGGATGGCAAGATTACCAAGTGTGATAGCCGCATTAAATAATGAGATTACTCGAACAACCAATATGAAACCTATTAACGCAATTACCAAAAAAAATATACCCGTACAACGACGTAAGTTTTCAACACAGCCAGTATTAGGTAATGTGACCGTAAGATATTTATATGAATGAGGTGAACTTTAAGGTGGTAAAAAAAGAGCGACTGATCCTATTTGGAGTATTACGACACACAAGATATCCACCGTGACAAGATCCACTGGCAGACCAGCAATCTACAGACTAGATTCAACTGCTCCTCAACGTGGATTTGTACGTGAACAACTACAAATAATTCCCGAGGACACTCAATTACCACCCAAATCACTTAACTAGCACCCCTGCGTCAATTACACTCAAGACAGGTCAACATCGTGTTTTCTCGTGTGTGACCAAGATTGTTATTTTTTCTATCTGCGGTAAATTGTCTTGGATCATTTTTCAGATACCGCCATAACATTATACAATTACAACTCGCACAGTGATTATTCTGCTGTTGTTTCAGCGTATTAATAAATTCAACGTCAAGATCAAAATCACGTTTATTTTTTTTATCACACTGTTTATAACCAGTTAATTTTTTTCTTATTATGTCACCGTCAACATCATCATCATTGATCACTGACTCGTTCATGATAATCCTTCATAGTTGAGATATTCTTCTGACCCTAGATACTGCGAGATAAACCAAATTTGACCACTCAATACGATCATCAACGATCCAAACAACTGTATCAGTAATAGTTAATCCTTGAGATGAATGAATCGTCATCGCATATCCTAGCGTCCACGGGGATTTATTTGTTTTTAGCGCATCTTCAACAACATTGACGTCAACTGCGACAATATCATTCAGTACTAAATTCTGTTTCTCGATCTGTTCTGGTATATCAACGTCAATATTTTGTCGAAGCGTATCTGCTGGTCGATAACAACGGAACTGGGAACGTTGGAAATTTTTCTCGTTGTAACTGAAATAACTCTCGTTGAAGTGTATCTCTATCTTTCTGCTTGCAACTATCAGATCGTTTGGTCTCCACGCGCGCAAAAAGTCGTTCATGGGTGTTTCTGAAATCACTTCACGCATTACTTCACACTGAATTTTATTCGACTGTAGTCTGATTAATTTTTTAAACTCCCTTAATTCTGGATCAAGTGCTGTATGATCATCAGTGACTTCTTCGAAGTGGTCAACAAAATCTTTCAGCCATTCATGTGGAGATGGTCCAACAAAAGGTGGTGGTTGACCATGATCGCCGCACATTATTACAGCAGTATTTCTTGTTAATAGCCAATCAAGAAACGTTTTTAATGTTTCTAACGGTACTGTACATATTTCATCCCAAACGATATTCCGAGGAATATATTTCTCACCCATCCTCGAAGAAGTCCATGCGTCACCCTTCCATCGGAAGAAGCTGTGATAAGTACACGACTGTACCCCTCGTTGTTTCATCTCTCGCGCGAGTCTATGTGTAGGAGTTAAAACGATCATATCTGAATTCTGAAATAATTCGATTGCTCGTGTCGTCTTACCAGACCCTCCCGGTCCGTTCAGATAAACCGTTTTATTTCTGGTTATTGGATCGTACACCGATGGTGCAGAAGAATTTTTCAGTGTTTGAAATTTTTTCAATAAATATCTTTAATCGTAACATCAGCGTATTCGGAATAATCGAGTATGTTTTCTTTTTTTATTCTCCACGAACCCCACTGTGCACAAGTATCGATATGTAGTTGTTCTAACAATCCTGAATATTTTTTATCGATATAAAACGAGTCCGTGGCAACTCTGACAGCAAATTTAGAAACTTTATTCATCATCGATAATAGATTTATCGAAACATGCGAGCATCGATGATCTTAAATGAGTATACTGAGGTGACTCGCCGTCCATGTAGCTCACAATTGTACCTAGTTCCATTTGACAAGAAAGCTATTTCTCGACTTAAAAACTTGTTTTTCTTCGTTGTATCAGCGATTATAAAATCTAGCTCAGCATCGTCCATGATCAATCTTGCACAATGTCGTTTATGATCGTATGATCCTCCTTGAGTGAACTTGCCAATTATTTTTCTGCCAAGATCTTTCGTAATTTTATTCTCGTAATCTGTTTTATCCGGGTTTTCATCATCAGAATACTGTTTTTGTTGTGGTAACCAAACTTCGGTTTGTTTCCGATACGATATAATTGCTTCACTTACAATCAACCGTGTTAACATCGCACAATCAAGCATATACCGTAACAGTACTATTGGTGCCCACATTTTTTCTGAAAAATGTTTTCCAAACAAAACATAGCAAATTGGATGAAGTCCCGTAGCAAACTCGAATGACTCGATACGAGCGAACCCAGTCAGATCAAAATCCGGTAATGGTCCATTTATTGATACTCGTGTCATCTCGTGCGTCGGATGACCGAATCGCTCAAAATACACAGAACAATCTCCGTACCCGAGAAAACTTCCTGGATAACACGCGACCATATCAACCGAAATAACATCTCTGTGATCGTATTTAGTATTCCATAATCCGCCGTGTCCGTATTCGACGCAACTGGATATTATATCATTGAGGAAATCAAATCTAGTTGGTTTCCACGAATTTTTCTTTCCGGCAAAATGAGCCGCAACTGACGGAACAGTAAAACAGTTGCTCAATAGTTCGTCAGTATCATCAGTATATTGCAGTGCAAGATTTTTCATTTTCTCGTGGAGAAGATCTTCTCGATAAATAACGCCATTAGGTCGCACAAACTGATCAAATTTATTTTTTTCTTCCATCCAAGAACTCTGAAATAACCATACTGACACAGGATCGTCTTTATTTATTTCGCTAATAAAATCAAACATGTCTCCGCGGTAAATTTTAACAGTTCGATTTCGTGGAAACACTTTTACTGCGCTAGTCCACGCGTGTGCATTATGATCAATAATTTCTATCGAAACACCTTTTGATTTATATTTTGATTCAAACAATATTTCTCCTGTTATCGTCGATACGGTTATTGGGAATTTTAGTTTTTTCCCTAGTTCAGCCACATCTTTGATTGACGCCCCGGTATCTTGAACCATTTCTCCCCGTGTTTATTATTTTACGTCTTTTATCCGTTAAGCCGTTTCCACGAGTAGAAACGGTAAAATGTTCTGTTACTCGTTCAGCCACACAGATTATTTTTGAAAATTTCATCGGCGCCAGTTTATTAACGTTGGGTTTTTCATTTATCACATAGATTCCATAAATAACCGCGGTCACAGGATACGCTCGCTCATTATACGGTTTGTCAATGCCAGTTAATAGAGCTGGTTTAGAATCTTTACTTAGTACGACAGTTTTTTCACCCTTGTGTACAGGATCATATTTGTCACGGATAATCCAATTACCTGTTTCTGTTAACACGACAAATTTTATTCTGAAAAGATATTTGCGATTATCAATGTAGTTAATGACAGTTGCTGCTCGCTCGTCATTCATCGTAGCGTCGATGATATCGTCGCGTATAATCTTGAACGTTGACCGTACATGAGATGCACCATCTGTGTGAAATTCTTTCTTGGCGCCGTGAATTTTATTAATCAAGCTTTTATTTTTCGGATCAACCAGATCTCGCATCGGTAATGATGGAGATATTCTGTCGAGATTAAATTTATCCACGCTCCAGGGCTTGATTCGGGATAATCTATCGAACTCGCTCATATTATATTTCAAACAAGTATTTATATGAAAAATATTATATATAATGTCCCAGTGCAACTGGTTGATGGTCGGTTCATTGACTCGCTGTAATAAATCCTGTAAAAACGAATTCTGCGGACAGCATTCACAATCTGTTCGTAATGGTAGTTTAGGACCAATACCTTGCCTGCGATGTGGTGCTGGAGTACGAGGAAAAACACAATTATATGCTCGCTGTGGTGGTAAGCGATACAGAGAACTTAAAAGATATTATGATAAAAAAAAAAATAATGACAGTGACAGATCTATAAAATCCGTAGAGGACTATCTAACTAAGTTTTCAGACAAATTATGATTTACGAGTTTGTGAAGCATCCTGTCATTGGTAATTACGCATCAAATCGTAATGGTGTGATCAGAAATTGTCGGTTGAAAAGACCAGTTGGTGTTATTAGTAATACTGGTTATGTCCAGTTTACTGCTGATAGGAAGAAAATATATTATTGTCACATATTTATTTTCGAATGTTTCTTTGGGATAATTAAAAATGGTCTTGTGATTGATCATATTGATGGAATCAAACTTAATAAAAATTTATCCAATCTGAGGGTTGTCACGCAAAATCAGAATTGCAGATTTGGAAACACCGGTTGTAATAATAAAACTGCCAAAGCAGTTTTGGTTGTAATAATAAAACTGCCAAAGCAGTTTTATCTATAAATTTAGAGACGGGTGAAGAGAGAATATTTCAATCGATGTATGCAGCTGGCAAATATTTTGATATTGAAAGGTATTCAATACATTCTGTCGCGGAAAATATAACCAGATCCGCTTTTTCTAAAAAATATGATCAAAGAATCATCTTCCAATATCAATGATGGAGACAAATCGTGAAGTTCGCCGTGATAGCCGGGAAGAAGAAATTACGAAGTTGAAATTACTGCAACTAATATTTATATGAGTTTTGTGTTGTAATGACCGGGTTCTGGCGTGAATGTTGAATGAGTAGCCTCCGAATCCCAATCTTCCGTAGATGGTACAACCGCAGAATCTTCCGTCGCTGTTAAATCTTCTGCCGGTAGAACCTTTTTTCTGTCACTGTTAGTTTATTCAGTATTAATTTCGCGTATTCCAGGTGAAGTGAGGATGTGTTGATTTCGCCAGCAATAAAATCAACGATAAATACTTTTTCTTTTTGTGTTATTGCGGCCCAGTCAGCGTAGATTATTTCTTCGCCCATATATAAGTAATTATTTTATATTTAAATCGTAAAATTATACCTGTAATTGAATTACCTCGAATTATATTTTTGGTCTGATACTACTTACCTGAAGAAGGGAGATAACTCCGTTGAGCAAACCATGTAATTGAGTTACTTCCCTTTGACCGTGTTTACGATCGCAAGCGGAAAATTGCTGTAATACATCTATTTCAAATTTGCGATGTATTCATGTATGTCAATTTCAATGTACATGGGAGTTATTTGGAAGTAAACCGCACTTATTTAATTTTGATTTGTCCAGAGCTGGCTAACGGGAAGAATATCAGTTATTACAGGAACCTCCCTTATCTCAGTGACTGTATTTAGCATTTACCTAGTTCGCTACGATGTCTGCAGTGTTACGGTTTGGTCTATTTGTTATAGTGCTGCGATAATAACAAGTGGCCGTCTGCAGTGTTGGCAGTTAGCCAGAACGTTCTTCCGGTATATATGTTATCCCGAAAAATAACAAACTTTTTAAATCTAATTGATACGTTTTACCTGTATTCAGAACTGAGAGGTTTCACAGGAATACTTCCCTATTTTATTTCAGAGTGACTGTATTTAACACAAACAATATATTTTTTTTATTATCGGTTTTCCTGGTTCGCTACGATGTCTGCAGTGTGGCAGTTAGCCAAGAACGTTCTTCCGGTACATATGTTATCCCGAAAAGTAACTAACTTTTTAAATCTGACTTATTAAGCAGAAATACGTTTTATCTATGTGCAGAACAGAAAAATTGGTTATACTTGTAGATAGAGATTTCTTCAGTGATGGTTAGCTATATAATAACTTTTAAAACGTATATAATCAGATTAGGAACCATGGCGCAAGTGATAACGCAGCTGACTCTCATTCTAGGGGTCTGCGGTTCGAATCTCCTGACGGACATATGTCGATGGTAGGGTTTTTCCTATATAAAAGTGGGGGCGTCAGCATCCCATGTACATCTCACACTACGAAACCGTAATGTGACTGCGTCTTAGCAGCCCCCGGGATTTTCTCTGGGGGGTGTGCATGGCGCATATACAATCTAATAAATATTTATATCATTTTGTTTCGTGGATGCATAAGCTCTTTGTCACATGGGTGCCCACGAAAAACATTCAGAAAGAATGTTGGCTAAAAGAAACGATCATGGGATGCCGAGAAAAGACATTAAGAAAGGTCCCAACTGGCAAAGTCTCGGGACAAAGTTTTAACCGACAGAGTCTCGGGACAAAAGTCTCAAACAAAGGATCCCATGGAGACACACAGGCCAGTGCAGGAATACCCATGAATGATAACCGCTCATCATGCTACTGTTTATTTTTGTTAAACTTTATTTATTCTGAAATATATATATTTATTTATTCTGAGATATTTTTTATTTATTCTGAGATATATATTTATTTATTCTGAAATATATATATTTATTTATTTATTCTGAAATATTTTTTATTTATTCTGAAATATATTTATATATTTATTCTGAAATAGTTTTTATTTATTCTGAAATATATATATTTATTCTGAAATATTTTTTATTTATTCTGAAATATATATATTTATTTATTCTGAAATATTTTTTATTTATTCTGATATATATATTTATATATTCTGAAATATATATTTATTTATTCTGAAATATATATATTTCTTTATTCTGAAATATATATATTTATTTATTCTGAAATATATATATATATGTTTATCATGATATATATATATATATATATATATATATATATATATATATTCTGAAATATATATTTATTTATTCTGAAATTTATATATATTTATTTATTCTGAAATATATATTTATTTGATCGATTTAAATACCAACCACACCCCATCAGAATTAACAAACTGATTGATTTACATGATTTTAAGTACCAACCACCCCATCAATTTCTGAATAAAATATTTCAGATTATAAAAAATATTTCAGAATAAATAAAATATTTCTGAAAATCACTAAGATTTCACATACAGATTCACTATAAATTCTTATCTCCTCCCCGGGTGAATTAAGTGTCCTATGTGGTCAGTTAGTTTAAAATGTATTCGTGTTAACATATTATTATGACACCGCAGATAAACAGGATTGGTTGGCACTTGCACGATCAAATCCCCAGGGGTACTTTTGGTGTGAACGTGTATAAAATGTATCCTTGCTGAGCCTGATTTGATTTTCCAAGATCTATGTTATAGCTACCATCGATTACGTCACAAACTAGATTAACTGCGATTGTCGATTTATATTAACTACTCCCGGTGAAACATGTCTGCCGCCGCCGTATGGATCATTGTCATGTTTGAGAACAAGCGGAGGTGGGGCTATTTTTCTCCATGATTCAGTGATTTTAGGAAAGTTCTCCGTGATAAGATCGTTGAGTAATTTCACTAGTTTGTCAGCATTAATCCCCGGTATTACAAATGCTGGTAATTGTTGTTCAGTTATTTTGTACTGATTAAGGAACCACTGTTTAGCGTCATAATTATCAATAATTTCATCACCGTGGCGAATCATATTCACAATGATAGTTTTATTAACGTATCTGAGATCTGATATAACCTGATTTAGATGTTTTATCGTCTCAATGATTTGCTGTTTCATATCATCGCTGTAGCTATCAGAAAAGAAATTTCGTAGTTTATCGATTGATTGTTTAAATTCAAAATTAACAGGATCAGAATATGACTGAATAAATTCCTTATCGACAAGTGGATTTATTCTAACATTTGTATCGACAGTACGTACATTATTTATTATTTTAGGAAATCTTTCACCATCAGCAGTAGTAGTTAGTATAATTTCAGTCTGTCTCCACGGATACAAATTTCGGTATTTAGGAACTGTTACAAATTTCTTTTCGTCTGTGATAAAATCACTCAGACGTGGTTCTGGTGGTCCATGATATTCTGGCGGGATTTCGGGCCAACCTAGTACGGATCTTATCGATGATTGATAAATATCAACGGTGTAATCAGGTGAATGCATTTCAATCGTTGTTGATAGCGTTGGTTCATGAACGTTAATTGATATTTTTGCTTCTTTTCCCGTTATTGATTTTATTCTGCGCGCAAATTCTTCATTGATCTCTTCAATCTCATAACTGCCAGTTGGTATTCCAACAACGACCCAATCAGGTGTTCCATCGGGTTTATTTTTATTAGCAAATACAAGCGAATTATTTGTTGGTGTATCATTAAATAATTTCGATCTGATATTTGGGCAACTGTGATATACTCGTAATTGCGCTAGTGCAATTTCTTTTACTGGAATCGCAGTTGGAAAACTGACGTTAAATTCAGGATTAATCGAACTTACTGAGATCATCGCTGTTTTCAGCGGAGTTGTGTTTGTCACGATCTGCTGAATTAGCTTTAGTGATGTCATTATTAATATTTGTGCCTTTAATACCAGCACAGTTGTATATTTTAATCATTTCTGTAAACTCAAAATCAGATATAATTCCATCATTAAGACACGTCGATAACAACGAAGATAACCTCGTGTATGCTACCGTCGCCGTGTGCAACTTTATCATATAATCGGATAATTTTTTATTCGTGCAAGTATTTATCTTTTTTTGTAATGATATTTAACACACCTGCAATTGATGTTGCAGCTGAAATACAGATTGTTACGGCTACTGGCGCCATCATTGTTATCGCTGATAATAATACGCCCGTGGACGTTGTGTTGTAGTAGCGGATACTGAATAAACGATTACGTCAACGATAACTAGTCGTCGTCGATATTTCTTTATTTTTACCGTATATTGTTCAATTCGATTTTTTAAGTTCGTTTGCCATTCACGTGCTTGATTGTATCTATACGATGCTGAGGTACTCATTATATTTTATACAGTAACAAATTGAGGTGTTTCAGCCACAAATTCTAGACACCACCAGAAAGATGCTGCGGTTAATTTCTTATCAGCTGCTTCGAGAATAAATACTTATTCGTTTCCGCTATTTAATATGATAGATACAACTCCAGAAAACCTGTCGGTGGAATGACGCCATGGGTACGTTGTAAAAATCTCGAATTTTGCAGCACTAAACACAGACAGCCTGTACACGCCAGTGACTGTTGAGGTATATTTGATAGTTTTATTTTGCTGTGACCATGTTGCGAATCCAGATGACACTGTGCATACGATATTGGTAATATGCCCGGGAGTTATTCCGGCTGAAATTTTAATCAGACTAATTTTATTAACGATATCAGGAATTCCACTTACGACATCTTCTAATGTTTTTTTTAGTTGCGTCTAGGTTAGCCTTGATATCAGAGAGCTTTATGTCAACGGCGTGCGGAGTGCCGGAGAATTTATCTGTGGATTCATCGGTTTTTTGAAAATTTCTTCGAAATCTTCCAAAAGCGCCCACGTGCACATCATACTCTGCCCGCAACATGGATAATTTACCGTCAACGGTGTTGTAGTTAACGTCGACGTATTTTTTGTCGCGGCATCTTCGTCGGATGTTGGATCTCTTAACACTACTATCTTGTTTCCGCTCATACTGAGCTCACCTGTCACTGTGTCGCCGGTGTTTCTTACACGATTAGCAACACTTTTTGTAATTTCATCTCTGATGGTTTTAAGCAATATACTTGAATCTCTGATTCTACCGCCGTTAGTAAACACAGGAATGTTATCCGTGACCGCACCGAGTACTCGTCGAACTATATCATTCCATTTGATATTGCTAGTTTTTAGTTTTCCGTATCGGTCCTGGGTCAACTCCAGCTAGGTTCATAATATCAGCAAGTTCATCTTTAGTCGCGTACTTCGACAGATCAATGTCGGATTTTTTTCTTACTGGTAGAAGAAGATCTTCCGTAAATATCAACCATTATAATTTAAGATCTGTTTAAAACGAAGCGGTTACTTGTATAATCATGCACGACTTTATGTGGCGGTTTGGACGACTTTGATATAGCGTCGAGCACATTAATTACTTCACTGCCGCATATTGGCGGATCCGTCATTGTTTGTATTGGTAGCGTTGAATACCAAACCGCTGCATGAAGTGGTGCGACGGGTGGAGCTAACCCGTACGAATCAAAATAAACGATTCCACTCGGATCAATTGCGTATGCGGTCCAATGAGTACCAGGTCCTGAATTATCATCGAGATTAATGATACCTGTTTCAGCGCTGTTTGGTCGGTCCGGCAATTGATCTCGCATAAAAACACCTCTGAAGTTTTTTAGTTTTAGTTGTTTAATAGCATCAAGTAAATCAAAATTTGATGCTGAAATTAACGAAGTGATCCTGGAAGCCTCAGACCTTTTCCCCAACGAGATCCCGGTAATCTTAATCCGGTCCCTCTTTTTTTTAATCCTTGCCCTGTTGCTTTCTTTAGAGCCATTCCAGCAGCCGTTCCAACAGCACCTAATGCGGCTGCTTTTGCTACGGCAGGTGCGGCTGCAGCAATTAATGCTGGAATAGCCGCGAGAAATGGAAAAATACCGCCTGTTTTAATTGAGTCTTTAACCGCACCCGCAGATGATTAAGTTTGACGCCTGTTTCTGATTGTTTAGCGCTATTGAAATGCTTAAGTTGACGTTCTGATAATGATAATTTATTTTGTCCACCCGTGATCTGATCTCGCTTTAGTGATAATTTCATTCCGCAGTTTTTTGCTGAATTTGATTGAAGGTTTTTAATCTGACCAGGAGTCAGACTGACACTAACGTGATGATATGGCATTTTATGATAATACTCGTGTTTTTAAATAACATGATTAAAGATTTTCCACTAGTGCATCAACGACCCTCATTCGACCACTACCACCTTCAAGTAACATCGCTTTGTCACTGAGTATGACCGCGATTACTCTGTAGGAGCCGCGAATAACAGGTGGACCAGCTATATCAGGAGGAGGGTCAGTAGCACGAGCTCGAAAGTGTATATTAACGACAGATTGCTTGGATAAATCAAGATGCTCCAGCGAAAAATAATAAATCGGATATAATGTTGTAAAATCTGACTGTGATATTTGCAGCCCAGTATCATCGTTTTGATCACGTCCCATAAATGACATCAAACGATGATATGCACGCGCTACGTGATTTTGATTAAAATTTAACAATATATCTTCAGCTGGTTCTTGATGTCCATTTATCCGCAAGGAAACTTCATCAACTCCAAGTTTGTCAAATATCATATGTGAACGTTCTTGACTATTCGTCCGATTACTATTTTGTAGCGCAATAAAAATATGTCGTGGCGCAGAAACACCCTGTTGTGATGTTATATTCCATGTGAATAAACCATTAACAGAACTTGAAGCAGCATCTGTGGTTACTGTTAACCATGATAGCAATGATTTACCGCCTTGATCCGTAAAAGAGAGTAATTTTTGTTCTTCAGCAATAGATGGAATCATTACTGGCATCCACAATGAAAGCTTCGGTATATTTACTTTACCAGCATCAGCAACACCAACACCTCGCCAGATTGCATCATTATCATCACTTTTTCTAAATAGAACAACTGTATGTTTAGCTCCAAAGATGACCTTTCTAACATTTCTGCAAAATCCAAAGATGTGAGAAAGTGGAATCGCACATGAAAAATTTCTATTGTTTCCTGACAACGCTTTTCGGCGTGTTACAAAGCCTAGGTTGTAATTACCATCAGCACTTTTTATAATATCAAAAGCAGCACCTGGTCTGGCTTCATATCCAAGTTCAACTGCTGGTTGTGGATCATCTGCAGTATCTCGTGGTGTCTGTAATTTAATATTCGGATTATGGTTGGCGTGGTTAGTAATATCCTTAGCAAACATCATTGTTGGACCAGCTGATCTTGTGTAATCATCAGAATATCTCGCCTGACCAATTATTGTTGTAGCAACATCAACATCCTTCTGAATTGATTCAATATTTTTTCCATCAATCATATATGTGGCGCTATCAAACAACGCCATAATCCCGTTGTTGACAAAACCAACTCGCAAATTGGCATCATATGGCGTACCATCCGCCTTTACGAGTTCACCTTCTACTTCAATAAACGCCTCAGCGGGCAAGAAATATCTACTTGTATCCTGAACCTGTAATTCGATTCTCCCTCGCTGAACTGGTTGTCTTGCGTCATAGGAATAAAATTGATAATCACGTACTGATTCATCTTTGAGGACCGGTCAAATGCTGGGTCGGATATCCGCTTGAACATTTTATTATAATTATCAATTTTTCAAATGGTGATCTGAATTATCATCGTCGACGAAGACCGCTTCCCGCCATTAAATTTGCTGTAATATTTCTTTCTGCAGCTTCAGATAATTGCGTCAGTTTTTGATTTGCGGCTTGATTTATTATTTTGCTGACATTTGCGGGCATAACTTCAGTGCTGGCCAGTTTCACTGGTTGCCGCTGTTTTCTTCGTACTAATCGAGTTAGTCTGTCCTTGACAGACGAGAACGCTTTACTGGCAAGATTACCAATAGCGCCAGGAATTTTATCACGAACAGCCTCAATAGCCTTCATCCCTAATTGTTTTGCAATCGGTATTGCTTTTGGAGCCATCCTTTTAAATAGACCCTGAACAACATCACCAAGTCCATCTCCGTAAACTGTTTTGTAATTTGGCAGTCGTGAGTTTACTACCCTAACCATGATCGGTCCACATTGAGCAGTGTGTATAATCATTTTTATATACTGATTAATTAATTGTTTAGTCGCTGTGATAATCATCAGCAATTTCTTCAATAAGAGAACGATAAATGCTACGATCCATAATACCGCCTTGAAATAATCTTCGACAAATATCAAATATTTCATTGGTTATTTCTGAAGAATTATTCTCAGCTCGTTTTCCTCCAATCAGTATTTCTAGTCGTTCTACGTCAGAATGAACGTTGTTAGGACAAGTAATAAGACCACTCCCCAAACCGCTTCCAGTAGCACCTGGTGCATCATCGTCAGGATCTTCTTCTGGAGATTGTGGTTGAGGAGGTTGTTTTACTAATCGAGGAATTTTCGACTTTTGTGATGAAGGATATTGTTGTTGCTTATGAAGCTCTGTATCAATAAATACGTTCATTCTTCTAGTAATTTTACTGAATTTATTACTGCTGACTTGTCTTTTGTTGTGACGTATACGATATAGCCATTTAATAAAATCATCATCTTTTGTATTTTCAAAACCGGGTTTTAAAACACGGGATTTATCACTCATACCAATTACTATTTTATCATATAAATCATCTCTTTCAACCGTCATAATTTCTTCGATAAATGTTTTATCACATTTTTTTTATTATTTTAATATTATCATCTATTGGTTCTTGTCCAAATTTTTTTCCCAGTCGGTAAATTCAGCACGAATTTCACCAATATCTTCTTCAGAGAGAGGTAGAGCTGCAGCTATATCAGTTGGAAGATCTCGTAAAATCTTTTTTGTTTTTTTAGTTTTCACCGCTATTTTTTCAGTTTTCTCAGCGGTTTGTTTTAATACTGGAAAAATACCCTTTTTCCTCTCCTCGTCATCCTCCTTAATATCTCCCCATATAGATTTTTTTCAGCAGCCGCTGCAGCTTTTTCAGTAGCTGTAGTGACGGGTTTAAATAACTTTTTAGTGTCTTCTTCGTACTCTACTTGTGATTGTTGCTGTGCTTGTAGGTTTTCTCTAAATGAATCTCTAACAGGAAGAAATTTCTTTATTGCTTCTAATCTTTCTCGAGCTAATCTAGCAGTATGTGATTCCTTGGCTGGTGGCATTTATTAATATGATGATGATTTAATTATAGCAGCAGAGGGGGTGGGGACCTATGGTAGGTAACACAACTCTCGGTCAGGTACGTAGTGACCTCATTTTTTGTATTTCGGAGGAAGCTTATATTTTAAGCAAATTAGGTTTCAGACAAGTGGTCTGTTCGCCCCCTCTGCTGCTGGAGTATGTTATGGTTGAATGGAATCGTAATGAGGCCTCATTAATCCACGTCGGTCTACTACTCACTTTATTAAATAACCAGTATATACCACCAGCCCCTTTGGAATAGCATTTAAAGAAAAAAATCTTGCAAATATTTTTTTTTTGTTGTCAACACATCAATATACGGTAGCCAAGTCTTTCATTGTTTCCTTGACAGACTATATGCCTGTGATACATGTATCCTGCTTGCGACATTGAATAGTCATTACATTTCCAGATCATTAACATTATGGATATAAACCTTTCCTGAATCCAGCCATACCAAAAGACGAAAATATGTCCTTTTTTTTCTATATCATATAGACGAAGGATAGCAGTTCTTGCCAATTACCCCCCCCCCCCAACGTGTCAGTTTTTAACCTTCGCTTCCGTACACAATACGAAATAAGCTTCTAGTTAAATCTGATTTGTGCGTGAAATTTTAGCCATCCATTCAATATGTAGGATTTATTTGGATCAATATTCATTCATAAACATATGGTATACCTATTTGTTTTTAATTAAGCGGATATTTTGTAAAATCACTTTCTCAGACTTGGTCAGTTTTAGACCGCGTGGTAACACGCCATTGTTGCTCCACGTTGAGATTCAAATGTTCTCGCACGCTTTAAATCTGCGTACTCTTATTTATAACATATCTTCCAAATGCAGTAAATGCAAGAAATTCAAAGCAATGGAAGATACGCACGAGTTCTGCCTGGCGTGTACAATTTGCGGTCCGAGGACACCTGGTACTGCAAAAATCAGCAAATGGCACAAACAAGAGGGGAAAATCGCGCAAGACCTGTACGGATGTGCTAAGCATTCATCCGAATACAGAGTCATTTGTGAGCCTTGTTCGGGGAGACCACCGCTTCCTATCCCACAACCGAAAATTAGAACGACGACGCCTTCTACCACCACGACAACGGCAGATTTTGGGGTAGTCCGATAAATCAACCCCACAAATATGTGATGATACTGATGGACGATATGTTGATCTGATGTGACCTGTTCATTAAAATGTGCAAATTTGCAGCATGAAAATCTTTCCGAAACAAACCAGCGTACACTTTAGACACATACCGATAATTGGTAACAGTCATATCAAGCGCGAAATTCAAAATTGCCACAGGACAGGTGGTTGTGCTATTCCAGGTGGATTTATAAGTCATCAAACATATGATTTGCTCTGGAAATATAATGTACATGTCGCCAAAAGAACCCTTCAGCAGACGGTAGCTGCACAGCCACGAGAAATACCGGTAAGTGTATAAAATGTACACCGATGTGTGCAGCAAATTTAGTTGCAGATAATTTCAACCTTTAATGAATAGTTGATATCAGCCCCTCACCCAAAAATCAAGATCATCACGGCTGAAGGGCTGATTTATCGGCCTAATTTTGGGGGAGACGGCGACACAGTTCCTGACTGCAAGCCAGATTTTAAATCTCGTTCAATCTTTCACTCCCTCATATAATTTTGGATACAACGAAGGATTGTTCCCACATTATTAGGTAGTCCAGTGGGCGTATATTCGCCCCCGCCCCACCCCCGCAAGTCCGAACTTGGCCTTCTGGTCTTCAAGACTGGCGGAATGGGATATGTTTCGGATCCATTGGATGCTGTATGTAGTATCGTCTCTTCAGGGTTGTAGAGAGCGATCACGGGCCCTGGGGTAAGAAGCACCCAGGCCTCTCCTAGTTCTTGTTCAAGTAAAAACTTTCTTTTATACAATTTTAAAGTGTTGTTCGGGGATATATCCCCGGTTGCCCCTCCCCTTCCTTATCGGCCCTGCGTCTCCTGTCAGGGGCCATACCGATCATTCAGCAAGTCAAGATGTCCAAGCACGGACTTGATTACGGGGACCTTAGTGATACATACGACGAAGGACGGGAATATTAAATATTAGTGCAAGATCTGTCCTTACAGTCAAGCCAACGGTTAGACATGTAGATAGAGACGGTGATGGTAGCGGAGAATCCTTCCGCCCATCTATGCTTCTGGCAAGTCCGACATCCGGACCGAATATTTTTCAGGTTAAGCAGCTATCTACCCAGGTGCGACAAAACTGCCCAGCAGAGCCGGCTTTTCCGGTTTTCGTTGCCTATCCATATGGTATTATCAGTGGCTCATTTAGGAAGGATGGCATTGTGTCCTTGTTACCTCAGGGCATAGTTTTTCGAAATAGAAGCAGATGAGGACCAAGATTATTCGCACAATGAGTTGATGATACTTCTGAACAGCAACGCCACTCCGATCAGATCATGGAGAGGACGGAGTTACGTTTTTAGGCTGCTGTCGAGGATATATACCGGCTGTTGACGGATTTGGAATGCTTTCCACCGCTAACCACCAAGGATGACTATAAAGTCAACGCGTTGGTCAACATCGACGATGATGAATAGTCTCCAACTTTCCGGTTGCTTTCCCAGTCAGAAAATCTCAAGTAATAGTCTGTCCGAACATAGCTGTGACCTGTCGAATGCGAAACTTTTCATTTCGGTGCCAGGTATCAGCGACGTTTTTGGAGCGCTGGTGCAGGACACACCACATTCAATCACCTACAATACTGAACTCCCGGTGTTGGATAAAAATGTTGTTGTTGTTGTTGTTGTTGTTGTAGGGTTTAACGCAATTTTCAGCACACGATAGGCTATACATGGCGGCCAGTATTAATGGTGGAGGAAGAACCTGGGAAAACCCAGGAAAGAACCACTGACCCACGAGAAGCTACTGGTAAGCTTTCTCACATACCCACATTGGCTGAATCCGAGACTCGAACCCATGCAGACAGAGGTGAGATGGCAGTGATCCGTAACGGTGAGCGCTTTAGACCACTCGGCCATTCTGGGCCCAGGATAAAAATGTAACGGTGGTTAACATGTCAGTTCCACATTTTGTAACATGGATATTAATTTGTTTCTCGCCATATCGTAGCTGGTTGGAAACGTTGTTGGATCTGTCCTCATTGGCGATTTTCCGACTGGAGGTAAAATCGGCCAACCATCAAGCATGGGAATCTATGACCCTAATTGATCGGGACATTAGCAGAGCAGCTTACCACAATTTGACTAATGTGTTGTTGCCTCTATGGTTGGGGAACCCACTTGTTGTCGGTCTTCGAAATGGGGACCAGGGGACAGCCTCTTCACATCAACCGTCTAGAAATGAAACCTATAATTAACGCCGTTCGGCTCTGGAAGGACCTGCTTAGCGGAAAGTCAGTCCTGATTATGTATGTCGGATAACTCTGTAGTCGTGATTTATCTCTTCACACGGGGTTGAGGTGGCATCAATCGCTCAAACCTGTACATGCTAGTTTAGCAGTTTCTTCGATAGTGTTACAACTTTAGACAGACGTGCAAAATAGATTTATTTCCGGCAGACTCATTGTTATGGCGGTTGTTCTATCCAGACAGGTGCATGTTATTCACACTGAAGAGTACATTTGTTCGTCGGTTTCCAGCGGATTTGTACGCTTTGGAATTGTGCGATGATCGAGCATTTTCAACAAGGTGGAGCCTTAAAGTGTCCACTTTTGTTTTACCGGTCCTGCGAAATCAATCTGTTTGGAGAGGTTATGGACTTTACTCGTCCCACCAACGTTCTTAGTACCGAAATTAATGCAGAAAATATTTGGTGAGAAGTGCAAGATAATTCTGGTAGCCCCTCTCAGATGGGACAAGTCCTTGATGAACGATCTACTCTAGCTAACGGTAGACCTACCGAGGATGATTACTGCCAAACCGAATCTTCTCAAACAACCAAGGTCGCAGGTGTTTCACTCTTGCCTGGACCATCTTCTCCTTCACGATTGGCGTTGGTCATGACAGCTTTTTTAGAGAAAGAATAAATACTTCGATTATGTAGAGAATCTCGAGACCAGGTAAGCCCTTCACTCTGATGGCTTATGAGAGAATGTGATGTGTTTTCAGGCATAGTTGCCGAGTAAAAAACACTGTCCTCGTGATTGCCTCGATCCCTGAACTGGTCGACCTTTTCCTATGGCTTTAGTAAGGAAAAAGTTGTTCACCAATTGTCATCGACAGTTACCTCTCCATGATATCTGACACATTCAGGCACCATGGCAGAAACAAATCTCGGTCATGATAAAGATCTACCAGACCCACTAGCCAATTTTGATCCGAATAGACCAAAATCACTCAGCCTGTTTCCGAAATGGAAATTGTCATGGGCCCTGACATAGATGAAGCCATTATCCCGGACCTCTTTGAAGCCGTTATCATACAAACCTATTTGTTTTGGTGATCCTCATGACACAACCAGCCTTCGTGACCAAGGACTGGTTACTGTCAGTGGACAATCAGACAGTCGCCATACGTTCCCTCTCTTCTATTATAATTGGAGAGCAGCGGCCTTGCACGATCCTGTCCACACCCTCAAGCAATACTTGAAGCGCACAGGGACAAGTGGTGGCAACCAGAAACGACTTTTTCTCACCTTGAAGGCGTTAAGACAGGATATCATCTGCCAAACTCTGTCTTTGTTGAAGTGTATTATGCACTTAGCTTACGCTGACTTTCTCAAAAGATCAGAATCGCCTCATGAGGAGTCTAGCTAATGAAAGAAGATACTGGCTGACATCCGCAGCACTGATGTGATGTATGTGAGTGTGATTTGGATTTTTAACGTAGTTAGTCATCTTGAAAATACTGATTTTGCCACTCCTCCAAAACGAAAATGGGGTTTGCACTAAAAATGTCGTATGCATTCTCTAGTTGGTCGAATGTGGTGAGGTGCCCCTCAGTCATCCAAGATCTTGAAAATCATGTTATCTTTACTGTATAGATAATCGTATCGATTTGAGTTTTACTAAATTGCTCTTATAATCTATAGTTAGTCCTAAATGTAAATAGTGACATTCAGGCATCTTATATGGCTGAATTGGTAGCCATCTTGACAACTATGTCATCTCTATCCCTCTTTAGAGCATAGCCATTTTGAAATGGGGATTTTTGTCCTTTTCAATTTAAATACATACTTATACAAAAATAAATTAGCTATTTTATTTTGAACATCAGCTGATGGAAGTGAGGTAGGCATTGCTACTAGTAAATATACAAGAAGCAAATTTATAAATATTAAAAAAGAGATAAATATGTAAATAGAAGGGTTTCTTCACAGTCTGGATTTTCTAAAATGGTACAAAATTTAAACATGAATAAAATTATCAAATTAAGGCAGCCTAAAAAGAACGAGGAGTTATTATTAAAAAATGCTGATGATGGTGAGTTATAGTTTTATAGCGCGGCAAAAGTGTATATACCAGTAGTAATGACCTAACAAAGTTGCGGATCACGGACATCTCACCTCGGTCAGCGTGGGTTCGAGTCTCTGGCTGGGTCAGCGTGGGTATGCCAGAAGCATGGCAGTAGCATCCCGTGGGTCGGTGGTTTTTCGCGGGGTATTTCGGGGTTCTTCCTCTACCAAATATACTGGCCGCTATGTATATAGCCTATCATTTGTCAAAAATGGCGTTGAACCCACAAAAACAAAGCGAACAAGGGACCTTATTTAAAAAACAAGTACACATGATACTATTAATTTAGGTTGTGATGATATTAAAGCACGATAACCATTTACCTTAAAATTAGGTAGCAATCAAAATGTAATAAAATATGACGATACAAATAGTCTTGGTAGATATAGTAACTACATTGAACAAAGATATCACTATGGATAATAATTTTATGAAAAGTGTTAAATAGGCTGCTGATGATAAAATACTGCAAATAAACAATGTATTGATCAGAGAGATAATCAAGATTATCAATTTAACCGATATATTTATAGAAAAGGAAATGAAGATACATTTTAAAAAGTAATGTGAGTGATAATTTTATTGAAAATATTAAAGATCTGGTTGATGACACAGATTGTGTAAATAATTATATTGTCATGTATCAATTGAAGAAGTAATTAGAAGTCACGAATTGCAATTTTATTACTGAAAAATCACGATATTACTATCATGACAATCATAGCTCCATTAAAATGATTAGATAAATAACTGATCTCATACGGGTAATGATTTAATATTGAATTGATGAAACGTCTTGAATTTTTTAGATAGAAAGAAGAACAAATAATTTCGTTCATTCTGACGGACGTTGCACATTTCATTTGTTGTGCTTAATAAAAGCTCCAAAGTTGAACTAGTATTCAATTTTAAAAGTAGATTATACCTTTTTTTTTACTAACTTAAAATCAAAGAACAAGCGTCCTTCCGAATAAACAGAACATTTTACACAGACAAAATCATTTTCAACACAGAATGTCCAATGCGTGTGATGTCACATTAATACAGTAGCGGTTAGAGTACGGTAGACAATCCATATTTACCCTAAAGTGTCACTTTTACAACTAAACATTACTTTGTTGCAATGATGGATAGTTATCAATCTTATGCATAACGTTGGTTGGTCAAAAATATGATGTTTTGAAAGAAGCTTGCCTTAATTCAAATTAAGGATTCGTAAGGAAGCCCAGTCCATAGCATTATATGCTACATGCAACAATATTTATAAATTGTCCCTGTTTGTCACTGAATGTGATAGAAGTTTGTTAAGATAAAGATAGTATTTAGAAAATTATCAGATGTAAAAACAGATCTTGAACAAAAATAAATCTTGTTTGTATCATCGGAATATTTTTATGCAAAAGGTTTCATATACGGACCAATCTTGATATATTAGATGGTTGTAGTTCTCTATACACTATTTCAGAATACACCATTTTGTATATTGAGCATCGTATTAAAGCATTTTGTCCAGATAGAACTTTCTGGCAATGGCACGTACTGAGAATGACACGTACAGGCAATGGCACGTACTGAGAATGACACGTACAGGCAATGGCACATACAAAGCAAACTGCTCGCAAGTTTACCGTGTATAGAACAATATTTTAATCCTTATGGAATTATGGGCAAATAAATTGCAAGGATGACCGACAATACATAGTATAGAATCATTGGAACTTGTACAGCAACATTTAAACACTGAGTACAGTGCATCTTATGTGTGAACACATATCAGTCCGTGACGACTGTGTATATGTATTGCTGGAACTTGATAGTGAAAAATACCTCAGAGAAATAATACCTAACATAGGAATGTCAGCAAAAGCAAAGGCTATTAAAAAGATCTGGTGTCAGACCAACAATTATTTCTCCCAGCTTGACTCAGACCAACATTACAATGACACTATGATTCCTAGGGGTAACAGTGCTATAACAGTGTGTTATTAAAACACACTACAAATTGTCAGGTGTTCCCCTGCATGTTTTGTAATGATAGTTTATCAAGCCGACAGTGGTCATGAGTCAGTTTCCAGATAAATCAAAACATAGTTCTTGACCGTATTTGATACTTACTGTACCTGTGTACTTCCACCACACTACTTCTTCTGGAACGGGTCATGTTTGTTTAGATTCTTTTGCTTTTCCTGTAGTTTTTCGTTATATTGTGATATCTTTGAGGAGAAGATTGTTAGTTCACGTTTGTGAATTTCTGCATATATTCCTTTTTGTTCTCCGTTTGTAACTACTTTCGTCTCCTTTTTCTGTTGGTGGGCGGTTTGTTGAATTTTCATTTATTTTAAAAGTCTCTGCGCGTGTCCGGTGGTCCCAAATCTATTGATATCCTATGAAAAATTCATCCTTTACATCAAGTTTTCTCGAGGGTCCGGTGCATGTAGATAAAGGTCCATAGGTTTTTGGCTCGTTACTTGTTATTTCATTGATTCTTGTCTCTGTTTGGGCTTTTCTTTGTCAATCCATGCACTTCTACATTTGTTTTGCAACCTTTCTGTTGTTGCTTCAATTGGGATTTATATCGGAAGCCAGGTGATGTAAATTTCTTCCAACTTTGGTTTTATTTTACTCGATATTTATGGTGGGTCAATCAGTGCTGTTTTTCTTTTTATCTCTATCAGTCTATATGGTAGCAGTGACGTGTCTTCCTTCGGGTGTTGTACATATAGGCACTTTATATCACTCCAATTTAGGGCACCGAATTTGGTCTATTAGGCCCCTTTCATTCAAAAAAAAAAACAAAAAAAAACAGAGAACAAACGAAGCAGTACCCGAGAAAATACAAAAAAGCAACAAGTTAAACGAAGGAAAACAAATCCCCGACAGAACATCCCACCTACAGAAAAGAATGAACAACGGAGGGTGGTACAATCGGAAGGAATAGAAAACACAGTCTATTGAAACACTACGGCCAGACTGTAACAGATTAGACTATAAAGAAATATCAGATGACTCACGAACAACTAAGGAAATGAAGAGAAAAAAAAGGACAGAAAACAACCACAAAATGATTTGATTTATAAAGCCTGATGAACGACGAAATAGAACACAATGACATATAAATTTGAAAACAGATTAAAATTCTTATAAAGAAATGAAAACTAAAAATACATTGGGGCGAAGGAAACACGACATATGAAATTGGAAAGGGGGAGGATGGAAAGGAACACCGATCAACAGGAAAAACACGACGGGAGTTGAATACGGACATGGAAATCCACAACCTTAAACAACTTGGTTATTTAGTAAACAAACAGAGAGGAACATCGAGTTCAACTTTCTTTTAAATTTAAATTTAAATTTTAAGCCTTTGGGAGTTAAGAAAATTATCGATGGGACATCACTAGAGCTCTAGCTAGCCATATATGCTGGGAAGGACTTAGACGTGTCCACGAATAACGTTATCCAAATTCAACAATTATAATACCCTTAGGATATTATTTTATTTCTCTAATTATAGTTATGGAAGTAAATTATCACATCACAATGTCCTCCATATGACGCAAACAAGTATCTGATTGTAAACGTTCAATCTAGCGTGGAAGTCACGTTGCCTGCCCGCGATTACGTAAGTCAAGAACAACGGAATTGGTTAGAAGCCATGTATATATGTTAGACCCCGCGGCTATAGTGGTCCTCTTCGTATTTGTTACGAGAGCCCAGCTTGTTGGGTGTCAAACATCACATGTGGACGTTGAAAGCTTTGTTCAAGAACAAAGGACCCTTATTGGTGTCGTAAATCTCACCACGTTGACAGACGGCCGGAGCATTGTCTGCTAAGTCGAATAGAACAGGGTAGAATCGATATCCAATCCCGAATTTAACTGAGTGCTATAGACTAGAAACCCCAGTCATTGTGAACCATCGTTCTGAGAAGTTGTAGCAATAACTCCGGGAAGCCACTCGTGAACTGGCGGGAAAACTTAGGAAATTCTAAGGAAAGACAAAGCTTCGTAAAGGTCAGTGAGTTATTTGCTCGACTGTTGCATAATATTACGGCATTGTAATTGTAATTATGTGCAATATGTATACTTCATTACTAGAATCGTTAGTACGTAGAATTACCTCTGTAGTGTTTAATTTACATGCGTATTGGAGAAATGAGCTATGATTATGTAAAGAAATATATAGATTGCTAGCTCGTATTAGAATTAATATTGTAATTCTATATTTGATTAATTCGTAGTAAACTAGTGTATTTATTCATGTGATATTCTAGATTTTGCAACTGTTGAATTGAATTGTAACTTTGGAAAATGATTGCAGCGTGTAAAATTAGTTGATATGGATATTTGAATATTTGTGTACACTTGTTGGAGAGTAATGTACAGAGATGCGTCTGATTTCTGTGCTATTGTTTAGTATAATGAGATTAAAACTATATATACGAATGTGACGCAATTTATTTATGTCTGTATGATAAGTAGTTGATACCCTGCTTTTATTACTACGTTGTTTACCATACAAGAGCATATGGGTATTTCGATGTGCACAAATGCGTGACCGAAAAATGTAATAGCCTTTATCTGATGATTGATTGTTAGTTTAGTGTGAGACGAGATGGCTAATGAAATATGCTAACGTCCTTGTGTTTTCACAGGAAGCTTTTAGGGGACAGGCTTCCGGTGTGATTTAGTCCCGAGTCTCTAGGAGAGAGACTAGTTGAGAAGTCGATTGTGAATCGAAGGCTAGTCGGAGAGCAGAGTCAAGGAGGAGGAGGAAAAGGAGTCGAGGAGGAGAAATTGGAGAAGGAGAGCCAAGGAGAAGTACTTAGGAGGGAAGTCGGAAGGATAGAAGGAATTGGCGGGATAGGAGAGATACAGATGAGTAGAAAACAAGGACAGGTGGAAAAGCGATCTCACACTATAAATCACACGATGTGATAGGTTATCACTTGGTCCAGAGGGAGAAGAGTGATTGGGAAATTATTGTCATTTGAATACAGAATTGTATTAAATTGTTATTCTTTTGAATTTCACCTTTGTGCTCTCAATAATTTAACTGTCGGCATTGCTGACCGGGGCTCGGAGCTTTACCTCTCTCTATCACTAATTTCACTTCCTACAAAATCGAGCCTGGTTGGGACTTCCTTAGTAATTAAATAATATATTGGGAGCTCCCCACCCCAACCCTACCAAACGCCACAGTGGAATAATGGAGGAAGAAACTGCGATAGCTTTGGGTACAACTACGAGGCCCGCTTTTTAAACTTGAAGACGGAGAAGCAGGTTATTTTATTGTTTTTAAATTTAATATTAATCTGATGCTAGTTAGTAAATACACTATAAGAACTGATTTAGCAAGATTATGATCAGTAAACAGACTATAATATAAGTAAGCTAGTTGACTTATTATCATCAGTCATTGGGGGTTGTACTAGTTTAATTGATATATGTGTTATTGCTACTGTTGTGAGTATGATAGCAGTGACGCCATTTATATAAAAGAGCAGTTAAAATCTGTTTGAAATTAGATGTTAAAACACTCAAAACTTGAATTACCGCTCCGGTGGCCTGGTGGTTAGAGCGTCCGCCTCGGATGCGGGAGGTCGTGGGTTCGATTACCGGCCGAGTCATACCAAAGACTTAAAAAATGGTACCTACAGCTGCCTCGCTTGGCGCTCTGCATTAAGAGGTTAGTGTTAGGACTGGTCGGCCTGGTGTCAGGATAATGTGACTGGGTGGGACATCATGCTAGATGTCTGCGACATGATGCCCGAGTGCCAGACATCAGTATAAACTGCCACACTGCAGACATCGTAGCGATATGACTGTAAAATTGCTAAACCTAGGTTAAAAATCCAAATCGCGCGCGCGCACACACACACACACACACACACACTTGTATTCAATCATATATGCTTGTTGCAAAACAACCACATGTACAATGAAGAGTAAAAAGTAATAAAATATATAATTAAATGGTTCCCAAGAAATATTCCCATCTTAGCCTATTCATATAATGAATAAATGATGGAAATAATTAATTGTGATGTTAAAAAACCTAAAACATCATTTTCTTTTACCAGATTGTTTATTAGCTGGTTTTTTCTTTTTTGGCAGAGCAGGTGAAGGAAGAATAAGTATATTAATAAACTTACTACGTAAATATGTTAGTTATGATAAACACATAATATATACTACAACTAATACACAAGAAAACTATACCATGCTGGAAAATTTATTTTATAGCATAGAAGAGGAGACATGTGGGAAAAATAATTATCCGTAGTCGATCCTGAAGATGTTATTCCGATAGACGAAATTGATGATGACAAATAAAGTAATCGTCTGATGGTATTATAATTAATAATAATAATAATAATAATAATAATAATGAGAAGAAGAACTATTTTTAAAGAATATTTTTGTTATATGTCGTAATTTGATTATGTTGATCCCATGAAAAAGGAGACAAAACCTTATAGATCGAATTTAGATTCTCTTGAAACACTAAAACAATAAGCAGCAAATATAATTTATTTTAAAGTATACATGTCAAGAACATTATCAATAAATATTTCACAAAAATTAGAACAAAACGAAATAGATGAGATCAATTAATAAGAAATGCAAGTTAAGCAAGATCAGTTACAACTTCAAATCACCGAAGTACTACCACCTCCACAAGCATTTCCACCTCCATTGCTATCAAACGCATTATTAGCACAAGAGTACCGTACATTTGATCGGACGTAAAATTAAATGAATTTTATTTAGCCTATATAATGAAATGGAATTATCGAAACTTACACGCTTTATTTATTTACTATTATTATTATTGTCACAGAATTAGGCAAAAAATAACTTGGTTTTGCCGTAGAACTATTTGACTATTTTTCGTTGTACATGCGTACAACATTATCTAGGGTGAATAAGTGTTTTTCCAGGTAAGCGACTGTATTAACATGTACCTCGCCGGAAATTACTTGCGACGAAGGGACATTAATAACATGATATGCACGGGTATTTTACCCTGACTTTTGCTCACTCTCCTATGGATTTAAGTAAGATCGATTTCTAAACCGACACTGGTCGTTTTGGATCACGTCAAGGAGTGTACGCTCTCCATTGTTCTCCAGCCATAGGGGTAAGTGTTAAATTTACATTTCATTTGATATGCGAAGCTTATTCGGAAAGTTATGTCTTATCGCGTAATAATGCATTTATTACAACGCAGATTTGAACTTTGAATTACAAGTCACTATTAGAGGTTAATGTATTATCATATATCTAGAAATTTTACAGAAACTATTATCATGACCAATTTGGTTTTATTGTAGCTGATTGTGACTGTCGCTGTGATTGTGACTGTGACTAAGACTAGAGCTGACTAGAGTTTACTAGAGATGTCTAGAGCTATCTGAAGCTCTTTAGAGCTGTCTGGAGTTTTCAGAGTAATTAAGGCTGCGTGCTGTCGATACGTATGTATGTATGTACGTATGTCTGTGCCACAGACGTAGACGTAGCAAATTCATAAGGGTGCTGTATGCTGTCTGTACGTGTATACGTATGACTGTACTCGTGGTGGATTCATAAAGGGTGCGAGCGGTCGATAAGAGTGTTGGCCAAACCAAGGAATCGTGCGACTGTACAAGGGGTCTAGAAGCATACGTTTGGTTCAATTATTGTTCCAATTGCATTTTTATGTTCATAAGATTATTTTGAATCTTAGTTGTGTTCATAAGATTATTTTGAATCTTAATCGGAGTTCATATTTGAGATTATGTGAATCTCTCTTGTAGTGTAGAATACTGTTTGAAGCGTATCTGCAGTTCATGAGGTTTCTTGGATCTGTACTTCATATTGATTTCATATTTTGGGTTTATTTTCAATGTATGAATGTTGTGTAGAGTGATTAGAGTCAATCGTATGTTGAGAGCGTGAGAGAATCATTTTTTTACATCATATATTTTTCTTTATTAATTGATTTAATAAATTTCCATCTTTCTCACATTGTGTTTGTCTTATTCATTTAGTCCAAAAACCCACTCGGTTTCTATTCTGCGACAATGGTGTCAGAAGTGGTATCTTTGGATTAAGTTAATTTTCATCATCTTGTTTGTGAAAGTCTACAGTTATTGTTTATATTAGAGTGTGACGCTCTTGACAAGATAATCTTCAAGTAGGTGTTTATTTTGTTTAGTTGTTCTAGGTCTGTGGGTCTAGTATAAACACATATTCATTTTGTTTTGGTTGTCTTCATCAGGAAGATAAGGGTAGTTTCTTTTGTAAAATTAAATTTGGTTTATTACTGTTAATCATGTCATCCCTTAAGGACTTGGTCGCCTTAGGCAAAGAACTTAGGTATGAGGGAGAAAGTTTAAGGGAATTTATTAAGGAAGAACAAGCCCGGGAGAGGGATGAAAGGGTAAAGGCGAGGGAATTAGAAAGGGAAGAACAAGCCCGGGAGAGGGATGAAATGGTAAAGGAGATGGAAATGACCAAACAATTTGAAAGGGAAGAAAGGAAAACAGAGGAAAGGCGGGTAAAATTAAAGAAGGAAAAGATAGAACTAGAAAAACAGGCCGAGAAGGAAAAGATAGAACTAGAAAAACAGGCCGAAAAGGAAAGGATAGAATGGGAAAGGGGAGCTGAGAGGGAGAAGATAGAAAAACAAGTAAGGTTAGAAACTTTGGAGATAGAAGAAAGATTAAGGCAACGAGATCATGAACGTAAGGTAGACTTAGCAACAGCTAGAAAAGGAAAGCATGATTCTGCCTCTAGTAAATTAAAGGGTCCGAAACTACCCCCCTTTGACGATGAAAAAGATAATATCGATAGTTATCTTCATCGGTTTGAGCGGTATGCCGAGAACCAGAAGTGGAGTCGAAATGACTGGGCACTGCATCTCAGTGCTTTATTAAAAGTTAAAGCGCTGGATGTGTACTCGCGACTTCCTAGAGACGATGTGTTCAAATACGACGTCCTGAAGGAAGCACTTCTTAAAAGTTACGAGCTGACTGAACAGAGTTTCCGTAAAAAGTTCAGGTATAGCAAGCCCGAGAAGGGAGAAACCTTTGATCAGTTCATCGTTAGAATAGCGAACTATTTCCAGCGGTGGATTGAATGCGCAAAGCGGTGAAAACGTTTGAAGGGTTGACTGATTTCTTGCTCAGAGATCAATTGTTGAACACAGTTGGGCGGGAACTAAGTCAGTTTCTGAAAGAGAAAGTCTTCTCAAACGTACAGGATATGGCTAAGCAAGCCGATTTCTTTGCCGAGGCTCATGGGGGAACCCAGAACGTGGTTTCAAAAGATTTTAAGTCTGGAAACCAGACAACGAGACCGATGCCTAGGGAGCTTGTGAAATCAGCTGAGGCAAGTAGGTCAGTTAGGGATACAGGTCGTCAGGGTATAAAATGTTACTTGTGTAAGGAATGGGGTCATGTTCAAGCAAAATGTCCTAAAAGAAAGGGACTTGTACATAAGGTAGCCGTGGCTATACAGAGGAAAGGTATATCTGATATTTTTGTGCTGGTAGAACCAGGTATTCGTGCACTTGGCACGTGTCTTTTCCCCGAAGCGCGAGTACCAACCGCGAGAGGTTTCGTGAAAGGTCGAGAAGTCGTAGCATTACGTGACACTGGTTGCACGGGTGTAGTGATCAAACGAAGTCTCGTGCAGGATAACCAAATGCTCGGGTGGGAGTCCCCATGTATGCTACTCGATCAGACGATTGGTCGCATTCCCGTAGCAAGGATCACGGTAGAAACACCTTTCTTAACCGGAACGGTTGATGCCCTTTGTATGGAAAACCCTATTTACGATCTGACGATCGGTAATGTTGAAGGTTCCCGTCTTCAAACCATATCAGATTTCAGGATACCTTTGACCCAGGCAGTCGAAACGCGAGCGCAAACCCGACGAGAGAAAATCGCGTTTCAGAAATTAATAGTCCCTGAATCGATCTTCGGAATTTCGCGTGACGAATTCAAACGAGAACAAGAATGTGACGATTTCACAGAATTAGGCAAATAAATAACTTGGTTTTGTCTTAAAACTATTCGACTATTTCTCGTTGTACATGCGTACAACGTTATCTAGGGTGAATGTGTTTTTCCAGGTAAGCGGCTGTATTAACATGTACCTAGCCAGGGATTACTTGTGACGAGGTAACATGACTAACATGATATGCACGGGTATTCTACCCTGACTTGTACTCACTCTCCTACGGATTTAAGTAAGACCAATTTCTAAAACCACACTGGTCATCTTTGGATCACGTCAAGGAGTATACACTCTCCATTGTTCTCCAGCCATAGGGCTGACTGTGTTTGTAGCTGATTGTGTTTGAAGCTGATTCTAACTGTGTTTGTAGCTGACTGTGTTTGAAGCTGATTCTGACTGTGTTTGTAGCTGACTGTGTTTGTAGCTGACAGTGTGTGAAGCTGATTCTGACTGTGTTTGTAGCTGACTGTGTTTGTAGCTGATTCTGACTGTCGCTGTGATTGTGTATGTCGCTATGAAGTGTGATTGTCAATGTGATTGTGAATATGACTAGAGCGGTCTGAAGCTGTCCGAATCAGTCTAAAGTTGCTTAGAGCTATCTGGAGTTTCCAGAATATTTAATGCTACGTGCTGTCGATACGTATGTATGTATGTACGTATGTCTGTGCCACGGACGTAGACGTAGCAAAAAGGTGCTGTATGCTGTCTGTACGTGTAACGTATGACTGTACTCGTGGTGGATTCATAAAGGATGCGAGCGGTCGATAAGAGTGTGGGCCAACCCAAGGAATCGTGCGACTGTACAAGGGGTCTAGAAGCATACGTTTGGATCAATCGTTGTTCCATTGCATTTTTTTTTATATTCATAAGATTATTTTGAATCTTCGTTATGTTCATAAGATTATTTTCAATCTTAGTTGTGTTCTTAAGATTATTTTGAATCTTAATAAATAGAATTCATATTCGAGATTATGTGAATCTCTTATTGTGTAAAATACTGTTTGAAGCGTATGTGCAGTCCATGAGGTTTCTTGGATCTGTACTTCATAGTGATTTAATATTTTTGGTTTATTTTCGATGTGTTAATGTTGTGTAGAGTGATTTGAGTAAATCGTATGTTGAGAGCGTGTGAGAATCATTGTATTTTTACGAGAGCGTGTGAGAATCATTGTATTTTTACATCATATATTTTTCTTTATTAATTCATTCATAAATTTCCATCTTTCTCACATTGTGTTTGTCTTATTCATTTGTTCCTAAGACCCACTCGGTTCTATTCTGCGACAGACGAATCCATCAAAACTGTTATTGAGAAAATCGCGTATGGCGCAATTAGACACTGCAAGGGTGGGGGCAGCTCGAGATTCGTTCGGAGGAACGAGCTAATTCATAGGGAGTTTATCACTCCGGAGGGTAAGAGGTATTGGCAAGTGGTCGTACCCCAGAGATACAGATCTCAAGTACTTAGGGTGGCACATGAGTCTAGCATGGCAGGACACCTAGGTAAGGCGAAGACCACCAGCAGAGCAGTCGCTGAATTCTACTGGCCTGGTGTTAATGGCGATGTCATACGGTTCTGTAGGTCTTGTGACGTATGCCAGAAAACCGTATGTAAGGGAAGGGTCACAAGGGTGCCCTTATGACAGATGCCATTAATAGATACACCGTTTAAAAGAGTGGCGGTGGATATTGTAGGCCCAATACAACCAGTTACCGAAAGGAAGAACCGGTATATTCTTACTCTTGTGGATTACGCAACCAGATATCCCGAAGGCGTAGCGTTACCAACTATTGAAACGGAACGGGTGGCTGAAGCATTGGTTGACATATTCAGTAGGGTAGGGGTGCCAGAAGAAATCCTTACGGATTGTGGTGCCCAATTCACCTCCTACCTCATGGGTGAAACAAATAGGCTGTAATCCATCAAACAGCTAAACACTACCCCATACCATCCGATGTGCAATGGACTGGTAGAGAAATTTAATGGTACCCTAAAACGTATGCTACGAAAGATGTGCGCGAAACGTCCGCAAGACTGGGACCGCTATTTGAACGCGGTTCTGTTCGTGTACCGTAAAGTACCGCAAGAAAGTTTAGGGTTTTCACCCTTCGAATTGCTGTACGGAAGAACAGTTCGAGGCCCGATGCGGATACTACGCTAACTATGGACAGGTGACGTCGCGAGCGAGGAAATAAAAACTACCTTAGCAGCAGAGAGGGTGAACAGACCAAATTACCCGAGCAAAACCCTTGTGTTAGACCAAAAAAATCCGTGCTCGTTCATATAGGTCATACCACGTCTACGATTATTGTTTGTCCCAAACAAGATTGTAGACGAACCCTCTCTGCTGCTATTCATGTTGCAAAAATTTTTTTTACCACCATATCAAGTTTGATGAATATTCCTCAACGCGTTCTCCTCATCTGTTTCATCTTTATTTGTTCTATGTTTCAAGTAATATTCCTGTTCTGATGGTGGTTTTGGATTTATGTTCTTTCTTTTTCTGTAATAGTTCATCAAACTTCTGTATCGATCTCCACCGCAATTTTTACAAATCTGATACAATCCTCTAACGCCGTTGTTACATCAAACACATCTTCGTGAACCAGCATGAGGATTTTTCTTTAAAATATAATTATGGTTTTTACAATATTCTCCACGGCACCTTTTGTTGCATTTATTTGTTGTTCCTTGAATTAACCACGCACAGTTGTTCATTATATTAATGATGTCTGTTTAATTAAATTTACACCCCTTCTGCTGATATCAATTAAAAAATTGTTATATTTAAAATAATGGTGCATCCAGAATCTCATACTGCAAGAATAGCACGAGAACGATTAGAAGCAATTAAAAAATTTCTTCCTGTCAGAGACTCATTTAGACAAAATCTACAAGCGCAGCAAGAAGCACAAGTTGAGTACGAAGAAGAAACTAAAAAACTGTTTAAACCCGTCACTGCAGCTACTGAAAAAGTTACAACTGTCATCAAAGAAGATCTTCTTCCGGTATCAAAACAAACAGCAGAACAAACTGAAAAAATAGCAAGAAGAACTAAACAGACAAAGAAGATTTTATGAGATCTTCCACCTGGCATAGCCAGGGAAATAGCTGCGGCTCAACCTCCACCTGTTGGTGAGGAAATACTTGAAAGTATTGGAAAACTTCGTACTGAAGTCGCCGACGTGCAAAAAGAACATGCACCTAAATTCAAGCCGGTAAAAGAAAATATAAAATTAATTGCAAAATTTAAGGAAGGGGTTGTTGAAGAAATTAGGAATACTGAAATAGAAAAATTACCCGAAAAAATATTAGATTATATATCTGACAAATCTGGGATTTTAAAACCCCGTCATGAAAAAGTAAAAAATGAAGATCTTATTAAATGGATATATCGCATACATGCAAACAAAAGACAGGTTAAAAGTGATGATTCGAAATATAAAAAGCTTTATAAACAAGTAGAAATACTTCGCAGAGAGAGACTAGGACAAGAACAAGAACAACTCTCCTAGTATCAGCTTCCTTCACCTTTACAACGTAAAAAAATTTCTGCGCCGGCAATGACATTTACACCGATAGATTCACCACTTGGATTTCGAAGTGACTCATCTGACATATCCCCGGTCACCACTGAAGTACTTTATCCGGTGATGCAACCACCAGTATTTAAAACACCTCAAGATGAACCTAAAACAGGATCTGGTTTGTGTCCTGATAATATCCTCAATGACGTGTCACGGTTAGAAGTTCTCATAGGAGGAAAACGTGCCGGAAATAATTCACCAGAAATAATTAATGAAGCAGCTGATATTTGTCGGCGATTATTTCAAGGCGGTATCATGGATATCGGAGTTTACCAAGAACTTATCAATGAACTTGTTGATGACTAATTGTTAGATAAATGGTAAATTAAAAAAGATGATCATACATAATAATCATCGTAAACCAGTACAGGTCAGAGTGGTGAACTCACGATTACCAATCTACAGAGCTACTTACGGAGATGGACTTGGTGATGTTGTGCGGGGATTATTCACAAGGATAGCTCCAAAAGCAGCACCCGTTGCAAAACAAATATTGATGAAAGCTATCGATATTGTTCGTGAAAAAGCTCCTGGAGTAATTGTCAATGTTGCTGGTAAGGCGTTTTCGGCAATCAAAGAAAGACTAGCACGATTATTGCGACGAAAACAACAACCACCAGTGAAACTGGCAAGTACTGAAATTATGCCCGCAGACGTAAGTAAAATAATAAATCAGGCTGCAAATAAAAAACTAGCGGAATTATCTGAAGAGGGAGAAAGAAATATAACATCAAATTTGATAGATCAAAGACTCAGTGAATCAGGAAATAATATTTCAAGCATGATATCAGGAAGTGGAGTGTCCAAACACGGTTTTCGTGTTAGACGAAAATAATTATAATAAAATGTTTAAACGTGAATCCGATGAAGCATTTGATATGGAGGCACCTGTCCTTAAAGATGAATCGGTACGTGATTATCAGTTTTATTCTTATGAGGCACGAATACCAGATCAACTTGGAAGAATTGAACTACAAGTTCATGATACAAGTAGATACTTTTTACCCGCTGAGGCTTTTCTTGAGGTAGAAGGTACAATTATAAAAACGGATGATACTAATTACGGAGGTGCAGTAAAAGTTGGTTTTGTCAACAATGGGATTATGGCGTTGTTTGATAGCGCCACTTATATGATCGATGGAACAAATATTGAATCGGTTCAGAAAGAAGTAGACGTTGCTACAACAATAATAGGATTAGCAAGATATTCTGATGATTATACAAGATCAGCAGGTCCTACAATGATGTTTGTGAAAGATAACTCCAATAACCCTGAAAACGATCCGTATAATATAAGACGACCAAGAAATTTTGCCAATAACGCTGATGCTGATGTGTGGCCAGTGGTTCATGGTTCTAGCGAAAATTTCAACTTGGGATTTGCAGCACGTAATAATATGTTACTAGGAGACAATAGAAGATTTTCATGTGCAATTCCACTATCGCATATTTTTGGATTTTGTAGAAATTTTAGAAAAGTTATTTTTCGAGCTACACACACGGTTGTTCTTGTGCGAAAAGGTGATGATAACGATGCTCTGTGGAGACCTGTTGGTGATGCTGGTAAAGTAATATTGTCTAAACTTTCACTATGGATGCCGGTAATGACTCCAACGATCGCAGTAGAACAAAAATTAATTTCTTTCATGGACACTGGTGGTAAATCCCTATTGTCATGGTTAACAACAAGCACAGATACTATGCAAACTAACGTTAACGGTCAGTTCACATGGCATATATCATCACAACAGGGTGTTTCTGCACCGCGACATATTTTTGTTGCGTTTCAGGAAACTAATCGATTAGGCTCACAAGTTCACTCTCATATGATATTTGATAAACTAGGTATCACAGATATTTCTTTACGGATAAACGGACAACAAGAGCCAGCAGAAAATATACAACTAAATTATGAACAGAATCGTATAGGACGTGCATATCATCGTTTAATGTCATTCATGGGACGTGATCAAAATGTTGATACTGGATTGCAAATATCACAATATGATTTCAGAACTTTGTATCCGATTTATTATTTTTCACTGGAACATCTTGATCTATCAAAACAATCAGTCGTTGATGTACATCTTAAAGCAACATTGAATACAGGTGGTGCTAATTATAAAGCAATCGCGGTCATACTCAGCGATAAAGCCATGTTACTTGAAGGTGGCAGTGGTCGAATGAGAGTCGTTGATGCACCAGTGGAAAATCTTTAATTATTCAGAAAAATATTATTTATATAAAAATGTCGTATAGTCATGTTAATGTTACTCTGACTCCCGGTCAGGTCAAAAAGCTTCAATCAAAAACCACCAGCAAATGCGGAACTAAAATATCACTAAAACGAGATCAGATGGGTGGTGGTCCAAACAAATTATCGTTGACAAATAATCAGATTAAACATTTCAATAAAGCCCTAGAATCAAAAACTGGAGTTCAATTACGTCTTTCTCCGAGCGCCATCAAAGACATGGTTAAAACGGGTGGTATATTTCCACTTCTTGCGGATATTTCAGCGTTAATAGCTGCTGCCGCTCCAGCCGTAGCAAAAGCAGCCGCACTGGGTGCTGTTGGAACAGCTGCTGGAATGGCTCTAAAGAAAGCAACTGGTGGACGATATGGCAAAAAAAGGGACGCGGTCTAAGATTACCGGGATCTCGCTGGGGAAGCGGTCTTAGGCTCCCATGTTAGATATTCCAGCATCAAATTTTGATTTACTTGATGCTGCTAAACGATTAAAAATAAAAGCCTTTAGAGGTGTTTTTATGCGAGATCAATTACCAAAACAACCAAACAAACTCGAAACAGGTATTATTAATCTAGACTCGACTTCAGGACCCGGTACTCATTGGGTATCATACGCGGTTGATCCACGTGGAATCGTTTATTTTGATTCATACGGGTTAGCTCCACCTGCTGAATTTATCAAGTATGTCGTACCACTTCACGCAAGAACCAGAGATTCCAAAGTTTGGTATTCAACGCTACCCACACAAACAATGACAGATCCTCCAATATGCGGCCGTGAAGTAATTAATGTACTCGACGCTATATCAAAATCATCCAAACCGCCACATAAAGTTGTGCATGATTATACAAGCAACCGATTCGTTGCGCGTAAAGCGTTTTAAAAAGATCTTGGATCATATATAATGGTTGATATTTACGGAAGAAGATCTTCTCGCGTTAAGAGAAAATCCGGCAATGTTGATTCGTCGAAGTATGCGACTAAAGATGAACTCGCTGATATCATGAATCTTGCTGTAGTTGACCCAGATGAGGTCGTTATTTTTCAAGATCGATATGGTAAACTAAAAACGAGTAATATCAGATGGAATGATATAGTTCGACGAGTACTTGGTGCAGCTACAGATAATATTCCCGTGTTTACTGACGGTGGTAGAATCAGAGTCCAAGTGTATCGTTTACAACCATCAGAGATGAAATTGCAAGAAGCGTTGCTAATCGCGTGAAAAATACCGGTGACACAATGACGGGTGAACTCAGCATGAACGGAAATAAAATAGTAGTTTTAGCGGATCCAACATCCGACGAAGATGCAGCAACAAAAAAAATATGTCGACACCGTAGATGGTAAATTATCCACGCTGCGGGTTCGAGTATGACGTTCACGTGGGCGCTTTTGCATGATTTCGCAGAAACCATCAAAGAACCGCAGAAGAATTCTTCGGCACTCCGCACTCCGTTGACATGAAACTTTCAAGACATCGTAGCGGGGATTCCTGAGATCGTTAATAAAACCAATTTGATTAAAATTTCAGCCGGAATAACTCCCGGACATATCACAAACATCGTATGCACTGTATCATCGGGATTCGCAACATGGTCGCAGCAAAATAAAACCATCAAATATACCGCAACAGTCACTGGCGTGTACAGGTTGTCTATGTTCAGTGCTGCGCGATTTGAGATATTTACAACGTATCCATGGCGTCATTCAACGGATAGGTTTTCCGGAGTTGTATCTGTTATATTAAATAGCGGAACCGACGAAATATTTATCCTGGAAGCAGATGATAAGAAATTAATCACAACATCTTACTGGTGGTGTTTGGAATTTGTAGCTGAAACACCTCAATTGGTTGCTGCATAAAAATATATGGATGGTGCACAATACAGATACAATCAAGCGCGTGAATGGCAGGCGGCGCTAAAAGATCAAGTCGAACAATATACAGTAAAAGTAAAAAGATATCGACGACGATTAGTTATCGTGGACGTGATTGTTTATTCAGTATCCGCTGTTGTTGCTGGAACTGGTGTGATATTATCAGCGGTGACAATGATGGCACCAGCAGCCGTAACTATTTGTATTTCAGCAGCAACAACGATTGCAGGTGTGCTTAATATCATCACAAAAAAAATATGCACCTGCATGAATGAAAAATTATCCGATTACATGATAAGATTGCATACAGGACGGTCGCATACTCGAAGTTATCTTCGTTGTTATCAGCGAGTCTCAGTGATAGAATTATATCTGATGTCGAATTTTCAATGATGACTAAAATATATCAGGAAGGTATCGGTATTAAAGATACAAGTACTAATAATGACAGAATTACTCCAGCAGATCGTGACTAACACAACTCCGCCAAAGATAACGATGATCTCGGTAAGTTCAACTAATCCTGAATTTAGTATTAACTTTCCTACTGCAATTGCAGTAAAAGAAATAGCATTAGCTCAATTACGGGTATATTACAGCTGGCCAAATATCAGATCAAAATTATTTAATGGTACACCAGCAAATAATTTGCTTGTATTTGCTAACAAGAACAAACCAGATGGTACTCCTGACTGGATAGATGTTGGAATACCCACTGGTAGTTATGAGATCGAACAAATCAATGAAGAATTTCAACGTAGAATAAAATCAATAACCGGAAAAGAAGCAAAAATATCAATTAACGTTCATGAACCGACGCTGTCCTCGACGGTTGAGATACATTCTCCTGATTATGTCGTTGATATTTATCAATCCACGATAAGATCCATACTAGGTTGGCCTGAAATTCCCCCGGTGTATGAAGGACCACCAGAACCAACTCGGGATGATTTTACATCATCGAAAAGTTTTCATCGTAATATTAAAATGAATTATACAAGTTTCTGGTGGAACATAGAAAAACGGGTATGGGATAAACGGAATCAATTTCATGTCGAGCGAACTGGTGAGTACTACTGGCTCTTACACAACGTTGATGGTGGTAATTCATTTTACGATATAAATATCAATAATATCATTCATATCATAAATTCAGATCACGAAGAACAACTAGACAATTTACGTGATAGTTTTCGGGAATATTTGTCTGATTTGACATCTACGCGTGAAGAAATTATTAAACGAGTAGAAATTTTAAATCATATAGCTGATACCATTGAATATTTTCATAAAAGGATCATAAACATGGTTTTTGAATCATCGGGTTATAATAGAAGTTTTTTCGCAACCAAGTACAAAATATCCGAAGCTGACATTGTAACGTTTAAGTTCCCTGATTATAATCCGGATGAATTGAGAAAATCTGTCAGTGATGTTATTGATGAATATTTTCCTAAAATACTCGATGCGTGGAGAAAACTAGCACCACTAGCAACTGTTCTCAGACATAATAATGATCCACACGGCGGCGGCATACACGTTTCTCCGGGAATCGTTAATATAACCAGCACGATTGTGGTCAATCTGGTTTGTGATGTAGTCGATGGCAGCTATCAAATAGACCTCGGAAAATCAAATCAGGCTCAACAAGTATACATCCTATATACATTTACACCACAAGTTCCCCCTGGAAGTTTAATCGTGCAAGAACCAACTAATCCTGTGTATCTGCGGTGTCACAATAATATGTTAACACGAATAAATTTTAAGCTCACAGACCACCTTAATCGCTTAGTTGACATGCGTGGAGAAGAGCTTGTGATAAATCTGTATGTGAAATCTTAATTAATCCAGTAAATGTTATATAATGTACCAGCACGTGATTGTTTTTTATACACTTGAAAAACGCCATCAGAACAGTGTTTTCAAAACACAGAGCAATTTAGTTATTGATGAATACGGAAGCGAGAACAGTTAGATGAGCTCCGCCGAGAACATATTATCGAGATCAGATTCTAAATTATACACACTCCTGTATTAAACTCGACCAACTTAAAAAAATAAATAAATATAATCACTGATGGGATAAATTAATCAATTTTGTACAATCTGATGGGGTGGTTGGCACTGAAAATTATACAAATTAATCAGTTTTCCAAAAAATACTACAAAAAAATATATTGTATTATTATTCTGAAATATTTTTATTATTATTCTGAAATATTTTATTTTTTTATGAATCAATCTGATGGGGTGGTTGCTACTCAAAATTATGCAAATCAATCAGTGTGCTAATTCTGATGGGGGTGGTTGCTACTCAAAAGTATACAAATCAATCAGTGTGCTAATTCTGATGGGGTAATTGGTACTGAAAATTATACAAATTAATCAGTTTTCCAAAAAATATTTTATTATTATTCTGAAATATTTGTAAATTAATTCTGATGTGATATACAGTGAGGGAAATTATATTACTACTCAGTCGTTACCCGCTGACATAATTTTTCTTAAGTATCTTATGCGGGTACTGATTGTTTTCTTTTGTTTCATATTCGCTGGATAATTCCGACCTGATCTTTTCTATTGCAACAGAAAGAGGAATAAATTCATTTACTTGATCATCGTTCACCATAGCCAGTGACTGAAACATAGCTGCCTGAATCCGCTTTATGAACTTATATTGAGATGATAGAACATACTTATTTTCATTTTTAAGTTCTTGTAACGTTTCAAAATCAGATATTATTTTTTCAGGATTTAGTTCATCAGATATATTAATTCCGTTTTCTTCTAGTTTTTTAATAGGAGAAATAATGTCTTTGATATTTTCTTGGTTCATTATAAAATATGTAAATCTTTAAAATAAAAAAAAATTATCCCTGAACCTATCGAGTCTTTAGCGAGTTCAAGGTACAGGTACACGAAACACTACCCCGCTATGAGAGCCCCTAACACGTCAAACAATGGTCTAAAGGCCCAAGAGGGTGTGTTTGGTGAAGATAAACATATACGCTCAGAAAAAACCCACCGACAATAATCAAGCCCGTGGGTGATACGAAAATATGTATCAACCACCGGTTGATACGTGGATGGGTTTTGCTGAGCGGGGGGATCTGGCGGAGCCCCCAATTATTATAAAAATCGCAATTATGCGCAAACCACCGACATGTTGTCAGCCATGGGGATTCGATCCTGGACCGCGAGCGTCACAGTCCAATACGATACCGATTGAGCTATCAAATCTTGTTACAAACATATGTTTCGGAAGTTAATATATAGCTAATAATCATTGAAAAGGAACTAATTTCGAATAATATAATTCTGAATTCAAAAAATACGTTTATATGATATATTTTCACCAAACAAAGCTAAATTAAGGAATTTCCTATTTACTATATCACGCCATGTATGATAGAACATCCGGTCTAGATCATCTAATTGCTAGACTGGTCAAAGGGAGTTTACTCGATAAATAAATAATCACACATACATACACAATCTCGCATTATATTTCTGCACTGAACAAGGAAAATGCACTGATTTTTAATTCCAAACACTATCGTGGACCTATGAGTCAGTACATTGCCACACGATACAGACTAGACGCTGGATTCTGCACTCAGTAGGCTGGAATATACATGTCGGTTTTCTGTAGGTTAGGATGAAATATACATGTATTCTATGTGTTGCATTCCTTGAACAAACAATAGGTAGCAGTGATATCCTAAAGTATACATAGTTATAAGGTGGGTCGAATGCGCTGTTCTAATAGGGCAGAAAAACACATGAACTGTAAGTTAGAAATCTGTAATGCATACTGTATCCACCAGGCATCACAGACCTTGGATGTTGTATATGATTATGACCATAAATTACCTCCCTTTCGTGAGTCAAAAAATAAGTAGTATAATAATGACAATTTCTGACCCCCCAAAAATTAAATATAATTCGAGGTGGTGATGATAGTTAACAATACTGAAAGGTGATTTTCTGCTTATATTTTTTTGAGAAAGCAGATCTGGTTATATTTTCTGCTACTCTTTGTGCTGAAGACGGATTAATATCAAAGTATTTCGCAGCAGAACATATCGAACGAAATATAATTACTTCGCCAGATTCTGTGTTTGTGGAATTTACCGCCCTTCTAGAAACTGTCTTACATCTTCCAGTATTACCACGTGCAGAGTTCTGACTTTGCGTGACAACCCTCAGATTGGATAAGGAGTTGTTCTGAGGATCCCCGTCAATATGATCAGTAACAAGACCATCTTTGATCACTCCGAAGAAACACTCATACGTGAATCGATGACAATGATACATTTTATTTCTTCCAGCGTTGAACCTTAGATAGCCAGTATTAGTAACATTACCAACTGGTCTCTTCAACCTACAGTGTCTGATCATGCCATTACGATCTGATTCATAGTTTGTTATTGTGGGATGTGGGACAAATATATTTTGCTCCATATATGCAATAATATTATTTGTTTAAATCATTGTTTGTCTGAAATCTTGATATATAATCCTCCACGGATTTTATAGCGTTTTCACTATTATTAATTTTTTTGTCATAATATCTTTTAAGTTCTCTAAACCGTTTTCCACCGCACTTTCCATATAATTCTGTTTTTCCTCGCACTCCAATACCACATCGCAGACACGGTATTGGTCCTAGACTTCCTCGTCGTATACTTTGTAAGTGCATCCAACAAAATTCCTTTCTGCAGGATTTGTTGCATCGATTTACTGAGCCGATCATTAACCATTTGCATTGAGACATTGTATATATATATATATATATATATATATATATATATATATATATATATATATATATATATATATATATATATATATATATATATATATATATATATATATAATTTTCTTTATTTAAATATTTGTTTTAATTATATGAATGAGTTTGAGAGATTATCCCAAACTAGGCCTGTTAAATATAAATTCAACCTCGACAGACTATCTTCTGATTTACCAGTACGAGATTTGGTTGATCCGAAAAATAAAAGTTTGATCAATAAAATTCACGACGCCAAGAAAGAATTTTACACGGATGGTGCATCTCATACATGGTCAACGTTCAAGATTATACGCAATACTGTCAAGGACGCCACAATGAATGACAAGCGAGCGGCAACTATCATTAACTACATCGCTGAGTATGAGGGCAATCAAAATATTTCTTCAGAGTAAAATTTATTTTATTAACAGAAACAGGTAGTTGGATTATCCGTGACAAATATGATCCTGTCCTTGGCAATAATAAAATCGCCATATTAAGTAAAAATTCCAGACCGGGTCTATTGACGGGTATTGACAAACCATATTATGAGCGAGCATATCCTGTAACAGCGGTTATTTATGGAATCTATGAGATAAATAAAAAACCCAACGTTGATAAACTGACACCCATGAAATTTTCAAGGTTAAATTGTGTAGCCGAGCGAGTAATAGAACACTTTACAAACGCGATGCGTGGAAATGGATTAACTGATTTAAGACGTAAAAAAATAAACTCGTGGGCTGATTCAGTTAAGGATACCGGTGCTACAATAAAAGATGTTGCTGAGTTAGGAAAAATATTAAAATTTCCAATAACCGTAGCGACAATAACGGGAGAAATACTGTACGAATCGAAATATAAATCAAAAGGAGCTTCAATAAATATTATTGATCATAACGCGCACGCATGGACCAGCGCAGTAACAATATTTCCACGTGATCGAACTATTAGATTTTACCCCCCAGATATGGGGGCAGATATGTTTGATTTTATCAACGAAATAAGTAAAAACGATCCTGTATCGGTATGGTTATTTAAAAGTAATGAGGAAGGTGAATTTGATCAGTTTGTTAGAACAAACGGTGAAATATATCGATCAGAATCTCTCCACGACGAGATGAAAAATCTCGCGGAGAAGTTTTTAGAGTGCAAGCACTCCGCGGAAAATACTGACAAATTACTAACTAATTGCTTTACCGTTCCATCTGTTGAGGCTCATTTCGCTAGAGAAAGAAACTCATGGAAACCAACACGATTTGATTTACTCGAGGATGTACGCGCAAGTTGCGTCGAATACGGACATGGCGGATTGTGGAATACCAAATATAATTACAATGATGTTATATCGGTCGATATGGTTCATGTTATCCAGGAAGTTTTCTAGGATACGGAGATTGTTCTGTATACTTTAAAAGATTCGGTCACCCTACAAACGAGATGACGCGAGTGGCAATTAATGGACCATTACCTGATTTTGATCTGACTGGATTCGCGTGTGTTGAATCATTCGAGCTTAAGGAAAATCTTCACAAGATTTGTTATGTTTGGTTTGGCAGACATTTTTGTGAAAAACGTTGGGCGCCTATAGTTTTATTACGATATTTGCTAGATTGTGCGGCACTGACATCGTTGGTGGTTAGTGAGGCAATTATATCATATCACGCGCAGACCGAAGTTTGGTTGCCCATGCCAGATTCTATCAGTGTTGATGAAGTTATTAGCGAGTTTAAGGAAAAATGTCCTGATGTTTCCGAGGATGATATTATCAAAGAAGCTCCTAAAATTCTCGAGATTAAACTCAAAACCGCAAAAGATCTCGGTAGAAAAATTATAGGTAAATTTACTCAGGATGGTGCATATGATCATAAAAGACATCACACACGATTAATTTTAGATGATGCCGAGTACGATTTTATAATCGCTGATACAACAGCGAGAAATATATTTGTAAATCGAGAAAGTGTTTATTTATCCGACGGAACAAAATTGGGTACGATCGTTAGTTATATAAATTATATTTCCCCACAGTATACTCATCTAAGATCTTCCATGTTGGCTTATGTTTCTATAAATTTATTATCGATGATTAATAGATTTCCTGAGACCGCAGTCAGAGTCGCAACAGATTCGTTTTATATTTCGAGTAAATATTTAGAGTCTGTTATGAAATTTACAAGTAATGATGAACGATGGAGTTCGTGGAGAATAAAAAAGGAAATATTACACAATTATACAGAATCAGCAGATGTTCCGATGAGACATTTTTATCGTAAGTGCAATAAAATATCAGAAATGTCGAAAGCGCCGTCGTTGAGTGATAAAATAACTAGATATAAGACAGTATATCTCAATGGACCTGGTGGATGCGGCAAAACGACTCGAGCGATTAATGTTTTTAGAAATTCAGATATGATCGTGCTGACACCCACACATAGACTTGCACGCGAGATGAAACAACGGCAAGTACAATCGTGCACGTATCATAGTTTCTTTCGGTGGCGCGGGGATACATGGACTCCTGAACGAATGGGAGAAAAGTATATACCTAAAATAATTATTTGGGACGAGATATGTACGGTGTCATTGGATGCATTAAAAATGTTTCTTGATTGGTTGTTGACGAAAAATACCGCTTTGGTGGTGTGTGGCGATCATGGTCAACCGCCGCCTTTTGTTGGACCATCTCCACATGATTGGTTAAAACATTTCGTCGATTATTACGAAGAAATAGATGATGATAATAGAGCTCTCGATGCAAATTTAAAGGAATTAAAAAAATTAATCAGATTACAATCAAACAAAATTCAGTGTGAAATAATACGCGAAGTAATCTCAGAGACCTCGATGAGTGATTTTTTAAATTTATGGAGACCCACCGATTTGATCGTAGCAAGCAGAAAAATAATCAGAGACGACAGCAGTTATTTCAGCTGCATAAAGAAAAATATTCAGAATTACCCGTACCGTTATGTTACAGACCATCAGATACACGAAAACAGAATATTAATGTTGATATTCCAGGACAGACTGAGAATCAAAATCTCGTATTAAATGATATTGTCGCTGTTGATATCAGTGTGGTCGAAGATGCATTACACGCTGACAAATCTCCATGGGTGTTGGGAAACGCTATGACGATCCACTCGTCTCAGGGATTAACTATTTCTGACACACGAGTCTGGATTGTAGACGATCACATCGAGTGGTCAAATTTAGTCTATTTAGCGGTATCGAGGGTCAGAAATATATCTCAATTACGTAGAATTATAATTCCTGAAATCGTTAATAAATTCAACGTCATTGATGATGATATCATAAGAAAAAAATTCATCGGATACAAACAATCTGATAAAAAAAATAAACGCGACTTTGATCTTGATGCTGAATTTATTATTGAGTTAAAACAGCAGCAGAATAATCATTGCGCAAGTTGTAATTGTATAATGTTATAGCGGTATTCGAGTAATGATTCAAGACAATTTACCGTAGACAGAAAAGATAATAGTCGCGGTCATACACGAGAAAATACCATGTTGACCTGTCTTGAGTGTAATCGACGTAGAGGCGCCAGCACCTTGGGTGCTGACACTAGTGCTAGTTAAGTGATCGCGGTGGTAGTTGTGTATCCGTGGGAATTATTTGTAGTTGCTCACGTACAAATCCACGTTGAGGAGCAGCCGAATCTAATCTGTAGATTGCAGGTCTACCTGGCGATCTTGTCACGGTGGATATTTTGTGTGTGGTAACACTCCAAATAGGATCAGTCGCTCTCGCGCTACCACCTTCAAGTTCACCCGGTTCATATAAATATCTAACTGTAACATCACCCAATATTTTTTGTTTTTCAGTTCCTTTTCGTTGTATTGGTATATTTTTTTTGTGACTGCGCTAATGGGTTTCATGTTGGTTGTTCGTGTAATCTCGCTATTTAATGCAGCTATCACGCTTGGTAATCTTGCAACCCATTCGCGAGATCTTTTATGTCGAATAAATTCCTTAGCATATTGATATCCAAATAACCGCTCAGCAAGTGTTCGATTAAATCGCTCAACAATTGCCTGATCACGGTGAATTGCTTGCAGTATGACCTCGTCGTATTTTGGTATTATGTCGTTTCATCAGCGATGATACTGGACCAAGAAATTCCTTACCAGGATCAACCTGTAGCAGCTGTGGCCATCGCAGACCACCTTGTGGTCCACCACCTCGTTGATAAATTCGTTCAAACTCATCGGCTACTTCAGATGATGTTTTCGTTGATAGCGGCTCTGCCTCTTTATATCTACTTGCAACATCAACTACAGTTAACGCGTACTTGTACGTTTTTCCACGCACAGTATCATGTGGTAAAAACAGAATATCAGCTTGATGAACTTCATTAGGAACACTGACATCGAAATACGCGTACTGAATTCGTTTCGGTGGTGGTAGATAAATTTGCCATATTGCCTGTTTGGATAACCACGCGCTAGCAGTAGAATGTTTAACCGCTGCTGCATCAGCAAGTTTACCAATTGCTGCTTTGCCTCTCCAATATCCTCTTGGTGAATAATAAATTAATTCCATTATTAATTACCAGCCCCAAACGCTAATTTACTTTTCATCGCAGATCTTACTAACCAGTTAGCTAATGATTCTCTGATATTTTTATTTTTTATGGAATTTAACGCGTGAATTAATTTCACATCTGCAATATGCCTATGTTGTAGATCTTTATTTTTATAAGCCACATCATGAACGTGACAAGCTCGATCAATAGCGTTTACTGGTTCCTCGCCTGGTTTTGGTTGATCTTGATTATCGAGCCTGATATCGAGTCGAGTACCAGGACCGCAATAACTATATCCTGGTAGATGTTTTTCTCCTGGGTATTTAGCCCATGGAGTACCCGGAAACTTTGACATCAAATTAGCAATATCACCACCGCGGTTATTAGGTAAAAACGAAAATTTCTTTCTACCGCACACAGAACATTTTCCACCATACGCTATTTTTTATGTTTTGTTATAACTGTAGCTAAATCAGTAGTTGGAGTTTTAACTCTACAGCGTAAACAATATAAATTCATGTTATAATAAATATGGATATAATTGATTTCTCAGCAACTCGGCAGCGAGAACCTGTTAAGCATCATCCTGCGCTACCTAATTCCATCAGAATGATTATCATAGGACCACCTGGATCGGGTAAGACGCAGTTATTACTTAATCTGATAATGAGATGGTTGAAATGGGATAAGTTGTATTTGGTAGCACCATCCGCTGATGATCAACGATGTTATGAAGTATTAAAAGATTTTAACGAAAACGCGCGATTACTGGATGAAGATAATGATGTTATAGAGTTTATAACAGATATTGATGAAGCACCGTCCGTTGATTTTTTAGACGGATTTATTAATAATTTAGTTGTATATGATGACGTGATGCTAGATAAACAATCAAATCCAGCCAGGATATTTTCTCGCGGCAGACATAAAAATACAGATGTGATCTATGTTACTCAGCGATATACACAAATACCAAAAGTAATCAGGGACAATTGTAATATTTTAGTTGTGTTTAATGGCGTAGACACACACACGCTGCGAAATATTCATCAAACTTGGTGCAGCGGTGACATGGATATAATTAAATTCAGAAATTTCTTTTCACGAGCGCAAGCTACTCCGCATGGATTTATAACAATAAATTTACATGATCCTAGAACAAGATATCGTGTGGGTCTTGATAAAATATTTGGATGATAAAATTAAATTTAATTAAACAGATATCATTCATATAATGAACAACTGTGCGTGGTTAATTCAAGGAACAACAAATAAATGCAACAAAAGGTGTCGTGGAGAATATTGTAAAAAAACATAATTATATTTTAAAGAAAAATCCTCATGCTGGTCCACGAAGTTGTGTTGGATGTAACAACGGCGTTAGAGGATTATATCAGATTTGTAAAAATTGCGGTGGAGATCGATACAGAAGTTTGATGAACTATTACAGAAAAAGAAAGAACATAAATCCAAAACCACCATCAGAACAGGAATATTACTTGAAACATAGAACAAACAAAGATGAAACAGATGAGGAGAACGCGTTGAGAAATATTCATCAAACTTGATATGGTGGTAAAAATTTCTTTTGCAACATGAATAACAGCAGAGAGGGTTCGTCTACAATCTTGTTTGGGACAAACAATAATCGTAGACGTGGTATGACCTATATGAACGAGCACGGATTTTTTTTGGTCTAACACAAGGGTTTTGCTCGGGTAATTTGGTCTGTTCACCCTCTCTGCTGCTACCTACCAGTACGTGTTAGATCTGCAAGAGAAACTGGAAAGTACATGCCAGATGGCACGTGATGAATTAATGAATCGGGACGCAGATATGCCAAGTATTATAACCGCAGAGCGCGAAACAGGAAATTTCTTGCAGGAGATCAGGTTCTATTGCTTCTTCCTTTAGACTTTATTTACTTTGTGAGTGATTAGGTAAAATTTACACATCGATAAATACCCAACCATGATAATTTAATCATATAACTGAAAGTACAATAATTGTCGTGAAACGCAATACCAACAACTCTCTCTCTCTCTCTCTCTCTCTCTCTCTCTCTCTCTCTCTCTCTCTCTCTCTCTATATATATATATATATATATATATATATATATATATATATATATATATATATATATATATAATGTGTAGCTCAACAGAGGAGTATATATATATATATTACAGATATATTTACTTTCATCGTGTGTGTATTTTCTTCAAGCAAGAAGTATATATAATCCGTACTCTTCAGAGATTCTAACCCGGGTCTGTGAGTAAAAGGCACCCATCGCCTTGTCTGAAAGCACCGACCCCAACACCAAGTCGACCATGAACGCATCACGATTTTTTTTAATACAAAATCGTTGGTATAGGAGTCCGTGCGCAGCAGACACACCTACATGTCGAGCTACACATTAATTCTCGTCTGTACACAGTCTTAGAAATCTGGAACGACTGTGTACAGATGAGATTTAATTGCGTGCTGTTCAACACATCTTCTAGTGACACTGTATAAGTATACCAAATATCATCAATCGACCTTAAATACCCATCAAGTTAGATGCATTAAAAGAGAAATAGCAAAATGTGACTGAAATCTAAACTGTTGCCTTGTGACTTCGATAGGTGATATAGATTTCGCTGTGAATATGGCCAATACCGATTTCTGTAGTTTTATTGTAGTTCTCACTCCTGGAATCGTCAAGATTCATAGATATAGTCATTTTAATCATTCGTTATTACAAAGAAATGTATATTGTGGCTGTATGCTTCGAAAAGATACAGAATCCAGTTCTCCAGCTGTCAAGTTAGAAGAGAGCAGAAATAGCAAAATGTGACTGAACTCTAAACTATTGCCCTGTGACCTTGAACATGAAGATATGACTTTCAATGAGGTTTGCTACGCATCTTGTAGTGATGATATACAATTACATCCCTTGATCTCGTATAACTCTCAAATTTTAGATTGGAATGGAAAGTGTGATAGAAAATAAACATATAAAACCATGGGATTGACCGGACGATAAGAGCCCCGTTACGGCACACAACACACACGCACATCGTAAAAGAGAGCTAAAGAAAACAAAATACTGAGCCATGACCTTGACTTTAAGACAGGACTCCAAAGCATTATGCGACACATCTACTGATGATGATGCGCATGTATAACAAATGGGATTAAGGTTATAGAAAAGACGGCAAGCGTGCTGGATCTATTTGACCTTTTATGTTTGTTGCTTTTAACAGCACTTTTAACACAGAGGAGTACACTGAGAAATATAAGGATTAAATGTTCATGGTTGGGTATTTATCGAAGTGTACACATACACCATCAGCAACACCAACCAGCAGCAGAGAGGGTGAACAGACCACTTAATCCGTCACGTACGTTTTTTAGAAAAAAAAAATAGTGACCCTTCATAGAGGTCATTAACATTACCGCGTCATCGATTGACCCAGACAAACAAGGGATGCGGTCACCACCCTCTCTGCTGCTAATCTTGAGGATCTTTAAATTTTAAATAATACTCTGTCTCTGTTGGTGGTTTTTCTATTTTTGGGTTTATTTTTTTTCTTTTTCTGTAATACGCCATCAGACTTCTATATCGATCTCCGTGGCAATTTTTACAAATCTGATATAATCCTCTAACGCCGTTGTTACATCCAACACAGCGTCGTGAACCAGCATGAGGATTTTTTGATAAAATATAATTATGTCTCCTGCAATATTCTCCATGGCACCTTTTGTTGCATTTATCTGTTGTTTCTTGAATCAGCCACGCACAATTGTGCATTATATTAATGATATCTGTTTAATTAAATTTACACCCTCTCTGCTGCTATAATTAAAGCATTATGTTATATTAAAATAATGGTACATCCGGAATCTCATATTGCAAGAATAGCTCGAGAACGATTAGAAGCAATCAAACAATTTCTTCCTGTCAGAGACTCATTCAGAGAAAACTTACAAGCGCAACAACAAGCACAAGTTGAGTACGAAGAGAACACTAAATAACTGTTTAAACCCGTCACTGCAGCTACTAAGAAATTTGCAGCGGCTGTTGAAAAAACTATATGGGGAGATATTGCGGAGGAAGATAAGAAGAGGAAAAAGGGTATTTTTCCAGTATTAGAACAAACTGCAGCGCAGACTGAAAAAATAGCAAGAAGAACAAGAAAACAAAGGATATTTTACGAGATCTTCCAACTGATATAGCTGCGGCTCAGCCTCAATCCATTGGTAAATACTTGAAGGTATTAGAGAACTTCGTACTGAGATAGTTGATATGAAAGATCGTGAAATAATAAAACCAGAAGAAGAGGAAGATGATGAAAGGGAAATGATTACGCTGAGCAATAAATTTACCAATGCGGGCATCAGATTCATAAGAGAAATTAGTATACTGATACGTTATCAAAACTTTCAGCAGAAAGTAAAGATAAAAAAGAAAGGTTTTTAAAACCTGAATATAGTCCCGCTCGTATTAGTAATCCTGAAATCTGGTATAAATGGATATATCGTATATATTTCAATAAAGATAGAGTTTATTCTAATGATGAGGTATATAATGATTGTCGCAGAAAAATAGACATGTATCTTGCACAAAAAGAATCAAAAGTATCACAATCTCTCAGAACAATAAGTGAGGAAGAAGAAGTATCACCCTCAAGACTATTTAAGAAAACAACAGAAAAAAGATCACCCTTAAGACTATTTAAGAAAACAACAGAAGAAGGAGCAACGGGAAGTGGTCTGGGAAATAATCTTGTTTTTCCTGATAATATCCTCAATGATGTGTCACGGTTAGAAGTTCTCATAGGAGGAAAACGTGCCGGAAATAATTCACCAGAAATAATTAATGAAGCAGCTGATATTTGTCGGCGATTATTTCAAGGCGGTATTATGGATATCGGAGTTTACCGAGAACTTATCGATGAACTTGTTGATGATTACAGTGACTAATTGTTAGATAAATGGTAAATAAAATAAGATGATAGTATACAATAATCATCGTAAATCCGTACAGGTCAGAGCGGTAAACTCACGATTACCAATCTACAGAGCTATTTACGGAGATGGACTTGGTGATGTTGTACAGGGATTATTCACAAGAATAGCTCCAAAAGTAGCACCTGTTGCAAAACAATTATCGATGAAGCTATCGATGTTGTTCGTGAACAAGCTCCTGGTGCAATTGTCAATGTTGCTAGTAAGGCGTTCTCGGCGATCAAAGATAGACTAGCACGATTAATGCGACGAAAACGACAACCAGTAAAACTGGCAAGTACTGAAATTATGCCCGCAGACGTAAGTAAAATAATAAATCAGGCTGCAAATCAAAAACTAGCGGAATTATCTGAAGAAGCAGAAAGAAATATAACAGCAAATTTAATAGCAGGAAGCGTTCTTCGTCGACGATGATAATTTAGATCACCATTTGGAAAAATGTTAATTATAATAAAATGTTTAAACGTATGTCCGACTCAGCATTTGACATGGATGAACCGGTCATCCAAAATGAATCGGTACGTGATTATCAATTTTATTCATATGACGCAAGATAACCAAATCAGCGGGAGAGAATCGAATTACAGGTTCATGATACAAGTAGATATTTCTTGCCCGCTGAGGCGTTTATTGAAGTAGAAGGTAGACTTGTAACGAATGTTGTAGCTAATACGCCATATGGTGCCAATTTGCGTGTTGGTTTTGTCAACAACAGGATTATGGCACTGTTTAATAGCGCCACATACATGATTGATGGAAAAAATATTGAATCAATTCAGAATGATGTTGATGTTGCTACAACAATAATTGGTCAGGCGAGATATTCTGATGATTACACAAAATCAGCTGGTCCAACAATGATATTTGCTAAGGATATTACTGACTACGCTGATCATGTTCAGTATATTAAGTTACGAGCACCACAAAATATTTCAGTTGATCTACAACCAGATGATTCTGAACATGAAGTTAGACCAGCAGGTGAATTTGATATTATAAAATGTGTTAATACGAGATACAACTTAGGATTTGCAACACGCCGAGCAGCGTTGTCAGGAAATGATAGAAATTTTTCATGTGCAATTCCATTGTCTCACATCTCTGGATTTTGCAGAAATGTTAGAAAGGTCATCTTTGGAGCTAAACACACAGTTGTGCTCGTAAGAAAAGGTGATGATAATGATGCAATCTGGCGAGGTGCTGGTGTTGCTGATGGTAAAGTAAGTATAACAGAGCTTTCATTGTGGATGCCAGTAATGATTCCATCTATTGCTGAAGAACAAAAATTACTCTCTTTTACGGATCAAGGCGGTAAATCATTGCTATCATGGTTAACAATAACCACAGATTCTACTCAAAGTTCTGTTAATGGTTTATTTACATGGAATATAGCATCACAGCAAGGTGTTTCTGCGCCGAGACATATTTTTATTGCGCTGCAAGATAATGCTCGGACGAATAATCAAGAACGTTCACATATGATATTTGACGACCTTGGAGTTAATGAAGTTTCCTTGCGGATAAATGGACATCAAGAACCAGCTGAAGATATAATGTTAAATTTTGATCAAAATCACGTAGCGCGTGCATATCATCGTTTGATGTCATTCATGGGACGTCATCAAAATGTGGATATCGGTAGCAAATTTCACAGTTAAATTTTACAAATCTATATCCGATTTATTATTTTTCACTGGAACATCTTGATTTGTCCAAACAATCTGTCGTTGATATACACTTTCGAGCTCGTGTTACTAACCATCCTCCTGATATAGTTGGTCCACCTCTTATTCGCGGCACCTACAGAGCAATCGCGGCTATACTCAGCGATAAAGCCATGTTATTTGAAGGTGGTAGTGGTCGAATGAGAGTCGTAGATGCACCAGTGGAAAATCTTTAATCATTATTTGGAGCGTGGCAAGTATTTATCATAAAATGCCATATCATCACGTTAGTGTCAGTCTGACTCCTGGTCAGATTAAAAACCTTCAATCAAATTCAGCAAATAACTGCGGAATGAAAATATCACTAAAGTGAGATCAGATTACGGGTGGTCAAAATAAACTATCATTATCAGAACGTCAACTTAAACATTTCAACGACGCTAAACAATCAAAAACAGGCGTCAAACTTAATCTCTCTGCGGATGCGATTAAGGACTCAATTAAAACCGGTGGTATTTTTCCACTTCTCGCGGCTATTCCAGCGTTAATAGCTGCTGCCGCTCCCGCCGTAGCAAAAGCAGCCGCACTGGGTGCTGTTGGAACAGCTGCTGGAATGGCTCTAAAGAAAGCAACAGGAAAGGGGTACAAAAAAAGGGACACGGCCTAAGATTACCGGGATCTCGTTGGGGAAGAGGTCTAAGGCTTCCAAGATCACTTCGTTAGATGTTTCAGCATCAAATTTTGATTTACTTGATGCTGCTAAACGATTAAAAATAAAAAACTTCAGAGGTGTTTTTATGCGAGATCAATTACCGAAACAATCAAACATTGTTGAAACAGGTATTATTAATCTCGACTCAAATTTAGGGCCCGGTACTCATTGGGTATTATACGCGGTTGATCCGAGTGGAATCGTTTATTTTGATTCATACGGGTTAGCTCCACCTGTTGAATTTATCAAGTATGTTGCACCACTTCACGCGCAAGTTTGGTATTCAACGCTACCCACACAAACAATGACAGATCCGCCAATATGTGGCCGTGAGGCAATTAATGTACTTAACGCTATATCAAAATCATCCAAACCGCCACATAAAGTCGTGCATGATTATACAAGCAACCGATTCGTTTTAAACAGATCTTAGATCTTAGATCTTATATAATGGTTGATATTTACGGAAGAAGATGTTCACGCGTTAAGAAAAAATCCGATGACCGATGACATTGATCTGTCAAAGTACGCGACTAAAGATGAACTCGCTGATATCATGAACCTGGCTGGAGTTGACCGAGATGAAGTTGTTGTTTTTCAGGACCGATATGGTGTTTTAAAAACGAGTAACATCAAATGGAATGACATAGTTCGACGAGTACTCGGTGCGGTCACGGATAATATACATGTGTTTACTGACAGCGGAAAAATCAGGAGGATTGAATTATATCGTTTACAACCATCAGAAATGAAATTGCAAGAAGCGTTGCTAATCGCGTGAAAAATACCGGTGACACAATGACGGGTGAACTCAGCATGAACGGAAATAAGATAACAGTGCTAAGAGATCCAACATCCGACGAAGACGCAGAAACAAAAAAATACGTCGACGTCAACTACAACACCGTAAATGGTAAACTATCCACGTTGCGGGCCGAGTATGACGTTCACGTAAACGCGTTCACAAATCTTCGCAGAATTTTTAGAAAAATTAATGAAACCGCAGAGGAATTTTTTGGTAATCCGTTGGTCGCTGACGTAAAACTCGTTGATATCAAAACTAACCTAGACACGATCAAACAAACACAGCAAAACATCGTAGCGGGAATTCCTGAGATCGTTAATAAAACCAATTTGATTAAAATTCCAACCGGAATAACTCCCTGGCATATTACCAACATCGTATACACAGTATCATCGGGATTCGCAACCTGGTCGCAGCAAAATAAAACTATCAAATATACCGCAACAGTCACTGGCGTGTACAGGTTGTCTGTGTTTAGTGCTGCAAAATTTGAAATATTTACAACTTATCCATGGCGTCATTCAACTGATAAGTTTTCCGGGGTTGTATCTGTTATATTAAATAGCGGAACCGAAGAAAGATTTATTCTGGAAGCAGCTGATAAGAAATTAACCGCAACATCTTACTGGTGGTGTTTGGAATTTGTAGCTGAAACACCTCAATTGGTTACTGCATAAAATATAATGAATACCTCAATCGACGTTCAAAAATTTAGGTACAATCAAGCGCGTGAATGGCAGACAGCGTTGAAAGATCGAGTCGAACAATATACAGTAAAAATAAAAAAGTATCAACGACGATTAGTTATCATTGACGTTGTTGTTTATTCAGTATCCTCTGTTGTTGCTGGAGCTGGAGTAATATTATCCGCGGTAACAATGATGGCACCAGTAGCTGTAACCATTTGTATTTCAGCTGCAACAACGATTGCAGGTGTGCTCAATATCATTGCAAAAAAAATATGTACTTGTACGAATGAAAAATTATCCGATTACATGATAAAATTACACATAGCAACTGTCGCATACTCGAAGTTATCCTCGTTGTTATCAGCGAGTCTCAGAGATGGAATTATATCCGATTTTGAGTTTTCAGAGATGATTAAAATATACAACTGCGCTGGTATTAAAGGTACGAGTATTAATAATGACGGAATTACCCCAGCAGATCGTGACAAACACAACCCCGCACAAGACCACGATGATCTCGGTAAGCTCGATTAATCCTGAATGTAGCATCAATTTTCCAACTGCAATTAGCTCAAATGAAATTGCACTAGCGCAATTACGAGTATACCATAGTTGGCTAAATATCAGATCGAGATCATTTAATGGTACACCAGCAAATAATTCGCTTGTATTTGCTAATAAAAACAAACCAGATGGAACACCTGACTGGGTTGTTGTTGGAATACCAACTGGCAGTTATGAGATCGAACAAATCAATGATGAATTTGCTCGTAGAATAAATCAATAACAGGAAAAGAAGCAAAAATATCAATTAATGTTCATGAACCAACACTGTCTTCTGCAGTCGAAATAAACTCGCCTGATTACGTCGTTGATATTTATCAGTCCACGATAAGATCTGTACTAGGTTGGCCTGAAATAGCACCACCAATACCTGCACAGGTACCAGAACCAACTCGGGCTGATTTTACATCGACGAAAAGTTTTCATCATAATATTAAAATGAATTATACGAGTTTTTGGTGGAACATAGAAAAACGGGTATGGGATAAACGGGATCAATTTCGTGTCGAGCGAACTTGTGAATATTATTGACTTTTACACAACGCTGATAACGGTAATAACCTGTATAATTCATTTTACGATATTAATATCAATAATGTCATTAATATCATAAATTCAGACCATAAAGAACAACTAGATAATTTACGTGTTCTTTTTTATGAATATTTGTCTGATTTGACATCTGCGCGTGAAGAAATTATTAAACGAATAGAAATTTTAAATCATATAGCTGATACCATTGAATATTTTCATAATAGGATCATAAACTTGGTTTTTGAATCATCGGGCGATTATAGAAGGTTTTTCGAAACCAAATACAAAATACCCGAAGCTGACATTGGAACGTTTAAGTTCCCTGATTATAATCCAGATAGATTAAGAAAATCTGTCAATGATGTCATTGATGAATATTTTCCTAAAATACTCGATGCGTGAAGAAAAATAGCTCCACCCGAGCCTATCCTCAAATATAATAATGATCCACACGGCGGCGGCAGACATGTATCTCCGGGAATCGTTAATATAACATCGACAATCGCAGTCAATCTTGTTTGTGACGTAATCGATGACAGTTATCAAATAGATCTTGGAAAATCAAATCAGGCTCAACAAGGATACATTTTATACACGTTCACACTACAAGTTAGCCCTGGGGTTTTGATCGTGCAAGAACCAACTAATCCTGTTTATCTGCGGTGTCATAATAATATGCTAACACGAATAAATTTTAAACTAACTGACCACATAGGACGATTAATTGACCTGCGTGGGGAACAACTAATTGTTAATCTGTATGTAAGATCATAGATCTTTATCGTAGATTTTTCAGAAATATTGTATTTATTCAGAAATATTTTATATTTATTCTGAAATATTTTATTTTATCAGAAATTGATATGGTAGTTGGTACTCAAAATCGTGTAAATCGATCAATTTTTAATTCTGATGGGTATTTAGGTACTCAGAATAATGCAAATCAATCAGTTTTGCAAAACATACTACAAACAAATATCCTATTATTGTGAAATATTTTTTTAATTCTGAAATTGATATGATGATTGGTACTCAAAATCATGCAAATCAATCAGTTTGTTAATTCTGATGGGTATTTAGGTACTCAAAATCATGCAAATCGATCAGTTTTGCAAGTAATCTGAAATAGTTATTATAATCTGAAATATTTTATTATAGTTATTTTAGCAGAAATATTTTATTATTATTCTGAAATATTTTTTTTATTTTATCAGAAATATCTTAAATTGATATGGTGATTGGTACTCAAAATCATGCAAATCAATCAGTTTGTTAATTTTGACTAGTAAATGGGTACTCAAAATAATGCAAATCGACCAGTTTGTTAATTCTGATGGGTATTTAGGTGCTCAAAATCATGCAAATCGATCAGTTTTGCAAAAAATGCTACCAAAAAATATTTGATTATTATTCTGAAATATTTTTTTATTTTATCAGAAATATTTTATTATTATTCTGAAATATTTTTTATTTTATCAGAAATATTTTGTTTGATCAGAAATATCTTAAATTGATATGGTGATTGGTACTTAAAATCGTGCAAATCAATCAGTTTGTTAATTTTGACTAGTAAATGGGTACTTAAAATGATATAAATCGATCAGTTTGTTAATTTTGACTAGTAAATGGGTACTCAAAATTAACAAAATCGATCAGTTTTTGCAAAAGATAAAATATTTCAGAATAAATAAAAATATTTCAGAATAAACAAAAATATTTCAGAATAAATAAAAACATTTCAGAATAAATAAAAATATTACTCTTGTTCGGTCATTTCACGATCTAACATGATCTTCTTTAATTGTCTTATACAAGTACTAATCGTTTTATTTGCCTCGTATTCGTGGGATAACTCCGATCTAATTTTTTCTACTACGGCAGAGAGAGGAACGAAGTCCTTGACCTGATCATCTTTTACTGCAGCTAGTGACCGGATCATCGCTGCCTGAATTCGTTTTATGAACTTGTATTCAGACGACAGTGTAAAACCACCATCATTTTTACGTTCTTGTAAGATTTCAAAATCAGAAATAATCTTTTCAGGATTCAGTTCATCAGATATATTAATACTGTCTTTTTCTAATTTTTTAATAGCAACAATTACATCATTGATATTTTCATGGTTCATTATTTAGTATATATATATTTAAAAGAAAAAATATATCTTTTAGCAGGTTCAGGAAGGGGCACAGCACAACATACAAGGACAGTACAACCCAGAACTCGTAGCTTACCACCGCAATCTACCAAGGTTCAACGGGCACAGCACAACATATAATATTTACATATTTACAACCCAGAACTCGTAGCTTGCCACCGCATTCTACCAAGTTCAACGGGCACACGAAACACTACCCCTTATGAGAGCCCCTAACCCGTCAAACAACGGTCTAGAGGCCCAAGAGGGTGCGTTTGGTGAAGACAATCCCCATTAAACTCGTAGCTTGCCATTGCATTCTACTAAGTTTAGAGGATACACGGAACACAGCATGTAGTATTTACACATTTACAACCCCATAATTTGTAGCTTGCCACCGCATTCTACTAAGTTTAGAGGATACATATAATCTTAATTGAGGACAGCACAAACATACAGTGAATGACATGAAATATTTACAATGAATGAATGAGTATATACAATGAATGAATGGACGGCACAAACATACAAGGAATGAGTATATACAATGAATGAATGACGGCACAAACATATATGAGGCCATTTTCTGCGCTCAGCAGAACACCCCCAATACTCAGCCGATGGGTGATACAAAACATGTATCAACCACCAGTGACGTGTGGTTGGAGGGGTTCTGTTGAGCGTAGAGGGGCTGGCTGCGCCGCAATTAATTATAAAAATCGCAAATATGCGTAACCACTGACCAGTTGTCAGCCATGGGGATTCGATCGCCAGCGCTCAAGTTTCATAATTCGACTCGTTCGCAATGAGCTATCGAATCATCTAACAATATTACGTTTTAGAAACTATTATATAGCTACAGTTTCTGAATAGATTGTAAGTTATGCATATATCTGCATTAAAACAGTGGTTTCTGAATAGATTGTAAATATTTCTACATTAAAACAGCGGTTTCTGAATATATCTACATTGAAACAGTGGTTTCTGAATAGACTGTAAATATATAAACAGCGTGTTCTGCCAAGATTTCACATAACAGATTGTAAATATATAAACAGCGTGTTCTGTCTATATACATGCTACCACTGCATTATCAAACGTTTTATACAGATCGGTTTAAATATTTATGCATTATAACAGCGGTTTCTAAACAGATTGTAAATATATAAACTACGTGTTCTGCCTCGATTTCTCGTAACAGATCTAAAAATAACTCGCTACATTGTATGATGGGAAATACGTTTATATATTTATTTTGTGAGCTAAAAACTATAAATATCCTTCTACGAGTAATTAATTACAACGTAGATAGTTAATTGACCAATTACGATCATAAAAATCAGAAATCTACGGATAAATATATACATACAGAAGTAATCTCCCTTTCGCATGAGTCAAAAAATAAGTAGTATAAAAATAAGATTTTCTGCCAAAAAAGGATAAATGGTTAAAAATGATTAATAAATATAATTCGAGGTAGTGATGACAGTTTATCTCATTAACAATACTGGACCATGATCTTCTGTTTATATTTCTTGGAAAGAGTGGATTTGGTTATATTTTCTTCGACGTATTTTACCACACGCGAGTTAATATCAAAGTATTTCGCAGCCGCGTTCATTGATTGAAATTTAATTTCTTCGCCACTTTCTATGTTTGTGGATTTTACCGCCCTCCTTACAATTGTTCTGTCATATTTACCAGTACCTCCCCGTGTAGAGTTCTCGCTCTGTGTAACAGTTTGAAGATTGGATAAACTATTATTTTGAGGATTCCCGTCAATATGATCGATCACAAGACCATCTTTGATCAACCCCTTGTGACACTCGCATATAAAACGATGACAGAGATAATTTTTCTTTCCAGCAGTAAACAATAGATAACCAGTGTTAGTAACAAAACCAACTGGTACTTTCTTCTGACAATTTCTGATCATACCATCAATATTTGATTCGTAGTTTTTTATTATAGGATGCTTTATAAACTCGTGGTTCATATTTTGCTCCATTATACAATAATATCATTTGTTTAAATCATAATTTGTCTGAAAACTTAGTTAGATAATCCTCCACGGATTTTATCGCGTTGTTATTGACGTTATTTTTTTTGGTCATAATATCTTTTAAGCTCTCTGTATCGTTTACCACCACAACACGCACAGCTGTGTTTTTCCTCGTACTCCAGCACCACATCGCAGACATGGTATTGGTCCTAAGCTTCCACGGTGAACGTTTTGCATGTGTTGTCCGCAGAATTCCTTTCTGCAGGGTTTATTACAACGAGTTAATGATCCGATCATTAACCATTTGCATTGAGACATTGTATATGTAATACTTTTTATTTAAATACTTGTCTGAAATATAATATGGATGAGTTTGAGAGATTATCCCGAATAAAGCCCTGGAAAACAAGTAAATTCAACCTTGACAGGATATCTCCTGACGTGCCAATACGAGATCTGGTTGATCGGAAAAATAAAGGTTTGATCAGTAAAATTCACGACGCCAAGAAAGAATTTTACGCAGATGGTGCATCTCATGTCTGGTCAACGTTCAAGATTATTCGCAATGACAAGGTCAACGCCAAAGGTGTCGACGCTACGATGAATGACAAAAGAGCAGCAGCTATTATTAAACAGCTCGATGATAGAAGTTATCTTTTCAGAATAAAATTTGTCATACTTGCAGAAACAGATAACTGGATTATTCGTGACAAATATTATCCCGTCCAAGGTAATAAAAAAACTGTCATACTAAGTAGAAATTCCAAACCAGGTCTATTGACCGGTATTGACAAACCGTATTATGAACGAGCGTATCCTGTAACAGCAGTTATTTATGTAATCTATGTGATAAATGAAAAACCTAGCGTTGATAAACTGGCGCCAATGAAATTTTCAAAAATAAACTGTGTAGCTGAACGAGTAATAGAACATTTTACAAAAGATAAAAGACGTAAAATAATAAATGAGTGGGGCGAAACAATTAAAGATACCGAGGCGTCTATCAAAGATGTCACTGAGTTAGCAAAACAATTAAAATTCCCAGTAACCGTAGCGACGATAACAGGAGAGATTTTGTATGAATTAAAGTATAAATCTAAAGGAACTCCAATAAATATCATTGATCATAACGCGCATGCATGGACTAGCGCAGTGACATTATTTCCACGAAAACGAACTGTTAAATTTTATGATGATAACATGTTTGATTTTATTAACAAAATAAGTAAAAACGATTCTGTGTCAGTGTGGTTATTTAAGAGCTCAGATGATGAAAAATATGATCAATTTGTGCGACCTAACGGTGAAATATATCGCAAAGAATCCCTTCATGAAGAAATGAAAAATCTTGCTCAAAAATATTCAGAAAACATTGATGAGTTGCTCAGCAACTGTTTTACTGTTCCATCTGTTGCAGCTCATGTTGCTAGAGAAAAAAACTCGTGGAAACCAACCCGAAATGAATTTCTTTCGGATATACAATCAAGTTGTGTCGAGTATGGCCACGACGGATTGTGGAACACCAAATATAATTACAACGATATGATATCTGTTGATATGGTTGCATGCTATCCAGAAGTTTTCTCGGATACGGAGATTGTTCTAGTTATTTTGCAAGGTTCGGTCATCCAACACAAGAAATGACGCGAGTATCGATAAATGGACCATTGCCGGATTTTGATCTAACTGGATTTGCTTGTGTTGAATCATTCGAGTTTGCTATGGATCTTCATACGATATGTTATGTTTGGTTTGGTAGATATTTCTCAGAAAAACGCTAGGCACCAATAGTTTAATTACGATATATGCTCGATTGTGCGATATTGGTATCGTTGGTGGTTAGTGAGGCAATTATATCATATAAGAAACAAACCGAGGTTTGGTTACCACCGAGGGAAAATATCAGTCTCGATGAGGTCATTAAGGAATTTAGAGAAAAATGTCCTGACGCTTCCCCCGATGATATCCCTAGAATCCTCGAGATTAAACTCAATAATAGCGATAAAACACCAAAAGATCTTGGAAGAAAAATAATAGGAAAGTTTACTCAAGGTGGAGCATATGATCATAAACAACGTCATGCACGATTAATACTGGATGATACCGAATACGATTTTATAGTTGCTGATGCAGCAGCGAGAAATATATTTATAAACCGCGAGGATGTTTATTTATCAAATGAAACACGATTAGGTACGATTGTAAACTATATGGATGGAGAATCGCCTTAGGATACACATTTAAGATCATCCATGTTGGCCTACGTGAGCATAAACTTGCTATCTATGACAAATAAATTTCCTGATACCGCAGTTAGGGTTGCAACGGATTCGTTCTATATCGATAAGAAATATGCAACGTTGTTGGATGATTTTACGCACGATAATGCACCGTGGGGTTCATGGAGAATAAAGAAAGAAAATATACTTGATTATTCAGAATCAGCAGATGTTACGATCAAAGATGATTATTATAAAAATCAACGATCAGATATATCATCGACAACTTCGTTGTTACCATCAGTATATGATCCAATAGCTAGATATAAAACGATATACATAAACGGACCGGGTGGTCCTGGTAAAACCACTCGGGCGATCGAACTATTTCAGAACTCAGATATGATCGTGCTGACACCAACACATAGACTCGCGCGAGAAATGAAACAACGAGGAGTACAATCATGTACTTATCACAGCTTCTTCCGATGGAAGGGTGATACATGGACCTCTTCGAGGATGGGTGAGAAATACATTCCAAGGATCATCATTTGGGATGAAATATGCACGGTGCCATTAGAAACATTAAAAATATTTCTAGATTGGTTGTTAACAAGAAATACTGCTGTGATAATGTGCGGCGATCATGGTCAACTACCACCCATAGCTGGACCATCTCCACATGGATGGCTAAAAAACTTTGTCGATTATTACGAAGAAATGAATGATGATCATAGAGCACTTGATGCAACGTTGAAACAGTTTAAAAAATTAATCAGACTACAACCAAATAAAATTCAGTGTGAAGTAATGCGTGGAATAATTTCAGAAATACCCATGAACGACTTTTTGCAGACGTGGCGACCAACCGATTTAATAGTTGCAAGTAGAAAGATAGTTCGTGATACACTTCAACAAGAGTTGTTTCAGTTGCATAAAGAAAAATATCCAACATTGCCAGTTCCGTTATGTTATCGACCAGCAGATACACGGCGGCAGAATATTGACGTTGATATACCAGGACAGGGGAAACAGAATCTTGTGCTGAATGATATTGTCACAGTTGATGTTGATGTTGTTGAAGATGCTCTACGTGCTCATAAATCCACGTGGACGCTTGGATATGCAATGACGATTAATTCATCTCAGGGATTAACTATTACTGATACAGTTGTTTGGATCGTCGATGATCACATCGAATGGTCGAACTTAGTTTATCTTGCAGTGTCTCGAGTTAGAAAAATATCTCAATTGAGACGAATCGTCATGGACTCGTCAGTGATTAGTGATGACCTCGATAAATGTCGAGGCCTTGACGAATGTCAAAGTGATATAATAAGAAAAAAATTAGCTGGTTATAAACAATCTGATAAAAAAAATAATCGAGAATTTGATCTCGACGTCGAATTTATCAACACATTCAAACAACAGAATAATCATTGTGCAAGTTGTAATTGTATAATGTTATGGCGGTATCTAAAAAATGATCCAAGACAATTTACCGTAGACAGAAAAGATAACAGTCGCGGTCATACACGAGAAAATATCATGTTGACCTGTCTTGAATGTAATCGACGTAGAGGTGCTAGTTAAGTGATCGTGGTGGTAATTGTGTATCCTCGGGAATTACTTGTAATTGTTCACGCAAAAATCCACGTTGAGGAGCAGTTGAATCCAGCCTGTAGATTGCGGGTCTAGCTGAGGATCTAGTTACGGTGGATATCTTATGTGTGGTAACACTCCAAATAGGATCAGTCGCTCTTTTTTTACCGCCTTCAAGTTCACCGGGCTCGTATAAATACCTTATAGTGATATTACCTAGCACTGGCTGTGCTGAATCACGTCGTTGTATTGGTATATTTTTTTTTTGTAATTGCATAAATAGGTTTCATGTTGCTTGTTCGAGTGATCTCTTTATTTAATGCAGCTATCACACTTGGTAATCTTGCCACCCATTCGCGAGATCTCGTATCCTGAATAAATTCCTTCGCGTATTGATATCCAAATAACCGCTCAGCGAGTGTTCGATTAAATCGTTCAACAATTGCCTGATCACGATGAATTGCAGTATGTCCTCGTCGTATTTTGGTATTATGTTGTTTCATCAGCGATGATACTGGACCAAGAAATTCCTTGCCAGGATCAACCTGTAGCAGCTGTGGCCATCGTAATGGTCCTCGTTGATAAATTCGTTTAAAAGCATCGGCTACTTCAAATGCTGTCTTCGTTGATAGCGGTTCTGCATCTTTATATCTACTTGCAACATCAACAACGGTTAACGCGTATTTGTACGTTTTTCTACGTACAGTATCATGTGGTAAAACCAGAATATCAGCTTGATGAACTTCATTAGGAACACTAACATCGAAATGTGCAAATCGAATTTGCTTAGGTGGTGGTAGGTAAATTTGCCATATTGCCTGTTTGGATAACCACGCTTTAGCAGTAGAATGTTTAACCGCTGCTGCATCAGCAAGTTTACTAATTGCTGCTTTACCTTTCCAGTATCCAATTGGGGAATAATAAATCGATTCATTTTTATATATTACCAGCCCCAAGCGCTAATTTACCTTTCATCGCAGATGTTACTAGCCAATTAGCTAATTTTTCTTTGCTATTTTTATTTTTTATAGAATCTAGCGCGTGAATTAATTTCACATCTGCAATATGCCTATGTTGTAGATCATTGCTTTTATACGCAACATCATGAGCATGACATGCTTTATCAATAGCGTTTATTGGTTCCTCGCCTGGTTTTGGTTGATCTTGATTATCGAGCCTGATATCGAGTCGAGTACCAGGACCGCAATAATTATATCCTGGTAGATGTTTTTCTCCTGGATATTTAGCCCACGGAGTTCCCGGTAACTTTGTTAATTTTGCTGCAGTATCACCTCTGCGTTGCTTTTTTTTTTACTTGACCTTGGTTTTGGTTTTTTACCTGACTGCACTGACAAGTCAGTAGAGATAAATTTGAATTTCTTTGTACCACACCGCGTACACTTACCAGTAACTGCTGATTTATTATTTTTTTTCTGGTAATAGTTGTTAGTGTATCCGTCGGGGTACGCGTCCTGCACTTTACACAATATAAATCCATAGATATTTTATATAGCATGGATATAATTGATTTCTCAGCGACAAGAAAACGAGAACGTGTTAAGCATCATCCTGCGCTACCGAATTCCATCAGAATGATAATAATAGGACCATCTGGAAGTGGAAAGGCACAGTTGTTACTTAATCTTATAATGAGATGGTTAAAGTGGGATAAATTGTATTTGGTAGCCCCGTCAGTTGATGATCAACGATGTTATGATGTGCTCAAGGATTTTAATGAAAACGCGCAATTACTGGATGACGATGTTATCAAGTTTATAACTGATATTGATGAAGCACCATCAGTAGATTCCATAGACGGATTTATTAATAATTTTGTTGTATACGATGATGTGATGCTGGATAAACAAACAAACCCAGCTAGAATATTTTCTCGAGGTAGACATAAAAACACTGATGTCATTTATGTTACTCAACGATACACACAAATACCAAAAGTGATCAGAGATAACTGTAATATTTTAGTTGTGTTTAATGGAGTTGATACACATACGCTGCGAAATATTCATCAAACTTGGTGCAGCGGTGACATGGATATAATTAAATTCAGAAATTTCTTTTCACGAGCGCAAGCTACTCCGCATGGATTTATAACATAAATTTGCACGATCCTAGAACAAGATATCGTGTAGGTCTTGATAAAATATTTGGATGAATAGCAGCAGAGAGGATGTAAATTTAATTAAACAGATATCATTAATATAATGTACAATTGTGCGTGGCTGATTCAAGGAACAACAGATAAATGCAACAAAAGGTGCCATGGAGAATATTGCAGGAGACATAATTATATTTTATCAAAAAATCCTCATGCTGGTTCACGACGCTGTGTTGGATGTAACAACGGCGTTAGAGGATTATAACAGATTTGTAAAAATTGCCACGGAGATCGATATAAAAATCTGATGGCGTATTACAGAAAAATAAAAAAAAAATAAACCCCAAAATAGAAAAACCACCAACAGAGATAGAGTATTGTTTAAAATTTAAAGATCCTCAAGATTAGCAGCAGAGAGGGTGGTGACCGCATCCCTTGTTTGTCTGGGTCAATCGATGACGCGGTAATGTTAATGACCTCTATGAAGGGTCACTATTTTTTTTTGTCTAAAAAACGTACGTGACGGATTAAGTGGTCTGTTCACCCTCTCTGCTGCTCAACCTGTGGCAATGAACCTCCCTGCTTGCGGCTGAGGATGAGATCAAGAAGAGACGGTGGGGTTGGATAGGACACACCCAACGTAAGCCGCCAACCAACCTTACCAGACAGGCATTGAGGTGGAACCATCAAGGCAATCGGAGGAGGGGCCGACCAAGAAACACCTAGCGACGCGACACTGAGGCGGACATCACTAAGATGGGTCACACCTGGAATCAGCTCGAGGGGGTGGCACGGGACAAAAACCTCCGGCGATCTTTTGTGGGCGGCTTATACCCCGGCAGGGGTGATGGGAAAAATTGACATTATATATTGGATAAATAAATTGTTTTGGGTTTGTATGGACGTGTACATTATTATATAACCACTTACGAAGCTAACATAAAGTTCTTCAGACTCTATTAACGTTGTGAGTGATTAGGCCCAATGTCCAAATCAATAAATACCCAAAGAATTTATTTATCTAATGTAGTGATTATTTCCTACAAATAAATTTATCCAGATGTAAGCGTTTATTACAATATTATTCTAGCAAAACCTGAAATTACACTTTCCCACAAAATTGACGATGTATTTTCCCGGAGTGGTAAACATTTTACTTGACAAGCTGTTGTCCACGTTGGCATTGTTTAAATCAGCTGTCACCTAGTTAGCTGTTTGCATGTAAGTACATACATATGAAGGAAGGAAAGTATTGTCATGTCTTGTCGCGAATAATCTTATAATACTGTATAAAGTTTCAAAACCTTCATAATGACATTAACATCTGAATTCATGGAAGACAGGTAGGATTTGAAACTAATAAGTACGATATAGATATATAATATTACACCAAATATAATAGTTAATTCCTTTCATCACACACACACACACACACAAACAAACACACACACACACACACACGCACACACACGTTGTCGAGTTATTTGTGTGATACCACAGAGCAAATGTTCTAACTATGTAACCGGTCATAGCAGTAGTAGTAGTAGTACCAGTGGCAGCGGCAATAGTAGTAGTAATAGCGGCAGTGTTAGTAGCAGAGGCAGTAATAGTAGTACCAGCGATAGCAGCAATATTAATAGTAGTAGTAGTACAGGAACTTGTAGTAGTAATAGTAGTAGTAGCGGCAGTAGTAGCAGTAGGAAGAGCTGAATCGGCAGTAGTAGTAGTAGTAGTAGTAGTAGCGGCAGTTGTGGTGTAGTGGTAGTAGGTAGTCGTATTAGTATTAGTGACAGTAGTAGTAGCGTCAGTAATATTACTTATGGAAGAAGTAGTATAATAATAATAATAATAATGAGGACTTTGTATCTTTAGAAGCTCTAAGCGCTTTACAACATTAGACAACACCTATAAGATAAAAAAAATATAATAATATTATTACAAAAACAAACACCATGAAATTAGAAAAAACATTAAAAAACAAAAAAAAAAACAAACAAACATGCTGAGAATATTTCAGGTAGGAAACATTATTAGATCTTTAAAGTGCCATACCAGTGTAGATAAAGTAAATAAAATTCAATATTATTTGAATAGAAAATAAAATCTGGAAGCGGTATAAACAAACCCGATGGAAAAATTCTCCATAATAAGTGAGAAATATGCTCCAGTGTTTTCAAAAATAATACACATCGGACCGATTTTATCGCTCGATAATTTCCGGAGTGTATAGATCGCCTGATGTCATATTTTGAACACACACCTTACTTCCGTTTCAATCGAAACATGAACAAAGTACGTGTTCCGTTTCATATTAGTTAGTTTGAAAACTTTTATCATCACAATCATGCCAAGAGGAGATAGTGGAGGTATAAGCAAGGGCAGCTGGGTCAGGTGTGTTGCAGCAAATTGTGGGAATACAAATGCTGATGGGTTTTCCATGCATTCCTTCCCGAAAGACAATCACTTCGTCGTAGGTGGACAGATTTTGTAAAAATCAAAAGAGCAAACTAGGATTGTCCAATTGAGTTTTCTGCTCTCTGCTCCTTTAATTTCACACCAGAATGCTTCCCATTTAGGTATAGATTTGAGGTTGAACCTATGTGAAAGGCACCAAAGAAAGTCAAACTCGATGATGATGTCCTGCCTATCCACTGTATGAAGGAAACTGACAACCAAGCCTAGGCAACTGCAAAGGTATCAGAACCTTCAACACCACAGGATCAGCTGTGTAGGCTTGAAATGTTGTCACCATCAGAGGCAGTAACTTGTCAAGTGTCACCGCCAAAGAAAATAAGAAGGGGCTATTCAAAGAGAGAAGCGGCAAGGGTGAGTTTTTAATGACAAGTACCATATTATTTTATCTATGATATTTAACAGACCAGTCACCATATCATTTCCATGTGTACCCTGTAGAACGTTCTTTCATAGTTTCCAAAACGAATGCAGTAAATATCTAATAAATCAAGAACTCAGATATAAACATTTGATAAACATTGTCAAAATTTTCATGTTGCCTTCAACTTAGTTTGACAATGTGAATAGAGAAATCTTTCTGCTGGTTGATTTAGAAGGCTATATATATATATATATATATATATATATATATATATATATATATATATATATATATATATATCATTGTCAGACTAATGTGTGCATCAGATTACATATAGATATTTACAAACATGATGAGGTTTATTCCCATCCCCAATTAATAAAAATCTATAAAACAAAATGGAGTAGAAAGTTTACACAATATTGTTACAATTTTTTCAGTGGTGGTGGTGTTGGTGTTGTCATGCTCAACAATTTTTCAGTTGTATCGTGACTATTTTTGGGAAGTCAGTGAATAGCCATCAGTATAAATGACTCATAAATGTTCTCAAATAAGGTACGTTTGTTTCAGATTATTGCTGCACATGAGGAACATTATTGTTAAAAGTGGCATTAAATGCCTAAAAATTACTAATAAAACTGTCTGACAGTGAAATATTGTTGGGTGCAGCATTAAACACCTCAAAATCAAATCTAAAATTGCATATGGTTTAATACTGTGCCAACATTATGTTACAGAGTAATGAGGTAAAGAGCAGCTGCCACATGGAAAAGGAATGTCTTGTAAGGAGTGTAGAATTTTTTAGGTACCACGGGATCCCAATAAAATTCCTAATTACAGACAGACATGTCCTAATATTGAAATGGGTGAGGGAAAATATGACAGACACTCAACATTGTTTTGATGTCTGGCATGTTGCTAAAGGTAAGAAAAATAAAATTAAAAATGTTTTTGCATTGATATTCATTGTTAACTTGCCTTTATGAAGTGAAGAAGAACCAGGGTAAAATAAATGTCAGTGCAAGTGTTAATATTTTTAATGTGACACTCATAATCATACCCAATGTAGGTGGTTTAAGTTAGTGTAGACGTTTTAGATATTCATAACATCTTGTTCAATCAGTTGCTAAAAAAGGATTTTTTAAAAACTTCCATTTGATTTGCAAAAGGTATTGTTGAAAAAAAACTTTTCATGATGCTCTTAATGTCTGTTTCTATATACAGGACTGAAAAAGAAACTCTTTGCCTTATCAAAACAAAAAGACTGTTTGGATATAACTTCATGGATAAAGAGTTTGGTCAAACAACTGTATTGGACTGCAGCAGCATTGCCTGACCAAAACAAAGAATTAATGCTGGAAAAGTGTCAGTCTGTTATAAACCATATCAGTAATGTACATTCTGGCCATGGTAATTTACTTGTATCATGTGAACTTGGTACTTTGGAGGGAAGAGAGAGACTAAAGAAGTGGTTTAAACCAGGTAATAAAAAAGGTTGAAATCTTTTTCTTTTTTTAATAGAATAGAATTATATACTGTATTTTGCATCTTTATTTACTCTGAAATAGGCTTTGGCTAGCTGCATTGCATTTTAATGAAAACAGCGAAAGAGAGCAAGCATGCACTAAGGATGGGAGAGCCAGATATAAAATAGTGTATCCAAAATACAAGAAAGGAGAATACACTGTCAGGAAAATCCTTGTTGACTCAACATATGGCAAGAATATACATTAGTAATTAATGAACAGAAAGGAATATATCACTTAGAGATATAAATACTGTTGTACCAAGTGTAAGTACCTATATTATTTTTTTATATTAAATTCAAACACTAAAGGTAAAATATTTGTTAAAGTTGACACTCCCTTAATTTTAAAGGTCATGATTTTGCAGTAGTAAGGGGGGTAGGATTAGCGTCAATGGGAATTAGCATTAAAAACACCCTTGGGTCACTTTAGCGTCAAGGGAAATTTAACATGGAGAAAAATCGTGGGTAGGATTAGCGTCAAGGGAAATTAACATGGGGAAAAAATCGTGGGTCTGATTAGCGTCAAGGGAAATTGAACATGGGATTTTTTTTTTTTAAAAAAAAAGGGGGGTAGGCAATTGAAAGGCTATCTCTTTTCGAGATATATGGCTGGCCCTGAAAAGGGCCTTTGGTTTATGCTAATATGCCCTTAACATAAAGGGCATTTGCGACATCTTCTTGTCCTCAAACTTCGTCTTACAGCAGGGCCATACATCAGAGTCCTCTTGAGGCAACCTTGTCTCTCTATATAGACTCTTCTTATCCACAGGCTGCTGCTGGTCCTGTGGACAACGGTCCACTTGGATCGGACATACATGAGCATGTCCGTCCTGAACATCATTGTTGACACAAGGGTTGAAGATTCAACGTCGGTCCACATGTTGAGGCTCCGAGAATAGGTGAATCAATGCAGTGAACTGCGCTTATTTATAGGGACAGAAAGGATTGAAACGGATTGAGTTCATTCACCAATCCGAACACGCGTTACAGAATTCAGTCAGCCCGCATCCAATCCGAAGAGAGCAGTCTGTGACGTCACGTAGTCAATATAGATTCGCTAGCGCTTGTGTGCAGTCAATCTATGCGACAGTGATTCAACATGACGGAAACTCAGAAAACGATCCAATGGGGTGCACCAACAGGGGAGACCGCCCAAGGGAACCCGGACTTACTTTCAGAAGAGGTGAATTGGGATTTTGTGGATTTTCTCTCCTCGCAAGAATTTGTTCCGGAACCTTCGTTACCTTCTTCATTACCGCAAGTGGAGAATTTTAGACAGAGACAGAAAGAAGAATTGGAGAAATTTATACAACGACAAAAGGAAGCCGAACAAGTTTTTCTCCTACAGCAACAGCAGCAAGAAGAAGAGGTAAGAAAAAAACAACAGCAGCAACAGCAAGAAGAAGTAGCAGCAAAGAAACAAGAGGGTGAAAATCAAACGGTCACGGTACTGTTGGACATTTTAGCGGAGTTAAGAAGTCTGAAACAAATGTATCAGACTTCTTTATCACGACCGAAGAGAATACGACCTTCCCGAGCTAAACACGCCAACCCTGTGACTAAGCCTACCGTACCACCCTTAGTGATTTCAACCCAATCATCAACATTACGCAGTTCAGAAGTAGGCCTTGGCCGTGGCAAAGGCATAAGGCAGTTAAAGTTGATTGGTTAAACTCACCCCTGCACCGAAATAATAAAAGGCCCTTTTCAGGGCCAGCCACATTTCTCGAAAAGATATACAATTTCAAATTGCCAATAACTCAAAAAAATATTCAACAGCCCATTTTACCCTTATAGTACGTGTCTGTGTATGAGTGCGTGAGTGTACGTTCTTATTTTAAAATCAAAACTCAAAGACACTTACCTTATATCATTCATTTATTCTTTTCTCCATTTTTTTACAATCCAATTCACAATTCACAACAACACTTTAATAAAAAGTTCATTGACTTCTTCTGTCTCCTTGTTTAGTCTCTCTGTTTTTTGAATTTTTTCACCGTCTTTTCCTCATTTTCTTCCCTTCTTCTTTTCTTCTTCTCCTGTTTCTTTGCCTCTTGTAAATAGAATTGTCTTTTTTCTTCCTCTTCTTCCTCTGAAGAATCCCTCTCTTCTTCCGAAGAATCCCTCTCTTCTTCTGAAGAATTCCTCTTTTCTTCTGACTCCTCTTGTTTCTTTTTTGGGCAATCTGGAGACCAATGTCCTTTTTCTTTACAATAATAACAGGTATCTTGACTTTTGTCTTTTTTATCCCCTGTTTTTTTTCTTTTTTGACGGTCTGGACATTCTGAAGACCAATGCCCTTTCTTCTGACAGATATAGCAAGTATCCTGACTTTTATCTCGAAAGGAAGGAGAGTAGTCCGTAGGCTGGTCTGAAGAGAATTTTCTAATGACCCCTCGCAAAGCTCTGACGAAATGTTCCATCTGGTTAGTCTCTTCCATCGTTGTGCTCGGCTTCAGAGTGAAATGAATAGTGAAAGAACAAGACACACACCCTTTTATATACGCTAGTCTGCCATGACTATAAATTAGTCTATGGTGTTTGAACTTGAGTCATTTGACGTTTTTCACTCAAGATGAAACGATCCTATTCATTTGAGAGGAAAGAAAAAGAAAGTAAGAGGCAGAAACGTGATCTATCGCCTCGTACCAGGGCTGAAATCTTGGCACAAATTCATGCCAGTGATTTTGAAGAGGACATGAGTGAACCAGAATCCGAACCTTCTAAACCAAGTTCGTCACCCTTACTCAACCCTGAAAAATACTATTCCATTCGAGAGACGGAAAAGCGCTCCTCTAGAAAATTTAGAACCACGGCTTACACCTACACGGTGAAGTTTAAAGATTTCAAGTCCGACGTACCGTTGGAGAAAGCAGAAGGGTTCATCACCGAGATGTGGGATTCTTTGCTCACTTCACTCAAGCGACAATGTCAACCCAAAGAAGACGATCGCTTGACACTATCCATAGATCACGACGGTTTGAAATCCCCTGTTTGGATCGAGTTTAGCAGACCCGCAGAACTAACCCCTTCCAAAATCATGGACAAGATTCAACACGTACAACAATCTAATGACCAGTTTGACATCACCGATGGTAAAGCCACACTGAAAATGGCTCACGTCTCTCTTCCTCAAGGGACTGGACAACGCAATAAGGTCTTATTGGTGAACGAACTTCGCAGTACCAAAAAGAGCCTCGTCCAAATTCACAACCCTCAAGACCAGATGTGTTTAGCCCGTGCCATCGTGGTGGGACGAACCTATGCCAACAAGAACGACACGGTAGAATGGAAAAGAACCTGGAAAACTATTCAACAATCCGACCGAGCCAAACAACGAAACGAAGCAGAACTCCTGTTGCAACAAGCTGGCCTGTCCAAAGACACACCCTGTGGCATTCCTGAAATGCAAACATTGCAAGATGTCCTAGCTCCACGCTACACCTTGAAAGTGCACCCTCAAGAAGTGCGCGGACCTCTGTTGTTTCGAGGCCAAGATTTTAAGGATGGAAAATACATTCACCTTTATCATCACGATGAACATTTCGATACCATTACCAGTATCACTGGATTCCTGGGATATGTTTATTATTGTGAGAAATGTGACCGTGGTTATAACAATCGAGAGCAACACAAGCATTGTGGATCGAAATGCCCAGGATGTTTGGCCTCTTCACCCTGTCTGAGCGAAGAACCAGTGCCTTGTTCCACTTGTCTGCGCACGTTTGTCAGCCCTACCTGTTACCAACAACATCTGAAGACGCAAGGTTCACAGAGGAAATGTGCTTGTCAACTCCTGAGATTGTGCCCTACGTGTGAACAAGTCATACGTACCAATAATACCAAGACACACGTATGTTCAGGAAAGAAAAAATGTCACATTTGTCACCACATCGTGGACTTGGAACACCAATGTTACATGCAAAAATACCAACCCCCACCAGAGAAAGAGGACGGTCACAAGAAGAAAGGCAATTTCATCTTTTTCGATTTCGAATGCATGCAAGAGACTGGCATTCACATTCCTAATTTCTGCGTGGCTCATCGAGCGTGCGAGAAGTGTATTCAAGAACCTATCTTCAGTCATTGCCCTCACTGCAGCAAGATTCCTGGAGGGCGTGAAAAAATCTTTCGGGGACCGAACACGTTAGCCGATTTTGCCCAATGGGTCTTAGACCCCGTCGACAAGACGTGGAGCAAAGAGGACATCGAACGTTACCGAGATTGTCATCGCCATGCCACGGTGATGGCTCACAATTTCTCCGGATACGATGGACAGTTTCTTTTGAGGTACTATACGGAACAAGGCACCGAACGTCCTAAAGTGACTTTGAACGGAGCCAAAATCATTTTCATGCAAGTGGGACAAGTACAGTTTAAAGATTCGATGAGTTACTTGGCCATGCCTTTGAGTCGAATGCCTAAAACGTTTGGAATGACAGAAATGGCTAAAGGGTACTTTCCACACTTTTTCAATACGGAAGCCAACCAACATGCTGTTCTACCCCATTTACCAGAGGCTCACTATTACGACCCCGACAACATGCGTACCGAACAACAAGAAGCTTTCTACGCTTGGTACCAGGCTCACGCCTCGGACCCCTTCAACTTTCAGGAAGAAATGCTAAAGTATTGTCGTTCCGACGTGGACATTTTACGGCGTTGCTGTGGAAAATTTCGAGAACTGTTCATGGAACACGGAGGGGTCGATCCTTTGAAAGAAGCTTGCACCATTGCCAAAGCGTGTTCCTTAGTGTACCGCCAACGATTCATGCCTGAAAACACCGTGGCTGTCATCAGTCCTCAAACGACCCACTATGTCAAACGTCAATACTCGGTCAAAGCCCTACGTTGGTTACATTACTTGTGCGACAAGGAAGACAAGTGGATTCAGCATGCCCGCAACGGAGGGGGCGAAAAGACCATCGGAACGTATTCGGTTGATGGCTGGGACTTAGAAAACCCCAAGATCGTGTACGAGTTTAACGGTTGCTTATTTCACGGATGTCCCGTCTGTTACCCTGACCGTGACACTAAAAATCAGTTTTTACAACGGACCATGGAAGACCTGTACCAGGACACTTGTCAGCGGCGCCTAAAGTTAGAACAGCAAGGATACCAAGTGGTGGAAATGTGGGAACACGAATACGATCACCGTTTGAAAATCGATCCCGAGTTTAAACGTGCCGTGGAAAGTTACAAGCTGATGGACCCCCTAAACCCGAGGGATAGTTTGTACGGAGGAAGGACCAATGCCACCTGTTTGCTGTACCAAGCCGACGAAGAGAAAGGAGAAGAAATCAAATACTTGGACGTGTGTTCGCTGTATCCCTACGTGTGCAAATATTGTCGCTTTCCTGTAGGGCACCCGCAATTGCTGACGGAACACATCGACCTGAAAAACATTCGACAATACGAAGGCTTGATCAAGTGTAAAGTTTTGCCTCCCACGAACCTATACCATCCCGTCTTACCTCACCATTGTCAAGGCAAACTGATGTTTCCCTTGTGCCGTACTTGTGCCGAAACGTGCAACCAGGACCAACCTTGCCATCACAGCCAGGAAGAACGGGCCTTGACGGGAACCTGGGTCAGCGTAGAATTGTTCAAAGCTCTGGACATGGGATACCAACTGTTAGAAGTGTACGAAATTTGCCACTTTCCCAAGACACAACAATACCGCAAGGGTGACCCTACTCAGAAAGGCATTTTCGCCGACTACGTGGATGCCTTTTTGAAACTGAAACAAGAAGCCAGCGGCTATCCGTCCTGGTGTCACACTCCCGAAGACCAAATAAAATTCAAAGAGAAATACTACGAACAAGAAGGCATCACTTTAGACCACATCGAGAAAAACGAAGGTAGGCGATCGTTTGCCAAAGTGATGTTAAATTGCTTGTGGGGTAAAATGGCACAACGACCGTGTTTACCCAAGACGGAATATTTGACAGAACCTTCCCGCTACTTCCAAATGATTCACGACAAAACCAAATACATGAAATACGTGGACGTCGTTCGCGAGAATTTGATCTTGGTCAATTACGAAGAAGATCTGGACTTTGTACAAGACGACCCTTTTGGAAATGTCATCATTGCGGCTTACGTGACAGCTCATGCTCGCTTAAAATTGTACGAAGCTTTAGAACTGTTAGAAGAACGCGTCCTGTACTTTGACACGGACAGTTGCATTTACATCCATCACCCGATTCAACAGCACCCTGACATCGAAGGAGACCGTTTAGGAGCCTGGACAGACGAGCATCCCGACGACAAGATTCTAAGTTTCGTCAGTGGTGGTCCCAAAAATTACGGCTACGAATACCGGGACAAACAAGGAGAAGTGCACACGACGTGCAAAGTGAAAGGATTGACTCTGAATCATCGTACCAGTCGAGTGGTCAATTTTGGGGTATTGAAAGAAGCCTTGCAATCGGGAGAGGATGGAAACTTTAAAGTGACCACCTATCAACCGAACAAGATTGTACGTTTACCCACTCACTACATCGTCAGTCGGCCCTTGGAAAAAGTCTATCAAATCGTGTACCAGAAGCGAGTGCGACTTCCCAATCACTTTACGTTGCCGTACGGTCACGTCGGTATTGGTCTGTATATAAAAAAGGAACCCTAGGCAAGATCGATAGTTCATTGTGACTACCAAGACCGAGCGAACAAGATGAATACTTTGAAAGAGGCATCGTTCCAGTTTGGGGATTGTAAAAAAGTTGTATCTTCCTCTAGTGTGACTAATATTGGATGGATAAGACCCATGCATTGCGACGGAAAATGTCCGGAAGGAAACTGCGATTGTCCATGTGGTTACCATTGTAATTGCGTAACGGAGTTTGCAGATGAGTGCGATTGTGAGCCTTGCGATGGATACGATGCTGTACCTTGTGACCTGAGCGATGCCGTAAAGCATCATGGGAACTTTAGTGTCCCTACCCCTATCATGGAAAGTGATGCTGTGCGTGTCAAACCCGTGGGATGCGAAAGCGATGCCGCTCGTCCTCTTGGACATTTTACTGGGTTTCGTTTTAAAGGGGTATGTTCACCTTCACGTCTACCCCCCTACGGATGTCATCCAGCCCTGAGCAAATTCCTGCCCATGTCACTCAACCCTCATCGAAACGAACCTGTGAAAAACGAATATTCGTTTCCTGTGCGTTTGTCGGAATACTGCGACTTTGAAAATCGTCTTCAATCGTTCAAAGGAAAATGGCCTAAGTATCTGGGAGGACCGACCCGCGAAGAATTAGCCAGAGCCGGATTTTTCTACTTGGGCGAAGGAGATAAAGTCAAGTGCTTCAGTTGCGGTGTGTCACTTCACCACTGGGAACCGCAAGATTCGGCCTACGTTGAACATGCTCGATGGTCACCGAATTGTCATTACTTACCCTTAGTGGGACCGAGACATTGAAGTAACTTCTTACCATAATAATCTGTTCATGGATACTTTACAAGAGAACATTCGTGCTTTGCCTGTGGAGTTGAGAGAACGCATTTACCGAGAGCTGGTCAAAATACAAGTGAAACGTAAAGAACAATTGCATCCGTTACGTCACCGGTGTTTGAACCACTGGTACCTGAAGGCTATACAAGGATTGATTCAATTGAAAGTGTTCCATCGGACAGACATTGATGAACGATCCTCTAGTTTTAAAAAGGATTGGTTTGGTATGGACGATTGTAGTTACATCATTGTAAACGTACTGCATCGAATTCCAGAGGAAGAGTTAACGAATTTCCAACATCTTAAACACAATGTCAACTTGGTGAAAGAGGAAACTTCTGAACGAATTGTAATGTGTAGATTAGTGACTCAACGATTTAAATTCGACACTGAAGTGAAACCATGTTTGTGCAAAGAGTACATTTCTTGTGTCAGACCAAAGAGGATTTAGTATGACCTATTCATGGATACTTTGCTAGAGAACATTCGTGCTTTGCCTGTGGAGTTGAGAGAACGCATTTACCGAGAACTGATCAAAATACAAGTGAAACGCAAACTCAAAGTGATTCATCCGTTTTTAAATTATGCTCTGTTCCAAAGTACAAGAAGACTGATTATGAGTGGATATTACATTAGACACAAAGTTAAACGAGGCTATTGGTCACCACCCAACGATTCCAAAAACAGTGTATATACTTATGGATACTTTACAAGAGTACATTTTGGGCTTGCCTGAGGAGTTGAGAGAAAGGATTTACCGAGAGCTGGTGAAAATACAAGTGAAACGTAAAGAACAATTGCATCCGTTACGTCACCAGATCTTTAACCACTGGTACCTGAATGGTATAAGAGGACTGATTCGTCAGAAATTTTTTCACTGGTCAGACCTTGTTGAATACTTTCAGTATATGAATGATGATGATGGGCTAGACGTTCGTAATTTTGGTTACTTGGAGATTCACTTACTGCAACGTATTCAGGAAGACGAGTTAAAGGATTACCAACATTTGTTACATGGAATCTGCTTAGAAAAAGACGAAACATCTAGACAAACTCTGACGTTTCAGTTACAGTATGTAACATTTAAATTCCCTACTGGAGATCGAACGTGTTTGGTTTGAAATTACCTTTATTGCTTCGGAAACAAAGACACTATAAAATCAAGTTACCATGCCACGGATTATGTCACATATCATTCAACAGATTCCGTGGAAGGAACTCAATGACCATATTCAAACCGTGGATCATTACCATCAATTATTACAAGAACTGTATCCATTCAATTTGGGACGACAAGTGGTGTGTGTCTTAGTGACTTGTTTTCTGGGATTTCGTTTACCAGCCGATTCTTTGTGGACTCTTTACGATCAGTACTTACGACCTCCATGGCCTTAAATGGTCACGAAAAACTCCTTTTGCTCAAAGCCTTGCGTTTTCATCTGGATACTTCTCGACCTCAACAGGAAAAAAAGATTCGTCAACTTTTAGCGACCCAAGACGTGTATGACGATGTGTGTGTAGCTTGTGACTTACATCCCCATTGGACAGATGTCCGTGCCTGGAAAGAATGGGATTTTGAGGCTTGGACCCAAGAAGTGGCCCAGTATGCACGAGAGTTGTTCAAGGAAAAAAGTTACTTTTCAACCCGTGTTAGTAACGGTGCCAGAAGAAGAACCCGTCACCCAGGACAGGACTGTCGTGGACAGACCTGAAAGACCTTTTCGGGAGGACACTTGTGTGACTTTACCCCCTGTTGAACTGGTTAGAACATTACCCAAAACATGTGGTTGTTGTACAGACACTTGTGTTTATTCCACGTTCATCGTTATCATGTGCCTTTTATTGTTGTACTTAAGCCTTTGGCTTTTATGTATTTTTGTCTTTCGTATTCATGTTTGAAACATTCAATAAACGTGTTCTGAAAAAGTATATAAACTCTTGTCTTGTTTGTTTTTTCGTGTCACAAGTGACATTTCTCACACCATGGCTACCTCTGCTGTCTCTGCTCCCTCTTCCTCTACTGTCAAAGTCATCGACGAACACTTAGATCGTGCCAGTTGGGAGGCTTTGTATCTTCGCCATCCCTTTAACATGCTCATTGCTGGACCTAGCGGTTCAGGCAAAACCGAATTCGTCAAACGTTTGATCGAACATAAACATCATTTGATCGATCGACCCCCTCAACGGATCGTGTGGTGTTACAAAGAGTGGCAATCGGCGTACAGCCTCTTGCGAGAAAGTCAAGGCGATTCCATCGTGTTTGTGGAAGGCATTCCTAAAGAAGACGACGGCATCGTCTCTGACTCCCGTCTAACCCATTTGGTCATTTTCGACGACATGTTAGGAGAAGACGAAGAAGAAATTAAATTGTGGTTCACGCGCAAAGGGCATCACCGTAATGCCAGTGTCGTTTACATCACCCAAAATTTGTTTCAACAAAGTAAAGCCCATCGCACCATCAGTCTCAATGCGCATTACGTGGTCTTGTTTAAAAGCCCTCGAGATAAATCGCAAGTGCAAGTCTTAGCCAAACAGTTAGGAACGCCTTGGCTGACTCAGGCGTACGACGATGCCACTCAAACGCCACACGCCTATTTACTCGTCGATTTGAAACCTACGACCCCCGAGGATTTGCGATTTCGTACCCACTTGTTTCACCACTGGTGCCAAGACGGAGGGCCTGTCCTGTACACGTCTCCGTCCTCGACTTCATTTCACTCCTCCCATGAAAAAAATCTATAAAAACCTCAGACCCTTTTTCGTCTGTCTCACACAGTGCGAACATGACGTCCCTTCAGTCGCATCTTCCCGTCAAATTGATTCGTGCCTTGTATGGCATCAGTCGAGAAAAAGATCCACAAACACGAGCCCGTGTCTTAGAAGCTAGTCTCAAAGAAGTCTTACGATGGTTCACGGTGACGGCACGTCAATTACTCCAAGGAATCATTCAGATTCCTCATCAAACCCAACGCTTTTTTGATCGAAACAAAGTCGCTTTGGTCCAACTGGCCGATCCCCGCATCGACACTCAAACCAAAAAACAAATCATTTTGAAACCTGGAGGGAGCGGTACTCTAGGAGGGGTCATCATTCGCTCACTCTTAAGATGGGATCCTAATGCCCCCAAAGTTATCCCCAAGACAAAAGTCCAACGAAGCCCCAAGAAGAAAAAGAAAAAGACCAGGTCCCCAAGAAGAATAACTTCTCCAGTGGCAGGACCCTCCTCTTACCAGACACCACCACCATCACCCCGGAAAAAGAAAAGAAGCCCCCAGAAAAAGAAACAGAGAAAAAGTCCCCAGAAAAAGAAAAGTCCACAGAAGAAGAAGAAAACTAGTCGCAAGAGAGGCACTTCGGCCAGGACGCAACCTTACACTCGCAAGCCACGACCTGCCACAGCGTCTCCGGCAGCCTCACGTTTGTCCACTTCTCCGTTGATGTCACCAGGAACTGAAGAGTACTTGGAGACGTTGATTACACCAAGAACTTCTCCGTTGATGACCCCCAAAAGAACTTCCCCAGTGGCAGGACCTTCCAATTTAGCGGCAGTGGCTGCCGCTCACAAAGTACCTTCTCCCAAAATCAAAGTCCATGAAAGATCGGGCATGTTACAAAGTTTACTGGATTTGTCCAAGCAAGAACTGGCTCGATTTAGTCCGTTACGTACCCCTGCACGACGTGTCATGCCTGTCCTCAAACTGATAAAACGTAAAGACAATCAGTGGCGACGCGTTCCAGTATAAAAAAGGCCTGTGACCGAGTAGGGTATCAGTGTTTTTAGGTGCTCCTAAAGACTCAAAGATGTCACCCTCCAGAAAACCCCAAGGAAAGAAAAGGAAAGGACTACCACCACGTTTAGCCAAACATGGGGACCTGTTATCTGTCCTGTCCAAAGCTTCTCCACCCCTACGAAAAAAACTCATTCAAACGGCCTCCAAAGAGGTCATCGATACCGTGTGCGAATGTTGTTTGAACGTTTTGAAAGGCACGATCCCTTTGTCCAAACACCAGAAACAATGCTTAGGCAAACATCGTCACGTTCTTCGGAAAATGGTTCAAAAGAAAATTCCCATTCGTCAAAAAAAGAAGATGTTGGTCCAACGTGGAGGCATTTTACCTCTCTTGTTAGGCCCCATACTGAAAGGAGTCTTGGGAACCATGTTGGGAGGACTGGTGGGAGCAAGATAAAAAGGCCTTCGGAAGTCCCAAGATCTCAGAATTCACCCCTGACAACCCCATGGAAGGACGAAAACTAGCTTTAGTGCCTTACAAACGATGGATGGAATACCATCGGTGGCAAGAACAACGCACCCCGCATTTACCTCCCAATCCCAATTTGAGCGAGATGTCCCAGTTACAACACGAATTGCAATCCTTGATGGATCGCCAAGATTTGTCCGAAACAGAAAAATCGCAAAAGTACGGTCAACTCTTGCAACGACTGCAACTCTTTCACCAGAAAGCTTTAGACGAAACAGCTCTACCCACTCTGAAAGATTTTAAGACCTTGATGAAAAGTCCAGCACCATCACCAGTACCAGTACCAGTACCACCAGTACCCGTGACCAAGACAGAAAAAGGAAAAGAAGAAGAAGAAGAAGGATTTCAAACTCCACCAGAAAAAGTACGCAAGTTAACAACACCACCTACCTCCAGAATTGGATGGATTAAAAAGATGATGGCCACCCCTTCTTCCTCACAAGAGAAAAAGAAAGTGAAGACAGAAGTGAAGACAGAAGTGAAACAAGAACCGATATCCCCTGCTCAGACATCCTCCTCCTCTTCGACACCTATTGCTGGCCGCACACGCAAAGCCTTGCAATCCAAGAAAATACCCCAAGAAAAAAAGAGTAGCCTCTTCCAAGAGTGGGTGCCTTATTAAGACACCAATCAACACAAAAAATGGAAAAAGTCTTAGCCAGCATTTACTACGATCCCTCCCATCCTGCAGGTTACGCAGGAGTTCAAAAATTGTATCGTGCTGCCAAAACGCGACTGAAAAGTCTCCGTTTACCTCAAGTGCAACGATGGTTACAAGAACAAGCTACCTACACTTTACACAAACCCATTCGACGCAAGTTTGCCAGAAGTCGCACCCGAGTGGAAGGCATCGATCATCAATGGCAAGCCGATTTAGCCGATGTCTCTCATTTGGCCAGCTACAATCGTGGCTACAAATATTTGTTTTGTGTCATCGACGTCTTTTCCAAATTTGCCTGGGTCGTGCCCTTGACTTCCAAATCCAGCAGCGAGTTAGTGCGAGCCCTGCAACGGGTGTTGAAACAAAGCGGTCGTCACCCTCTTCGATGGCAAACGGACAAAGGCACCGAATTTCTGAACCAAGCTTTCCAAAAAGAATTAAAGAAACGTGACATTCATTTTTTTACCACCGAGAATCCCGAAACCAAAGCCAGCATCGTGGAACGTTTTCAACGCACTTTGAAGGAACGCATGTGGAAATATTTTACGCATCACCACACTCTGAAGTACATCGACATCTTACCGCACCTGGTGCAAGCGTACAACCAATCTTACCATCGAAGCATCGGACGTGCCCCGCAAGACGTGACTCCCGACAACGAAGTGCTGGTGTTTGAGCGTCTGTTTGGTACGTCCCCGACGAGGGCTGTCCCCAAGAAAAGTGGAGAGTTGACCGTAGGAGATTGGGTGCGCATTGGCAAAACCAAACGCACTTTCGACAAAGGTTACTTACCTAACTGGACGACCGAATTGTTTCGCGTCACTGGACGAGTGCATGGTCGTCATCCTACCGTCTATAAATTGGAAGACATGAACGGAGAAGTACTCAAAGGAACGTTTTATTTGCCCGAGTTACAACGTGTCACCAAAAAAGAAGACGACGTGTACGACATCGAAAGCATTCTCGAACGCAGAACCCGTAAAGTGGGCAAACGACGTGTCAAAGAAGTCAAAGTACGTTGGAAAGGATATCCACCCAGTTTCGATTCTTGGATCGACGCTTCGCAAGTCATCGACTATAAAAAGAAGTGACCATCATGCCCTTTCACACAACAGACGCAGCTACGTCGACCACTCCTTCTTCCCCTAGTTCTTCTGTGCAAGATTTACAAAAACAACCCTTGTGGGTGTGGTGTGGAGAACGTGTGCCTAAAACGCAAATCGTCTTTTTCTGCCAAATCTTCGTGGTGTATTGTGTCATCGGGGCAGCCATTGCCAATTTGAGTTTGCAACAAGGAGACAAACAATTGTGGACCATTTTATTGAGCAGTTGCATCGGTTACCTGCTTCCTAATCCCTCCCTGAAATTCTCCTCGAACGGGAACGTTGTGTCCAGTGCCAGTGCCAGTCACCACTCCAACCACAACCAGAACCCCATTTTAGACGGAGACACGCCTCTGACGTCCAGTAATATCCCCTCGGACAGCCACAGAACTCTGGAATTATGAGTCACGAAAACCAATTTTACTTAACCTTACCCAGTGACAGTTCCATGGAGGTGTTTCCCCACAACACGTTGTGCTGTTACACGGCCAAATTACCTCAAGCCATCCAGTTAGATCACGAAGCCCATTGGGAAGTGGCTTTAGTGGAAATGATTCACCCGACCCAAGTCCTCAATGTCCTTCCCAATCAAAATAAATTTGATGTGGAAGTTCATGACGAGCAATTGCAACAGTGGATGGATACCCATAGCAAATATGACAAGAAAACCCGTACACCAAATCTAAAGTGGACCACCTATCACTTGTTCATTCCCCCAGGCTATTATTTTAGTGGTCAACATTTGGTCAACACCATAGCCACCAGGTTTAATGGTGTGTTTCTGAAAGCTTTGGAAAGTGTCAAAAAAAGTGTCACCCTGGAGTACCACAAAACAGCTCGTCGCTTCCTGATAAAATTTCCTGAGGGGCCCAAAATCATGTCTTTCTTATTTTGTCCTGAATTGTTTGACATGTTGGGCGGTGACATGGAGCTGAGGAAGAAAGTAGAACAAAAAACACAACCCGAATTACCAGTCATTTACGACAACGATTCTTTTGCCAAGTATTTTCGTACCCCGGTAGAACTGAACCAAGGACTGAATTTGATGTTCGTGTACTCTGATGTGGTGGAATACAACGTGGTGGGACACACCTCCGTGCCGTTACTGCGTGTCATTCCTTTCAAAGTGGATTCTGCCGCAAACGCTGACGAGGAAGGTGGAAACACTTACCACGTCCACCGCGAATTTGTCCATCCTCACTATTTGCCTGTCAGCAAGTCGTATTTGGACACGGTCAACATTACTATAAAAGGAGATTTGGGACAAAATATTCCATTCACCAAAGGAAAAGTCACGGTGAAACTCCATTTTCGAAAACGGTTTTCTCACGACTCGTAAGTAAGTCATGTATCCAGTGTACCGAGAGGTTGCTCGACAGCGAGGACACGGTTTAGGAGACATGTTAAAATCGGCCTTTCGTTCGGTGGCTCCGGTGTTGAAACCGATGGTGACACGCGGATTGCACGCCTTGAAAGATGCGGCACTGACACAAGGCAAAGAATTTCTCCAAAATGTTATCATCGACAAACAAAACCCTAAAGAAGCCTTCATGAGGGCAGGCAAAAATGTCTTGCTGCAAACGGGCAAAGACATTTTGGGCCGACGAGACACACCTATAAATGCCCTGCACGCTACCGAGTCAGGCATTCAGCAAGGACAAGGCAGAAAGAGACGACGAAGAAAACACCCTTTCACCAGACTTCAAGCGAGAAAGGCCAAGAAAAGAAGAACCGTTCGAGACTTAGACGTTTTCGATTATTGAGAAAGAACAGAACAAAAAAAATGATGCACCGAGAGTCATGCGCCTGTTCCAAGACGGAACTGGATCTGTTTGCCATGCCCCCCACCATGATGACGATGCAAGAATCCCAGTGGGTGGAATTTCACCCCGTCTCCTCATTGACAGCCTCAGCTCCCATCGAGTTTGAAATCAAAGGACAGCCCGAAGATTACATCGATCTGAATAGCAGTTACTTGTACTTGAAAGTCAAAGTTGTCGATGAGGACAATTCGACCCTAGATGGCGATGAGGTAATAGCTCCCGTCAACAATTTCATGCATTCCTTGTTTAGCGGAGTGGACTTGTACTTGAACAACAAACTGGTCAGCAGCAGCATGGATACTTACCCTTATCGAGCGTACCTGGAAAATCTCTTGACGTACGGAATAGATGCCAAGAACACTCATCTCAATGCCTGTGTGCTATGGGAAGCTGACGAAGCAGGCCAGTTTGAAAGATTCGAAACTGATGCAAGCAAAACACCAAACAATGACGGATTTGTAGAACGAAGAGACAAAATCAAAAACGGACAAAGTTTAGAACTGATGGATCGTTTACATCTGGACATGTGGTTGCAAGAGAAATATTTGCTAAACGGGGTGAATGTTCGCCTGAGACTGAATCGTAGCAGTGCCGCTTTCCATTTGATAGGTACTACTGTTTGCAAAACTGTCATCGAGGAAGCCAGGCTCTACGTACGCCGTGTGGAAGTGTTACCTAAAGTGGGAAACGACATCAGTCAGACATTGAGCAGAACGACCGCCAAGTATCCCATACGACGCGTGGAAGTGAAAACGTTCACCATTCCCAAGGGACAGCGATCCATGATCGAAGATCATCTGTTCCAAGGACAGCTACCCAAACGTTTAATCGTTGGTATCGTCGAGAATACAGCCTTCAACGGAGCTGTCGAAAAAAATCCTTTCTACTTTCAACACTTTGGCGTGTCCAAGATCGAAGTCAGTCGCGATGGCAAGACCTTGTGTACCCGACCTTTCGAACCTGACTTTGAGAAGAAGAATTACTTGAGATCGTACTTGTCCCTGTACGAAGCCACCGGCCAGTTAGGAACCAACACCAGTCACGGCATTACGTACGAGGATTACGCAGGAGGTTATGCTTTGTGGGCTTTCGATTTCACTCCAGACCAAGGCAGCGACGAGGGACATTTCCACCCTATAAAATCCGGCCAGATTCGTGTGGAAATTCAGTTTGCAAACCGAGACCCTGATGTAACGGTGAACGTCATCCTGTATGCCGAATTTGATAATACCATAGAAATCAATAGTTTGAGAGAAGTCATTCTAGATTACTAGAAGCCATGGAAGACTGTTATCCCTCTTTACCTAGTGGAGAAACTTTGGACATGGAATGTAAGGAGACCGTGGAAAAAGAAGAAGAAGTGATCATGATGAAGTCCCGATGGCCAGAACAAGAAGCGCATTTAGTCTCCTGTTTTGCCAAACACTTGGTCGATAAAATGACGGAATTGATCAAGAAAAATTGTTATGGATGTCAAAACGATCATCCCAGTCAAATTCAACACGATAAATGCCTGATGTTGAGTCAAGAAGAAAAATTGGACGAGTATCTGGACGAAGCTTGGAGTCTCATCTCGAACAAAGACGTGTTGCACCAGTGGTATAAAGACTTGCGTGAACATTCTTGTCCACCATTAACCACTCAAGAGATCCATCGTATCGAAGCTCTCCTGAATCAGAGTGAGGAAACAGAACGAATAACCGTTTATTCGTCAGACATTTTCAAGCAAAAAGTCAGGATCGAATTGACGACTTATTATTACCTGTGAAGAAGAAAACAACACAAATGGATACCTGGGAACTTTATTACCTTTTGAACCACAGTTCGTATACGGCTTCTTGGAATCCTGTCGTCTGTGCTAAAGATGAACTCCCTCATCGCAAACCTAAAGACCATCAAGCTTACGTGATCAACACGGACGACAGTCATCTCCCAGGAACCCACTGGGTAGCCGTCTACTTTCCTCAAGAAGGATGTGTGGAATATTTCGATTCGTACGGATTGCCCCCTTTGGAAGACGATATCATTGACTTTATGAGAAGAAATGCTCAAACCACCCGATTCAATAATGTGAAATTACAAGGCACAGATTCCTTGGTGTGTGGACAATATTGTGTGTATTTTCTGCATCATCGCAGCCTGGGCTATTCCTTAGAACATTTAGTGACTCATTTCGATCCTCGTTCTTCTGCTAGAAATGATGTGAAAGTAGATCGATGGTTTTGTGACCATTATGCTTATCTTTTGTCTCAAGCTAGGAAACGTAGTGTCCATCAATGGCCTAATGATTTCCAACAGTGGAAATCACAATTTCATTCACAACGTTGTCAGCCCTGTTTAAAGTAGATGGTCCATTGAGAAAAAAAATGTTTGTGATTTGAAAAAAATTGTTTGATGTTATAGTGTTGGATTATTGTTAAAAATGTTAGAAATGTTGTTGTTTAGTGTTAAGTGATTTTTTAATAAAAAATGTTGTGTTTTGAAAAAAAATGCCTTTGTCTTTTGTTTAGCTATAAGAATGTTGGATTGATGCTCTTTCATTTCTTACTATCCCTCTCATGAACGTTGCGGCTCGAAAACCGTGTGGGATGTTTTCCTTCACGTCCGCGCTTTGACTTTAAGAACCGGGGTTGTTTCCAGTCTAACCATCCATTGTTGACTCATCCTCCTACGAAGATGTGCTCCAAACTAGCTAAGCTCAACGAAGCCTACGTGAATTTGCATAGGGTCAGACACAGTCTGATACCGAAGCCAGAAGAAATAGAGAATGTGAGAATGTTAAAAATCACTGAAGACCTGATAGAAGAGCTCTTCAGAGAAGAAATGAACAGGGAGAAAGAAGAATGGACAGAGAAGTACAGACTTCAGAGACAGCAGCAACAGCAGCAACAACAGCAACAGCAGCAGCAACAACCTGAAGCTGACAGAGGCTTTGTCGATTGTCGTATCGACACCAAAGAGTTCTTCTTCTCTTTCCGAAGAAGCAGACCTATCGCCAGAAAGTCAATCCTCAGAGGACATCGCATTCTTAGAAACTAAAAAAGAATGCCATAGCAAAACAAAAAAAACCAGCCCTTTTCAGGGCTACCCAATACTCTAGAAAAGAAATAACGATCGATTTGCCAATGTGTGTAGGTAGAGTAGTGTGAAAATAAACACTAACTCTTTTTTAAAAAATTGTGAGGGTATGTGTTAGTGTGTTTGTGTTTGTAAGTGATAAAGTAGGTTGGTGTGGATAGTAGATTAAAATGATGTTTGTTTTTTTGGGGGCTGTTTGAGGTGTATATTTGGGGTTAGATTGGATTGCTTTGCGTATGTGAATAGTCTATTGAAGTGATTTATAAAAAATTTTAAAATAGTGATGGGTAGCATAAAAAGTGAGTGAGTGTTTCTTTTAGGTCCGCGCGTTGTTGTTGTGTTTTGGTCACGATCTAGGTAAGATCAATTTTATGTTATTAGGGGGATGTTTTCCATCACGTCCGCGCTTTCACTATAAATTGAAACTCGCTGGGCAGTCTAGCTACCCTTGTTGATTGATCAACACAGCCAGAAGAATGAATAGCAGAATAGTGAAACTGTTAGAACTCCAGATGCACCTGGAATATGCCAGGCGCATAGTAAACGAACTATCAGCGGAGGCTATAGTAGAAGAAGCAAGAGTAAAGAAGGAAGAGGAGGAGAGAAGAGAGAGGGAAGAAGAGGAAAAGAAAAGAGAAGAGAGGATGTCGTTCAATATTCCCGAGACAGAGGATTGGGGTGTTGAAGCGAATCATCCTCCCTCTGCGCTCCCCAGAAGAAAGGTGAAAGAAGACTGGGGAAGAAGATGCGTGTGTGGCGCCAGGCCAGGAAGGTGCAACCATTAGATAGGTGCATCAGGAGTTCAAAAAAACAGCCCTTTTCAGGGCTACCCAATACTCTAGAAAAGAAATAACTATTAATTTGCCAATGCGTGTAGGTAGAGTAGTGTGAATATAAACACTAACTCTTTTTTAAAAAATTGTGAGGGTATGTGTTAGTGTGTTTGTGTTTGTAAGAGTAAAGGTATGTTTGTGAGAATAGTAGATTATGGGTTTCTTTATTGTTTCTTAGCAAATGTGGAGAGTATAGTTTGGGTTATATTATATGAAATGAAAAAAGTTGGGGGATGTTTTCCTTCACGTCCGCGCGTTGTTTGGTCATGATCTAGGTAAGATAGATTTTATGTTTTTTAGGGGGATGTTTTCCTTCACGTACGCGCTTTAAGTATAAGAACCCACAGTATTCGTCGTTCAAACCATTCTACATAGAAGATGGCTTCAAACCACCTGGATAAATTTCAATCATTGCAAGACGTCCTTGACAATTTGGGCATGATAGAACAAATGCTCGTACGACTCGTTGAAGACCACTATTCTTATAGTCCGCATAGAGTAAAAATGGAAATTAACAACTTAAGAAAAGCAAAGGACATGATCAGTGGTGTGATGAAGGAAATAAAGGAGGAGAAGGAGGATGAAGAGGAAAAGATAAGAATAAGAACATGGAACGAAAAAGTTGAAAAAGAAGAAGAAAATGAGAAGAGGAAGAAAGAAGAGGAGGAAGAGAAGAAAGAAGAGGAGGAGAAAAAAAAGAAGAGAAAGAGTGTTGGAGATAAAATAAGAAGTTGGTGGAGGAAAAGAAGAACTTAGAAGCAGAAGAAGAAAACCCAAAGGCCCTTTTCAGGGCCAGCCATATATCTCGAAAAGAGATAGCCTTTCAATTGCCTACCCCCCTTTTTTTTAAAAAAAAAAAAAATCCCATGTTTAATTTCCCTTGACGCTAATCAGACCCACGATTTTTTCCCCATGTTAATTTCCCTTGACGCTAATCCTACCCACGATTTTTCTCCATGTTAAATTTCCCTTGACGCTAAAGTGACCCAAGGGTGTTTTTAATGCTAATTCCCATTGACGCTAATCCTACCCCCCTTACTACTTTTTGCCCTGTGGTAAAATAATAACAACATGCAAACAATTGTAAAGACAAATACTTTTAATTCATGCATTAACTTCAACAAAAGGTTGCAGTTTTTGGCTTGTACAATACAATGCATATTAAATTTACTTTAATTTACAGATTATATTGAATGTCTGATGAAAACAGCATTCACAATGGACAGTGTCTCACATGAATGATGAAGGAGTAAAACTTCTGGTAGATGTATCACCACCATTATGTAGTCTGTATGAGAGGCCTGACAAGGATATTGTTACTCAAAATCTTCCTAGCAGGTTTCATTGCTGTCAGCCTCATGAAAGCCAGTATATTTCAGGTTTTGATCAGGAAAGGCAGTGCGGATCCTCTGAACAACACATGATGGAATGATGACCCTCACTTCCTTGCCCTAGAAGTGCCAACACCACCGAGCAAGTTGTCTATATGCTGTATACCGATGTCTTCTGAAATAATAATTTGAAAATAAAGTTGAAATAAAATATGCTTTGTGCATTAGATCAAATTAGGAAATCAAAGGTTTTAGTAGACTGTGTTAGTGGCCCAGTGTGATTTATCGTTATTTTGCATATCAATAAAGTGATATGGTTCCAATATAATCTGTGCATGCATATATATATATATATATATATATATATATATATATATATATATATATATATATATATATATATATATATATATAGCCATTTTAATTTCCGACACAAAAAAATGAAATAAAACAATATTTGCACATGTATATGTGTTGTTTTTTGCCATGACATATCAGTATCACTGTGGTATAAAGGTTAGATGGTGTATGCCTCCAGAACAGGGGTTCAATCTTTGAAGGTATCATAAAGTGACTGGCAAAAGTGGTTTATTTATTTGCTGTATGAATAACCCCAATACTATGCTGTCATGCGTAGATCATGAAAACAAAATTTATGAAAACAAAAGAACATGAAAAATTACTCAGACATTTTACTTCCTCATTTACTTGTTCTGGATGTTCTCCAAATTGTTGTCTATACTGGTAGTATGCAACTTTTAAAACATGGATGTTGAGACAAACTGGACTGAACCCTGGATGGTGTGTTATACATTGTATCCCCTGGTATTCATTGCAGACACTTTTGACCTTCTCTATGTCACAACAACATACACATTCCCTTGCTGTGGGCATTACCAAACAATGTCCAAAATTACACCTAAAATAGAGTTTTCTTCTTTAATGCATAGTGCTGTGCTTGTCAAATTTAATCTTATATTTATGAACACATCAACAGCACAGTAAAATGACACAAACTGACTAAAGTCAGGAACAGGTAAAACATTTAGTACAGCACTGTAAAATTAAATTAGATATGAAAGAAAATAGAAGTTGCAAGTAGATGCCTGCCACAGAAAAATGGGTTTATTTCATAGTTCATAAAAATTCAACTATTAGCATACATATGAGAAATTCGAAATTTTAACTTATAATACAGTGTACAAAATATGAATTCAGTTTTACTGTTATGAAGGTAACTATCCTGCCTATTTCAACAGTTGTGCAAAAGAGGACCTCCTCTTCTAGGAATCTTAAGTACTTCTAAATCGTTTCAATTTGTTCACAGGTTTTCGAAGCTTACAAATGTGATCCGATGTACCTTTTACTTATCAACGTATAAATACGTCTTTACCCATGAAATGCAATACACTTGTACATCCTTTATTACAGGTGAGAAAAAATCCATTTCTAAACGAACAGGAGACTGTTGAACAGTACTGCAAATATCGTCGGATACATATATTTATCGTAACTTAGGCTGTAGACATATTCAGAAAACAATCACCTTGAATTGTCCGTCAATTTATCTTGTCTTTCTTCTTCGTCGTCTTCATCTGCAACTTCGGATTCGTCGGTATTGTTAATACAGGGTTCAAACTGGTACGGATTAATTTGGGTACCGGCAGCCGCTACTACACCATTATCAGAATCTTCCGAGCTTATTAAATCCCCATCTTCGAATGACGAAGATCCACAGGACAGTGACAATTCACTTCCTTTAAAATCGCAGCGTTCGTGTTGAGTTTCTGAAGACTTTTCCATAATGTGACAATACCAACTCAGCCTTTGTTTACAACAAGTGTTCAAAATACGACGTCACGCATTGTTTTTACTAAATACCGGAAATGGTCGGCAGTTATTACTGAAAATTTTTCAATCGGATTTCTTACATTCGTATTTTGAATATATATTCTCATTCACCAAGAAATAAACTGAATAAATGTAGATACACTGTTATGGCACTTTAAATTTGTTCTTGCAGTCGAAATAAGTGAGCTTTGAGAGCCCTCTTGAATGTGATCACTGTGTCTTTGTGTCTAAGTTCAGTGGGCAATTCATTATAGTAGTAGTAGTAACAGCAATAGTAGCGGTGGTAGTAGTAATGTAGTAGTAGTAGTAGCCTTAGTACCAGTAGGAGTAATAGAAGTACTGGTGGCAGTAGTAATAGTAGCATAAAAAGGAGCAGTTGAGGCAGAAGTAGTAATATCGGCAATAGTCGCAGTAGCTTCATTTGTGGTATAGTAGTAGTAGTAGCAACAGCATTAGTAATATTAATAACGGTAATACCACTGGTAGTAGCATTAGTAACATACTATTAGTAATCGTAGTCCTATTGGCGGTAGTGGTAGCAACAATAATGCTAGTAGTAATGACAGTTCGAACAGTAGAGGTAGTAGTAAATACATTTGTAGCAGTAGTAGAGGTAGTGGCGGCAGCATTAATATTAGTAGTAGCAGTAGTAATGTCGGCAATACCAGTATTAGTAGTAGCAGCAATACTAATAGTAAATGTAGCAGTAGCCCTAGTAAGAGTGTGTGTGTGTGTGTGTGTGTGTGTGTGTGTGTGTGTGATTTTGATTTTTAACGTAGCTTTAACAATGTTTCAGTCATATCACTACGATGTCTGCAGTGTGGCAGTTTATAGTGATGTCTAGCACTGGGGCATCATGCCGCAGACATGTAGCGTGATGTCCCATCCAGTCACGTTATCCTGACACCAGGCCGACACTAACCTCTTAATGCTGAGCGCCAAGCGAGATAGCTGTTAGTACCATTTTTGTAAGTCTTTAGTATGACTCAGCTAGGGATCGAACCCACGACCTCCCGCATCTGAGGCGGACGCTCTAACCACTAGGCAACCGGAGCGGTCCCCTAGTAATAGTAGCAGTTGGAGTATTAGTAACGGCAGTAAAACTTAAGTTTAATTCGTAGCGGCAGTAATAGTAGTTGTAGTAGTAGCGTTAGCAGTAACCGCAGCAGGAATAGTAGTTGTACCAGTGATAAACGTATTTGCAGCCGTAGTAGCATCACGGCGCTGTTTTGACTTTAATTAGAAATTGAAATATTAACTTCAACAAAGAGGAAGCGACAGTAGCATTGGAAGTGTTTCCGGTATAAAAATACTTATGTTGTTGAAAAGTCAAAATCAGACATCAATATCGGCTTAATTCCTCAAAACTAGTCTGGTTCCCTGTTTAGTATGCGCCCTGCGTTACACTCCGCTATAGTGGAGTGCAACGCAGGGAGCATACTAAGCAGGGAACCAGACTACCTCAAAACTTGCACCCACTGATTTTGCTAATTGTAAAATTAATCAGTTTATTTAAGTCAAGTGGGGGTCCCTGGAGGTCGAGTTCTCTAAGGCCTTCGCATTTACACTACATATCATTCACATTTGACCTCCGTCCGCGTAGGTTCGGATGTCGGCCAACCTAACTATGTGAGAAAACTTATCAGCAGCTTCCCATAGGACGGTGATTCTTACCTGTGTTTTTCTCCACCGGATTTACAGGCCACTATACGTCATATGCCGAAAAGTGGCGCCAAACCCAGACAAAACACTCATTTTGGATGCGTGTTAGAGAGATATTCTGACCCATCTACAGACAAATGTGATTAATGTGCCCCTTTAGGTACATTAAATAATTTCGATAACTATTCTCATTCTTATCAATATATCCAACCTACCTAAATACCTATCTAAATAACTACAAACCTACCTAAATACCTACAAACCTACCTAGATACCTACAAACATACATGATCAAACTAAATAGCTCTCTTAAATGATTATGTCATTGATAATAAACCGTTAGCAGTATATAAAAAAATAATATTAGATAGGTTTTGCTCAAGCTAGCGAAACATTACTAGATTAGTGTCCATCTTTTCAGAACATGAAATAACAATACAGATAAAAAAAAACAAATATATGATTTGTACTTACGCTAAAGGAAATCCGGTTGTTTTACACCTCTGGAAATGAGCTATTGTGTATATTAGGTTCTCCTATTCAATTTGTATGTGATGGGTACGGTATTTTGCTACTAAATTGTAACTCAGAACATACATATCAAAAAGACAGTCCAACAGTGAAGCAGTCTTCTACTCAAAGAAATGTAATTAAAAAAAACAGTTAAAAAAAAAACAAACGAACGCCAAAAAAAATAAAAATATAACGTCTTTAAATGAACATGGAGTGAGAGAGATGACTGTTTTATCGTAGTTTCTCAAAACACAGAACAAATCCAGTCGAACAAGAACGTTCCTGCAGATCGCTCATCATCTAATTTATCCCATCCTCTATAAGTGCTTTGTTTTCTTGAAAATGACGTTAGGAGCAAGTGTTGGTTGCATATCGAAATGTATATGTCCATGCCCTGTAAGTGTGTGTATAACCTTAAGGTGGGGATCTCAGTATCTAGCGTTACAACAATCCACCAGCGCAGGGCCATGGATGTAAACTTGATATTTTCGTTACATCAATGCATCAGTGTTTGGACATTCCCTTGTAAACAGTACCGTAGGTCTTATAATTATTCCATCAAAACTGGGCAAGTGTTAAGAAAACCATCGTCAGCCAACATCCAACAATACGAACGAATGACACTGTCAGGTAAACGTATATGAGAGTCTGGCTGTATGGTATTACTTTTGTTTTCGTGCGTTGCATGCAGGATCTTGCTGATAAACAGGCATTTTAGCTCCAGAAATCAATTTTTACGATCTATTGTCAGATTTTGCTACAAGACATTGTTGTGGGCTTCTGTCCATCAGTTATGCTGTTCACTTCATTCTCAAACATGAATGTAATAATTTTGCATATAAAATGTCCAACATCCTGTAATGTCATATTAATTTCAGGCTATTTAGTGATTTTGTTGTCAATTCTTCATTCTTGACTCTTTTGATTCACCTTTAAGTGCATACTACACAATTTTAATGTACCTTTTGGTGACAAGAAATGCAGATGGCTTGCTTTTTCAATTATTTCAAAATCAAGCATGTGTGCGTTTTGTTGACATTTAATTTTACATTAAGAATAATGTATTCTCGCCCTTTTTACCTTAATTGTTCGAGATTTTTGTGCTTTTTAGACAAGAGAGAATTTAGTTGATTCTTATTGTTATTCCTTGCTCAAGAAGGACCAGGAAGAGATTCAGAAATCTTGTGTGAAAAACCCACGTCGAGACAAATATCCATTCAGGAGAAGTAGGGAAACTAAATTTTAAGATGATCACATCGTTGCCAAATTTATTTCTGAGGGTCACCATTTTCACTGAGGTAATAACAGAGGTCAAAAGACGTCGTTTTGTGAAAATTCCATGTCAACACAACCGTCTCTTCAGGAGATGAAGCAGTAAGAAGATTTTCAAGATGGTCACCATGGTGGACATATTAAATGTTAGATCAGCCTTGCGTTCACTTTGGGCACACGAAACATCATAGAAATTCTTTAATTCAGTTAAACTATATATTGATATGGCCATCCATTCAGAAAAAGATGTAGAACAAAGAGTTTAATACGACCAACGCGGCAGCCATATTTGATGTGAGACTAGTACATTTTTCAACATTAGTATCAACATTAAGTATCCATTTTAGGGACAAGGGGAATTTAACATGGGAGAAAAAAAACTATCCACTCTAGGGACAAGGGGAATTGAACATCGTGGGCCTGTTGAGCGTCAAGGGAAAATGGAACAGGGTCGGGACCCTATTTTAATACGGTCCCGACCTGATGGGTCTATGGAAATGGAACAGGCGAAAATTAAAATAGGGAGGGGTCTCTATATTTTTTTTAAAAACAAAAAAAAAAAAAAATTAAAAAAATGGGGTTGGCAATGAAAGTCAAGATCTTTTCGAGAGATAGGAGTGGCCCTGAAAAGGGCCTTTGGGTTTATGTTGATATACCCTTAACATAAAGGGCATCTGTGACATCTTCTTCTTGTCCTTAGGCTGCGCCTAACTGCAGGACCATAGATTAACACTCTTTTGAGGCATCCTTGACGCTCCACATAGATCTTACGTATCCATAGGCTGGTGTCTGTCCTATGGACAACTGTCCAGTTGGATCGGACATACATTGGTATGTCCGTCCGGAACATCATCGAAGACACAAGCGTGGAAGATTGTACGTCGGTCCACATGTTGGGGTGCCGAGAACAGGTGAAGGAATGCAGTGAACTGCACTTATTTATAGGGAGAGGAAGGATTGAAACGGATTGAGTTCGTTGACCAATCCAAACACGCGTTACAAAATTCAGTCAGCCCACGTCCAATCGGAAGACAGCAGTCTGTGACGTCACATGGTCTATATAGATTCGCTAGCGCCTGTGCGCAGTCAATTCATGCGACAGTTTCTTCAACATGACGGAAACTCAGAAAACGATAAATTGGGGTGCACCAGCCGTGGAGACTACCCAAGGAAACCCGGACTTACTTTCAGAAGAGGTGAATTGGGATTTTGTGGATTTTCTTACCTTGCAAGAATTTGTTTCGGAACCTTCGTCACCTTCTCCTTCATTACCGCACGTGGAGAATTTTAGACAGTGACAGAAAGAAGAATTAGAGAAATTTATACAACAGCAAGAGGAAGCGGAACAAGCTTTTCTCCTACAGCAACAGCAGCAAGAAGAAGAGGTAAGAAAAAAACAACAACAAGAAGAAGCAGCAGCAAGGAAACAAGGGTGTGAAAATCAAACGGTCACGGTACTGTTAGACATTTTAGCGGAGTTAAGAAGTCTGAAACAAATGTATCAGACTTCTTTATTACGACCGAAGAGAATACGACCTTCCCGAGCTAAACACTCCAACCCTGTGACTAAGCCTACCGTGCCACCCTTAGTGATTTCAACCAAATCGTCATCATCAACAGTACGCAGTCCAGAAGTAGGCCTTGGCCGTGGCAAAGGCTTAAGACAGTTAAAGTTGATTGCTTAATCTCACCCCTACACAAAAAAGGCCCTTTTCAGGAAGGAAGGAGAGTAGTCCCTTGGCTGGTCTGAAGAGAATTTTCTAATGACCCCTCGCAAAGCTCTGATGAAACGTTCGATCTGGGTAGTCTCTTCCATCATTGTGCTCGGTTTGAGAGTGAAATGAATAGTGAAAGGACAAGACAATACCCTTTATATACGCTGGTCTGCCATGACTATAAATTAGTCCATGGTGTTTAAACTTTAGTCATTTGACTATTTGCTATCAAGATGAAACGATCCAATTCATTTGAAAAGAAAGAAGAAGAAAGTAAGAGGCAGAAACGTGATCTATCGCCTCGTACCAGGGCTGAAGTCTTGGCACAAATTCATGCCAGTGATTTTGAAGAGGACATGAGTGAACCAGAATCCAAACCCTCTGAACAAAGTTCACCACCCTTAGTCAACCCTGAAAAGTACTATGACATTCGAGAGACGGAAAAGCGTCCCTCTAGAAAATTTAGAACGACGGTTTACAAATACACGGTGAAGTTTAAAGATTTCAAGTCCGAAGTACCGTTACAGAAAGCAGAAGGGTTCATCACCGACATGTGGGATTCTTTGCTCACCACACTCAAGCGACAATGTCAGGCCAAAGAAGACGATCGCTTGAGACTTTCCATACAACACGACGGCTTGAAATCCCCTGTTTGGATCGAGTTTAGCAGCCCTGCAGAATTGACCGCTTCCAAAGTCATGGACAAGATTCAACAATCCAATGATCAGTTTCACATCACCGATGGAAAAGCCACACTGGACATGACCCACGTCTCTCCTCCTCAAGGGACCGGACAACGCAGAAAGACCTTATTGGTCAACAACCTTCGCATTATCAAAACAAGTCTCGTCCAAATTAACAATTTTCAAGACCACATGTTTTTAGCCCAAGCCATCGTGGTGGGACGAACCTATGCCGACAAGAACGACACGGTAGAATGGAAAGACAAGATTCTAAGTTTCGTCAGTGGCGGTCCTAAAAATTAGGGCTACGAATACCGGGACAAACAAGGAGAAGTGCACACGAAGTGTAAAGTGAAAGGATTGACTCTGAATTATCGTACCAGTCGAATGGTGAACTTTGGCGTATTGAAAGAAGCCTTGCAGTCTAGAAAAGATGAACACTTTAAAGTGACCACCTATCAGCCCAACAAAATTGTACGTTTACCCACTCACCACATCGTCAGTCGACCCTTGGAAAAAGTCTATCAAATCGTGTACCAGAAGCGAGTGCGACTTCCCAATCATTTCACCTTACCGTATGGACACGTCGGTATTGGTCTGTATATAAAAAGGAATCCTAGGCAAGATTGATAGTTCATTGTAACTACCAGGACCAAGCGAACAAGATGAATACTTTCAGAGAAACACAAAACAAGTTCAGACAGGCACAATTCAAGTTTGGGGCTTCTGAAGTGGAATGCGATTGTGAGCCTTGCGATGGGAACGATGCTGTACGCTGTGACCTTAGCGATGCCGTAAAGCATCATGGGAACTTTAGTGTCACTACCCCTATCATGGAAAGTGATGCTGTGCGTGTCAAACCTGAGGGATGCGAAAGCGATGCCGCTCGTCCTCTTGGACACTTTACTGGGTTTCGTTTTAAATGTGGATGTCCACCTTCACGTCTACCTCCCTACGGATGTCATCCAGCCCTGAGCAAACTCCTGTCCATGTCACCCAACCCTCATCGAAACGAACCTGTGAAAGACGAATATTCGTTTCCTGTGCGTTTGTCGGAATACTGCGACTTTGAAAATCGTCTTCAATCGTTCAAAGGAAAATGGTCTAAGTATCTGGGAGGACCGACCCCCGAAGAATTAGCCAGAGCCGGATTTTTCTACTTGAGCGAAGGGGATAAAGTCAAGTGCTTCAGTTGCGGTGTGTCACTTCACCACTGGGAACCAAAAGACTCGGCCTACCTAGAACATGCTCGATGGTCACCGAATTGTCATTACTTACCCTTAGTGGGACCGAGACATTGAAGTAACTTACCATGTCGTTGAAGAAGAAACCAGATTGGTTAGGAGTCAAATGTTGGACATCACCGAGACCAGTATTTAAACTCCATTTCAAAAACGATATTGAATCATTACCTAAAGAACTGCAAGAGAAGATTTGCAAGGAAGTTTGGCAGGGGCTTGCCAGAGTGAATCTCAATGAGTAACTGTAGAACTTTTATGCCGAGAAATTCACAAGAGGAAAGTGAAAAAAATTAATCAATGGTTAGATTTCTCTGGGTCAAGTGTGCATTCAACCTATTATATCACTCTAGACCGTTTACATCAAAAGAGTTCAATGAGATTCTTGGACGTTACCCTGAATGGCAGTGGTCAGAAATTACTCACTATGTGGATTACTTTTGCTCTAGGAGAAGATTGTGAATTGTACTGACTGACCTATTAATGGATGCTTTGCTAGAGAACATTCGTGGCTTGCCTGTGGAGTTGAGAGAAAGGATTTACCGAGAACTGGTCAAAATTCAAGTGAAACGCAAACGCAAAGTCATTCAACCGTTTTTAAATTATGTTCTTTTCCAAAGTATAAGAAGACTGATTGTGAGTGGATATTACATCAGTCACAAAGGTAAACGAGGCTATAGGCCACCACCCAGTGATTCCAAAAACAGTGTATATACTTATGGATATTTTACAAGAGAACATTTTGGGATTGCCTGTGGTGTTGAGAGAACGCATTTACCGAGAACTGGTCAAAATACAAGTCAAACGTAAAGATCAATTGCATCCGTTACGTCACCAGATGTTTAACCACTGGTACCTGAATGGTATAAGAGGACTGATTCGTCAGAAATTGTTTCAGTGGTCAGACCATGTTCAACACTTTGAGTTAGTGAATGAACGAAATGTTCATAATTTTGGTTACTTCGAGATTCACCTAGAGCTACGCATTGAGGAAGACGAGTTAAAGGATTACCAACATAATTTACGTGGAATCTGCTTAGCGGAAGAGGAAACTTCTAAACGAACTCTGAAGTGTAGGTTACAGTATGCAAGATTTAGATTCCCCATTGGAGAACGAAGATCTCAAGTTAGAAAGTACCTTTATTGCTTCCGAAATAAAGAGACTATAAAATCATGAATCCATGCCACGGCTTATGTCACAAGTGATTGAACAGATTCCGTGGAAGGAACTCAATGACCATATTCAAATCCTGGATCATTACCATCAATTATTACAAGAACTGTTTCCGTTCAATTTGGGTCGACAAGTGGTGTGTGTCTTAGTGACTTGTTTTCTGGGATTTCGTTTACCAGCGGATTCCTTGTGGACTCTTTGCGATCAGTACTTACCACCCAAATGGCCTTAAATGGTCACGAAAAACTCCTTTTGCTCAAAGCCTTGCGTTTTCATCTGGATACTTCTCGACCTGTACGGGAAAAAAAGATTCGTCAACTTTTAGCTACCGAAGACGTGTATGACGATGTGTGTGTACCTTGTGACTTACACCCCCACTGGACAGATGTCCGTGACTGGAAAAAATGGGAATTTGAGGCATGGACCCAAGAAGTGGCCCAGTATGCACGAGAGTTGTTCAAGAAAAAAAGTTACTTTTCAACCTGTATTAGTGACAGTGCCAGAAGAAGGAGAACCCGTCACTCAGGACAGGACTGTCGTGGACATGATTGAAAGACCCTTTCGGGAGGACACTTGTGTGACCTTACCCCCTATAGAACTGGTTAGAACATTACCCAAAACATGTTGTACAGACACTTGTGTTTACTCCACGTTGATAGTTTTCATGTGCCTTTTATCGTTGTACTTAAGCCTTTGGCTTTTATGTATTTTTGTCTTTCGTATTCATGTTTAAAACATTCAATAAACGTGTCCTGAAAAAAGTATAAAAACTCTTGTTTTGTTTGTTTTTCGTGTCACAAGTGACATTCCTAACACTATGGCTACCTCTGCTGTCTCTACTCCCTCTTCCTCTACTGTCAAAGTCATCGACGAACACTTAGATCGTGCCAGTTGGGAGGCTTTGTATCTTCGCCATCCCTTTAACATGCTCATTGCTGGACCTAGCGGTTCAGGCAAAACCGAATTCGTCAAACGTTTGATCGAACATAAACATCATTTGATCGATCGACGACCTCAACGGATCGTGTGGTGTTACAAAGAGTGGCAATCGGCGTACAGCCTCTTGCGAGAAAGTCAAGGCGATTCCATCGTGTTTGTGGAAGGCATTTCTAAAGAAGACGACGGAATCGTCTCTGCCTCCCGTCAAACCCATTTGGTCATTTTCGACGACATGTTAGGAGAAGACGAAGAAGAAATTAAACTGTGGTTTACGCGCAAAGGGCATCATCGTAATGCCAGTGTCGTTTATATCACTCAAAATTTGTTTCAACAAAGTAAAGCCCATCGCACCATTAGTCTCAATGCGAATTACGTGGTCTTGTTTAAAAGCCCTCGAGATAAATCGCAAGTGCAAGTCTTAGCCAAACAGTTAGGAACGCCTTGGCTGACTCAGGCGTACGACGATGCCACTCAAACTCCACACGCCTATTTACTCGTCGATTTGAAACCTACGACCCCCGATGATTTGCGATTTCGTACCCAATTGTTTCACCACTGGTGCCAAGACGGAGGACCTGTCCTGTACACGTCTCCGTCCTCGACTTAATTTTACTCCAAAAAAAAATCTATAAAAACCTCAAACACTTTTCGTCTCACACAGTTTTGAACAGGACGTCCCTTCAGTCGCATCTTCCCGTCAAATTGATTCGTGCCTTGTATGGCATCAGTCGAGAAAAAAAATCCACAAATACGGGCTCGTGTCTTAGAAGCTAGTCTCAAAGAAGTCTTACGATGGTTCACGGTGACAGCACGTCAATTACTTAAAGGGATCATTCAGATTCTTCATCAAACCAAACGCTTTTTTGACCGAAACAAAGTCGCTTTGACCCAACTGGCCGATCCCCGCATCGACACTCAAACCAAAAAACAAATCATTTTGAAACCTGGAGGGAGCGGTACTCTAGGAGGGTCATCATTCGCTCTCTCTTAAGATGAGATCCTAATGCTCCCAAACTTCTCCCCAAGAAAAAAGTAAAACGAAGCTCCAAGAAGAAGAAAAAGAGCCACGGTGTCAAGACCAGGTCCCCAAGGAGTCCCGTGTCTCCAAGAACTTCTCCAGTGGCGGGACCCTCCTCTTACCAGTCACCACCCCAGAAAAAGAAAAGTCCCCAGAAAAAGAAGCAGAGAAAAAGTCCCCAGAAAAGAAAAGTCCACAGAAGAAAACTAGTCGCAAGAGAGGCACTTCAGCCAGGATGCATCCTTACACTCGCAAACTACGACTGCGTCTCCGGTAGCCTCAGGTTCATTCACTTCTCCGTTGATGACACCAAGAACTGAAAAGTACTTGGAGACTTTGATTACTCCAAGAACTTCTCCGTTGATGATCCCAAGAACTTCCCCAGTTGCAGGACCCTCCAATTGTGGCAGTGGCCGCTGATCACAAAGTACCTTCTCCCAAAATCAAAGTCCAAGAAAGATCGGGCATGTTACAAAGTTTACTGGATTTGTCCAAGCAAGAACTGACTCGATTTAGTCCGTTTCGTACCCCTGTACGACGTGTCATGCCTGTCCTCAAGTTGATACGTCGTAAAGACAATAAGTGGCGGCGCGTTCCAGTATATAAAAGGTATGTGACCAAGTAGGGGTATCAGTGAACTTCCAAAAGATGTCACCTCCAAGAAGTCAAAAAAGAAAGAGACAAAGGCAGACTCGTCATCCGACAAAGCGCTTAGCCAAACATCTACGTTACCCTAAGAAAAATACAGTCGTTCAAAGAAAAAGAGGCGTCAACAAAGGGGAGTATTGCTTGGCGATTTTGGAAAAAACATTGTCACCTTTATAACAAAGCGTTAGTCCAAAAAAAAGATAAAAGGGCGTGTGTTAAGTCATCGACGTTAGTGTATGTTTGGTGAATGTCCCGGAACCTACAAGCAAAGATGTCACCCTCCAGAAAACATTCCTCTTCTAAACCCCAAGGAAAGAAAAGGAAAGGACTGCCTCCACGTTTAGTCAAACATGGGGACATGTTATCTGTCCTGTCCAAAGCTTCTCCACCCCTGCGAAAAAAACCTCATTCAATCAGCCTCCAAAGAGGTCATCGATACCGTGTGCGAATGTTGTTTGAACGTCTTGAAAGGCACGATCCCTTTGTCCAAACACCAGAAACATTGCATAGGCAAACATCGTCACGTTCATCGCCAAATGGTTCAAAAGAAAATTCCCATTCGTCAAAAGAAGAATATGTTGGTCCAACGTGGAGGAATTTTACCCCTCTTGCTAGGTCCATTACTGAAAGGAGTCTTGGGAACCGTGTTGGGAGGACTGGTGGGGCAAGATAAAAGGGCCCTCTGGAGTCCCAAGATCTCAGAATTGACCCCTGACATCCCATGGAAGGACGAAAACTAGTTTTAGTGCCTTACAAACGATGGATGGAATACCATCGTTGGCAAGAACAGCGGACCCCGCATTTACCTCCCAATCCCCATTTGAGTGAGATGTCCCAGTTACAACACGAATTGCAGTCCTTGATGGATCGCCAAGATTTGTCCGAAACAGAAAAATCGCAACAGTACGGTCAACTCTTGCAACGACTGCAACTCTTTCACCAGAAAGCCTCAGACTACACAGCTCTTTCCACTCTGAAAGATTTTAAGACCTTGATGAAATGTCCAGCATCATCACCAGTACATCTACCACTACCAGTGACCAAGACAGAAAAAGGAGAAGAAGAAGAAGGGTATCAAACTCCTCCAGAAAATGTACGCAAGTTAACAACACCATCTACTTCCAGAATTGGATGGATTAAAAAGATGATGACCACCCCTTCTTCATCAAAAGAGAAAAAGAAGGTGAAGACAGAAGTGAAACAAGAACCGATATCCCCTGTTCAGACATCCTCCTCTGCGACACCTATCGCCGGTCGCACGCGCAAAGCATTGCAATCCAAGAAAATACCCCAACAGAAAAAGAGTAGTATCCTCACATAGTGGGTGTAGTATTAACAAACAAAAAAAAATGGAAAAAGTGTTAGCCAGCATTTACTACAATCCCTCCCATCCTGCAGGTTACTCAGGAGTTCAAAAATTGTATCGTGCTGCCAAAACTCGATTGAAAAGTCTCCGTTTACCTCAAGTGCAACGATGGTTACAAGAACAAGCTACTTACACGTTACACAAACCCATTCGACGCAAGTTTTCCAGACGTCGCACCCGAGTGGAAGGCATCGATCATCAATGGCAAGCCGATTTAGCCGATGTCTCTAATTTGGCCAGCTACAATCGTGGCTAGAAATATTTCTTTTGTGTCATCGACGTCTTTTCCAAATTTGCCTGGGTCGTACCCTTGACTTCCAAATCGAGCAGTGAGTTAGTGCGAGCCCTGCAACGAGTGTTGAAACAATGCGGTCGTCACCCTCTTCGATGGCAAACAGACAAAGGTACCGAATTTCTAAACCAAGCTTTCCAAAAAGAATTAAAGAAACGTGAAGAGAATCCTGAAACCAAAGCCAGCATCGTGGAACGTTTTCAACGCACTTTGAAAGAACGCATGTGGAAATATTTTACGCATCACCACACTCTGAAGTACATCGACATCTTACCGCACCTGGTGCAAGCGTACAACCAATCTTACCATCGAAGCATCGGACGTGCCCCGCAAGAAGTGACTCCCGAAAACGAAGTGCTGGTGTTTGAGCGCCTGTTTGGTACGTCCCCGACGAGGGCTGTCCCCAAGAAAGGTGGAGTGTTGGCCGTAGGAGATTGGGTACGCATTGGCTAAACCAAACGCACTTTCGACAAAGGTTACTTACCTAACTGGACTACCGAATTGTTTCGTGTCACTGAACGAGTGCATGGCCGTCATCCTGCCGTCTATAAATTGGAAGACATGAATGGAGAAGTGGGCAAACGACGTGTCAAAGAAGTCAAAGTACGTTGGAAAGGATATCCACCCAGTTTTGATTCTTGGATCGACACTTCGCAAGTCATCGACTATAAAAAGAAGTGACCATCATGCCCTTTCACACAGACGCAGCTACGACGACCACTCCTTCACCCAGTTCTTCTCTGTAAGATTTACAAAAACAACCCTTGTGGGTGTGGTGTGGAGAACGTGTGCCTAAAACGCAAATCGTCTTTTTCTGCCAAATCTTTGTGGTGTATTGTGTCATCGGGGCAGCCATCGCCAATTTGAGTTTGCAACAAGGAGACAAACAATTGTGGACCATTTTTTTAAGCAGCTGCATCGGTTACCTGCTTCCCAATCCCTCCCTGAAATTCTCTTCCAACGGAAACAACGAGAACCTTGTGCCCAGTGCCAGTGTCAGTCACCACTCCAACAACAACAACAACAACAACAACCCTATTTTGGGCGGAGACACGCCTCTGACGTCCAGTAACCCCTCGGACAGTCACAGAACTCTGGAATTATGAGTCACCAAAACCAATTTTGCTTAACCTTACCCAGTGACAGTTCCATGGAGTTGTTTCCCAACAACACGTTGTGCTGTTACACGGCGAAATTACCTCAGGCCATCCAATTAGATCACAAGTCCATTGGGAAGTGGCTTTAGTGGAAATGATTCACCCTACACAAATCCAAAACATCACTGAAAAGCAAAACACTTTTGAGGTCGAAATCATGAACGAACAATTGCAACAAACCATGAATGAAATCGGGTTTTTAGGGGATGTAAGATCATCCAACAATTCACCCTTCAGTATCTACACCTTGAAAATTCGTCAGGGTTTTATTTTAGTGGCCAACATTTGGTGGATACCATTGCTTACAGGTTCGAGTTAGCCTTTGGCAAAGCGCTGAACAGAATCAAAAAAGTGTCACCCTGGAGTAGCATAAAGTGGCTTGTCGCTTACTGATGAAATTTCAGGATACCCAAACGTTGTCCATCAGTTTTAATCGTGACTTGTTTGATATTTTAGGTGGAGACACAAAAATGGCTCCAAATTTTAAACCGACGATCAACAGCAATACGGAATTTTACAAGTTTTTTCGATTCCCTGTAGAACTGAACCAAGGACTGAATTTGATCTTTGTGTACTCCGATGTGGTGGATTAAAACGTGGTGGGACACACCTCCGTACCGTTACTGCGTGTCATTCCTTTCAAAGTGGATTCTACCACGACTAGTGACCAGGAAGGTGGAAACACTTATCACGTACACCTCGAATTTGTACATCCTCATTATTTGCCTGTCAGCAAGTCGTATTTGGACACGGTCAACATTGCTATAAAAGGAGATCTGGGACAAAATATTCCATTCACCAAAGGGAAAGTCAGGGTGAAACTCCATTTTCGAAAACGGTTCTCTCACGAGTCGTAAGTTATGTATACAGTGTACCGAGGCGTTGCTCGACAGCGAGGTCACGGTTTAGGAGATATGCTGAAATCAGCCTTTCGTTCGGTGGCCCCAGTCTTGAAACCGACGGTGACACGCGGATTGCACGCCTTGAAAGATGCGGCATTGACGCAAGGCAAAGAATTTCTCCAAAATGTCATCACCGACAAACAAAACCCCAAAGAAGCTTTCATGAGAGCAAGCAAGAATGTCTTGCTGCAATCGGGTAAAGACATTTTGGGCCGACGAGAAACACCTATAAATGCCCTGCACGCTACCGAGTCAGGCATTCAGCAAGGACAAGGCAGAAAGAGACGACGAAGAAAACACCCTTTCACCAGACTTCACACGTCTAAAGCTAGAAAGGCAAAGAAAAGAAGAACCGTTCGAGACTTAGACGTTTTCGATTATTGAGAAACAGAAAAAATGATGCACCGAGAGTCTTGCGCTTGTTCCAACTGGATCTGATTGCCATGCCGCCCACCATGATGACGATGCAAGAATCCCAGTGGGTGGAATTTCACCCCGTCTTTTCTTTGACTGATTCCGCTCCCATCGAGTTTGAAATCAAAGGACAGCCCGAAGATTACATCGATCTGAATAGCAGTTACTTGTACCTGAAAGTCAAAGTTCTAGATAAGACAGGAGGTGATATAGACACTGAAGCAGTAGCTCCCGTCAACAATTTCATGCATTCCTTGTTCAGTGGAGTGGACTTGTACTTGAATAACAAACTAGTCAGTAGCAGCATGGATACTTACCCTTATCCTGCCTACCTGGAAAATCTCTTGACGTACGGAATAGACGCCAAGAACACTCATCTCAATGCTTGTGTGGTATGGGAAGCTGACGATGCAGGCGAGTTTGACATGATCGAAACTGATACAAAGAAAGAACACAATGAGGGATTTGTAGAACGAAGAAAGAGAATCATGGGAGTCAACAAAAGTTTAGAACTGATGGATCGCTTGCATTTGGACATGTGGTTGCAAGAAAAGTGTTTGCTGAACGGGGTGGATGTCCGCCTGAGACTGAATCGTAGCAGTACCGCTTTCCATTTAATGGCTGATAGTGCCGATGATTACAAAACCAAAATCCAAGAAGCCAGACTCTACATCTGACGTGTGGAAGTGTTACCTAAAGTGGGAAACGACATTAGTCACACGTTGAGCAGAGCGACTGCCAAGTATCCGATACGACGCGTGGAAGTGAAAACCTTCACCATTCCCAAGGGGCAACGATCCATGATCGAAGATCATCTGTTCCAAGGACAGCTACTCAAACGTTTGATCGTTGGTAACGTCGAGAATACAGCCTTCAATGGAGCTGTCAATAAAAAATCCTTTCTACTTTCGACACTTTGGCGTGTCCAAGATCGAAGTCAGTCGCGATGGCAAGACCTTGTATACCCGACCCTTCGAACCTGACTTTAGTCCCACGAAGATGAATTACTTGAGGTCGTACTTGTCCCTGTACGAAGCCACCGGACAGTTAGGAACCAACACCAGTCAGGGCATTATGTACAAAGATTATGCAGGAGGCTATACTTTGTGGGCGTTTGATTTAACTCCTGACCAAGGCAGCGACGAAGGACATTTCCACCCTATAAAATCCGGCCAGATTCGTGTGGAAATTCAGATCCTGATGAAACGCTGAACGTCATCCTGTATGCAGAATTTGATAATACGATAGAAATCAACAGTTTGAGAGAAGTCATTCTAGATTATTAGAAGCCATGGAAGACTGTTATCCCTCTTTACCTAGTGGAGAAACTTTAGACATGGAATGTGAGGAGACTGTGGAAGAAGAAGAAGTTATCATGATGAAGTCCGGATGGCCAGAACAAGAAGCCCATTTAGTCACCTGTTTTGCCAAACACTTGGTCGAAAAATTTACGGAATTAATCAAGAAAGATTGCTATGGATGTCAAAACGATCATACCAGTCAAATTCAACACGATAAATGCCTGATGCTGAGTCAAGAAGAAAAATTGGACGACTATCTGGACGAAGCTTGGAGTCTCATCTCGGACGAAGTCGTGTTGCATCAGTGGTATAAAGACTTGCGTGAACATTCTTGTTCACCATTAACCACTCAAGAGATCCATCGTATCGAAGCTCTCCTGAATCAGAGTGGGGAGACGAAGCGAAGAAACGGTTATTTGTCAGACATTTTCAAGCAAAAAGTCAGGATCGAATTGATCACTTATTATTACCTGTGAAGAAGAAAAAACATGGATACCTGGGAACTTTATTACCTTTTGAACCACAGTTCGTATACGGCTTCTTGGAATCCTGACGTCTGTGCTAAAGATGAACTCCCTCATCGCAAACCTCAAGACCATCAAGCCTATGTGATCAACACGGACGACAGTCATCTCCCAGGAACCCACTGGGTAGCCGTCTATTTTCCTCAAGAAGGATGTGTGGAATATTTCGATTCGTATGGATTGCCTCCTTTGGAAGACGATATCATTGACTTTATGAGAAGAAATGCTCAGACCACCCGATTCAATAACGTGAAATTACAAGGCACAGATTCCTTGGCGTGTGGACAATATTGTGTGTATTTTCTGCATCATCGCAGCCTGGGCTATTCCTTAGAACATTTAGTGACTCATTTTGATCCTCGTTCTTCTTCTAGAAACGATGTGAAAGTTGATCGATGGTTTTGTGACCATTATGCTTATCTTTTGTCTCAAGCTAAGAAACGTAGTGTCCATCAATGGCCTAATGACTTCCAACAGTGGAAATCACAATTTCATTCACAACGTTGTCAGCCCTGTCCAAAATAATGTGTTAGTTCAAAAAAATATTTGTCATTTGAAAAAAATGTTTGATGTTATGTTGTTTGATTGTTGTTAAAAATGTTATAGTTGTTTGTTAGTGTTAAGTGATTTTGAATTAAAAAAATGTTGTTTTGAAGAAAAAAATGCCTTTGTGGTTTGTTTTGCTATAGGAATCTTGATTCATGCTCTTTGACTTCTTGCTATTCCTCTCATGACGCTCATTGAACGTTCCGACTCGAAAACCGTGAAGGGATGTTTTCCTTTACGTCCTCGCTTTGACTTTAAAACCGGGGTAAGCCTCCATCTAACCATCCATTGTCGACTCATCCTCCTACGAAGATGTGCTCCAGACTAGCTAAGCTAAGCGAAGCCTACGTAAATTTGCATAGGGTCAGACACAGTCTGATACCGAAGCCAGAAGAGATAGAGAATGTGAGAATGTTAAAAGTCACTGAAGACCTGATAGAAGAGCTCTTCAGAGAAGAAATTAACAGGGAGAAAGAAGAATGGACAGAGAAGTACAGACTTCAGAAACAGCAGAGAGAGCAGCAACAGCAACAACAACAGCAGCTGCAGCAACCTGAACCTGACAGAGGCTTTTTCGACTGTCGTATCGACACCAAAGAGTTCTTCTTCTCTTTCTGAAGAAGCAGACCTATTGTCAGAAAGCCTATCGTCAGAGGACGTCGCATTCTTAGAATATAAAAGAACGCCCTAGCTTCCACTTCGCACACAAATCTCTAAAAAAGAAATAACAATCGAATGCCTATAATAAGTTAAAAAATAGAAGTGCGTGTATAAGCAACAGAATTATTTATCTTGCTTAGAAAGTGTGTGTGTGTGTGTGTGTGTGTGTGTGTGTAATTGTAAACGCTCACGTACGTTTGTGTGGATAGTAGATCATGATAATGATTTTTTGTTGTTTAAAGTGTGGGAATAGTAGATTTGGGGTTTGATTTGACTGATTTACGTATATGGATAGTAAATTATTTGTTTAAATGAAAATTTATAAAATAGTAATGGGTAGTATAAAAAAGTGAGTGAGTGTTTCTTTTAGGTCCGCGCGTTGTTTGGTCATGATCTAGGTAATATAAGTTTTGTGTCTTAGGGGGATGTTTTCCTTCACGTCCGCGCTTTAACTATAAATTGAAAACTAATCGTCAGTTGGGTTACCCATCGTCGACCTGTTAACAGCAAGACAATGAATACAAAGATTGTGAAGCTTCTAGAACTCCAGATGCACGTGGAATATGCCAGGCGTATAGTGAATGAGCTGGCTGCAGAGGCCATAGTCGAAGAGGGAAGGATAAAGAAGGAAGAGGAGGAGAGAAGACAGAGGGAAGAGGAGAAAAAGAAAATAGGAGAGAGGATGACTTACAATATACCAGAGACAGAGGATTGGGGTGCTGAAGCCAATCATCCTCCCTCTGCGCTCCCAGTCAAAAGAGTGAAAAGAGATTGGAGTAGAAGATGTGTGTGTGGTGCCAGGCCTGGAAGGTGCCATCATTAACCAGGTGCCCTGGAGTTCAAAACAAACAGCCCTTTTCAGGGCTACCCAAACCTTTAGTAAACAAATAGTAATCCATTTGCCAATGCGTGTATGTAGAGTAGTGTTAATATAAACACTGACTCTTTTTTACTAGTGTGAGTGTATGTGTTTATGTATATGATTGTGTGTTTATAAGCGCTAGCATAGGTTAGTGTGGATAGTAGATTATTGGGATTTGATTTTAATGCTTTGCGTGTGTGGATGGTATATTTTGAGTTTGTTTATTGCTGCTTCGCGTATGTGAATAGTAGATAATATGAGAAGAGAAAAGTAGGGGATGTTTTCCTTCACGTCCACGCGTTGTTTGGTCATGATCTAGGTAATATAAGTTTTGTCTTAGGGGGGATGTTTTCCTTCACGTCCGCACTTTTCGTATAAGAACCCACAACGTTCGTCGTTCGCACCATTCTACAAAGAATAAAGACAAGGAAGATGGTGGCTGTAACAGAATTGTTAACCAGTTGAAGGATATTTGGTATTGGATGGTGGATGGAGCCTATGTAGTGGAAAGGATTGAACGTGAATGGAAGCATGAAGTTACTAGGGATTTTGTCAGAAGGAAAGTGACAAACCTGAAATTAGCTATGGATCTGGTGAAAGAGATGATAGAAGAAGAAGTAAAAAGACTAAGAGGCTTTATAGATCCAGAGTATGTAAAGACTGGTCACTTGAAAGAAGACATGGATAATGTGCTAGAAGTAAGATGTTTTTTGGAAGACATAATGGAATGGACATATTGGTCCTTTGTCAAAAAAGGGCTGGACCAGCTTAAGAAATCGGAAGAAGTAATGAGAAAAGTAATGGAGGAAGAAGTAAAGAAAATAAAGGAGAAATGGAGTAAAGAAAGAAAAGATCAGGAAAACAAAAAGAAACAGGCAGAGTTTGAGAGGCTCAATCAGAATTGGATCAAAGTCCAGGAAAAGTTCAGAGCATTGGGCCATCCAGACTGGATGCCAGAGGAGAAGAAGAAGAAAGGAATGATGGAAAAAGTGAGAAATTGGTGGAAGAAGTGGAGGAAATAAAATAAGAAGAAGAAGATGATGAATCAAAGGCCCTTTTCAGGGCCCCTTCATAGGTCTCGAAAAGATCTTGACTTTCATTGCCTATCCCTTTTTATTTATTTTTTTTTTGTTTTAAAAAAAATAGAAACCCCTTCCATTTCCATAGACCCATCAGGTCGGGACCTTATTAAAATAGGGTCCCGACCCTGTTCCATTTCCCCTAGTCCCTAGACAGTCCCACGATTTATTCCCATGTTCAATTCCCCTTGTCCCTAGAATGGATAGTTTATTTTTTTCTCCCACGTTAAATTTCCCTTGTCCCTAGAATGGATAGTTTTTTTTCTCCCATGTTAAATTCCCTTCTCCCCAGAGTGGATATTTTTTTCTCCCATGTTAAATTTTACATAGTCCCCAGAGTGGATATACCCTTTTTAACATGGAAGTCCCCTAGTCCCTAGACCGTCCCACTTCACTACTATTAAGTTAAAAACCCATGTCAATACAATTATCTATTCGGGAGTATTGAGAAGATTTCCAAGATGGCAATTACTGTTGCCTTATTAGATGTCAGATCATACCAATTTTAATTTTGTACTAAGTAAAGTTCTTATGAAGAATTTTAGTGAAAACCCCTTGTTAATTTGTGCATCTGCTCAGGTTTCAAAGATGGTCACTATGGCGGCCATATTAGATTTCAGAATTGCACCATTTTGATTTAGGAGGAGCCACACTTGACAAGAAGTCTTTTTCTGAAAACTCTCTTTTGATATGACTATTTAGTCCGGAGTAGCAGCGATACAATTGTCAAGATGGCTGCCATGGCGGCCATAGTGGGTGTCAGAGGGTTCATCTAAGGACTAGTAGACTTTGGATGTGTTTGTAAAATTTTCCGGTAATCCTCCCAGTTGTGTAGAAGGAGTAAACGTGCTAATGGGTGCTGGATGTCTGACGGACATTGGACAAAAGGTCCTCATTCAAAAGGGATTCAAGTTTTACACTTGTATTTGAGTTAAGCAAATAAAATATAATTGAACATTTTCCTTTCGTGATTCTGTATTTCTGTCTGTCAACGTTCTCCCAGTTGTTCACCCCTGACCAGAAGGTTAATCATATTTTATGTCATCTCCGTTTATGTTTGCATGGTTCGCTGAATTCTTAATTCCAAACAGTTTATTTTGTGTCAAAACTGTCAAGGGAGCTGCTAACCTTCCACGCGAATTTTTGTTGAGCTATTTAACCACAAGCGAATTCGACATGCAAAAACAATTGTGATTGGACTGATTATTTAAATGCAGTATTCCTCAGCAAACATTAGCCAACAGAAGCATCTGTCATATGCTCGACAGTGAATATCCATTTCTTTAAGTGACCATTGAGAAAGCTCAATACATGTACCAGATCATAGCCGTCTGTTGTGTTGAGCCAAAGATGTAAAATTAAAACGCCACCATCTGCTGAAAAAGACAAACATTCGCAAGTCTTGTTTCTTTAAGAGTTGTATATATGGGGCAGTTAGTATGGACTATGATTGCTTAATCAGATGAGTAGCAGACACATGGATTAATACGGCTCCATACCGATCTGAAATCACCCAACTCATACTCCACTAAGGTATTACGTGGGAGTAATTTGGGTTGCCTGCTGTAGATAGATGTCATGAGGAAAAAGTCAGTTGTCAAATGTTTGTTGCTATGAAATATTTCCGTAATATTTGTCGGAAACCAGAGCATGGTTTTACATTGGACAAAATTATGCCTCGGTATTAGTTTAGTTATCACGGGGTCCCAGGAATTTTTTATATCCATGTAGCCATACTGGAGTTGTAAGAGACACTATGTTCATTATCAGCTACTAGAGATGATAAGAAATCTTGCTACGAAAATCGTATTTTGATACGAATATCTGTTCAGGAAGAGTAGTGGTCAGATTGTGAAGATATGAAAACTTTGTTGGCTCTCAGATGTACACAGTTTTTACTCATGGTCAGCTAGAGTTGATCAGAAGTCTATTTAGTGAAATTCAATGTTGATATGACCATCCATTCAGGAGTATTGATACTAATATTTCGAAAATGGCCAAAGTGGTGGTTATATTGAAATTCAGATCAGCAACATTTTCATTTGGGATCAGGTAGAGATTTAATACATTCGCTTGGTGAAAAATTCTAGTCTAAATGATAAAATGAATATCCGTGCAAATCAGAAGTAGTAGTGATAAGATTTTAAAGATGGCTGCCTTTGGAACGATATTGAATGCCTGAGGATCACAATTTTCATTTATGACGTAATATATATGGGAATGAATGTGTTTGTAAAGTGACATGGCAATCCTCCCAATGGCTTGGAAGGAGAAGTGATAACACCTTGTGTTAACAAACGCTAGGAGATAGATGGCGACGACGGACTACGGAGATAATCGTATAGGCTCTTTTGATCAATGGTAAATATATAACAATAAATGAACCAGCTTACAAGCAGATAACATGCCACATCCGCTCGCAAATGTGTACTTTAGAAGCTCAAGTGTAATATAAACCTGAAATATATGGTCTACTGATGGAAAGAACCTGAATATGGTTCGGGCAGTAAAACAGTTTCAGAAATTTTGGTTGGGGATAAAGAAAAGAGTTTTAACATTTTCATTCTGAAAACATTCTGAAGTTTATTTGCTCTCGAAGTGCAAAGAAATTAAACCCACGCCATACTGTAAAATCGTTAGAAGGAAGTACAATACGTATACCAAAGAGTGAAGAATTACAATGTATTGGATTAAAGGTTATAAATATCAATATTCAACTATGTAATGTATAACGTACCTTGTATACTCTTGTATAGGTCGAAACCAACTGCATACTGTGTCGTCAGAACAGGGTCTATGCTTGTTTTTCTGCTGATTACCTCTAACAAAATGCATAGGCCCAGATATGCCGGTGCTTTATGAGACGGCAGATCTGGGTTTATGCTGTTTGCAGTTGGACTCGACTTACAAGCGAGTGTATACAGTAAATTATAAATTGCAGGATTCAGTCTTTAACACCATTCAGATATATATTTAGTGGTTGAAATTGAAAATTTTCTGATAAGAATGAAGAGTGTAATGGAACTTTGGATTATCCACTTCATTTATATTGGTGATGTAGTACACCTACCGGCTATTACATATACATATAATCTTGCACATGCTTTGTCTGATGTTTGATATAAATCTTTAATCCTTATGTATTAGACAACTAAACTGGAACTCTGTATGTCTTTTCTATAATGTCTGCGCGTCGATATTGTTAGATACACTGAACCAGACTTTTATCGATTCCAATCGGTTTGAATTTCATTCACACAGACAAGCTAAACACATTTAGAAGGTAACCGTTATTAGGTATATAATAAATGCATAACTTTGTTTGAGTTTTGTTCAGAGTCTGGAAAGAACATCACAAGTAATGTTTCATGAAAATTATATACATTTATTTACAGCCTTATCTATTGTACTATTTGCAATTTAAAAAATTTTTAAAACTCAAATTCATTAATACTGACAAGTCCAATAATGAGCTAAAAGTGCTGTCAAAGACAAAACAGCCTCAATTAACGTATGTCAAGAACATCACAATTTCACAAGAATTTACAATCATTCATGCTTGGTGTCTCATTGCCACTTCACTTTGTAGCTAAATTAGGTCCTGAAGAATGAAGTGTTAATGGCTTTGATCCCATTTTTACTTTTCTTACATAGGACGTACGGTAATAATAACATGGACCAATGGGACAATCTGTGATCACACAATATGTGTTTGGAGTGTAATGACTGGGTGATAATAGTAAAAATATTTAGTAAAATCAATTTTTTGACAGCTTATCCAATTAAAACTGAGAAATAAAAACAACGTTCAAAGCAGGGAATTTTAGGCATTTTACAGACATGAAATTTGAACCATCGTTACTGATATTAGCACCCGATTCTTTAAATACGGAATTGAAAACAAGTGTTTCAAACGCCTTTAGATACAATAAATGCATCGGCTTAAATGGTTTTCTCTACAAAGAAATTTGCATCAGGATGGGATAATAATAAGAGTATTGCTTTGATCTTGAACATTTATAAATTTAAAGTTACTGAATTTTTCATATCATAGTGTTTCCATGGGTTACTATGGGAGATAAATTAGTATCGTGAGTCGTACGTGTGTTTTATTTTGTGTGACAATATTGAAAACATGAGAAAAAATGCACCTTCGATTTGAGGAGCTACCAACATAGACAAGGAAAGGTATTTCTAATACAAGTGTTTAAAATATTAATTTTACTTAACTGATGTACTCTTATTTTGATCAGTTTCACTAAATTAAATTCAACAAAGAAAAGAGTAAGTGCACAGATCAGTGTTTACATTAAATACTGAAGGTAAACATTCTAGTTCACAAAATATACAACAATCTTGTAAGTGCACATATCAATTATTACAATAAATAATGTAGTCATACATTCTAATCCACAAAATATACAACACTGCCCATTTTTTCAATTTGGAAAACAATTCTTGTGAAAAATCACATACTGGAATTTAATTATTTACATAAAATACGCACAAAATATACTGGTGTAAGGTACTGTACAACAAAAATCTTCCAGGAATACTAATAAGGGTGTAGGGCACTGTACAACAAAAATGTTCCAAGAATAATGCATTTTAATTCAGGTAATTAATTCCAAATGCAATTCTTATTTTCTCCGGAGGAACTTATTTTATTTCTTTCTTAAAAAAGAGTAAATACATAAGAAAACATATGTAACAAATAAAATCAGTGTCATAAATTAATTAACTGTTCATTTACTTTTCATAATAAAGATAATACTATCATACCACTATGTTTAAGATGCGTCAACATTATTCATATTTCTTTTCCTTTATCCCTTTTACCATTTTAATATAAAGCTAGTAATGTTTAATCAAATGTCAAAGGGAAGGGTATCTAATGTATAAAATAATGTAACAGTTAATAATAATAATAATAATATAATAATAGTAATAACTGTTGCGTTATTATTATTATTATTATTACTGTCCAAGAATTGTTGTTATCTATCATAAGGGGTGACACTTAAATCTCAACTAAGGGAATAATAAATAGAAAAGTTTGTACAGCTCGGAATGGTCTCTGTAGAATAACAAATATATTTCGATTGCTTGCCAGTTGAAAGGGTATATTCTGGTCGATCCAGAATTGTGTGAACTAATAAATGGTTGCCAAGCCACAACAGTAAATAACCTTAAGAATAAGAATGGGTGAGGGGAGAAGAAGGGAGAGCAATAACGCTCACCACCATTTCAGCCGACATTGTATGTTTTATTACTGCACGGTCACCGATTCCGTTGACAATAAACATTATATATTAGATACACGTTTTAAGTATATAAGGCTGTTGTTCCCAAACCATTCACAGCCGAGAGGGCAATATACCCTTTTGACAATCATATATAAGAATTGTCTAACATGGACAAGAAAACGTAGCAACTGTATGAAGGCGTTACAGTTCAAAGAATAAGCTAAACTTTTATAAGCTTGCTTTCGTATCTCTGAATGTATCAATCTTGAAATGATCTATTTAATTTATTGGGTAAAATTGTCTTTTTTCCTTGTTGTTTAATAATTTTATTGGTGACGAAGACTTTGTCTCCTCTTCCTCCCCTTAAGCTGGGCAAGCCATTATCCTGTAAAGTGTATTCAATTATTTTTTTAATGTATACACCATATTTATTACCTTCTTTATTAATAGGCATACGATTATTTGTATGACAATCACCCAACGAGGAAGGTGCGTATACACCGGACCCATGCAAAAATATTAACAGTAGCAAAGATAATGATCGTTCTGTATTCTTCGTGCATATTTGAAGCAATTATTGTTCCTTTCAAACAATCTAGTTTTTATGCGTTCTTTATCCTGCATATGTTTGATGAATTCTTCCTTAACAATTTGACAGAAAATCTCAATTATTCATGGCAACGCCACTGATTTTTCTTTAACCATATTGCCATGTCCTCAATGCCATTAAATCAAACTACTGAAGAAAATTGCGTTAAGGCAATAATTTGCAGTCATTATCAAACATAATTATTAACCCTGAAAGGTTATTATACGTAATTTAATTTCAGCAAAATTCAGCTGGCTTCAATATTTGTTATGATGATGTATGTCTCACTCACTTGAGTTGTTGGCATCTGATATGAGATCCAGAGCTTATTGTCTATCTGTTAGACTCTGCTTATCATCAGACCAGATTTTATTATTTTGATTTTTCATTCGTTTTAGAAGGCTTTCCTCAAACTATTGGAGCTGAAAACACATACTGTTTTCAAAATCAATTTGAAATACTGAATTGAATTTGTATTATTGTAAACACGATGAAAGAAGCCACTGAGTCTTGCTCTGGTTTCTAAGTCTTTAAGCAGAGAAAAGAATTAGAAATTCAATGTGGTGTCCTATATATATATGTAAGATCTTTATAAAAGATAGTCCATGACAACACGTGATACAGAAAAATCTATAAAATAATATTACAATAACGCATAGATATTAAACCAAATACATACATAGTATATGAATTTTATCTCAGCGTAAGTAACAACATAACAACACGTGCAAATCAATATGTTCATTAGATGTGTGCATATTATCTTGACGACATCCAGCCAGAGGATTTTATCCCATATTCTTGAGACAATTGTCTTAAATTCCACCATACCAATTTTCACTGCTTACGCTTGCTCAAGAATAAACCTGGTCATGACTTCAATGGCCCCCGAATCAAATCCAACGATATCCAACATGTTAGGGTCATCCGGATCAGCGATGGTGAATCCGTTTGAGGACATGCCCACCACGATCAACTTGGCATTGTAGATCTCACTTTTTGTTCTGTAGTCCTGAATCGCCTTAAAGGGATGGACTTTCCCATACCACGTCTCATTGTCTGTGTACACAATGAAAACATCAAATTTCTTTTTATTTTCCATTGCATACAGCATGGGTAGAGCACAGTCAGTGCCACCAAAGGGCGTCTTGGATGATTTCTCAATGACCTCATTAAGGGTGTCTTTCTTTGTAATTGGAATAGGACGAAGTTCATTTGAGAAGGCAACAACCTCGCAATGTTCTTCAGTTCGAAGGGTAACCATCATCATGGCTGATGCAGCATCGCGGCAGGTGAGGCTTTCCGTTCCCATGCATGGTACACTCATGGACCCACTAACATCTATAGCTAGCAGATACCGCTTTCCAGTCGGTTTAACAGCTTTAAAGGCCAAGTAAAAAGCGCTGTCAAGCCCAGACAACACCTTTTCATTAGGAGTCCACTTCAGGTGTCCTTTGTCACCATGTCCCTTTTTATATTGATTCAAAGCCACAAGAACATTGAAGGGATGGACTCTGGCGTTCTTCAATGAATCTTCCTCATTCAGTTTTATTACAATTGGTTGTTCGTACTCCGATCCAGCATCAAGAAGACCCATGGATGTAATCTTTCCAAGATTACGGATCATTGCAGTCATTGGCATCCTCTTCAAAAGGGCTTCCCAAACTGCTTTAGACTTTAAGAGCGTGGTCGGAACATGCTCTCGGACAAGCGTGAACTGTTCAATTAGTTGTATCATCGTCGTCTCATCTGTACATTTTCTTGCTCTTTCCGTTGCTTCCAAGAATGCAAGGATTTGTTGCTGATTTTCATCATTCACAAGCTCTTCTTGTAACTTCTTTGCTGCCTCAAGTCCTTTGATAACAAACCTGGTGATGAATTTCAAGCAATCATTCTTCGGTTTGATGTGTGACAGACGGAGCAAGTCTTTGTGTGACCACTTTTCACGTTTTTTGTACTTTGTGATGAGCAAGGCCAATACCATTGGTTTTTCTTCTGCAAGTTCTTCATACCAGTTGCTGATGGCTCTTCTGTGTGCTCTTCCCCATCCGGTCCCAGTGCTCTCACTTTCAGCATATTTAACGAACATAAAAAGATGGGTGGGAATTCTGCAGACTTCATTTAGGCATTCGTAAGCCGCTTTCTTGGTTTCTTGATCATTGGATCTTGCACATATGGCCAAGGCAAATAGGGTTGGTCCCTGCTTTTCAGCTCTTCCTTCAAAGCTTATTTCTCGTATCAATGTAACAATTTCTTTTCCTCTCCCCTCAGAAATCAACCTGAAGAACATACATATTGAAATTCGAATTTCCAAAACATTATATATATAGTTGTTGATATATATATATATATATATATATATATATATATATATATATATATATATATATATATATATATATATATATATATATATATCCTCGGATGTTTACTCCACAAAAATTCGTCTTTATCGTATACTGAGTAAGACAGCTCTTGATTTCTATTTCTATTTCTATTTGGCGAAGTAAAAATGTTTCGTATCTTCTGTAACAGGATTTTTAAAATCTTGGGTATCTAGGTTGACTTGTGTTTAAAAACCAGTTTGGCTAAAATATGAGTTTTCATGTATTCTCAAACAGCTTCTACTGTCACCTGATGAACTCCCCATACAACTAAGTTGTCCATGCAAAATGTATGTCCGCTGAACAGTCAAAGATAGCTGACACTTCAATGTAGAGTTATAATTGGTTGGATGATCTTGGTAATGGCTCAAGTTTGAAATCCCCGTTGTTGGTACTAAAGGTTATAATAAAGTATTTGTTGCGCTTCACCGAATCTCTTTTAACGCTGCTTAATTTTTAATCTGCCTCATGGAATATCCGATTAAATTATAAACGTGCCGTATTCATCATTTTGACAACGAGAATGAACGCCGAGATCCAGGGTTATGAAGTCGAATAATTGTATAAGAGTTACATGCTACATAAATATTTACCATACAATTGTATTCGACATATGATCCCTATTGTTTTGTGACTGCCTTTCCCGTGACGCAACAGTATGTGCAATAAGCTCTGTTTCTACTTCTATGGTTCTTTGTTGGATTCGGTGGTTTCAGCATACACAGTGGTTTCTCATTATAACGTAGCTGATTAAACCGCTACCTCTCTTAAAAAATACTGTCATGGTCATAAATCCCATATTATATTATTTTATTTTATCGTTGCTACGTAATCTGATTCAGATCATTTTAATTGTGATAAAAAATAATGATCATAATATAAGATTATATCATTAAGTATACCCGGTTAAATATTTTGTTGGAATATTTCGCAGTATAAGGTTCGTTAATTCCTAATACATGTCATTTTTCTGACTCACAAGAACAACCTTATAAAGAGGAAGCACCCACCACGATACGCTAGTCTGAGTTCTCCTGTGGGTCATCAAATCATCTCTAACTCAAAGACAAACCACCTTACTAAAACATTGACAAAGAGTCCCTTGTATGGGTTATCTGAATGTATATAACTAAAATACACGTACCGATCAAAGCACTTTGCATTTTCTCGCTTTAGCTGCTGGAGCAGCAGAGGGGGCGAATCGGACATTTTGTCCAATCGTTATTTTGCTTAATTATTACTTTCTGCACTCAACGATCTAGTGTCGTCAGCGCCTGGTAAAAAAAAAACGACGACGGTCCATCCTACACGATGGTGACGTCATTTGGTTTAATTAACACCTTCTGCGCGTCGATCCCCAGCGTCGTCAGCGTCCGGTAAGCACATCGACGACCGCGTCGATGTCATCGCCCCCTCTGCTGCTATGATCTTACAAACAGAGTGATCACTAACTCCTCCTCTTGCAGATCAATTAGGTTATTTGACTGATCGGTAAGTCTGAAATTAATTCTCGTTAAAAACCGATCATGGCATCGCATATAGACCGGATTAATCGGACTCTCAACGATTAAAAATCCCGGAGGGGCTGTTGGTGAAAATGAATAAAGGATATATCCCTGTTGAGCCTGATTTGATTGCTTGGTATCCACCTGGTAACTTCCTTCGATAGCATCACACACTAGATTAATCGCTATCACCGATGCAATATTTACGTTGTATGGAGCAATATGCCTACCACCATCTCCGTTATCGTGTCTGAGGATAGTTGATGGGGGGGTGTCAGCGGGTGGATTCTCAGGCCATCCTAGTATGGTTCTTATTGAACTGTTATAAATATCAACCATATACCCCGGTGTGCTTATTTCAATCGTCGACGATAACGTCGGTTCATGAACCGTAATAGCTATTTTTGATTCCTTTCCTGTGATTGATTTTATCCTGCGTTGAAATTCTCCATTGATTTGTTCTATTTGGTATGACCCAGTTGGTATTGTAACCTCCTCCCAGTTTGGGGTTCCATCGGGTTTATTTGTCCGTGCAAAAACCAGCGAGTTATTAGGTTGTTGTCCGTTAAATGCGTCCGCTCGGATATTAGGCCAACTGTGATATACTCGCAATTTTGCCAGCGCTATTTCCTTCACTGGAACCGGCGATGGGAAGTTTACACTGAATTCGGGTTTCGTTGACGTTATTGATATCATATTTGTTTGTACCGGAGTGGTGTTCTCCGCGATCCGCTGAAGTAATTGAGACCCTTCGGGGTTCAGCGACATTATTATTATTCGTTGTCTTTAGTGTCTAATTTCAACAACCAGGTGGTTCCGGCTTCCAGTTGAAAATCCTCGATTTTTGACATCGCGGAGCTATACAACTGGACCATCGTGGAGAATTCAACATCGGATACGAACAAATTATCAATCGATAACGAGATCAACCCGGATAATTTCGAGTAAGCGTCGGATACTATTTGATGTTTTACTGTATACTCGTTGAGTTTTTTCTGAAAACACGATGATATCTTCCTAGTGATTGCGTTGGCAACTCCAGCAACTGTTGTCATCGCGGAGACGGCGATTGGAACAGCGATCGGGGTTATCGTGGTCACCGTGGATAAAATAACACCGGCGCCAGCTACTATACCCGATACCGAGTACACGACCGCGTCGATGGCGGTTATTTTTCGGCGGTATTTTTTTATTTTTGCACGGTATTGTTCGGAAAGCGTTTTCAAATTCGCGGAAAATTCTTTTGCGGTATCGAATCGATATTGATGTGACGTCGGTGATACCTCTGATTCAATTTCCTTGGTGGTCATTTTTATTTTAAAAGAGCTAGTGTTTTTAATTACTTAGATTCGCTACAAATTCCACATACCATGTAATGTTTGCCCTGGTTAAATTTCCATCAACGGCATAAATTGTAAACGGTTCAGTTGCGTCCTTGTCTATAATTGTTGATATTGTATTGTTAAACCCGGATGAACTCGACGATAATATATTAAACTGCATCATTGAAACCAGTGTCAGTCGATAAATGCCCTTAACAGTTGCGGTGATATTTACTGTATTCTGTGTAAGAGTCCAATCGAATGATCCATGCCGAATTGTGTATACTGTGTTGATGATGTTCTCATGAGGGGTTTTTATTTTTTCGAGTTGCTCTGCCATTCTCGGTAGTCTGTCTTTAATCGCTTCAACATCAGTTATAACTATTCCTACTCCCCGCCAACTCGCGTCTATATTATTCTTGTTCGCTGCAACATTAGTTTTGATTATTTCTATTTCCCGTGTATTCTCGGTCATACTTTTTTTGTTCGCTGCAACATCAAGTTTGATTGTTTCTATTTCATATGTATGCACGTCTATACCTTTTTTATTCGCTGCAACATCAGTTTTAATTAATCCTATTCCCCGCCAATACGCGTCTACATTTTTTTTGTTCGCTTCGACATCAGTTTTGATTGTTCCTATTTCCTGTGTATGCGCGTCCATATTATTTATGATCGTTGTAACATCAGTTTTGATTGTTTCTATTTTCCGTCCATGCGAGTCTACATTATTTATGATCGTTGCAACATTAGCGCCGATTATTTCTATTTCCCGTTCATGCGCGTCTACACTCCTTTTGTTTGTTGCAACATCAGTTTTGATTGTTTTTATTTCCTGTCCATACGCAGTGATATCATTTATAGTTATTGTAATCTCATCCGGCTTGGTATTTTTTTTACCAAAGAATTTATCAAAGTTGTCATCGATCCTGTTAACATTTTTTCGTAACGAGGTAAATTGGCCCGGCAGCGTCATAAGATCCGAAATAGCATTTTTTATTATTACAAGATTTGGTTCGTCTGCCGTCGGGGATCCCCGAAAAAAACTATTGACAATGTCTCGCATTTCGCCGACGGGTGTTATCATCGACATTAACTGTTCTCCATACGATTTAATTTCACCACGTAAACTTTTTAACGAATTCGACACGGATATATAACTGTTGCCAAGTACACTTATTTTTCCATCTATCATCGATATATCTTCACCCGGTTTGAGTCGTCCGTCGCTGGTATATAGCGCGATAGCGTTCTCGGAGGCATCATTATTTCGTATTAAAACGTCATTCAGTGACACATTACTGGATTTCAATTTACCCTGGCGGTCTTGAAATACAACTATTTCATCTGGGTCAACACTGGTTAAATTCAACGTATCAGCGATTTCATCCTCAATTAGTTTTTTTATGTCATCGGTGGCGGGCGTTTCCGTGGGTTTTTTCAGCGCCGAAACCGGTCGTCCCCAAATATCAATCATTATTATTGTAAATGTTATTCTCTAAAATCCGTTGAGCTTCTACGACTCCACTAGTGTATTCGTTTACAACCACATGAGGTGGTTTTCGCGATGATGAAATCGCCGCAAGTACGTTTAATACCTCGCGGCCACATATCGGCGGGTCACTCAATTGCTGTGTTGGCAGCGTGGAATAAAAAACCCGGGCCGAACACGCCCGGGCTGAACACTCCCGGATATACCGCATGAACTCTTTCGGCGGGGCTAACCCGTATGAATCAAAATAGACGATCGCACGCGGATCAATCGCGTATGCAACCCAATGAGTTCCCGCTCCGGAGGACCCATCGAGGTTAATTATACCGGTTTCAATATTCCTTGGTGCCGCCGGTAATTGATCCCTCATAAAAACACCTCTGAAGTTTTTTATCGCTAGCGCGTTTGCGGCGTCTATTAAATCAAAATTAGACATGGGAGTCATTGACTCAGGAGTCATTGACTCAGGAGTCATTGACTCCTGCGTTAATAAACGGTTCCCGGTAGTCTTAGACCCTTTCCCGAGTACCATGAATACGGGGTTCCCGGTAGTCTTAGACCCTTTCCGGCTACGGGTCGTTTTTTTTTGTAGCCTTTCCCGGTTGCCTTCTTCAATGCCATCCCCGCCGCGGTACCAACGGCTCCTAACGCCGCCGCCTTAGCCACTGCTGGTGCGGCCGCGGCAATCAATGCCGGAATCGCAGCTAACAGCGGAAATATCCCACCGGTCTTTTCCATGTTTTTAATTGCTGCGGCTGAAAAATCTATTTGAACACCCTTTTTATTCTTCATCGCATCATTGAAATGTTTTATTTGACGCGCCGTCAACGATATCTTATGATTACCACCCGCCATCTGTGACGGCTTTAATGTTATTGTTTTTCCACATTGTTTAGCGGACTTTGATCGTAATTTCTTGACTTGACCATCGGTTAACTCTACACCGACAACACTATACGACATTTTATTGTAAACGCGTTTGTGTTTTCAATTACATGTTTTCTACTGGTGCATCAATGATTCTCATTCGTCCACCAACGCCTTCCAACAGCATTGATTTATCGCTGAGAATGACAGCAACCGCTCTGTAATTAACACCACCCGGGGCTATACGAGCTCGGAAGTGTATATCAACGACGGATTGTCTCGTTAAATCAAGATGTTCCAGCGAAAAATAATAAATCGGATACAGGTTTTTAAAATCAAGTTGTGATATTTGCAAACCAGTGTCGACGTTTTGATCACGACCCATATACGACAGCAATCGATGGTACACACGTGCGATATGGTTGTCGCCGTAATTAAGCTGTATATCCTCGGATGGTTCCTGTTGTCCGTTTATTCTCAGCGAAACCTCCATGACTCCTAATCGATCAAATATCATATGGCTGTGTTCTTGATTACCCAATCGTTCCCTATTCTGTAGCGCTATGAATATATGACGCGGGGCTGAAACACCCTGTTTTGACGCCAAGTGCCATGTAAACGTATCGGCGACGTTATCCTCTTTAGCATCAGTTGTTACCGCTAGCCAACTCAACAGCGATTTCCCTCCCTGTTCCATAAATGCTAACAATCGTGCTTCCGTGGTAACTGATGGAGTCAGCACCGGCATCCACAATGCCATTTTAGTTAAAATGACTTTACCAGCAGCGACGCCAGCAGCATGCCATATTGCATTGTTATCATCGCCCCTTCGCGTCAGCGCGATTGTATGCTTAGCCCCATAGACAACTTTTCTGACATTTCTGCAGAATCCAAATATGTGATGGAGTGGAATCGCGCATGAAAACTGTCGGCGTGGTCCTTGCAACATTCCTACTCGTGCTGCGAATCCTAGATTGTAATCATTGTTGGTGCTTTTTATAATATTAAAATTAGCACCTGGTCTTGCTCTGCGGTCTGGATTGGCTGCTTCAGCCTGTGGGTCAGTTGCGGTATCTCTTTCCGCCAGCACGTTGATGTACTGAATATGGTCAGCGTTATTGGTGGTGTCCTTCGCAAACATCATAGATGGGCCCGCCGATCTTGTATAATCATCCGAGTATCTCGCCAACCCAATTATTGTCGTTGCAACATCAACCTCGCGTTCTATTGATTCAATTTCTCGCCCGTCAATAAGATATCTGGCGCTCTCAAATAACGCCATGATACCGTTGTTGACAAAGCCAACTCGAACACGATGGTCATCTGCGTATGGTGCATTATCGGCGGCATTTGTCACGAGTTCTCCCTCGATTTCGATAAACGCTTCACACGGCAGAAAGTATTTACTGGTATCTTGGACCTGAAGTTCAATTCGCGATCGTAGGTCGGGTTGCGCTGCATAATAAGAATAATATTGATAATCACGGACAGAATCATCCCTGCGCACTGGGGCGTCCATATCAAACGCGGGATCAGCGGTTCGCGCAAACATTCTATTATTTATCATGTTGATGTTTTCAATTGAAATCCATCAACGTCGTTTTCGTCGTAAATTCTTTGAATTTAAACCACTACCCGCTATCGCGTTCATGAGCGCGTTGGTTGCCGCATCGGCGGATGGCGAAGTCGCCAACGACTCTAGTTTTTCTTCCACGGCGTTATTTATTACTTTACTGACATTCGCAGGCATCACTGTCGTTGATGGCATTACCGGTGGTTTCTGTTTTTTTCTCCTGAATTTCACCAATGACATTAGTTTGTCCCGCGCGGCTGAAAACGCCCTTCCGGCAACATCTCCAATGGCACTAATACCCTTATCACGAATAACATCAATAGCCTTCATTCCTAATTGTTTGGCTAACGGCGCTACTTTTGGAGCCATTCTTGTAAATAACCCCGCAATGGTGCTACCGAGACCATCTCCATAGTACGCGCGGTAAACAGGCAATCGCGAGTTTACCACGTAGACGAGTACTGGTTTATCATGGTTGTAGTGTATGATCATCTTTATTATAAAAACACCAGTTTTCCAATTAATCATCCACGAGTTCGTCTATGAGCGTTCGATATGCATTAATGTCCATAATACCGCCTGCAAATAAACGCTTGCAAATATCAGCGGCCTCATTGATTATTTCCGTAGAGTTATTTCCGGCTCGTTTTCCTCCGATTAGTACTTCCAGCCGTGATATATCACTGAGAACACTATTAGGACAGGTAACGCCATAGGATTCTTTACCAACAGAGTATCCTTTTCCTTTTTTTGGTGTTATACTCTTAACTTCCTTGTGGAATGCGTCGTAATCGGATTTACTATGATGTGGTAATGCATCTTTATGTTTACTTGCTAAATACACTATTCTTGCCCAGTCTTTTAACGACTTTATATTTTTCTCGTAACCGCTATTGATATGCTTCTTATCTCGTATGCTCTTAGCAAAATTGTTGGCAGTAAAATTAATTAATTCTTCCCTGTTGCTGAAGCCTCTAATTTGATCTATTGTGCTCTTCTTGAGTACAATACGGGGTATATTCCCCTCTTTTTCTTCCGGTTCTCTTGCGGTGGCGCCTAGTTCTTCTTCCGGTATTTCTTCTTCTGGTATTTCTTCTTCCGGTTCTTTCGCAGTAGCACCTAGTTCTTCTTCATCGGCCATTGTAACATAGGGTTCTTGTGGTTCGGTTATAGCGAGTGGTGGCGGCCTCCGTGTTGTAGCAGCCGCTAGTGTTTCTAAAGACCTTTTTGTTTGTTCGGTCTGAGCCGCTATCTTTTCAAGCGCATCGAGGACGGGCACAGTTGCCGCCGTAACATCTTTGGTCGCTTTAGTTACCGGGGCAAATAACTGTTCACTTCCAACAGCAAAATCAGTTTGCATTTGTTGTCGCGTTTGAAGTTTCTCTCTCACTCTGTCTCGTAACGGTATGAACTTTTTAAGCGCTGCTAGCCGCTCTCTGGCTAGCCGAGTAGTAAGTGATTCGCCTACCATTATTGCAATTGCGAAGCAATTTCTAATTTCTCGCCGGAGTTTTCGTCTATAATCCTTCTAATGTTTTTGATCTTACTAGAAATCTCCCGGCGTCGTTCATAAACACGTCCGAGTTTTTTTCGTATTATTTCAACGGCAGTGAATAGTCCAATGAATGCATTTGCGTCATTGTGGTACAGGTTCTCATTAATCGTATGTTGTAATCGTTTTATAAAAAAATACTCGCGGGCCAGGGTAAAACGCCCCCGTTTCGACTGTTCGTTAATAATCTCATAATCGGATAATATTTTTTCACTGTCGAGACCATCAGATAATTCAATTCCTTGATTTTTTAATTTTGAAATCTCGGCTAATATATTATTGATGTCTTCGATATTCATTATTCTTATAAAACATTTTGTTTTTAAATAAAAAGAAAAATGAAACCCCGTGTATCAATTCCGAAGGTGTTTAATAATTCGTTAGACGTGACCTCGTCAGCGCCATAGGCGCCGGTGACTTCGTCACGGTGACCTTGTCACTCGCTGATTTCTGTTATATATGAAAATCGAATTCTATGCCCGGTCTTTTTTGAGATCGCTGAATTCTGTATTCCTTCTGCAACAAATCGTATTGAGGCGATATAAATGTCAAAATATTTTCCTGCCTCATTCATCGACTGAAATATTTTTTCCTCGTGAGTTGTTGTATCAAATGACTTTACGGGTTTTGCTTTCTTTGGGTATTTACCGGTTTGGCCTTTTTTGGTATTCTGACTTTGCGAGATAGCTTGCAAGTTTGTAAGAGAATTATCAGTCTTATTATTATTAATATGATCAATCACAAGCCCATTTTCGATTAATCCGTTGAATGCTTCAAATACAATCCTGTGAACATAATACTTCTTTTTTCCGGCACCAAACATCAAATACCCCTGATTACTTACGGTACCAACTGGGTTTTTTAGTCTACGATTTCTAACAATGCCGTCGCGAGATGCCTCGTAATTGACGACCAGGGGATGCGGCTGAAATTCTTGGTCCATTTGTATAATAATACTACTTGTCTAATTTATTATTTGGTTTAATTATGAATCTTTCAACGTAGTCTTGGGGGGTTTTAATGACGAAATCGGCGGTGGGGTCAATGACGGCGTTTTTAATTCGCTTGTCATAATAGCGTTTTAGTTCCCTGTATCGCTTTCCGCCACAATTAATACACAACTGCGATTTTCCTCTTACACCGACGTGGCAAACCAAGCACGGGAGGGGACCAAGAGAACCATTACGAACGCTCTGTAAATGGTACCCGCAGAATTCACCTCTACATGATTTATTGCACGGGGTTGTCGACCCAATCATCAACCATTTGCAGTGATTCATTATACTATATTCTTTCATTTAAATACTTGTTTTAATTATATGGATGAGTTCGAGAGATTAGCAGTAATTAAGCCCTGGAAAAATATTAAGTTCAATCTCGATAGAGTCCTCAAGGACACACCAAAAGCGTTAATAAACGATAGAACCCTGTTGAATAAAATACGCGATTGTATCGATGAATTCAAACGTGATGGTGCATCTCATAGTTGGTCAACATTTCGAATTGATGGTGTTGTTGATGCTACCATGAACGACAACCGCGCAGCAACGATAATATCACAACTTGACAGTAAAAGGTATTTCTTCAGAGTAAAATTCATTGTCCGGGTGGAATCAGGCGATTGGATCATACGTGATAAATTTGAACCAGTTCTCAGCGACATGAAAACAGTCACTGTCAGCCGCGACTCCAAGCCGGGGTTGTTAACCGGAATTGACAGACCATACTATGAACGAGCGTATCCTGAAACAGCAGTTGTTTATGGAATATACCCGTTAAATAAGAAACCTGATATCGGAAAACTGAAACCGATGAAACAGTCAACGGGGATAAATTGTGTAGCAGAACGAATAATAGAGCATTTTACAAATGCATGTCGAGGAAACAAATTGACTGATTTACGACGTAGCAAAATCAACCAGTGGGAACTAACCGTAAAAGAGCGTGGAGCGACCATCAGCGACATAGCGAGATTAGAAACATCGCTGAGATTTCCAATAACCGTTACAACGATAACCGGTGAAGTATTATACGAATCAAAGTACAAATCGAAGGGAGCCCCAATCAAAATTATTGATCATAACGAACACGCATGGACGCCCGCGATCACAATATTTCCACGGGATAGAACAGTAAAGTATATACCCGAAGAATTCCTGGGAGAACAATTCTCCAAGGACGGTTTTCTCGCGGAGAGGAAACTATTTGATGCTATTGCCTACTTGTGTAAAAACGACCCTGTATCAATGTGGTTACTTCGCAGCGCTGAAAACGATGCGGATACCTTTGATCAGTTTGTAAGACCAAACGGTGAATTATATCGCACTGAAGCATTTCACAACAGGATGAAAAAAACCGCCATAGAATTTGAGGAGCATGATGAACAACTGCTAACAAATTGTTTTACGATTCCATCGGTTGTAGCTCATGTTGCAGCAAGGAAAAATGCGTGGAGACCAACGCGCAGGGAATTTCTACCGGATGTACAATCCAGTTGTTTGGAATACTATCACGGTGGACTATGGAACACTGAATACAACCGCGACGCTATGATTTCCGTTGATATGGTTGCCTGTTATCCAGCGAGTTTTCTCGGGTATGGATCCGCCGCTGAGTACTTTAGACGATTTGGACACCCCAGTCATGAAATGATTCGTGTTGCTATTAATGGACCACTGCCTGATTTTGATTTAACCGGATTCGCTCGCATAGTATCATTTGAATTCGCGGCAGGACTCCATCGCTGTTGCTATATTTGGATCGGTAGACACATAGCTGAAAAGAAGTGGCTGCCAATAGCGCTGCTACGGTATATGATTGATTGTAGCATGCTAGTTTCGTTGATTGTCAGTGACGCGATTATATCATATCGGGCGCAGACTGAAGTCTGGTTACCAGAACCGGAGCGTCTAGATAGCATAATTGACGAGTCCAGAAAAAACATTGATGCCGACGAGGAATATATCATCGAATGGTCCAGGAGGATATTCAACCAACGAAACCGCGAGGCAAAAGATCTCGGTAGAAGAATAATTGGTAAGTTTACACAAGGTGGAAAAAACTGCGACTACAAACGATATTGCTCACGGCTGATTATAGATGACGCAGAATATGATTTCGTAATCAAGGACGCAGTGGCAAAAAATAGATACGTGAACTGCAAAACAGCTTTCTTGTCCAATGGAACAAAGTTGGGTACAGTTGTTACCTACAGCGATGGAGACAGCCCGGCATACCCGCATTTGAGGGCGTCTATGCTGGGATATGCCGCTATCAATTTATTCTCGATGATAAATAGATTCCCCGATACCGCGGTTAGAGTAGCCGTTGATTCGTTTTATATAGACGTAAAGTACAAGAAAAACGTAGCCGAGTTTACTAGTCCGGACGAGAGTTGGGGTACATGGAGAATTAAAAATGAAATACGACGCGATTATTCCCCGTCAGCAGATGTCACCGTTGAGAACGACTACTTACGCGGTGATAAATTATCAGAATGGTCTAATGCACCACCGTGTTCTGATCCAATTTGTAGACACAAGACGGTTTATTTAAGCGGCTGTGGCGGGTCAGGAAAGACGACTCGGGCAATTGAATTATTTCGAACGCGGGCAAGTATAATCGTGCTTACACCGACCCATAGACTAACGCGAGAGATAAAACAACGAAATGTTGACGCCGTTACTTATCACAGCTTTTTTCGATACAGCGGCGGTGAGTGGACTCCTGATCGAATGGGTGAAAAATTTATTCCCGACATTATCATCTGGGATGAGATATGTACTGTTTCGTTAGATACTTTACAAATGTTTCTTGAGTGGTTGCTGCGCGCGAATACAGCGGTAATCATGTGTGGGGACCATGGCCAACCACCGCCATTTGTCGGCGAGGGTCCACATGATTGGTTGAGCGGGTTCGTGGACTATTATGAAGAAACCGATACTGATTACCGAGCACTTGATGAACAACTGCGCGAGGTTAAAAAACTAATCAGATTACAGCCGGATAGAGTTCAGTGTGAAATAATCCGCGAGGTAATTCCGGAAACGCCGTTGAATGAATTCTGGGAAACATGGAGACCAAACGATTTGATTGTAGCGAGTAGAAAGATAGTCAGAGACACACTTCAGAAGAAGTTGTTTACGTTGCATAAGGAAAAGTTTCCAACGCGCCCAGTGCCGTTGTGTTATAGACCCGCTGACACACGGCGGCAGAACATTGAAGTTGAAATTCCAGCCCCGACAGCGTCGGGAACAAAAAAACAAATTCTCGTGCTGAATGATATCGTGCTCGTTGATATCAGCGTCGTCGAGGACGCGCTACGTGCTGATAAATCCCCGTGGACGCTAGGATACGCAACAACAATACATTCCTCGCAGGGACTAACCATCACGGACACAATTGTTTGGATAGTTGATAATCGCATCGAATGGTCAAATCTAGTCTATCTTGCAGTGTCCAGAGTACGAAGGATAAATCAGCTTCGAAGAATTGTTATTGACGGAGCCGATGACGGAGTCACTGACGAAGCCGGCGACAAAGTCACCATCGATGCAAGCGTCATTGATAGAAAACTCTCGGGTTACCGCCAACAGGATAAAAAAAAACAGCGGCGTTTTGATATTGATGCCGAATTAATAATCTCGCTACGACAACAACAGAATAATCACTGCGCGAGTTGCAATTGTATAATGAGTTGGCGTTATTCGGATAAAGACACTCGCCAATTTACCGTGGATAGGATCGATAACAGTCTCGGTCATGTCAAAAACAATGTGAGGTTGACCTGTCTTGAGTGCAATAGACGCAACGGCGCTAGTTAAGACCACGTGGGGGTAATTGAGTATCGTTAGGTATCACTTGTAGTTGCTCGCGTGTAAATCCGCGCTGAGGAGCAGTTGAATCCAGTCTATAGATCGGTGGTCTACCAGTTGATCGTGTTATCGTTGATATGTTATGTGTGGTAACACTCCAAATAGGATCGGTAGCCCTTTTTTTACCGCCTTCAAGCTCTCCTGGTTCATATAGATATCTAACAGTGACATCGCCAAGAATCGGCTTAGAAACGCTATTTATTTTTAATTTTCCGGGTATATACTCGTATTTAATCGCGTCGCTGGGCTTCATGTTGATTACTCGGGTAATCTCGTTATTTAACGCTGCAATTACACCTGGCAACCTTTTAACCCATTCACGAGATCGTTTTTCTTGGATGAATTCCTTCGCGTATTGATATCCAAATAACCGTTCAGCGAGAGTCCGATTGAATCGTTCAACAATTGCCTGATCACGATGTAGCGCAGTATGACCTCGTCGTACCGCGACGCTATGATGTTTCAGCGTTGATAAAACAGCGCCGCGAAATTCACTACCAGGATCAACTTGTAATAGATTTGGCCAGCGCAGAGGACCTCTTCGATAAATTCTTTCAAACGCAGCGGCTACTTCAGTTGTTGACTTTGTTTTTAACGGCTCCGCTTGTTTGTATCGACTCGCAACATCAACTACGGTTAGCGCGTATTTGTAACCGTTGTCATGCGGCAGAAATAGTATATCAGCTTGATGAACTTCATTAGGTACGCTGACATCAAAGCGCGAGAAGTTGATTTGTTTAGGCGGTGGTAGATAGATTTGCCATATAGCCTGTTTGGATAACCAATTAGCCGCAGTGGCCTTTGTTACTTTTGCAGCGCTTGCAAGCTTACCAATTGCGGCCTTCCCCTTCCAGTATCCTCTCGGAGAATAATAGATGGATTCCATATTGTTATTATAAACGCTAGCGTTTTCAATTACCAGCGCGAGAAGCTCCGCTTCCAATCATTAATTTACCTTTCATAGCCGATTTTACCAACCATGAAGCCAATTTTTCTTTGACGGATTTATTAGGAATAGCATTTAACGCGTGAATTAATTTTACGTCCGCGATATGACGCTGTTGCAGATCGCTACTTTTGTAAGCAACATCATGAGCATGACACGCCTTATCGATAGCGTTTATTGGATACTCACCGGGTTTGGGTTGATTTTGATCATCGAGTCTGATATCTAATCGTGTTCCGGGGCCACAGTAGCTATATCCTGGGAGGTGTTTTTCTCCTGGATACTTTGCCCACGGGGCTCCGGGGAGTTTTGATAACTTGGCTGCGATGTCACCTCCTCGCTTTTTTTTAAAACATCTCCGGGTCTAATAGAAATAAATCTAAATTTCTTTATACCGCATTGTGCACACTTGCCAGTAAGCGCCGATCTGTTATTTCTTGTTGTAACGGTTGTCATATCATTTGTGCCAGTACGCACTCTACACTTTACACAATATAGATCCATAATTTATGTATAGAGACATGAATATAATTGATTTTTCGGCGACTAAAACAAGAGAACCAGTTAAGCATGTTGCAGCGTTACCAAACTCGATCCGGATGATTATCATCGGACCATCTGGATCCGGCAAGACGCAATTGTTACTCAATTTAATAATGAGATGGATGAAGTGGGATAAGTTGTATTTGGTGGCTCCTAGCGTAGATGATCAACGATGCTACGAGGTGTTAAAAGATTTCAACGAGAATGCATCAGCGATCGCTAAAAAAAATGTTATTGAGTTTATTACGGATATCAATGATGCACCGGGTATTAATGATATTGATGGCGACGTTAACAATCTAGTCGTGTACGATGATGTTATGTTAGACAATCAAAAAAACCCAGCTAGGATATTTTCCAGAGGCAGGCATAAAAACACTGACGTGATATATGTCACTCAACGATACACTCAGATTCCAAAAGTAATTAGAGACAACTGTAATATTCTTGCTGTGTTCAACGGCGTTGATACACACACGCTACGAAATATTTGGCAGACATGGTGCGGCGGTGACATGGACTTTAATGTTTTTCGAAACTTTTTTAGTCATGCTCAGTCGACCCCACATGGATTCGTAACGATAAATTTACATGATCCTCGGACACGATATCGTATCGGACTTGACCAAATATTCGGTTAGTTGTAAATAATTTTCATTGTAAGCAGCAGAGGGGGCAATGACATCGATGCGGTCGTCGATGTGCTTACCGGACGCTGACGACGCTGGGGATCGGCGCGCAGAAGGTGTTAATTAAAGCAAATGACGTTTGGACAATCCCCCAACGACGACGTCGTTTTTTTTTTACCAGGCGCTGACGACACTAGATCGTTGAGTGCAGAAAGTAATAATTAAGCAAAATAACGATTGGACAAAATGTCCGATTCGCCCCCTCTGCTGCTGCTGGTCGGAAGCTGTATAGGTGCCCCCTTCGCATCCCATGAACAGAAAGCGCCGGGCCCGCTGCATGTCATCAACCTGGAAAATCCAACCTCCAAATGCATTTTTAACTTGCTTACGGTGAATCTGTGTCCTCTGGCTTTGTTCTGGACCACGCCTTCTTGTAGGCGGATTGTACTGGTAGGCATCATCGTCCTCAGGTTCTATGTCTCTTGACAGTAAACTTCCCATTTAGAATTTCTGCTGGAAAGACATTATGATTCATTCTAAAATTGCTTTTGGCATTAATTATACTTTGCAAACTGTTATGATGATAACGGCAAGTACGTACTGTACATGTATATATTGATCTTATTCCTTCTGAATTTTCTTCAACCTGCGAGGAAGAAAAATTAGACGTATTTTGCTGGCAGAAATGTAACAGTTCATTATTGCAATTAATACTACAATTAGAAGGTGTGTTATTTGATGATAACCGTTTTACAGAAAACAAAATAAAACTTTTTCTTTAATACATTTGTCACGGAATTGGGTAGGAGTAATATCAATTTGTATATGTTGTCAAAAATGTACTCTGGTTTCGTTGCCGCGTACAGCGTCACACGAGGGTGGTATACTTTTTCGGCTTAGTTATTTCGAAATCTTGAGCGAAACTCAGACCATGCTGCACGAACAAATTGCTTGCAGCGGGGAACCTAAGTACCTAGCTGCGCATATGTCACAGCTAGTGTACTTATAGATCAAATTCTCGATAAACAAATCACATTAAGCCAAGTCTTGTCAGGACGCTCACCCCTTTACAGGAGCAAATCTCCAGCCGTAGAGGTAATGAAATTCTTTATTATCATTCGTCTATATGACAGAATTGTTTTCATACTTTAGATGTTTTAGAACTTTAATGTTTCAAAAGACTTCTATCTGCAAACATATTCATTGAATGCAGTAGCTAACGAGCAGGAAACATATATTTATTCTAAATTCTATGGAGAGTCAATACCTAGGTTATACAACGCTATATTATAACTACTATGGTCTGGTTCGAGTTAGCTATTTGTTGCAACCGAACAGACAACTTGTATTTAATTATACAATGTTTGCATTAAACAATTAATGTATTGGGTAATGAATTCATGTGCGCGCATGCGCTACATATATGACTGAAGAAGTACATAACCGTGTCATGTGTACTACAGATTAGTTATCATTTTAGCTGCTTAAATGCCATGCCGTGTACATCGTTTGATGTGGAGTCACCAGCTGTAGAACTGCTTTATACATGCCTGCCATGCCTTGTACATCGTTTGATGTGGAGTCACAGAACTCTGTGGGGGTTACTGTGACGTATACGCTGTTTTGGTGACGTTGGGTCGGAAGAGGGAACTGGTTTTCTCGGTGAGAGGGACCAGGGCTTCGCGACCAACGGGTCTGTGATGTGTGGGGATCCTTCAGCAGACCGAAAGGAGCGGACCATGCGTGGGTGCTTCTCTGACCATTTACTAGAGCGCGTGGAACCGGAATTAACATCTTGGTCGTCAAATGGGCGCCACGATAGTCGTAGTGTTCCATGTTATTTCCACAATTGCATTTATGTCATTCATCCCTATTACTATGTCGTTATATGAACGATCGATAAGTTCATCATTTCATCATGTCGTTCATTCCTATTGTTATATCGTTATATGAACGATCGATAGGTTCATAATGTCATTCATCCCTATTGCTATGTCGTTATTTAAACAATCGATAGGTTCATCATTCCATTCATTACTATCGTTATATGAACGATCGATAGGTTCATAATGTCATTCATCCCTATTAAGTTGTTATATGAAAGATCGATATCTTCATAATTACACGGTGTTATATCGTTATATGAACGATCGATAGGCGAATAAATTACACGTATTGCTATATCGTTATATGAACGATCGATAGGCGAGTAATTACACGTATTGCTATATCGTTATGTGAACAATCGATAGGCGAATAATTACACATATTGCTATATCGTTATGTGAACGATTGATAGGAATAATGTTGTTCATTCCTGTTGCAATGCCGTTGTGTGAAAGATAGATGGGTTTATAATGTTGTTCATTCGTATTGCAATGCCGTTGTGTGAACGATTGATAGGTTCATCATTTCATTCATTTCTATTTCAATATAGTTTTACGATCGATAGGTTCGTAATTTGCACTGCTTTTCAATATCGTTTTATGAACGATAGGTTAGTAATTTACACTGCTTTTCTGAATCGTTATTTGAACGATACATAATTGCATTCTTTTCTAAATCGTTAGTTGAACGATACATAATTGCATTCTTTTCTGAATCGTTATTTGAACGATACATAATTACATTCTTTTGTAAATCGTTATTTGAACGATACCTTCAAGACTTTTTATATTGAGGTGTAGGTCACTTTTATTTTGTTGATCGGTGATAGGAATTCACGTTTGTTTTGAAATTCCATTAATGTGGAGTTTTGTTTTCTTCGTAGAGTTAATTGTTGATAGTTCCATGTTAGGAACTTTATAATTTTCCTCATCTTTTGGTTATAATGGTGTCAGATTTGTTATATTTAAATTGCGTTTATAAATAAACATCTTGTAAACGCAGTTGCTTTTGGTGTCTTCCCTAATCCAGTCCAAACCCGGCTTCATCCTGTGACAACGTTAACCTCATTATAACACTGAAGTTTCATATAGGCCACTAACTATTCATTAAAATGTATCAAAAATAAAGCTTAAATAAATAATAAAATATCAATGTATAATATCCTTCCACTGATTTTTAAAAAAATCTTAATGTACAGGTGAAAGTAAAGCAGCATTTGGAGAAATACTTCCCGTTGTACGTTTTATAGATCTCGCATAAGGTTGTTCTGTATCTGGAGCAAAACAAGCTGATCTTTCTCTACATGCTTCTCTACATGCAACAACATATCATAATGAAGACACAACATTTTATGATTGATTGGTTGGTTCTGGAGTTTTTAACACAAGGTTAAGTTTTGTGCTAAAATACTTGAATGGTTTACTTGCCTCTACTCAAACATTTCATGAAAATGCACAAAAGAACGATGTTTCATTAGGCAAGTAATACAATGTGTTATTTTCCCAGCAAATATTGTCTTGGACTGAAGGGCATTAGATCTGGATATTACTTGGTTAGATGGAAAATCTTTATTAGAGTATTATTATTACATTAACATATGAATGCAGTACAATTGACGCTGACCATCTTGCTCGTTGTACACAAGCTATCACTGCAAATATCTGTATGTACAACATGAGTGAAACTGTCAATTTGCACATACAATTGGTTCAGAAGGCAGAAAAGCTTATGATCATGGCAAATGCAACAACAATGACCTCCTCCTACTGAGTAAATTAACGGAACTCAACCTGTTAATTACCGATTGTCTTTTACCTGCCAAATCGCAATTAAACGTCATGGATGTAACCGCGCATCAATCACTTAAATCTCATGGATTAATTTAACCTTAACACAATTAATTTTAATAAGAAAGACAATAATTCAGCCAAAGGTAATACAATCAATTAAACTAGATATGCGATGGGTTATGACTAGAATTAGAGCGTAAAGAGCAAATGTAAATTCAGGGCAAGATCCAGAACGGAAAATTGCATAGTGCTGACCTTTTCTGGCAATCTGGTAAACCAAATAATTAATCATATCAATAATTGTCATGGGACCATATCTAGTAACCAGCAGTACAATTCTAATGCCTTACTAGATATCCTCACTCTGAGAAAAGACCTCAATTGTAACGATGTGAAAAGAAATTGGTTCAAAACTTAATATGAAATGTCATAATGCGTGAAAGTTATGCACGTATGTCTGATATTTATTTGCAGATCTCATTAAAAATTAAAACACTTTTGGTATACTCAATCATTCTATTATTATTCGTATTGATTTTGTTGTTGTTCATAATACATGTCATCTATGTTCTTGAAGTGAAATGTCATATTGTGAAGAATGGAATCACTAAGATTTTTTTAATCATCATCATCGATGCTACAAATAAATGCCTGCGTAAGAGTTTGGTGAAAGGCAGGTCACTTGTAGCTTTGATGGCAAACGTTTCACTGCGAACTCATTTTCTTAATGGCTGTTATCGTTGTTTTGGGTTTAATGCTATATTTCGGCACTAGATAGGTTAGACATGGCGGCCACTATAAAGAAGAACCAGGGAAAACCCAGGTAAGAACCACCGACCCACATTAAGTTGCTAGAAAGCTTTATTACGCACCCACATTAGTCAAGTTAGATACTCTTACCCACATTAGCCAAGCTAGATACTCTTACCCACATTAGCCAAGCTAGATACTCTTACCCACATTAGCCAAGCTAGATACTCTAACCCACATTAGCCAAACTAGATACTCACCCACATTAGTCAAGCTAGATACTGTAACCCACATTAGCCAGGCTAGATACTCTAACCCACATTAGCCGAGCTAGATACTCTAACCCACATCAGCCAAGCTAGATAATGTAACCCACATTAGTCAAGCTAGATACTCTCACCCACATTAGTCAAGCTAGATACTCTAACCCACATTAGCCAAACTAGATACTCACCCACATTAGTCAAGCTAGATACTGTAACCCACATTAGCCAGGCTAGATACTCTAACCCACATTAGCCGAGCTAGATACTCTAACCCACATCAGCCAAGCTAGATAATGTAACCCACATTAGCCAAGCTAGATACTCTCACCCACATTAGCCAAGCTAGATACTCTAACCCACATTAGCCAAACTAGATACTCACCCACATTAGTCAAGCTAGATACTGTAACCCACATTAGCCAGGCTAGATACTCTAACCCACATTAGCCGAGCTAGATACTCTAACCCACATCAGCCAAGCTAGATAATGTAACCCACATTAGTCAAGCTAGATACTCTAACCCACATTAGTCAAGCTAGATACTCTAACCCACACTAGTCAAGCTAGATACTCTAACCCACACTAGTCAAGCTAGATACTGTAACCCACACTAGTCAGGCTAGATACTGTAACCCACATTAGCCAAGCTAGATACTTTAATCCACATTAGCCAAGCTAGATATTCTAACCCACATTAGCCAAGCTAGATACTCTCACCCACATTAGCCAAGCTAGATACTCTCACCCACATTAGCCAAGCTAGATACTATCACCCATATTAGTCAAGATAGATACTCGAACCCACATTAGCCAGGCTAGATACTCTAACCCACATTAGCCAAGCTAGATACTCTCACCCACATTAGCCAAGCTAGATACTCTCACCCACATTAGCAAATCTACTCTAACCCACATTAGCTAAGCTAGATACTCTAACCCACATTAGCCAAGCTAGATACTCTAACCCACATTAGCGAATCTAGATACTTTAACCCACATTAGCCAAGCTTGATATTTTAACCCACGTTAGCCAAGCTAGATACTCTCACCCACATTAGTCAAGCTAGATAATGTAACCCACATTATCCAGGCTAGATCTCTCACCCACATTAGCCAATCGAGATACCTTAATCCACATGAGCCAAGCTAGATACTATAACCCACATTAGCCAAGCTAGATACTCTCGCCCACATTAGCCAAGCTAGATACTCTCACCCACATTAGCCAAGCTAGATACTCTCACCCATATTAGCCAATCTAGATACTCTAACCCACATTAGCCAAGCTATATACTTTAACCCACATTAGCTAAGTTAGATACTCTCAACCACATTGGTCAAGCTAGATACTACAATCTACATTAGCCAGGCTATATACTTTAAACCACATTAGCCAAGCCAGATACTCTTAACTCACATTAGCCAAGCTATATACTCTCACCCACATTAGCCAAGCTAGACACTCTCACCCATATTAGTCAAGCTAGATACTCGAACCCACATTAGCCAAGCTAGATACTCTAACCCACATTATCCAAACTAGATACTCTCACCCACATTAGTCAAGGTAGATATTGTAACCCACATTAGCCAGGCTAGATATTCTAGACCACATTAGCTAAGCTAGATACTCTAACCCACATTAGCCTATCTAGATACCTTAATCCACATGAGCCAAGCTAGATACTATAACCCACATTAGCCAAGCTAGATACTCTCACCCACATTAGCCAAGCTAGATACTCTCACCCACATTAGCCAATCTAGATACTCTAACCCACATTAGCTAAGCTAGATACTCTCAACCACATTGGTCAAGCTAGATACTACAATCTACATTAGCCAGGCTAGATACTCTAACCCACATTAGTCAAGCTAGATACTCTAACCCACATTAGTCAAGCTAGATACTGTAACCCACATTAGCCAGGCTAGATAATGTAATCCACATTAGCCAAGCTAGATACTTTAATCCACATTAGCTAAGCTAGATACCCTACCCCACATTAGCCAAGCTAGATACTCTCACCCACATTAGTCAAGCTAGATACTCTCACCCATATTAGTCAAGCTAGATACTCGAACCCACATTAGCCAAGCTAGATACTCTCACCCACATTAGCCAATCTAGATACTTTAATCCACATGAGCCAAGCTAGATACTCTAACCCACATTAGCCAAGCTAGATACTCTAACCCAGATTAGCCAAACTAGATACTCTCACCCACTTTAGCCAATCTAGTTACTTTAATCCACGAGCCAAGCTAGATATTCTAACCCACATTAGCCAAGCTAGATATTTTAACCCACATTAGCCAAGCTAGATACTCTCAACCACATTAGTCAAGCTAGATACTATAACCCACATTAGCCAGGCTAGATACTCTAACCCACATTAGCCAATCTAGATACTCTAACCCACATTAGCCAAGGTAGATACTCTCACCCACATTAGCCAATCTAGATACTTTAACCCAGATTAGCCAAGCTAGATACTTTAACCCACATGAGCCAAGCTAGATACTCTAACTCACATTAGCCAAGCTAGATACTCTCACCCACATTAGCCAAGCTAGATACTCTCACCCACATTAGCCAAGTTAGATACTCTAAGCCACATTAGCCAAGCTAGATACTCTAATCCATATTAGCCAGGCTAGATACTCTCATCCACATTAGTCAAGCTAGATAATGTAACCCACATTAGCCAGGCTAGATACTCTAACCCACATTAGCCAAGTTAGATACTCTAACCCACATTAGCCAAGCTAGATACTCTCACCCACATTAGCCAAGCAGATAATCTCACCCACATTAGATAATCTAGATACTCTAACCCACATTAGCCAAGCTAGATACTCTCACCCACATTAGCCTAGGTAGATACTCTCACCGATATTAGTCAAACTAGATACTCGAACCCACATTAGCCAAGCTAGATACTCTAACCCACATTAGCCAAACTAGATACTCATCAACCACATTAGTCAAGCTAGATACTGTAACCCACATTAGCCAGGCTAGATACTGTAACCCACATTAGCCAAGCTAGATACTCTAACCCACATTAGTCAAGCTAGATACTCTCACCCACATTAGTCAAGCTAGATACTCGCACCCACATTAGTCAAGCTAGATACTCTCACCCATATTAGTCAAGCTAGATAAGCGAACCCACATTAGCCAAGCTAGATACTCTAACCCACATTAGCCAAACTAGATACTCTCAACCACATTAGTCAAGCTAGATACTGTAACCCACATTAGCCAGGCTAGATACTCTAACCCACATTAGCCAAGCTAGATACTCGCACCCAAATTAGTCAAGCTAGATACTCTCACCCATATTAGTCAAGCTAGATATTCGAACCCAAATTAGCCAAGCTAGATACTCTAACCCATATTAGCCAAACTAGATACTCTCAACCACATTAGTCAAGCTATATACTGTAACCCACATTAGCCAGGCTAGATACTCTAACCCATATTAGCCAAGCTAGATACTCTAACCCACATTAGCCAAGCGAGATACTCGCACCCACATTAATCAAGCTAGATACTCTCACCCATATTAGTCAAGCTAGATACTCGAACCCACATTAGCCAAGCTAGATACTCTCACCCACATTAGCCAATCTAGATACTTTAACCCACATTAGCCAAGCGAGATACTCTAACCCACATTAGCCAAGCTAGATACTCGAACCCACATTAGTCAGGCTAGATACTCGAACCCACATTAGTCAAGCTAGATACTCTCAACCACATTAGCCAACCTAGATACTTTAATCCACATGAGCCAAGCTAGATACTCTAACCCACAATTAGCCAAGCTAGATACTCTAACCCACATTAGCCAAGCTAGATACTCTAACCCACATTAGTCAAGCTAGATACTCTAACCCACATTAGTCAAGCTACATACTCTCACCCACATTAGTCAAACTAGATACTGTCACCCACATTAGTCAAGCTAGATACTCTAACTCACATTAGCCAAGCTAGATACTCTAACCGACATTAATTAAGCTTGGTACTCTAACCGACGCTGACAGAGGCGAGATCGCAGTGAGTGGAAATCTTGTCTGAATTGTGACTCTTTCCAAAAATTTCGGGTGTCGTTTAATCTGTCACTGTTTTGTGCATTTCAGTTAATTTATTGCTTGGAATAAATATCTATGCCAAGTGCAATTATGCTTAGACCACTATAATATTTATATCGCATTTAGATCTCTGAAGAAGCAATTAATAGAGGCAAACATAGATGATAAAAACGTTTTTCTCGTTTTTTATTTAACCTCGAAAAACGCTTTTTTTTACGTTTTTTATTTTTTTGCGTTTTTATATTTGGTACTTCCATTTTTTTTTATCATTGGCCATACATGCGGTCCTCTGTCATACTCTAGATAACAAATATCGATCAATAATGAATCTATGATACTAGCCTACGATACTTTACGTAAACTTTAAAACTTGTATGTAGCGCGTAAATAAGTAAAATATTGATTTTTGTGTTGCCTAAAAACTACTGGAACGTTGTTTTTCGTTTTTTATTTATTGAGAAAAAAAACGTTTTTTCTTTTAATTTTAACGTTTTTAACATCTATGGAGGCAAAATTTTGGGAGATTCTTAAGCGTATTAGTGACTATATAGCCACGAATATCAGATATTCCATTTAAACTCATTGTATAAATGTCATCATGTATTTTTTAAGGCTCCAAATGGAAGTTTTTCTGTCTCATAACATTTCGATGTAATGTTTTCAACTGCAAAATTCAGTATGATTTTCAATATCCACTAGTATATTTAAATAAAATTGAATTTTGACAAGAAAATATTGCCAGCGAGGAAACTGATTATTTTTATTGTTTCAGATAGCAGTAAAATAAATGTAACTTGTACAATGTTAGCTTGCCAGCGTCAGTCTCAAGGCCTAACGTTTCTGTTATAATTTTCCCCTCCCCATTACACATATATGCACAGGCGTCATCGCCTCTACTGGTTCTGCCTCCATGTGATAGACGACAATTCTGATGCACTTCAATAGACAGACTATCCCCAACGAATTAAAAGCTCTATCTCAGAAAGTGTAGGTCGTGTTACACATTATTCACAAATACACGCAGATGGAAAAGATAACAGAATCCAAAATGTTTCTGACAGATGTGGCTATACAAATGCACGTTACAGACTTTAGGTTCCTGTTACTTTCTTACATAATTCCTGTAATAAATTGAAAATGTATTACTTTTTTTCATTGATATATGTTTTCGGTTCATACAATTCAGTTCCAGTTGAATATATATTTTATACAGGTGTCTTTTTCTTGGTGAAGTCAGGAACTAAATGTTTCTTCTTGAGGATACTATTTCTATCAGTCTGTGAAGCAAGATTTTGTTAGAAAAGTTAACAGATTATACGTGATTAATCTAACTGTTGGTGTTCAAATTTGTGAAGAAATGAACTCCAGTAATAACTTAACAACAGTATTAGGCGTAAAATGAACTTGCTTAGTACTGAAATATAAACTCCTTAACTTGTCCCACGTTCTGGTGTGTAAAAAGTGGGCACAAACATGCAGCTTTACACACTTTATAATTCCATTATTTATACACAGTTCTTGAAATGTATCAGCAATGAAAATACGTTTTGTTTTCTACTGTTATTTTTATTTTACTTCAAAGAAATTAGGTTTTCAGTTGAATACAATCTTTTAATATAGGTAGGGTTGTTCTTGGTGATGTCAAAAGCTATGTTTGTTATTTTCCCCATACATATTAAGACAATAGTGTTTTGTGATGTGGATAACTCAGTCTCTACCTGCATATGAACCAAGATTTTGACAGAAACATTAACTCCTTATACGTAGGTAATCTCCATGAGGATATTAAATTTGTGAAGAAATGTCCTTCAATAACACCGTTATAACATTATTCAGGTATAGCATTTGCTCCGTACTGCAAAATTAGGACCTATGCTTGATAACTACATAGAAATAAAGATCAAGTTTTCAACTCGGTTGGAAAAAGGAACACTTTAAAGGCATACAACTAAGTAAAAACGAATAAAATTATATAGATCTTTTTTCAGTTCATAATTACTTATTTAGATTAATAATTATGATTCGTGTTCTTACCGAGGCCGAAATCAGGCTAGTATCGGAAATTTTGTGATAAAAAACGCGATTCTTCATTATTGTCTGGCAGACAAAAACTCGCTGTTTGCCACGCCTATATTCATGTAACCTCTTAGTTGACCTCTCCCGAAGATTAAAAATTGCAGCCATGCGCAAACGCGTGTTTACAAAAATAATGGAGGAAGCAACTAGATCGAAAGTCGGTAGAAAGCGAAATCTTACGGATTTTGAAAGGGATAAGAATAGAAAAAAGCTCGCTGAGAAAATGATGGCAACACGCGCATATGTATTGGTGACCAGCATGAACGATGGAATGAAATGAAGTCCACTTTAAGCCTGAAAAATAATCGAGAGGTTGCCAAATTCTTGCTGAATAAGTGAGTCACAATTTTGCAATGAACAGCCAATTTGTAATACCGCCATTTATTTCTTATAGTTAATTCTTTATCATAGCTTTTAATTAACATGTTTTATATAAACTGGCATTATTCTATTTATCTTGCAATAAAATGTTTCAGCCCTGCATCAATATAGCCTGTACAGAGCATATCGCTTGACACACGTGTAAACCATAACATGTACTGCTGCTGTTTTTGAGGCTACCAAAGGGGAATTAAGGATCAGCTTCATTTTCGCAGCAACCATAAAACGTTATTTAGAGGCAAGCAATCACTATTTTTTTATTTTATTTTTTTTTAAATATACAATGCAAATGGTAATGAGTGTAAAGGAAAGTAATGCAATACAGTTGAGAACATTTTATGCATGCACATTTGTGTAAAGTATATAGCATTATTGTGTCTAATGAAACATTTATTTTTCCTGGGTACATTAGTTATGAATTGAATGGCAGTGCAAGGAAAACGGTAAGATTCATCAGAAACAGAGGAATGTCACAGAAGACATGGTCACAATTTCTACACCTGGGCCAATAGTTCATCGGATACCGATTCCTGCTGTGTCTGATATAACCATATCAAAATTAGATATGGCACCTGTGTAAGTATTACTACATTTTATTTAAGTTTATGTATATTTACTCGTTTAAAAATGTTTTGGAAAATGCATATATAAGTAATTTATTTACTGCATGGAAATTTATCATTCTATATTTGTGAAATAGTTTGCAGTTGGTAAAGATTATACATTTAAAAAAAATATGGTACATTATTTTATATTTAGACTATGTCTTAGAATAATATTTTTGTTGTAAATTATTTGCTGGCATTTGTAAACATAAATAACAAAGAACATGAATCATTTGTGGAAAAGAGAGTGCATAAGTAACTAAAGCAGAAGATAGAAAAGTTCCTTGTGTCATTTTTTGCAAATGATATTTGCTTTATAACCAAATGCTCCTCATCATGCAGTGGGTATTTTAATTATAGGGCCTCAAGGGAGGATAGTCCTTAAGTAAATGAGTCACCCTCTGTAAATCAAATATGATTATTATTATTATTTGTTGAAGCATTATATCTCATTCATTCCCATCATAATAACCATGATAAATGATAATGCTTTGTTCATGTCAAATGAACTGCTACTAAGACAAACCTCTGTATGATAAATGGAACCAAACGAATGCACGACATCCAAGCAAACCTAACAACTTGCTTACCTCCTACAGCAGAACAACTCGATAACTGCTTGCGTTCATTGCTTGACAAACATGCCCCAGCTACCAGGTGCAGAGTATCAATTCAAAAGTGTTCTCCATGGTATAGCAGTGTTAGGGACCAGCTTCGCACTGCTAAAAGAGACCACCGTAAAGCTGAGAGGCTTTGGCTTTCCACCAGACTCACTATTCATAAGCAAATCTATGAAGCCGCTAAGAAGAATGTCATAAATATAGTCCATGCAGCGAAATCAGCCCACTACACTTCTAAGATCATGGAAAGTTCCAGCTGCAAAGAGCTCTTCGAGATTACTAACAAGCTAATGTCAAGGAACAAATCTACACCACTTCCAACTACCTTCTCTCCAGTCAACCTTCCGGACGAGTTTGCGAATTTCTTCCGTGACAAAGTACAAACCATTAGAGCTAAGCTTGACACCACAATTTCAATTGACTCATCGTCACCATAAAGTTCGGATACAGAATTTGAGAGGCAACCATTAGCAGCATTTGAACCTGTCTCTATGGATTTCGTACAAACAATCCTGATGAAGTGTGCACCAAAGTCATGTGAACTTGATCCAATTCCAACATCACTGCTACTTGAGTACTTAGATCCAGTATTGCCGTCACTAACTGATGTTATTAATACCTCTCTCTCATCCGGGGAATTCACATCATTTTTCAAAACTGCCATTGTAAAGCCTCTACTGAAGAAACCAACACTAGACCATAGCGATTTAAAGAACTGCCGCCCAGTTTCTAATCTCCCATTCATATAAAAAAATCTTAGAAAAGGTTGTTCTATCCCAGCTTGTCTCATCTGAATTCAAACAGTCTTTTTAGCAACATACAATCTGCATATCACCCATGCCACAGTACTGAAACTACTCTTCTGTAAGTAGTTAATGACATTCTCTCTGCGTTGGACAGCGGAAAGATTACAGTCCTCACCCTCCTTGATTTGTCTGCAGCATTTGACACAACAGACCATGATATATTACTTCACCATCTCCAGCATGTATTTGGCATTCATGATACAGCCTTACTGTGGTTCAAATCCTACTTGGTCAACAGGACACAAATCGTATCTGCAAATGGAATACACTCCAGCCCAGTTGATCTATTTTGTGGTGTTCCACAGGGTCTGTTCTTGGACCTGTTCTCTTCATTCTATAGACTCAGTCACACTCAAGTGTCATAGATCATCATCCACTGTCTCACCAATTGTACGACGATGACACCCAAATGTACAAATCTAGCCACCCAACTTAAGCTGATTCTACCGTCCAAGGTATAGACAGGTGCATTTCTGATGTGAAATCATGGATGACATGTAACAAGCTGCAGATGAATGATGATAAAACTAAGGTCATTCTGATCACTGCAAAAAGACTTTCTCATTCATATCCTTTACCTCAAACAATAAATATCAGCAACACCAACATTAAATTCACACAATCAGTATGAAACCTAGGTGTTACTCTGGAGAGTACTCTCACATTGCACCAACATGTCATGAACATATTCAAGGCTGCATATCTTGAGCTGAGACGCATCAGCTCAATTCGCAAATATCTTTCAGTTGATGCCACTAAAACACTTGTGTTCATTAGTACTTTCAAGACTGGACTATTGTAACTCAATTCTGTCTGGTTCATCTCAATATCTGCTCCAGAAACTTCAAAACACAGCTGCTTGGATCATGCTTAGATTACCATGATCATATCATGCCTCCCCACTGCTCTGTACCCTATACTGGCTATCCATTCAATCCAGAATCAAACACAAAATTTGTTCTCTGTGCTACATTTCACTGTCAGACTCTAGTCCAACATAACTATCCAACCTCACCCATGTGTACACACCAGCAGGATACGCTCCTCTTCTGACAATCATATACTCATTAATCCCACTATGAAAACATAGTGATACGGACAGAGTTCTTTTGCATACCAGGGCTCAGCAAAGTGGAATGAATTGCCCACTGAACTTAGACACAAAAAAACAGTGATCCCATTCAAGAGTGCTCTCAAAACTCACTTATTTCGACTGCAAGAACAAACACCTAAAAATGTTTCCTACCTTAAATATTCCTTAGCATGTTTTTTTGTTTCTAATTTCATGGTGTTTGTTTTTGTAATCATATCATAATGTTTTTTTATATATCTTGTAGGTGTTGTCTAATGTTGTAAAGCGCTTAGAGCCTCTAAAGATTAGGTCCTATACAAAGTCCTCATTATTATTATTATTATTAATTTCAAAATTTTGTTTTTAGTGATTCAGCCTTGTCTGGAGTTGAAGAATTTCAGGAGAAGGAAAGTCTACAAGTTTTATCAATCCATTTAAGTAAGTATACTAACAACAATAATTGTGATACATACATAAAAGGAAAGTATTTTTGTGGTAAACTAAAAAAACAACCATTGTGATACATGCATGATATATGTAACCTAACTAAAAACAATGGTATATATATATATATATATATATATATATATATATATATATATATATTAAGTGGATGGTATTTGTGTATGAATCTGAAAGTTGCTCCTACAAAAGCTTTCTTTTCTCTACAAGTTACAAATGTGTAATTACAATGTATCTTAAATATAGTATAGATGCATAATTGAAATCACGAAGATGGCTGTCATAGGAAGGAAATGAATACATTGTATTATAAACACAAACCACACTAAGGCCATAGATAGGGGCCATCCATTTAGTACATACATATGGGGGGGGTCTACTGATATGTACATATGCATAGGAAACGGGGGGTGGGGGGAACTCGATAACAATTTGTCTAATATAGAACCTGTTTGACAGGGTTCAGTCGGTGTTTTTAATTATAGCGGACACTTGTTAAAGTTACGCAGCTTATTTCTTTCATGCAGCCAGATATTCAACGTCAGTGGACTATCTGTTTTATTAAACACATTAAAATTATTAATCCTTGATCATTTCTGCATGGATTAAATATAGGCCGTTCTATAGAATTTGGGTGGTGGTAGTGCGGCAAGCGTACATACACAGGTGGGGTGTGTGTAAAAAGGTATGCATGTGTACAGGGATTGCTGGGGGGAAGGGGTCAAGCTTTGCCAGATTTTTGCTTACATACTAAATAGATGGTCTCTGAAGAATTCTTTTTTCTCACTTACCTGTCCAACTGATCTAAACAGCCACTGACTCAAAATTATATTTTTCTTATTTTTTTTAATCATACTTTTTCTTTTGAAAGTAACAACTTTCCCATACCTGATGCGCTCTCCCACACACACAAAAATTTCTAAAAATTTCCTACCAACCTACCAAAATTTGAAAGCTTGGTATGAGAGAGGGGAATGAATATTATTTTTTTTTTTTTCTGGTCTTACAATGGAAGTTTCTGAGAGTAACTTTGAACCAGATGACTGTATGTCAGATGAAGATTATAAGCTAAGTTTAAATCTTTCATTCAGGTAATGAAAATTTTAGTATCTTTTCAATAAAGAATTTTTATGCAATTAAAATGTTATCATGTATGTAACTGTGTAACAGATAGTAAAAAGATAATGAAGCTACTATCATACTGCCTGATAATATCATTGGAAATGTTTTTCATCTAAATCTCTGAATATTCATATGAAATCCAACAAATATTAGATTTGTATACTAAAACTTCATAAGATATAACCTTCTCTTCTTACAGCATTTTATGAAATGTCATAAATATTTCATTTTTATCTTCAAGACCAGACAGTAACATTTGTTTGGAAGATGCTAAAGAAGAAGACGACACAAATGATGAGGATGATGGTAGTGATCAACCAGAAATAGAAGGACCTGATATTTGGCGTATTCATACTGTGAAAATACCTTTAACTTTGTTGGTGACAGTACTTTTATAGTTTATTACAGTGCACTTCTAAGTCTTCTAAGATTCATCAGATTTATGAATATTTCTTTTACTTTTACAAAGATACATTTACTCCATTACCAGCAAAACTGTTAGATGTGCTCTGAAATGTATCAGAGTTTGCAAACTGGAGGATGTTACTCACATTATATTACTATACATTTTGTCATCATATCAGTTAAGGTATAAACTAATGTTCCTGAATTGTTAGTCCTGTTTATGCATACTGTACTGGTATATACATATATGTTAGCTGTTAATGTCAGTGGGTTCACATTTAGTAAATGGCAGAATAAAAATAAACATATAGGTAGGTAGAAGTCCCTATTTATTACACAAAACTGTCACACTGAATATAAAAAAGAACCCTTTATGGTATGTAAAATAAATCAGGTGTTATATGTATCTAAAGGTTTGTATAAATGGACATTGTGTCAAGAAATGGTGTTCACAGCCTCTGCTGAATAGGCAACTACATGGTGGTGATTTACTTTTGGCATCTGCCATACTAATTAATGTCTGGCAGTACCTTTCAGAATACTGTCATGTTTTAAAATATCTGAAGCTACCTATTTTAAGTTTTGACATTTCATAAAATTCAAAGGACATATTTAATTCCGTCCATTGACCAATATTGGATTGACCATCAGGAACACATATTACAATCATTACATGGAAAGGAAGTTGTAATTCTTGGTAAGTCAAATTTCAGTTAATATAGCTAAACCTCAAAGTTATCTGAAACCTATATCTATATCCAAGATATACATGTCCTTTAAAATTCCAAATATCATGAAAACACCTTTAACCCAAGTAAAGAAACATAGCGATTGGTGGTGTCTTATCGTCATGTTCAGCACTTGGTTTTGATATCAGTTGTAATCAGTATTATTGCTCAAAGATGAATGAAGACAAATCAAGTTGTTCAGTGTGCTTACCTTGCTACTCAGGATCTCTTAACATTATACAAAATATTTTGTATCTTATCTCATCTTTACACTTTGATTTGAAATTCGATCATTCGTCTTGTAAGCGTATTTTGAAATTTAGATGGGAAAATGAAATTTAGGTGGGGAAAGCTGGATTTCAGCATTTAGTCATTAATTTCAGGCTAAATCCCAGCTCTGATGATTGGTTACTCAAAAACAACATGGCAGTTGTTATTATAAGATAGCTACTGTTATTATTTATTACAAATGCTTAAATGAAACATAGGGCCAATTCGAACTGCATTCTGGTATTATGGGGATGGTAGAATGGACAGCCCTGGACAGTCAGCCCAGTATTGCACATACATATTCATGGAAAATTTCAGCTAGAAAATTTTGTGCATCATAACAATGGACAAAAGAATGACAAACAGGAAAAGCACAAACTAAGAAAAGGCATGCTTTGTAAAAGGGTTGAATTTCTTAAAGAAAATAAAATAAAAATTGTAGAAGTCGTCACATATTCACATTTACAGATTACTGCGCTGATGAATAAGTTAGCTTTTGCTTAATTACTCAGATATAATGAAATGACCCAAATGTATGTGCATGTTTATTTTCTTGATAAACAACAAATATAAATTATGATAAAAAAATTTAATATAAAAAATGTGATGTTTCAACATGTACTGAATGCTGGCCAGAAATATACATCATCCTGTGTAATACCTAATATCAAAATTCAATTTAATGCCACTTCATGAAAATAACATGTATCCCTCTTTCATTATATACATGACATCTGACTGATAATGAACTGAAACTCTAATGTCCTTTGCCTATCACATCAATGTTGGTTTGTGCTGCATGCGTGCACTAACAGTGATCAATAGTATTAGGTTTACATTAGAAAGATAACCACATTCAGACAATCACAATAAGTTATATTCAATCACAGTAAGTTATATACAAGTACCTAGCTACCCTAATATTAAAACAAATGCAATCTGAAACACACATGGGGGTGGGCTTAAGTACAATATCTGTTTCTGTGTAGTAGTTTGTTTAGGTGATGTACTAAAGTTTGTCATTGAGCAAATGGTAATCACTTTAGTCAAAAGCATATAACCAACACAGGATAATAAAACATCAATGTAATGGCTAGTATTTTGGACTGGGATGTCTGTAATCAATCTGTTATAGTAATGGTAGACTAGTTCCTCATATAAAAGTCAGTTTTATGACTTTTCTGGAACAATGCATAAACTGTGTAAAATAACTCTCCATTAATGTCAAGATGGAGATTGATGGACAAGTCACTTCTGAATGCAATGACAGTGACTTCAGCAGATAGGTCCATCTATAAATTTGAAACAAACTTCTGAGAATTATATAATATAGTAGCAATAGTTATAATGTGGAGAGAGAAATAGTTTTCTCTGTATGCCAAAATTATTCTTAGATGATATGTATCAGTTTTTGATACCTGACTATACTCTTGAATTAAAGTTATGTCTGTACGTGCACATTTGTAATTATATAAGTTTAGTAAATTTCATAATATATAACAGTTAGTTTTACAGTGTATGAAGTTGTGTACATTCAATAGGGTTTTCATATAATGGGTATTATTATTTCTGTGGTGAATGAACACATTGAAAGAAATGAAAATTTGATGCTTTAACTGGTGTCAAGTATGTTTGTTTTAGTTGTAATCAGGTGGCATTTGATGCATATATGTGATATAGCATTCAAGGTCGCTTTTGATGAACTAGTATTTTAGTCTTAAAAATGTATTGAAGTTTCCAGAGCCATTTTGTTTGTATTGAACTGCCATAGTTAACGATTAGTATTATGCTTGATAGAATAGTATCATAGTGTTTGTAGTTCTGTTGATATTTACAAACCAATCTGTATTCATGAAACACTACAATAAGTTTTCCTTTCTCAACTCAGCATGAATATGCATTATTTATCATTTGACTTGATGTGTATATGCAAGAATACAATCATGTTCACCCTCTACTGTTGTGCCTTACATCCTTTGCATCCCAAGACAATGCTAGTCAACTTTAATTCTCCCTAGTTTTTAAAAAAATTTTCTGTATGATGCCAGTAAATGGTCTCCTCAATTTGCTTTTAAAACAGAACCATTCTTTGGCAGACAGGTAGCTAATACAATGTTAACAAAACTTGTTCATGCAAAATAAAAATTGCATAATACAAAAGAAATGCTTTATACAACTTAAAATAAAATCACGAGTTCCTAAGAAAGAGAATCCTACCAAGAAATTAATATCATAAAATCAGGTACTAAATATCTAATATATTTAAGGACAAGTATTCAAGTACAAATTAAGATGTATGCCTAATAACAGAATTTCTCACACATGTGACCAAGAAATCTAGAAGTTTTGCTAATGTTGCTTTTCTTATCTCAGCCTGGCTGTCTACTTTTAAAAAGAAAAACCCCTGTTGTCTTCTGATGTGCCAGATGGAGTGTGTGTGTGTGTATATATATATATATATATATATACTCCAAGAACTTTGCTCATAAATCAACTTAGTTTCTCCAACTTTGTTAACACACCATACAAAATATTTTGAGACAGATACACATACAAGAGGTTGATCTATTTGGCAGAACTGCAGACCCACAGGCAATACATATCACTGGTTAAAACAAACCAAATTCTCTCAAGAACTACTGCAAAGCCAGCAACAACCAGAAATGTGTTATGTCAAACTTGTTTTTGTTTCTCTTCAAAACTTTTCAAACATCTGAATCTGCCCCATCTGAGATTGCAAATGAAAACTTGTGCACTCGCTATTTCACAAGATTTCTATGTAGCATACCACTACATTAGTAATAGCTATACTTGCCACTTTTCCAGGACAGAAAATATAAATTTCTAAGTAAGTCATCAATTCAAAATCTCCAAGAAGTCATTACATACCTATTTAGAACTGTGCACCAAGCATTGTACTGCACAGTATCATGCTGCTGCATACCATAGACTGTTTTCCAAATTGATGAAAATTAAAAGTTAGGAGTATATAAGCTATTAATTAATTACTTATTACTTTTAAAGGACATCCTTCAATTAAATGTCATAAGGTCTCACTGGACAGTATATCTGGTGAATTTTCATCCGACAAGGACATATTGCAGAAAAATGAGAAGAATTTTACACTGAAGATACAAATAAAAACAAACTAATGATTTTTGTAGAAAGCATACATTTGAGATTTTGACTGAGGCAACCAGGTTGATTCCTAATGCAACTGGTGGCTTTTATACTGAACCAACACTGCCACCAACCCCTATTTTGAATATTTTCCTGTGACAAGGCAGCTAAAACAATCAGTATGTGCCTTATGCATGAATCAAGTTCAATAGTACTATAACAAATTAGCATACTTTTCATCACCCCTCAACCATCTAGATTTTTAGATATTTACCTCTGTAGCAGACACATGTAAATATGTAAGCCAAATTGGCTGCTCATTTGTAGCCCAAGTTATGCATTTGATCTCCAATGCTCGTCTAACTGACAGGCAGTCAACAACAAGCCAACCCATTTCCAAGCCTAACTCAAAGTAAATCTCAACCACATTACAGATTTAGCTTCTGTGTGAATTTATAAATGATATGCTTGTGATGATTAGGTTCATGCCTTCTACCTTAAAAATTAGGAAGGTGTCAAAATACGAAACTATCTAGTGAGACCTAATACAGCAATAATATCAAATGTTTTTATTTTTCTATTTTCTAATGCATGAACTTGAGTAATTAGTGTTGACAGGTCACCCAATTGCCCTCATTCATGTATTTGTATCAATGTGCTGTATTTATACACAATAGCACATTGTTCCCGATGCTTATTGTGCAGTACTTCCAACATGTAGCAATTATAACTCTTTTCTTTATTTCCTTTTTCTAAGAGCAGCATATAAAGCTATATTATATTTAGGTAATTATTCTTATTTTATAAAGTGAGAGGCAATAATAGTACTTGCCTAATATGTGTTGAATTTGCTAACTATATTACAAACTTGCAGGGTTCTTTTAATTGGAGAAATTGGGTGAGAAAAATAACCTAAGTCAGTGTTTGTACCAAGACAATGAAATCCCAATCTTTGATTGGCATTTTCTTGTCTTTGTGCAAACCCCAATTTAGATTCTATTATTCACACATCATATCACTGGAAAGATCACCCAAGTCTTCCTAGAGTAAAGCCACAGTACTGGCCAAAACAATCTGGGTATTTATCCCTTATATGCCATACACAGCAGCTTGGAATGACATGTCTGTTGCCAGCACCAAGGTATCCGTAAGTCCATAAAATAAACTGTGCAACAAGGAGCACAACTTCGTCTAAAAGAACCAGGTCGAATTCCTGCAGAAATTATAAAAAATTGTCAGTATAAAATATTCCAAAAAGATAAAAGCATTAAATGTTCTGTGGGAAAATAATGATTCTTCTGTTATGTAATGAAGCAAACATATAATGATAAACAAGTGTTTCAATCAGCTGCTTAATTCATTAATAGTAAATTATAAATAACAAAAATATTAACTCTGGATGGACAATCGAGTCAGATTACAGTCACGAGACTTACGGAAAGTAGAACTACAATGACAATTTACCAAAAAACTACTTACAGGAAGTCTTGAATAGCAGTTTGGCATTATTTGTTTGCAGCACTGCTTTTCATCATCAGTTGGCATTTCAAAGCAGTTACTACATATGCACCAACCTGGTGATTCACCTCTTGGTCTTGGATGGTATCACTGTTGCTCCATTGATGAGCCATTTATCACTTCAAAGACTATGTTGGGGTGTTTTTGGCATATTCGAGCCTAAAGTTTATCTTTTCCTTCCTTTGTCATTTTGGCTATGTGTTCCTACAAGAAATGAATTCAACAATTTAAAAAAAAAAACTGACCCCCCCCAAAAAAAAATCATAAATTTACAAGTCTTAATACAAAAGCTAACTATAATGGGTAACAAAAACATGTTTACCTTCAAGTTCAACTGATGATCCCTGGCTTCAGCTGTAGTAGCCACTTTTGTCCTGTTAAGTGATGGTCCTTGATTTCCTCTTCCTCTCCTTTGCCTTATAACTCTTCTGCTGCCCCTACCTGACTCCCTTCCTGTACTTCTACCTGACTCCCTTCCTGTACTTTTACTAGACTCACTTTCTGTACCCGTTCTAGTAGACTCCCTTCCTCTAATACCTCTTCAAACATCTCTTACTTGATGTTGGTCTGGGCTGTCAGTACTGTTATGAAGTGATGATGTCTGAGATACTGATTCACTCAGTGTTATCAGAAACCTATAATTAAATCATATGTGATAAAAGGCAGAAAAATTACAAGTTTTTCAATTGTAATATGGGGGTGGGGTATTATATTTATTTTTAACTGTACTCTTGTCGAAGCTAACATTTTTATTTTTAATTGCACTTTTGTCGAAGCTAATACTAATATCACATAACAATGTACCACATGTTTCTAACTGACAAAGCCATGAAATGGATATTTATTTAGAATGGGGCTTGCCAACAACACTATTATTATCATTATTATTACCGAAGCATAAAAACATACGCAAATCACATCGATTATCGGATACGTGAGCCTGAGGTGGTGATGCAAATTTACAAGATAATCAACTTCATCCTGAGCCAAAGAGGCGACTTTAGCGAGATCTTTTAATAGCGGTTCTGACTGCAATGATACTAATTATCATATTTTTGATTTAGTTTATCTTGCAACGTAACACACAATCTCACAAACACGACAAGTAATGCGGAATGGGAATTTTAAGAATTGCCCCTTAAAGGAACCCCTTATTGTCATGATACTCCATCATATTGCCTTTTTTGCCTACTTCTTGTAATTTATTATATACAATGAGAAATCTATAATCAATACATATATTGCGCGTGACTATAAAGAACTAAGGAGAAGGACAGACGAAGAAATATGAAGAATAAAGCAATAATTACATCAAAAGAAAAACCCATGTTTACCTCGACTTCCATATTGCTTGACACGCGTCACGTGACACTTGCGACATTGGGTAATATCGGTAAATTCCGTATCCGCATAATTAATTAGCAAACCGTATAATACGTGACTAGAAAATCATTACATTTTCATTGATTAAACTGACAGTTGTACACTTTATGAAGCTGAATGACGTGTAATTCCTCATTATTTGTACTATACTTTTCATAATATCATTCATTTGCAAGAACAGAAAAAGTCGAAAATCTTAGGTTGTATGCCTTTAACACCACGCAGATCAGTTTACAAGAGCGGTATCAGTTCAATAAGCAACCAATCAGTTCTTTTGCTCCTTCACTGGTAGCAGCAGAGGGGCTGTACAGACCGAAACTTTTTGCACAATAAACCCCTCCAGGAAACTATTCCTCGATAGAGGGCTTATTTCGACGAAATAAACCCTTCTATTCAGAATACAGGACAAAAAAAAATGTCCCCCGAAAACTCGAAGAGTTTCCAGGGACAAACTCGTTGAGTTTGCACTGACAACTTGGGTTACTTCAATAAATCTGAAACAGTTTCCGTGGCGGGGTCGTTATTGAAAAATCCATGGGTCGGGTCCATCCCCTCTGCTGCTCTACGAAATGAGTTTCCAAGGAAAAACATTTTTATGTTAGCGGAATTAAATCATTGACAAATAAATAATGGCAAATATTGGAGAAGCACATACGACTAGATTAGCTCGAGAACGTCTCGAAGCAATTCAGAAATTTCTTCCTGTCCGTGATAGTGTCAGACAAAAATTACAACTAAGACAGCAAGCACGGGAAGGCTTTGCAGAGACTACGGAGGAATTATTTAAACCCGTGACCAAAGCTACTGAAAAATCCGCAGCTGTTACCAAAGAGGCTTTAATAGAGCAAAGGAAAATTTTACAGGATATTTCAGCTGGACTTAAACCCCCGCCTCCACCCGATGAAGTTGTTGTGTCAGTACCTGCTGGTAAGCGAGTAACAGGGAGAATTACTGACCCCGCCAAAAGATTTACGCCGGATTATATTGAACTTCTTAAAAATGTACCAGAAGAGAAATTACCTGAGACAATACTGTTAGGATTGATTAGAAGAGATGTGTCTTTAAACCCAGAACACGGTTCTATGACAGATGATAATTTTATCAAATATTCGTATCGTATACGTGAAAATAAAAAACAAATCAGCAGGGACGATACAAAATACGATAGACTTGTAGATGCTATACGTAAACTTGAAATTCCACCATCGCAACCTCAAGAAGAAAAATCACCGTTGCAACACACAGAACGACAACAATATCCTTCACGGCGAAGAGCAATAGATCCTGACCTAACTCCGTTAAGTGAATACGAGGCTGCATCTGAAGGAAGTCCGCGGGGCCAAAAATTCAAACAAACTAGGTCGCCGATAATTAGCTTAACAACATCTTCTGAAAGTTTGCCTCAAGACATTTTATCCCCAAGAATTGTACCATCAACAGGGGAGGGTTTAGGATCCGGTTTTATTGCCTGCCCTAATAATATCATCGATGATGTATCACGGTTGGAAGTTCTCATCGGAGGAAGACGTGCCGGAAACAATTCTCCGGAAATTATAAATGAAGCCGCAGATATCTGTCAGAGACTATTTCAGCGTGGCATCATGGATATCAGCATCTACCGGGGGCTCATTGATGAACTCGCAGACGGTTACCACAGCGACTAATAATTAAATTTGCTAGCAAATTCAGTTAGATAAACAATAATTAAATAAAATGATACTACACGATTCTTTTCGCAGACCAAGAAGTGTCAGAGTAGTAAACTCACGATTACCAGTATACGAGGTTGTTTACGGAGATGGAGTCGGTGATGTTGTTAGGGATTTAGTCACAAGAATCGCTCCGAAAGCTGGACCGTTAGCAAAACAATTCGCGATGAAAGCCGCTGATGTTGTCAAGGATAAAGCCATTGGCACTGTTGGTAGTCTTGCCGGGAAAGCATTTCAATCAATCAAGGATCGACTAGCACAGCTGATACGAAAAAAAAACCCAGTCGAGAGGTTGGTGCCAGTAAAACTACCATCCACTGAAGCTATGCCGGCAAATGTTAGTAGCGTAGTAAATAAGGCCGTAAATCAGAAATTAGCTGAGATCGCAACAGCAGGAATTACCTCCAAAGCGTTGCAAGATAGTGTAACTGCTAATTTGATAGCTGGTAGTGGTTTCCGGTGACGATAACATTTTAATTAGATCATCACAAATAATAATAATGTTTGCACGAAAATCCAATGACGCGTTTGATATGTCCAAACCAGTACTTAAAGATGATTCTGTACGTGATTTTCAATATTATTCTTATGAAGCACGTGATCCTAACCAACGCGGAAGAATTGAACTACAGGTCCAGGATACAAGTAGATACTTCTTGCCCGCTGAGGCCTTCATCGAAGTTGAAGGTAGGCTTTTAAAGAATGATAACACTAACTACGGAATCGGCGACCGAGTTGGATTTGTTAACAACGGCATCATGGCGTTATTTAAATCCGCTATTTACATGATAGATGGAAAAGAAATTGAAACAATTCATGATAACGTCGACGTTGCCACAACAATTCTCGGGTTGGCGAGATACTCGGATGATTACACCAGATCAGCCGGACCATCAATGATGTTTGCAAAGGATATAACCGACAGCCCCGAGAACAGGAATGTAACAATGAATAATGCCGGTGACGCAGTTGCATCGATGAACGAAAATTTTAATTTGGGTTTTGCAACACGTAGATCGATGTTAAGTGGAGATGAAGAGTTCTCAGGTGTGATTCCATTGTCTCACATCTTTGGATTCTGCAGAGATGTCCACAAGGTCATATTCGGTGCCAAACACACAGTTGTACTTGTGCGAAAACCTGATGATAATGACGCTATCTGGCGAGATGCTGCTGTTGCCCCTGGTCAGGTAATACTAACTAAACTGTGGTTGTGGATGCCAGTGTTGTCTCCGTCAATCACCGAAGAACAACGACTGTTGTCTTTCATGGACACGGGCGGTAAATCACTGCTATCCTGGAAAACAACAACCACAGACGTTATTCAGGGTGATAATGGTGGGTTGTTTACATGGCATATATCATCGCAACAAGGAGTATCAGCACCACGACATATTTTCATTGCATTTCAATACCGTGCTAGAACAGATAGCCAGGAAAGAAATCCAATGGTATTTGATACACTTGGAGTTTCTGAAGTTTCGTTGAGAATAAATGGGCATCAGGAGCCATCTGAGGATATATTAATAGATTTCGAACATCATCGTGTCGCACGCGCGTATCATCGTCTGATGTCATTTATGGGGCGCGACCTTAATGTAGACACTGGCCTGCAAATATCACAGCGAGACTTTATGAGTTTATATCCGATTTATTACTTTTCGCTGGAACATCTTGATCTGGTTAAACAATCTGTTGTCGACCTACATTTCCGAGCTCGTGTAGGTGTTCCTGCTGGTGGTTACAGAGCGATTGCTGTCATACTCTCCGATAAAGCAATGCTGCTTGAAGGTGTTGGCGGACGAATGAGGGTCATCGACGCTCCAATCGAGAATATGTAACGCAATTAAAATCAAACTTAGGATATAATGTCATACAGTCATGTTAATGTCACCTTGACTTCCGGTCAAACGAAGAAATTGCAATCAAAGAACGCAAGCACGTGCGGGACATCAATAACACTAAAACGAGATCAGATTACTGGTGGTCCAAACAAATTGTCGTTGACTAATACTCAGCTTAAACATTTTAATAAGGCACTAACAGCAAAAACCGGTGTCCGACTTGATTTCTCTGCTGCAGCTATCAAGGACATGACTAAAACCGGTGGAATATTTCCTCTTCTCGCAGCAATACCGGCGTTGATTGCCGCGGCAGCACCAGCCGTAGCAAAAGCCGCAGCACTCGGTGCAGTTGGAACTGCAGCTGGAATGGCACTAAAAAAGGCAACGGGAAAAGGATACAAGAAAAAAAAGGGACGCGGTCTAAGACTACCAGGAACTCCACCATCATGGTATCCAAAAAAATTCTAACGCCGTTGAGCAATTTTGATTTACTCGATGCTGTTAAAAAATTGCGTGTAAAACATTTCAGAGGCGTATTTATGCGAGATCAATTACCGCAACGACCGAATAATCCAGAAACTGGCATTATCAATCTCGACAACAAAGATGGTCCGGGAACTCACTGGGTTGCTTACGCGATCGATCCACGTGGAATTATCTATTTTGATTCGTACGGTTTAGCACCGCCAGTTGAGTTTCTCAAGTATGTCAGCAGATTTTCTAATGTTCCAGTGTGGCAGTCGACGTTACCAACACAAACATTAATTGATCCGCCCATTTGTGGGAGGGAGGTTTTAAATGTTCTTGATGCAATCTCAAGAAATCCAGCAACTCCTCCTCATAAAGTAGTGTATGAATATACCGCATCGAGAAATGCTAGCATTTGAAAAACAGCAATAAGAATAATGGTGGATATTTACGGAAGACCTTTCACACGAGGAGGTAAACCAAGCACAGATGCTGATCTCTCAAAATATGCGACCAAAGATGAAGTCGATAATCTTTTGAATATAGCTGGAGTTGACCCAGATGAAGTTGCTATTTTCCAAGACAGGCAAGGAAAACTAAGAACGAGCAACATTAAGTGGAATGATATAATTCGCAGAGTTCTTGGAGCTACCAAGGATAACTTCGTTGCATTTAGTGATGGCGGCCGGATCAAGGACTCGAATATATCAATCGCAAGCATCAAAGACAGTATTGATAAAGGTGTTGATAAATGTGTGAAAAAAGCCGGTGACACGATGACAGGCGAACTCAGCATGAGCGGCAACAAAATAACCGCGTTAGCGAATCCCGAATCCGACCAGGATGCGTCAAACAAACAATACGTGGACATCGTCAACGGTAAACTAAATACGCTGCGTGCAGAGCATGATGTTCACGTGGGCGCGTTTACAAGATTTCGAAGAAACTTCGTAAAAACTGATGAGGTCGTGGATAAGTTCTTTGGGACTCCTCCAGTCGTCGATGTAAAACTCGCTGATGTAAAGACCGACATTAACACGATCAAACAAACACAGCAGGATATCGTATCGGGTATTCCTGATATCGTTAACAAAACCAGTTTGATTAAAGTTCCCACTGGAGTTACTCCGGGGCATATCACCAACATCGTATTCACGGTATCATCGGGATTCGCAACATGGTCACGACAAAATAACACTATCAAATATACAGCAACAGCCACCGGTGTTTACAGGTTGTCTGTGTTTTCAGCCGCTAAATTTGAAATCTTCACAACATATCCTTGGAGACATTCCACCGATAAGTATTCCGGGGTTTGCACTGTAATACTAAACAGCGGAACCGAGGAAACATTTATGCTTGAAGCCGAGGACGATAGTTTAACAGCAACATCTTACTGGTTTTGTTTGGAATTCGTCGCTGCAACGCCTCAATTGGTTACCGCGTAATTGAATAATGTCAACGACGCCAGATGCTCAACAATATCGATACAATCAAGTCCGTGAGTGGCAATCTGAGTTAAAAACTGTCATCGAAGTAACTAGTCAAAAAGTAAAAAAATACAAGCGCCGCATAACAGTGCTGGATATTATGGTTTATTCAGTATCTGCCGTTGTTGCATCTGCCGGAGCAATACTATCAGCGGTCACTCCGGTAACTGCAGCAGTCGCCGCCACGATCTGTGTTTCCGCGGCCACAACAACAGCTGAAGTTTTCGGCATCATAGCAAAAAAAATATCATCATGTGCTAACACAAAATTACACGATTACACGACAAAATTAAATACAGCCACGACCGCATATCAGAAATTATCATCGCTGATATCATCATCGTTAGACGTGCAAAGTAGCGACGCTACGATATCAGATTCTGAATTCAAACTAATGTCAGATGCGTACAATGACTATTTGAAAACTAAACAAATAAATAATGTCAATAGAACTGCTTCAACAAATAGTCACAAACACAACACCGGTAAGGACCACAATGATCTCAGTGTCCTCGACGACACCAGAATTCGGTATTAATTTTCGAACTCCAATTCCAGTGAGTGAAATCGCGTTAGCAAAGCTCAGTGTGTATCACAGCTGGCCCAATGTTAGGTCGGCATCATTTGGTGGTCTGCAGCCAAATAATTCATTCGTGTTCGGGAAAAGCAAAGCCGACTCCGGCGAACAGGGTGAACTTGACTGGAATACAATTACACTTCCCACTGGGAGTTATCAGATCGAAGAAATCAATAATGAGATACAACGCCAAATAAAACGAATCACCGGCAAGGAAGCCAAAATATCTATAACAGCTCATGAACCAACGCTGTCTGCGGTCATTGAAATCTCAACGCCAGGATACGCCGTGGATATTTATAACAGCTCAATCCGAACATTATTAGGATGGCCAAAGGCCCCCGAGGTTAAACCTCGTCCACCAAAACCTGAAAAATCGGATTTTATGACCTATAAAGAAGCACTACACGACCTCGAGTACAATTATTATTTACTCCTTGCAGATCAATTACTAGCAAGAAAAAGTACTTTAATGCCCGATACTTGGAGTATAGAAGCTCCACGTGTTAAGGGGGGGCAGGAGCTCCGTGTTTACCGTCTAGATGATATAGAATCTGAATTATTTATTCCGATCAATCTAGTACATAAACAACAGCTACAACTCCTGCGAGTATATTTCCAAGATTATATTTCTGATTTAACAAGTCCGCGTGATAATATTATCACAACCATAGAAAAACTAAACAAACTCGCATCGGCCATGGAAACTATAAATCTAAGAATAATTCAGGCTTTACTGGATCTTAAAGACTATATCGATGATAATTATAGACAGATAGCCAGAGCAGATTTTGCAATTAAATATGGTATTCAAGTGAATGATATTTCAGATTTTAAATTTCCAGGATATAACGTGCCCGAGCTGAGAAAATCAGTCTCTGATCTCATCGATCAATCTTTCGAAGATATTCTTGCCGCGTACGAACGAATAAAACCACAACCTGTTATTCTCAAGCACGACAACAGTACAGCATCCGATGGCAGACACATCTCACCCGGGATCGTAAATATCACAGATGTTATTGCGGTCAATCTTGTATGTGACGTCATCGATGGCAGTTACAGCGCATCAGATACTACGACGGCACAACAGGGGTTTATCCTGTATACGTTCACACCAAGAGACCCCCCTGGTTTTCTGATTGTGCAAGAACCAATCAATCCGGTCTATCTACGGTGTCATAACCCGTGGTTGTCAACGATAAATTTCAAACTCACCGACCAGAGGGGGAATTTGTTGGACCTGCGTGACGAGACTGTTAGTATAAACTTACTGGTGAAGTCCTAAGTCAAGGGATCCATAATATTTATAATAGTTTTTTTTTCTGCACTGATCCATTTTCGTCATTTTATCGTGCAAATACCCTATCAAAACCAGCATAAGTTATCGTTGAAAGTGCTAGCACGCATTTAAAAAAAAACGGTTGTGTATAATGTATCAACCCGAGTACATTCATGCACGAGTTCATATTCATGATAAGCAAATTCTTTACGAGGCAATAAAAACCGCATTTCAAATACAGACATTCCCAGAACAGTATTTCCCCGTTAAAATAGTTATTGACGTGTATGGTGACGAAGACTTCTTGTTAACTCCGTCACAATTAACAGAGCTACAGCAAAATCATATGATCATAGTTTGGTGTCAACGAGAACAGATTATGAACTATTCTCATTCCTGTATTGATGTTGAAACGCTTAAGCAAATCCTGAAAATCTGAAAGCGCCCTTCACTTGAGAAACTCTTTGAGTTTCCAAGGGCAAAAAAAATAATACACTTTTTTTTTTACCCGTGGAAATGTGCTTTACACTCCAAGCGGGGGGGGGGGGGGGCGCTAGCGTTCTCAGGTTCTACTTTCACTTTGTGCTGTGAGTCACACGCTATGCGGTTTATACTTCCTTGTCGGCCTCGTAGTCAGAAACACTAGTATTTTTGTCAGAAATGCAAGGCATTTCCGTGTCTAGATTCTTTATATAACCTTTTAACCGTCTCACCCTGGTGCTAATTAATTTTCGAGTCTCATACTCTTGTGACAATCCAAGACGAATCTTCTCAACTGCACGGCACAGTGGAATAAATTCAGATACCTGATTTTCAGTTATCCCGGCAAGTGATCTGTAAACACGATCTTGCAAACCCTTAATGAACCTATAACGAGCAGGGAGATTGTTCTTCCCCAAGCGTGATAGCTCATTCAAGGATTCAAAATCTGACATAATTGTTTCAGTGTCTAGTAAAATATTAAAACCTCGCTGTTGTAATTCTTTAATTTCAACAAGTATGGTATTTATATTTTCGTGATTCATATTATTATATATTTTTATATTTTTAATAGAAACACTTTGCATGAGAAACGCTAGCTTTCCAAAACAAAACGAGACAGTCGGAAACATTTATCCCCTGCAAGGGCCTAGATCGTCAAATAACGTTCTAGAACCCCACGAGGACTGCTTCCGACATGACAATACAACATGTAACACGAAACACTTTATCCCCTGCAAGCCTCTAGATCGTCAAATAACGTTCTATAGGCTCAAGAAGACGTGTTTAGTGAATTGACAAGGACAAACATATAACACGTAACTTATCCTAAGGACGGACCCCTCTGACTGCCAAGTGACTCAGAGGCACATTTATTTACAAGACGAGACAGCCCTGGCTTCTAGGATCGAGTTCTCTAGCAGGCCCGGCAAACATTTATTTGACAACACAAACAACCTTTACCTCTGATTCGAGTATCACAGCAAGCAAAGGTACAATGAACATGTAATCTTATCCTAAGAGACGGTACAGAACAGACAACCTTTACCTCTGATTCGAGTATGACAGCAAGTAAAGGCACAATGAACATGTAATCTTATCCTAACTTATCCTAAGACCTTATCCTATGACGACACAAACATACACAGGTGGGTCATTTTCTACGGTCAGCAGCAGAGCAAAACCATCCATTGAATCGACCATTGGATGGTGCACAAAAGACACCCGCCATTGGCGGATTAAATTTATGGTTTTGCTTGCGCGTGCTGACTTTCGATCGACCCAAAGGTCTTAGGGAGCGATTTCGTATATAACCCAACTGTTACTTGCGAGTTGGAAATTCGCTCTAGCAGCGGGCGGGACTTGTTTAAAATATTTTAATTGTATGTTTTCTTAAGCGCGGTCATATAACAAGCACAGAAGAGCAAAACAGTCGGATATATTCAGTAAAACGAGGATATTGTTTGTAAAAAAATATATATTCTACGGTAAATAAATGATTACATGTTATGAACTCGATAAAATATTTTATCAAGGTGGCTTTCTTAGGGGGAGCAAATCCTCTGACCAGCAACGACAACTCTGCAAAGCGTTACACACTCTCGGAGGAGTTATCGTCGTTTGTGTCAACGATAAGAGTTATATAACAGAATGAAATCTTCTGTTTGAGCTTCTTTGAAAATGCTGTTTTGTAGATCCCATCTGCGACATGCTGTACAGAAGGTGGACAAATACCGAAATACCTACCGGCGGCGTTTATTGACTGAAATACAATTTCTTCACCTGTAATTGCGTTTATAGATTTAATAGCTCTTCTTGCAACTGTTTTACAACGCCCTGTGTTACCCAGTAGGCAGTTCTTGCTCTGAGTGACCACGCGAAGATTGTTTATAGAGTTATCAAGTATGTTACCGTTAATGTGATCAATGACAAAACCCTTAGGGATCACTCCAAAGAAACATTCGTAAATAAAACGATGACATAAATACCTCTTTCCGCACGTGGCAGTAAATCTTGAATAACCACCATTATCAACTCCACCAACTGGTCGTCTTCGCGTGCAGTGTCGTACTATGCCATCTCGGTTTGCCTCATAATTTGGAATAGTTGGATGTCGGACGAATTCTTGATTCATTATACTATAAGCAAATCATTTGTCTAATTCATAATTTGTCTGAAAACTTATTTATGTAATCACGCTCCGAGAGAGCGTTATCACAGTCTGGATTTTTTTTATCATAATACCGTTTTAGTTCTCGATAGCGTTTTCCCCCACACGCTGAACATAATTGCGTTTTTCCTCGTACTCCAATGCCGCATCTGATACACGGTATCGGTCCTAGACTCCCACCGCGGACCTGTTGAGCATGTTGTCCACAGTATTCGCCTCTGCAGGGTTTGCTACACGGCGCTGATGAATTTAGTTTGATCCACTTGCATGAGAAACTCTTTGAGTTTCCGTTCATTATATATAATATTTTTGTCTATTTAAATATTTGTCTTAATTATAATAATGGGTTTTGAAAGACTATCCAGAATAAAACCCATATCAGGTTCTAGATTCGATCTTGACCGGTTAACCGCTGATCCACGACGAAGAGAGTTAGCAGAGGTAATTGGTGTTATCAAGAATGCCAAAGAAGAGTTTCGTCGTGATGGTGCCGCACACACGTGGTCTTCGTATAAAATTATCCTCGGAAACGCGAGCATTTCTCGTGACCGTATCATTGATGCTACCATGAACGATACAATCGCGCGTAACATAATTGGGTATCTCGACGATAGAAGATATTTCGTACAGATAAAATTTATTGTTGGAGTCGGCGAGGGAACGTGGATTATCAGAGACAAACTAGACCCTGTTCTTGATGCCAGAGGCGTTCGTGGAAAAACCGTTCTGTTAAGTAAAGACTCAAAACCGGGAGTACTTGTTGGGATTGATATACCATATTATGCCAGAGCGTATCCTGTGACCGCAGTTGTTTATGGAATTTATCCGATGAAGAAACCACGCGTTGATAAACTCAAACCGATGAAGGTGTCGCCGTTGACAGAGTCAAGGATGAATTGTGTAGCTGAGCGAGTAATGGAACATTTTAAAAATGCAATGCGAGGAAACGGCCTAACACCGCTAAGACAAACTAAAATAACAGCGTGGGCGACACGAGTAGCGGATAAAGGAGCGTCAATAAATGATGTTGCTGAGCTAGAGCGATTACTAAAATTTCCTATAACGGTTTCATCGTTAACCGGTGAGGTATTGTATGAGTGTAAATACAATTCCCGTGGAACACCAATAACTATTATCGATCATAACAGTCACGCCTGGACTGACTCGGTTAGGATATTTCCGCAAGACCGTGTTGTGAAGTATTATCCGGAATTGCAAAGCAATTCTGGGAGCATGTTTGATTTTATTTATCAGATAAGTAAAACCGATCCAGTGTCTGTGTGGTTATTCAGAAGTAGCGAAGATGGAGAATATGATCAGTTTGTGAGACCCAACGGGGAAATATACAGAACAATGGCGTTACAGCAGGAAATGAAAAAACTCGCAGAAAAATATCATGCTGGCAACACTGATACGTTACTGACACACTGTTTTACTGTCCCGGGTGTTGTCGCGCATGTAGCCCGGGAACGAAATTCATGGAGACCAACTCCGAAAAGTTTTCTTGCGGATATCCAACAGAGCTGTGTTGAATACGGACACGGCGGTTTGTGGAATACTCGATATGATCACCGCGGTATGATATCCGTCGACATGACGGCGTGTTATCCAGGAAGTTTCCTTGGGCGTGGAGAATGCAGCGAATATTTTAAACGATTTGGCCACGTTACAAACTCGATGACAAGAGTTGCTGTAAACGGACCATTGCCTGATTTTGACTTGACCGGATTTGCTTGTGTGTCGTCGTTTAAATTCGCTAAGGATTTACATCCTGTGTGTTATGTTTGGTTTGGCAGACATTTCGTTGAGAAGCGATGGGCACCGATAGTGTTATTGCGATACATGCTTGACAGTCGAATACTGTTGTCGCTGACGGTCAGCGAAGCGATTATATGTTATTGTCGTCAAACCGAAGTTTGGTTGCCAACTCCAACGCCGGTTACGTTAGAAGAAGTCATCGAAGATTGGTCACGAGAATATCCAGAAACTTCTATCGACGCTATCATCAAGAAAGCTCCTGAAGTACTTAAAAACAAACTCAGAAATGACGAAAGCACAGCAAAAGATCTAGGACGAAGAATAATAGGGAAATTCACTCAAGGTGGAGCGTATGATCATAAACAACATCACAGTCGATTAATCATGGACAAGACTGAATTGGATCTTGTTGTCGCTGATGCAGCCACGAACAACATGTTCTGTAACCGCGAAGATGTGTTTCTGTCAAACGGGGAAAAACTAGGGACTGTTTTTAGTTATATCGACGGAGAATCATCTCAGTACACACATTTGAGATCTTCGATGCTAGCTTATGTATCCATAAATTTGTTGTCGATGATTAATAGATTCCCTGTTGTCGCAGTGAGAGTTGCAACGGATTCATTTTATATTAATAAAAAATACTCAGCGCTGTTGGATAATGTTATATCGGATGATCCATCGTGGGGCTCGTGGAGAATAAAGAATGAAATGTTACAAGGATATTGTGAATCAGCTGACGTTGAAATCGTGGATGAGTATCGCAGCGCAGAAATGTCTTCGACGGTTTCGTTGTCTCCGCCGGTGCACGATCCTGTTACAAGACACAAAACAGTTTATCTAAACGGCCCTGGTGGTTCTGGTAAGACAACTCGGGCGATTGAATTATTTCGCGGTTCTGACTTGGTCGTGCTGACTCCCACACACAGACTTGCCAGGGAGATGAGACAACGGGATGTTAACGCGTGCACGGATCACAGTTTTTTCAAATACAGCGGCGGCACGTGGACACCTGAACGAATGGGAACGAAATATATTCCCGAGAAAATCATCTGGGATGAGATAGACACTGTGCCGTTGGATACATTAAAACAGTTTCTGGATTGGCTGCTAAAGAAAAATACCGCAGTGGTGATGTGCGGCGATCATGGTCAACCACCCCCATTTACAGGTGAATCTCCACACGAGTGGCTGAAAACTTTTGTAGATTATTATGAGGAAATAACTAACGATGTTAGAGCACTCGATGAAACGCTGAAAGAGTTTAAGGCACTGATCAGGCTACAAACCAATAAAGTCCAGTGTGAGATAATGCGTGAAATAATTCCAGAGACTTCGCTGAGCGACTTTTGGGAAACGTGGAAACCAGGTGATTTAATTGTGGCAAGTAGAAAGATAGTCAGGGACACACTTCAGCAGCGGTTATTTCAGTTACATCAGAAGAAATTTCCCATGTTGCCAGTGCCGTTGTGTTATAGACCAGCTGATACGCGATTGCAGAATATTGATGTTGATATTCCAGGGCGCCTGACTGCGTCGGGTCCGGAGAAACAGAATTTAGTATTAAATGATATTGTCACAGTTGATGTTGATGCTGTTGAACAGGCACTGAAAATGAGCAAATCCCCGTGGACGCTAGGATACGCTATGACCATCCACAGTTCGCAGGGACTAACTATTTCAGATACAACAGTTTGGATTGTTGATGATCGCATCGAGTGGTCAAATTTAGTTTATTTAGCCGTGTCAAGAGTAAGAAGGATAGGTCAGTTACGAAGAATTGTATTAGATGATGTTGTCAACGACAGCTCAATCGCTGATGACACAATAAGAAAGAAATTAGCCGGTTACAAACAGAGCGACAAAAAAAATGGTAGAGAGTTTGATCCCAAACAAAGTTTGGATGTTGAATTTGTAATACAATTACAACAACAGCAGAATAATCACTGTGCGAGTTGTAATTGTTTATTGCTGTGGCAGTATTCGAAAAACGACCCAAGGCAATTCACCGTAGATAGAATAGATAGCAGTCGCGGTCATACACGTGAAAATGTGATGTTGACCTGTCTTGAGTGTAACCGACGCAGAGGTGTTGCTGCAGTTATTTAAATGATTGAATCACTTCAGTGCGGATCACTTTAGTGATCGGGGTGGTAATTGTGTATCCTCGGGAATCACCTGAAGTTGCTCGCGTTTAAATCCGCGTTGAGGAGCAGTCGAATCTAATCTGTAGATTGCGTTTCTCCCAGTTGATCTGGTTATGCTGGATATCTTATGTGTAGTAACACTCCATGTGGGATCGGTTGCTCTTTTTTTTCCTCCTTCTAGTTCGCCTGGTTCGTATAAATACCTAACGGTGACATTACCCAGCAGTGGGGACGCTAGCGTCCCTGGCTGCGTTGAAACATTTTGTTGCTGTTGTCCGCGTTCACTGACGCGGGGTATATATTTTTTTGTGATTGCATTTACAGGTCTCATGTTTGTTGTTCTGGTAATTTCATTATTCAGTGCGGCTATCACGTTTGGCAGTCTTGCAACCCATTCACGAGATCTCGTATCGTAAATTAATTCCCTCGCGTACTGGTATCCGAATAATCTCTCAGCGAGTGTTCTATTAAATCGCTCAACAATTGCCTGATCCCGATGAATTTCAGTATGTCCTCGTCGTATGGTAACGTTATGCTGCTTTGTCAGTGATGACACCGCGCCCTGAAATTCCTTGCCAGGATCAACTTGTAATAATCGTGGCCAGTTTAGAGGTCCTCGTTGATAAATTCGTTTAAACGCAGAGGCGACTTCGGACGCTGTTTTAGTCGCTAACGGTTCTGCTTCTTTGTATCTACTGGCAACATCAACTACTGTTAGCGCGTATTTGTATATTTTTCTACGGACAGTATCATGAGGCAGGAATAGTATGTCAGCCTGATGAACTTCATTGGGCACACTAACATCAAAATGTGCAAAGTTGATTTGTCGAGGTGGTGGTAAGTAGATTTGCCATATTGCTTGTTTTGATAGCCAATTTTTGGCAACCTCGCGTGTTACTGATGCCGCGTTGGCGAGTTTATTAATTGCTGAGTTACCTCTCCAGTATCCGATTGGGGAATAATAAATCGCTTGCATTTTTATTTAATTATCCAGCGCCTAATACTAATTTAGATTTCATCGCTGATCTTACTAACCAATTAGCGAGTGACTCCTTAAATGATTTATTTTTTATGGCGCTTAGTGCATGAATTAATTTCACATCCGCGATATGCCTGTCTTGTAGATCTTTACTTCGATAAGCAACATCATGTATGTGACACGCTGCGTCGATAGCGTTTATCGGATACTCTCCCGGTTTTGGTTTAGATTGTTCATCAAGTCTGATATCTAGTCGGGTCCCTGGACCGCAGTAATTGTATCCTGGGAGATGTTTTTCTCCGGGATACTTTGCCCAGGGAGTTCCGGGGAGCTTTCCAAGTTTGGCTGCAATGTCACCTCCGCTAAATTCTCGCTTTTTTTTTGAAATCTAAATTTTTTTGTGCCACATCGCGTACACTTACCAGAAAGTGCTTGTCTGTTATTTTTTGTTGTAATGGTTGTTAGATCATTCGTAGGGGTTCGTGCCTTACACTTCACACAATATAGATCCATAATTATTATTCTTTATATACAAATGGAAATTACAGATTTTTCTGCGACAAAAAAGAAAGAGCCAGTTAAGCATAATTCAGTGCTACCAAACTCTATCCGCGCGATTATAATTGGGCCATCCGGTTCAGGTAAAACACAGCTGTTGCTGAACTTGATAATGAAGTGGATGAAATGGGATAAACTGTATTTGATAGCTCCATCTGTAGATGATCAACGATGCTATAACGTTATAAAAGATTTTAATGAGAGTGCAAGCGCGCTGAGTAAAGACGGTGAGGATGTTGTTGAATTTATCACTGATATCGAAGAAGCCCCCAGCGTCGATGATCTTGATGAATCAATTAACAACCTAGTAGTGTATGATGATGTTATGTTGGACAAGCAAAAAAATCCCGCAAGAATATTTTCCCGGGGACGTCACAAAAACACTGATGTGATTTATGTTACTCAGCGTTATACACAAATTCCTAAAGTAATCAGGGATAATTGTAATCTTCTTGCGATATTCAATGGAGTTGATACACATACTCTGAGAAATATTCATCAAACCTGGTGTGGTGGCGATATGGATTTAAATAAATTTAAAAATTTCTTCAGTCATGCTCAAAGAAAACCTCACGGATTTGTGACAATAAATTTACACGATCCCAGAACAAGATACCGTATTGGACTTGATACACTATTTGCAACATAAAAATGTTTTTCCTTGGAAACTCATTTCGTAGAGCAGCAGAGGGGATGGACCCGACCCATGGATTTTTCAATAACGACCCCGCCACGGAAACTGTTTCAGATTTATTGAAGTAACCCAAGTTGTCAGTGCAAACTCAACGAGTTTGTCCCTGGAAACTCTTCGAGTTTTCGGGGGACATTTTTTTTTGTCCTGTATTCTGAATAGAAGGGTTTATTTCGTCGAAATAAGCCCTCTATCGAGGAATAGTTTCCTGGAGGGGTTTATTGTGCAAAAAGTTTCGGTCTGTACAGCCCCTCTGCTGCTCTGGTTTTAATACAGACAGTAAACCGGTCCCTACTAGCTAGCTTGGTAAGGGATCAAATTCTCTTCACACTGAAATAAAAATAACTGTTTCTAAATATAGACCGTAAAATTACCCAATGATTACTTTAAATAGATGCATCGTTCGATTCTAGATATAAGGTCTCACTGTATTGTTTCATATTTTGACACCCATCTCAATCTTTATGACGCGAAGACACAAAGCTGAAGAGCATTTACCTTGTGTTTATAAATTCACACATAAATTAAATCTGAAAATTTGTTTACGTTTGCTATGAGTTAGGCTTGAAAATGGGTTGGATAGTTTGGTGACTGCCTGTCACAGCTGGACTATAGTGTTCTCCCCCCCCCCCCACCAATTTAAAAAAATAAAAAACAATCCAGAAAGCATCAAATATATTTAAAACAATGCACAAAAGTTAGTCATTTCATTCATCTGATTGTCGCGCGGGGGGTTGGTGGGTCCCAAACACTGTCAACTTGTTGGCGTTCCGAATCAAAAGAGAGTTTAGCAACACAGTCGCCATATTTGATTCGGCCGGTCTATGTTTTCAAACAACAGATGTGGTTTAGTTCACAGTCTTTGAAAATCTCAATCATTCCGTAAATTTTAGAATTACGTCTCTTTGAACACACGCATACAAATGTTCCTCCTATTTATTTATTTATTCAATTTGTTTTAGAAGTATTAAAATTAGATATTGCAAATATTGGAAGCAGACGACGCAGGTTTTACTGAAACAGACTACACTAGAAACAAGAAATGGACTACGAGCAGTCTATTTGTTTGTTTACACAAGGAACACTGACTTGAAACGACAATAATTCGAAACTGTTAAGGACCCCTTGGAGACAATCAGGTTAGAAATTATAATTCAAGGAATGAAATGTCTTAGTTATTTTTTGTTGCATTTTTCGTATCGTTGATGCTTTTCGTTTCAATGATCGATAGTGGGGACACAAACAAACGAGGGTAGGCGTACACTATAGACCATTCTTAATGAGATCCTCATGAATATTAATGTATCGCGAAAACGAGGCTACGGTAGGCAGACTGAGAAAAAAATATGGCGTCTTACTGTACATCGAGTAACGATCTGAGCTGTTTGCCAGATATTTCTTTTACATTCGTTGAGAATTTCATCACGGGTGTCTCCAGCAGTTCAGGGAATGAACAGATGACAAAAGGATTCAAGTATTACAGTGAGGGATAAGTCCATTCTCTTAAAGGTAAGTTGATTTACGTCCTATCTTGAGTGTACTTTTTCTCTACTGCACACAAAACACAAGTTAACGATATAGAAATGAAACTATTTAAAGCATAATTTTTTTTTCTGAGTAGGTCTGATTTAAATGTACAGCTGTCAGTCAGTACTGTGGTCAAAACACGCGGTCAAAATAAAACATTTACAAAACGTGCATAGTGACACAAACTGCCCTTTTAACCAACCACGCCCCCCTTCCTCACCAGTAGAGACTTTGTGGTGCGCTTTAAATAGTTTTGGGTACATACCTTGCATTTTAATATGTATCAAAAGTACACAACCTGACATTTTTATATTTACCCACAAAACAGCAGGATTATTTGTTCAAAGCTGTTTTATATCCATTCATATATATATATATATATATATATATATATATATATATATATATATATATATATATATATATATTTTATCAAAGAGCACCCTGCCCCCAAACACACAAATTGGTCCCTTATTTATGTGAACTTCTTCATTGTTCATTGATTATAATTATTAGTTTTGTGGTGTTGGTAGATGGATGAATTTTAACACCCAGTATGTAACTGCACAGATTAGATCAAGTAAACATAATAGGGAATAATCGTGTCTAAACAATATAACATTTTGTCATTTTATGTATGGGATATTATGTTAATCTGTTTATTAAACTGAGTTTCTCTTTTATTTTCAGTTTATAGAGATGGAAATGAATGCCTTGTCAAGGGACGGTGTTTTAGATCACAAAAGAAGAACGAGTCCCCACATGTTGTTGAGGTCATTTTCATTCATATTTATATTATAAATTATTAAAATTATATTCAACATGCACAAGTATTTTTAATATTTAAACACTTAAAATATTATTGAAATTCAGATCTTGCATAAATGCTGTCTACGATACAGTTTGGCCATATCATATTTCTTCAAATAAACTTTCCAGGGCTGTCTATTTTCCTAAATTAGGATTGCTTTTGGAATACAAAATGAGTATGCTGTAAAGAAAAGAAAATTATCCGATTTGTATCCTTTTTAAAAGAAATTTCAACAACAAAAATTTGTAAAACCTGCTTAAGAAATCAAGGAAAATAATTTGTATTGCATAAATGACACCCCATTGTGTAGGAACATTTTATTTGAATAAGAAACAAAACCACCTTTTAAATTATTGCGATTTATGATTTTGGTTTGTTTTTATATAAAAAAAAATAACTTTTTTCTTCTAGAGAATGAATGACAATGTCAATCTGTACCCAAGTGGCATAATTGTGAGCCCATTTTGTCATTGGCTTGCTGCAACTCCTGATCGTAAAGTCTACAACCCCAACAGGACCCCCCCCCCCTTATGGTTTGTTGGAGATTAAATGTCCAGTTGCAGACACTTTACTATCTCTGAAGTACCTTGCGGTCTCTAATGATGCCTTGAAATTGAAGACAAACCACAACTACTACTACCAAGTTCAAATGCAGTTGGCAGTTACAGGACTGGAATGGTGTGATTTTTGTGTGTGGTTGGAAAATGACTTTCATGTTGAGACTATTCTGTTTGACAGGGAATTTTGGCAAGCTGTCAAGGACAAGCTTGATCTCTTCTGTTATAGATTCTACCTCAACTAGTACGTTCTCCTGTTTGTATATATGCATATGAATGTTTTGTAAGATATATTAAAATGAATTTTCTATGCCTTTACATTATTAAATCATTCTGACAACTCCAAGCAAAATGGCTGCAAGTCAGTTGCCAATGTGGACTTTGTTGCACTGCTTTTAAAATCTACTTACATAAATTGTCAATTTTAAATTCAGCGTAGCTGGTTTTGCTTACTATATATGTATATAGGCCGGAACAGTCACACATAGATGCATTATAGAATTGTGTATCATTTTCACATGAACCCTTTGAGTAATTGTGTGTGTGTATATATATATATATATATCGACATACACACATCTTACAAAGGTATTTGCATGAAATTCAAGATGTCATTGAAATATTACACGATGTTACTAAAGGTGTTTTAAAAAAACTTGTATATTACTGAAATGTTAATAAAATGAACAAGATTCACACATCTAAAAGGTATTTGCATGACAAGATGCCAATAAAATGTGGCATGATTTTAAGGTCTAAAAATAAACTACTGAAATGTCAATAAAATGAACCTTATGTGGTACTTTCATAATGTCTCAGTATCTTTGTTTTCATTCACAAGTTCTACATGATACTTCCATGTCACAAAATGCTATTTCTTTTGTTTAATTAGTGGTCATTTGAACAAAGTCAGTACATTTGCTACTGTCCACAACTGATTTATTGACCCAGAAATTGTCAAAGGCACCACAGACTGTAATAACTTTGTATTCTTTCACCCTCTTAATGTATCTTTACACGTGTATCCTCAGGCTTGCAATTTTTTGATTGGTTTCCACCTGGGAAGCTGTGAACTGCCCATCACTACACTGAAAGTGTGGTGTTACAATGGAAACACCAGTACCTTCTAAAACTTTATGTAAAACAAAACCTTTATCTGCCATGATTTGGTCCCCTGGTTCTAACAAATCTATAAGCCCTGACAGCTTTGTGATCTCCACATCACTCATGCATCCCGAGTACAAGGAAGACACACGTGATTGCACCGTGTGGGGCTGTCCCTACCAAACCTTTTCAGGTGTTGTGAGTTTTGTAGTTTGAATAAGTCTTTGATGCAAGCACTAGAGATGAGGGTCTTTCTGTAAATATTTCTGTGCAGTCAATAATAATTCTAGTTCCTGGGTAGGACAGTTGAAAATCGAGAGGCATATTTGCTTGAACCTGCTCACGACTTGGTAAAAAATACAAATAATTTGTCCACATGATTATTATCCGACTTACAGAATACCTGTGAATATTAAATCGAACAGACATATCTTCAATCGGATATCCACATCTCAATCTACACAAAAACATGAAAAGTTCATCCACTGGGTCCATTGCCTTTTGCCGTCCCCTGATGTTGATGTCATTCCCTGTGCTGTAATATAAGCTCTTCATTCTAAATGCAGTAGGTTTGATGCTATTGAAGAAGGTTATAAAAACCTCATATGTGGGGAAAACCAGTGTAAAATTCTATCATTTCATCATCATCTGTAAATCTGTTCAATCCAAGCTTCTCCATGTTTATTTTTTTATTCAAATCTTGCAGTTGCCTTTCCTTCTCTTCCAATTCTGTTACTGCTTTCCTCAGTCTCTTCTCCAGCTCTGTAATTTTACTTTTGCATGCTATATGCAACTCACAGGATCTGAAGAAGATAAAATAACAATGTAGCTTTTCATCAACATTTGTTAACTATAATGGAGACAAAAAAATATAACTAGCAAAGTTACCAGCTTCACTATAATTTAAAATTATACAAGAGTTTTAACAGAGGCTGCTTTCCACTGATTGTCTGCTCTCTCTCTCTCTCTCTCTCTCTCTCTCTCATACACATAAACACACTGTGTCATGCACACACACACCATGCACACACTGAAATAAATGTGTAAAACAAAAGTTACAAAGCTATGGTTTGATTAAATATCAGTGCCATCTGGAGGAGAACAGCAAGCAAAATAAGCCCCACATAAATCAGGTCTTTTCAGAGTAAATAAGAGAAATTATGCAGTGATGTTTTATCAACAGCTTCATTAATTCTTATCCACTCTCTCTCTCTCTCTCGTAATTTCATTCAACTTGTACTCTCATCATTTTCATTGTACTGGTGCTATCTCTCTTCTCTATCGTGGTCATTTACATTCTACTTGTTTTTTTAACGAGGTAATAACTTTACCTTTTCTGTACTTACTACTCCTACGCAAAATTCATAATTTCTTATAAAAATGCCCTGCTTGGCGGTACGCCCAGTTTTCGATGACCCCGTTATGTGGAATGGGACTAGGGGTAACATTTTTAGAAACCTGTCATTATAAAACACACATACATACAATCATTTACTTCATCGACAGAATCTATTTTGCGTTTGGAATTCTTATTCTTACATCATTCAGTTGCAAGAAAATATAAACACACCAACAATCATCCAGTTTTCTTACCTTAAAATTCAGCCCCTCATCACGACGTATTGCAACAATCCATTTTCTACGAAGCTCCATCTTCTTCACTGATGGGATATGGTGGAAGCTTAAATCTATGTGAATTCTAGCATTCCCATTGCACAACGGAACACGACAATAATTGTCACGATTTTTTCTGTTGCCGGTATCAACTGTAGCAGCCATGGTTGCGAGGTAAAATGAAACTGGTGCCTATATTAGCCTCGTTTTGGATTCGCTGACCCAGGGTCACATGCATATATGAATAAATTCTAAGAATGGTCTATAGCACTGGAGATCAAATGAGTCACGTGGGCTGCAAATGAACAGTCGCATTGGTCTACGTATTTATGTACGTCTGCTACAGCCGTAAATACCTCAAAATCGAGATGCTGAAGATTGGATTTGAAGCATGCCATACACTTTAAATATGCACGAGGCACATACCGATTGTTTGAGCCACCTTGTCAGGGGCAAATATTCAAAACAGCTATTTACTGTTTAAAACGAACATAGCAAAGAGGGGTTGGGCATAGTGTCGGCTTAGAGTATATGTTATCATTTGTACAAGGCATTAACCAGAATATCTGAATTAAAATCCGACAAGCATTTGCAAATAATTCATTGCTTAAGGTGTATTTGTATCTGTCTTAATCCGATGAAAATTAACTAAAGAAACTGTCCTGTGCGAACAAACGTTGCAGGCATAGACTGCTTTCTTACCTTGAATTTGTATATCTTAATGGAATATTTACTGAAATCTGTGAAACCGTCCAGTTATTTATGAATGAACATGCATTTTATGAAGGAAAGAAAAAAAATAATTCATGTATTCTTATTCACACTGTCTTTGGATAATATAAATATTCTACGACGAGATGAGGCAACAACTGTATTGGAATTCGATATTTGAATTACATGCTCTTGCGGTTGGACCGCTACGCACGGCACTGATTTACAAAATTACCATATGTAATACCATAAATATATAGGTATTATTATTATTTTTATTATTATTCCGACTATTACCCCTAATTTACAAGTACGGTGATGAAAATTACAAGTAAATAACGATTTTACAATTCAGCAATATGCAGAGATTCTCCGGAAGTTTACATGAGTACATATCAATAAATTTGTTCAGGATTTTTTCGAATATTATAATGATTTATTGGTACTCTATATTATAAATCATGGCATTATATATATATATATATATATATATATATATATATATATATATATATATATATATAACGAATTGTAACTTGTAAGATAATTTGTTCTAAATGTAGTTTGAATTTAAAAGTCTTAATCTTTCAATAACGGATTCATTAATTTATTTGATGACTGAAACTATGCACATAGCAAACAGACGCAGTTAAATAAAAGAAAGAGATATTTTGTTATGTTCACAGTAATAACCACAAGAACAGAAGAAAAAAAAAAAACAAAAAAAAACGCATGTCTAAAACAATGAAGAAATCAAACGTTTTTGTACGAACGTTGGCTCACTTTTTCACAAGAGTAGATACCTCACTGAGCCAGGTGACGATCGAAGAACATGTCCTTCGTTTTCGGCCACTCTTTATACTTCCTTGTCGGTTCTATGTAGAAAATACAATACAACTTTACCGTTATAATACTGTTTAACGCTAATGATTAGTTGAATTAAAGTAACATGAAATAAGTTATAGTTGAGAAAGAGTCATATTTACCCTTGAATTTAGTAAACTTAAAGCTCATTTAATAATAACATCTATCTATCTACCATGTTACTTATCACTTGGGAACCCAGTATTGCACAACGATCAACTGACGTAGCACCAGTGTGTGTGTGTGTGTGTGTGTGTGCGTGCGTGCGTTATCAATTCATAAAGGTGAATCTACTCTTTGACCCTTTATATTATTATTATTATTATCATTATTATTGAATTCATATAGACACAAATGAAAGAAAAGTGCGGATAGTAAAACGTTAATCGCATCTAAATACATCATGTAAGGGAGAAATTGCATGTAATTTAAGTTGGAATATGTAGTAAATAATAAATACGCTCACTTTCCTTATATATACTTATTTTCTTTAAGGAAGAAAGAGGCAAGAACAAACTATAATTTTCACACAACTATATAAAATATACATGAGCAGATTACAGATGTGGAGTCAGGGGTCTGGGGCGACGCGTGCGGTCCCCACCCTGGAAAAAATCTTCACATGAGGGCGAAACAAACGGGACGCTTCCTAGAGCAAGTATTTTTTTAATAGTGAAATATTAAAAATTATGCCCTGGGAACCCTTAGATGCAGGAGATTCACCATCATACACCTTGCGGAAGTGGGGGTAGGGGGTCCCTTTCACAGACCCCTGGCCTGCTGGTTTAACACGCACACGCACACGCAAGATATTTCAAAATTCACCCGTTAACATGTATTTTCACTGCAGAAGAAACAGCTCTCAATAACAAAAAGTTTTTAGAAAAGAAAAAAAACCACTTATTTTTGTACAAATCTGTGAATTGCTGTATTGCAGAAAAGCGGATCAGATTATATACACGTGCCTATATAATTTCATTTGTCTACTTCAAGTAGTTTTTGCTTAATAGTGCTAACAATATTTTCATCGAAAATGTCTAAACCCAGAAGAAAAATGTTTATAAAATGTGTATTAAATACGTTAAAAGCTACTACGATTGTCTAGAACTCCAATGAGGTCATATACACACGCACACATATATAACCTCATTGGAGTTTTAGTCATAATCTGCGCTGAGTGTTTTTGTTTTTAACAATCTTGTTAGGACCAGGGCCAGATTTAGGCTCATGCTAAACAAGCTATAGCTTAGGGCCTCACATTCTGAAGGGGCCTCTCAAAATATCAGAATTATTTTTAGTTTGTTACAGTTTCACTATAATTTATATTTAAGTAATAATTTCACCCGTGATTTTTTGCATAATATGTACACTATTATATATGCAATATATTTTATATTAATTACATAATTTACATTCATAGCAGTAGCAAACAATTGCCAAGTTCAGTTGTTACACAGCCTTTATTCTCTGTTAACATTTACCAGATAGGGCCCCAACAGCTTCCCATAGCGTGTCTAAATTCGGCCCTGCTTAGGACGGATGGTCGGACAAAATAAAAATGCTAGCACTTCAAGAAGGCATACCACTGCTTTATAATTATTCGAATTTGTGAGTCAAGCAAGCATTTAAGTTTTCTTTATGAACAAAATCCTTAGTTTTGGCAGGCATCAAAATTATCCACCTCAGTCGGCTGTACATGTGACCATAAAAAATCCTAAGTACGCATATTTGCACAAAAATGTAAACTTTGGCATAGTTGTCTTGAGGTAATGAGTTTCAAATTGGGGGGGGGGGGACATGCCAGGAAGGAAGAATTAGTTTTCTTTACTTATTTGGTAAGATCAGGTTTTTTGTTGATTTTTATTTTTTTTTTTTTTTTTTTTTAACACGCCTGTAACACACAACTGGCTATCGAATGCCAAGAAACTGAGTTTGATTGACTAATTCCCTCCCTACAGTCACGTATGAAAAGTAAAGAAGATGCACACCTCAATAGCATTGTTAGGAAAAACTCAGCATCTGTAGTGCGAGTTGATTTTAACTATTTCCGTACCGGTACCAATCTGTCATGTGGCGTAAGGGAAAATGTGACCGGAAACAAAATATTGAGCCATCAACTCGGGCTTGAAGACAGCACCCGAAGTGTGAATGTGGAACAAATCTAATCACGATGAATAATGTACAAGTAACCAGGTGATATATCACAGTCTCAAAAGGTTTTAAAGTTACAGAGCGGAAGGAAAGTAAGATGTTAATGTAAAATATTCAGCAATGACCTTGCTATTGAAGACAGGATTTCAAATGAGATACGCAATACACGTTCTAAATATCTCAGACCATCTAGTAATCTCAAACGACTTTAAGTTATAGAGTGGGTGGAAGGGAAAGTGCGACGGAAAGATGGAAGTGAGGATACTGAGCACCCCCCCCCCCTCCCCCCGCTTTGCTTAGAAAAGGTCAGGGAAAAAGGAGAAAGAATTAGAAAACAAGTAAAGCTGTTTCGTGGTAACAAAAACATTAAATACTACTCTAGGAGCAAATTATGCCAAATCAGTGCAAAAAGAGACGGAGTCAGTATTCACTTTAAATTGTCAAGAAAAGAAACAAACTGTAAATCAAAACAAAGTGTAAAATGGTAGTCAAGTATTAACGTGTAAGTTTTCCATAAACTTATTTTCTTTCCACGAAATCGGTTTATACTTTAAATAAAATGGTTTCATCAATTGTAGTTACCTTATATTTATTTTAGAAGGTAGTCCACAATCGTCTACAGATCAAATAACAAACATCTATCTAATTGTCCACAACTGTCTACATATCATTAACAAACATCTAATAGTCCACAATCGTCTACAGATCAATTAACAAACATCTAATAGTCCACAATCGTCTACAGATCAATTAACAAACATCTATCTAGTAGTCCACAGCTGTCTACATATCAAATAACAGACATCTATCTAGTAGTCCACAATCATCTACAGATCAAATAGCAAACATCTATCTAGTAGTCAACAACTGTCTACAGATTAAATAGCAACCATCTATCTAGCAGTCCACAATCGTATACAGATCAAATAACAGGCATTTATTTAGTAGTCCACAACTGTCTACAGATCAAATAACAGGCATTTATTTAGTAGCTCACGACTGTCTACAGATCAGATAACAAATATCTCTCTAGTAGTCCACAATCGTCAACTGAACAAATAACAGTAATTCATTTAGTATTCCACAACTGTCTGCAGATCAAACAAGGCATCCATGTTAGTAATCCACAACTGTATACCGAGTAAATAAAAGGTATCTATTGAGTAGTCAACAACTGTACACAGGGAAATAACAGATTTCTATTGAGTAGTCCACAATTTACAAGAGCAAATATCATGCATCTATGAAGTAGTCCATAACTATACACTGGGAAAATTACAACTGTTGAGTAGTCCACAGCTGTACACAGAGCAAATGACAGAAATCTATTGAGCAGTCCACAACTGTACGCTGAGCAAACGACAGACATACTTAGTAGTCCATAATTTTGCGATGAGCATGATAACATACATCTATTGATTAGTTAACAACTAACTATACACAAGAAAAATAAGACAGCTATTGAGTAGTCCACAACTGTACACAGAGAAAATAACTAGCATCTACTGAGTAGTCCTCAAAAGTACAATGAGCATAATAACAGACATCTATCGAATAGTCCACAGCTGTCTACAGATTAAATCACTTGCATAAACCGAGCAGTCCATAACTGTACATGGATTAAATCACAGTCATCTATTCAGTAGACCACAGTTGTCTACAGACCAAATGAGAGTCGTATATTGAGTAATCCACTGATTCGGATTAGGCAGCAAGAAAGTTTCAACTAAATCGAATGATAAATGAGACAATACCGATTCCGATATCTTGCTTGCCATCAAGTATATACCTAGACTTTTATCACTGTGTCTATTTAAGGAAGTTATTTTATCAGGGATATCGATTCGTCCTGATCTAACACTAAATCTCATGTCAGTTCCATGATCTATTTTCTTATTCTGACAATTACAGGTACGGTATATACTCGTTTATAAATCGAGCCCAGCTGCAAACTACGCTGATCCATATTTACCATGTCAGAAAAATTAAAACATGTACTTCAAATATTTGACTTTACATATACTGGAGTGGCTGTGGTGTTCGTGGAACAATTGCTTTTCTACAGTTTGCTACTCCATGGTCTTAAAGTAAGCAACATAAAAAGCTAAAACCAAAACTGCTCTGTAAAAGTCAACAAAATTTATTTCCCTAGAATACAAAGTGACAATTCCGGTTGTATTCCAAGTAATTTCAAATATTTATTGTGGTGACGTGTCTGTAGTCTCAAATATGCTAATGTGCCAGTGGCTTGTGGTGTAGCGATGTGCTAATAGTCTTTTTTATGTATCACAATAATATAATCAAAAAATGTTCTTGTCTGAAATCCAGTCCAAGAATAGTATCGATGAACACGTTGAATTTCTAGTTAATAACATTCTGAAGAAATAATTCCACCCAAATGAAATACTGAACACAACAAAAAGACCGATTCTCTCTCAGAAGTTAAATGCAAGAATGTGTGTGTGTGTGTGACTTGGATTTTTAACGTAGCTTTAACAATTTTTCAGTCATATCGCTACGATATCTGCAGTCTTGAAGTTTATAGTGATGTCTAGCACTGGGGCATCACGCCTCAGACATCTAGCATGATTTCCCACCGTCACATTATCCTGACACCAAGCCGACCAGTACTAACACTAACCTCTTAATGCTCAGCGCCAAGCGAAGCAGCTGTTAGTACCATTTTTGTAAGTCTTGGTATGACTCGGCCGGGGATCGAACCCACGACCTCCCGCAGAATGAGTAATATCTCAAGTAAAGAACGTTATATAAAAAGCTAAGACACAAATGTAGAGGGTAAAACGTTAATTTCCAGAATATTCGAAGTTGTGAACAAGACAGGTCTATTGCTAAAATTATAATAAAGAACATGGGAGTAGTGAAGTGGGCCACTTTAGCGTCAATGGGAATTAGCATTAAAAACCACCCTTGCCCACTTTAGCGTCAATGGGAAATTTAACATTACGAAAACCCCTGGGCCACTTTAGCGACAATGGGAAATTAACATGGGAATATATTTTGGGTCTGTTGAGCGACAAGGGAAATATAACATGGGAGAAGAAAAGCAATTCTAGGGACAAGGGGAATTTGAACATGGGATTTTTTTTGGTTGTTTTTTTTAGAAAATAAAAAAATATAAAAAAGGGGTAGGCAATTGAAAGTCTATCTCTTTTCGAGAGATGTGGGTGGCCCTGAAAAGGGCCTTTGGGTTTTATGTTAATATTAAGATATATTAACATAAATGACACCGCATTGGTCTTCTTCTTGCCCTTAGGCTGCGCCTGACTGCAGGACCGTAAATCAGGACTCTTTTGAGGCATCCTTGACGTTCTACATAGACTCTTCGCATCCACAGGCTGGTGTCTGTCCTGTGGATAACTGTCCAGTTGGATCGGACATACATTGGTATGTCCGTCCGGAACATCATCGAAGACACAAGCGTGGAAGATTGTACGTCGGTCCACATGTTGAGGCGCCGAGAACAGGTGAATCAGTGCAGTGAACTGCACTTATTTATAGGGAAAGGAAGGATTGAAACGGATTGAGTTTGTTGACTAATCCAAACACGCGTTACAAAATTCAGTCAGCCCGCATCCAATCCGAAGAGAGCAGTCTGTGACGTCACGTGGTCTATATAGATTCGCTAGCGTCTGTGCGCAGTCAATTCATGCGACAGTTATTCAACATGACGGAAACTCAGAAAACGATAAATTGGGGTGCACCAGCAGTGGAGACCACCCAAGGGAACCCGGACTTACTTTCAGAAGAGGTAAATTGGGATTTTATGGATTTTCTTACCTCGCAAGAATTTGTTCCGGAACCTTCGTCACCTTCTTCATTACCGCACGTGGAGAATTTTAGACAGAGGCAGAAAGAAGAATTGGAAAAATTTATCCAACAGCAAAAGGAAGCGGTACAAGCTTTTCTTCTACAGCAACAACAGCAAGAAGAAGAGGTAAGAAAAAAAAAACAACAAGAAGAAGCAGCAGCAAAGAAACAAGGGTGTGAAAATCAAACGGTTACGGTACTGTTAGACATTTTAGCGGAGTTAAGAAGTCTGAAACAAATGTATCATACTTCTTTATTACGACCGAAGAGAATACGACCTTCCCGAGCTAAACACTCCAACCCTGTGACTAAGCCTACCGTACCACCCTTAGTGATTTCAACCAAATCATCATCATCAACAGTACGCAGTCCAGAAGTAGGCCTTGGCCGTGGCAAAGGCTTAAGTCAGTTAAAGTTGATTGCTTAAACTCACCCCTACACCAAAAACCAAAGGTTCCTTTTCAGGGCCACCCACGTCTCTCGAAAAGAGATACACTTTCAATTGCCAATAACTCAAAAAAAACCCATTTTACCCCTATAGTACGTGTGTATGAATGTGTGAGTGTACGTTCTTATTTTAAAATCAAAACCCAAAGACACTTACCTTTTTATACCTAATTTATTCTTTTATAAATATTTACAATCCAATTCACAATTCACAACAGAGCACTTTAAAAAGTTCATAGACTTCTTCTGTCTCATTGTTTAGTCTCTCTGTTTTTTGAATTTCTTCACCGTTACAGTCTTTTCCTCCTCTTCCTCCTCACTTTCTTCCCTTCTTCTTTTCTTCTCCTGTTTCTTTTTCTTCACCTGTCTGCTTTCTTCCTCCTCTTCTTCTTCTTCTTCCTCTGAAGAATCCCTCTCTTCTTCTGACTCCTCTTGTTTCTTTTTTGGGCAATCTGGAGACCAATGTCCTTTTTCTTGACAATAATAACAGGTATCTTGACTTTTGTCTTTTCTAACCCCTTTTTTTCTTTTTTGACGGTCTGGACACTCTGAAGACCAATGCCCTTTCTTCTGACAGATATAGCAAGTATCTTGACTTTTATCTCGCAAGGAAGGAGAGTAGTCTGTCGGCTGGTCTGAAGAGAATTTTCTAATGACCCCTCGCAAAGCTCTGATGAAACGTTCGATTTGTGTAGTCTCTTCCATCGTTGTGCTCGGTTTGAGAGTGAAATGAATAGTGAAAGGACAAGATACACACCCTTTTATATACGCTGGTCTGCCATGACTATAAATTAGTCCATGGTGTTTAAACTTTAGTCATTTGACGTTTTGCTATCAAGATGAAACGATCCAATTCATTTGAGAAGAAAGAAGAAGAAAGTAAGAGGCAGAAACGTGATCTATCGCCTCGTACCAGGGCTGAAGTCTTGGCACAAATTCATGCCAGTGATTTTGAAGAGGACATGAGTGAACCAGAATCCAAACCCTCTGAACAAAGTTCACCACCCTTAGTCAACCCTGAAAATTACTATTCCATTCAAGAGACGGAAAAGCGTCCCTCTAGAAAATTTAGAACGACGGCTTACAAATACACGGTGAAGTTTAAAGATTTCAAGTCCGAAGTACCGTTACAGAAAGCAGAAGGGTTCATCACCGAGATGTGGGATTCTTTACTCACCACACTCAAGCGACAATGTCAACCCAAAGAAGACGATCGCTTGAGACTTTCCATACAACACGACGGCTTGAAATCCCCTGTTTGGATCGAGTTTAGCAGCCCTGCAGAATTGACTGCTTCCAAAGTCATGGACAAGATTCAACACGTGCAACAATCCAATGACCAGTTTCACATCACTGATGGAAAAGCCACACTGGACATGACCCACGTCTCTCCTCCTCAAGGGACTGGCCGCAAAAAGATCTTATTGGTGAACGACCTTCGCAGCACCAAAAAGAGTCTCGTCCGAATTAACAATCCTCAAGACCAGATGTGTTTAGCCAGGGCTATCGTGGTGGGACGAACCTATGCTAACAAGAATGACACGGCAGAATGGAAAAGAGCCTGGAAAACTATTCAACAATCGGACCGAGCCAAACAACGAAGTGAAGCAGAACTCCTGTTACAACAAGCCGGTCTGTCCAAAGACACACCCTGTGGCATTCCTGAAATGCAAACATTGCAAGATGTCCTAGCTCCACGCTACACCTTGAAAGTGCACCCTCAAGAAATGCGTGGGCCTCTGTTGTTTCGAGGGAAAGATTTTAAAGATGGAAAATATATTCATGTCTATTATCACGATGACCATTTCGATACCATTACCAGTATCACCGGATTCCTGGGATACAGATATTACTGTGAGAAATGTGACTATGGCTATAACAATCGAGAACAACAGAAGCATTGTGGATCGAAATGCTCAGGATGTTTGGCCTCTCCACCCTGTCTGAACGAAGGGCAAGAACCAGTGCATTGTTCTGCTTGTCTGCGCACGTTTGTCAGCCCTGCCTGTTACCAACAACATTTGAAGACGCAAGGTTCAGAGCAGAAATGTGCTTGTCAACTGCTGCGATTGTGCCCTACGTGTGGACAAGGCATTCGTACCACTAATGTCAAGGCACACGTATGTTCAGGAAAGAAAAAATGTCACATTTGTCACCACATCGTGGACTTGGAACACCAATGCTACGTGCAAAAATACCAATCCCAACCAGAGAAAGAGGATGGACACAAGAAGAAAGGCAATTTCATCTTTTTCGATTTCGAATGCAAGCAAGAGACCGGTATTCACATTCCTAATTTCTGCATGGCTCAGCGAGCGTGCGAGAAGTGCATTCAAGAACCTATCTTCAGTCATTGCCCTCACTGCAGTAAGATTCCCGGAGGGCGTGAAAAAATCTTTCGGGGACCGAACACGCTAGCCGATCTCGCCCGATGGGTCTTAGACCCCATCGACAAGACGTGGAGCCAAGAGGACATCGAATGTTACGGAGATTGTCATCGTCATGCCACAGTGATGGCTCACAGTTTCTCCGGATACGATGGACAGTTTCTTTTGAGATACTATACGGAACAAGGCACCGAGCGTCCTAAAGTGACTTTGAACGGAGCCAAAATCATTTTCATGCAAGTGGGACAAGTACAGTTTAAAGATTCGATGAGTTACTTGGCCATGCATTTGAGCCGAATGCCTAAAACATTTGGAATGACAGGAATGGATAAAGGGTATTTTCCTCACTTTTTCAATGCCGAAGCCAATCAACACGCCGTTCTACCCCATTTACCTGAGGCTCACTATTACGACACTGACAACATGCGTACCGAACAACGAGAAGCTTTCTACGCTTGGTACCAGGCACACGCCTCAGACCCTTTTGACTTTCAGGAAGAAATGTTAAAGTATTGTCGTTTCGACGTGGACATTTTACGACGATGCTATGGAAAATTTCGAGAACTGTTCATGGAACACGGAGGGGTCGATCCTTTGAAAGAAGCTTTCACCATTGCCAAAGCGTGTTCCTTAGTCTACCGACAACGATTCATGCCTGAAAACACCGTGGCTGTCATCAGTCCTCAAACGACCAACTATGTTAAACGTCAATACTCGGTCAAAGCCCTACGCTGGTTACGTTACTTGTGCGACAAGGAAGACAAATGGATTCAGCATGTCCGCAACGGAGGGGGCGAAAAGACCATCGGAACGCATTCGGTTGATGGCTGGGACTTAGAAAACCCCAAGATCGTGTACGAGTTTAACGGTTGCTTATTTCACGGATGTCCCGTCTGTTACCCTGACAGCGGCACTAAAAATCAGTTTTTACAACGAACCATGGAAGACTTGTACCAGGCCACTTGTCAGCGACGCCTAAAGTTAGAACAGGAAGGATACCAAGTGGTGGAAATGTGGGAACACGAGTACGATCACCGTTTGAAAACCGATCCCAAGTTTAAATGCCTCGTGGAAAGTTACCAGTTCATGGACCCCCTGAACCCGAGGGATAGTTTGTACGGAGGAAGGACCAATGCCACCTGTTTGCTGTACCAAGCCGACGAAGAGAAAGGAGAAGAAATCAAATACTTGGACGTGTGTTCGCTGTATCCCTACGTGTGCAAATATTGTCGCTTTCCTGCAGGGCACCCACAATTGTTCACCGAACACATCGACCTGAAAAACATTCGACAATACGAAGGCTTGATCAAGTGCAAAGTTTTGCCTCCCACGAACCTATACCATCCCGTCTTACCTCACCATTGCCAAGGCAAACTGATGTTTCCTTTGTGCCGTACTTGTGCCGAAACGTGAAACCAAGACCAACCTTGTCAGCACACCCAGGAAGAACGGGCCTTGACGGGGACGTGGGTCAGCGTAGAATTGTTCAAAGCTCTGGACATGGAATACCAGCTGTTAGAAGTGTACGAAATTTGTCACTTTCCCAAGACACAACAATACCACAAGGGTGACCCCACGCAGAAAGGCATTTTCGCAGACTACGTGGATGCCTTTTTGAAACTGAAGCAAGAAGCCAGTGGCTATTCTTCCTGGTGTCACACTCCCGAAGACCAAATACAATTCAAAGAGAAATACTGGGCACAAGAAGGCATCACTTTAGACCACATCGAGAAAAACGAAGGCAGGCGATCGTTTGCCAGAGTGATGTTAAATTGCTTGTGGGGTAAAATGGCACAACGACCGTGTTTACCCAAGACGGAATATTTGACCGATCCTTCCCGCTACTTCCAGATGATCCACGACAAAACCAAATTCATGAAACACGTGGACGTCGTTCGTGAGGATTTGATCTTGGTCAATTACGAAGAAGATCTGGACTTTGTACAAGACGACCCCTTTGGAAATGTCATCATTGCGGCTTACGTGACAGCTCATGCTCGCTTAAAATTGTACGAAGCTTTAGAACTGTTAGGGGAACGTGTGCTGTACTTTGACACGGACAGTTGCATTTACATCGATCACCCGAGTCAACATCACCCTGACATCGAAGGAGACCGTTTAGGAACCTGGACAGACGAGCACCCCGACGACAAGATTCTAAATTTCGTCAGTGGTGGTCCAAAAAATTACGGCTACGAATACCGGGACAAACAAGGAGAAGTGCACACGACGTGTAAAGTGAAAGGATTGACTCTGAATTATCGTAGCAGTCGTGTGGTCAACTTTGGGGTATTGAAAGAAGCCTTGCAATCTAGAGAAGATGAACACTTTAAAGTGATCACCTATCAGCCCAACAAGATTGTACGTTTACCCACTCACCACATCGTCTGTCGACCCTTGGAAAAAGTCTATCAAATCGTGTACCAGAAGCGAGTGCGACTTCCCAATCATTTCACCTTACCGTATGGACACGTCGGTATTGGTCTGTATATAAAAAAGAACCCTAGGCAAGATCGATAGTTCAAAGCGACTACCAAGACCAAGCGAACAAGATGAATACTTTCACAGAAACACAAAACAAGTTCAGAAAGGCACAATTCAAGTTTGGGGCTTCTGAAGTGGAATGCGATTGTGAGCCTTGCGATGGGAACGATGCTGTACGCTGTGACCTTAGCGATGCCGTAAAGCATCATGGGAACTTTGTTCTCACTACCCCTGTCATGGAAAGTGATGTTGTACGTGTCAAACCTGAGGGATGCGAAAGCGATGCCGCTCGTCCTCTTGGACACTTTACTGGGTTTCGTTTTAAAGGTGAATGTCCACCTTCACGTCAACCCCCCCCCCCCCTACGGATGTCATCCAGCCCTGAGCAAACTCCTGTCCATGTCACCCAACCCTCATCGAAACGAACCTGTGAAAGACGAATATTCGTTCCCTGTGCGTTTGTCGGAATACTGCGACTTTGAAAATCGTCTTCAATCGTTCAAAGGAAAATGGCCTAAGTATCTGGGAGGACCGACCCGCGAAGAATTAGCCAGAGCCGGATTTTTCTACTTGGGCGAAGGAGATAAAGTCAAGTGCTTCAGTTACGGTGTGTCACTTCACCACTGGGAAACGCAAGATTCGGCCTACGTAGAACATGGTCGATGGTCACCGAATTGTCATTACTTACCCTTAGTGGGACCGAGACATTGAAGTAACTTACCATGTCTTTGAAGAAGAAACCAGATTGGCTAGGAATCAAATGTTGGATATCACCGAGACCAGTATTTAAACTCTATTTCAAAAACGATATTGAATCATTACCTAAAGAACTGCAAGAGCAGATTTACAAGGAAGTTTGGGAGGGACTTGCTAGAGTGAAATCTCAATGGGTAACTGTAGAACTTTTGTGCCGAGAAATTCACAAGAGGAAAGTGAAAAAAATTAATCAGTGTGTTAGATTTCTCTGGGTCAAGTGTGTATTCATCCTATTATATCACTCTAGACCGTTTACATCAAAAGAATTCAATGAGATTCTTGGACGTTACCCTGAATGGCAGTGGTCAGAAATTACTCACTATGTGGATTACTTTTGCTCTAGGAGAGGATTGTGAATTGTACGGACTGACCTATTCATGGATACTTTACAAGAGAACATTCGTGCTTTGCCTGTGGAGTTGAGAGAACGCATTTACCGAGAGCTGGTCAAAATACAAGTCAAACATAAAGAACAGTTGCATCCGTTACGTCACCAGAGGTTACCTGAATGGTATGAGAGAACTGATTCGTCAGAAATTGTTTCAGTGGTCAGACCTTGTTCAACACTTTGAGTTAGTGAATGAACGGAATGTTTGTAATTTTGGTTACTTCGAGATTCACCTAGAGCAACGCATTGAGGAAGACGAGTTAGAGGATTACCAACATATTTTACGTGGAATCTGCTTAGTGGAAGATGAAACATCTAAACAAACTCTGAAGTGTAGGTTACAGTATGCAAGATTTAGATTCCCCACTGGAGAACGAAGATGTCTAGTTAGAAAGTACCTTTATTGCTTTCGAAATAAAGCGACTATAAAATCAGGAATCCATGCCACGGCTTATGTCACAAGTGATTGAACAGATTCCGTGGAAGGAACTCAATGACCATATTCAAATCGTGGATCATTACCATCAATTATTACAAGAACTGTATCCGTTCAATTTGGGACGACGCATAGTGTGTGTCTTAGTGACTTGTTTTCTGGGATTTCGTTTACCAGCGGATTCCTTGTGGACTCTTTACGATCAGTACTTGCCACCCCAATGTCCTTAAATGGTCACGAAAGACTCCTTTTGCTCAAAGCCTTGCGTTTTCATCTGGATACTTCTCAACCTCAACAGGAAAAAAAGATTCGTCAACTTTTAGCTACCGAAGACGTGTATGACGATGTGTGTGTAGCTTACATCCCCATTGGACAGATGTTCGTGACTGGAAAAAGGGGGGTTTTGAGGCTTTGACCCAAGAAGTGGCCCAGTATGCACAAGAGTTGTTCAAGGAAAAAAGTTACTTTTCAACCTGTGTTAGTGACAGTGCCAGAAGAACCCGTCAACGAGAACAACCACTCGCTTCAGGACAGGACTGTCATGGACATTCCTGAAAGGTCATTCCGGGAGGACACTTGTGTGACAATACCTCGTGTAGAGACTGTAAGAACATTACACACTGTCCCTAGGACATCTTGGTTACCCAAAACATGTTGTACAGAGACTTGTTTATATTCCACTTTGATCGTTTTGATGTGTTTTTTTATTGCTGTACATAACTATTTGGCTTTTAAGTATTTTTGTCTTTCGTGTTGTTCATTTTTGAAACATTCAATAAACGTGTCCTGAAAAAAGTATATAAATTCTTGTCTTGTTTGTTTTCGTGTCACAAGTGACATTCCTAACACTATGGCTACCTCTGCTGTCTCTGCTCCCTCTTCCTCCACTGTCAAAGTCATCGACGAGCACTTAGATCGTGCCAGTTGGGAGGCTTTGTATCTTCGCCATCCCTTTAACATGCTCATTGCTGGACCTAGCGGTTCAGGCAAAACCGAATTCGTCAAACGTTTGATCGAACATAAACATCATTTGATCGATCGACCACCTCAACGCATCGTGTGGTGTTACAAAGAGTGGTAATCGGCGTACAGCCTCTTGCGAGAAAGTCAAGGCGATTCCATCGTGTTTGTGGAAGGCATTCCTAAAGAAGACGACGGCATCGTCTCTGACTTCCGTCAAACCCATTTGGTCATTTTCGACGACATGTTAGGAGAAGACGAAGAAGAAATTAAACTGTGGTTCACGCGCAAAGGGCATCATCGTAATGCCAGTGTCGTTTACATCACTCAAAATTTGTTTCAACAAAGTAAAGCCCATCGCACCATCAGTCTCAATGCGCATTACGTGGTCTTGTTTAAAAGCCCTCGAGATAAATCGCAAGTGCAAGTCTTAGCCAAACAGTTAGGAACGCCTTGGCAGACTCAGGCGTACGACGATGCCACTCAAACTCCACACGCTTATTTACTCGTCGATTTGAAACCTACGACCCCCGATGATTTGCGATTTCGTACCCACTTGTTTCACCACTGGTGCCAAGACGGAGGGCCTGTCCTGTACACGTCTCCGTGCTCGACTTAACTTCACTGAACAAAAAAATCTATAAAAACCTCAGACACTTTTCGTCTGTCTCACACAGTTTGAACATGACGTCCCTTCAGTCGCATCTTCCCGTCAAATTGATTCGTGCCTTGTATGGCATCAGTCGAGAAAAAAATCCACAAATACGAGCTCGTGTCTTAGAAGCTAGTCTCAAAGAAATCTTACGATGGTTCACGGTGACAGCACGTCAATTACTAGAAGGGATCATTCAGATTCCTCATCAAACCAAAGGCTTTTTTGATCGAAACAAAGTCGCTTTGACCCAACTGGCCGATCCCCGCATCGACACTCAAACCAAAAAACAAATCATTTTGACACCTGAAGGGAGCGGTACTCTAGGAGGGGTCATCATTCGCTCTCTCTTAAGATGGGATCCTAATGCTCCCAAACTTCTCCCCAAGACAAAAGTCAAACGAAGCTCCAAGAAGAAGAAGAAAAAGACCAGGTCCCCAAGGAGACCCGTGTCTGCAAGAACTTCTCCAGTGGCGGGACCCTCCTCTTACCAGACACCACCCCGGAAAAAGAAAAGAAGCCCCCAGAAAAAGAAGCAGAGAAAAAGTCCCCAGAAAAGTCCACAGAAGAAAACTAATCGCAAGAGAGGCACTTCAGCCAGGACGCAACCTTACACTCGCAAACCACGACCTGCCACGGCCGTGACCGCGTCTCCGGCAGCCTCAAGTTCATCCACTTCCCCGTTGATGACACCAAGAACTGAAGAGTACTTAGAGACATTGATCACACCAAGAACTTCTCCGTTGATGATCCCAAGAACTTCCCCAGTGGCAGGACCCTCCAATTTAGTGGCAGTGGCTGCTGCTCACAAAGTACCTTCTCCCAAAATCAAAGTTCAAGAAAGATCGGGCATGTTACAAAGTTTACTGGATTTGTCCAAGCAAGAACTGGCTCGATTTAGTCCGTTGCGTAACCCTGCACGACGTGTCATGCCTGTCCTGAAGTTGATACGACGTAAAGACAATCAGTGGCGACGCGTTCCAGTATAAAAAAGGTGTGTGACCAAGTCGGGGTATCAGTGTTTTGGTGCTCCTGAAGATTCAAAGATGTCACCTTCCAAAAAACATCCCTCTTCTAAACAACCCCAAGGAAAGAAAAGGAAAGGACTGCCACCACGTTTAGTCAAACATGGGGACATGTTATCTGTCCTGTCCAAAGCTTCTCCACCCCTACGAAAAAAACTCATTCAAACAGCCTCCAAAGAGGTCATCGATACCGTGTGCGAATGTTGTTTGAATGTCTTGAAAGGCACGATCCCTTTGTCCAAACACCAGAAACAATGCTTAGGCAAACATCGTCACGTTCTTCGCCAAATGGTTCAAAAGAAAATCCCCCTTCGTCAACAGAAGAAGATGTTGGTCCAATGTGGAGGAATTTTGCCCCTCTTGTTAGGCCCCTTACTGAAAGGAGTCTTGGGAACCATGTTGGGAGGACTGATGGGAGCAAGATAAAAAGACCCTCTGAAGTCCCAAGATCTCAGAATCGACCCCTGACAACCCCATGGAAGGACGAAAACTAGCTTTAGTGCCTTACAAACGATGGATGGCATACCATCGTTGGCAAGAACAGCGGACCCCGCATTTACCTCCCAATCCCCATTTGAGCGAGATGTCCCAGTTACAACACGAATTGCAGTCCTTGATGGATCGCCAAGATTTGTCCGAAACAGAAAAATCGCAAAAGTACGGTCAACTCTTGCAACGACTGCAACTCTTTCACCAGAAAGCTTTAGACGAGGCAGCTCTTCCCACTCTGAAAGATTTTAAGACCTTGATGAAAAGTCCAGCACCATCACCAGTACCACTACCATCACTACCAGTGACCAAGACAGAAAAAGGAGAAGAAGAAGGGTTTCAAACTCCTCCAGAAAAAGTACGCAAGTTAACAACACCACCTACCTCCAGAATTGGATGGATTAAAAAGATGATGACCACCCCTTCTTCATCAGAAGAGAAAAAGAAAGTGAAGACAGAAGTGAAACAAGAAAAAATATCCCCTTTTCAGGCATTCTCCTCCTCCTCCTCCACACCTATTGCCGGTCGCACACGCAAAGCATTACAATCCAAGAAAATACCCCAAGAGAAAAAGAGTAGCATCTTCCAAGTGTGGGTGCCTTGTTAAGAAACCAAAAAAATGGAGAAGGTGTTAGCCAGCATTTACTACGATCCCTCCCATCCTGCAGGTTACGCAGGAGTTCAAAAATTGTATCGTGCTGCCAAAACGCGACTGAAAAGTCTCCGTTTGCCTCAGGTTCAACGATGGTTACAAGAACAAGCTGCCTATACTTTACACAAACCCATTCGACGCAAGTTTTCCAGAAGTCGCACCCGAGTGGAAGGCATCGATCATCAATGGCAAGCCGATTTAGCCGATGTCTCTCATTTGGCCAGCTACAATCGCGGCTACAAATATTTGTTTTGTGCCATTGACGTCTTTTCCAAATTTGCCTGGGTCGTACTCTTGACTTCCAAATCGAGCAGTGAGTTAGTGCGAGCCCTGCAACGAGTGTTGAAACAAAGCGGTCGTCACCCTCTTCGATGGCAAACGGACAAAGGCACCGAATTTCTGAACCAAGCTTTCCAAAAAGAATTAAAGAAACGGGACATTCATTTTTTTACCACCGAGAAACCCGAAAGCAAAGCCAGCATCGTGGAACGTTCTCAACGCACTTTGAAAGAACGTATGTGGAAATATTTTACGCATCACCACACTCTGAAGTACATCGACATCTTACCGCACCTGGTGCAAGCGTACAACCAATCTTACCATCGAAGCATCGGACGTGCCCCGCAAGAAGTGACTCCCGAGAACGAAGTGCTGGAGTTTGAACGCCTGTTTGGTACGTCCCCGACGAGGGCTGCCCCCAAGAAAAGTGGAGTGTTGACCGTAGGAGATTGGGTACGCATTGGCAAAACCAAACGCACTTTCGATAAAGGTTGCTTACCTAACTGGACAACCGAATTGTTTCGTGTCACTGGACGAGTGCATGGCCGTGATCCTGCCGTCTATAAATTGGAAGACATGAACGGAGAAGTGCTCAAAGGAACGTTTTACTTACCCGAGTTACAACGTGTCACAAAAAAAGAAGACGACGTGTACGACATCGAAAGCATTCTCGAACGCAGAACCCGTAAAGTGGGTAAACGACGTGTCAAAGAAGTCAAAGTACGTTGGAAAGGATATCCACACAGTTTTGATTCTTGGATCGACGCTTCGCAAGTCATCGACTATAAAAAGAAGTGACCATCATGCCCTTTCACACAGACGTAGCTACGTCGACCACTCCTTCACCTAGTTCTTCTCTGCAAGATTTACAAAAACAACCTTTGTGGGTGTGGTGCGGAGAACGTGTGCCTAAAATGCAAATCGTCTTTTTCTGCCAAATCTTCGTGGTGTATTGTGTCATCGGGGCAGCCATCGCCAATTTAAGTTTGCAACAAGGAGACAAACAATTGTGGACCATTTTATTGAGCAGCTGCATCGGTTACCTGCTTCCCAATCCCTCCCTGAAATTCTCCTCGAACGGGAACAACGGGAACCTTGTGTCCAGTACCAGTGTCAGTCACCACTCCAATAACAACAACAACAATCCCATTTTGGGCGGAGACACTCCTCTGACGTCCAGTAACCCCTCGGACAGCCACAGAACTCTGGAATTATGAGTCACCAAAACCAATTTTACTTAACCTTACCCAGTGACAGTTCCATGGAGGTGTTTCCCAAGAACACGTTGTGCTGTTACACGGCCAAATTACCTCAGACCATTCCATTAGATCACGAAGCCCATTGGGAAGTGGCTTTAGTAGAAATCATTCACACGACCCAAGTCTTCAATGTCCTTCCCAATCAAAACTTTTTTGATGTGGAAGTTCATGACGAGGAAATGCAACAGTACTTGGATACCCATGGCAAATATAACATAAAAACCCCTGGCACACAAAATCAAAAGTACACCACCTATCACTTGTTCATTCCCCCAGGCCACTATTTTAGTGGTCAACATTTGGTGAGCACCATAGCCTCCAGGTTTAAAGTGTCAAAAAAAGTGTCACCCTGGAATACCACAAATCAGCTCGTCGCTTCTTGATGAAATTTGACGGGAGTAAAATCGTGTCCATTTTATTTTGTCCTGAATTGTTTGACATATTGGGCGGAGACATGGACATGAGAATGGCCATGCTCAAGAAAAACGAATTACCAATCATTTACGACAACGAGTCTTTTTCCAAGTTATTTCGTTCCCCGGTAGAACTGAACCAAGGACTGAATTTGATCTTTGTGTACTCCGATGTGGTGGAGTACAACGTGGTGGGACACGGACACACCTCTGTGCCGTTACTGCGTGTCATTCCTTTCAAAGTGGATTCTGCCACGACCGCTGACGAGGAAGGTGGAAACACTTACCACGTTCACCGCGAATTTGTACATCCTCACTATTTGCCTGTCAGCAAGTCGTATTTGAACGCGGTCAACATTGCTATAAAAGGAGATCTGGGACAAAATATTCCATTCACCAAAGGAAAAGTCACGGTGAAACTCCATTTTCGAAAACGGTTCTCTCACGAGTCGTAAGTCATGTATCCAGTGTACCGAGGGGTTGCTCGACAGCGAGGACACGGTTTAGGAGATATGTTAAAATCGGCCTTTCGTTCGGTGGCTCCGGTGTTAAAACCGATGGTGACACGCGGATTGCACGCCTTGAAAGATGCGGCATTGACGCAAGGCAAAGAATTTCTCCAAAATGTCATCATCGACAAACAAAACCCAAAAGAAGCCTTCTTGAGGGCAGACAAACATGTCTTGCTGCAAACGGGTAAAGACCTTTTGGGCCGACGAGACACACCTATAAATGCCCTGCACGCTACCGAGTCAGGCATTCAGCAAGGACAAGGCAGAAAGAAACGACGAAGAAAACACCCTTTCACCAGACTTCACACGTCTAAAGCTAGAAAGGCAAAGAAAAGAAGAACCGTTCGAGACTTAGACGTTTTCGATTATTGAGAAAGAGAAAAAAAATGATGCACCGAGAGTCTTGCGCTTGTTCCAAGTCGGAACTGGATCTGTTTCCCATGCCACCCACCATGATGACGATGCAAGAATCCCAGTGGGTGGAATTTCACCCCGTCTCCTCTTTGACGGATTCCGCTCCCATCGAGTTTGAAATCAAAGGTCAGCCCGAAGATTACATCGATCTGAATAGCAGTTACCTGTACTTGAAAGTGAAAGTGATCAAAACGGACAACACCAATCCAGGAGGCGATGCTAGAGTAGCTCCTGTCAACAATTTCATGCATTCCTTGTTCAGCGAAGTGGACTTGTACTTGAATAACAAACTGGTCAGCAGCAGCATGGATACTTACCGATATCGTGCCTACCTGGAAAATCTCTTGACGTACGGAAAAGAAGCCAAGAATACTCATCTGGATGCTTGCGTGGTATGGAAACCTGACACGGCAGGTGTAGCCACGTTTAGTGATAGAGTCCTGACAGAAGATGACAATCCTCACAATGTGGGGTTTAACGACCGTCGTAAGAAAATTCTGCAAGGGCGAAGTTTGGAACTGATGGATCGTTTGCATTTGGACATGTGGTTACAAGAAAAGTATTTGATCAACGGGGTGGATATCCGTCTGAGACTGAATCGTAGCAGTGCCGCTTTCCATCTGATGGCCCATGCCAATGAATACAAAACTATCATTCAAGAAGCCCGACTTTACGTGCGTCGTGTGGAAGTGTTACCTAAAGTGGGAAACGACGTCAGTCACACGTTGAGGAGAACGACCGCCAAGTATCGGATACGACGCGTAGAAGTGAAAACGTTCACCATTCCCGCTGGACAGCGATCTATGATCGAAGATCATCTGTTCCAAGGACAGTTACCCAAACGTTTGATTGCTGGTATCGTCAGGAATTCAGCCTTCAACGGAACCCACGATCAAAATCCTTTTGAGTTTCAACATTACAATGTGTCCAAGATCGAAGTGAGTCGCGACGGCAAGACCTTGTGTACCCGACCCTTTGAGCCTAACTTTGGTGTCGCGAAGAATTATTTGAGATCGTACTTGTCCCTGTACGAAGCGACGAGACAGTTAGGAACCAACACTATTCACGGTATTTCGTACGACGATTATGCAGGAGGCTACGCTTTGTGGGGTTTTGATTTCACTCCAGACCAAGGCAGCGACGAGGGACATTTCCACCCTATAAAATCGGGTCAGATTCGTGTGGAACTTCAGTTTGCAAATCCACCTCCAGATCACACAGTGAACGTCCTCCTGTATGCAGAATTTGACAATACCATAGAAATCAACAGTTTGAGAGAAGTCATTCTAGACTATTAGAAGCCATGGAAGACTATTATCCCTCTTTACCTAGTGGAGAAACTTTGGAGATGGAATGTGAGGAGACCGGGGAAGAAGAATCTCAAGACAAAGACGAAGAAGTCATCATGATGATGTCCAGATGGCCAGAACAAGAAGCCCATTTAGTCTCCTGTTTTGCCAAACACTTGGTTGAAAAAATGACGGAATTGATCAAGAAAGATTGCTATGGATGTCAAAACGATCATCCCAGTCAAATTCAACACGATAAATGCCTGATGCTGAGTCAAGAAGAAAAATTGGACGACTATCTGGACGAAGCTTGGAGTCTCATCTCGGACGAAGTCGTGTTGCATCAGTGGTATAAAGACTTGCGTGAACATTCTTGTTCACCATTAACCACTCAAGAGATCCATCGTATCGAAGCTCTTCTGAATCAGAGTGGGGAGACGAAGCTAAACGCCTTTTACTTGTCAGACATTTTTAAGGAAAAAGTCAGGATCGAATTGATCACTTATTATTACCTGTGAAGAAGAAGAAGAAAAGAAAACCACACACAAATCAATGGATACCTGGGAACTTTATTACCTTTTGAACCACAGCTCGTACACGGCTTCTTGGAATCCTGTCGTCTGTGCTAAAGATGAACTCCCTCATCGCAAACCTCAATACCATCTAGCTTATGTGATCAACACGGACGACAGTCATCTCCCAGGAACCCACTGGGTAGCCGTCTACTTTCCTCAAGAAGGATGTGTGGAATATTTCGATTCGTATGGATTGCCTCCTTTGGAAGACGATATCATTGACTTTATGAGAAGAAATGCTCAGACCACCCGATTCAATAATGTGAAATTACAAGGCACATATTCCTTGGTGTGTGGACAATATTATGTGTATTTTCTGCATCATCGCAGCCTGGGCTATTCCTTAGAACATTTAGTGACTCATTTTGATCCTCGTTCTTCTTCTAGAAACGATGTGAAAGTAAATCAATGGTTTTGTGACCATTATACTTATCTTTTGTCTCAAGCTAGGAAACGTAGTGTCCATCAATGGCCTAATGACTTCCAATAGTGGAAATCACAATTTAATTCACAACGTTGTCAACCCTGTCCAAAATAATGTGTGAGTTGAAAAAAATATTTGATGTTATATTGTTGGGTTATTGTTAAAAATGTTAGAGTTGTTTGTTAGTGTTAAGTGATTTTGAATAAAAAAATGTTGTGTTTTGAAGAAAACAATGCCTTTGCTCTTGCTCTTTGACTTCTTACTATCCCTCTCATGACACTCATTGAACGGTCCGGCTCGAAAACCGTAGAGGGATGTTTTCCTTCACGTCCGCGCTTTGACTTTAAAGCCGGGGTAGTTTCCAGTCTAACCATCCATTGTCGACTCATCCTTCTACGAAGATGTGCTCCAAACTAGCTAAGCTAAACGAAGCCTACGTAAATTTGCATAGGGTCAGACACAGTCTGATACCGAAGCCAGAAGAGATAGAGAATGTGAGAATGTTAAAAGTCACTGAAGACCTGATAGAAGAGCTCTTCAGAGAAGAAGTGAACAGGGAGAAAGAAGAATGGACAGAGAAGTACAGACTTCAGAAACAGCAGAGAGAGCAGCAACAGCAACAACAGCAGCAGCATCAGGAACCTGAACCTGACAGAGGCTTTGTCGATTGTCGTATCGACACCAAAGAGTTCTTCTTCTCTTTCCGAAGAAGCAGACCTATCGTCAGAAAGTCTATCGTCAGAGGACGTCGCATTCTTAGAAACTAAAAGATCGCCCTAGCTTCAACTTCGCACACAAAAAACAGCCCTTTTCAGGGCTACCCAATACTCTGGAAAAGAAATAACAATAGATTTGCCAATGTATGTATGTATGTAGAGTAGTGTGAATATAAACACTGACTCTTTTGTGTTGTGAGTGTATGTGTTTGTGTGGATAGTAGATAATGATAATGTTTTTTTTTTTGCTGTTTGACGTGCATGGAGAGTAGATTTGGGGTCCGATTTGATTGCTTTGCGTATGTGGATAGTATATTATTTTTAATGATAATTTTTAAATAAGTAATGGGTAGTAAAAAAGTGAGTGAGTGTTTCTTTTAGGTCCGCGCGTTGTTTGGTCATGATCTAGGTAATATAACTTTTGCTTAGTCTCGTTCTTGACGTCACAGCGAACAAACGTATATTTGAGCTCTGATATTGTTGCAAATGTTATTGAAATTACTTCGCAAATGGATACAGTTTTGTTATCGAATATTACACCATTTTGATGAGAATGAATTATGTAAGGTTTCTGTGACTATTGTTTCAATATCCTTTAAATATATTCAGAATTACATAGAATGACAAAATAACGTTGTTTATTTTAGTGGCGTCATTCGCATAACGTCAAGTTTGAAAACTATCTCTGAATTTGCTTGATTTGTTTACTGTTTAAAACCGGCTTGGTGTATAATTTTAAAAGTTCTACTGAGTGCGGCCACCACCAACACCAATTAATATAGAAAAAAGGAACAGGACAACTTGTACAAAGAAATAATGCTAAGAAGAGGAAACGATTAGCAACCCGCCAAGCCGTGAACAAAGAAAGTGCACAGAACAAAGGAACTCGCACAAAGGAACGATAGGAACACGCAGTATGATAGTAATATAGCAATATATCAGACAAAGGAAATCCAGCCAAGCAGCCCGCCACGCAGCCATTTTGGATCATACCACCTCGTATAATAGCTAAGTACTTTAGTACAAGGTAGAAAAATTACTAAGCCTGCTTGCAATTAAAACTCTGTGCTGTTTACATCTCACTATAATATATTTTACCTTACTTGTACTAAATTCCGTATCTACTCAATTTGCCGCCTATTCTCTTAAACAGTCTCTAAGAACCATACTAGAACCGACTGGATTGAACCCACACATGATAAAAGCACCAAATATCATTGTGTGATTTTCAATCACAGAGAATAAATACGACAAATTACACAACTAACCACTACCTTTTCCTCATAATAACGACTCTAGCTGTTAGCACTGTTCCCGAAAACAGGCACTAGGAAACACACTGGTACCACGCCTGGTCAGAATCTCACAAGTTACAAACACAAGCTAACCGCTGTGAGATATTCCGATTCACGGAACATAACAGAATCTCACCTCTCATTGTTTCTTCCTAACCACAACCACTATTAACAACAATAACTAACCTAAAACTTATTCAAAACCAAAGTAGGAATGTCTCAATCAATCACAAACAAACTTAACTTTAACACTAGAAAACAAATTCTGAGAAACAATAGGCTCGAAAAGGAAATGAAATCACATAAACCCCCCACCCATATGACACCAAACCCGCAAATAATCACGGGGAAATTGGATCTCAGTGCAAACTCCAAGCACCTTGAACTTTGCGAGAAGAAACTCAACTTCTCATCCACTCCTGAAAGGAATGATTTAACAATACCGCATCTAACCACACCTGAGAGAAATGAACTAATTCAAATATCAGCAGCCGACTTAAGTATCAACTCAACTGTAAGTTTCAAAAACTTACAAGATCCATCGGCAAACAATGAACTGGACGATACAATACCTATAGAAACACCAATATCGCCACTTCAAAAACAAGACCAGCCACCCACCCCCAAATACATGGTCATTGTACAATCCCCGGAAAAAAAAAACATATAGCCATGATAATAGGAAACCCACCGAAAATAGGGCCCAACTCATGTAACAAAGGAAAAACTACACCCAAAATGGCGCCCATGGTAACGATAACTCCACCCATTCATATCAGTAACAACAAACCGAAATATCATAACAGTCAGACCCCTGGACCATCAAAACCCTTAACTGAAGAACAATTACTCAGCAGCCGAAACAAAACACAAGCTAATCCAACCACTAAATCAAAACCTAACGTGTGGGATGGCAAGGGTAAAGGGAAGGGACCCATGTTTACCAAGAACAAACCTGCCCCCCAAAATAATTCAAACTCACCCCCCCCCCAAAGAACCAAAGAAACTGGCCAAATTTTCATACCACCCCATAGAACACACACTTTATATCAGTAGCAACTCCAATAAACTAATAAATTTAACTGTTAACAGTCTCACACAGGCCTTCCTTAGGGTTCATCAAGGACAATTCCAAATATTTAGGCCAAACACAAGATACATAATAGTACACTGCAGCACTCGCAGTCAAATGGCCAAATTCCTAGAAATTGAAATTATTAACAACATTAGGGTTAACGTCGTAAGACACAAACAAATAGGGACAAAGAACATAATAACCAAAACACACAATAGAACCAGACCCTCATGGCAATAAACAATAACACACGAACAAATGACTTAGCCACACACTCCCGCACGAACAACCCCACATTTAAAGCAGTTCTAAAACTCACAGGACAAAATAAAGGGATAAACAATGAAACCCTCACTGCCAAACTCAAAGACAGTGGTACCCCCATAAATAGGGCGTATAAACTCAAAAATCATTTAGGACAGGAAACCAATACAGCGATACTAGAATCAAATTCTCCACTCTCAACCATGATAAGACTAGATCACTCTGGGGCACGCCACCGCCTTGAGACCTACATAAACAAACCCAGGTTCTGCAGCAACTGCCAACACTGGGGACATTTCTCTAACAGATGTAGATATACCCAACTATGCTACAAATGCGGGGGAAACCACAAAGGTGTATGTCGTAGAACCACACCCAAATGTACCAACTGCAGGGGCTCCCACCTACCTAAATCCCACGAATGCCCCAACACTATCAAGGAATATCAAACCATAGATATCATGAACAACAAGCAAATTTCGTATCATGCGGCGAAAAAACTAACCCCCAGTAATAAAAATCACCACATCATGACCCCAAACAAACCAGCAACTGAAGCAACCACAGCCCAAACACCCAACCAACCAAGGTCAAACAAGATCAAACAAGATTAAATAAACAAGATACATTCTTAATCAAATCCCACAAAGACTCACAACTCCACCACGAAGAATCAGATAACACTAACACCAAAAACAAATCACTGTCAAACCCGACAATAGAAAAGTTACTCATTGAGATCAAAGCCGAACTTATCAACAACCACCACTCCATCGTGGATAAAATAACACAGATAATAAGCATAATAAGCAAAATCGAATCAAATTTGAAGTTAACATCATAACCCTCAACACAAAACAATCAATAAATGACCACCCCAATAATGGATTATACAACAAACCGGAACATTATAATATGGCAATGGAATGCTAGAGGATTAATAAGTAATATCAGTGAACTCAAAGCCAAATTACAAAGCTTAGAACACAAACCAGATATTATATGCATTCAAGAAACAAAAATAACAAGTAGAACCAAACAAATACCCAAACTCCCAGGATACGCCCCAGGTCACTTCAAAAATCGAACACAGGACAAGGAGGTGGGGGTTTAGCCATCTATATAGCAGATAACATCCCGAATGTAACAACAATAACCATAACACCAACCACAGGTAGCAACGAAGCATTCGAAATTCAGTCCCTCATAATTCATACAGGCAAGGGTCAAATACAAATATTCAATATTTATGACCCAGGGGGAACATCAGGCACAGCTAACTTAATTACTTACAAACAAATAAATGATCACAAATGAGTAAATCCGATCGTCATCTGTGGAGATTTCAATGCCCATAACGATGTATGGGGGGGGGGGGGGCGGTGTGACGGACAAAAGAGGCAAATTGATTGAAGAATGGACCGCAGAATCTAACTTACCATTTTAAATGACGGTACAAAAACACGCCTTAACCCAGAAAACGGTCTCATGTCCGCCATCGACCTCACCATTTGCTCGCCATCAATAACCCAGGTGGCGGACAAGAGAGTGGATCAAACTGACCCCTTGGGCAGTGACCACTTTCCAGTAATAGTCACCCTGCAGATGACGGTCCAATACAACTCGCTAAAAAGAACCCCTAGATGGATATATTCAAAAGCAGATTGGACCACATTTAATGAAACACTAAGCAAAATAGACACCAAAAACCTAGAAAATGATAATATTAATAAATATTACGAAGACCTGATTGATACCATACTAAAGGCAGCCACCACTAACATACCCAAAACTAGTGGTAACCCAAATAAACAAGCAGTCCCATGGTGCAATGATGAATGCAAACAAGCCATCACTGATAAGAAAAAAGCCCTCAATAAATTCAAACGCACTAAAAACTCTATTGATTTCACTATATATAAACAAAAGGAGAAAAACCTTAAAAACATAATTAAACAGGCAAAGGGATCAACTTGGCATAATTACTGCACGAATATCAATATCACAACTAGTACCAAACAAGTCTGGGATAAGATTAGATCAATTAGAGGAAAGACAACTAACACCACCCCAGAAATAGCTGGAGCCATTACTAATAAAGAAAAAGCTGACCGACTAGCTCAGCATTTCTCAGATATGAGTAGCAACACCAACCACACCCCAGCATTTCAATTACATAGGGACAAAGTAGAAAGAACCCATAGTAATCTCTTTAAAGACCTCGGTCCCAAAGTCTCGAACCTAAATAAAGACATTACAGCTTACGAATGGGACCTAGCATTGAAAACCAAAAACGAAACTAGTCCAGGGGAAGATCAAATAGGATACACAATATACAAAAACATCCCAAATAACATTAAACAAACAATTATTAAATTACTAAACCAAATATGGACCTCAGGCAAACTACCCGATAAATGGAAACACGCAATAGTAATTCCAATACCCAAGCAAGGAAAAGACCCTAACGATATTAGCTCCTACAGACCCATTTCCCTAACAAACAACATTTGTAAGATCATGGAAACCATAGTCACCAACCGACTCAAACACCACCTAGAGAGCAATAATTTAATCTCCGATAATCAATGCGGATTTAGAAACAAAAGATCCACCACGGATCAACTAATACGATTGGAAACCGCAATCAAATTAGCGTTCAACTCCAAACGCAAACCTGATAGGAATTTAATTGCAGTATTTATTGACCTCGAAAAGGCATTCGACCTTGTATGGACCAAAGGCTTATTAGCCAAACTCATCCACTACGCCATCACAGGTCGAATGTTTAAATTCATTGAAAACTTCCTCGCTGACCGTAAAATATCAACCAGAGTCGGCGACACCTACTCTGAACCACACACACTTGAAAACGGTACACCACAAGGGAGCGTACTCAGCCCAACCCTTTTCAACATCATGATTAATGACTTGGACACCAACTTAACATCAAAACTAATTGAACTCTCACAATTTGCTGATGATAGTGGATTATGGAGAGCAGGAAACCCCTCCAACCACAAAGTAATCAGCGATATTCAAACAAGTTTAAACAAAATAGGGAAATGGGCTGATAAATAGGGTTTCAAATTATCCCATGAAAAAACCATAGCAGTATTATTCACCACCAAACGTAAATTACAAAATCAGTTTCCCAAACTCACCATCCAAAATCAAGAAATTAAATTTGTAAAAGTAGCACGATTTTTAGGAATGGATTATGACTCCAAGCTAATCTGGGGACACCACATAAACGAGCTAGTCAAAAGGTGCAATAAAGACCTTAACCTCCTTACAACCCTTAAAGGAACCACCTGGGGATCCAATCAAGAAACCTTACTAGCATTATATAAATCGTTAATTAGATCTAAACTAGATTACGGATGCCAAATTTACAACTCGGCACCCCAAAATAACCTCAAGAAACTAGATAGCATACAAAGAAAGGCCCTAATTATTTGCACTGGAGCACTACCATCCACATCACTAGTGGAACTTCAAATCTTAACTGGAGAACTGCCGCTCCACCTTAGAAGACAAGAACTCACCCTCAGATATGCAGCCAGGCTAACAACACACCCCGACACACACCCCACCCGGCTAGCTATAAATAAATGCAACATACCTTTTAGAACTAAATTATCACAAAACATACCAGCAGGGAAATTAGTCCATCAATTAGTTGAACAACTTCCTATAGACAACCTCCAAGCAGAAATTGCAAATCACTATGACAAAGAACCATGGGATAAATATCAACCCCTCAGTTAACACCCTCATTACGAAATATGGCAATAAAGACAAACAGGAACTCAAACTAAACACAATCTCTACAGAAGAAATCAACTCAAAATATTGCAACTACATTAAGATTTACACTGATGGATCCAAAGTTACAGAACCACCCAGAACAGCAGCAGCTTACGTAATCCCCGAACTTAACATTAAAGTAGGATGAAGACTACCTAACCTCTGCTCTATATACACAGCTGAATTATGGGCCATACTTGAAGCACTCAAATGGATCAAAGAGAACAAAATACCCCAAGCGGTAATAATAAGTGACTCGCTAAGCGTCATAAACTCAATACTTAATAACAACACCAAATCAAGAGAAAACTATCTTAGGCAAACCAATTTATTGTTAAAAAATACTGAACAATAATAACTTACAAGTAGAATTTATGTGGATACCATCCCATATTAACATACCAGGTAACGATATGGCAGATATAACAGCTAAACAAAAACTAAACGAAACCACTCACATCAACCTAGATTATAGCATATGCGAACTCAATAGCATATCTAAAACCCTCACTGATAATAAATGGCAGGAATTATGGAACACAAGCACTCAAGGCAAGAAACTAAAAACCATCATTAAAGAAGTATGTAGAAATAGGAAACCACCCAAAACAAAAGGCAGTGAACAAAAATTCATAAATAGAATACTCACGGGCAAAACCAAGCTGGCTAACAGCTTCGGACAGTACATAGGACCACAACCACATAACCCTAACTGCTACCACTACAGGGTCCCAGAAGACATAGAGCATATTTTTAACAACTGCCATACACTTGAAAAAGAAAGGGCTAAGTTTAAAGTTAAACAGCATAATATTGGATCCCCTGCAACATACCCAGAATTCTTGATGAACACAAACCCCAATATTAATCTAACATTCAAAAATATCATACGTTTTATACATGAATCCAATCTAATCAAAAATATCTAAGAAAGTAAATCAAAGACCAGTTAAAAATATTACAAATAACTGTTTGGGAATTATGACGGCCGGCTCGGTCTCGTGGGTTCACAGATTGACACAGCCGTTCATAGCCCGAATAATAAAAACCAGTTAAGGACGAATATTACAAAATCACTGTTTGGGAATTATGACGGCCTGCTAGGTCTCGTAGGTTCATAAACTGACACAGCCGTTCATAGCCCGAATAATAAAAACCAATTAAGGCTACAAAAAATTAAAATAGGAAAATAGGAATTAATTAAAACAGGACTCCATAATAACATACAAACAACCATAACACAAGTTTTCATTCCAAACCAATAAGATAAGGAATCAAAATAAATAAGGAATTCATGAAGAAAAAAAAAAAAAAAAAAAAAAAAATATACTCCTAACCGTCTCCTTGTCTTTAAAACAACATCTGGCTGAACTTTTAAGTCAAGCTTCCACAGCTATTTCTATTAACATACTCAGCCAAATCCAGGCTATGTTGGCAGACGACCCTGAAGAATTTGAAACTTCCACGCTGGCAGCGGCCCTGTAAGTATCATCATCCAGCGGCGATGAAGCTGATGAACCTGCACCACCTAAACAGAGTGGGAAAAATGAAGGCTTTGTCTACCGGAATATGGGACTGGGAAAGGCAATTGATGATATCAAAAAAGCGGGCCACTTCGTCAATGCCACAAGACCAGGTGTCCTAATGTGACATCATCGCTGCCGACCAATCGTAGCGGGAGTCACCTACTGCTTGGTTTGACACCTGGGGCATTTCAATCCTACTAAGAAACACGAGTGTGTGGTGTGACTATTCGCACTCATGTTTATTAGCCTTTCAGTCAGGTTGTTAAGGACTAGTTAGTCCTACACCTGAGTAGCTAAATTAAAAAGTACTCTTTGAGTACATAAAAGCCTGGGGGATGAGGCTCCTTTTCCTTCCCCAAGGAGTAATTAAAAATCACGCGGTGCGTGAATAAACAAGTGGTACATGTTCAAAAGAACGAAAACCACTATAATCCAACTAACTAACTAGTGTAGCTACCCTTGTTGATTGATCAACAATAAAAATGAGTAGCAGACTTGAAAAACTTTTTGAACTCCAGATGCACCTGGAATATACCAGATGCCTCCTGAACGAGCTGGCTGCGGAGGCCCTTGTGGAAGAAGCCAGGATAGAACAGGAGGAGGAAGAGAGAAAAATGAAAGAAAAGGAGGAAAGAAAGAGAGAGATCAGGTGTCACCCTATGATGAACCCTGTGTGCAAGGTGACACCTGAGGCAAGGTCATCTCCCCAACCTGTAGCTGCACCACAGTTACAACAGGAGGTAAGGATGCCGATTCATCCTAGAATTAGAAATAGAAGAAGAGAAAGGGAAGTTTTCACTATTCCAGAGACAGAAGATTGGAATAGTGAAGCCACTCAACCCGCCTCTGCGCTTACAGAGACAAGGGTGAATTGGCAAGGAGACTGGAGTCGAAGATGTGTGTGCGGTGCCAGACCAGGAAGGTGCCAGCATTTGATAGGTGCATCTGGAGTTAAAAAAAACAGCCCTTTTCAGGGCTACCCCAATCTCTAGAAAAGATATAGTAATCGATTTGCCAATATGTGTATGTAGAGTAGTGTGAATATAAACACTGACTCTTTTGTTGTGTGAGTGTATGTGTTTGTGTTTGTAAGAGCTCACGTACGTTTGTGTGGATAGTAGATTATTGGGCTTTGTAAGTGATCACGTATGTTTGTGTGGATAGTAGATTTGGGTTTCATTTTAATGCTTTGCTTGTGTGAATACTAGATTTTGGGTTTGTTTATTGCTGCTTCACTTATGTGGATAGTAGATCATATGAAATAAGAAAAGTAGGGGATGTTTTCCTTCACGTCCGCGCGTTTTAAGTGATGATCTAGGTAATGTAACTTCTGGGCTTTAGGGCGATGTTTTCCATCACGTCCGCGCTTTTCGTATAAGAACCCACAGTATTCGTCGTTCACACCATTCTACAAAGAATAATAAGAAGATGGCTTCGAACCAACTTGACAAAATGAAAAAATTGCAAGACGTCCTGGACAATTTGGGCATGATGGAGCAAATGTTAGTTAACCTAACCGAGGATCACTATTCTTATAGTCCCCATCGAGTGAAGATGGAGATCAACAATTTAAGAAAAGTAAAGGACATGATCAGTGATCTGTTGAAAGAAATAAAGGAGGAGAAGGAGGATGAAGAGGAAAGGAAAAGGATGAGAGTATGGAACGAAAAAATTGAAAAAGAAGAAGAAAATGAGAAGAGGAAGAAAGAAGAGGAGGAGAAGCAGAAAGAAGAGAAAAAGAAGAAAATGGAGAAAGAAAAGAAAGAAAAGAAGAGAAAAAGTGTAGGACAGAAAATAAGAAGCTGATGGAGAAATAGAAGAAATTAGAAGAAGAAGAAGAAAACCAAAGGCCCTTTTCAGGGCCACCCACATCTCTCTAAAAGAGATAGACTTTCAATTGCCTACCCCTTTTTTTATATTTTTATATTTTTTAAAAAAAACAACAAAAATAAAATCCCATGTTCAAATTCCCCTTGTCCCTAGAATTGCTTTTTTTTTCTCCCATGTTAAATTTCCCTTGTCGCTCAACAGACCCAAAATATATTCCCATGTTAATTTCCCATTGTCGCTAAAGTGGCCCAGGGGTTTTCGTAATGTTAAATTTCCCATTGACGCTAAAGTAGCCCAGGGTGGTTTTTAATGCTAATTCCCATTGACGCTAAAGTGGCCCACTTCACTACTCATGGGAAACATCATGTACAACGGGTTCTTCATACGGGGATTCCAATGTCCTAGACCCAGACCGAAATAAACATATTTATCTCCATTGATAATAATCCAAATATTTAACACACATTCATAGAGAAATATCAACTATGTATTATTTGTTTACAAAATAAAAGTTACTGGTCAGGTACACAATGAACTTGATTTTAGACAAGGTCAAGACCAAAATACACTTATACATAATATATGGATCATGGAGGAAAAACTAACAAATACAAAGGAAACATACATAACAACAGAAAATATGAAACATTTCCAAGTTCTGATCATTAAGCCAGTCTCAAGTGTTTTTAACGTATTCCACTCGTAATCTGAGCATATTCCACTCATAGCCATTGAATACTCAGCAGTTACGGTTATCTCTCACGACATTGTCAAATGAAACACTTACAACATTTTATCATGCTCTTGAATGAAAACAAGGAATCTGAAGCGTACTGCTCTATGGTTCTGTCTTACGAGAATTTACTATTTCATGCGTGATCCATGTTTTACATCCTACGTATCTACCTATCATGATGCTTTACCTGTATTTGTACATAATTTACACGTTTATTAATGTATACAAGTTCTGTACAGCGAACTTCATCTAATCAGCATCTGTAATATTGTTTTTACTTCAGTCAGCTCTTTCCCAACATATTATTCAAAAGATTCAAACTATGTTCCAGAATGTTACAGGTAAATATCACAAATCGTAATTATCACCCTTACCTGTGGACTCAAAGTTTAAATTTTACAAATATTCCATTTTAGGTGACTAAAATATGTTAGAAATGGTAATTTTCGAGGTTCAGTTTGAAACACCGCAATTGCGCTATCCACAAGTCCACTCACAAATACCAAGTTAACCAACTGGAGATCACACTTTTCGCTATCAGTCACCTGATTGTAACAGGAGAAATATGTACATTGCTAAAGAGTAAAAAGGTACAATATCATAGTTTCATCTAGCTAATTAGTAACAATCAAGATTTTAAAATTCAATTTTAGTTACAACAAACTGCATATTGTCAGCGGCATGCAGTCTTAAATTTTTCGAAATTTCAGCCACATAAAAAAATTAATTTCCAGCAGATAAAGTGACCATAAATACATTGTGTAGTGAACTAGTAGTAGAAGTAGTAGTAGTAGTAATAGTAGTAGTGGTAGTAGTAGTGTTGTTGACAGTGGCATTCAAAGGCATATATATTCCGGCATTCTTGTCCAAGTACCAATGTTAAATTTTCAACTATACAACAATTTGTCTCACCAAGTTAGGGATTTCGTTTGTAGCTGCATACGCCTATGGTAAATGTTTCATTTTTCAGTAACACTCAGTCAGTTAATCTCTAATAACATCTTTTTCTCATGTTGATCTATACACAGTTTGTAATCTTTTTACCCAGTCAGTGCATATTTTGACGACTGTTTGTAAATATATTGAATAGGTATTGTGTATCAGTGTCAATTTTACATTAAATTACGTTGTGGGTTTTTTGGCATACATGAACAACCTCCTTTTTGTTTTTATGCCTTTACGGATGGCTGGCTAGATGAACATATAGACTAGGTAAAAACAACTGAGCCATAGAGGAAACCATCTAGCCTCAAACTTGTCCGTGCACCAGGAAAGTGAAAATTTGTGGACAAGTTTACTTAGGATATAATTTTTTTATATACAAAACCACCACAGTATCTGCTCTCTTGAAATATTGAATGAAATTTCGGATGGGTTCTACTTTTATAAAGTTATTTGTATTCAAAATTACTATTGAATATTCACCAGTCAATTAGTTTTCGTTATCTGGATAATTTTCTTTTCATAGCGCAAGTTTTAGCATTTCATGGAAGGGAAAATGGACAAAGAAAGTCAACGAACTGTCTTATACTGTTGTGCAACACTAATAATTAAAGTTTTAATTCATTTTTTAAAAACTGCTTTCAGCTTTTAAAATTTCCAATGACTCATTTGCTGAATTTGTAGCTCTTGTGTCATTTGGTGATCACAAACCTGAAAGCTATTAATCACCAAACAACTTTAAAATCCCCTCGCCTTTTCTGTTCCAAAAAATACAAACTACTTGTTATGCGAATATCATTTGGATAACTGGATTGTCAATGCGGCAACGGATGTAACATACCTATATTAGTAACTAGCAGAACATTGTCGAAGGTAAATATTGGCTCGTGTCGGCTTGCTACAAAGGTAAAATATGGCATAATTCTTAAGAAGATTAATGCATACATGTAGATTTCACGCAGGTGGGACACGATACAATGTCGCTTAATCATGCTAGTCTTAACTACTTTGTCTCTACCACGTGGTTTACGACGAATGTGATATTTTCAGTGAAGACAATACTCTGACATCCCAACATAAATTAGATCCACTGTCTGCCCGTACCTTTAAGCTTCAGTTTTTTAACAGTTAATCTAAAGGAGAAAAAACACGTATCTGAATTTCTCACTAATTCCCCCTAAACAAACAAGCAAAGTCTGACAGTTTTCAAACGAATCTTTTAGAATATTTTGACAAATATCAGTTTGATTTCCTAAAATTATCGCAGGTATTTAGCACCCCTCCTTCGTTCCCAGTGAATCTGCTCCTGATTAATCTAAAACAAATGACGGCAAGAAAAATCCAAGAATTGCAAGTTTAGTTTGAAATTGAATAGTGTTATTGAAATTTTTATGGTTAAACACACAATGTTTTAGAGAATTTAAATTTATGGTAATTTCAAGAATGTATCAGCTAATTCTATTGCGTGTTTTGATGTATAAACTAAACACATTTCAGCATGATTATTTAAATAATTTAGGAAACTTTATTGAAAATAATTTCCATGACCAACACAACACGTGTACCGGAAGTCAAATCTAAATGATTAATTTAGTGAGAAGGTCTAAATGAATAGTATTAGGAGCTCGCACTTAATTTATTCTAGGCAAGGTTTACGTGCCTTTAACCTTAGCTAGTAAAATCCGTAGCCTCAGTTTCACCTACATTTCCAACGCATGTTTTCTTCGCATTAAACATCCGCTAGGATCCCCATTCCTAGATCTAAACATCATTTCAAATAAATCACTGCAGCTATTAAGTGGAAATAACAGTGCAAATTCTTCTAAAACGTATGAAAATTTTATCATAAGCTTTGGAAATATTACAAAAAGAAACCCTTTGCAGTCCATCAATTGTAAAATATCTAGAAACGATATCTGAAACTTGTTTTCTCAATTCTCACAAATGTTTAATTCTACGAGATATTTGCGGAAAACGATTATATAGTTTAAAGGTTAGATGCATAACATATAAGTCAAGTATTACACATCACATGCAGCTCTGAAAATTCATTAAAATTGAGAGGTTGTCTTGAAAGTTTCAAATAATTTATTTAAAACTTGAAAAATCCTTAATTTTTTAAATAATTTCTTGACATTTTCCTAAAGCTCCTTGAATTTATTCAAGGAAATAAAATATAATGATGAAATAAGATGTACTACTTTAAAATCCGAATTCTTGTTCTTTACGTACAAAAGTAATGAATAAATAAATACACATAAGAAATGGGATATAATTGGGTGGATCAGACGATATACGACACGGTTAGATAGCACATGGAGTAGCATCCATCTGCTGTTGTGTCAGACTAATTACTATGTTTTCTCTTTTTGATTTGTTCACATTTACGTAGTGATACAGATAGTCAAATTTCAAGAAGAAAAAACTTGTGTGAAAGTCCTTGAAAACGTCTTGAGAAGTTCTTCGGGCAATAACGTTCTAGGTCTGTACGAATAATATGTTATCGGTTTATGAGGATATGGTGGATAAAGGGGCGGGGAAGATGTTGGTGTGAAATAAATTGTTTTAAAGTGAACTTCAGACATTGCCGCCACCCGACTCGTATCCAAATCCCTGCTATTAATCGATAGTTGTGTGATATGATTGTGAAGGATCAAGGTTTCGTATCTTGAGATAGCTGGGAGCTCTTTATATTTTTTCCATTTTCTTTAGAAGCACGTTACAAGCTTTACTACTTCTACTTGTATCCGTTTTGCAAACCGTCTCAGTTACTTTTCATCAAGGGCATATTTTATTCGGTCATATTATGCAGGCATACATTATATATTCTGGCACAGAACAAATAACATTTTAATTGGATAATTCAGTCGCTGATCAGCAGTCTATACATTCTAATGCTTCTAGATAAAAATAAGAGTGAACGTTTTAAAATAAAGAAGCGGAAAATAATTCTTTACAAACGCTTTAAGGACAGTAACAAATATTTTTTGGCTCCATTCCTTTCCCGAAAAGACTATTCCTCACCCGCGTAGTAAGAATTTATCAAAATACATGCAGGATGATAGACGTGATAAGCAATCACTGTCTGAGAAACAAAATAGTGAAATGACAGGAAAACAGAGATATAGCGAATTAAAGAATGCATTTGAGCAGAGGCATATATCATACGCCATCTATCTGATTGGAGCGATCCAATGGATCGTTTAATACTCTAAAACTGAAGTCTCAGGCTGAATATAAGTCCCCTGATTAAATACTGTAAAAAAAAAGGTTGAGGATGAATATAATAATCCATTGATTTTATACTCTAAAAGATCAGAATAAGGCTGAATATACTAGTCCATTTATGTTATGTTCTAAAATATAAGACTGATATTGAATATAAAAGTCCATTGATTATATACTCTAAAATACAAGACTGAGAATGAATACCCGTATAGCATTCCATTGAGTATATACTCCAAAATATAAGACCGAGGCTGAATATACAAGTCCAATGATTATATACTCTAAAAAAGAAGACTGCGGTTGAATATAGTAGTCCATTGATCACATACTCTAAAAGACATAACTGCGGTTGAATATGATAGTCCATTGATTATATACTCTAGACCTAAAATATGATACTGAGGATGAATAGAAAAGTCCATTGATTAATTACTCTAGACCTAAAATATGATACTGAGGATGAATAGAAAAGTCCATTGATTATATACTCTAGACCTAAAATATGATACTGAGGATGAATAGAAAAGTCCATTGATTATATACTCTAGACCTAAAATATGATACTGAGGATGAATAGAAAAGTCCATTGATTATATACTCTAGACCTAAAATATGATACTGAGGATGAATAGAAAAGTCCATTGATTAATTACTCTAAAACAGAGGAATGAGTAGTTAAGTGATTGCTACTCCAAAGGAGAAGACTGAGCTGAATATAAAAATCCATTGATTATATACTCTAAAAGAGAAGACAGCGGCTGAATATAAAGTCCATTGATTATGTGCTCGAGGAACAAACTATAATACTGAGGATGAATACAACAGTCCACTGATGAATTACTCTGAAACAGAAGACTGGGGCTGAATATAATAGTTTAATAACAGTTTAGTGATTACTACTCCAAATGAGAAGACTTAAGGCTGGGGCTGAAGATAATAGTGTAGTGATTACTACTCCAAAGGAGAAAACAGACTGAATATAACAGTTTAGTGATTACTACTCCATAAAGAGAAGACTGAGGCTGAATATAATAGTTCAGTGATTACTACTCCAAAGGAGAAGACTGGGGATGAATATAACAGTTAAGTTGTTACTACTCCAAAGAAGAAGACTGAAGACTGGGGCTGAATATAATAAGCTAGCAACAGTTTAGTAATTACCACTCCAAAGGAGAAGACGGAAGACTGGGTCTGAATTTAATAGGTTAGTAACAGTTTAGTGATTACTACTCCAAAGGAGAAGACTGAGGCTGAATGTAATAGTTTAGTGATTACTACTCCAAAGGAGAAGACTGAAGACTGGGGCTGAGTATAATAGGTTAGTAACAGTTTAGTGATTACTACTCCAAAGGAGAAGACTGAAGACTGGGGCTGAGTATAATAGGTTAGTAACAGTTTAGTGATTACTACTCTAAAGGAGAAGACTGAAGACTGGGGCTGAATATAATAGTTTAGCAACAGTTTAGTGATTACTACTCCAAAGGAGAAGACTGAGGCTGAATGTAATAATTTAGTGATTACTACTCCAAAGGAGAAGACTGAGGTCTGGGGTTGAATATAATAGGTTAGTAACAGTTTAATGATTACTACTCCAAAGGAAAAGACGGAAGACGGGGGCTGAATATAAGAGTGCAGTGATTACTACTCCAAAGGAGAAGTCTGAAGACTGGGGCTGAGTATAATAGGTTAGTAACAGTCTGGTGATTACTACTCCAAAGGAGAAGACTAAAGACTGGGGCTGAATATAATAGGTTAGTAACAGTTTAGTGATTACTACTCCAAAGGAGACGTCTGAGGCTGAATGTAACAGTTTAGTGATTACTACTCCAAAGGAGAAGACTGAAGTCTGGGGCTAAATATAATAATGTAGTGATTACTACTCCACAGGAGAGGTCTGGAGACTGGGGTTGAGTACAATAGGTTAGTAACATTTTAGCGATTACTACTCCAAAGGAGAAGACTAAAGACTGGGGCTGAATATAATAGGTTAGTAACAATTTAGCGACTATTACTCCAAAGGTGAAGACTGAGGCTGAATGTAATAGTTTAGTGATTACTACTCCAAAGGAGAAGACTGGGGATGAATATAACGGTTAAGTTGTTACTACTCCACAGGAGAAGACTGACGACTGGGGCTGAATATAATGGTGTAGTGATTACTACTCCAAAGGAGAAGACTGAAGTCTGGGGCTGAATATAATAGGCTAGTAACACTTTAGTGATTACTACTCCAAAGGAGAAGACTGAAGAATGGGGCTGAAAATAATAGTGTAGTTATTACTACTCCAAAGGAGAAGACTGAAAACTGGGGATGAATATAATAGGTTAGTAACACTTTAGTGATTACTACTCCAAAGGAGAAGACTAAAGACTGGGGCTGAATATAATAGTGTAGTGATTACTACTCCAAAGGAGAAGACTGAAGACTGAGGCTGAATATAATAGGTTAGTAACTGTTTAGTGATTACTACTCCAAAGGAGAAGACTGAAGACTGGGGCTGAATATAATAGTGTAGTAAGAGTTTAGTGATTACTACTCCAAAGTTGAAGACGGGCTGAATATAACAGCTCAGTGATTAAATGTGTGTTCTAATTGTAGGTGTTTGCTAGGTCTACAGCTACTAGGTGCTTTTAATTGCACTTTAGTTTTAGTACCTACAACAACTGAAAAGCGATGAAGAGTTTGACTGATAAACCGTCTACTGCTAATTGGTTCGAAATCAAATTATTTTCTCAGGATTTGTGTGGACGTTTCATATTCTCTCTTAGTCAGTGTCTCAGGTGATGTACATGTAATTATTCTTGCGACCGAAGAGCATCAAAGTGGCCTGGTGCTTATAACACTGGTGGTATTTGGGGTGGGGGTGGGTGGTAAGTCTAAAAGAACGGCAGAATTATATCTTACTAAAACGCATTTTCTGGATGCAAGATAAACTGGATGCGGAGTGGACTGATAACCAACTACACTCGTCTCGACCATCAATAAAGAAGCATGTCCTATAGCGTTAATTCTGTCACCATACAATATTTCCGTTAAAATGGGCTGCGTGTAATTCAGTTATTGCGATATATAATCTTTGCTGTTTATAGTACTTTTATGGAAGTTTATTATTACTGTGATATTGCTGTTGTAAAATAAATACAACTGTTAGAAGCTTCTAGTCCAAATTAAAGAAAAGTATTTGTGTAATAAACCGTTTAGGAGCCAAGATTCCAAATTAAAAAAATATATATTTTTGAATATTATTATGGACCATGGATAAATTTACAGAGTCTAAAATACAATACAACCAAGAAATCACTATTTGACAGTGTTCGCATCATTCCCTAACATAGTATCAGGGCTTGGGAAATAACAATATCGTTAATAAATGACAATAAAGTTTCAAAAAGAAAAACTGTTCAAAATACTCTTTCCAGTTCTGATGTACGTCCAAACAGTTATGTCAGCGACATATTTGGGTGTTTTACGATAGAAATTTGTTTTAATTTTTTAAACTTAAGATCTTGCATAACCTCTGCTCATGAGTGTGGAAGTAATTTAGAAGACGTAAAACGTATTTATCATAAATAACGGGTTTATCGGAGACCAAGGTGTATTTTAATGCTCTGTGAATAAAACAGTTTCTAGGAACTACAAAGCTGAATGAAGAAATGGCCAAACCTAATTTTGACGAGACTTAAACATGTGTACGGAATAAATTCCTCTCATAACTCGTTATGTCCGGTAAATAGTGTCGGTGATTTTTCTGTATGACCTTATCTTTGAAATAGTTATTAAGGCTTGCCCCACCCGACAAATAGATATGGAAGTATGAATCACAATTCTGTCTCATTAATCCATGCATGTCTGACGCATACACGGCAATATCTTCAAATCGACTTGACTACCCCCCCCCCCCGAAATACCCAACAACCAGGTCGACATTTTCCTTTCTTTGATTTTTTTGTTGTTGTATGTTATTCAGGAGCGAATATAAAATAATATTAAGAAAAAGGAACAATAATCACCTCAATGGTTTTTTTTAGTTTTGAATTTCAGTTATATTTGGTACGCGTTTAGCATGATAAAAACAATAAGAAAATAATTGTAGGCATGATTATAAAATTTACAAATGCAGCTAATGCCATTTAAAAATAATTATAATGTAAACTTATTATTTCACTCTATTTACTTATTAATCTCTTATAATTCATTGATACACCACAATCGGAGATATATCCAAACAAAGGCATTTTAAAAATGAAAAACTAAATTAAATGAGATATAAAATCGGAGATTGAAAATATTCAGTGGGTACTCTCGGTCCAAATGAAAAGAAGGCAATATACTTCGTACCTTTGAATCATTGGAGTGTTGATCAAAAATCTGAAAAGTAAATGTTCGATTTTTAAAAAATGTGATCAGATATCTTATCTTCTAAAATATGTAATTCCAAATTTTGACCAAAATCTATAACACGAACATTTAGTTATTAGATTTTGACCAAACTTCTACAGATCATTAAAAATAACTAAATATATGAATAAGGGATCTCTACAGTTGATAACTTGCTGACTGGTTTTGCACATAGTGTAGTAAAAGGAAAATTGTAAATAATGTGTCTCTGTGACTCATGACTCTGTGCGCGTTATATTTGGTAGCATGAAATATATCAAATAATAAGAAAATAAGCGCAGGCTTCAATTTCGTATAAAATGTAACTAATGCAGCTAATGCCATCGAAAAACTGTAAACTTTTTATCTAACTCTAGCTACTAATTGATATATAATAATTCATTGATACGCCATAATAAGAGATATGATCAAACAATGCATTTTAAAATGCAAGAAAAACTATAAATGGGAATATCAAATGAGAGATTGGAAATAGCCCATGGGCACTCGGTCCTAATGAAAAGAAGACAGTATACTGTGTATCTTTTAATCACTGGGTTGTTAATCAAATCTCTAAAAAATAAATGTTCGAAATTTTAAAAACATTTGCTCAGATATTTAAAGTTCTAAAATTTGAAGTGCTAAATTTTACCAAAAATCTAAAACAAGAACATTTAGTTGTTTAGATTTTACCAAACCTCTACAAAGTATTTAAAAATAATTAAATACATACATATAGCGTCTCTACAGGTGACAACTTGCTCACTGGTTTTACATGTACACGTCTCCCAAAAGTTTTTGGTCAGAAATCCTGAGATTTGGTTCAATACCCGTCTTTTATCCAGAGATTTGCTTGTAAGAAGGAATTGCCGATAAGTCATCCATAACTATTTATTCTTTTGATTGTTATTAATGAAAACAATGGCCAATTGTGTGTACAGGAAATATAAAATCTCTTGAAAACATCTACATGGAGTTATGATTGGTTGATGAAAATACGTTGATCCAACGAAATTTATTATTATAAACCCACTTGAAATTTTGGTTTCCTGCTTTCGGTTAAGCGCTCACAAAGTCGATAACCAGTCTAATATGTAATCTGCGCCCAAATAAGTATTCGTAATTAAGGAAAATAAGATCGTGAGACTTTTATAATGCTAATCCAAAGATCCTAAGACGGAGCTAAAAAGCCAAAGAATCAGGGTTTTCCCGGAGATTTGTTTAGGCCTGCATATAATGTAGACTCATGCCACTGTAAATAATGCGTCTAGGATTGCGTGTGTGTTGACGAGAGAGAGAGATATAGAGATAGAGAGAGAGAGAGAGAGAGAGAGAGAGAGAGAGAGTCTTACAGTGTTTTAAAATCTCAGTGAGATTCTTCTTTCATTGCAAATTAAAACATTCGATGGGTGAAAGGATCGACACTTCTTTGTGTACAGTAGTCATATTTTAATATTGAACACTTCATTGTTTTGTGCGTTACTACGGGTGGGCGGAGTATAGCCGATAGGCTGGTTATCGACATTATTGAAGACTTTTGGGAAAGCTATATTCCTGTACCCTAACAAAAGTAAGAAGCAGTTGACACTCCGACGTGATTCGGAAGTATCTGGACCTAGATTTGTTCCATTGTATTATTTCCACACATTTACGTGACAATTAAAAGCAATCTGTTTCAAAATAAATTTATCAGTACATTGAGAAAATGATTTAATGCATCATTCGTTTATATTTAGTCTGTTTTTCATCAATAACATTGCCGATATTAAAATGCTAAATAATTGCAAGGGATAGTTTTGCTTAGAATTATGAATGAAAAATAACGACAACAATACAATATCATCTTATTTTAAAATATAAATTTTAAGATTTATCCGACACAACCACTGCATTTAGAGTAGAAAATCTGACAATTTGAAGGTTAATACAGTTTCTATCTTTAACGAAAATGCGATCAAAAGCAGGTTCTAGACGCCAAATGAACAGAAATTTCAAATGTAATTTAAACGTATGGTCAATCTGTGTTCGTATTTGTATTCTTTATTGTTCTATCCAGTTCAGTTCTAGTCTATCTTTCCTTTTGACATAGAGCCATTATTTCGTATCTGTTTAATGTTTTGAACGGTCCTTGGAAACTTTTATCAAATTTCCTATTTTCATTTTACTTTTCTTGACCCTTTGTCTCTAAAGTGCAATGTGCCTAAAAGTTGAACACTTTGAAAGAAATTTGAGGAATTTCTGAAATAACTAGTATGCTGTTTTTCACATCGCATTGAAAAAAACTAGTATGCTGTTTTTCACATCGCATTAAATAACTGGTATTATGTTTTTCACATCGCATTAAAAAACTAGTATGCTGTTTTTCACATCACATTAAATAACTAGTATGATGTTTTACACATCGCATTAAAAAACTAGTATGCTGTTTTTCACATCGCATTAAATAACTAGTGTGCTGTTTTTCACATTGGATTTAAAAACTAGTATGCTGTTTTTCACATCGTATTTTATAAAGTAATATTTAATTGCGGTTGAAAGTTTACATGAATCGTAAAGTTCGAATACATTTGACCAAGGTGATACAAAAACAGTTCATGACATAAAATGATAAATGTAATAAGTAAAACAAATAACATTCACCTTCTTCTTATTGATTTATATCTACTTCATGAAAAAAGGAAAAGATGGTAGAACGATGACAAAATACGAAGTATATTTTAAGGGAACTGGTCTTTTTGGTGAAATTTCACTAAACCGTATCTTGTGGTACGAGATCGCAAAATTTCTAGCACAATATTTACAAGCTTTGGAACTTGTCATGACAATTAAAGTTAATCGACGTTATATTTTTTCAGATAGCTTATGTCTTTAATTATACAATAATGTCGTGCGGCTTATCGTGTTTTTTAAATGTGCATAAGAATTACGTCTTGACATACGGAAGAAGAAATGGAGCAGGGAAGGAAGAGAAAAACAAAAACTAAAATAAAGAAAGTGAAGAACGTTTTGCTACGTATCGAGACGGTTGTTTCATGATAGTAAGCAAGCCGTGTGAAATTACACCAACTCTTGTTATATTTTGGACTAAATTTAAATTAATTATTATTACTATTATTATTCAGGAAAGAAAGTCACAGGAAAAAGTCACAATTATTAACTATATAATTATACTAATTTTTATTTAATACAAGTTAAACTGAAATGAATTTTTTGTTTATAATTTAATAGCTTTATTAATGAAAACCATTTTGTAATCTATGAACCTGTTGAAACACTTACATTATCGTTAACCAAAGTTCATATAAATGATAAATTAAAACACAAAACAAAAAAAAGTGTATTCAGGGCTGAACAAACCCTCAACACTATATTTTCTGCAAATTTTATACTCGGTACATTACGTATACCGGCATCTTTATGTAACTTGTATGTGTACCTCATGCCTTTACTACATCAGTTCATTGATGTATGAATCCTTAATATTGAATCCTGTACAACATTATTTTTTCATCTGAACTTACTGGTGACCTTTTTCCTTACGTAAAAGCGACTTTATACCAGTGACTTTTTTACCTGTGAAGTTTTGTCCGTTTCCCGGTATCATTGTTATGTTGCGGAAGGTATCGCTCTCTCTCTCTCTCTCTCTGTCTCTCTGTTTCTGCTCTGAAAAGATTGTTCCTTATCCCCAAAATATATATCACACTGATAACTTAATGCAGTATAAGACAACTATGAAGACAGAGGAAATGGCTTTACTGACCTTGTATTTCCTTCTGCGATCTAAACGGTCTCAATTTAAAAATAAAAATAAAGTTCAGAGATGAAAGGCACTTAAAGAAACACTCTTTTCCCAAAGGTCAAATTCATCCGATTTCAAACGCAGACTTTCAATTCTGTACGACGATATCCTCGTATACTTTTTTCAGATCATAAAGCTATTTTTGGATCGTGAAAAATTCCCAGCACATTACCCATAATAGATTAGAGTGCCGTGTGCATACATATGTCGGTGATCGAGTTTTAATGGTAAACATTGGTCAGATTCACAGTTCACAGTGCTGGGTTAATAGGCGTGAAAATTGCTGAGTGTCCCATTCACTCATTAGACATTAGTTCATGATACGGTACCATCAAACCTCCTTCTCATCCCAGTGTAAATATGAAAATCCATGCTCTAAATCTTAATTTGCATCTTTATTGACTCTTCCTCACTGTGTAACAAATACACTGTACTTAATGTCTTAGTTGTTGTCATATGTACACACCCATATATATATATATATATATATATATATATATATATATATATATATATATATATAGAGAGAGAGAGAGAGAGAGAGAGAGAGAGAGAGAGTGCGTTCTAAAGTCGCTGCGGAAAGCAACCTAAATTCAAACAGTCATCCAGGAAAGAATAACTAATAAAGATTCGCTTTGTGTAGCATTGAGCGAAACTATGCTTCACTTGAAGATAAATTTGAAATGTAGTGAAAATCGAGGTTTTGCCTTTCTCTAAAAAAAACACACAAAAAACTCTCTAAAACAAAGAGCAAACAATACAACATTGAAATTTAATTTAATTCTAAAATAGAGTGAAATGTTCACAGGGCAAAATATGTCGGTATTATCATCTATATACAGAGTGAAATGTTCACAGGACAAGGTATGTGGGTATTATCATCTATACACAGTGAAATGTTCACAGGACAAGGTATGTGACAATGTATATAGGTATTATCATCTATACACAGAGTGCAATGTTCACAGGACAATGTATGTGACAAGGTATGTAAGTATTATCATCTATATACAGAGTGAAATGTTCACAGGACAGTGCATGTGGGTATGATAATATATACACAGAGTGAAATGTTCACAGGACAAGGTATGTGGGTATTATCATCTATACACAGTGAAATGTTCACAGGACAAGGTATGTGGGTATTATCATCTATACACAGTGAAATGTTCACAGGACAAGGTATGTGGGTATTATCATCTATACACAGTGAAATGTTCACAGGACAAGGTATGTGGGTATTATCATCTATATACAGAGTGAAATGTTCACAGGACAATGTATGTGGGTATTATCATCTATACACAGAATGAAATGTTTCCTGTACAGCGTATGTATGTATAATCTTCGATATACAGAGTGAAACGTGTACAGGAGAAGGTATGTAGGTATAATCTTTGATATACTTTTTATGCCACCGTTGCAATAACACGAAAATTTTGTCGTGGAAAGATAGCACACAGTCTATTTAACTTAAAGCTATGCAATTTGACAGGCTATATCATAGTCAAAAGTGGATGACATACTATATCATGGTCATTAGAGGATGGCATGCTATATCGTCGTCATTAGTGGATGGCATGATATATCATGGTCCTCAGAGGATGGAATGCTATATAATGGTCATTAGAGGATGACATACTATATCATGGCCATTAGAGGATGGCAAGTTGTATCATGGTCATTATAGGATGACATGCCATATCATGGTCATTAGAGGATGGCATGCTATATCATGGTCATTAGAGGATGACATACAATATCATGGTCATACGAGGATGGCAAGCGATATCATGGTCATTAGAGGATGGCATGCTATATCATGGTCATTAGAGGATGACATGCTATATCATGGTCATTAGAGGATGGCATGCTATGTCATGGTCATTAGAGGATGACATACAATATCACTGTCATACGAGGATGACGTGCTATATCATGGTCATAAATGGATTGCATCCTATATCATGGTAACAAGATGATGACATGTTATATCACGGTCATAAGTGGACGACATGCTATATCATAGTCGTATGTCGATGGCCATATTAAATTTTCAGAGTATTACAGTAGATTATCGTTTTTAGAAACAAGTTTTTGATGATTTTGGGCGTAAAGTCTGTTATAAAATAAAACATTTTAGCATGACTGAGTGAATATGGTATCCAACAATGAAAAGCTAGAGTTGAAATGCAGGAGTATCATCTGCACACACGCCTGAAAAAAAGTCGTCTAGTTTTTAGTACCGACTAAATTTTCGAAATTTTTCATTAAGGAGCTGCATATAATTCTATTGTTGTTCATTTATCACGTCACGACTACCCAAAAATAGTACTACATTACTTGGTGCGTGCTAATGTCCCAGTATGGAACTATTACAAGGAAAGACAATACTGTACATGACTAAAACACAGCATTTCAACCCATTACAATAAACGTAGATATTAACATACCAGATAACAACTAAAAGGAAACAAGTTATGCAAAAAGGAACACAATATTTACAATATTAAGACAAAGATAAAAACACAAGCACACATAAAGTAGCGTTGACAGCAACATTACTATAATCTACATATATGTACAAAATATAAAGTAAGGTATAAGATATCAGTTTGCACAAATAATAAGAGAATCATATATCAGAGAATCAAATATATATATAAGTAATATCTCAGTCTCCAATGATTTAAATATTGTAGTAATGTTTCTCGGAGAAATATTATCACAAAAAGGTGAGTATTTCACACAAAAAATCACCTTCATTTGCGATAAAACCGTCCTTTTCCATGCCCTTGCATCGCTTAAACTTTTTCAAGAATAAAATCTTTCATGACTTCAATGGCCCCCGAATCAAATCCAACAATATCCAACATGTTGGGGTCATCTGGATCAGCAATAGTAAATCCATTAGAGGACATGCCCACCACGATCAACTTGGCATTGTAGATCTCACTCTTAAGTCTGTAGTCCTGAATGGCCTTGAAAGGATGGACTTTCCCATACCATGTCTCATTGTCTGTGTAAATCAGCAATAGTAAATCCATTAGAGGACATGCCCACCACGATCAACTTGGCATTGTAGATCTCACTCTTAAGTCTGTAGTCCTGAATGGCCTTGAAGGGATGGACTTTCCCATACCATGTCTCATTGTCTGTGTAAACAATGAAAATATCGATCTTCTTTTGCTTTTCCATTGCATACAGCATGGGCAGAGCACAGTCAGTGCCACCAAAAGGCGTCTTGGATGATTTCTCAATGACCTCATTAAGGGTGTCTTTCTTTGTAATTAGAATAGGACGAAGTTCATGTGAGAAGGCAACAACCTCGCAATGTTCTTCAGTTCGAAGGGTAACCATCATCATGGCTGATGCAGCATCACGGCATGTGAGACTCTGTGTTCCCATGCATGGCACGCTCATAGACCCATTACCATCTATAGCTAGCATATATCGCTTTCCAGTCGGTTTAACAGCTTTAAAGGCCAAGTAATAAGCACTGTCAAGCCCAGTCATCACCTTTTCATTAGGATACCATTTCATGTGTCCCTTGTCACCTTTCCCCTTTTTGTACTGATTCAAAGCTACAAGAACATTGAAGGGGTGAACGTGTGCTTTCTTCAATGTTTCTTCCTCATTCAGTCTTACTGCAATTGTATTCTTGTACTCAGAACCATCATTAAGAAGACCCAGGGATGTCATCTTTCCAAGATTACGGATCATTGCAGTCACCGGCATCCTCTTCAAAAGGACTTTCCAAACTGCTTTAGAATTCAAGAGGGAGGTTGGAACATGCTCTCGGACAAGCATGTGCTCTTCAATCAGTTGTATCATTACCTTATCATCTGTACATTTTCTTGCTTTTTCCGTTGCCTCCAAGAATGCAATGATATGTTGTAGATTTACATTATTCTCAAGCTCTTCTTGTAACTTCTTTGCCTCCTCAAGTCCTTTGATGACAAACCTGGTGATGACTTTCAAGCAATCATTCTTTGGTTTGATGTGTGACAGAGGAAACAAGTCTCTGTGTGACCAATTTTCACGTTTTTGTACTTTGTGATGAGCAAGGCCAATGCCATTGGTTTTTCTTCTGCAAGTTTTTCATACCAGTTGCTGATGGCTCTTCTGTGTGCTCTTCCCCATCCGGTCCCATTGCTCTCACCTTCAGCATATTTGAGGAACATAAAAAGATGGGTGGGAATTCTGCAGACTTCATTTAGGCAACCATAAACCGCTTTCTTGGTTTCCTTATCATTTGATCTTGCACAGACAGCCAAGCCAAATATGACTGGTCCTTGCTTTGCAGCTCTCCCTTCCACACTTATTTATCGTATCAATTTAACAAGCTCCTTTCCTTTCCCCTCAGAAATTAACCTAAAAAATAAAAATAAAAAATTTAGAAGACTCTTCTGTATGGAATGTTTTTTACCTTTGTTTTAAGTATGAGAGTTCCTTCATGTGCTGAACAAATGTCGTAAAATTTGCATTGCAGCTATTAGTTTGCATTTCTAAATACTCTGAAATAATGATCAAGCCAAATAAAAAAAATTCTGTTTAATATGTAATTTTTCTGGCTCCCATTGAAAGCGTCTTAAATAGGAATCACTCACTCTGCTATATTATTTATGTCTGGATGTTTCCTGTGGGTTATTAGAAGAGTCCCTAACTTAAAAACCAAATACCGTACTTGAACATGTAACGGCTTGAATAATCCGTTGAATTAGTTATTTGGATGTAAACAATCGACATTAATGTCAAATTTTGCTCGTACCTATCAAAGTACTTTGCATTTTCTCTCTTTAGTAACTGTTCTGAAGCTGCGTAGGTGCCTCCTTCGCATCCCATGATCAAAAAACGCCGGACCCGTTGGATGTCATCAACCTGGAAATTCCAGCCCCCAAACGCATTTTTAACCTGATTGCGGTGAATTTGCACCTTTTGGGTATGTTCCGGACCACGTTTTCTTGCAGATGACTTGTATTGGTAGACATCATCGTCCTCAGCTTCCAATTTCCTTGACAGAAAACTACCCATGTAGAAACTCACCTAGAAAGAGACTAAAATTAATTGTAAAAGTTGCTTCTGGCATAAAATATACGTTGCAGGCTATAACAGATATGAACACAAATAATACATTTTCAGTACATGTTTATGTTAATCTTCTTAACGTTTCTGAATTTTTCTTCAACCGTTTGGGAAACAAAATTACGCGCTCCTTGCTAGCAGTAATACAACATAGCATAGTTGTAACGAATGCTGCAATTACAAATTATCATATATGAAAGAAAAAACATCTTGCTAAAAGACCTTTCCTTTAAACTAAAAACTTCATTATAACACCACCTTTTCGTATGAACCACTATCAATCATACCATAATAACAATAATGAACCAAACGAATTCAATTAAAAAATTCAATCTATAACACCTTTGTTCAAACAGTTTAAAATTTCCTAATGCACATTCAAAGGTCTTGCAGCTCATGGAGAAAAAAGTGCCTGTGCTCGATTTATAAGGCTCTCCTGTTTTCAAGCGCATCATAAGTCACGTGATGCTGTAAACCTCAACATATTTGAGTTTTTGTTTATTTGGAGTTTTCAGCACAAGCTCAATTATTTGTGCTAAAATACTTCATAAATATTAAGCCATAGGAACGAAATAATCCCGAATGGTTTACTTGCCTGAAATCTAAAGTCATATGAAAATGCATAAAAGTCTGATTTTACCATTTTATTCTATGGAAAATTTGGGCATTTAAAATAAACTGTTACTTTCGCAGCAAAAATTTAACAATTTCTCGGGACGCTCTTATGATCTAGTCGAAATCCAGCAATGAAGTACCAAGGATGATAAATTTGTCTGCCTTTGACACTTATTTTATGTACAAACCGCGTCTCATACATATCATCTGTATTAAAGGAAGCCAGAATGCGCTTGTATAACAAGAGCAATATAATGTATGCATTTTGCTAGTTAATGTAATACAAATACTGCATCAAAGTCTCTTGACCTGACCCAGTGGTGGAAAAATCCAATGTAAAGCAATATGGTCAGGCGACTTCGGCAAAAATGACTTCGGCAAATGCAACAACAATGGACTCCAGATACTGAAGAAATCGCGGACCACAGCCTCTTAATCACAGAAAGGAGGGGGGTGGGCGCAGCCGAAGGCCTCCGACTGGTAAGAGAACATGCATTTCATATGTCAGCATAAAGATGCACGAACTCTGAGCATGCGTGAATGTCAAGAAACATTCATGAGCTAAACCAGCAATCGAATATGTTATTGTTTTTACTATTACATCGAAACAAAGTGAATAGAATATGCAGGATTTGTACCCGAATACTATGTTGCATTAAACCTGTCCCTTAATAAATGACTTTCACAACTACTGAGAGGTAGAGACCTGACCTGTTCAGAGTAATTAGGGGCCATCCATTTAGTAGGTACGCAAAAATCTGGCAAAACTCGATCCCTCCTCACTCCCTGTACACATGCGTATTTTTTGACCCCCCCCCCCCCCCATCTGCGTACGTACGTTTAACGCAAACCATCAGCGAATTCTATTGAACGGCCTATATTTAATCCACGCAGAAACGATCAAGGATTAATAATATTAACGTGTTTAGTAAAACAGACTGTCCACCGACGTTGAATGTCTGGTTGCATCAAAGAAATAAGCTGCGTAACTTGAAAAAGTTTGTCTAGTGTCCGCTAAAATTCAAACGCCTACTTAACCCAGTCGAACAGGTTACGTATTAGACAAATTATTATCGAGGTCCCCCCCCCGTTTCCTATGTGTATGTACATGTTCAGTAGACCCTCCATACGCAAGCGTATGCATTTGGGTTAACCCCCTCCCCATCCATGCGTACATACTAAATGGACGGCCCCTTACAGAGTTTCTTGGAAGTCTCATTTCCATTCACGAACGACTTATAAAATGTACTGGATAATTATCGGTTACTGCAATTGTATAGGAAAATATGTAGGAGTTAATAAGCTTTACTTCACGTCGTTAGGAGAATCATTTAGTTAGAAAAAACGAGTTCATATGTGTCTTTACAAATGCAGCTGCCTTCATATTATATACTCATTTTGCATTTCTACCTGTTAATGATGATGTGTTATAGTAGTGAAGTGGGCCACCTTACGTACAATGGGAATTAGCATTAAAAAACACCCTGGGCCACTTTACGTACAATGGAAATTTAACATGGAGAAAAATCGTATACCACTTTACGTACAAGGGGAATTAACATGGGAATACATTGTGGGTCATTTTACGTACAAGGGGAATTGAACATGGGATTTTTTTTAATTTTTTTTTTTTAAATTTTTTTTAAAAAAAAGGGTAGGCAATTGAAAAGTCATTCTCTTTTCGAGAAATATGGCTGGCCCTGAAAAGGGCCTTTGGCTTTTTTCTGCTTCTTCTTCTATTTCCTCCATTTACTCATCCAGCCCCTAATCTTTCCCCAAATTCCTTTTTTCTTCTTCTTTTCATTGTCCGGTATCCAGTCCGGGTGACCCATGGCTCGGAACTTCTGTTGGATTTTTATCCAGTTATTATTCAGTCTCTCATATTCTTCTTTTTTCTTTCTATTCTCTTGTTCTTTTCTATCTTTTGCCCACCTGTCCTTAATTTTCTTCACTTCTTTCTCTATTATCTTTTTCATCTTTTCTTCCGCTTTCTTTAGTTGTTCAATGCCCCTTTTCACGAACTTCCACTCTGACCATTTCTCTAGCTCTTCTAAATAGCATCTCACTGCTTTTACTTTGTCCATAGACTCTTTTATAGTCCCCACTCTTACATATTCTGGTTGAATCAATCCTCTCAATCTCTTAACTTCTTCCTCTGTCATCTCCTCTATCATCTTCCTCGCTAATTGTAGTTCATTGACATAGCCAAGACTTTTTCTCAACCTCCATTCTCTTTCTATCCTTTCAATAGTATACTCTCCATCCATCATCCAAAAGTAAACATTTCTTAAGTCATTAAACAACGCCGACACTTCCATCTTGTATCTGTTATTCCGTAGAATGGTTCGAAAATCTAACCTTGTGGGTTCTTATAGTGAAAGCGCGGACGTGATGGAAAACATCCCCTCTAAAACATAAAATTGATCTTAGATCATGACCAAACATCGCGCTGACGTGAAGGAAAACATCCCCACTTTTCTCATATCATATAATAAAACCCAAACTATACTCTTCACATACGCTAAGAAACAATAAAGAAACTACTATTCACACTAACTTACTTGAACATTTACAAACACAAACACATACACTCTCACTATGAATAAAGAGTTAGTGTTTATATTCACACTACTCTACCTACACAAATTGGCAAATGGATCGTTATTTCTTTTCTAGAGTACTGGATAGCCCTTAAAAGGGCTGTTTTTTTTTGAACTCCAGATGCACCTATCTAATGGTTGCACCTTCCTGGCCTGGCGCCACACACGCATCTTCTTCCCCAGTCTCCTTTCACCTTTCTTCTTGGGAGTGCAGAGGCAGGATATGTGGCTTCAGAATCCCAATTGTCGGTTTCTGGGATTCTGAAATTTCTTCTTCTCTCCTTTTCCTCCTCCTCTTCTTTGTTTCTTCTCTCCTCCTCTTCTTTTCTTCTTTCCTCCTCCTCCTCCTCCTCTTTCATTCTTGCTTCTTCGACAATGGCCTCCGCGGCCAGTTCATTTAGTATGCGCCTGGCATATTCCAGGTGCATCTGGAGTTCTAACAGTTTCACAATTCTGGTGTTCATTCTTCTGGTGGTGTTGATCAATCAACAAGGGTAGCTAGACTGCCTAGCGAGTTTCAATTTATAGTGAAAGCGCGGACGTGAAGGAAAACACCCCCTAAAAACATAAAATTGATCTTACCTAGATCATGACCAAAAAACAACAATGCGCGGACCTAAAAGAAACACTCACTCACTTTTTTATGCTACCCATCACTATTTTAAATTTTTTTATAAATCACTTCAATAGACTATCCACATACGCAAAGCAATCCAATCTAACCCCAAATCTACACCTCTAACAGCCAAAAAAACAAACATCATTTTAATCTACTATCCATACCAACGTACGTGAGCACTTACAAACACACAAACACACAAACACATACCCTCACATTTTTTAAAAAAGAGTTAGTGTTTATATTCACACTACTCTACCTACACACATTGGCAAATTTATCGTTATTTCTTTTCTAGAGTATTGGGGTAGCCCTGAAAAGGGCTGTTTTTTTGTTTGCTATGGCATTCTTTTTTAGTTTCTAAGAATGCGATGTCCTCTGAGGATAGACTTTCTGGCGATAGGTCTGCTTCTTCGGAAAGAGAAGAAGAACTCTTTGGTGTCGATACGACAATCGACAAAGCCTCTGTCAGCTTCAGGTTGCTGCTGCTGCTGCTGTTGTTGTTGTTGTTGCTGCTGTTGCTGCTGTCTCTGAAGTCTGTAATTCTCTGTCCATTCTTCTTTTTCCCTGTTCATTTCTTCTCTGAAGAGCTCTTCTATCAGGTCTTCAGTGACTTTTAACATTCTCACATTCTCTATTTCTTCTGGCTTCGGTATCAGACTGTGTCTGACCCTATGCAAATTCACGTAGGCTTCGTTGAGCTTAGCTAGTTTGGAGCACATCTTCTTAGGAGGATGAGTCGACAATTGATGGTTAGACTGGAAACAACCCCGGTTCTTAAAGTCAAAGCGCGGACGTGAAGGAAAACATCCCCCACACGGTTTTCGAGTCGCAGCGTTCAGTGAGTGTTATGAGAGGGATAGTAAGAAATGAAAGAGCATCAATCCAACATTCTTATACCTAAACAAAAGACAAAGGCATTTTTTCAAAACACAACATTTTTTATTCAAAAATCACTTAACACTAACCAACAACAACTCTAACATTTTTTAACAATAATCCAACAATATAACATCAAACAATTTTTTTCAAATCACAAACATTTTTTTTCTCAATTGACAATCTACTTTAAACAGGGCTGACAACGTTGTGAATGAAATTGTGATTTCCACTGTTGGAAATCGTTAGGCCATTGATGGACACTACGTTTCTTAGCTTGAGACAAAAGATAAGCATAATGGTCACAAAACCATCGATCTACTTTCACATCATTTCTAGCAGAAGAACGAGGATCAAAATGAGTCACTAAATGTTCTAAGGAATAGCCCAGGCTGCGATGATGCAGAAAATACACACAGTACTGTCCACACACCAAGGAATCTGTGCCTTGTAATTTCACGTTATTGAATCGGGTAGTCTGAGCATTTCTTCTCATAAAGTCGATGATATCGTCTTCCAAAGGGGGCAATCCGTACGAATCGAAATATTCCACACATCCTTCTTGAGGAAAGTAGACGGCTACCCAGTGGGTTCCTGGGAGATGACTGTCGTCCGTGTTGATCACGTAAGCTTGATGGTCTTTAGGTTTGCGATGAGGGAGTTCATCTTTAACACAGACGACAGGATTCCAAGAAGCCGTATACGAACTGTGGTTCAAAAGGTAATAAAGTTCCCAGGTATCCGTGTTTTTTTCTTCTTCACATGTAATAATAAGTTGTCAATTCGATCCTGACTTTTTGCTTGAAAATGTCTGACGAATAAACGGTTATTCGTTTTATTTCCTCACTCTGATTCAGGAGAGCTTCGATACGATGGATCTCTTGAGTGGTTAATGGTGGACAAGAATGTTCACGCAAGTCTTTATACCACTGATGCAGCACGTCTTTGTTCGAGATGAGACTCCAAGCTTCGTCCAGATACTCGTCCAATTTTTCTTCTTGACTTAACATTAGGCATTTATCGTGTTGAATTTGACTGGGATGATCGTTTTGACATCCATAGCAATTTTTCTTGATTAATTCCGTCATTTTTTCGACCAAGTGTTTGGCAAAACAGGAGACTAAATGGGCTTCTTGTTCTGGCCATCTCGACTTCATCATGATCACTTCTTCTTCCACCACAGTCTCCTTACATTTCATGTCCAAAGTTTCTCCACTAGGTAAAGAGGGATAACAGTCTTCCATGACTTCTAGTAATCTAGAATGACTTCTCTCAAACTGTTGATTTCTATGGTATTATCGAATTCTGCTTACAGGATGACGTTCACTGTGTTCCCTGCATCCAGTGGACTCGCAAACTGAATTTCCACACGAATCTGGCCGGATTTTATAGGGTGGAAATGTCCCTCGTCGCTGCCTTGGTCTGGAGTGAAATCGAAAGCCCACAAAGCGTAGCCTCCTGCATAATCGTCGTACGTAATGCCGTGACTGGTGTTGGTTCCTAACTGTCCGGTAGCTTCGTACAGGGACAAGTACGATCTCAAATAATTCTTCGCGGCACCAAAGTTAGGCTCAAAAGGTCGGGTACACAAGGTCTTGCCATCGCGACTGACTTCAATCTTGGACACAGTGTAATGATTAAAGTAGAAAGGATTTTCGTTGTAGACTCCATTGAAAGCTGAATTCTTGACGATACCAACAATCAAACGTTTGGGTAACTGTTCTTGGAACAGATGATCTTCGATCATGGATCGCTGTCCAGCAGGAATGGTGAAGGTTTTCACTTCCACGCGTCGGATTGGATACTTGGCGGTCGTTCTGCTCAACGTTTGACTGATGTCGTTTCCCACTTTAGGCAACACTTCCACGCGACGCACGTAGAGCCTGGCTTCTTGGATGATGGTTTTGTAAGTGGCATCAGCAGCAGCCATCAAATGGAAAGCGGCACTGCTCCGATTCAGTCTCAGGCGGATATCCACCCCGTTCAGCAAATACTTTTCTTGCAACCACATGTCTAGATGCAGGTGATCCATCAGTTCTAAAACACGACTTCTAGCAATTTTCGTTCGTCGTTCTACAAATCCCGATAAATTTTGAACATCCCCAGCAACTGTAATGCTGTTGAACCTATTCTCTTGGTCAGGTTTCCATACCACGCAAGCATCCAGATGAGTGTTCTTGGCTTCTTTTCCGTACGTCAAGAGATTTTCCAGGTAGACTCGATAAGGGTAAGTATCCATGCTGCTGCTGACCAGTTTGTTATTCAAGTACAAGTCCACTTCGCTAAACAAGGAATGCATGAAATTATTGACGGGAGCTACTACATCATTATCGGCTAGGTCAGCGTTGGGTGGTTCGATCACTTTCACTTTTAAGTATAGGTAACTGCTATTCAGATCGATGTAATCTTCGGGCTGTCCTTTGATTTCAAACTCGATGGGAGCGGAATCGGTCAATGAGGAGACCGGGTGAAATTCCACCCACTGGGATTCTTGCATGGTCATCATGGTGGGGCGCATGGCAAACATATCCAGTTCCGTCTTGGAACAAGCACATGACTCTCGGTGCATCATTTTTTCTGTGTCTCAGTAATCGAAAACGTCTAAGTCTCGAACGGTTTTTCTTTTCTTGGCCTTTCTAGCTTGAAGTCTGGTGAAAGGGTGTTTTCTTCGTCGTCTCTTTCTGCCTTCTCCTTGCTGAATGCCTGATTCGGTAGCGTGCAGGGCATTTATAGGTGTGTCTCGTCGGCCCAAAATGTCTTTACCCGTTTGCAGCAAGACATTTTTGCCAGCCCTCATGAAGACTTCTTTAGGGTTTTGTTTGTCGATGATGACATTTTGGAGAAATTCTTTGCCTTGCGTCAGTGCCGCATCTTTTAAGGCATGCAATCCGCGTGTCACCATCGGTTTCAATACCGGAGCCACCGAACGAAAGGCCGATTTTAACATATCTCCTAAACCGTGTCCTGCAACCCCTCGGTACACTGGATACATGACTTACGAGTCGTGAGAGAACCGTTTTCGAAAATGGAGTTTCACCGTGACTTTTCCTTTGGTGAATGGAATATTTTGTCCCAAATCTCCTTTTATAGTAATGTTGACCGTGTCCAAATACGACTTGCTGACAGGCAAATAGTGAGGATGGACAAATTCGCGGTGGACGTGGTAAGTGTTTCCACCTTCCTCGTCAGCGTTCGTGGCAGAATCCACTTTGAAAGGAATGACACGCAGTAACGGCACGGAGGTGTGTCCCACCACGTTGTACTCCACCACATCGGAGTACATAAACATCAAATTCAGTCCTTGGTTCAGTTCTACCGGGGTACGAAAAAACTTGGCAAAAGAATCGTTGTCAAAAATAACTGCTTATTCGAGTTTTTGTTCTACTATCTTCCTCAGCTCCATGTCCCCGCCCAACATGTCAAACAATTCAGGACAAAATAAAATGGACACGATTTTACTCGGCTCAAATTTCATCAATAAGCGACGAGCTGCTTTGTGGTACTCAAAGGTGACCTTTTTTTGGGCAAGCTCCAACGCTTTCCCAAACACGGCATTAAACCTGGAGCTTATGGTGCTGACCAAATGTTGACCGCTAAAATAATAGCCTGGGGGAATCAACAACTGGTAGGTCCACGTTCGAGTTGTTTGATTATATTTTTTGAGATCATATTTGACATTATTCAAGTGCTTTTGCACTTGCTCGTCATGAACTTCCACATGAAAAAAATTTTGATTGGGAAGGACATTGAGGACTTGGGTCGTGTGAATGATTTCTACTAAAGCCACTTCCCAATGGGCTTCGTGATCTAACGGGATGGCTTGAGGTAATTTGGCCGTGTAACAGCACAACGTGTTGTGGGGAAACATCTCCATGGAACTGTCACTGGGTAAGGTTAAGTAAAATTGGTTTTCGTGACTCATAATTCCAGAGTTCTGTGGCTGTCCGAGGGGTTATTACTGGACGTCAGAGGCGTGTCTCCGCCCAAAATGGGGTTCTGGTTGTTGTTGGAGTGGTGACTGGCACTGGCACTGGACACAAGGTTCCCGTTCGAGGAGAATTTCAGGGAGGGATTGGGAAGCAGGTAACCGATGCAACTGCTCAATAAAATGGTCCACAATTGTTTGTCTCCTTGTTGCAAACTAAAATTGGCAATGGCTGCCCCGATGACACAATACACCACGAAGATTTGGCAGAAAAAGGCGATTTGCATTTTAGGCACACGTTCTCCGCACCACACCCACAAGGGTTCTTTTTGTAAATCTTGCACAGAAGAACTGGGTGAAGGAGTGGTCGACGTAGCTACGTCTGTGTGAAAGGGCATGATGGTCACTTCTTTTTATAGTCGATGACTTGCGAAGCGTCGATCCAAGAATCAAAACTGGGTGGATATCCTTTCCAACGTACTTTGACTTCTTTGACACGTCGTTTGCCCACTTTACGGGTTCTGCGTTCGAGACTGCTTTCGATGTCGTACACGTCGTCTTCTTTTTTGGTGACACGTTGTAACTCGGGCAAATAAAACGTTCCTTTGAGCACTTCTCCAGTCATGTCTTCCAATTTATAGACGGCAGGATGACGGCCATGCACTCGTCCAGTGACACGAAACAATTCGGTTGTCCAGTTGGGTAAGTAACCTTTGTCGAAAGTGCGTTTGGTTTTGCCAATGCGCACCCAATCTCCTACGGCCAGCATTCTTCCACTTTTCTTGGGGACAGCCCTCGTCGGGGACGTACCAAACAGACGCTCAAACACCAGCACTTCGTTGTCGGGAGTCACTTCTTGCGGGGCACGTCCGATGCTTCGATGGTAAGATTGGTTGTACGCTTGCACCAGGTGCGGTAAGATGTCGATGTACTTCAGGGTGTGGTATGCGTAAAATATTTCCACATGCGTTCTTTCAAAGTGCGTTGAAAACGTTCCACGATGCTGGCTTTGGCTTCGGGATTCTCGGTGGTAAAAAAATGAATGTCACGTTTCTTTAATTCTTTTTGGAAAGCTTGGTTCAGAAATTCGGTGCCTTTGTCCGTTTGCCATCGAAGAGGGTGACGACCGCTTTGTTTCAACACCCGTTGCAGGGCTCGCACTAACTCGCTGCTCGATTTGGAAGTCAAGGGCACGACCCAGGCAAATTTGGAAAAGACGTCGATGACACAAAAGAAATATTTGTAGCCACGATTGTAGCTGGCCAAATGAGAGACATCGGCTAAATCGGCTTGCCATTGATGATCGATGCCTTCCACTCGGGTGCGACTTCTGGCAAACTTGCGTCGAATGGGTTTGTGTAAAGTGTAGGTAGCTTGTTCTTGTAACCATCGTTGCACTTGAGGTAAACGGAGACTTTTCAGTCGCGTTTTGGCAGCACGATACAATTTTTGAACTCCTGCGTAACCTGCAGGATGGGAGGGATCGTAGTAAATGCTGGCTAAGACTTTTTCCATTTTTTATTTTTTTGTGTTTGTGTGTGTGTTAATAAGACACCCACTCTTGGAGGATGCTACTCTTTTTCTCTTGGGGTACTTTCTTGGATTGCAATGCTTTGCGTGTGCGACCGGCAATTTGTGTTGAAGAGGAGGATGTCTGAGCGGAGGATATCGGTTCTTGTTTCACTTCTGTCTTCACTTCTGTCTTCACTTTCTTTTTCTCTTGCGATGAAGACGGGGTGGCCATCATCTTTTTAATCCATCCAATTCTGGAGGTAGGTGGTGTTGTTAACTTGCGTACTTTTTCTGGTGGAGTTTGAAACCCTTCTTCTTCTTCTCCTTTTTCTGTCTTGGTCACTGGTACTGGTACTGGTACTGGTGATGGTGCTGGACTTTTCATCAAGGTCTTAAAATCTTTCAGAGTGGGTAGAGCTGTTTCGTCTAAAGCTTTCTGGTGAAAGAGTTGCAGTCGTTGCAAGAGTTGACCGTACTTTTGCGATTCTTCTGTTTCGGACAAATCTTGGCGATCCATCAAGGACTGCAATTCGTGTTGTAACTGGGACATCTCGCTCAAATGGGGATTAGGAGGTAAATGCGGGGTGCGTTGTTCTTGCCAACGATGGTATTCCATCCATCGTTTGTAAGGCACTAAAGCTAGTTTTCGTCCTTCCATGGGGTTGTCAGGGGTCAATTCTGAGATTTTGGGACTTCCGAAGGCCTTTTTATCTTGCTCCCACCAGTCCTCCCAACATGGTTTCCAAGACTCCTTTCAGTATGGGGCCTAACAAGAGAGGCAAAATGCCTCCACGTTGGACCAACATCTTCTTTTTTTGACGAATGGGAATTTTCTTTCGAACCATTTGGCGAAGAACGTGACGATGCTTGCTTAAGCATTGTTTCTGGTGTTTGGACAAAGGAATCGTGCCTTTCAAAACGTTGAGACAACATTCGCACACGGTATCGATGACCTCTTTGGAGGCCGTTTGAATGAGTTTTTTTCGTAGGGGTGGAGAAGCTTTGGACAGGACAGATAACATGTCCCCATGTTTGGCTAAACGTGGTGGCAGTCCTTTCCTTTTCTTTCCTTGGGGTTTTCTGGAGGGTGACATCTTTGAGTCTTCAGGAGCACCAAAAAAACACTGATACCCTACTTGGTCACAGGCCTTTTTTATACTGGAACGCGTCGCCACTGATTGTCTTTACGTCGTATCAGTTTGAGGACAGGCATGACACGTCGTGCAGGGGTACGCAACGGACTAAATCGAGCCAGTTCTTGCTTGGACAAATCCAGTAAACTTTGTAACATGCCCGATCTTTCATGCACTTTGATTTTGGGAGAAGGTACTTTGTGAGCAGCAGCCACTGCCACTAAATTGGAGGGTCCTGCCACTGGGGAAGTTCTTTTTGGGGTCATCAACGGAGAAGTTCTTGGTGTGATCAACGTCTCCAAGTACTCTTCAGTTCCTGGTGTCATCAACGGAGAAGTGGACAAACGTGAGGATGCCGGAGACGTAGTCACTGCCGTGGCAGATCGTGGTTTGCGAGTGTAAGGTTGCGTCCTGGCCGAAGTGCCTCTCTTGCGACTAGTTTTCTTCTGTGGACTTTTCTTTTTCTGGGGACTTTTTCTCTGTTTATTTTTCTGGGGGCTTCTTTTCTTTTTCCGGGGTGGTGTCTGGTAAGAGGAGGGTCCCGCCACTGAAGTTCTTCGTGGGGACCTGGTCTTTTTCTTTTTCTTCTTGGGGCTTCGTTGGACTTTTTTCTTGGGGAAAACTTTGGGGGCATTAGGATCCCATCTTAAGAGAGAGCGAATGATGACCCCTCCTAGAGTACCGCTCCCTCCAGGTTTCAAAATGATTTGTTTTTTGGTTTGAGTGTCGATGCGGGGATCGGCCAGTTGGACCAAAGCGACTTTGTTTCGATCGAAAAAGCATTTGGTTTGATGAGGAATCTGAATGATTCCTTGGAGTATTTGACGTGCCGTCACCGTGAACCATCGTAAGACTTCTTTGAGACTAGCTTCTAAGACACGAGCTCGTGTTTGTGGATTTTTTTCTCGACTGATGCCATACAAGGCACGAATCAATTTGACGGGAAGATGCGACTGAAGGGACGTCATGTTCACACTGTGTGAGACAGACGAAAAAGGGTCTGAGGTTTTTATAGATTTTTTTATGGGGAGTGAAATGAAGTCGAGGACGGAGACGTGTACAGGACAGGCCCTCCGTCTTGGCACCAGTGGTGAAACAAGTGGGTACGAAATCGCAAATCATCGGGGGTCGTAGGTTTCAAATTGACGAGTAAATAGGCATGTGGCGTTTGAGTGGCATCGTCGTACGCCTGAGTCAGCCAAGGCGTTCCTAACTGTTTGGCTAAGACTTGCACTTGCGATTTATCTCGAGGGCTTTTAAACAAGACCACGTAATGCGCATTGAGACTGATGGTGCGATGGGCTTTACTTTGTTGAAACAAATTTTGGGTGATGTAAACGACACTGGCATTACGGTGATGCCCTTTGCGCGTGAACCACAGTTTAATTTCTTCTTCGTCTTCTCCAAACATGTCGTCGAAAATAACCAAATGGGTTTGACAGGAGTCAGAGACGATGCCGTCGTTTTCTTTAGGAATGCCTTCCACAAACACGATGGAATCGCCTTGACTTTCTCGCAAGAGGCTGTACGCCGATTGCCACTCTTTGTAACACCACACGATTAATTGAGGTGGCCGATCGATCAAATGATGTTTATGTTCGATCAAACGTTTGACGAATTCGGTTTTGCCTGAACCGCTAGGTCCAGCAATGAGCATGTTAAAGGGATGGCGAAGATACAAAGCCTCCCAACTGGCACGATCTAAGTGTTCGTCGATGACTTTGACAGTGGAGGAAGAGGGAGCAGAGACAGCAGAGGTAGCCATTGTGTGAGAAATGTGACTTGTGACACGAAAACAAACAAGACAAGAGTTTATATACTTTTTCAGAACACGTTTATTGAATGTTTTAAACATGAATACGAAAGACAAAAATACATAAAAGCCAAAGGCTTAAGTACAAGGATAAAAGGCACATGATAACTATTAACGTGGAATAAAAACAAGTGTCTGTACAACAACATGTTTTGGGTAATGTTCTAACCAGTTCTATAGTAGGGGGTAGTAAGGTCACACAAGTGTCCTCCCGAAAGGGTCTTTCAGGCCTGTCCTGGGTGACGGGTTCTTCTGGCACCGTCACTAACACGGGTTGAAAAGTAACTTTTTTCTTTGAACAACTCTCGTGCATACTGGGCCACTTCTTGGGTCCAAGCCTCAAAACCCCATTCTTTCCAAGCACGGACATCTGTCCAATGGGGATGTAAGTCACAAGCTACACACACATCGTCATACACGTCTTGGGTAGCTAAAAGTTGACGAATCTTTTTTTCCTGTTGAGGTCGAGAAGTATCCAGATGAAAACGCAAGGCTTTGAGCAAAAGGAGTTTTTCGTGACCATTTAAGGCCATTGAGGTGGTAAGTACTGATCGTAAAGAGTCCACAAAGAATCGGCTGGTAAACGAAATCCCAGAAAACAAGTCACTAAGACACACACCACTTGTCGTCCCAAATTGAATGGATACAGTTCTTGTAATAATCGATGGTAATGATCCACGGTTTGAATATGGTCATTAAGTTCCTTCCACGGAATCTGTTCAATGATATGTGACATAATCCGTGGCATGGCAACTTGATTTTATAGTGTCTTTGTTTCGGAAGCAATAAAGGTAATTTCTAACTAAACATGTTCGTTCTCCAGTAGGGAATTTAAATGTTACATACTGTAACTGAAACGTCAGAGTTTGTCAAGATGTTTCGTCTTTTTCTAAGCAGATTCCATGTAACAAATGTTGGTAATCCTTTAACTCGTCTTCCTCAATACGTTGCAGTAAGTGAATCTCGAAGTAACCAAAATTACGAACGTCTAGTCCATCATCATTCCCAAACTGAAAGTGTTCAACAAGGTCTGACCACTGAAAAAATTTCTGACGAATCAGTCCTCTTATACCATTCAGGTACCAGTGGTTAAAGATCTGGTGACGTAACGGATGCAATTGTTCTTTACGTTTCACTTGTATTTTCACCAGCTCTCGGTAAATCCTTTCTCTCAACTCCTCAGGCAAGCCCAAAATGTTCTCTTGTAAAGTATCCATAAGTATATACACTGTTTTTGGAATCGTTGGGTGGTGGCCAATAGCCTCGTTTAACTTTGTGCCTGATGTAATATCCACTCATAATCAGTCTTCTTGTACTTTGGAACAGAGCATAATTTAAAAACGGACGAATCACTTTGAGTTTGCGTTTCACTTGTATTTTGATCAGTTCTCGGTAAATGCGTTCTCTCAACTCCATAGGCAAAGCACGAATGTTCTCTAGCAAAGTATCCATGAATAGGTCATACTAAATCCTCTTTGGTCTGACACAAGAAATGTACTGTTTGCACAAACATGGTTTTACTTCAGTGTCGAATTTAAATCCTTTAGTCACTAATTTGCACATTACAATTCGTTCAGAAGTTTCCTCTTTTACTAAGTTGACATTGTGTTCAAGATGTTGGTAATTCGTTAACTCTTCCTCTGGAATTCGATGCAGTAAGTTTACAATGATGTAGGTAGAATCGTCCATAACAAACCAATCCTTTTTAAAACTAGAGGATCGTTCATCAATGTCTGTCCGATGGAACACTTTCAATTGAATCAATCCTTGTATAGCCTTCAGGTACCAGTGGTTCAAACACCGGTGACGTAACGGATGCAATTGTTCTTTACGTTTCACTTGTATTTTGACCAGCTCTCGGTAAATGCGTTCTCTCAACTCCACAGGCAAAGCACGAATGTTCTCTTGTAAAGTATCCATGAACAGATTATGGTACGTTACTTCAATGTCTCGGTCCCACTAAGGGTAAGTAATGACAATTCGGTGACCATCGAGCATGTTCTACGTAGGCCGAATCTTGCGTTTCCCAGTGGTGAAGTGACACACCGCAACTGAAGCACTTGACTTTATCTCCTTCGCCCAAGTAGAAAAATCCGGCTCTGGCTAATTCTTCGCGGGTCGGTCCTCCCAGATACTTAGGCCATTTTCCTTTGAACGATTGAAGACGATTTTCAAAGTCGCAGTATTCCGACAAACGCACAGGGAGCGAATATTCGTCTTTCACAGGTTCGTTTCGATGAGGGTTGGGTGACATGAACAGGAGTTTGCTCAGGGCTGGATGACATCCGTAGGGGGGTAGACGTGAAGGCGAACATTCCCCTTCAAAACGAAACCCAGTAAAATGTCCAAGAGGACGAGCGGCATCACTTTCGCATCCCTCAGGTTTGACACGCACAGCATCACTTTCCATGATAGGGGTAGTGAGAACAAAGTTCCCATGATGCTTTACGGCATCGCTAAGGTCACAGCGTACAGCATCGTTCCCATCGCAAGGCTCACAATCGCACTCGTCTGCAAACTCCGTTACGCAATTACAATGGTAACCACATGGACAATCGCAATTTCCCTCCGGACATTTTCCGTCGCAATGCATGGGTCTTATCCATCCAATATTAGTCACACTAGAGGAAGCTACAACTTTTTTACATTCCCCAAACTGGAACGATGTCTCTTTCAAAGTATTCATCTTGCTCGCTTAGTCTTGGTAGTCACAATGAACTATCGATCTTGCCTAGGGTTCCTTTTTATATACAGACCAATACCGACGTGACCGTACGGCAACGTAAAGTGATTGGGAAGTCTCACTCGCTTCTGGTACACGATTTGATAGACTTTTTCCAAGGGCCGACTGACGATGTGGTGAGTGGGTAAACGTACAATCTTGTTCGCCTGGTAGGTGGTCACTTTAAAGTTTCCATCCTCTCCCGATTGCAAGGCTTCTTTCAATACTCCAAAGTTGACCACTCGACTGGTACGATAATTCAGAGTCAGTCCTTTCACTTTGCACGTCGTGTGCACTTCTCCTTGTTTGTCCCGGTATTCGTAGCCGTAATTTTTGGGACCGCCACTGACGAAACTTAAAATCTTGTCGTCGGGATGCTCGTCTGTCCAAGCTCCTAAACGGTCTCCTTCGATGTTAGGGTGCTGTTGACTCGGGTGATGGATGTAAATGCAACTGTCCGTGTCAAAGTACAGGACGCGTTCTTCTAACAGTTCTAAAGCTTCGTACAATTTTAAGCGAGCATGACATTTCCAAAAGGGTCGTCTTGTACAAAGTCCAGATCTTCTTCGTAATTGACCAAGATCAAATTCTCTCGAACGACGTCCACGTGTTTCATGTATTTGGTTTTGTCGTGAATCATCTGGAAGTAGCGGGAAGGTTCTGTCAAATATTCCGTCTTGGGTAAACACGGTCGTTGTGCCATTTTACCCCACAAGCAATTTAACATCACTTTGGCAAACGATCGCCTGGCTTCGTTTTTCTCGATGTGGTCTAAAGTGATGCCTTCTTGTGCCCAGTATTTCTCTTTGAATTGTATTTGGTCTTCGGGAGTGTGACACCAGGAAGGATAGCCGCTGGCTTCTTGCTTCAGTTTCAAAAAGGCATCCACGTAGTCGGCGAAAATGCCTTTCTGACTGGGATCACCCTTGTGGTATTGTTGTGTCTTGGGAAAGTGGCAAATTTCGTACACTTCTAACAGTTGGTATCCCATGTCCAGAGCTTTGAACAATTCTACGCTGACCCAGGTTCCCGTCAAGGCCCGTTCTTCCTGGGTGTGCTGACAAGGCTGATCTTGGTTGCACGTTTCGGCACAAGTACGGCACAAGGGAAACATCAGTTTGCCTTGACAATGGTGAGGTAAGACGGGATGGTATAGGTTCGTGGGAGGCAAAACTTTACACTTGATCAAGCCTTCGTATTGTCGAATGTTTTTCAGGTCGATGTGTTCCGTCAGCAATTGCGGGTGCCCTACAGGAAAGCGACAATATTTGCACACGTAGGGATACAGCGAACACACGTCCAAGTATTTGATTTCTTCTCCTTTCTCTTCGTTGGCTTGGTACAGCAAACAGGTGGTATTGGTCCTTCCTCCGTACAAACTATCCCTCGGGTTCAGCGGGTCCATGAACTGGTAACTTTCCACGAGGCGTTTAAACTCGGGATCGGTTTTCATACGGTGATCGTTCTCGTGTTCCCACATTTCCACCACTTGGTATCCTTGCTGTTCTAACTTTAGGCGCCGCTGACAAGTGTCCTGGTACAAGTCTTCCATGGTTCGTTGTAAAAACTGATTTTTAGTGCCACGGTCAGGGTAACAGACGGGACATCCGTGAAATAAGCAACCGTTAAACTCGTACACGATCTTGGGGTTTTCTAAGTCCCAGCCATCGACCGAATACGTTCCGATGGTCTTTTCGCCCCCTCCGTTACGGGCATGCTGAATCCATTTGTCTTCCTTGTCGCACAAGTAATGTAACCAACGTAGGGCTTTGACCGAGTATTGACGTTTGACATAGTGGGTCGTTTGAGGACTGATGACAGCCACTGTCTTTTCAGGCATGAATCGTTGTCGATACACTAAGGAACACGCTTTGGCAATGGTGCAAGCTTCTTTCAAAGGATCGACCCCTCCGTGTTCCATGAACAGTTCTCGAAATTTTCCACAGCAACGCCGTAAAATGTCTACGTCGGAACGACAATACTTTAGCATTTCTTCCTGAAAGTCGAAAGGGTCCGAGGCGTGAGCCTGGTACCAAGCGTAGAAAGCTTCTCGTTGTTCGGTACGCATGTTGTCGGGGTCGTAATAGTGAGCCTCAGGTAAATGGGGTAGAACGGCGTGTTGATTGGCTTCCGTATTGAAAAAGTGTGGAAAGTACCCTTTAGCCATTTCTGTCATTCCAAACGTTTTAGGCATTCGACTCAAAGGCATGGCCAAGTAGCTCATCGAATCTTTAAACTGCACTTGTCCCACTTGCATGAAAATGATTTTGGCTCCGTTCAAAGTGACTTTAGGACGTTCGGTGCCTTGTTCCGTATAGTATCTCAAAAGAAACTGTCCATCGTATCCGGAGAAATTGTGAGCCATCACCGTGGCATGACAATGACAATCTCCGTAACGTTCGATGTCCTCTTGGCTCCACGTCTTGTCGATGGGGTCTAAGACCCATCGAGCAAAATCGGCTAGCGTATTCGGTCCCCGAAAGATTTTTTCACGTCCTCCAGGAATCTTGCTGCAGTGAGGGCAATGACTGAAGATAGGTTCTTGAATGCACTTCTTGCACGCTCGATGAGCCACGCAGAAATTAGGAATGTGAATGCCAGTCTCTTGCATGCATTCGAAATCGAAAAAGATGAAATTGCCTTTCTTCTTGTGACCGTCCTCTTTCTCTGGTTGGGGTTGGTATTTTTGCACGTAGCATTGGTGTTCCAAGTCCACGATGTGGTGACAAATGTGACATTTTTTCTTTCCTCGACATACGTGTGCCTTGGCATTATTGGTACATAGGCCTTGTCCACAGGTAGGGCACAATTTCAGGAGTTGACAAGCACATTTCTTCTGTGAACCTTGTGTTTTCAAATGTTGTTGGTAACAGGTAGGGCTGACAAACGTGCGCAGACAAGTTGAACAAGGCACTGGTTCTTCGCTCAGACAGGGTGGAGAGGCCAAACATCCTGGGCATTTCATTCCACAATGCTTGTGTTGCTCTCGATTGTTATAACCATAATCACATTTCTCACAGTAATATCTGTATCCCAGGAATCCGGTGATGGTGGTAATGGTATCGAAATGGTCATCGTGATAATAAACATGAATGTATTTTCCATCCTTAAAATCTTGGCCTCGAAACAACAGAGGCCCGCTCATTTCTTGAGGGTGCACTTTCAAGGTGTAGCGTGGAGCTAGGACATCTTGCAATTTTTGCATCTCAGGAATGCCACAGGGTGCGTCTTTAGACAGGCCAGCTTGTTGCAACAGGAGTTCTGCTTCGTTTCGTTGTTTGGCTCGATGGGAACGTTGAATAGTGTTCCAGGTTCTTTTCCATTCTACCGTGTCGTTCTTGTCGGCATAGGTTCGTCCCACCACGATGGCACGGGTTAAACACATCTGGTCATGAGAGTTGTTAATTCGGACGAGACTCTTTTTGGTGTTGCGAAGGTCGTCCACCAATAACATCTTTTTGCGTCCAGTTCCTTGAGGAGGAGAGACGTGGGTCATGTCCAGTGTGGCTTTACCATCGGTGATGTCAAACTGATCATTAGATTGTTGTACGTGTTGAATCTTGTCCATGACTTTGGAAGCGGTCAATTCTGCAGGGGTGCTAAACTCGATCCAAACAGGGGATTTCAAACCGTCGTGTTGTATGGAAAGTCTCAAGCGAACGTCTTCTTTGGGTTGACATTGTTGCTTGAGAGCAGTGAGCAAAGAATCCCACACCCCAGTGATAAACACTTCTGCTTTCTCTAACGGCACTTCAGCCTTGAAATCTTTAAACTTCACCGTGTATTTGTAAGCCGTGGTTCTAAATTTTCTAGAGGAGCGCTTTTCCGTCTCTCGAATGGAATAGTATTTTTCAGGGTTGACTAAGGGTGGTGAACTTGGTTTAGAGGTTTCAAATTCTGGTTCACTCATGTCCTCTTCAAAATCACTGGCATGAATTTGTGCCAAGATTTCAGCCCTGGTACGAGGCGATAGATCACGTTTCTGCCTCTTACTTTCTTCTTCTTCTTTCTTCTCGAATGAATAGGATCGTTTCATCTTGAGTGCAAAACGTCAAATGACTCAAGTTTAAACACCATAGACTAATTTATAGTCATGGCAGACCAGCGTATATAAAAGGGTGTGTGTCTTGTCCTTTCACTATTCATTTCACTCTCAAGCCGAGCACAACGATGGAAGAGACTAACCAAATCGAACGTTTCGTCAGAGCTTTGCGAGGGGTCATTAGAAAATTCTCTTCAGACCAGCCCACGGACTACTCTCCTTCCTTTCGAGGTAAAAGTCAAGATACTTGCTATATCTGTCAGAAGAAAGGGCATTGGTCTTCAGAGTGTCCAGACCGTCAAAAAAGAAAAAAAAACAGGGGCTAAAAAGGACAAAAGTCAAGATACCTGTTATTATTGTAAAGAAAAAGGACATTGGTCTCCAGATTGCCCAAAAAAGAAACAAGAGGAATCAGAAAAAAAGAGGAATTCTTCAGAAGAAGAGAGGGATTCTTCAGAGGAAGAGAGGGATTCTTCAGAGGAAGAGAGGGATTCTTCAGAGGAAGAAGAGGAAGAAAGAAGACAATTCTATTTACAAGAGGCAAAGAAACAGGAGAAGAAAAGAAGAAGGGAAGAAAATGAGGAAAAAACGGTGAAGAAATTCAGAAAACCGAGAGACTAAACAAGGAGAAAGAAGAAGTCAATGAACTTTTAATTAAAGTGTTCTGTTGTGAATTGTGAATTGGATTGTAAAAATGGATAAAAGAATAAATTAATGATATAAGGTAAGTGTCTTTGAGTTTTGATTTTAAAATAAGAAGCTACACTCACGCACTCATAGACAGACACGTACTATAAGGGTAAAATGGGTGGGGTTTTTTTTGAGTTATTGGCAAATTGAAATTGTATTTCTTTTCGAGAAATGTGGGTGGCCCTGAAAAGGGCCTTTTTTATTTTGGTGTAGGGGTGAGTTTAAGCAATCAACTTTAACTGCCTTAAGCCTTTGCCACGGCCAAGGCCTACTTCTGGACTGCGTAATGTTGATGATGATTGGGTTGAAATCACTAAGGGTGGTACGGTAGGCTTAGTCACAGGGTTGGCGTGTTTAGCTCGGGAAGGTCGTATTCTCTTCGGTCGTAATAAAGAAGTCTGATACATTTGTTTCAGACTTCTTAACTCCGCTAAAATGTCCAACAGTACCGTGACCGTTTGATTTTCACCCTCTTGTTTCTTTGCTGCTACTTCTTCTTGCTGTTGTTGCTGTTGTTTTTTTCTTACCTCTTCTTCTTGCTGCTGTTGCTGTAGGAGAAAAGCTTGTTCCGCTTCCTTTTGTCGTTGTATAAATTTCTCCAATTCTTCTTTCTGTCTCTGTCTAAAATTCTCCACTTGCGGTAATGAAGAAGATAACGAAGGTTCCGGAACAAATTCTTGCGAGGAGAGAAAATCCACAAAATCCCAATTCACGTCTTCTGAAAGTAAGTCCGGGTTCCCTTGGGCGGTCTCCCCTGTTGGTGCACCCCAATGGATCGTTTTCTGAATTTCCGTCATGTTGAATCACTGTCGCATAGATTGACTGCACACAAGCGCTAGCGAATCTATATAGACCACGTGACGTCACAGACTGTTCTCTTCGGATTGGATGCGAGCTGACTGAATTTTGTAACGCGTGTTTGGATTGGTGAATGAACTCAATCCGTTTCAATCCTACCTCTACCTATAAATAAGCGCAGTTCACTGCATTGATTCACCTGTTCTCGTCGCTTCAAGATGTGGACCACAGTTGAGTCATCCACCCTTGTGTCTTCCATGATGTTTAGGACGGACATGCTCATGTATGTCCGATCCAAGTGGACCGTTGTCCACAGGACAAACACCAGTCTGTGGATACGTAGGATCTACGTCGAAAGACAAGGATGCCTCAAAAGAGTGCTGATTTACGGGCCAACAGTGAGACGCAGCCTAAGAACAAGAAGAAGACCAATGCGGTGCCCTTTATGTTAATGGAAACATTAACATAAACCCAAAGGCCCTTTTCAGGGCCAGCCATATTTCTCGAAAAGAGAATGACTTTTCAATTGCCTACCCTTTTTTTAAAAAAAATTTAAAAAAAAAAAAAATGCCATGTTCAATTCCCCTTGTACGTAAAATGACCCACAATTTATTCCCATGTTAATTCCCCTTGTACGTAAAGTGGTATACGATTTTTCTCTATGTTAAATTTCCATTGTACGTAAAGTGGCCCAGGGTGTTTTTTAATGCTAATTCCCATTGTACGTAAGGTGGTCCACTTCACTACTTGTTATGCATACCTAATTACATCGCTTTATCTCAAAGAATATTCACGTTATAGAGAGAAAAAGAAGGTACTATAGAAAACAAAAGCGTTGAAGAATGTCGTTGACTTTAAGATGGGACTCCATTTTAATGTGTTACACTTTCCAGTGATGATGTGCATCCACACCAAGTTTCATCCATTAATCTCAAACGGCTATAAAGTTATGGAGGGGGCCACATGCGTCCTAGTGGTCTAAAGCGCTTGCCTTTACCGATCATGGCCATTCCCCCATTCACCTCTATCCGCGTGGATTCGAGTCTCGAACTCAGCTGTTGTGAACGTTTGAGAAAGTTTGCCAGTATCTTCCACTGGATCGGTGGTTCTTCCCGGGACTTTCCCGGTTCTTCCTTCACCAGTTATATTGTCCGCCATGTATCGTGTGCTGAAAAACGGCGTTAAACCCACAACAACAACACAGTTATAGAGCAGAAATCAAAATGTGATAGATTTATTTACTATTTAATTTTTGTTGGTTTTGACGACACTCCTAACATACTATTGGCTATGCCATCTGAGGAAATAAGACAGTGTTTCTCAAACATTTTTGTCTTGCGGCACACCAAAAAGATCTGACAATTTTCACGGCACACCTGAAAAGATCTAACAATTTTTGTGGTGAAGAACTTATTTGCTTTTACATATATATTTAATTTTAAATTTAATGTGAAGGATGTGCCTGCTTTCGAGAGCAAATGAGATTGAAGCGAGGCTCCAAAGTCGACAGACAAGCGCGCATTTCATCGTCGATTTTAAGAAGTCTCTTTCTCTTTTTCGATTTGATTTCATTCAATCTGAAAATCCAAACTCACAAAACCACGAGGACACAAATGGCAGAATTACTTTGATTGCTTTTGAGCTGATTGCAGGATATGACATCTTGATTGAGATTCAAAACTCATCCAGGCTCTTTTCGGGAAATGTTGACTGGAAAAATTCATCGTTTTTTAAATCAGTGAGCTGTTCTTCGAATGGATTGATCACCCATCTAAATCCATCGCTTGCATGTGATGGGAAGTAATGCTGCAGTGCCGATTGTAGGTCTCTCAGTGTGTCCAGAATTTCGGGGATGATTTTCTTGTTTGAATGAGATTCGTTTTCAGTAGGAAAGCAGTCGAGGACTCCCTTCGAGACCTTACTTTGCCACAGCGACAACTTTTCATCAAATGACTTCTGTTTTGATGTTGCAGTGATGATGTTTTCTGATAATCCTTGAAGACTTAAATTCAGTGAATTTAATTTGTAGAATAAATCGGAGAGAAATTGAACCTTCAGCCGCCAGATTTCGTCATGAAGAGAGAATCCAAAGTCTGTTTATTCAACCTCCAAGAACGAAATTATTAGAGCGATCGAGTTCTCCCGAGATCTCGCACAAGTCTCGCGTTACGAAAGGAACCAATGAATGACAGACTGACAGAAATTGCGTTTTTATATATGTTACTTTTTTAACTTTAGCGACATTGATTTACCATTTTAATTTTTCGATATGTTCAAGGTTTCAAAACGCTAGCAATTTTAACTATTTTTCAAAACTCCCACGGCACACCTGCAAATCTCTCGTGGCAGACTAGTATGCCGCGGCACACAGTTTGAGAATCACTGCCCTAGTGAGATGAAAATATACATTACTGAACCGTTACTTAGACCCCGAAGATACCGCCCCCATGTAGCACGTAACATACCTTCTAGTGATGGCGTAGAAGTACTTAAGTTGCTTGCCTCTATTTCAAACATCTTTAAAATGTAAACAGTGTATAGGGTAGTGTAATGTAAAATGTAAACAGTGTACAGAATAGTGTAATGTAAAATGTAAAATGTTGAGTAATGACCTGGACCAAACTTGAAGATAGCATCCCCTACAGGGTGCACAGCAACTCTAACGATAATGATACAAAAGTAACCATGGTGTATTCCTTAAACTCAAACATTTTTAAAGTTATACAGCCGACAGGAATGTGAAAACGTAACATGTTGAGCTGTGACCTAGACCTTGAATATATTTGTTTCAGTGTGGTACAGTGATGCTGTATAGACACACTATGTTTCATCATTAATCTCAAACGATTTTAAAATTATAGACTGTAAGAGTCTGGAAGTCAAGTCAACATCTCAGCCGTTGAGAACTCTTTAAATACGTTTCAGCATGCTGTAAAATCGTCCCAAACTACTAGTACTACCACCACTACTACTACTACCATTACTACTACTACTACTAATGATAATAATAATGTGCGTGTGTGATTTGGATTTTTTTAAACGTAGCTTTAACAGTTTTTTCAGTCACATCTCTACCATTTCGGCAGTGTGGCAGTTAACAGTGATGTCTAGCACTGGGGCATCATGCCGCAGTCATGTAGCATGATGTCCCAACCAGTCACATTATCCAGCACCAGGACGACCATTCCTAACACTGAACTTTTAATGCTGAGCTCCTAGCGAGGCAGGTGTTTGTACAGTTTTTATAAGTCCTTAGTATGACTCGGCCGGGGTTCGAACCCGTGACCTACGAGGCATACGAGGCTGTCGCTCTAGCCGGTAGGCCACCGGAGCGGACTACTACTACTACTACTACTACTACTAATTATTATTATTATTATTTAAAATATCTGGAACAATGTTATGGTTAGAAATCATTAGATGTTTAATTTTCATTAGAAAGACTCATAAAAATAACTATTCTATCAAAGCAGCAGTTTTATGTGACCCAAATCTTTTATTGAAGATTAAATACTATATTAGTAGACAATGAATGAGCTGAATATAAATTATATTCAGTAGTTTGAAGCACTAGTATAGAAAGATATCTTGAAAAATAACGCTGCCATGTCTGATATAACTTTAAAAGTTATTGAAAGTCTGTAAAGTATAACTTTAAAATAAGAAATTATATGACATGGAATTAAATAAAGTACTTATATACCTCAGTCACACTGTATTAAAGTACAAACAATATGTATCACAAGTATTGGACTTTTCTGAGGCTACATGACTGTGTTGAATAAATTGTTCGGTGAGTATTTACTTTTCTACAAGATATAAATCATTCAAGAGAAAATATGACAAAGTTCCATGTTATGATCATTTAGAAACACCCACGTGTTTCTAACGTATTCCGCTTGTAATCTGAGCGTATTCCCCGGGTAGTTATCGCATCCACAGCAGTAACGGTTATCCCTCATGGCCTCTTTAAACGAAACACGAAACATACTGCAAAAATCTATTTTTCTCTTGAATAAAACATTGAATCTGTAGTGTTGTTCTCTATTTTCTGACGTGAATTTACTAATTCATGCCTGGACCATTAATTTTACACCCTCTGTATCTATATATCATGATTTATTATCTGTATTTGTACTTAATTTACATGTTTTTTTATTTTAAAAAATGCATACAAGTTTTTTTTTCATAGCGACTGTCATCTATTTAGCATTTATAGTATTTTTGGTGTTTTGCTTCAGTGACTCAGTCAACTCTCTCCCAACATATTGTTCGAAGATTCCAAAACATGCTTCAGAATTTTACTGGTAAATACCACGAACCATAGTTATCACCCTAACCCGTAGACTGAAAGTTTGAATTAAATTTTTTTTTAAAAACTTTATGGGACAAAGATAATGTGAGAAATGGACAATTTCGCGGTTCACTTTTAATACGTTATCCACAACTCCGCCCACAAACAACAACTTAACCTGAAGAAAGTCGCTGCGCGCGCACTTTTCGCCAACAAGTAGCCGACTATGGCCGGCTAAACATGTTTGTACATCGCTAAAATAAGGAAAGGTATCTTAGTTTTAACAAGTTAATTTTCAACGATCGACTAGAAACTGCATATTGTCAGCATGAAATTTTTTTTGAAATTTCGGTCACTCATGCTGATATTGTCTTTATACTACATGTGGGACGAGATAAGATTTATTTCCAGAAAAATGTGATCATGAAAAATCATCATCATTATTATTATTATTATTATTATTATTATTGATAATATAACACGAGGGAGTGTATAATTGTACATTTTCATCAAAGTCTACAGATTTTAAATTTTCAGCTCTTCAATACTTTTCAAACTAATTTAGTGATTTCGTTATTGACAAACACACCCGTTGCAAATATTTCATTTGTTTCAATATTACTAGTCGGGTAATCTCTAATAACATATTTTTCTCATATTGATCTATACACAATTTATAATCTTTTAGTCCACTGAATGCATATTTGGACGACTGTTTGTAAATAGGTTTGATAAAGTGTTGTGTGTAAATTTGACATTAAATTACGTTATGGGTACTTTATTATCCATGAACAACCTCCTTTATATTTTTGCATTTTTTATTTATGGATAGATTAATGTGCAGATTGATGAAAATAATAGAATCATAAAGGAAATCATCCAGCCTCAAACTTGTCCGTGCTCTAGACAAGTGAAAATTGTGGACATGTTTACTTCGGGAGATTTTCCAAAAAGTTACGGTATCCATTCTACTGATATGATGATTCAAATTGCGGACGGAGTTGTTGTTTAGTTTCACAATTGCAGGTGAATATACATCAGTTGCATCGGTTTTATTATCTAGGTTATTTACCGTTTCAATGCAATTTTTTTGACGGAATGGAAAATGGACAGAAAAAGTCAATGAATATTCTTGTACTGTCCGAGTTCACTAGAAATTCAGAGTTTAAATTCATTCTTTTTATAAAGCACTTTCAGCTTTTATTTTATTTTGCCTGTTCTGAATTTATATACCTTTTGTCATACGGTGAGCACAGTCTGAAGCTATTTCTCGCTGGTGAAACTTTTCAAGTCTCACCACTTTTAAAGTCTCACCAATTTTAAAGTTCCAGAGTTAACAAATAAAATGTTCGAACTTCGTCAGTTCAATGGTATTTCAAAATCCATCACTCCCAATATTGGATTGCTGATTACATGGAAGATTTACCTTCCTCCAAAATGTAAGACCTTGACGTTCAAAATTACTTACCTCCGAAGCTGAAGATCTGACAACGGAAGTGCTCCAGTGAGCATGGACAATTATGCGTTTTTGCAAATACACACGTTACCTCTCTTTCATGAAGGATTGAATTTATTTCATATAAAATCATTCCATATAGTACATTGACGTTATTATCACGTTATAACAAAACAAAGTAAAGAGGTGAAATGTTTGGAACTGTTTTGTTACACATTAAAAATACATACGTATCTGCCAAGCTCGTCAGCGTAGGGATAATATCCAAAATTGGATAGTTAAACTTGACAGATAGCAGAGGCGCTTGCTTAGTAGCAATGGTACATAACTACATATACCTGCATACCAGCTGACTTACCACTGCTGACAAGGTTGAGAGATACCTAAATAAATTAGCGAATCATTGTCTAAGTTTAATTTTGGCACGAGTGTCGGCTTACTAAAAAGGTGAAGTATGTCCATTGATCCCGCTGCAATTATTTAATAACGGAAATTCCCACTTCTTACTTTTAGAGAAAGGAGTGGAACCAGCAAATACTTTTAAGATCCTTAGAAAGTCTGTAAATAATTATTATCCGCTTCTTTATTAAAACATTTACTTGTATTTGATCTAGAAGCATAAGAAGTTACAGACTTTTCGTCAGCGACCGAATGATCAAATTAAATATACCCTTTGTTTGTGCCAAAATATACACTTTGTCTGTTTAATATGACGGAATAAAAACTATGCCCATGATGAAAATTAAATGACACCGTTTGCAAACGGATCCAAGTTAAAGCTTGGTTACGTGCATTCGAAGAAAATGGACGACTACGGAGAGCTTCCAGCTAATTCAAGATACAAAACCTTGATCCTTCACAACAATAACACAGCTGTCTATAAGTACCATGTAATTGGATATGAGTCGGGTGACACCACCATCTTCCCCATTCCTTTTGTCACAACCATTTCGTCTTAAAAACGATAGTACATTGTTCCTATATCCTTAGACAGTTTTTGTTCTAAAAATAACTTTTCAAAGGGTTTTCAAGGGGTTTCAGAAGGTTGAAAACATTTTTTCTTATTAAAATTTAAGTTTCTGCTTATGTTGCGTAAATCGGTACAAAATTAAAAGCCAGTATGCCATTACATCAACAGGGATGATACTGTATCTGACAACTAATCGTGTTGTATATCATTTGATCTACACAATTTTATCCCATTTTATGTACTTATTTATTAATTAATTTTCAAAACTTCGCGAATAAGGCAAATTCTTAATTTAAAGTGATATATTTCATTCCATTTAAATAATGTGTGTTTCCTCGAATAAATTCAGTGATTTTTAGGAAACTAGCAACTAGGTTTTCAGTAAACGGAAGGCCATTTCAAAGATTAACAGGGTTTTTCAGGTTGTTTTTTTCTTCTCAAGGAAACTTCTCAAATTTAAGGAATTTCCAATGGTTCATGAATCATAGAGGGCTAGAGTTATACGTTATTCATAAATAACATTACTTAAATCAAACGCTAAATAATCATAAAATAAATACATTTTTGCCATGATTTCCGGATGGAAGCTACGTTGATTATGACAATAGAGTTCATTTTTAAAATATAAATTTTATTAGGCATCATCTGAAAAATAGCATTTAGAGCTTTAATGAATCGAAATCTGGATTCTGTTTGAATAATGATAAGAATTTCAAATGTAATTTAAACGCATTGCTTTTCTCTGTTCGCATTTCTATTATGTTGCATCCTTTTTGGTTCTATTCGATCTTTACTTTTGGCTTATATCCCCAATTTTCGTATGTACTAAATGTTTTAAACGGCCGATGAATATTTTGTTACAAAATGTTTTTTTTTTCTTTCTTTTTTTTCTTCTTCCTTTTACTGTTTTGGGCCTTGGGCTATACACTTTAACGTGCATAAGATTTAAGTTTGTTTTAAAGTGTCTGAAATAACCGATTTGCTGTGTTTCACGGTGCATTTTATAAAAATAAGATTTAATTGAGGTCGAAATTCTATATGAATTATAAAGATCGCATACATTTGATCAAGGTGTTACAAAAGCAAATCTTTAGGATATAAATGTTATAAAGCAAATCAAATACCTTCATCTTAACGAAGTAAAATATATCTACTTCAAGAAAAAGAAAAAATGTCACAACGATGGCAAAGTGCTAAGTTTATTTTAAGGTAACTGTTATGGGAAATTTGGTTAAACTGTATTCTACCAGACTATGAACATGCGAAATCGTTGGAACCAATCGCGTAATTTCTTCCAAAAAGTGTGTCACGTGGTCATGACATCACACACAAAACCAAACTCAGCAGCTGTAAATATGGCGTCAAAAGATGAAAATCGACCATCAAGAATGAACACTGGCGTGCCCAGTACTTCTGGAAGTACACATTACCAGAAGTTACGCAGTGAGAGCAGTGAACAGGTTTGTATTTCAATTTCTTGAAAAGATTACACCAATGTGTGTATTATAGACGTACCAAACAGCTGCCAATTATAAATTATCATCTCATCCGTACCCACCCACCCACCCGAAATGGCTGGTCTATTAAAGAAAACAAAATGTGATTTTATTCATAGCCGTTTGAAAGAGGAAATATTTTAGAATTCTAGCAAGTTACTCCTTTCCCATGGATTATGTTGTTCTAGTTTAAAACCTATATTAACAATTTGAATCGTCCTTTAAAACACCTAACAGCTGCCGTTTACCATGTCTGGAAAGATTATAAGCACTGCCGCCGTGTATATAATTTACGTAAAGCTATTCGTAGGCTGCCGCATACCTCGTAACACGATATACGTAATATACTCATTACCCGTATTTCGATATTTGCAAGTTACTGTTTAAACTTTTACAAATAAGAATGTTTAAATGAATATTGAGTGACTCTCATTGGTGGAAAGTTCAGTATTGTCGCCCAATAATTGCACTTTATTAATAGTTAACTCAGTTGTATGACATATCAAATTAAATAATGAATTAAACAAGACTCCAGCTTCTTAGTTTATTTTATAAGGTTTATTTAGTATAAGCGGTATGTAATACAGCATATGGTATAAAGGTAAATTCTACGTAAATCTAAGAAAAGGAATAATATACTCAGACCAGTATATGAAAATGTTACTTTATGGCCCTGTTTTATGATATTTTCCAGTGATAGTAATCACTTTAGTTCTCAATAAAAGAAGGTAAACTAATTTTTGCACCAAGATCAATGAGTTGCTCTGATAACATTTCCTTTTTTAAATTGGCAATCCGAGATAAATAGTCATACATTATTTCATATGATTTGAATACAGAACTCTGCCAACCACTCAACATACTTAGGTAATAATGAGACATCATTTTAAATGTCATATTTATATCTAAGACAAGATTTAATGTTTGTTCCATCTTCTTCATCGTGTTTTAGTTGAATTTAGCATCAGCTTCCAGAGTACAAGTAGGGATATGAAATTGGTTAGTTTTTTCAATATTTTTTGACCAAATTAGGTTGGCTTTTTAAGGCATGTACTGGTGTTATGTTGAATACCCCCTCCTCTCTCTCTACATACATACATCCATAAATATGCTCAATGATTGTATACAGTGTCAATAGCCTAGTGGTTAGAGCATCTGCCTTGGATGCGTGAAGTTGTAGGTTTGAACCCCAGTCGAGTCATACAAAAGACTTAAAAAAATGGTACTAACAGCTGCCTTGCTTGGCGTTCAGCATTAATAGGTTAGTGTTAAGACTGGTTGTCCTGGATTCAGACATAGCGGTATGACTGAAAACTTGTAAAAGCTATTGTTAAAAAAATAATAAACACCCATATACAGTGTTATACACATGTGGCCATACTGTGTTTTTTTATTTATTAATTGGTTAGGTTAAATCACTGCATGTAAACTTCCATCTCCACCCAGCATTTTATGAAGGATATTATTTTCTTGCAGGTGCTTGTCATGGGTGTTCCATCAGACCGTCCAGAACTTGGTATATACACAGCAACAATGCAGCAAAACAAAGGTAGTTCTCTAAGTGTGCATTGATTATCCATTTCCATATGACTAACAGAAAAGTTTTAAATTACTAAGCAACTATATTTGCAGATTGTCCTCCATAACAGTTCTGATACATATAGTGCTTTCATTAAGCTTTGGTTTCTAAAGGCTGAAATAGTTTTGTTTCTGTTGTTTTATCTTCACAAAAGACACTTCAAATATTGTTCAAAGTGGAGAGGTAAATGAGTTGTTACTATGATGAAATGTCCATTAATGCATACAGTGTCCAAGAAAATGTTTCTAAAATTAATATAAATGCTAGATTCTTGTATGGTTATATAAAGTAACTTAAAATTGGTATGCAAGGATCTATCCCTCAAATCTCCAGGTGTTTCCAACAGTTTTAAAGTTAAGAATGTATAAGAGACATTCAGTGAATGGTGAAACACTGGAAACTCATAGTGAAAACCAAACTTGAGAGGATATGACATCTTATTGTGACAATAAATATAATCATTTAAGGAGCTGTGACTGATTTAAAAAATGATGCAAATGCAGTGTTTTGTAGTCAAAACTTATCAAATCATTGGAATCTTAGCTGTTTAATACCAGTAGTTTAACCCTGTGCAGGCCTGTTATGGATTGATTACTTCACAATAGTACTTTGGTGACATTTTGTTTTCACCCCCAAGATAACAAAAGTTGACAAAAGATGTATAAATGGATTCCATCTTGCCATCTGTGTATTAGACTGTCAAGCACATTTTCAGTTTAAGAGCATCATTCCCAAACAATTCAAAATACCTTTTATAAAACTTGTTAGCCTTATTAAGCTGTTGATTCTGATGTGCCTTTTGCTATTTACAATTTATCTTTTTGAATATTTGTAAAATAATGTTTCCATGTCCTTGTCCATCCATCCATTATCCTCACATTTATTTGTCTCACCACAAATCATAATGTGTTTTAATACAGACTGTCAGGGTTGTTAACCTGTATGGCTTGCATTAATTAGATAGGATTTAAGCAACAGAAATAACCTTTATTATCCATAACAGAATACTATTTTTGAGCTAGTTCACCATCAAACTCACCAAATTTGTCTGCTATGTAAGCATTATACATTTTCATGGACTTGAGCCTGTTAACTAATGTTAAATTTGATTTTGTTTAATTCACAAGAAACTACTGTTTCAGGTTAATATTCCAAACTAAATGTTAATGTAAGAAAATATATTTTTTACAATAAAAAAGTTGAAAGGGAAATATGTTATAAATTGATAATGATAACCATGCAACAGCACATCCAGAAAGGAACCTGCATATATTCTCACACATTAGTTCATGAAATACATATTTCAATATTTTGTATTATTCATGGTCAGTACTATTGTCATTTTCATGCTTTTATAATTCCCTTGCCCTGTTAAAACAATCGGGTTCAACAAAAAACATTAGAAGCCTTTATATACAGTGGCCCCCCTCTTGAATGTCTCTTTGACCGGTGTCCACCCACTTTTTATGGCCAGAATTCCATGGCACTGAAGAGTTCCTGTTTAAAAGTATCCCCAAGAAAGTCCACCCCTCAAATGCAAACAGCAGCAATTATAATTGTGCACAAATGTAAGATTCTCACTTCACAAGTGGCAACATTTTATTTTAATATGTGTCCGAAACCAATATTTGATTGGTACAGTAAGTAACATGATTATCTCTTCTGATGTCTATTTCCCAATGTCAGGTTTGAGTGTACCACTAAGGTTAATATATAATTATCTATAAATGCCAGGATTACAAAATGGTCTTCATGGGCTAAAAATAGATTTGTGGATTAGCACACAGGAAGAAATTAACCTTAAACAGCACTGAGTACCAGACAAAGACCAGAAAATCATGAGACAACTCATGCATCACTTCCTTTATAAACTAGGCATTTTGTCCACAAAAGTTTCATCTTCATAATCAATTGCAGTACTGTACCATTAGCAAAAAAGGAAAAAATCATTAGAAAACTTTAACAGTTCATCACGAAAATGGAGACCTATTACTTTAAAAGAAAAGTTAAAGTCATTCGACTCAACATCCTTAGCGGTGGTGTGTGGGGCCCAAATCGCTTCATGTTGGAAAGGCTCCAATCCAATACATTTTTTGTAACAGATAAGGAGGATATTCATCAGCATTGGAAAATGGAGTAAATGGAAAGAGCATTGTATATGTACCAAGATTTAAATGACATTTTTGAATGTTTCTGCAATTTGCATGATAAATATACCTCACTTGCATTTCATTCTTAAGTCGAGAAAAAGAATTATTCAGCTGTTCAATTGAAATAAGTCTGTTCTTAAGACAAGAACATTTTAATAATTAATACTGCTTTTAAATGAAGATGTTAAATGCTTTGAAGTTGTATGTAACTTTCTTACTACCGTACTATGTACATTCTATACACTTATGCACAAAACATTTAGTCCTCAATTGAAAAGGCCACATAATAAGAACAGGGCCAGTGTGTGTATGTGTATATATATGTATATACATACACTTCTTATACATTTGAAAGATCCTTTTATCTTCAGTCAGTTTTGTTAAGGTGGTGGATAAGATGTAGATACGTAGAACTAATAATATATTGGTGGTGTGAATATTTCTATAGATAATGATGAAGTAAACAGTTGTGTGCAGTGTCTGTAAACTGCCACAAACTGGTTTTAATTATATATGATCTTTTTATTTTGTGTGTTTACAGAGTGGACTTCCAATCTCAGACGTAACATGGAATTATGTCATGCAGCAGTGACTCGGCAGTCAGCTTTTTGCCATCTTCTCCAAAGGATAACTTTACCAGAAACATCTTACATGTTCCTTTTGGAGAAGAGTATGATGGACATGGCAATAGCAGGATTGTCAGAAGGCTATGCATATCGTGTTGTATTTCGCCAGGGACGTCTGCACTATTTACGATTTTTTTTAAAGCGGCATTTTCAGTGGATTCTTTGAAAGCAAAGGTAATCACATCATCACAACATTATAGCTACATTTGAGACTCATGAAAGCAAATGCTCATGCTTTTGGGACATTCAAACTGGCTCCAAATTACTGGATGGTTAACTGGTGATCAAAGAACAGAGTACATTGTGCTTATGTTTGTAAGCATTTGTCAAATTCTATTCTACGACATCTCTTTGTAATTGCATTTATTCTATATTTGACCTATGACCACCTTAAATAAACCACAGGGGAGGGATACAAACTATCATACCCTAGTTGTAGCTATAAAAGTATAAAAATGTATGTTGAAATATCAGTTAAGTTAGAACAGTGTAGTTTAAAACCTTGTTTATCCCACTGATAGGAAAGTTTTTAGAAGTTGAATTTGTAGTTTTATTTCATTTAGCATTAAACTGAAATTAAGACTGTCAGAGAACAGTTATTAATCTTCTGATATGTGTGGTTAATGAAAGCACATTAGGCTTACAGTAATGTTATCTTTAACATTGTCATTTTGTCAAAATTTACAGATATAGCTTTTTTTATCAGGTTATCAGTTTATACAAATATTTAATGTTCTTTTCTCCTTGTTAAAGACAATCTATTGATTATATATATATATATATATATATATATATATATATATATATATATATATATATATATATATATATATAATTGTATTGCATCTGATAAACATTGTTAACTTTTCATTCTGAAGAATTATAGTGGATGAGTCTTTGTCTGCATGATTTGTTATCTCCAGAATCGAGGCACAACATTTTACCTATAAATCTTTCTCTTTCAAGGTTTAGATATTATCAAACAGGCGCTTGAATGTGATAGAAACGAGGATTTTTTTTGGGAAAACATATTTACATTGGATGATATCAAAGCAGCTGAAGGAGAATACTTTAATTTGCTAACCGAGAAACGCAAAAAGCTGCCAGAGCCAGGTTTGTGTATTATTCAAGGCTTTCTTCTTACTAATACATGACCAAATATACCTGTAGCTTGCCAGCTTTCTAGTTAATACTGAAGTGTTTAGAAGCCACAAAATCAACTATCTTAAAACCTAACTTTGAACAAAAATGAAGTGAGAACAAGATAGGCATTGTTGATGTGAAATGTGAACAGAAGATTGTCTTTAATGTTTAATAGTGCATTTAATTTTATACTTTGTAGTGTTGGTACCATAGTAATATACACTTACCAACTCCTACTTCAAGTTTGAGAATACAGCTTAAACAGAAGAATGTCTTGTAGTGTCCATAAGACAAGTACATCATTTGGATGTCAAGTAATTTTTATTTCAAGAGGTACATGAGGAAACAAAGTAGAACACATGATCTTATGAGTGATAAAAATGGAAAATATGTCATTTTATAAGAGAAAAGTAGCCAGAAACCAAAATGGCAACAACATCAAAGCAATTTAACCAGACCTTCAAATTGTTAAATATTAAGCAGCTACAGTAAGGAAACAAGTAAGATAAAGTGAATGACATCCACAAAGAGCACTAAACCTGCAAACAAAATTGCACCATTCATCCCAGTAAAACCTTTATACTTTATGTACATTTTACAGAAATTTAACATCTATACCTTGTATATTTTACCATGTATATAACTTGCATCGAAATAGTCACGTTTAGTTCTTTTGACAGAGGGTATGGATCTTTTTTTGTGCATGCTGGCAAGTAGATGCATGCCATAACCTACATTTGATTGTCTGTGGTGAGCAAGTTTAACACAGTAACATTATGCTTATAATGTTGTTTTTTTTTTGTTTTTTTTTTTTGTTTCATTACAGAGTCAAAGAAATTACCATCCACAGGAAGAAGGTATTCCGAAATACTGTTCCAAAATAAATACAGTATTAGGAAGTCGTTAGATCATCTTCTTCATCACATACAAACAAATATTTTCAAAGAAAATAATTTTTAGTGTATGGGGGTGATAGTGTACATAGAGAAGAAAAAGAGCTACAAAGACAAGCAGAATGCGAAGTAAGTATTAAGAAGAAATGCAGGAAATCATTATTACCTTTCCATCAGTCTTTCTATATCCATCTTTCATTTTCCATTTGTTATAACCATGCCCATATGCTAATTCATATATGTCTATCCTTCCTTCCATTCAGCACACTGTTAAGACAATTAGTCTCTCATATATTTATATGAGTTGCCATAAAACATGTTATATGTACTGGTCATTACCTAAATATGCACCAACTGTCCAGTCACTTTGCACCTGCTGTTGTTGTAGGGTTTAACGCCATTTTTCAGCACAAGATAGGCTATACATGGCGGCCAGTATTAATGGTGGAGGAAGAACCCGGAAAACCCCCAGAAAGAACCACCGACCGACGATAAGCTACCAGCAAGCTTTCTCATATAACCACATTATCCGAATCCGAGACTCATTTGCCCCTGCAATTTTATTATATGTATTGCTCTTTCTGTAATTGAATGTCACAGTCTTGTTAGTACAGTTAGCATGGGTTGATGTGACACAGACTTTTTCCATTGGCTGGTGTGACCATCTTGTGTGAAAATCAATTGGCCCTGCAGAAAATCAACTGGCTCTCCCAATCAGAGGAAAATAATGATGGAGGAAAATTTAATTGGGCCGATGGCCATCAATTTTAAATGACCTTCCTCAGAACCCACAGGTATTCGTCTGGCAAGCCAGCAACAAAATTGCCCCCTGAACTAGTCCTTTTGTTTTTAATTGGACTAGGAACTTGGTAAATCCTATGGTCATTATCAGAAGATACATATATTAATGAATCAGTGTGCTTCTGCAATTTTTGTTCATTTTTCTTTTGTAGATTAATGCAGTGCATGATACAAACTTGTGAGTGCAAATTGTACAACTTCTTTATGGATTGTAATGAAATTCAGTACAATATTATGTTCATTAATAAATAATGCATATATCAAATCACTGTTCCGCTAATTAAGTTTAGAATTATTGCCCTTTATTAACTTCAATCTAAAGACAGTGCATAATATAATCTAATGAATCATCTAATCTTTCAGATTTCATTGGATTGCCATGACATTTGGAAAAATGTTTTCATCATTATCGGAAGTTGCATACATTGACAAATCTCTGCTGCTATTTCAGTTAGAGCTAGTTACTTTCTTAGATTAATGTTTGATAGGATTTTGTGAAGTCAGCTTGTCTCACATTTTTCATTGGATTGCCATGTAACTGCATGTTACAGTCATCATTTGAAAATGTTCATATAAACAGTTCACTTTGCTTTTGCAATTTTAGTCTGATGTATTGTCGTGCAGCAGAATGCATTGTTAAAATCTTGCCAGTGCTACCGATTGTGGTGCCTTTTTGAAAGGATCATGAAAATTGGCACGTGTGACAATATTCATCTAAAACTGCATGTACAAATCTTTGTGCTCCCATGATATTTGTAAGGGTTGTGGACATTTTTGGATTACAGTTGGATACAGTGTATGACCAAATTTTGTTAATGCAATTACTCAAAGTATTTAGTGGATTGCCCTGAAACTTGGTACTTGTTCAGCTCATCATGAGAAGACAAGTTTCTTTACAGGCATTTCACTTGCACTTTTTTAAAAACAGTTGTGCACTGTTAAGCTCTACACGTCTTCATCATGGGCTAGGGGTGTGATGTTGAGGAGGCATTGGTATATTTATATGATCAAATTGCTCACATTTCCTCTAGCTGTGAGCATCATTGTTAGTAGCCTTTTCAAAAAAAACCAAATACAATTCGTTAGGTTAACTGCATTGTATGTGAACTTGATTCTTTTAATGAGTGTGTCTTTGCAGCTCAATTGCTGACTTAGTTATTGGTCTTTTTTAATAAGAACTGAATCTGTACAATACCCGTTTGATAACCTAATTACTGGAAGAAAAATTCGATATTGTGTTTGTGAGTGATCACTGTTACATGCTGCCATTCAAGTATGTGCATGATATTGTTGAAATGTGACATGAGTAATTGACTTATGATCATTCTTGCAGGGTACAAAATTGATTGAGATCTCATGTTGGGTTTGGCTTTACTATTTGCAATCTGTAACAAATACACTAAAGAGAAAAAATTGGTACTTGAGATTTTCAATTGCTTTTGTAGTGTAGTCATTTTGCAGGGTCTTACGTTTTGCATAAAATCTCCATCGAGAAATATTAATCACAGATTTGTTTCAACTAGCATGCAGTAAAAGAATAATATGTTTTCTTTTCCTACATTTCAGTTTTTTTTCTGTCAGTAAATGTTTTGATGGGACTGCCTTTCAGGCCGCTTTTGAAACTCACAGAACTGAAGTTTGTATGTGCCAACAAGTTACATTCTCAGATGTCTTTGTTCCACTTGAATATCCAGTTTCATGGGATCAGCAGCTTCAATATATCTCCATGTTTCCAAATTGGCATAAATGGCAGCACAAGACAGTTTCTTATTCCCAGTGGCTATCAATTCCAGATATGAAAGAAAAGTATAAACCTGCTTCACTAAGGAATCAGGTGCTGTACAATTTTAGAGAGGGTAACATGGATAAGTTCTATTCCATTTGCTCCAAATATAAAAACATTGCCTTAGATCCAGCTCAGTCTACTTCCACATTTGAAAGTTTACCCGAGTCATCTGATTATGGTGACATAGTTCCCTCTGCATCCAAACGCAAACGTCATGAACCTACTAGACGTTTGACAATTGAAGAATTGATGACAAACATACACACTGTAGACCCTCAGTTTTCTTCAGAAAATATAGCTGAAGAAAGATCTTGTTATGATAAATTCAAATATGCAATGATTGAAAATGGTCATGTAATTTGGCGACGTAGTGCAGCTAATGTGAATATTTTTACAATGAATGAAGTTAGTATGACAACTGGACTGTTTCAGGAAGACTTTTATGTTCATTTGACCAAAAAAGATATAGATAACTGAATTGTCTTGTAGCTGTGGAATGTATGGCATATTACTGCAGTTAGCCGCAATAAGTATACCTCAGGAAAATCTTGATGAGATAGATCTGAGTGATGTGAAATGCTGCCGTATGAGACTTTTTAATGAATTGATCAGTGACCATATACCTTCTCTATTAAATAATTCTTCCAGGTCAGAAAATAAGATAATTGAAAAACTTGAAGCTGCCAAAGATAAATTAATGAGCCTATTTGCCAGATGCCAACCTCATCTGATAAAACTTTGAAGTTCTCAGTGTATTCTGATGATGACAAAACATGTACTTTTGTTCATATCACTGACAATAGTCTATCTTGTCAGTCTGGATTTTGTAATGCACTTTATTCATCTTCAAAATGTAAAGTTCTCCGTCTTGACAACGCTGAGACCCTTTGTCCTCACCTCAATCAATTGAAAGTCCATGCTAACACATGGATGGATCTACTGATGGGATCAGGCCAGATACAATTACAGTGGTGTGTTCTTGGCAAGGTACTTTGCCCCAATAAACTACATTGTGTTGATGTACTGTAAAATGCCAAACCAAACTTAATTTGGGAGAATGTATTTAAAAGAGAATGAAAATAACTAATATTAAATAAGGGTCTATGGTAAAATGCATTCAGGTAGCTCAATATTATGCTCGTGATCACATCTACAACTGACATAAATCATTATAACAATTATACAAACTATATGCATGTAACAGAAGTAAATTACCTGTAATTACCATTTATTATTGGTTACAGTTTTAATTAGATAGTCACGATACATTATTTTTCTAGTGTATCTTTCATCAGCTCTCTTACTTATTATGAGTGGGAACGTGAACATACTGTTTGAGAAAAATCTATGATGTTTACATGAAAAAACTGAGGTTATCTATCAGTTTTGTATGGAAGAGTTAGTGCATTATCAACTAGTGTGTAATAAAGGAAGGATAAATTGCTTGGAGAAAAAAAAGTTATTGCCTAAAGAAAACATCTGGAATACAGAATAATCATCGTCTTTGTGACTTCCAGTATTTGTGTGGACCAAGGATGGATGTACTTTCATTGATTGACTATCATACAGAATTGTCATATGCATATTACTTATTATGGAAAATTATACAATATATGTATTAATTGCTTATCCATAATTTAAATCAAATTTCATTCTAAAACAATTGTATCATTGTCAGATTTTTCTGCACATGTTAATGGGATTCAGTACAGGTTCAGATGGACCAGGACTAGACAGTTAATATCACATCCTGTACACAATAAATAAAAGTACATTTACTTTGGTTATGCTGCATCTTCAGGAAATATTTGTCACATTGCAACAAGAAATTTGGTTAAATTTTGGTCCTTGAACATTCACTCTCTGTTCATCCTTTTCCTCAGTCATATTTGAATTACTTAAAGTTTTGTTTAATTGATTGATTTCAGGTAGGATTTGTCTTTCCTAATGGAGAGACAATTGCAGTATCCCATATTTCCACTGTATATACATGTCATGGACCTGTAAAACACAAGGTATAAATTTTTGCTTTATTTTCTTCTTTCAGTGAGCTTCAGTTCATTGATGATGAACTAACTCATCTTTTAAGTAACCACTTTATTAGAAAGCATGGCATTTTTATTTGTTCCTATCTATTCATATCTCTGTCTTTCTGTCAAAGATTGTTAGCATAAATATGCACACAAAAAACACTTTATACCGACAAATGAAAAATATGTTGTTGCTTATATTGGCATGCATAAGTCCTTTTTATCAAGCGAAGATGTATCGACTAAGTTATGGGGATGTGGGAGAATAATTTTTCTATTGCTTTACAAACCCAAATCTAGTTCTTTGAAAACTCACAAATTTCACAACATGCATTAGCATCTAATTTTATGATATTAAAAGATTGACTTCAGTGGTCAAGACAGTGTACTTGCCTTAGTGTTTCCAGCAGTATAAAAGATAATAGTCTTAACTTTTTATCAGTGAGGAATCTGTTTTTACATTTGTGTTGTTTGTATAATGTTTTATTTATTTGGTAAATGATACATTTTGTGTGTGTGTGTGTGTGTGTGTGTGTGATTTTATATTTAGATTTGTTATCACAGTTGTTTAAGTGTTAATCAGGATTCTGATATTTCTTATTTTGTATTTAGATTTGGTATCGCCGTTGTTTAAGTGGCACTCGGGATTGTGACATAGGTCCAGGAGAGAGAGAGGCCATCCACTTTCTTGCCAGGGATACTGGAGCTGGCGATGAAATTGGCTGGGACTTTGTGGACCATGTTCTGAACTCATATATTTCTTTTGGCTTCTATTGTACAATCATGAATAGCTTCTACAAACGTGTCAGTCATAATTCTGCTTCTTTTATGTCAAATAATACTTTTATTGCTTGTTTTTTTTCCTGGATAAGTAAGTTCAATTTAGATTATAGACAGCCTTGTTCCATTTGCAAATTTAGTCCAAAATTGTTAGCTGCTGATGGAACTAAGATAGGCATCAACATTCGACATTCAACAGTTGTACCAATAGAGACTCCAACGAATGACTTTTCAATAGATCCTTGTCATCGAAGGAATAAGAGGGCTTTCATTAGCTTTGCCCAGGGTGATCATGATTCAAAGGATAAAGCTCAGAGTAGAAATCACTTACTCTACCTTTCTAAGAAAGTGCTTGGTACCTTGGGCAGTGCTAATGAGCTACCTTTAGAAGAGGAAAAAAACCGAAATGATATTCTGTTACAACATGTTGATAGAAACTTTCACTCACTGTTGAATATTTTTATGCAGAATGGTTGTAGCAACCGAGTATTGAGAAAGTTAGCAGTTCTTTTTATGATACTGTCTTCAAATCATTCCATTTCAAGCATTATTCCCTATCGATTTGTTGACGACTTCCAATCTATTTTGAATTTACTTAGGAAAAATTCAGACTTAGACATAAATGTTATAAACAGAGTTGCCAAGTTTTCTCCTTAAATTAGAGATGTATTATTTTGCAGTCACGAATACTTGTATATGTTCAGCAACTTTAGAAATTTTGGACCATCTGGTGTCAAGAGTGAAACAGCTTTTTTCAAACTGTAAAGAACCAGACCAGATTAATCCTAAACCAGGTAGTTATAATCCTGCTAAATTTGGGAGAGCATATTACTTCACACCCCCTGGTAAGCAGTTAAGAGACACTCCAAAATACACAATGGATAAAATATCTCATAATAGTACTTATGATGATGAACCTGCAAGAGCTGAAGAAAAATGCCATAAAAATTACCCTGAAGTGGGAAGGAAGGGTACAACATACTTATTTCTCTGGTTTGACCCACAGCATTATGGGCATTGCTATGGATATCATATGATACCAGGACATGAAGGGAGAAAAGATCCTGCTTGTTCTGCTTATGCATACATGGAAAATGCCCCAGAAGAAATATTTTATGATTTTAGTTGCCAGCTTGAGGAGTACTGTTTGAATCAAGAACCTGGTTTTTGGAAAAACACATTTTTTTTCATGATACATTTCATGGCTTTTCCCATAAGTGTCCACCAGTATACAAGTCATCACGTCTCATGTTGTTAAAAAAAATTAACACTGAAATATGTGAGCAAACAAATGATTTTCTTCAGCACATCAAATATTCAGCAAGAGCTATGGGAATGGGTAAATTCAATCACTACTTGCAGTTTTTTATGCACCAGTGGAGCCAGAAGAAAAAGAAGAACTGCAAAAGATGTACATTAGCTTTCAGTTATGTTGGTTGATACACTAACCACACTGTACTTATATCAGTCTAGTACAACAAATTTAATATGCATGATTTACTGTGCAAATGGATGTACCATATTTGAGCAGATTATTGTCCCTGTCTATAATATGCATCTTAAGACTATTTTAAGGCAGTTCTCTTACAAAATGGATATATTTATATTGCAAGTTGTTTGAGAATAAAATATGTTGACAGTAGAATAAAATATGTAGATCCTTCAAGTTTGCTGGTTTTGGATAATCTATAAATATTTTGATATGTTTGTTACGAATTTCAGATAGTGTTGTGGTTAGCACATGATATACCAAATCTGTTCTTAAGTTAATTAAACAGACCAGTGGTAAAACTGCAGTGATTAGTATTTCATCTATTTTCCAAGACTCTTAAATTGAGTATACATTGAACATGTTGTCCCCATGCATTTGTAACCTGTACAGAAGTGTCTGTACCTAATTATAATGTGACACATTGTCCCCACATATTTGTTACATGTAACAGTCTGTCCTCCTTTATCATGCGACAGATTTTCGTACAGCATTTTTTTTTACAGTTATGTGGAAAAGTGTAAAGTCGTATACATTATCTTTTCTTAAATTTAAAAGAAATTAATTCATATGAAACCTCTTTGTATCATTTTCATTCCCAATTGTTTTATTGTGGTCATTTTCTAAGATGATTTGATGCTTAAGGATTTTGTAGACTTATTTACTTCATGAAAATACCCAAAATGTTTTTTCTGTAACTACCAATGTAATGCTGATTATGTCACTTATCAGGTACCAATGAGTCTTCTGTCATAGATTTAAAGTGGACTTTTTTACACACTTTTTTTGTAAAATATGAATGTTAAGTTCAGAGATTTTTAAACAGGAAGTAATAGGCATATGTTTTTGGTAGAAAAATATTTCCTGTACATGTATCAGTTGCTGTGAGAAGAATGGAATTTTATGAGAGCGTGTGTTCTGCGTAAGGAAAATTTAGACTTTACATGATTGGAAATTATGTCTTATAGTACTTTGCCTAATGCGTGGTATTTCCAGTGTGTGTGTGTGTGTGTGTGTGTGTGCTTAAGATTTATGTACCCCAATTACAATTCTGGGTAAGAAAGGTTCATAACCATTATACAGTTAAAAAGGAATAGAATATACTTGATAACATGTTAGGCTGATAACTTGTAAATAGACATTTTTATTTTCGTGAACTGTACTTAAATCATTTTGTTGCATTTATAAGGCTGGTCATCTCTGGAAAATAATGCATTTATGTTTTCCATAACAGTACTTGCATCCATGCATTGTTTAGGATTTGACATGCATTTATATTTGAGATCTGTATTATTTTGTTCAGTGAATGGTTATTGTTTGTATTTAAGAATTGTAATGTATTTGAAAAAGAGCAAAAATAAATGATTTGCTTGTTGTGAATATGTTGATATTTTACCATGCAAAATATGAATAAATTGATTTCTCATTCATTGGAGTAAATTTGTATTTACATATATGATTTATGCTCTGGTCATAAGGCTGACATATTATGATGTCAGTTGATCTTTGACTGTATTCATTTTGGCAAAGTGGTACTAACTGTCCTTCATCTTAAGTTAAAGAACTATGCAGATTCTTACACTTTGGGTAAGATAAGCCCTATTGAATTTGGGATCAAGATGTGAAAATAGTGTCTTCTGTACATTATGTTTAGTTCAGGGTAGTATACCTTGACCAATGATTAAAGTTATTTATAACCACTATAATGTACCATGCACGGTATTCCTGTTATGTTATTGTTGCCATACTCCTTGAGTCCATCTGGCCATCTTCCCTGTCTATGATTAACACAGATTTCAGGAGTGCAATGAAAACTTGCACTGTAGGTACATCTTTGGATGGTGGTATGTTGTACATTGAGATATGTTCCTGTGACCTTCTAAAGAGTTTATTTAGCTATACTAGTCACAGCACAGAAGAGTTTATGGGATGATCTGTGTTGTCTGTCATCTATCTGTTTATGCTAAGATTGTTAGCACTTCTGCTACTCCTAAACTATCTCAAGTATTGCCATAACTTTACACACACACACACACACATTCATTCTCGGGTCTAATTGATCCTAAATGAAAATGGTGCCACTCAAACATCCAATACAGCCACCACAGCAGACAGCGTTTTGGAAAATATTGTTATTACTGTATTTCAGTGAATGGTAAAATAAACATGCGTTTTTCACAAAAAGACTTCTTATGATGTATGGTTGGTCCATTATTAACAATTGTATGGCCAAGCTAGTGTTGTGGATTTGCAGCATTTTTAGTTTATGACCAATCCATCACTATTACCTTTTGGATATTTCTTAGTGAATAGGTGTATCTGGCCATCTTGAAATGTTGCTTACAAAATGAAGGGAAATATTGTCATTTGGTTTTAGCCAGAAGACTAGTTTGTGGTGCCATTTTGGTCAGTACTTCAGACAGCTGGTCTTATTGACATTGTGTCTCTCTTCAAAAGACTTATTATGTATAGTTGGTAATAGGTAGAAATGTTGCCAATGTGATATTGGATGTGACCACTATGGCATCCATCTTGGTATCATACCATTGCTATGACAAATAGAAAATATCAAAACGGGATTTCCACATGATCACTCTTTATGATGCCTTCTTGGTCCTAAATGAAAACTGTGCCAAGCTGACATACAGTATATCCACCACAGGAGGTAATTTGAAAATTGTGTTACCACTGAAGAATATTAAACACTCAGTATTTCAAAGGGAAGAAACTGTCTTGAATTCCAGTGACATCTAGTTTGCGCTAGAGTGGCATTCCATTTTAGGGACTCTTAACTTCCAGACTACTTGGATACGTTACGTATGTTGAGGAAGAAGCCGATTGATTTCAGGGTCAAAAACACAAATATCAAGATCACTGTCTGAACGAAATTACTCTGGTGGCCTAAGTGGTTAGAATGTCCGCCTATAATGCGGTATAAAAATGGTACAAAGACTGTCTAGCTTGGCGCTCAGCATTTAGAGGTTAGTGTTAGAACTGGTACGCCTGGCTTCAGGATAAAGATACCGGGGTAGGGACATGATGCTACATGTTTGCGACATAATCCACACACACACGCACGCACGCACGGTGACTGAAAGACTTAAAAACATGGTTTCCGTGCAAAAACAAAAGTTGAAAACGACATACCTCACCCAAACTCTGCGACTGCTTGCACAAGAGGCGAGGAAGAAGGTTGTGGAATTTTATGCCAAAGGTTGAGATCACTTGCTAAAAGAAGAAAATTGGTTTCCGCACAATAACAATAGTTGTACATAGCAACGTGGCGCAAACTTTGAGTATTACTTGCACTTCGGTTAAGGAAGAAACCAAGCGATTTTGGGGTCAAACGGACAAAGGTCAATGACAATCTGCATAAATCTTGTTACGCTTGATAAAAGAGAGGATGAAGTCCTCAAGTACGAGATAATCCCCAAGATGTGTTTATTTATAAAACAATAACCTTTTAAGGACAATTCTCGCGTTTGTGAATGTATTTTAATCTATCGTGCCTGACGAATGCTCCATGGAACAATCATTGTTACCAAGCAGATATTCAATAACCTCGATTGGAGGATAAAAGTTTTAGCAGAAATTTTAATTCCAAACCAATTATGTTTAATAGACTTTGTAAAATATTTGCAACGGTCAACAATATATTTGTTTAGTGCTTGTAGTGCACTTAGTTATTATAAACGTTTTCTTGGAAAAATAACAAATGATACTACAAAGCAGGCATGTTCGTGTAGCCTATATACACCTAGCAATGGATGTAGCTGCAATATTTGTCCATGTTTTGTAGAATAAAACTCATAGATTAATGTAGATTCTATCTCAAGTGACATCATGTATGCAATTATTAAAGTATCACTTACCTTACTACATCTTGAAAATGCGGAAAACTATGTATGACATGCAAACCCAACACATAATGGCAAATTTGCAAGGCTCATATTTGATATCAAGCACAATATAAATGAACCGGCCCGTAACCATTTTAATGTCACAGAGTCATTTGTCAAACAAGTGACTGGTCCTTCCAAAATAATTACTAATAGACCAAGACAATCTAATAGATTTATAGGGCAATGAGATTATAAAATTAAAACCCTTAAAATCTTTGGGCTTTAATTTTCACGAATAAATGGACATCACTACATATGACACGACATTAACACAACTATTTGATTTAGAGAAAATCTATAAAAAAAATTTACTCAAATTTGACCGAAAATATTCCATATAAATTAGCCAGGGCCTACTGCAAAAATAAATATTTAGGTTTCTTTTCTTATTAAAAACATTTTAAAGAACACGATTAATTATCCCTAGGTCAGTGCAAATTAAAGTTACCGTACACTTACACCTAACCGTAACTCCAAATCAAACACTAACTACAATGCGAAAAACTTGGCAAAGAATACTGAAACTTTGCACAAAGGTAATAGTATGCAAGCAGAACAAAGAATGCAAAAGTCATTTGCTGGATTGTTCTTCCTGTCTATCAGATCATATCAAATACTAATTTCTCGACATATTCAATATGATCCTCGTGTATAAGGAAAGATGTATGTATGTGAAATGTAATGAACTGTGCAACGTTTATGCTTATTCAAGGATGGTCTTGTATAATATCTAATTTATCTCTGTTGACCTCTTACACAATGCTGCAAAGCTAAAAATAATATATTAGATATATTAAATTGCTTTGATATGAAATAAAATATTATCTTAAATAAAATGTTTTTAAAAAATATTCTTCAAAATTTTAATACGTTTTGGCATTCGGAAGGTTTTCGGTATACCAGCAACGATTGCAGATTTGTGAACACTTCAAGCATGCAATAGTTTAGATTTAAAAGCCATTAGAATGGAAAAAGATTTTCCTCTATGCGGGATTATGTTAGAAAAAAAAAAGTGACTAAACCGAGAGCAGCTTTCAGTTAAAATTTAGATGAAATAAGTCAATACATTAAAAGGACAACTTAACAGTTTTAGTTCGAATCACACTTAAATTTCGGTATTCATTGTGAATTATATTCATTATGAATTATAAAGCTTTGGGATGGTGTATAATTCGGTATAAATAAAGACAGTCGATGACATTGACATTGGCCGGATGTTGTGGGGAATCAGACCAGTTTTTCCGAACCCGGTATTCAAACAATGAAAACTTTGTGAAAACTATAATATTCGTCCGTACGTCATTTCCAGAGAAGCCTAACCCTCATCGCTAAACCTAACCATAAAAGACAAAAATCCATTTTTGTCCCAGACGGCTTGACAGATTCTCATGAGCGAGGTACCTGTTTGTCGGATTAGATGAGGCCAATATTGCAGAGAAAATTCTGTCAAGACTGTCATTTCGGTTCGTACGTTATCTCCAGAAAACTGTAACCCTAACCCTAACCCTAAAAGTCACCAAAATTTATTTTTCTCGCAAACCGCTAAACCGATTTGCATCATCCAGGTACCATTTTATCGGTGCTGATGATACACGTATTGCAGTAAAATCCTGTTAAATCTGGCCTGTCCGTTCATACGTTTTCTCCAGAAAAGCTTAACCCTAACCCTAATCGCTAACCCTAAAAGCCACATAAATTCACCTTTCTTCCAAACGGCTGAACCGACTTTAATTTCAAGGTATGACTGGATTCGTCTTAATAATGCACGTCTTCTGGTCTATCACGTATGATAATCAAAGGTTATGAACACAGCAACACGTACGTATACAAGTGAAATTTGAGTATAGTTTTTATTTACTTGCATTCAGTGAACAAACTGATAATATACATTTATTGGTTTTACGGTCAATGGATTTGTCTCAGGCTTACAGCTGTGTACTCTGGTTTACAAGCATGATAACACAAACAATAATTTTTTGTTTTAATGAATCCCAGTTTGTGCATATGCCTGCTGAATACGTTTGAAAATGATTTGCTTTGAAAACAAGAATCACTCAAATAAACAGATTATGCTGGCTAAAAAAAATTTAAAGAAATTCTAGATAAGACATTTATTCCTTTTAACTGCTAAGTGTTGAAAGTATCTGATATTCTTGAGCAATAAGATTTTCAAATTAACTGCTGTGGAAGTCATATTGATATCAGATTGGCACCAAGAATTTTGTACTGCACTGACAGGAATCGTGCAAACATGTCAACTTGGACATGTAGGAAAAATACTATTTTAATAAAAATTTGGTTTGGTGGAGTTAAATAATGTATCAATGATGATTTAACAAAATGCTTAAAAAATAACCTGACAGTCAAGCATTTGCCCCTTTGAGGGATTTTTCCTTTTGTTAAATCAGACTATAAGGTCTGATTTAATTATGCACTTCACCAATAGGGAAGATCCTTGTGGGACAGCATATGATTACCGATAGGGAAGATCCTTGTGGGACATCATATGATGATCGATAGGGAAGATCCTTGTGGGACAGCATATGATCACTGATAGGTAAGATCCTTGTGGGACAGCATATGATTACCGATAGGGAAGATCCTTGTGGGACAGCATATGATTACTGAGAGGGAAGATCCTTGTGTGACAACATATGATTACTGAGAGGGAAGATCCCTGTGAGACAGCATATGATTACTGATAGGGAAGATCCTTGTGGGACATGATATGATTACCAATAGGGAAGATCCTTGTGGGACAGCATATGATTATGGAGAGGGAAGATCCTTGTGTGATAGCATATGATTACCAATAGGGAACATCCTTGTGGGACAGCATATGATTACCAAATAGGGAAGATCCTTGTGGGACAGCATATGATTACCAATAGGGAAGATCCTCGTGTGACAGCATATGATTACCAATAGGGAATATCCTTGTGGGACAGTTGTGAGACAGCATATGATTACCAAATAGGGAAGATCCTTGTGGGACAGCATATGATTACTGATAGGGAAGATCCTTGTGGGACAGGATATGATTACCAATAGGGAAGATCCTTGTGGGACAGCATATGATTACCAATAGGGAATATCCTTGTGGGACAGTTGTGAGACAGCATATGATTACCAAATAGGGAAGATCCTTGTGGGACAGCATATGATTACTGATAGGGAAGATCCCTTGTGGGACAGCATATGATTACCAGTAGGGAAGATCCTTGTGGGACAGGATATGATTACCAATAGGGAAGATCCTTGTGGGACAGCATATGATTACCAATAGGGAAGATCCTTGTGTGACAGTATATGATTACCGAGAGGGAAGATCCATTGTGGGACAGCATATGATTAATTAATCCAAATCCTCATATTCATTTCATGAAGATTCTTCTGATCTGTGATGCAATTTTTTCATATAAAATTATTGTTTGCATCCTATTGCCATTAATCTTAAGACTTACCAGTACGTTATAGATATAGTATTAAATGGCAGATAATAACATGTAGCAGAAAACACTACTCACTGAAATACTTTTTATGGTCTAAGTGACATAGAAGCAATATCATTTATATTTTTTGAGTTGTTGATATAAAATGAGAAATAGTGGTCAGCTATTTGAAAATGTATAGGCAGCTCCATTGTTACCAGTCCAGCAACTGATGTACACTTATATCTCAAAGTATGCTCCAAAGTATGTTTAGGTATTGATCATGGAATCAAAATTTGGTCTATTAATGATTATCCAGCTGAGAAGAATTAAGTTGAAGAAATGTGAGGATTTCAGGAAGACGATCTGGTTGAAAGGCTTGTAAGTTAAAGCGTGTTTCTTAGCACATTACATGACATCATTAATGAAGCATAAGTAGAAATTCTTTAAAAATGGATCACATGTAGTATAGTTCTTTCATGAACAGTTTACTCTTTGAAGGTGTCAATGTGTCATAAGTCGTTTGGACTTGCCAGCTGAACATGTTACATGTAAGTGATTGAATTTATTTTCTCCCCAACTATGCATTTACAAATTTTTTATATATGGATGTACACATTATACTAGCAATCAAAGACAAATAAAAATATTGATCCGATATTTAAAAAATTACTTCATTGTTAAAATTGTAAATGTTTTGGCTAAAACTATCATTAGTTCAATTATTATTTGCCTACTTATTTTTCTCTCATTTCTTACAAAATAGGCACACAATAACACATACCTGGCATAACTGAAGAACATTTAACCTCATGATTCAAACTATGAAGTGTTCGGGTGAACATGTAAGGCAAGGTCAAATCAGATAGTGCTAAGTTAGCCAAAACATCAAATGTTGTCACAAATGTCAGGCAACAGTCACTGTCCAGAGCTACATGGAGGACTTTGGGAATTCAGTACAGCCACATGGACTTGTAGCTTCCTAAGAGTTTCCATTTCTGGCTGCGTCTTCAGATGGTTTTGTAAATAAAACTCATTGTGTAAGTCACATGTACTTAGATGTCTGGGGATTAAATTTTGTTCACTGCTCTCAGTGCCATAGAAGTACCCAACATTTAAAGAAATTTTAACCTCAAAATTCAATCTAGGAAGTGATTTGTTTATCTATTGAAGGTAAAGTACAGATGTAATCCGATTATTTGACCAGTAGCAGTGGTGGCACCTAGGTAGTAACGATAACTCACTACTTGCTCCCATGAAACCATCAAGATCTTTTACACATTTATAAGTGGGTCGTTGCACTTAAACCATATTTGCAGTATTTGTTGAGTGTATAATCTTTTATGACTTTTGAATGACTACATCTTTACACTCGCTTCTTTCAATCAATGAATCAATCAATATTTATAACTAAAATGTCAATGAGGTACCCATGCAGTCATGGTTACCTTCTTAATGTAAGGAAGCAGAGTACTGTTTGATATTCCTATGATCCTAACATGAACCCTGACTAGTGAGAGGCACTAAAGACACTAAAATGGTAAGATAACCCTAACATGAACCCAGACTAGTGAGCCACACTAAAATGGTAAGATAACCCTAACATGAACCCTGATTAGTGAGCGACACTAAAATGGTAGGATAACCCAACCATCAACCATGACTAGTGAGCGACACTAAAATGGTAGGATAACCCTACCAAGAACCATGACTAGTGAGCAACACTAAAATGGTAAGCAAACCCTAACTTGAACCCAGACTAGATAGCATCACTAAAATGGTAGGATAACCCTACCATGAACCATGACTAGTGAACGACACTAAAATGGTAAGCCAACCCTAACATGAACCCAGACTAGATAGCGACACTAAAATGGTAGGATAACCCTACCATGAAGCCAGACTAGTAAGCGACACTAAAATGGTAGGATAACCCTAGTATGAACCTTATGACTGTTGCTCTAGTAGTCAGTGACATTTAGGTCACTAAAATTGACTGTTATTACAATAAATGGTTATAATGTTACAAGTTACTACCACAAAAAATACATTATTCTAAAACCTCTGAGAAACACTTTGGGGGAATTATGTATTGAATTAAAATTTTATATTGCTGACAAAAATATAATAAAAATCACCATGCCCTTTAATAGCAGACACTAGGAGAGAGGTAAATTCTGTGTGATTCTCACAGAAACATTTCTTTCTGAATCAGAGAAGCATACAAGCTGAACTTTAATGAATGTCTGGCTTAAGGTGGAACAAAAAAATTTTAAAAAATGGTAACAGAAAGCTGGATGTTGTTCCATTACAGAATTTTTTTCTCATCTTTCAGCTAATGCACAATAACAATTAATCATGTTATTTTCAATAGTATGAGCAAGTGAGACAAAAGCACAATAGAGACTTAACTTTCTCAAAATGAAACATTTATTGAAGAATGATAGCTGATGTCTCAAAACATTTAAAATGGTGTACAATCTGCTGTAATCACGTCCAATATTATCTCATTAGAAGCTTATGAGCTTAAGCTTATAGAATCATTAAATACACAATGGGTAGTTATTACTCCAAATGATCATTTGGCTTCTATCGTCAATTATGCTGCAAATAACCAATAGAATAACCACCGATGCTCCAACGAGACTGTCATGCTGGCAACATTTAAGATGTAACAATGTGATGATGCTTTGTTTTGATCTCATTATATATTAATGCTCAAATGAATTAAATTGTAGTATTTTTTACACATGTCAATCAGCGAGGACTGCAAAGCTTATTTCAGGTGAACATCTGTATGAAATCATGTATGATGTTCTTTTCTGTCTATATTGTTCACAGTTATTTCCTTCTTGGAAACTGGTTACTGCAGCACTGTTCACTTGTCAAAATATCTAGGATCTTCTCAAGAGAGGTTCTGCAAAAAAGTAAGAAATAATTCATGTGATAATTCTGTAATTTGTTCCATCTCATGTGGATTTTACTACAGAATAAAACAGACACACTAACAGGGAAATGTCATCAACCACTTTTATAAATGGATGACATCATTCTTACAAGCAAACTTTTATTATGCTGAAATCTATTATGGGAAGTCCCTCAAAGCTAGATATTATGCAAAGATCCCTGCCATTTCAAGTCATTTTAAAGATTATCCCTTTGAGTACTGACGGCCAAATCTGATGATTAATCAAATTCATTTGAAAAATTTATAAAGTACTTAATACACTCGTGCTTAATGTGAAATTTTTGTTGCACAGATGTTTGTGAGAGAGTTGCTTACCAATTTTTCTATGTGGAGTAAAAGTCGTGATATAAGGAGAGTGGATCAGCATAATGCCTTGATACTTTCTGATAAATTTATGAAAATATATTCAGTGATTTTTTAAAAGAAGTTGTTCAAAGTTTCATATGTTGAATTTAAGTATCTATACTTTTTGACAGATTTGGTGTTATCCTTAAAAATTTTAAACTGTGTGGATGCAGTGCGCTATGTTTTGTTTTCATTTTTCTGGTTGTTTAGCAGATGAATGATGGACAGGTTTTTCCATTTTTACCACATAAACATAGAAATACATGATTTCCAAACTGTCATAAAAACTAAACTGAGAATAATTTTAACAAGTATAACATTTTAGAGAATTTTGTGAGGGAAAATAAAATGAGGAAAATATTACATGCTAGAAATGCACATACATGATATCAATTATTCACTTACTTTTTCTTGAAAATTAAGTTGATTTTAAAGCAACTGAAAAATTGTGATGATTTTACAATATTATGATTTAGCATAGAATTTCACATAATATCTAGGTATAAAATATGCTGCTAATCATATATGCAAATGTCAGTGTTTGCAAGTTAAAAGTGGTAATTTCGATCTCTTCTCTTCCATCTTTCTTATGTTTCAAAACTTTATAAAGCACAATCAAATCTGGAGACCCATATGAGAAATACCTACACAATTTGGGTGACTTTAGCAAATTCACATGCTTTCACTGGTCAGAGCACAGATCACAAGATCCGCTGGGCAATGGACCTAAAATTGACAAAGGAAACATACTAAATTAGATAGTATACCACTTTAACTGTCAAGTGGCCATCCATTTAATACATACACAAAAATCTGGCAAAGCTTGACCCCCCCACACATGCTTTTTTACATCTCACCCCTGTGTACGTATGCTTGATGCACACACACCCAGAATTCTAAAGAATGGCCCATATTTAATACTCAGAAATGATCAAGGATTAATAATATTAATGTGTTTAATAACACAGATATATCACCGCCGTAGAATGTCTTGCTGCACCAAAGAAATAAGCTGCGTAACTTTAAAAAGTTGATCTAGTGTCCAATAAAATTCAAATGCCGACTGAACCCAAACAGGTTACGTATTAGACAAATTATTATTGAGGTTTCACCCCCACCACCCCCTTTCATATGTGTACATACATCATCAGTAGACACATCCACCCTCCATGCGCATGTACTAAATGGACAGCCCGCAATAATACATTCTTTACTCACTCAGGCTGCAAAGATAAAACAAGAAGATTGTTTCTTGCATACAGTGAAATACAATCAACACATCTGAAGGATAAAATAAGCGCAACAAAATTGGGACAGCATGTATTTGTTATGTTATAAAGAAGCCTATAAAAGGTAAAAATTGCATATTTGCAATCTACTATTGCATACATTATACGAAAAAATATCATGCAAAAGAAAAGCTTAATTACAAAACTTTTAGATATATAATTTTTTTAAAAATATTATGTTGTTCATATTAAAGTCTTAGCTAGACAAAGTTTACATTTGCTTATATTTAAATAATCATAAGATGGAATAGAAATAACAAGAACAAAGAGATGTGTTTATAAAACACGATAGCCCCATTGAAAAACAGATACAATGTAATATTTGATGAACATTTTAAACATTTAAAGCACTGTGATACTGGCAGGACAATCCAAAAATGTCATCTATGTATGCAAATCCAATTGTTAACCTTATTTTTACCTGTGGGGGTGGGGTGATTGTGCTAACAGGAATTATGTAACAAGCTGAGTGTGAAAATTGTATAAAACATTTATGAAACTGAAAAATTGCTGTAAGGAAGAAAAGACAAGTAATAAATTACTTTACAAACTGAAACAGAATTACTTTCATCGCTTGCCATATAAAACTCAGTATATTTTTATATACAGTTTGGTCAAGAATCGCTATATTGTATATCATTTTCATACAGTTTCAATTTCTACCCAGTGGATTAAGATGAAATGTAGTTGCAGATGAACAGATGGATGGCCAGACAAACTGATCCAATACTTGAAGATTATAATCAGACCAGCTGATTAAAAAATTAACATAAATACCAAATATTTTGTTAATGTTTACAGCATCTGCCATATTCAGATCACTGTTCCTTGCTGACTGCTCTTTGTATCTTTGAGTAGGTACAGTATATCAACCAGATTCTATTGGAATTTTATTCAGTCTTACATTTATTATCATGCCTATTTTAGTAACATAATTAGATCTATTTGCATTTACCATAATTGGTTAGTTATCTGCATCACTTTATTGACTTCATCTTTTCATTATCATGGGAAGTTTCCAGTTTATTCAGTACAACAATCTGTAATAAGAAAGACAAAACATGATCTTTTGAAACAAGCTTATAGCTTTTATTAGCAGTGAAACCTATAATGAGATTATAATCAGTAAAATGAAATCAAAGCCAATAAAGATAAAAAAAAAAGATTTCATACACTACCCTAAGACTTTTGTTAAGCTAAAATTGGAATAATCAAACTATTTTGGTATGAAAAACTTCAACAATATTTATGGATATAAGACACTAGAACATTAAGGCTAATTTAACTGTCATGATTTCACTAAATTACTGTAAATAACAAATAATGCAAATAGGAAGATTTGTTTATAAACTATTCAGTTATAAGTAAAACACTGCAAGACAAATTAATAGGTATTGATGCAAATACATGACATGCCTTGAAGACAGCAAGTTAGTTTTCCATAGAGAATGTTAGCAAACTTGTTTCACTACTCAATAATGGAACCCATATCACTTGCATGTGAACAACTGTACTTTGTCCAATATGTTTTTGCAGAGTTTTGCATTATAAACACTTTGCATCATCATAGCCAGAAGGGTGTGTGTGTGTGTGTGTGTAGGGGGTGTCTGGCATGCACCCACTCCTGCTTAAAAAGAAACATACACACACAAATGTACAGTCACTTGTCACTTTAAATTTGACCATCATTTTATTCTTGCACATGTTTATTAGGTAGTATGCACACTTGGAGTGAATAGACACACACAGTTTAGCTTTGGTGCCCTTGCAAAGAAGTCAGGGCCTGAAGGAAATTTTGGAACAACCCCATTCCTCCAACAATGGACCTGATCCAGCCTGGCATAATCATATTGTTTACTGCAATGGGAGATATTTTAGACTGACATTGTTCAGATGAATTTCTTAATAATCTGTTTGGCAAAGTTATCTCCTATTCATTTTGAGAATTGCATTATTGTACAGGTTTAAAAATCAACAAGCTTGCAATAATGTCATGATGAATGCCATCACTGTAGTATCAGATGAATCAAAGTCATTGTTGTTGCTGTTGTGGGGTTTAATGCCATTTTTCAGCACACAATAGGTATTACATAGCATCCAGTATAACTGCTGAGGAAGAACCTGACAAGAACCACTGATCCATGGGAAGCTACTGGCAAGTTTTTTGGTCTTTACCTTTTTGGGGCTTAAAATTAAACAATCCAACTTTTTATAAATGGGAGTTAAAAATATCTGGTGTCGAGATTGTCAAACCACTCTATGACAAAATCAATTTAGAGTCAGTGCTGACCAAGTGTCGCATACTGGTTGGGCTTTCGGTGGGGGGGGGGTATTTTATGTATCTCTGGCCCCTATAATTATCAATATATGGGGAACATTGGCTGTTTGAGATGGGAGGGTGTCACAGGCCTCCCTCAAAGTGCAACACTGCTGATAATTGTTTCTAATGTCAAGAACATTGCCCACTTTATTCATTAAAAGTTCATACATTCTACACTAAGTTTGTTTTCCATTTGTTTTTATCAAACTCGTACAAGTTTTCACTCTTCGGTACTAATAAATGTTTACAAGACGGTGAGCAGACTGGTCTAAATTTAATTACATGTAACTGTTGTCAGAAGGGTAATAGAATATATTCCATTAACAATCCTTCATATGACTGATTTCAGGTCATTAATGTTAATTTTTATATTCGTATCATAACTGGTAGAGTAAAACTTTATTCTAGTCAAATAAAAAATTTAGTATTTGCCTCACTGGGTGAATGTTGTATTTCGTTATTAATTGGAGATTTGTCAAACCAAGCTTTAAGTTCACCAATAAAATTATAAATTTCACACTACTACAAATTAACAAAACATAATGTGTAGGATATTACTGGCAAACAATAACTCTCCCTAGAATGAAATGAAAATTTATGCATCAAGCCGAAAGGGCTTGAAATGATGTCTTTGATTATCCTACATAAAAATAAGTGAACCATATTTTGTTGTTGTCAAGTTGATGTGCTTAATGGATGAAAATGGCTTTTAAATATTTGAATTTATGCAAGATATGATTGTTTCAAGCCTAGTTTAAGTCACAACGAAGACGAATAATGGTCAGGTTAGTCAAAATATAGTTACATATTCTGGCATTTTTTTTGTTTCTTCAGAAATACAAAGATTCCCTAGTAGCTAGGGAAATAAGTTCAAGTGATTGTAGCAAGTTATCATTTCAATAGGTGGAAACACAGAAATAGCAAGTCCCAATGTTTGTTCCTTCTGCAGGTATTATGGTTTGCCAGAACAAATATTACATCTTGTATTAGCCCACAGCATGAATGATTCATAACACAAATATCAATGAAAACAAATAATGTCTGATATTAACTTGAGATGAACCAAAAGATTCATTTTTCAAAACTGCCATTGTAAAGCGTCTGCTGAAGAAACCAACACTAGACCATAACGATTTAAAGTACTACCGCCAGTTTGTAATCTCAAATTCATATAAAAAATCTTAGAAGAGGTTGTTCTACCCCAGCTTGTATCTCATCTGAATTCAAATAGTCTTTTCAGTAATGTACAATCTGCTTACTGCCCTTGCCACAAAACTGAAATTACTCTTCTAAAAGTAGTTAATGACATTCTATCTGCTTGGGATAGTGGAAAGATTACAGTCCTCACCCTCCTTGATTTGTCTGCCGCAATTGACATAATAGACCATGATATATTACTTCACCGTCTCCAGTATGTATTTGGCATTCATGATACAGCCTTACTGTGGCTCAAGTCCTATTTGGTCAACAGGACATATATTGTGTCTACAAATTGAATATACTCTAGCCCAGTTGATCTATATTGTGTTCCACAGGGGTCTGTTCTTGGACCTGTTCTCTTCATTCTATACACTCAGCCGCTCTCAAGTGTCATAGATCATCATCCAGTGTCTCACCAATTGTTTTTTGATGACACCCAAATATACAAATCTAGCCACCCAACTGAAGTTGATGCTATCATCCAAGGTGTAGAGAGGTGCATTTAAGTTGTGAAATCATGGATGACATGTAACAAGCTGCAGATGAATGATGATAAAACTGAGGCCATTCTAATCACAACAAAAAGACTTTCTCATTCACATCCTTTACCTCAAACAAGTATCAGCAACACCAAAATTAAATTCATACAATCAGTACGAAACCTAGGTGTTACTCTGGACAGTACTCTCACGTTGCACCAACATGTCATGAACATATGCAAGGCTGCATATCTTGAGCTGAGACGCATCAGCTCCATTCTCAAATATCTTTCAGTTGATGCCACTAAAACACTTGTGTGTTCATTAGTACTTTCAAGACTGGACTATTGCAAATCAATTCTGTCTGGTTCATCTCAGTATCTACTCCAGAAACTTCAAAACACAGCTGCTTGGATCATACTTACAGTACCACGATCAGAGCACACCTCCCCACTGCTCTGTACCCTACACTGGCTATCCATTCCATCCAGAATCAAACACAAAATTTGTTCTCTGTGCAATGTTTCACTGTCGGACTATAGTCTAACATACCTATCCGACCTCACCCATATGTGCACACCAGCAAGATACTTACGCTCCTCTTCTGACAATCATATACTCATTATTGCCACTATGAAAACAAAGTCATATGGACATTGTTCTTTTGCATACCAGGACCCAGCAACGTGTTATGAATTGCCCATTGAACTCAGACACAAAGACACAGTGATCCCATTGAAGAGTGCTCTAAAAACTCACTTATTTCGATGCAAGAACAAACTTAAAGACCTAATGTTTCCTACCTTAAATATTCTCAGCATGTTTGTTATGTTTTCTAATTTCGTAGCGTTTGTTTTGTAATTATATCATTATATATGTTTTTTTATCTTATAGGTGTTGTCTAATGTTGTAAAGCGCTTAGAGCTTCTAAATATTAGGCGCTATACAAAGTCCTCATTATTTCATTATTATTATTATATTTGCTACATGAGACTATAAAGCATTAAAATTTGGTTCTTCTCTGAAGTTAATAAAAACAGTATATCTTAATATACCTTCTTAATTCCAACCTAGTATATGACAAATTTACTGTTATTAACTTCATTTTAATATAGAAAATGTTTATTAAAAATAAGGAAGTCCCAGATTCCTCCTTATCCTCTCTTGCAAAATGGTCCATATAATATGGAATGTGTTAAATGGCTGTTAAAACCCAATCAAAATACAATTCAGTCAAAGCATACGAGTATGGACTTGAAATCAAAATCATAAACCCATTATGAAGAAAAAGAGTCTTAACAATAAAAATAATAATGCTCTGATATTCTTAACCCAAAATTATTTTTAAAATCTCATTAAAGGTCATGCCTCCTGTAACAATATAAAATTCCATAATCAATAAGTAAAAAAACCTCACGCAATGTTGACAGCCTTTTTAAAATTTAAAGTCACGATGAAATCGCATATTCTTAATTCAAATTTGGGAAAATATTGTTTACTTCATCATAATGTAACTTCTATCTGAACAGGCAGCACAACAAGTTGGTGGGATCTCAAATAAAAATTAAAAGTCCTCATATCAAATCTGATAATGCACAAAAAAATTAAATTATATTCTATAGTCTCTACAATAAAACTAATCATTCATTATAGTCTATAGGCAAAAAAAAAAATTGAGAATGCCAGTCTTTATACATAACATATATTCAAGCAATGATGACATCTGCATCTGAAAATGTAGTAAAAAAGAAACCTTCACTATATCAATTTTATCACTGTTTGAAACAAAGTAACTGAAAAATGAAAAAGAAATAAGCTGTTTAACTGAAAATGACATGAAAAGAAATAAGCTGTTTAACTGAAAATGACATGTTGCATACAAACTGTGGCATGTGTCCACGTATCAAATATCTAATTATTCACAACAAATTTTTTAATGGTACATTGATTATATAATTTTAGGGAACTTCATCTTTTAAAATTATAAATATTTAAAGGAACAAAGATAATTTTTCAAAATAACACATATTCCATTTTTTATGTAGCTCTCAGAATATGTGATTTTCCATTTCTGACAATGATTATGCTTAATATTTAATTACCAATTGATTAACTCCTTATTTTGGCCAGATAACTTGTGTTTTGAAACTCCTCTCTGTGAACCTTCCTTTCACAGTATGATGTCTAAAGAAGCATACAGACAGACAATGGTTCTTTATGGTAGTTAAGTACAATTTCCTAGTGCTCAAAGGTATTATCTTTTATCTTTTTGATACTTCTGCTCCAAAACTGAATTTTTAACAAACTTAAGCTGTGCCAAAGTTTCACTTTCTCAAATTAGTGCTTTACTGAATACTATGATTAGACTGCTCTGGTTGGCCTAAGTGGTTATAGCATCACCATGGATGTGGGAGGTCGCAGGTTAAAACTTCGGCTGAGTCATACCAAATTCTTTCAAAAATGGTACTAACAGCTGCCTCACTTGGCGCTCAACATTAAGATGTTATTTTTAGGACTGGCTGGCCTGGTGTCAGGTTAATGTGACTGGCTAGGACATTATGTTACATGTCTGCAGCATGATGCCCAATTGCAGGCCATCACTATAAACAGCCACACTGCAGGCATCATAGCAATATGACTCAATTTTTTTTAAAGCTACATTAAAAATCCAAATCACACACACACACTACTGACAGATTTCTTATCTGTTCTTTAATGCTGTATTAGGGTTTAAGGTCCATAAATGCCATAGCTTGCTTGCTCCGACAGAGGTGTTTTGACCAAATAAATAACTGTACTTCTTATTATCATTTGTTAGTTTTATTTATTCAACAGATCTTAACCCTTAAAGGCTGTATAGTTTTGAAGCACATGATCCAGCAGGGCTAAATTGTTTGAGAAAAGAAATGAAAAGTGCACTCTAATTTTAAATTGTATGAAATTTAATTAGGTTTTGTATCATGTCTGCTTTACATTAAATTTTGATTTACTGCTCAAGGGGGGGGGGGAACTGGAAAAACTATTTTGTCCATTCAGAGTGTACATCAGACGCGTATTTAACACCAATCAGTCACTAGTATCTCCATTAAAACTTTCCCAGCTCCAGTAATCAGATATATTTCATAATAACTGAAATCATTGTCTTCATCAGTGTCAGCGGCCAGTATTTGCGGAACAAAAGAAGATGAACCAAGCAGGGAATTAGCCTTTTTGTTTTTTCTGGGTAGGCTGTATTTTTAACATGCACTTGTAAAACTTCCTTTTTACATGGCTTATACTATGACATAATGCTTGCTACAGGGCACAATGTGCCAATAAAATCTAGTTTAAGAACCATTGATGTCAAGTTGAAGAATCCAGATGTAAACAGTTGTCTACCTGAAAAAAGACTTATGTTGCAAAAAACATGATGATACCTCTACTGGTGTGACTTACCCGAAGTACTTTAAATAAAAACTGTTTACAGTGCAGAGTACATTTTCCTATGTGTGACTTTAAATTGTTGGAGTTCCTGTGCATCAATATTTGGGAAATTCATACAAATTTTGCATGATTGATGCCCTGGAAGCATCTCTGTATCTGATTTGTAATGAATCTAAAGATAAAAAAACAACTAATGGATAATAAATTGTTTCCAAACTTAACAATTATCAATGGATGGGTAATGTGGGCTTTAAAAGATCTTAAAATAACTTTTATGTTCTCAGAAATTTTCAAACATATTTTCAAATAATGAAAACAAAACATTGGTGGCTAAGCTAACAAAACCCTAAATCACAAAATCTCTATCATCACATCGGTTAAAAGTAGCATTGTGAATAATTGTAACCAAAATTAAAAAGAAATAATGGCCAAAATTGATAGGTTGGAAACAACTGGGTGTTCAGTTTACTACTAGGTCAATGATTATGCAATCAACTTTTTACCCATGGTAGCAACTAACTGATACATGTAAAATAAAATTCTAATGCGTCATTATGCATACAATAAAAAGAGTGGTCACGCTATACCTCCTACTATGGTTTGTGGTCATTGTTGTTTCAGCTCTGTATTCCTGTCTGGGTGTGGTACTTACCTATCTGCTGTGACACCAGGTGGTTTCTCTGACAGGTCGTCTCAAGCAAAATTGAGGTATACAGTGCTGAAAATACAAAAATAATTTAATTTTGCCACCAGAACAACTTCATACAAATTTTAAGTCATACACTCTACTCTTACAGCATGGCTGGTTAATCTAAAGAGTACAACTTGTATCAATTTATTCCATGCTACTGCAGATTTATAGATAAGCAGTGAATCTGTATATTTTACACAATCAAACTGACTAATGTTTTGGAGACAAATTGTTCAATGTGTTGAGAACACAGTATTTAGACATATACTACTCTTGCTGTACGTACAGTATGTACTTCATTTTGGGAATGCTGAAATCAGATAAAGCTGAAGTATACTTAGCTAATGAAAAGAATAAAAAATATATTAATACTTAAGAAAGTGCTTAGATAGCTTCATTTCATTCAAGATACTTCTCATCCTTTTAACCAATTTTGGCATTTCTGACTTCCGTTGCATTACTGCCAACTGAAATGTAGGCCAACGAACTTGAAATCATGTCTTATGTGAGAATTTGAATTAGAAAAAAGACATCAGAGTTAGTAAAGTCTGATAAACTTTATTACTTTAATTTGTAGAAAAATGTGGAGACAGGCTGCCAAGAGTGTGAGATATTCCTGACAATTTGACTTCTTGTTCTGATGTTAGTCAACATTGGAACTCACTACACATACCGTTATTTAGTCAGTAAAACCTAAATCCCCAAAACATAAATATCAGGGTTGATGTCTTACACTGTTATGATTAGCTTAAGGACTCACGGTACTAATTCCACTCCAATGGTAAACATATGGAAACACTATCATATTCAAAATTCAATAACTTAAAATTTATGGGTGCTGATAATGACACCTATAATTTTTCATGCACATCTAACCTTGGTGCAAGCTTATGTGTGGAGAACACCATATGACCCGCGGCAATTTGTTTACATACATGTGCATGAAACACGTGTTATTGATTCTGCACCAAATGAATCAGGTGCTACTTTCAGTATTGAGTACTCCGGAGTCAAGCCTGTAAAAATGCTAAAGTTGCATCAGTAGAAATTTGTCAATATTTTTTTTACATTACATATAGGATAAGCTCTCAAAAGATATTTTTCCTAAAATTTTAATTTTCATTATTAACCAATTATGGACCACCAAACCTGTAAATACTCTATCATTTCTTCACCCATTTCTAGACTGGTTCACAGTTCTTCCGTATAATTAGTACCATGTGTCCTATAACCAGATTTAATTTTTTTTGAAAAAGTTGTATTTTACTCCTTGATATTAGAGCATAATTGTAAGAAAGAATTGGCCATGCTTGTGCATGGATAATAGTGCAATAGCATTTTATGTGATACCAATATCTGTAGTTAAATTGCATCCGCATTACATGTTGCTGTGTTGTATTGTACTTATTAATGGCTTTTTCTTGTTATTAAAATAATTGTTTTCTGCCTTTGTATCTTCATGTTATCTTTCTATGGCATGCATGCTACACAAAAGAAACCCAAGCATGCTGACGTCAGCAAGTATGACATCACAGGGTATCAAATTACATGACGCATTGTATTTTCATCTCTCACTGGCTATAAGACAAGTTTTAAAAGTTTTAAATTTCAAAATTGCATTTCTTTTCTTGCTGACTCTCACAGAAATAACACACAGTGCATCCCTATTCACATCAATCAAACAAAACAAATAAGTGTGCCACATGACAGGTCAAAATGATACGAGGCCATTGCCCTTTTGTGACTAAAACAAATACACACACCCATGAAGCATCAAGAGATGCTGATATTCCAAACTTATTTAAACTATCATCACATGTGATTCATGACCCACAAATGTTAATAAAAAGGTGTAAAAGCCAAGGAAGAGTTCCATAAGCTGTATTATACTGAATAATTAAATAACATAGTGCTACTTTTTAGTATAAAACTATGGGGAAGGGTGAATAAGCAAAGAATAGACAGAGTAATTTCTTCAAGCCTGGTAATGTTCCCCACAACAAAGGGGGTGGGGGGAATGTATATCAACCCAAATAACACATCAACATGAGGTATGTTACATAAGGACATCAAGAGACAAATTTGAAAAAGCTATCCAAAGTTCCTATAATGCTGACATTGATGTTGGAGACAGAAAGTGTATGCACAAACTGTTATGACTCAAGCTATTAAGTATGCTGGAGGTGGAGAAATGTGTGAAAAACTTTGCTATGCCAAGACAAGTTCATGTCTCTATGCAATATGCAGACACTGATAAAAATTGTCACTGAATACACTACTTGTTAAATTTAAGTAATAGAACTGAATTGCATATTGAAGTTGTCTAATACATAAACATATACCTACATTTACCCAAAGCTCATAAAAAGTTAAGAAAAAGTCTAAAAATCATTACTGTGGCTGCTTTCCACTATAAGCAGTGTTAAATTACTTACTTTTTAATATAAAGCTGAAAAAATGCATACATTATTGAACAAAAGAGAAACAAAGCAAACATTGCAATCACTCAATTACAGTCAAAGGGGAGGTAATACACCTTGATTTGGCAAACCAAATAGCAAGGTCTAATTTACAGCTAAATGATTCCTTACTATTACTTGATGGTAAGAACAGAGCAATGTAGGTTTTATAAATAGCTTTTGTTTCAAATATGAAACCATATTTCTGACATGAAGCTTGTTTTCATTTATTCACAACAACATATATGGTGAACAAAACACATATCACTTAGTGCACGCAGTAATCAAATGCTGAGATTTGGAATAATGTGTTCTGAGACCACAAGTTGCAACACCCTGAGTATGAAGGTTTTCTATCATGGGACTTGGTACATGAAGAAAAAAGAGATCTGGTTTGGTGGGAGAGAGCAGTATGTTCACCATGCAGTTATACATCAAGAATGTTTCAACTGTATGAAGAGAGGTTGGGGAAGAAAAACTGCCTGTGTAAAGAATGCAATACAGATAGGACTTTTGCAGAGTTATATTTGGAATGAAGGGTTGAAAACTATTATTTTAAGTGAAAATATCCCTCCCTGCTCCCTCAACAAAAGGAATGCAGAAAAGTTCCAATACTGTTTACCCAAAAATGTAATGTACCAATATGAGAAACATGCTGAACATAGAATAGGTGTCAAGGAGTTTAATTCTAGGATAAGAAATAAGACCGGTATAATTGATATTCAATGTGACTCGACATATAATAATTCAATTTACAGGTTGAGGCAATGCAGCATGTGCAGTTTTGTGCACAGTCCTTATTTTTACAATGTTCTCTGCTTTGATCTGCTGAGTGTGTCTCTAAAGATAAATGATCAGTACTGATACATAAGTGATTGTGACATAAGTGGCTTACATATAAAATCTCCCCCACCCCCACCCCCTTTTGGTGAATTGTTGCATGTGTTAAATGGTATTTAACCATATAGGCCAATCTATGGGTACCATCATATGAAATTCTGCCATTAGGCCATACTATGCTCTTTTCCCTATGGCCTGAGCTATCTACTTCCACTCTCCATTGTATAAAACCATCCCCATCTGTCTTTTGTATAGAATTTTTCTCCAAAATCACATTCAAACCATGATAAAAAGACTCCAATATGACTGTCATATGTAAAAACCACCAAATTGATACCCTGTATGCACGTTGTAACCATGGAAACAACAAACTCCTATTATGGTATAGGTCGCATATAGGACTCACGGTACTAATTCCACTCCAATGGTAAACATATGGAAACACTATCATATTCAAAATTCAATAACTTAAAATTTATGGGTGCTGATAATGACACCTATAATTTTTCATGCACATCTAACCTTGGTGCAAGCTTATGTGTGGAGAACACCACATGACCCGCGGCAATTTGTTTACATACATGTGCATGAAACACGTGTTATTGATTCTGCACCAAATGAATCAGGTGCTACTTTCAGTATTGAGTACTCCGGAGTCAAGCCTGTAAAAATGCTAAAGTTGCATCAGTAGAAATTTGTCAATATTTTTTTTACATTACATATAGGATAAGCTCTCAAAAGATATTTTTCCTAAAATTTTAATTTTCATTATTAACCAATTATGGACCACCAAACCTGTAAATACTCTATCATTTCTTCACCCATTTCTAGACTGGTTCACAGTTCTTCCGTATAATTAGTACCGTGTGTCCTTAAGGCCATTTTTCATGCTACACAACAGTAAATATATCTGGTGGAGGAAGAACCTGGAAAACCACTGGGAAAAACCACGGACGGATGGGAAGCTAGTGGCATGCTCTCTCAAAACGGAGCAGAGCCCGAGACTAAATTTTCCTGTAAATATTAAATGTACTATATAATAATAAATAAATAATTTGAAGAGTAAATTGTAAGCAACAATAACCCTGACCTGCACATTACATTATACAAATGACTGCCTGTTATGCTGCTGTTTGGTTATGAACTACTAAAGTATTCTCACACCATACCCTTTGATTGTACCACCGTACTGATTTGAAAAACAGAAAGAATAAAAGATATCAAAAATGCACAAAACTTAGCCATTGCATTCACTGATTTATGAGTTCTAAACTGATTGCCTCCAGGTGGGTCTCCAACACTGCTGACTTTTTTAATCAAAAGGGAGCTTCTTTAGCAACATGGTCGCCATTTTTGCTTGGGCCAGCTTGTTTTCAAACACAGTTGTGATTGAAATTACTGTCTTTCAAACTCTCAGTAATTCCATAAATTTGGGATTTACATCTCTTTGAACACGTGTATACAAGAATTCCTTCTATTTATTTGTTCAAATTGTTCTTGAAATCATCATCATTGGCGACTCGGTCTCGAAAGACCATGCGAATAGCGCCCTTGGGGTGTTGTCTGTCTCCGTTGGCATCGTCTGCTGTGGCTGTGCAGGCCTATACGTGAGTGACAGTCCCTATTGCAGTTGGTGCAGACATACTGGGAAGTCTGCGTTACTGTGGTTGCTGTTGCGTTCTTCTTTCTCTTACGTTTCTCTGCCGCCAACTGGCCTCTCCTCACATCAGCGACTGATATGCCATTGTTTACCATCAGTTTCCAGGTGCCTCGGTCCTCAGCCAGCTCTTCCCAGCCATCGGGTGAAATGTTGCATGCCTTCATGTCCCTCTTGCACACATCTTTGAAACGGAGTGAGGGGCGTCCGACTCTTCTCATGCCAGTGGCCAGTTGTCCATATAAGATGTCCTTTGGCAGCCTTCCATCCTCCATGCGTCGGACGTGACCCAGCCATCGAAGGCGGCGTTTAATTAGCAGGGAGTACATGCTGGGGGTACGTGCACGCTGCAGGATCTCACTGTGTGGAACACAGTCTTGCCAGCTGATTTTCAGGATGCGTTTTAGGCACCGTATATGGGGGGTGCGTGGCCTGGGTCTGACATCCCGCTTGCCAAAGGAAAGTGAAGCGTCTCTCATAGCCTCTCCTTTCCAGGTGTAGCGATCGCCGCAGGACCACTGTCTCGCTCTGCGGGGCGGGAGGTTACTTGCATATGGCCTCTCCTACACTATTGTGTCCACAGCAGCACCTTCACGTGGTGCCCCCTGTTTTAACAGAGCCTGCTGTGTGGCGCGACCGAGTACCCGGCGGTATAACTGGGTGGGCAGACTGGGCTCATTAGCCTTGGCAGGAAACCAGTCTAAGAGAAGGGAAACTCTGACCCCAAACCCGGGCAGATGAAGCTCGTTAGCCTTGTCAGGCAGTTCATCTAGGAGAAGGAAACTCTGATTCAAAACCAACCAAGTCCCATCCATTGGATTATGTTCTTGAAATATTAGAAAAAAACACTGCACATATTGGATGCAGATGGCACTGCTTCTACTTAGTCCTACAATGTAAGACATAGCACATATTATTTTTGTTTTAGTGATATGGTGCCCACAACATAAATATCAGTGTCGAGGTCTTACATGTAGGACGAGGCTACTATATCAGCGTCGGGTCTTACAGGTAGAACTAAGGCTACTACTGAAATAGACTATTCTAAATATCAGAAATAGACAGAGGGCTTACAAACAAACGGGAGGATATGCGAATACTATAAATATAATATAAATCTACCTACCTCGATGCATTTAAAGTCTCTTGTATAACAATTTCGGCTATAAAACAACGCAGTCTAGGTGAATTACTAGGTCTACGAAAAATACTGAACATCTTGCCCGCCATGACTTTTATACATTTTTGTACTCTTCAGTACTAAAGATTCAGCATCCTGCAGCATTTCGAGAAACAACCAATGAGAGTGAATCTTACAAATATTTTACTGAATACTAGTATACTATTGGTTCCAACGATTTCGCATGTGAGCGATCTCCTACGGTACGATGTCGCAAAATATATAAAACAATACTTACAGGCTTTGGGACATATCGTAGCGATTCAAGTTTATTTAGTTTTAATTCTTCAGACAACCTCCGCCTTTAATTACACAATGGTGTCACGTGCTTTTAAACCACGTTTATACTGCCTGTTTCAGTAACAGTCTTCTTATGAGAGAGAGAGAGAGAGAGAGAGAGAGAGAGAGAGAAAACGGATCAGGGAGCGAAAGCAAAAGCCAAAAATAAATTAACAAAAATATTGTTTTCATACACATTCACTACAGCTGCATCATGATAGCAAACACGCCGTGTAATATTGCATGAAATCTTTTGAATTGTTTTTGTGTGGACGTAATTCAATTTAATTACTTAAGTTTGATATGAGGATTCAAAAGAAAAAAAAAAAAAAAAAAAAAAAAAAACAGGAAAAGCAAAGGAAAGAAAGTAACATAAAATTGTAACAAGAGAAAAGTGATTGGAAAAAGTCACTAGGAAAGTTCACAATTATTAATTTTTCAATTACACAAAATTTTCTTCAATATAAGTTTAAATGAATATTTTAAAATAATATAGTTGCATTATTATGATATCTTTCTAGCAAATTATAAAAATGTTAAAACACTTGCTTTATTATTAATCAACATGCTCAAATTTATAATAAAAGATACTAAAAAACAATTCCCAAATAAAAGATGTCTTCCGGCAGAACAAATTTCAACGCAAAACTTTGTGCAAGTTTTATGCTCTCCGATCAAAACACAATACATATATCAGCATCTTTATTAGGCTTCCAAATTTGTTACAGTTTCATTCATCGACCGATCCTTTGTTATTAAGTCCAGTACGGTGTTATTATATCTCATTCAAATTTGTATTCATGACATTTTTAACAGTGACTTTTCAGTTACCCTGGTATAACTAGTATCGTGAGGAAGGTATTACTTTTTTCTGTTTATCCAATACAGTATACACCATCTAGAAAGGCAGAGGAACTGATTACTGACCTTATGTTTCTTTCTGTGATGTAAAAATCTCATATTAAAGTAAAAAAAAGTTCATCTAAGTTAACATTAAGCCGAGTTCGAACACAAGTTTTTGATTTTGAATGTCAGAATTCTAGTATCAGAAATAGATAAGATCCTTAAAAAAACCAGACTTTTCTATAATTAGTTCGGTACAAAATACCCAGCTCGTACATAAAATAGATTACCACGTGCATACATATATCAGTGATCGAGTTTTGATTCTTAACATTGGTGAGATTCACAGTTCACAGAGCTACAAATTAAGTTTAAATGCGGGAAAATTGCTGTGTCTCACTCACCCATTAAGCTTTACCTTCCTCAACGGTACCCTACGCCTTCTAATCACAATATCAACGTGAATCTCCGTGTTATCAATGATAATTAACACCCTCTTTACGAATTTACTTCTTCGCGGCATGTCAGATTCTCTATATTTAATCTCTTCATGAGTATATTATTATTATTATTATTATCGTAGTTGTTGTTATATTGTGATGACTCTAGGTCTTAAAATATGTAACAGAAAGGAAATGAAACCAACAATTTAAGTAAAATTCAACAAATAATTTATTTTTCCATGTTACAAAGTGAAAGTTACAGTATTGCGAATTAAATTCCAAATAATCCAAATTGTCCTTTAAAATGTATAGAATGTTCCGAATGAATTCCAGTCGCATTGAAAGTCCTGATGTACCAATGATCTTGAATATCCTGATATACCATTAGTGCATACAGAACGTCTTTGAGAGAATTCCCAAAATTCCCAAAACAATGTGTTAATCCAGTCAATGAGCACTTTGTAATTCCAATGACAAATTAAATCTTCTAGAATTATATTTGAAAATCACTACATAAACTCTAATAAAAAATGGATTCCACAAATTGATCTTATAATAGGAATGAATAATTTGTTTACCAAACCTCTATTTATACATCTCTCACATGACCTACTACGCAATAGTAATTTCTGGAAACTCATAGAAAATTCCACTAATTTGTAAACACGGTTAGGCCATGAACTCAAATTCTTATAAAAAATCTTATATACCAGTTACAATTATGTAAAAAGTCAGGTCCGCCAAAACGCTATCTACAGCCCGCTATTGTGTACTATAGTCAAGCACACAATATAAATTAAATACACATAACACCTCCCGTCATAAACAAAAAGAAAGATTTATATCACAAATATTTCTTCACATACGAGTCAAATATACATAAGATACTATACTATTTTATATTACATATGAAGATATGTTATGATTGACACAAAATAAAGCAATATAGCACTTCTATACATATTATAGTGAATGTCCAATCAGATTATTTTCTCCTCTGATGTGTCTAGTGTCAATATTGTATTCTTGAAATATCAAACTCCATCTCGACTATCTCTGATTTGTGTTTTCATTTTGTGTGCAGCTTGGGGGTTGTGATCAATCACCGAATACAATAATCGGACAACGAACTGAGTCGATTATACCTAGTCATACGCAACCATCGCATTAATTGCTTTTACTGATAGGCACACGGAATTCAAAATTAACTTTGCCCTTCTACAGGTTTTAACTGGACCGCGTCCCACAATATGTCCTAAACATGTGGTACAAGCACAGTGAAACTGACTTTTACCTGAATTAACCATCAGATTTTCATCATAGAGTCGATCAAAGAATTATCGTATAGTTTCCAGGTGACCTTTATCTTTGCAGCTAATGACGTCATTGATAATGCATCTCAGTTTGATAGACCAGAAAGAAGACGAAGAAATTTTAAATATCACTTTATACTGATACAGTTCATCTCAAGTAGCAAATGTCGAAATTTCTTTTGCTCTGTCCGTGAGTGGGACTTGCCGGAATCCTTTTAAAACGTCAAACTTGGTGACATCTAACCTTGGCATTGGAAATGAATCTGCTTTGGTGACACTGTTGAATTTTGTATAGTCGGTACACATGCGGATTATATTATCTGGTTTAGGCACAATAATGCAAGGCGAACTCCAGTTACTTCTACTTGGATCTATAAAATCATTCTACAATTAATATTGATTTTTCTTCTTTTTTTCCAAACATTTTTGCTTGAGAGGATTCATCCCATAAGAATGCTGTTTCACCGTTATTATCGAATTTATTTGTTCTTGTTTGAACATCACCACCCCAAACCCGCAATCCCCCACCCAAACCCATAATCACCCAGAACAAAACAACACAACAAGAAGTGCTCATATTACCACTTCGTTCCTGTTGTTGTAGTTGTAAGTTTCTGGTCCAGATTGTTCAGTAAACGAGAGTCATTACAGTCAGCTTGAACTATATATGCGGTCCAAGTGAAATTAAACCGATTGAATAATTAACTAGGCTAGATGTAGCTAAATACTCCTTTAACATCTTTGTATGACAAAGTTGTTTCTGTTTCTGACTCACAGGAGTCTTCCTAATATATTTTTTTAAAGTAATTTAGTTTCTATTCAATTTTATAAGGACCATGTAATTTAGCCTTAAGAGGATTTGGAGGTATGGACAAGAGAATCAGAACTTTGTCACCATGCTGAAAACTCCTTTCCTGTGTATTTTTTTCATATCCTAATTTCATTTTGGACAGAGTTGAGTGAAGATTAGATCTTGCTACTTAATAAGCCTTTCATGACTCACGTTTGAAATCAGAGACATATTCTAGAAGACTAATCTTGGAATCTTCATTTAAAAGACGTTTCAATTTTAATAACTTCAATAGTGCACTGATATTAAGTCCAAAATCCAGTTCAAAAGGTCCAAATCCCAATGATTCTTGAACACATTTCCTAGCATCAACCTGTAGTAATTGATTTTGCTCATGCCAATCCTCTCCTGCATTAAAACAATATGACCAAATCATGTTTTATAAAGTCTGATGTAATCTTTCCAACTGTTGGATGCCTAATTCATGCATACATTGTTGGAGAATTCCAGAAATAAAATGTGATCAGACTTGACAGATTTGGGAAGGCCAACAAGTATAAACAAAAACTTTGTCAAAGCTTTTGACCTGTTTTGGTTTTAATATTCATCAAAGGAATACCTTTGGAAATCTTGTAGACGAACAGATTATGGTCAACAAGTCTTGATTGCCTGACTTGATCTTATAAGAGTGAGATTCTAAATGTCAATTATTGTATAATACAATCATGCCGTCATATTATTTGAAATGCCGCATGAAATTGGTACTGAAATTCCAACTCGATTTCAAACGCGTAATGTCAGTGCAGCGATCACTTTAATTTGTGTTCTGCATGGAGCAAGGAGTTTTACGTTCCTGCGCCTGGAGAAATACTTATTCATTGTGCTGATGATGACTGTTGGCGACATGATCTTGCTTATAAGGCATAAAATGATAGCCGTGCTCGCCAACATGTCAGTACATTTATCATCCTTGACCTGAACCTGCACTCAGATAAGGAATAGACAAACCGATCCTCAGATATATGACGGCGACGATTTTCATTGGAGATAAATCATACTGATATAAAGAAACCAGCCGCGATCTACTACAGTCCGCGCGGTTATTGAAAAGTAGAAGCTGCCGTTGAAAAGTTAGCGAACGCGACAAAGGTGATGATCGGAGTTTCTCGAACATTCCAAGGCAAACAAGCTCTGTGGCAAATTTAACAACCCGCACCAAGGAAGATCTCCCGTGGATAACTTTGTAAATCGCCAGAACGTTTATGAAACACACACTCCGGAACTTGGAGTTGTCGTTCTTTTGTGGTCGCCACAGTGACGATAATATATAAGCTATGATATAGCGGAGACATTCTTATTTCGTATCAATCATCTCTGCTATTTCAAACATCTTGGCCTGTGTATGAGATTTGAAATGATGCTGCGCTGTTGTTTCTTGAAGTTGCTTCACATTCAACTGCGGAGTCTCTGGAGAAAGTCCAAACAATACATATATGTCCACTTTTCGCATTCCGCTTGTTATTCGTGTCCCACTCTCTCGCGCGAGTTATCTTAGTTGAATCAATGTCGGAATGGTAACATATAAGGGAAAAATCATTGTCTATTTGCACATTCCGTTAATAATGTTTTAAAATACTTTACTTTGCAATGATTAGAAACGGAAATCGCCTAAATCCTGGTTATTATTTCATTGACTTCTACATCGTTGAAGTCGTCGAGATTTTCGGCATGGGTAACAAAACTGATTATGCAACTTTTGAGCACCGACCAACACGTCAATGTGATTTACAATATTTATAACTGCATGTTCTTTCGCAGTGCTCACATTTTTCAATGCGTACAAATCTGCATTGATTGCCTGCCAGTGCCTCCTCACTTTTAATGATCTGAAGTCAAGTACTGCACCAGCTCGTATCCTGCGTTTATATGCAACCACGACAAAACGTGGCGCACCACATGTAGAGTTCTTCGATAGTTTATGATTCTTTGTATAGGCAAAAGCAGTAGTGAAGTGGGGCACTATAGAGACAATGGAAATCCCAGTCAAAAAGGTCGTAGGCAAAGATAGCTACAAGGGGAATTTAACATGGGGAAATTTAACATGGGTGGGCCTATAGAGCCACACAAATATTGACAGTACAGCGATAAGGGTATGGGCCTGTTTGGCAACAATTGGAATTGACGTCATGGTACTGGCCGCTAGCAACAATGTTGCAAAGGGCTGACCTCAATCGGACCAAACAGCGTGAAAAAGCTAGAATGCTTGGCGGGACGGGACATAGAACAGGATAGACATAGACATAAACATATACATAAGGACAAAACAAATTTAGGCAAGAGGCAAATCTTTTCGAGACAGTGGAATGATCCTGAAAAGGGCCGTTGCTTATCTTCTTCTTCTAATTTCTGCCTTTTTCTTTTCTTTGCCAACAGCACCTTATCCTCCATATCACATTCTTCTTTTTCTCTTCCTTTTTTATCCTCCTCCTCTTCTTTCTTCTCCGCTATCTCCTCTTTTTTCTCTTTTCATTCTCCTCTTCTTTTTAAATCTAAGCATTACGTTCTCTCATCCTCTGTTTGTCTTATATGTCTTCCGTTTCTTCTTTTTCTTCTTTAACTCGTTTCTTTGATTTTCTCAGATTGTTGATTTCCATCTTAACTCATCTAGTTTGACTCGCATCTCCTCTATCATTCCCAAATTGTATATATCATTTCGCACCTCTTCATTTTATCAAGGTGGTTCGAAGCCATTTTGTATTCAACGTTGAATGGCACGAATGACGAACGCTCGACTTCATTCATGATAAGCACAGACATGAACGAAAACATCCCTTACACTCACTTCAGTTATTATTTACTATCTACACACGAGAAGAGGAAAATAAAACCCCAAATGTATTATCCACACACGGAAAGAAGAAAAAACAAACCCAAAATATACTATCCACACACGGGAAGAGGAAAAATCAAATCCCATATCTACTATCCACACAGAAAAGAAGGAGAAAAATATAAAACCGAAATCTACTATCCACACAACGTACGGGCACGCATACAAACCCCAAATATACTATCCACACACTGGAAGGAGAAAAAACCAAATCTACTATTCACACAGATGAAGGAGAAAACACAAACCCCAAATGTACTATGCACACACGGAACAGGAAACAAAAAACCCATATCTACTATCCACACAGAGGTGAGAAGTAATAAACAAACCCCATATCTACCATCCACACAGAGGGAAGAAAAAAACCCATAATATACTAGCAATAAAAGGGAAAAAATAACCCATTATATACTATCAACACAGAGTGAAGAAGAAAACGTTTTTCTTTTCTTTTCTTCTCAATTTACTAATCCCTCATCTACAATGACCAACTCTACCAACTACCACATCCACACACACACTCTCCAAAACACTTTAAACAAGTTATTATATGGCTTCAGTGTGATTTAGAAAAAAATCAAGACAGAATGATGGATGAACAGACTAACTATGTTTTACCCACTTTACCCCTAAAGTGCGTGCGTAAAGGAAAACGTCCCTTCCATTTCAATTCTAACTAAAAAATGACCGAGAGGGATAGAAAGAGGTGAAAGAGCATATACTCATGCAGTGTCAATAAAAACAAAAAAAAACAATCTTTATTATAAAATGTCAAGACCAAGAGACACTTACGTTTTTTATTCTGGTCTATTTTCTTTTAGGAGTTAGTGTGAAATTTCACATCGGGGCCAACGCATCGGCTGAAATGGTCAATTTTTCCATTTCCATCTCTTCACTGGTACAAGTTCTTTCTCATCATCAGTATCTTCTTCTTCTTTAACACCTCTTTATTTTTCTTTTTGTTTCTGTTTCTTCTCTTTTCTCCTAGGTCACTCTGAAGCCGAGTGTCCTTTCTCCTGGCAACGATAACAGGTATCTTGACTTTTGTCTCTTTCTTGGACGAAGAAGATATTCTGGAGACAATACCCATTTACCTTGCAGATATAGCAAACTTCATCAGCACTTACACTTTCGTATGACTCTCATCAAATCAACGAAGTTAAGTTTTGTTTCCACTTTCGCCTGTGAATTATGCTTTCGTATGACTCTTAGCAAATCTTTGACCAGCAGGTCGATCTGTGCTGACTCTTCCATATTCTTTATCGTTTGAGAGTTGAATGAATACTCTGACTCTAAGACAGTCTCCCTCTATACAGGGACCAGCTGCGTATGAAACCTAGTAAAATGAAAGTTTGCAATAAGATGAAACGATTTCATTGAGAAAGTAAGAGGCAAAGACGTGCAGTGTCACCTCACAGAAGAGCTGAAGTGTTAGCTTAAATCCGTGCCAGCGATTTCGAAGACGACATAAGTGAGCTCGAATTCATGCTCTCCACTTATGCCACAAAACCAAGAGTCCTGATTCACGCCAAAAGAAATTCGCTCTGTCCATAAAAATTATTACCACATTTGAGAAGCGCAGAAACGAACTTCCAGAAAACTGAGAACGACGAAACGAAACGAACTATTTTCCAAGGAAAATCAGACACCAAGCGACAATGGCGATCCATGTCACACAACACTTTTCAAGGCGTGATGGTAGAGGTTTGTGCTAGCGATCTACACGGTTAAATTAAATGGTTTACGTCAATGGTTTATATTTCTTTGTAATTAAATTTTTGTATGAACGATATGTGTGTAAGTGAAAGCTAACACACACACACACACACGCACGCACACACACAAGTGTTACTGCATTGGGTGACAGTAGAACGGGCAGAAAAAAGAAAAAAACGTATGACATCATGTTTGGTTTTGTTATTTTTTGCAGTAATATAGGACAAAGATAATTAAGAAAAAATACATTCAATGTGAAAAATGTTCATTGTTTTCATTTATTCATCAATTTCATAAAAAGGTAGTGTGATATTTATTGTCGACTGACTGCTTAACATTTGCTTAACATATTCCAAATTTAAGAGATGTCCTGTGTTTCGCAGCACACGCTACAACAATGTTGCAAAGTTTTCACAAATCTAAGGGCGGGGGGGAAAAATAATGAACAGTCTAAACTGAAAGAAAACAGGTTGAATATATTGTTACATATTTTCCGAACTTGTGTTTTGATTTTATAATTCAGAGTTAACCATAGGTAGAGTTACACAGTGCAATCGCGTCATTCTTGAAAAAGCCCTGTGTTTGTTTCCTTTCTGAAAAACGGTAGATCTAATGTTAAAAATATTTTCCGTGAAATTGTAAAATTTTCAAGTCAACTCAAGATTTTATTTCATCCAACGATTTACTGATAGAAGAAAAACATCGTTCTACACTTGTTAGGGGGTAAGTTTTGAAAAATATACATGTCAAACGGAACAGTTCACATAATTATGGTAACTACTGATCACATTTTCGGTGAGGTATCTTCAAAGGGCAAACCTATTACGAGAGAGAGAGAGAGAGAGAGAGAGAGAGACTACTATGTTATTCCTACTGTTAAAATGTATCACGACACTTACATTTGCTTTTTTGGTATATTTTCCCTAAGAAAGTTTCAAGGAAACACACATTCCACTTAGAAAATCAAATCCACATGAAAAATCCACCTTGTAAAATGTCACCAGTGAACTTATGACGAATGCGACTAAAATGTTCTCACAGAATAGTACAATTAAACTTTCGAACATTTCTTGGTGCATTTTGCAATAAAATTGACACAATTTCTGTGGGATCGCCCATGGTACGATTGTTCGTGCATTATTTTAATTTTTTAAAAAATATTTGTTTTGTAAATCGCCTAGCGGCGAGACCCAGAAAAACATGGCTTACCTCGTTCACTGTGTTAAGAGCTACTGAAGTCAGTTCGAAGCGAACGCGGTAAGAAAAGAAGTCTAGCCAATGCAATGGATTACAACGGGTAATGCATCGTTTTGTTCTAAGGCAGTATGGCAAAACTGCCTACGTTCTTGCGTTGTTACCAATGCAGTGCAGACAGACTGGAAAATGAACTTACAATCCCTCTATTGTATATTGTGTCATTTCTTCTTACCACATCAAATACTGATCGGTTACAGTATTGGTTCGCCTTTCCTAGCTCACAATTTTTAAAAAAATCTCACGTAAACATTTTGACATAAACACTCACATTCAAACTCACATCAGTAAAGTCAGACTTGTTCAGTAATGAGTGGCATGTTTTTTGTTGTTGTTTGTTTTTTCTTTCTTCAAACTAGTGAATTTGGGGTTTGTATGAAGTAAAGAAGGAAAAATACAGTGAACCTCAAGGATGAAAACCCAAGCTGTCTGTCTATTGATTCGTGTATTTACTTAAGAAGAAATATGACCTCTAAAACACAAAGATATACGGCAAGCATGATAAGAATGAACACAACGACAGCTAACTGTATTAACAAAGTGGGTGTTTCCTTCACATCCGTGTAACTCAGAGTTTAAATCCTCTCTCAAGACAAACTTATCCTAACCATTCCATTGCTTTGTAATCGTGTGTATTGGTCGCTACATCGGCGTGTTGGATAGTAAGTTTAAAGTTATGAATAGTACATAACTAGGTATTGGTCAATTCAGCGGTAAATTGGATAGTAGTGCGGGACGCTGGATAATTGAACCGTTGATGTTATCGCCCCAACGGCATATGTTTTACTGTTTTTGCTGGATAGTAAGTGTAAATTGTCACTTTTTCATTAAACAAGCATCTTGACATGTCGATAAATAGTATTTTCGATTGAAAGGCTACTACTTTCACGTACGAGACGTAAGAGACACTTATGTTGGGATAAAAGAAAAGAACATTATTCACAAAGAATGTATCAATATTCGCAAAAAATCTACTCTTACACGTCGATTAAAATTTTCCAGGAAAACAATTAATAATATCCATTAACACATGTATAAAAAGGCCCATTTTAATGATTTTTTTTTTATTTTTGTTATTTTTAATATGTTCCACTAGAGTTGTAATTTTTTTTTATTAAAAGAGTGAATACGTCTTCGGTATTAATTTAGAACAATGTATTAGCTGATGAAATATTCCTGAGCGAAACAATTTCTTATTTTAAAAAATATAAAAATTATCGCTGAGCTAAAGAATTTCTTTATAAAATAAAGTATGCTCAAAACGAGGTAAATTGCCTTAACTAAATACCTTTGTAACCACGGGACACAGGGGGGTATTAACTACAGACCAAGGGAGAGAATTATGCAATAAAGTTAACCATTTTTCTTTGTGGTTGAGGGAGGGGGGGGGGCAGCAAATTGAGTATAGAGCACCGGACTGCATCCATTTATCAGCCCAAAAAGGGGTCTGACAGTAAGATTTAATCGCACGCGTTGTTCCATGCTGACCCGTTTCGTTAACAAAAACAGCAGTGATTGCGATGCAAAGCTTCTATATCTTTTATTTATTTACAGACTGCTGATCATAACTTTACAAAAAAGATCTTTCTGCTCTTGTGAATGGATAAAGATGAGGTTAGCGGTCGAGCTCGATATTCCACAGTTGGAAGGGTAGCGCCTCTTACCACTCAGTCGTATCTTACGTTAGTCAGAGAGCATGTCATAAGTTTCATGATCCTTCTCCCCCCATCTCCCAAAAGAAACACAAACAACCCCACTCCCACAAAATAACCACACACATAAACAAGAGAGTATTCCAAACAATATAATCGCGCTCGATAAACACATAAATCAGTGAATCGATGTACGCTCATGAGAAACGGGCTACAAAATGGAAATAATAGATTTAAGCATAATTGTGAACATCAGGAAACGACGGCAAAACCAATTTCACCAGTCTTACTTATTCTCCTATTCGAACAAATACGTCACTATCGCATACCAGGATGTACAATCGAAACCTCAGTGATTAGTATGAAACGGCGAAGACACCAGCTAGGCAGGCGACAATAGACCTGTCTTTAAATGCAACCCATACATAGGTACTAGAAACCACCCACCCCACAAACACTAAAAGCGCTTTGAATGCGGCACCGTTGGGTAACTGCGAAGATGAAGACACTCAACAATCGTCAAACAGAGATCAAAGAATTTAAAGAAGCCCATTAAGACATTGAAAGGATTGAAAAGTATGCAAAAGAATTCAATCTGAATGTTTTACCTTTATTATGTGATGAAACTAATTTTTTTCTTATTCTTCATTCTTATATTTGGGTTTTTAAACAAAATTCAAGCACTGTGATAAAAATATTATTGGCATAGAATTTATTTTTTTTTATAAATATTGGACCAATAGGCCTTTTAACATGTTTTCCTCTTAGAACGCTCCACAAAGCACTTAATAAATGTGTTTATGAGTTCTGAAAATGTATAAGAGAATGAACCAATTCTTCTATAAAACTCTTTAAGGAAGAGGGAGGGAGGGAGAGATGTTTCTAGATTTCGTATATACGCTATGAGAAGAGTACCTGCTCAAAACTCAGGACACATTGATCCAATCCACACTGAATGAATGAAAAGAGGAAGGAGCGACTGAGTGAAGCGTGCTTTACATTTCGTCAACAAATATTTTAGGACATTGTGCAACAGACTATCTCAGAATTCAATGAAACAATTAATAACTTATTTTTTTTTCAGGGATGGCAATAATGAGGATGGAACCCACACCCAGAAGTGTCTGATCTCGTGATGTTGATAGCCTTTAACGCTCTGTCAACACCAGGGGATCTTTAAAATGATTAACATCGAAAAGAATGTTCATGATGGTCCTTCAGACATGTCGTTGGAGGGGCATGAATACACGGTGTAGATGTATGTTGATTGGTAGTGCGACGTAGCGTAGTAACCACTCGGAAATCGTGACTCCACCCTATATTCTGGAGCACCCTGTGCTATCACTTGACCAGGGAGGTATGCTGGCTGATATCTATCATTGTCACTGTCGCGTTGATAAAGCGACAACGAAACAAAGTAACGCAACCAATTGCCAACTTAACAACGCCACAAAATTACGAGATATCCTTACAAAACTAGTCTTGTAGCATTGGCACTCTACTTTGCAGTGTTCAGACCTTGGATTAGACTGATTGTAGCTTTTTGCTGTTGATGCGTTTATATCTGGAAATGACAAATATTTGAATATTCATTTACGTTTGGACCATAACTATGGATATTTCTGGAAGCACCACCGAGTTGAATATGAAACGTAAGTTAAACACTCGTTTTCTCTTCAAAGATGTTCTGGTGAAAATTAATAATGATATTTGAAGGAATGCAGGAGATGAATAGAGTATTGTAATAAGAAAAACCCCATCATATTCGTTTCACATAAGCTAATTGGTTTGTTTTGGTGGTATGGGCCTTATGACGTCATTAATAGGCTGAGTGATGTCAATTATATAGTCAAATGCGATAGATATGGAAAGCCTCTTATAGTGCACGTGGATCACTTAGAAATGTATCATGGACTTGATGAAGTCACTGAAGTAGCGAGGGAATTGGACTCTGAGACTTCTAGAAGTACTGATAAAAATCAGGGGAAAGACGACCCCGAAGATGTTAGTCTTGTTGCGACTTATCCCGTCGACTCCATGACAGAAATTCTTCCAGTGAAAGACAGAAACAATAGAGAGTCAATAAAAGCTGGTGATAAGCTACCCATTAGAGACAGGAAACTACCCAAGGAGATTGATGAATTCTTTGTTGAACTTTTCTAATCTGGAATAGTGAACACGTGTCACGAGAACTGGAAGTACTGTGAAATAAAGACTGCCATTCGAACTGAACATTAATTCTTTCGTGATCATTTTATATTGTGTTTTTCCTTTAATTTAACCGTGATTTACGTGATTTTTATTTTTCTTATCTATTCGTAAGGCGTGGGTTGTGTGATGCGATAACCACATGGACAAAAATTTTCGTTTCGTATAAGCTAATTTTTGTTTCGTTAAAGTTTGTTTGACTCACTCGACGACCCTATCTGGTCTGATGTTACGCGGAATTCCCTTAAAATTTGGTCATGAATATCCGATCCTGTCTTTTTACCAGGTATGGAATAGTTATGTTTGGTATACGTTAAAAATACATTGTTAATTATAAGTTGATCAAGGTAGAAGCAAGGCGAACAGTTGCGAAATAATAAGCAGACACATTGCTTTCAAGTGGCAATATACACTATAAGAAATTTATTCAACCCTTTTTATTTTCTTGGTGAAGAAAATTTATTCAAACACACTATTAGATCGATGCAAATTAGCTGACTAATAATTTGCTGTTGTTGCTCATTTTTGGAGCTTAACGCCATTTTTTCGGATCATGATAGATATTCATGCAGCCATTATATCTGGTGTTAAATAATTGTAGTTGTTCCCATGTTCCTCTTTAGATTAGTAAGACGAGAACACAATGCCATACAAATTACTATGGATATGTAATAAAGCTTGCCAATAGCCTACTGTGGATATTGGTGGTTCTTACTGGATTCCTGCTACACCAGATATAATGGCTGCATGAATATCTATCATGATCCGAAAAAATGGCGTTAAGCTCCTTTGCGGTACTTGAACTACCAAACGTAGGGCCAACATTTACTTAGTTGCAAGATTGATTGATTGATTGATTGAGTCCGCCCCAGATCTGGGCAGGAGGGTCACAATGGTTCTAGTATGCGAATTAGTAGGGCGGCCGCTTTAGTAGGGCGACCACGTCTATTTCTTTAGCGACTTCCCTAAGTAGGACAAGAGAAGGAAACACAAAGGGCTATTGTGGTTACAATAACATTGTGACAGAAAAGTCCCAGCTCTACGGAAAGAGCAGTAGTTCACTGGTGCGAGTGGAAATGTATGTTTCCAACGTATGAATAAGGAATTACAGAACCCCTTGCCTTCGAAAGGATTTGACGATTCTATTAATTATTTATTAATGCAGTATGAAAAAGCTTAAATAAAAGGTTCGTGGGAATTTAAAATCTTCAAGTGTTGAAGATTGCAATAAACGTTTCTCTCTCTGAGAACTAAAATTTCCTTGTGATTGAGTCCATGTCACTTCAATAGAATCAGAACCGGATGAGATCCACTGTCAGCTTCTGAAACACTTACCTCTCATTATAAACATTTCTATAAACTACTATCTGATGTCCAATGTGGATTTAGAAAAGCATTTATTAAAGAAGGACATATAGTCGCCATCTTTGTTATTTTGATGATTGATATTACAGTGGATCTGTCTTGTAATACTCCTTTAATCAGACATACAACCAAATCACGTGTTTACTTTGAATTCATTTTCATAATTGGGATTTCTGGTTAAATTAAAACGGTTAAGACTTGCAAGAAGTCAAACATTTAATGGCGCGGCAAGCAATTATGCATCTTTAAAGAGAATAGAATATTGTTCTCCCTCAGATACATAACGACGTACCAGAATTAACATATCAATGAAAATGGATAGAGAAAGGGTTACAAAAGAGAGGGAAGAGAGAAAGAAGAGATAACACATCATAAACAAATGATGATAATCATAAGAACAACTTCAAACCTTTGGTTCGGGGATGTGTAAAATCACTCAAAAGACATGTGTACTAGTTGTATATTAACTTAGCTAGACACGCCTGGGTTATTATTTTTTAAAATTGTAATCGCATTATGAGAATAGGTGTTAGTGTCTTGGACTGATGTATTTCAGTGTTCTGCTTTGATTGGATACTAAGATTAAAGATACTTACATTTTGTTGTCTATTCAGAAAATTAATTGGATTGTCATTCGATTTCAGATCGATATATTTCTTGAAATGAACCTTATGTTTAATCCTCCAATAATTGATCTGATCTGAATTTATTAAATATGTTCTTCAAATAATTATCCAGAGTTAACCTTTAATAAAAATGTCACAGCATCAACTGACACTGGTTGAAATATGTCAATGTGCAGACATACTATACTCATCGATATTTTGAGAGACATATATTGCAGCAACTCATTCTTTCCTGCTTTAAAAATGAACTAAATGTTGCGTTGATTGCAATAATGTATCATAATTGAAAATATAAGACTGCAATATATTTTTCCTTAATGCTGAAGTAGCTATTGAAATACGCATCGAAAATTTGCTCTCCCTATTTTTGATTCCAATCAATAGTGAAACACTTAAAGCATTTATGGGTCACTGGAAAATATATTATTTAAATGCAGATCCTACATTGTCAGCATTTTGCCGTATTTCTTTGGGAAAGAAGGGCCAATAGTTGGACCAAAACAGCAACTGTCAGTAGCTAGCAACATCTTTGTTGGGCCAATATGAATTCTTCATGGATTCTGACATTGTTTGACTGTTGGGCCAATATTGTTAACATTGCCTTCGGTTGGCAAATATGTTGGACCAACAAGGAGTCAACGATTTGACCCTACTAAGGGCCGATCAACAAAAATGTGCCGAACAAACATTGCATAACCCACATTGTGCTGGAAAAAACATCAGCATGTCATATACCAACGTTGGTATAATAAGTATTTGCTATTTTTGGACCGGAAGATATTAAATACATTTATCCTGGCCTATAAAATCCATCTATCCCTCAACCGCAAACTTTTAACTAACCCACCCCCTTTCGTTTTTACGTATTTCATGCTATCTGGGAACTTCATTATCATATTGAACGAAATCTTGCTTCATAACGGATTGTATTTACACATATATTTGATTTTCATGCTATTTATCCACCCTTAAGTTATGCGGAAAAATGAGCAGCCCAAGCGATTTTCGTTAAGTGACCAGACCTGTTGTCGTTTATTTATATGACTGACCTAACTCCGGTGCTAGATGAGTTTTTGTTCTTTAAATACATTCTCCACCCATGTGAGGATTAGGGAGATATTCTGAAACATTTAGCGTACAATCCTATCCACCTAAAAGTATACAATTGATAAGCTTTAAACTTTATGAAAATATTATTTTTATGCAATTTAAATGACATAGTCTTAGAAGGTTACAAGGCTAAGTAGACAGTGTTACTAGGTATCTTTCCCAATTCAATAATCCACCTCTATGTAGCGAGAATGGATTAGGCGAAGCCTTTCATTAACAGTGCTGACTGTGATGATTAAAGATTCCATTAGAAAATTAAAAGTCTTTATTAAAATGTATAAACTGTTTATATTTGTTGTAAATATTAGTGTTGTTGATTACATCTTGTAGGAATTTTCTAATCAACTTGGAAACCAAGTACTATCTAATATAGAACTGCAATTGCAAGGGGTGTTAGAATTATGCTTAAAATTATTGCTTCCACGTTGAACAAAAGGACGTTTGCTAAAGAAAATGAGAACAGATCTGAAATACCATCGCCATTTTTTTTATATTGGAATGAAATACAATTGTTTGAATCGCAGACAACATGTATCTGAATATTTGGCTGTTACTGGCTTTTTATTTAAAATACTCAACATTAAACTCACTGATTGTTACCGATCAACTTTAAATGAAAATCGATCATGTGATAAGACATACCATATTCCATAAATAAATGTATTATACATGCAATACTTCCCATGAGGGATTTAATCTCACAGCAAGAGATATCTCTATGTACACCGGTTTTATTTTTAGGTTAGATCGTTGTTCTTGAAGGTATCGAAAATCAACACAACATGACGCTGGAGGAAATTATGGTATAAATTCAACGTTCTCGTCTATTTTTCTAAAAGGCTTGTGTGCAATTTCTGAACGGTCATTATACTATTTGTATGGTAATTTTGGTAAACAATGTACCCAAAGTATGCCAAGTAACTGTTGAGTATTCCAGTCTACTATATCTAGACATTAGTTCAGCCGAATGAATCTTCAGAGAAAATAAACCTTATGTATAAATATTTTTTTACTTATATATAGATTAGATAAAAACAAAATGTGTATAATTTTTTAGAAGAAGAACATGCTTGCAGAATTCCTTTCTACTTAAGATTACCACACAACAACTTATGCAACGTGTAACATGTGAAAATAATGAAAATGAAGTCAGTTAATCCTAATCTAGTTAGAAATATTAAGTGCAAAAATTTGAGTTTAAATTGAACTCTTTTATAGACAACACTGATAGGGTTGTAGATAACACAGTTAGTGACATTATATTCAATGTGTACCCTGTACTACAAAGGTTTGAGACAGGTATGAAATCAACTCAATAGACTTGATCCATAGCTATCAAGTTGTTCCTAAAAAGAAACATTTCAGAAAAATTTAGAGGTCGGTAGATATTTACTTACATCAAATATTTATTTTAAATTGCTTAATTTCAGGTTTGAAGCTGATTGTGGTTGTGTAAATAACAGATGGAAAATCAAGATTTATTCCTCAAATTCACACATTTCGTTACCAAATCTAAATTTCCGAAATTACTAAATTCTTCCCTCGCTTTGTCTTAGCAAATTGGACTATTCTGTAAAAGAAAATCGTTATTTATCCGCAACATCTATTATGAGTACGGAGAAAATTAAGAAAATTAATCAACATGTAAAAGTCTATATTTGGTTTCTAATGAAAATCTCATAAGTTATGATCAGAGTGAAATATAATTTTTCATGACAGATAATGTGTTTGTTGGACAGTCATCGTGTTGCCGTATGAAAATGTGGTGTAGGATATTTAAAACATTAAATTTCAAAAATTGATTGTGATTGTGAGTTTTCAATTCCTTTCTTGTCTTAAATATGCCATTGAAAACTATTTTTTTAAAACCAGGACAAAAATGTTATAAGTCACTCTGTGCTAGTGTAAAGTATTCTATGTCGATAGCAACTAAAGGAACCCCTTCGGAAAACCGTTGGAGCTACGACTTTTCGAAGTACGACTTTATTTACTCTTTCTTTTTCCTCAACATATTACACTTATTAATGATTACATGAAATTGTCACGAAAAATGGAAACACGAAACATTCTCATGGGTAAGCTCTTGACCGTTTCACCTACTAAATTCTTTCATTTTCAATCGTATAATTCTCAACAAATCTGTTTTGGTCAATGCTAAGTAATTCTGTATATCTTGTAAACACATTAAATTAGACGTGGAGGAAAATATGTCTCATAGTAAAGTCTGAATTGAAGATGTTTAATGTTAACTCAGTCAGCGTAAACATTCAACAAAATCTGAAAACATTGTGAAAGTCAGGTTTTAAGAAAACAAAGAAAATCTTTTTTCCTCCGTATCAATGCCAGGATCATGCAAGAACTTACTTTCTCATTATAACATAAACGGAATAAAACTGTATGCTGAAACACTTGTAAATCAAAAGAGAAAGCAGTGTTTAGTTAAGCAAACCTATTCTTAATTCACATAACAATCAATAAAGTCGCCTTATAAAAACAAAGGACAGGTAGAAATTAAATTAATTTGCTAAAATGTATACCATTTAGATCCAGAATATCATCATAAGGCATTAAATATCCAAGTCAAATGTTTTCCCGGCACACTTCTTAAAGAAAGCTTAATTATTCCTTCTGTATTGAGTCTAACCTCCTGGTTAAACTGTTAAATACTGCGTCCAAATGTGACAGAATGTTTACTATATACCTAGTACAATCCTTCGGAATCCGCTAAAGGTCTCGTGTATCTGAACACTGGTATGCCATATGGATCTTATTATTTTTTTAAAAATCCATTGGGTTTGCCATTGCCCCCACGGCTAAATGCCTATGGCGTAGAGTTCCAAGGTCTACAAATGTTCCAGCTGTCAGGTATAAAGCTCCACAAATAATCTAGCATTCATGAAATCGACAAAGCAGAAAGTCATATAAAGAAATAAATAGTATAGTCTCACTAAAGAGTGATTATTTCAATAGGCATTTTACAAGCACAAATTTGTCAAGCACAGGCACGTTTTCATACCCGTATAAAAGGACGATGATATGACGCCGGGGAATAGACGATGCTGTGGTATACTAATCTAGGGACCATAATTATCTGTCTGTCTATCTATGTATATATCTGTCCTGAGGTTCAATAATAATTATCCAAAAAGAAGCGTCTTTTAATCAGGTCCACACGAATGAAAACGATGTAGCTAAAATACAATATTGATCACATCGTTTCTGAGAAAACATTCACTTCCTTTAGTTTCGTTGTATTTTGCACTCCTTTGCATTTTAATAATTCTTAGATGAACAACAGTCAATGTAAAAGTTAGAAATGGAAATTTGCAAGGGACATTTCTTTGCTTTTAGAATACTAGTGTAAGATCCTTGTTAAAACACTACCACTACTAATGCTACTAATGATAATTCTGACGATATCATATCTTTGTTATTGTCGCTATCCTTTTTCGTTTTGTTGCTGTTTTGTCCTGACGTTCCCAAGTCTATATTGTGTAGACTTTAATCTTCCCAATGTGTTAATGGCTGCTTCAAAACCTTTCTTACAAAGAGACCTGTTTCTCAAATAGCAACTAATTTTCTTGCAGACCACCGAAGGAAGTATATTATACAACTGTTCAACAACAATATGTACCTGATTACCATACATCTTGATATAAGGTCAGAAGAAAAGGTAAGAGTCATGATTGGATCTTCGGAAGAGACCAAATTTGGGCTTGTTGTCACAAATCGTTTTACCGAAAAGCCTACCGGATCTATAAAGGTACTTGTGAGTGGTGATAGCACTGTTTCAATAGAGAAACTAGGAGATGATATATATTTAGACTTGTGGAGGATATTCGAAGAGACTCTGAGAGAATGTATATTCCATAGGACGACATGCCCGTTATGAGAATAACCTATAGCTGCGGAATCAAGGAATCTCCAACGGCAGAAGCACTGGTTATAGGAAATACAAAGAGAATTAAATTATGACCAATTGTATTTTCGGTTAGATATAGATATACCCTCAAAAATTCAAGCCTTTTAAATGTAGTTTTATGTAAATGCCTTAAGATAACCTGCAGACGACCATTCAGTTAGGTTTAACAAAAACAACGATATTTAGTTCCTTCTGGATTGAATTTATACTGATGTAGTCAATATGCAAGTTTCTTTAGATCATTAATTATACAGAGTTTTAATCATACAGTATGGAAATCGACTGGTGTCCATCAAAGAGTATTTAAGCATCCATGTGTTATTAAAAAGTTTACAGACAGACAACTACATTGTGGTAGTAAAAATTATATTTCATAAACGTTAGCAAATACAATTCACTCTACAGCAGGAAAATTAATTGTTTTTCCATTTGCAATATTTGAGACTTTGGATATTATCCATGTTACTCGTATTAATGTTCTTAACGATCCATTGGATGCAATGTTACAACATTTACTGAGAAATTATTGTCAACTGAACAAAATTATCTAGATATGTTTGAAGTACCGATATACCGGAGTAAAACTGAAGAAAATTAGTTCATCCTTATTGGAATTAAAAATGTTAAAATTGAGTACATTTTACTCCCCCATGTTTTTAATGTATTGTTTATATTTACTTTATGACCATCTTTCTGGAGAAAATAAACATTATTTTACAAAATTAAAACGCTAGTCTCTTTTCTTCAAGCCCAACAATTGTATTTAATTTCTTTGCTACCAGAACTATTCAACCTTCTTTCCATCAGTAAACCGTTTCTTTTATAACTTTAACATACAATACAGCCCTTATATATTTGCGATGAAAGTGTCCTCCACGACAGGCCGATTTGTGATGAAAGTGTCCGTCTATGACAGGTGGATTTGTGATGAAAGTGTCCGTCTATGACAGACAGATATGTGATGAAAATGTCCGTCTATGACAGACCGATTTGTGATGAAAGTGTCCGTCTATGACAGGCCGATTTGTGATGAAAGTGTACATTTATGACAGCCTGATTTGTGATGAAAGTGTCAATTTATGACAGATGGATTTATGATGAAAGTGTCCGTCTATGACAGGCCTATTTGTGATGAAAGTGTCCGCTTATGCGAGATCGATAGGTGATGAAAGTACCCGTCTAAAGTAGACCGATTTGCTACGAACGTTTTCATCTACGACAGGTGAGTTCGATTTCTAGTAAGAATACATAGTCAACAACAGGCATAACGAATACAAACAAAAAAGAACAAATGAAAACATTTTGTCACATTCAGTAACATACAAATCCAAAACGGTGATCAAAATCTGGTTAAATATCCAAAAGCAAGACTAATAGGGCATACAATTTGAAGTCGAAACCAAATTAATGATACGCTTCGTATGGACTTTAGACATGTTCTGGAAAAACAGGCAAATAACATATCAAATTTCCTACATACACAATTCAATCTTTCAAACCGCAGGAGGTTCAGATTGATAGGACTTTGGTACGCACCAGTTTGTAAGGACATCATAATGCATTCAGTTCAATATTCGAAATCCGTGGCTTAAAATTGCTCCGTTAGTCTAACCTAATACCGAAATAAATTTTAGCACTTCGTAAAATTACGAGGAGGGTTATGTATACTTGTAAACATGTCAAACGATTATTTCGTGCTGGCTAATTGTCTTCGTAGCCTGGTTGGTAGAAGTTTGTTATTTTTAAGATTTAATCAAGTTTAAAGGTCCGGTAAATTTTAAAGTAGTTTATTAACAAAACTGGAAATTTAATATCTTCACATTCCTCGAGGTATTTGTTATTAAAGCAGGGACTGTTTCAATTTCAAGTTTTTTAATATGTTTAAGCTTCTATTTACATTTGGACTTGGCATTGTTTGGTGCACTCAGGGCGTAAATGATGAAAATATATTTTTTAGATTGTTCAGCCTGAGGGTGAAGATATTTTTAGGCAAAAAGCTGCAGGATAAGATTAAGTCGATGGAAAGACTGTGCTTCTATCGGTCATTGAGAGTAGAATTTACTTGTCAAAAATTGTTGGAAGATAACGATCTTTGATATATTATAACTATGCTTAGAGTGGGGAACTTGCTAATCAGAGGTAATACCGGATGATATAAACGTATCTGCTATGAGGAAAGATTGTGTCAAATTTGTAACGTTAACATCAAAAATGAATTCCATTTTATTACTGCTTGTCCGCTATATGGAGAAATACGAAGACAATTCTTACTCACCTTTGTATCTAAAAAACTAACTTTAGAAAAAATTAGGTCATTTATACACAATGATACTAGTAAAATTCTGATGGCTAATTTAGCATAGGTTACTATAACAGCCTTAAAGATTAGAAAAACCGTTTTATCAACGACTCCTTCTACATAAGACTTTAGATCAATGTCACAAATCTTGCTCCACACAAGTTTTAGGGCTACCCTTAAATCCATTTGTTTGATTACTGTGTAGTGCATTCTTGTATCTCACAAATTCGAAAAATGCAATAATGATTACTTTCATGTATATTACTTCTTATTAATATGATGTTCTTTTGTTACGCACTATAACATCTTTTCGTACCGTATGATGTATGGATATGTATCATGGGCCAGTGGCCAATCTTAAAAATAACCACTATTATTATTATTATTATTGCAAGCGATATCGCATAGCTGTTCACCTAATACGGAATTTACCCGCAAGAGTTTCCTTTCTAATTATACACATCATAACGCTGCTCCCATTAAGACATAAGTGCCAAGATATAATTTCCATTACAATGGAAAGCAGAGAAGAAACAGATGAAAAACAAACTGAATGGCTTCTCCAAAAAGATGTGACATATTTTATCCACTGTAGTGACGCTAAAAGACCAAATGAAATTTATTTAGGTACATATTTTCTAATTCTTGTGAAATAGGTGAAAATACACTTCTACTACTTTTCTACTCAATGTAATTAGTTGAACTATGACCTCCATTTTTATTACCATATCTCTTTTGTATTCTTTTCAACCCCGAAATAGATAGATACATAAGTTACAAGTCTGAATGGTCGCACAAAGCAAATCGGTATCTTTGTAATTTATTATGAAACGAATCTCATACATTACCTAAAACCTCTTGTGGTAGAAATCATAAACCAGTGATTTTCTCGACTCCACTGTACAGACTCGTCTAAATAAATATATGAACGACACAGGGTAGGAATTTCGGGTCAGTTGAGAACTTTTACGCATCTACCCATATCTTCAATTTGTTTCTAAAAATTTCCATCCGTTTGCCAGAAACAGCATTATTTCTCAGTTTTCATTGATTTGAAATTCGTTCACAGCTTTAGTACGTAAATGAGTATTGAGTTCAATATATCTCCGTAAACAATGTTTTTAATTGAATAGTATATATCTCTATGTGTCTTCTTCAATGGTATCCCTAAATGGACATATGGTTTAAGTTTACTGTAGCGAACTTCATAACTTTGACTATTTTAACGGATAGACAATAGATAGGGTATGGATGGCTTCATCCCATTTCATCTATCATTTTCTCTGTAACAGTGACAATCCGTCGAAGGTAGGAATCCTCCTTTCTGGAGCTAATGTGAAGTCCCGACACTATTGGTGTAAATATGGGTATTTCCAGGTCTATTTCTGTTACCCCTCCAATATAACAATTTTCATTCCATAACATCAACGTTTCTTCTATGCCTCGAGTCTGTGCTTTAGTTTCGCTTTAAAGATTATAGTGGTAAATATTTCATCATCGAATGTTTGTAAAAGTTGTTCTATCCAAATACATGATTTGCACATATCTGCAAGACAACATGGAGATCAAACCTCTAGTCCCTCTTTCTTTCATGAGGAACATATTTTAACTGGTTAACAATTTTAATTCCACTTTGTTAATTTTCAAATTTGCCAGTCCTGGTGAGCTATACTTGTAGGATATACCATGAATTCAATTCAAAGCTCTTCAAACATATCCTACAAGAGCAATGTATCCATCTGCAGATAGCTGTGATGCAGGTCTAATAGAAAGTAAAGATTCAAATGTTTCATCAAAGTCTTGACATATTCATATTCTTTTTCATGTAATCGTATTCGTGTGCGTGGTGAATAAAACACATTTAAGCGTGATAGGAATTCATTTAATCATGAGATTGAATTTATATACTCTCAGGAAATATATATATATATATATATATATATATATATATATATATATATATATATATATATATATATATATGTATATGTATAAATGTATATGTATATATGTATATATATATATGTATATATATGTATATATATGTATATGTATATATGTATATATATATATATATATATATATATATATATATATATATGTATATATATATATATATATATATATATATATATATATATATATATATATATATATATATATATATATATATATATATATATATATATATATATATATATATATATATATATATATATATATATATATATATATATATATATATATATATGAATGTATGTATGTATGTATGTATGTAGTGTTTGATGGCGCCTCATCACAATAGTGGCAATATGAAACCAATAAAGGCAAAGTTCAAAATATGGACATTGCCAACAATAAAAAATCATCTCAGTTAGCTCTGAGATAGTCTCAAAGTGACCCCGCAATTGTTTCATATTGCGTTGAATAGTTTCGTAAACTGCTTTTGAATAAGGCCAACAATAACTACATGATAGTACATTATTATTTGAAAAAGTAACAAATCTCATTTATTATGTTACAGTTCTATCGATTTTCTACAGGAGCATCAATGATTCATCCGGCCACCCTCACCCTCCAACAACAGTATTGCCAGACGGGATCAAGCATTGCATTTGTTTTCGCCACGGCAGTTGAACGTACACGTCTACACGTCCAAGAAAGTACACGTCTACCATTGACTGTCTGAACACCTCTGGGTGTTCTAATGAAAAGTAATAAATCGGGTACAATATACAAAATTCCTCCTGGGAAATCTGCAGAACTGTGTCAACATTTTGATATCCGTACAATGACAGCTTGTGATAAGCACGTGCGACACGATTGTCGGTGACTTTAAACACAATTTCTTCAGAGGGTTTCTGGTGGCAGTTTAACCATAGAGACACTTCAGTGGTCAAATACAATCTTTCTCTGCGTTTCGTCATTATATCGAATCTAATTTCGAAACGCCGCGAACACGTGCTTTAGTGCGGTAAGACCATATTTGGTACTTATTTACCATGTAAACTGTCCCTGAATACGGTTACTGGGTGTGAGTGACTGCGTGTCATGTGCGAGAAACACCAAAGTAAAGCAGACGTAGACTTCATAAACGCAACAAACGGTAGTCTGTAAACGGGCAGGGGTTAGTGCAGGCATCCACAATATTAATGTTGACAACTTAGCTATACCAAAAACAGCATGCCAATCGCACCAAATTTCATCGATGGCGCTGCCCTTTCGAAATAATGTGATTGTGTACTGGCTCCAAAATAGCACTGTGAACATCTCTGCAAAACCCAATTATGTGACTTAGAGAATTCGCAAATGAAAAGAATAGTTGATGCTCGATCAGAATATGTGCTGGCTAGTCAGAATATGTATTGAATGTGGTGTCCGTCAGAACAGGTGTTGGTTAGTAAGAATGTGTATTAGTTAGTCAAAATATATGTTGTTTAGTCAGAACAGACGTTAGTGAGTCAGAGTTGATTAGAAACATCGTGTGTTGGTCTGTAAGAGTGAGTACCTATATGTTATTAAATGTCTCTGACCCGCCTTTTTCAAGTTAAAGAAACCTAAAAGAGTTCCGTTATCTTAAATGTTTATAAGCCCCATATTATCTTCCGTATTTCTAAATTCCCATAAAGGAATATAAACCACTAATGTTCCATTCCTATAGGGTAGTACAAGCAATTAATGATATATTGCCCTTATAAACACCAAATGGTACTTCCCCATACGAGGCCATACCTCCCAAGTAATGTTAATCCCCAACAGGGATCATAGTTACCATAGAGGGCATAAAACTCTTGTGTTAAATTCTAATATGGAGCTATAAACAGCGAATAGTAAATTTACAATATGGGACATTACGTAATATTAAAGTTCCATAGCTGGCCATCTTGTCCCATCCTCATGTTAAATTTCCATAGGTGATCACACCTGGCCAAATCTACAGAAATGTTCTGCCGAGGAAATGGTAACTAAGTGCCTCTCCTAAGGACACCTTTGCCTCATCAATACAGTTTAACGGTATTTTTACCTCATCACAAGTGGAAGATGTTCTGACCGAGCTTAGATGATCGGTATGGGGGTGGGGGAGGGGAGTTCATCATACACTTTGGCTCCTGAACATGCTTACATTGTCTCATTTGGAGCAGCAGAGAGGGTGAACAGACCATAGAATTCCGACAAAACAGATAAAACAAACAAATAAATCATCTCGTAGAAAGGTCAAGATTTTACAAATGAACTTTTCCTTGAGATGTTTTATTTCTGTAATGGACGATTGTACTAATAAAACCTCAGTTCGAAATAGTAGCTGAAAAAATAAAGTACTCTACGTGTTTATTTATTTCTTGTTTATTTTTTTGACGACCAACGTTGGTAGGTACCCTCTCTGCTGCTCCTCTTCTGCTGATATTAATTAAATTATTATGTTATAATAAAATGGTACATCCAGAATCTCATACTGCAAGAACAGCTCGAGAACGATTAGAAGCAATTAAAAAATTTCTTCCTGTCAAAGACTCATTTAGAAAAAATCTGCAAGCGCGGCAAGAAGCACGATTTGAGTTTGAAGAAGACACTAAAAAACTGTTTAAGCCCGTCACTGCAGCTACTGAACAAGTTACAACTGTCATCAAAGAAGATCTTCTTCCGGTATCAGAAAAAATAGCAAGAAGAACTAAACAGGCAAAGAAGATTTTACGAGACCTTCCAACTGACATAGCTGCAGCTCAGCCTCCACCTGTTGGTGAGGAAATACTTGAAGGTATTGGAGAACTTCGTACTGAAGTCGCCGATGTGAGAGAAAAACTTGCATCTAAATCCAAATCAGCAGGAGAGAGCTTAAAATTAATTGCAAGATTTAACGAAGGAGTTGTTGAGGAAATTAGAAATATTGAAAGAGAGAGATTACCTGAGATGATATCAAAAAATATATCTAATAAATCTAATTTTTTAAAACCCTCTCATGAAAAAACAAATGATGATAATTTCATTAAATGGATATATCGCGTATATTACAATAAAAACCAAGCTAGAGGTCCAGAATTTGAAAAACTTAATGAAGAAGTAAATAGACTTAGAGGGAGACGGGAACAACTAGAACAAGAAGAATTCTCCCAGTATCAGCTTCCTCCACCTCTGCAACAAATAGAACAACAGCAATCTTCTTCGCCGCAACAAAGGTTGAGGTCGGAACTTAAAAGGACTAAAGAGCCACTTAAATCACCCCCCTCGAAGAAAATTTCTTCACCTTTACATAAAATTTCTGCACCGGATGTAACATTTACACCGACAGGTTCACCACATGGATTTCGAGAAAGTGACTCACCCCCGGCCACTACTGAAGTACTTACTCCGGTAATGCAACCACCACCTCAAGATGAACCTAAAACAGGACGTGGTTTATGTCCTGATAATATCATCAATGACGTGTCACGGTTAGAAGTTCTCATAGGAGGAAAACGTGCCGGAAATAATTCACCAGAAATAACCAATGAAGCAGCTGATATTTGTCGGCGACTATTTCAAGGTGGCATCATGGATATCGGCGTTTACCGAGAACTTATTGATGAGCTCGTTGATGACTAGTTGTTAGATAAATGGTAAATAAAATAAGATGATTGTGCATGATAATCATCGTAAACCCACACAGGTTAGAGCGGTAAACTCACGATTACCAATCTATAGTGTTATTTACGGAAATGGACTTGGTGATGTCATTCGAGGATTATTCACGAGGATAGCTCCAAAAGTAGCACCCGTCGCAAAACAATTATCGATGAAGGCTATTGATATTGTTCGTGATAAAGCTCCTGGTGCAATTGTCAATGTTGCTGGTAAGGCGTTCTCGGCGATCAAAGAAAGACTAGCACGATTATTGCGACGAAAACAACAACCACCGGTGAAACTGGCAAGTACTGAGGTGATGCCCGCAGACGTAAGTAAAATAATAAATCAGGCTGCAAATCAAAAACTAGCGGCGATATCTGAAGAAGCAGAAAAAAATATAACAGCAAATTTAATAGCAGGAAGCGGTCTTCGTCGACGATGATCATCATTTGGAAAAATGGTAACTATAATAAAAATGTTCAGGCGCGAATCAGACCCAGCATTTGATATGGAGGCACCTGTCCTTAAGTACGAGTCAGTACGTGATTATCAATTTTATTCTTATGACGCAAGACTACCAAATCAGCGGGGGAGAATCGAATTACAGGTTCATGATACAAGTAGATATTTCTTGCCCGCTGAAGCGTTTATTGAAGTAGAAGGTAAACTTGTGACGAATGTTGCAGCTGATACGGCATATGCTGCTAATTTGCGTGTTGGTTTTGTCAACAACGGGATCATGGCATTATTTAGTGGCGCCACATACATGATTGATGGAAAAAATATTGAATCAATTCAGAATGATGTCGACGTTGCTACAACAATAATTGGTCTGGCGAGATATTCTGACGACTTTACAAGATCGGCTGGTCCAACAATGATGTTCGCTAAAGATATCACTGACAACGCTAACCATAATCAGTATACCAAGGTACTCACTCCAAGGGCTTCTGCAGTTGATCCACAGGCAGAAGCTGCCAACCCCGATCGTGAAGCTAGACCAGCTGCTGAATTTGAAATCATAAAAGATATTGCCCCGACTTACAACTTAGGGTTTGCAGCACGTCGATCAGCGCTGTCGGGAAATGATAGAAATTTTTCGTGTGCAATTCCATTATCTCATATCTTTGGATTCTGCAGAAATGTTAGAAAAGTCATCTTTGGAGCTAAACACACAATTGTGCTGGTAAGAAAAGGTGATGATAATGATGCAATTTGGCGAGGTGCTGGTGTTGCTGATGCTGGTAAAGTAAATATATCAAAACTTTCATTGTGGATGCCAGTAATGACTCCATCTATTACTGAGGAACAAAAATTACTATCTTTTATGGATCAAGGCGGTAAATCACTGCTATCATGGTTAACAGTAACCACAGATGCTGCTCAAAGCAATATTAATGGTTTATTTACATGGCATATAGCATCACAACAGGGTGTTTCTGCACCACGACATATTTTTATTGCATTACAAAATATTAACCGGATAAATGATCAAGAACAATCACATATGATATTTGATAACCTTGGAGTTAGTGAAGTTTCTTTACGGATAAATGGACATCAAGAACGAACCGAGGATATACAACTAAATTATGCACAAAATCATGTAGCGCGCGCATATCATCGTTTGATGTCATTTATGGGACGTGATCAAAATATAGATACTGGTTTGCAAATATCACAATTAGATTTTACAGGTCTATATCCGATTTATTATTTTTCACTAGAACATCTTGATTTATCCAAACAATCTGTTGTTGATATACACTTTCGAGCTCATGTTACTAACCCACCAGCTGGTGGTGCCTTTTACAGAGCGATCGCGGTCATACTTAGCGACAAGGCCATGTTACTTGAAGGTGGCAGTGGTCGAATGAGGGTTGTTGATGCACCGGTGGAAAATATTTAATCGTGTTATTTAGAAAAATATTATTTATATAAAAATGTCGTATAGTCATGTTAATGTTACTCTGACCCCGGGTCAGGTAAAAAAGCTTCAATCAAAAACCGCCAACAAATGCGGAACTAAAATATCACTAAAACGAGATCATATTAGTGGTGGTCCAAACAAATTATCGTTGACAAATAATCAGATTAAACATTTCAATAAAGCCCTAGAATCAAAAACTGGAGTTCAATTCCATCTCTCCCCGAGCGCCATCAAAGACATGGTTAAAACGGGTGGTATATTCCCATTTCTTGCGGCCATTCCGGCATTACTAGCTGCAGCTGTTCCAGCCGTAGCAAAAGCGGCCGCGTTAGGTGTTGCTGGAGCGGCGGGTAAAAAAATTTTCGAAAAAGTTACTGGTGGACGATATAACAAAAAAAAGGGACGCGGTCTAAGATTGCCAGGATCTCGTTGGGGGAGAGGCCTAAGGCTTCCAGGGTCATTTCGTTAGACGTTCCAGCATCAAATTTTGATTTACTTAATGCCGCTAAAAAATTAAAAATATCTGCCTTTAGAGGTGTTTTTGTGCGAGATCAATTACCGAAACAACCAAACAAACTAGAAACAGGTATTATTAATCTTGACAAACGTTCCGGACCCGGTACTCATTGGGTATCATACACGGTTGACCCGCGTGGAATTGTTTATTTTGATTCGTACGGGTTAGCTCCACCTGTTGAATTTATCAAGTATGTCGCACCACTCCACGCAACAACCTCTGGTTCCAAAGTTTGGTATTCAACGTTACCCACACAAACAATGACAGATCCGCCAATATGCGGCCGTGAAGTAATTAATGTACTCGACGCAATATCAAAATCATCCAGGCCGCCACATAAAGTCGTGCACGATTATACAAGCAACCGATTTGTTGCGCGTAAAGCATTTTAAACAACGGATCTTATTATAATGGTTGACATTTACGGAAGATCTTCTACTAGTAAGAAAATAAAATCCGACGTTGATCTGTCAAAGTATGCGACTAAAGATGACCTCGCTGATATTATGAACCTTGCTGGAGTTGACCCAGATGAAGTTGTTATTTTTCAAGATCGATATGGTAAACTAAAAACCAGCAATATCAAATGGAATGATATAGTCCGGCGAGTACTTGGTGCAGTTACGGATAATATTCCCGTGTTTACTGACGGTGGTAGAATCAGAGATTCAAGTATGTCACTTAAAACCATCAGAGATGAAATTGCAAAAAGTGTTGCTAATCGCGTGAGAAACACCGGTGACACAATGACAGGTGAACTTAGCATGAACGGGAACAAAATAGTAGCTGTAACAGCTCCAAAATCTGACAACGACGTCGCAAACAAACTATACGTCGACGACGTGGATGGAAAACTATCCACGTTACGGGCCGAATATGATGTTCACGTAACCGGTTTTACAAGGCTTCGAAGAAATTTTCAAAAAACCGATGATGCCATCAATAAGTTCTTTGGAACTCCTTCCGTCATCGATATAAAACTTTCTGATATCAAAAGTAACCTAGACACGATCAAACGAACAGAGCTAGACATCGTAACGGGAATTCCTGAGAATATCAATAAAACCAATCTGATTAAAATTTCAGCTGAAATAACTCCCGGGCATATCACAAACATCGTATGCACGGTATCATCGGGATTTGCAACATGGTCAAAACAAAATAATACCATCAAATATACCGCAACAAGCACTGGCGTGTACAGGCTGTCTGTGTTTAGTGCTGCAAAATTTGAAATATTTACAACGTTTCCATGGCGTCATTCCACCGACAGGTTTTCCGGGGTTGTATCTGTTATATTAAATATCGGAGCCGAGGAAATATTTATTCTGGAAGCAGCTGATAGGACATTAACCGCAACATCTTACTGGTGGTGTTTGGAATTTGTAGCTGAAGCACATCAATTGGTTACTGTATAAAAATATATATGGACGGTGCACAATACAGATACAATCAAGCGCGTGAATGGCAGGCTGCGCTAAAAGATCAAGTTGATCAATATACAGTAAAAGTAAAAAAATATCGACGACGATTGGTTATCGTTGATGTGATTGTTTATTCAGTATCCGCTGTTGTTGCTGGAACCGGTGTAATATTATCAGCGTTGACAACGATGGCACCAGTAGCTGTAACTATTTGTATTTCAGCAGCAACAACTATTGCAGGTGTGCTTGGTATCATCACAAAAAAAATATGTACTTGTACGAACGAAAAATTATCCGATTACAAAATAAAATTACATACAGCGACGGTAGCATACTCGAAATTATCCTCGTTGTTATCAGCAAGTCTCAGTGATGGAATTATATCTGATTTCGAATTTTCAATGATAACCAAAATATACGACGAAGGTATCGGTATTAAAGATACAAGTATCAATAATGACAGAATTACTCCAGCAGATCGTGACCAACACAACTCCGCCAAAGATAACGATGATCTCGGTAAGTTCAATTAATCCTGAATTTAGTGTTAATTTTCCCACCGCAATTCCAGTAAAAGAAATAGCACTAGCACAATTACGAGTATATTACAGCTGGCCAAATATCAGATCAAAATCATTTAATGGTACACCAGCAAATAATTCGCTCGTATTTACTAACAAGAACAAACCCGATGGAACACCTGACTGGGTTGTTGTTGGAATACCAACTGGCAGTTATGAGATTGAAGAGATCAGTGAGGAATTTGCGCGTAGAATAAAATCAATAACAGGAAAAGAATCAAAAATATCAATTAATGTTCATGAACCCACCCTGTCCTCGACGGTTGAAATAAACTCGCCTGATTATGCCGTTGATATTTATAAATCTTCAATCAGATCCGTGCTAGGATGGCCTGAAATTCCCCCGGTGTATGTAGGACCACCAGAACCAACGAGGGGTGATTTTACGTCAAAGACCAGTCTTCGTCATGATATTAAAATGAGTTCAGAATGGTTAGATTACATAGAAGTAAAACCAGGATGGAGGGGGGGGGGAGCACCTGTATATGATCCTAGAGCTCTTTTGTATAATCTTAATGAACGTGTTATTGCTTTGAATATTGATTCTATATTTGCTTCAATAAACTTAGACCATGAAATACAGGTAAATAATTTACGTGATAGTTTTCAAGAGTATTTATTTGATTCAACATCTGCGCGCGATAATATTATTAGGTACATAGAAGTTTTAAATTATATAGTCAATTCTTCTGAAGTTATCTATAACATAATTAGAGATATGGTTCTTAAGTCATCAAGCGATTATAAAAAATCCTTCGCAGCCAAGTACAAAATACCCGAAGCTGACATTGTAACGTTTAAGTTTCCTGATTATAATCCGGATAAATTAAGAAAATCTGTCAGTGATGTCATTGATGAGTTTTTTCCTAAAATACTCCATGCATGGAGAAAACTAGCACCATTAGCAGTTGTTCTCAGATATGATAATGATCCACATGGCGGCGGAAGACACGTATCTCCGGGAATCGTTAATATAACCCCGACGGTAGCGGTCAATCTGGTTTGTGACGTAATCGATGGCAGCTATCAAATAGATCAAATCAGGCTCAACAAGGATACATCCTGTACACGTTCACACCACAAGTTCCCCCTGGAAATTTAATCGTGCAAGAACCAACTAATCCCGTGTATTTGCGGTGTCACAATAATATGTTAACACGAATCAATTTTAAACTCACAGACCACCTTAATCGCTTAATTGACATACGTGAAGAAGAGCTTGTAATAAATCTGTATGTAAAGTCGTAAGACTTCCGTCGTAAGGATTTCTGTCCTAAGGACTTCCGTCGTAAGACTTCCGTCGTAAGACTTTATCGTAGATCTTCATGTAATGGAGGTTTTTTACACGCGAGGATTTCTTAACAGTTAGAAGAACATTTGTAACAGAGATCAGAATCAAATTCGATCAACTTAAAAAAATAAATAAAAAAATATTTTATTATTACTGGCACAAATTTGTGTTTGGTACAAATTAATCGGCCCAGGCAACTAAAAAAGCTGGTCGATGAAAGTAAAAATTAAAATTTCTATCACAAAAAAAAATAGGATTTATTAATTTTCCTGATTTTTACTGAAATTGTACAAATTATTTGATTTTGACTACCAACTACCCCCTCAGAAACATAAAAATGCACGAATTACTTGATTTTGACTACCATCTATCCCCTCAGAAACATAAAAATGCACGAATTACTTGATTTTGACTACCAACTACCCCGTCAGAAATAAGAAATTCTAACCTTGTCAAATTGTTCCTAATAAATTTTATTTATTATAAATTTTATTTATTATAAATTAATTTTATTTATTAATAATATTATTTTTATTTATTAATAATATTTTTTTACAGAGATTTTTATTTTTTTTTTACTAAAATACAACGAAATTGCTCAATTTTCCTGATTTTGACTACCAACTACCCCGTCAGAAATCAAGTAATTCGTGCATTTTTCTTTGATTTTGACTACCAACTACCCCGTCAGAATCAAGTAATTCGTGCATTTTTTTTTGATTTTAGTAAAAAAAAATAAATTAATTCAGTAAATAAATAAATTAATTCAGAAATAAATAATTTGTAAAATTAAGAAATTTGTACAATTTTATGTTTTTGATGGGGTAAATGGTAGTCAAAATTAAGAAATTTGTACAATTTTATGTTTTTGATGGGGTAAATGGTACTCAAATTAAGAAATTTGTACAATTTTATGCTTTTGATGGGGTAAATGGTAGTCAAAATTAAGAAATTTGTACAAATTTGTTAAATTTCAGTAAAAAAAAACAAATTACTAACCCATCAAATTCAGAAATAATATTTCTGATCAAAGATCTCAGTCATCTTCAAAATTACTACTTTGGATCGTTTCACCAGTAACGAGGTTACTCTGGATCGTTTCACCAGTAACGAGGTTACTTTGGATCGTTTCACCAGTAACGAGGTTACTTTGGATCGTTTCACGATCTAACATAATTTTTCTTAATAGTCTTATGCGAGTACTAATCGTTTTCTTTGCCTCATACTCGTGGGATAATAACGACTTAATTCTTTCTACGGCGGTAGAAAGAGGAACGAACTCCTTCACATGATCATCTTCTACGGTAGCTAGCGACTGAAACATTGCCGATTGAATCCGTTTCATGAGCCTGTATTCAGATGATAGTGCGTGTGTCCCCATGGTTTTACGTTCTTGTAAAATCTCAAAATCAGAAACTATTTTTTCAGGATTAAGTTCATCAGATATATTAATTCCACCTTTTTTTTAATTTTTTAATAGCGACAATTACATCATTGATATTTTCATGGTTCATTATATAATATATGAATCTTTAAAATAAAAAAAATATCCCAGAACACCTATCGAGTGTATTAGCGAGTTCGTCGGGATGTTTCAGGGACAGCACAACCAAGAACTCGTAGCTTGCCACCGCAATCTACCAAGTTCATTAGGCAAATATTCCCTCTACGAGAGCCCCTAACCCGCCAAACAACGGTCTAGAGGCCCAAGAGGGAGGACGGCACAATCCTCATTAAACTCGTAGCTTGCCACCGCAATCTACCAAGTTTAGAGGATATACACATAACATATAACTAACTAAGGACGGCACAAGGACAGCACAGTCCTCATTAAACTCGTAGCTTGCCACCGCAATCTACCAAGTTTATAGGATATACATATAACATATAACTAACTAAGGACAGCACAATCCTCATTAAACTCGTAGCTTGCCACCGCAATCTACCAAGTTTAGAGGATATACATATAACTAACTAAGGACAGCACAATCCTCATTAAACTCGTAGCTTGCCACCGCAATCTACCAAGTTTAGAGGATATACATATAACTAACTAAGGACAGCACAAGGACAGCACAGTCCTCATTAAACTCGTAGCTTGCCACCGCAATCTACCAAGTTTAGAGGATATACATATAACATATAACTAACTAAGGACAGCACAAGGACAGCACAATCCTCATTAAACTCGTAGCTTGCCACCGCAATCTACCAAGTTTAGAGGATATACACATAACATATATACAATGAAATGGTTATATACAATGAATGAAGAGCCCCTATCGAGTGTATTAGCGAGCTCAGATTATGAATGAAACGGCACTAACTAAGGACAGTACAAACATGTACGCTCAGCAAAAACCCACCCACAATAATTAATCCAGTGGGTGATACGAAAATATGTATCAACCACAAGTCAATGTTGTGGTTGGGAATTTTGCTGAGCGGGGGGGGGGGGTTTGCGGTTCCCCCCACTATTATAAAAATCGCAATTATGCGTACACCACCGACAAATTGTCAGCCATGGGGATTCGATCCTGGACCGCGAGCATCACAGTCCAATACCATACTGATCGAGCTATCAAACATTGTTACGAACATATGTTTCGGAAGTTAATATATAGCTAGCTATATGGCTAAGGAACCAATATTTACACTAAACAGCGGTTTCTGAATAATAACAGTTTCTGTATTTATAACAGTTTCTGTATTTGTAGCGGTTTCTGAATAAATACAGTTTCTGTATTTGTAGCGGTTTCTGAATAATAACAGTTTCTGTATTTATAACAGTTTCTGTATTTATAACAGTTTATGAATAATAGTTTCTGTATTTGTGGCGGTTTTCCTAAGCAGACTGAGAATCAATAACAACAGTTTCTGTATTTGTAGCGGTTTTCCTAAGCAGACTGAGAATCAATAATAACAGTGGCATGAACACACAACTGCAGGTCGATTACCATGACAACGGTTTCTGTTCCCACACACAGCTTCCTACGGATCAATAACATTGTCATGATCTCTCGTAATGTTGTATGATGGGGAAATATTTAAAAAACATAAATAATACTTCTACGAGTAATTAATTACGATGTAATTAGTTAAACTGACTAATTACGATCATAAAAAACCAAAAATCTACGAAGAAAACTATATATTACAAAGTAATCTCCCCTTATATAATCAAAAATTCAGTAGTGTATGGAGGACCTACTGTGACATAAATTAAAAAAATTAATTCAATGTGGTGATGATAGTTAATAATGTGGTGATGATAGTTAATAATGTGGTGATGATAGTTATTGATACTTAAAGATAATTTTCTGTTTATATTTTTTCGAGAAAGTGGTTTTATATATATTTTCTGCGACTTTTTGTACTGAATGCGGGTGAATATCAAAATATTTCGCAGCAGAAGATATTGAACGCAATTTTATTTCTTCACCAGTTTCCATGTTTGTGGAAATTACCGCCCTCTTTCCGATTGTCTTACATCTTCCTGTATTTCCACGTGTATTATTCTCGCTCTGAGAGATAGCTTGTAAATTGGATAAATTATTGTTTTGAGTATCCCCGTCAATATGATCAATAACAAGACCGTCATTGATCACTCCGAAGAAACATTCATACGTAAATCTATGACATAGATACTGTTTCTTTTCCCCCCCGCATGTGAACATTAGATAACCAGCATTAGTAATATAACCAACTTGTCTCTTCAACTTGCAGTGTCTGATGATACCATTAATATTTGATTCATAGTTTGTTATGACAGGATGTGGGACAAATATATTTTGCTCCATTATAATAATATTATATGTTTAAATCATTGTTTGTCTGAAATCTTGATATATAATCCCTCACGGATTTTATAGCGTTTTCACCGCTATTATTTTTTTTGTCATAATATCTTTTAAGTTCTCTGAACCGTTTTCCGCCGCACTTCCCACATAATTCTGTCTTTCCTCGCACTCCAATACCACACCGTAGACATGGTATTGGTCCTAGACTTCCTCGTCGTATGTTTTGTGAGTGCATCCAACAAAATTCCTTTCTACAGGATTTGTTGCATCGATTTACTGAGCCGATCATCAACCATCTACATTGAGACATTGTATATATATATATAATTTTCTTTATTTAAATATTTGTTTTAATTATATGAACGAGTTTGAGAGATTATCCCAAACTAGGCCTGTTAAATATAAATTCAACCTTGACAGATTATCTTCTGACTTGCCAGTGCGAGATTTGGTTGATCCGAAAAATAAAAGTTTGATCTCGAAAATTCACGACGCCAAGAAAGAATTTTACACGGATGGTGCATCTCATACATGGTCAACGTTCAAGATTATACGAAACACTGACTTTGTCACGGACGCTACAATGAATGACAAACGAGCGGCAACTATCATTAACTACATCGCTGAATACGAGGGCAATCAAAAATATTTCTTCAGAGTAAAATTTATTGTATTAACAGAAACAGATAGTTGGATTATCCGTGACAAATATGATCCTGTCCTTGGTAATAATAAAACTATCATATTAAGTAAAAATTCCAGACCGGGTCTACTGACAGGTATTGACAAACCGTATTATGAGCGAGCATATCCTGTAACGGCGGTTATTTATGGAATCTATGAGATAAATAAAAAACCCAACGTTGATAAGCTAGCGCCGATGAAATTTTCAAGGTTAAATTGTGTGGCTGAACGAGTAATAGAACACTTTACAAACGCGATGCGTGGAAATGGATTAACCGATTTAAGGCGTGAAAAAATAAACTCGTGGGCTGATTCAGTTAAGGATACCGGTGCTACAATAAAAGATGTTGCTGAGTTAGGAAAAATATTAAAATTTCCAATAACTGTGGCGACAATAACGGGAGAAGTACTGTACCAGTCGAAATATAAATCGAAAGGAGCTCCAATAAATATTATCGATCATAACGCACACGCATGGACTAACGCAGTAACAATATTTCCACGTGATCGAACTGTTAGATTTTACCCCACAGATAATTCTGTGGCAGATAATTCTGTGGCAGATAGTATGTTTGATTTTATCAACGAAATAAGTAAAACCGATCCTGTATCGGTATGGTTATTTAAAAGTAATGAGGAGGGTGAATTTGATCAGTTTGTCAAACCGAACGGTGAAATATATCGCACAGAATCCCTCCATGACGAGATGAAAAATCTTGCGACGTTTTTACAGTGCAAGCACGCGGAAAATACTGACAAATTACTAACTAATTGTTTTACCGTTCCATCTGTTGCGGCTCATTTCGCCAGAGAACGAAATTCATGGAAACCAACACGATTTGATTTACTCGAGGACGTACGCGCAAGTTGCGTCGAATATGGACATGGCGGATTATGGAATACCAAATACAATTACAATGATGTTATTTCGGTTGATATGGTTGCATGTTATCCAGGAAGTTTTCTGGGATACGGAGATTGTTCTGTGTACTTTGAAAGATTTGGTCACCCTACAAACGAGATGACGCGAGTGGCAATTAATGGACCATTACCTGATTTTGATCTGACTGGATTCGCCTGTATTGAATCGTTCGAGTTTAACGAAAATCTTCACAAGATTTGTTATGTTTGGTTTGGCAGACATTTTTGTGAAAAACGTTGGGCACCTATAGTTTTGTTACGATATATGCTAGATTGTATGATACTGACATCGTTGGTGGTCAGTGAGGCAATTATATCATATCATGCACAGACCAAAGTTTGGTTGCCCATGTCAGATTCTGAAGTTATTAGCGAGTTTAAGGAAAAATATCCTGATATTTCCGAAGATGATATTCCTAATAAACTCAAAACCGCAAAAGATCTCGGTAGAAAAATTATAGGTAAATTTACTCAAGGTGGTGCATATGATTATAAAAGACATCACGCACGATTAATTTTAGATGATGCCGAGTACGATTTTATAATCGCTGATACAACGGCGAAAAATACGTTTGTAAATCGAGAGAGTGTTTATTTATCCGACGGAACAAAATTAGGTACGATCGTTAGTTACATAAATGATGTCTCCCCGCAATATACTCATCTAAGATCTTCCATGTTGGCTTATGTTTCAATAAATTTATTATCGATGATTAATAGATTTCCTGAGACCGCAGTCAGAGTCGCAACAGATTCGTTTTATATTTCAAGTAAATATTTAGAATCTGTTATGAAATTTACAAGTAATGATGAACGATGGGGTTCGTGGAGAATAAAAAAGGAACTATTACACAATTACACAGAATCAGCAGATGTTCCAATGAGAGATGTTTATCGTGAGGGTAATAAAATATCAGAAATGTCGAAGGCACCATCGTTGAGTGATCCAATAACTAGATATAAGACAGTATATCTCAATGGACCTGGTGGATGCGGCAAAACGACTCGAGCGATTAATGTTTTTAGAAATTCAGATATAATCGTGCTGACACCCACACATAGACTTGCACGTGAGATGAAGCAACGGCAAGTACAATCGTGTACGTATCATAGTTTCTTTCGGTGGCGCGGAGATACATGGACTCCTGAACGGATGGGAGAAAAATATATACCTAAAATAATTATTTGGGATGAGATATGCACGGTGTCATTGGATACATTAAAAATGTTTCTTGATTGGTTGTTGACGAAAAATACCGCCATAATAATGTGTGGCGATCATGGTCAACCTCCGCCCTTTGTTGGACCATCTCCACATGATTGGTTAAAAAATTTCGTTGATTATTATGAAGAAATAGATGATGATCATAGAGCTCTTGATGCAAATTTGAAGGAGTTTAAAAAATTAATCAGATTACAATCAAACAAAATTCAGTGTGAAATAATACGTGGAGTGATCTCAGAGACATCAATGAGTGATTTTTTGAACTCATGGAGACCCAACGATTTGATCGTAGCAAGCAGAAAAATAATCAGAGACGCTTTACAACAACAGTTATTTCAGCTGCATAAAGAACAATATTCAGAACTACCCGTTCCGTTATGTTATAGACCATCAGATACACGAAAACAGAATATTAATGTTGATATTCCAGGACCCTTGACAGAGTCAAGGAAACAGAATCTCGTATTAAATGATATTGTCGCCGTTGATATCAGTGTGGTCGAAGATGCAATACACGCTGACAAATCTCCATGGGTGTTGGGATACGCTATGACGATCCACTCGTCTCAGGGATTAACTATTTCTGATACACGAGTCTGGATTGTAGACGATCGCATCGAGTGGTCAAATTTAGTTTATTTAGCGGTATCGAGGGTCAGAAAAATATCTCAATTACGTAGAATTATAATTCCTGAAATCGTTGAAAAATTTAACATCATCGATGATGATATAATAAGAAAAAAATTAATCGGATACAAACAATCTGACAAAAAAAATAAACGTGACTTTGATCTTGATGTTGAATTTATTATTGAGTTAAAACAGCAGCAGAACAATCATTGCACCAGTTGTAATTGTATAATGTTATGGCGATATTCGAGTAATGATTCAAGACAATTTACCGTAGATAGAAAAGATAATAGTCGCGGTCATACACGAGAAAATACCATGTTAACCTGTCTTGAGTGTAATCGACGTAGAGGCGCAGGCACCCTGGCGCTAGCGCCTTGAGTGCAGGCACCCTTGGCGCTAGTTAAGTGATCGAAATCACCGGAGTGATCGCGGTGGTAGTTGTGTATCCGCGGGAATTATTTGTAGTTGTTCACGTGTAAATCCACGTTGAGGAGCGGCCGAATCTAATCTGTAGATTGCGGGTCTGGAAACGCCTACATTTCTTCCAGTGGATCTTGTCACGGTAGATATTTTGTGTGTGGTAACACTCCAAATAGGATCAGTTGCTCTCGCTTTACCACCTTCAAGTTCACCAGGCTCATATAAATATCTGACTGTGACATCACCTAATATTTTTTGTTTTCCAGCATCTTTTCGTTGTGTTGGTATATTTTTTTTGTGACCGCGCTAATGGGTTTCATGTTGGTTGTTCGTGTGATCTCATTATTTAATGCAGCTATCACGCCTGGTAATCTTGCCACCCATTCGCGAGATCTTTTATCCTGAATAAATTCCCTCGCGTATTGATATCCAAATAACCGTTCAGCAAGTGTTCGATTAAATCGCTCAACAATTGCTTGATCACGGTGAATTGCAGTATGACCTCGTCGTATTTTGGTATTATGTTGTTTCATCAGCGATGATACTGGACCAAGAAATTCCTTGCCAGGATCAACCTGTAGTAGCTGTGGCCATCGCAGACCACCTTGTGGTCCGAGTCCTCGTTGATAAATTCGTTCAAACGCATCGGCTACTTCAGATGATGTTTTCGCTGATAGCGGCTCTGCTTCTTTATATCTACTTGCAACATCAACTACGGTTAGCGCGTATTTGTACGTTTTTCCACGCACAGTATCATGCGGTAAAAACAGAATATCAGCTTGATGAACTTCATTAGGAACACTGACATCGAAATACGCGTACTGAATTTGTTTAGGACGTGGTAGATAAATTTGCCATATTGCCTGCCTGGACAACCACGCGCTAGCAGTAGAATGTTTAACCGCCGCTGCATCAGCGAGTTTACCAATTGCTGCTTTGCCTCTCCAGTATCCTCTCGGTGAATAATAAATTGATTCCATTATTAATTACCAGCCCCAATCGCTAATTTACCTTTCATCGAGGATCTTACTAACCAATTAGCTAATGATTCTCTAATATTTTTATTTTTTATAGAATTTAATGAATGAATTAATTTTACATCTGCAATATGCCTATCTTGTAGATTTTGACTTTTATAAGCTACATCATGAGCATGACAAGCTCGATCAATAGCATTTATTGGTTCCTCGCCTGGTTTTGGTTGATCCTGATTATCGAGCCTGATATCGAGTCGAGTACCAGGACCGCAATAATTATATCCTGGTAGATGTTTTTCTCCACTATATTTAGCCCATGGAGCACCTGGAAACTTTGACATCAAATTAGCAATATCACCACCGCGCTTATTAGGTAAAAACGAAAATTTCTTTCTACCGCATATAGAACATTTTCCACCATATGCTATTTTTTTATTTTTTGTTGTAACCGTGGCTAAATCAGTAGTTGGAGTTTTAACTCTACAGCGTAAACAATATAAATTCATGTTATAATATATATGGATATAATTGATTTCTCAGCAACTCGGCAGCGAGAGCCAGTTAAACACCATCCTGCGCTACCAAATTCCATCAGAATGATTATCATAGGACCATCTGGATCGGGTAAGACGCAATTATTACTTAATCTGATAATGAGATGGTTGAAATAGGATAAATTATATTTAGTAGCACCATCCGTTGATGATCAGCGATGTTATGATGTACTTAAAGATTTCAATGAAAACGCGCGATTACTGGATGAAGATAATGATGTTATAGAGTTTATAACCGATATTGATGAAGCACCATCCGTAGATTCCATAGACGGATTTATTAATAATTTAGTTGTATACGACGATGTGATGCTAGATAAACAATCAAATCCAGCCAGAATATTTTCCCGAGGTAGACACAAAAATACAGACGTGATCTATGTTACTCAACGATATACACAAATTCCGAAGGTGATCAGAGACAACTGCAACATTTTAGTTGTGTTTAATGGCGTAGACACACACACGTTGCGAAATATTCATCAAACTTGGTGTGGTGGTGACATGGATATAATTAAATTCAAAAATTTCTTCTCACGAGCGCAAGCTACCCCGCATGGATTTATAACAATAAATTTACATGATCCAAGAACAAGATATCGTGTGGGTATTGATAAAATATTTGGGTAACAGGGGGAGCAGCAGAGAGGGTGCCTACCAACGTTGGTCGTCAAAAAAATAAACAAGAAATAAATAAACACGTAGAGTACTTTATTTTTTCAGCTACTATTTCAAACTGAGGTTTTATTAGTACAATCGGTCATTGCAAAAATAAACATCTCAAGGAAAGTTCATTTGTAAAATCTGGACCTTTCTACGAGATGATTTATTTGTTTGTTTTATTTGTTTTGTCGGAATTATATGGTCTGTTCACCCTCTCTGCTGCTTTTGGAATAAACATTATCATATACACAATAAGACCATGGTATATATATATATATATATATATATATATATATATATATATATATATATATATATATATATATATATATATATATTTGCTGTATAGTGTATATATGTGAACAATTCAAAAGTAGGTTTGAGTGTGCCAGGAAACTACATGTGGTATCGCATCTTATTGTGGGGAACCACGTCTCTTGCCAGGGGCTAGTGTCTTGTGTGAGAAAGTTCGTGTGATCGAATATGCTGGGGGCGGGGATTATAGACGAACATAGCACATCTTTATGGAATTACGTTCTAATTTATCTCGATCATTTTACATTCATCATTATTTTTTTTATCTCGAAGCAAGAGTTTATACTTGACTTCTTTTCATTTCAGGAATCTTTATCCGATTGATGAATAACGAACTCATTGCTAACTGTGTATTGGGTATTCCAATAGCTACAATTTAAATATAAAACTCACTGCCCCTTTCTACATCTCAATTATATGCTCGTTCTATACCAGCCTGCTTCATAGTGTCCTTGGAAAAGGCACCTAGGTCCCATTTTCTCTGCACGATATAACCAGTATACATGTATTTAAAAGTGTCGTTAAAACCAACAAAACAAACATGATCACCAGGAAACTAAATCCTTGTTTTCACGTACCCAGCTTTTTTATAGGTATCACAACACAACGTCCTTGACACAAAATGCCGGTAAGTCTACTCCGTTGGAGATAAGAGCTATATCTCGGTCAAGTATTATTATATCTTTCTGAAACTTTATCAGTCTCCATATTGAAACCTTAGCATTTGTAATTACAGTTCCTCTGACTGGTGCACACTTATAATAAGACGTACGCGTCTTCCCGCCTCATGGATAATTATGATTGCTGAACATAACAAGAAAAAATAAATGCAACAACAAAATCCCCCTTTCACAGTGACGCCGTTGAACGCTGACTTTCTTGCGAACCAATCAAACTTTTATTTTAGGTATATGCCTAAATGTTGTTGTCTGCTTACATACTGGCGCAGAATAGGTGTTTAACAGTATATTTTACACAAAATATGTAGGAGATTGCATTCTACCCTATAATGGCCAAACTTCAATATGGGGAGAATGCCATCTCATGACTGCTATATCATAATTAAAACTCAGACATGCAATCTTAGTTTTTGAAACAAACCCCTCTCTATTAATAATGACGACCACTCCGGTAGCCTGAGTGGCTAGAGCGTCCACCTCGGAGTTCCCGGGTTCGAAGCCCGGCCGAATCATACCAAAGACTTACAAAAATGGTACTAGCAGCTGCCTCGCTTGCCGCTCAGCACTGAGAGGTTAGTGTTAGGACTGGTCGGCCTGGTATCAGGATAATGTGACTGGATGGGACTGATGCCACATAAATGCGACATGATGCACTAGTATTAAACATCACTATAAACTTGAACACGGCAGACATAGTAGCGACTTTTCTATCGATGAAAACAACATCTACTTAATCACATCCTTCTACTGATTACCCATTATAATACAGTGTCATCGAGCGTGAACTGAGCATTTGTGAATGATCCGATCACTGGCTTTCGTAAGCGATAGTTCATCTCAACTGCCACTCATAATCATGAGCACATGCAAAATTTGGGGTTTTCTGTAAACTGGATATATTCGTTAAAGCTGGACGATGTATATATATATATATATATATATATATATATATATATATATATATATATATATATATATATATATATACAAATTACAATAAACTTCTAGAACAGCCTCTTCGAATAAGATATTGAAATGTCATTAAATCTTAACCAGACCCTTCCTGCACACTTCTCCAAATGGTTTAATTCAGGCTCCGAAAGATTAAACGTTGTTCTCCAAAGCTGCCTCTCTGGATTTCGGCTGAGCTGTCTATAATTTATGCACTTTATCTTCCTATTTCAAAGGTTGCAGAAAAATCTCAAAAGATTGTTGTTCGAACGATTTCTTGATCTGCGGTGTTTTGTCAACAAAGGACTAAAGGCGCGTATGAAGGCTGGATCAAATACTGTGGCGTACACCAGTTCAGAAATATTAAATGTAGTGTCAGGTACCTTTCCATGAATATAAGTAGTGTGTTCCAGCCTGAAATCACATACAAAAAGCATACGTTTATGAGTTCTCTGAGAGGATAACTCAGAATTATCCTCTGATTTCCTCGTTTTATTAGTCATGTCTACTTCAAAAACGTGGAACGTGTAGAACCCTTGCAGGTTTCATCAGGAAGGTACACTAACCCAAGGTCAAAACAGCAACCAATGTGATTTAGTCACGATACACACACAATTAAAAATTTGCTGAGTTCTAGATTCAGAAAATATAACCCATCGGAAAAAAGCTAATTCGAAGAAAATAAAAGGACGAAATACACATATACCTCCTTAGAGAATGCGCTATTTGCACTCGTCTCGTTTTATTATCATCTATTGTTTTCACTTTAAATACTATTTCGCTCATTGTTTTATCATAATTGTATTATTATCTATTGTTTTCTCTTTAAATACTATTTCTCTCAGTTTTATTATTATTGTATTATTATCTAGTTTTAGAAAAACACAAACTTTTCTCTTAATTTTATTACATTTCATGTCTCTCTCAAATTATTTACTTTCGTTTATTATTATCTATTGTTTTTTCTTTAAATAGATATTTTCTCTTACATGTTTATTGTTTTCATAACTCTCTTTAAGTCACACATTTATGGAAGTGTAGATGGGCGCATGAAAATTATTTCTTTTATCATAACTTAGCCCCTAAAAATCTTTCTTTAATGCAATATTTTTAGGTGCGCACAATAATTTGAATTTGATACAAAAGTTTTCATTTTAATTTTTATTTGTTAAACTTAATTATTTATTTGTTTTTAATTTTTTTTAGTTTTTAAGTTTGTAATTTCATTAAATTTTTCTTAATTTTTATTTGAAAAAATTAAGGCTAATATTTTTTCAGGTTTGTTTTCTTCATTTGTTTATGAATTTTTTTCGTTTTTGATTTTGCTTTCAAATTTTTCAATATTTAATATTTTTTTCATTTTTTTAATTTTCTCTGTAAAATTCTCCTAAGCTTGCCATGGCGTATTATTCGAGTTAATAAACGCAGATATTAACTTATCCTTGTACCATTATGTTTGGATCCAGGTGGCCGATTGGTCTAAGGTGCTCGTCTTGGTTCGAATCTCAGCTAGGCCAACGTGGTTAAGTGAGAAGTTTGCGAGTAGTTTTCCATGGGTCGGTGATTCTTCCCCGGGCTCTTCCTCTGCCAGATATACAGAAATAGGCCTACTGGCCTGTCATGTGCTAAGCCCCCGAAACCGAAACCGTATCAGCTATGTTTGTCCAGGATCAACACATGTAATATAAATTAGCGTCAGCTACTGGTTTTGCTTGTGAGCTGAAAAGAGTCTACCGGTAATTGTTTTTTTTTTATATATATTAAATTCAAGGTTGTTGCGCGACACACCATATCACTGGGTACGATGGAAAAATAGTGTAACGTGCAAGTGTAGTCAGAAAGTTAACTTCGTCAGGATGGGAAATACCACGACATGAAGAGCAATTGAGAGATTTGTTTAATCTCTACTTACGTCTTCATCACTGAAACGTAGTTTGTTACTACGTATAAAGTACATGAGCTGAAATTAAAAATCCTTTACCTAACATCCTGCCCTCCATCAACGCCAACATCATCCTATTTTTCTTCTGTTTTTCTCATTTATTGTCTCGCAAGCATACATTGGTAAAGTTTCTCTTATAAATGCTTGTAAGATACTGTTTAATGTTATTACAATATTGTCTGTATAATTCTCATTTAATGTCTCATTAGCATGTTTCAGTATTTGTACTCTGTTACCTTCATTACTCACATCAGTCGCATTATTTAAGCACAAATTGTTGACGACGACAGAGCTTGAAATGGCTTATGCGATCAATCCTCTGTATTCGATTCTATGTGCTTCCCACGATGCTTTATTTAACGTATTTACTTATTTCTTACAGAGGCTAATCAGGAGGAACCAGACACATGAATGATGATGAGTGTATAGAATTAGTGCCAAAAATCACAAAAACATACTGTCATTTGCTCCCTACCCCAAATATTTGCATAATTTAGGAGCAGGTAAATATAATGCTGCTTTTGAGTGGCTGTATTTTAACGAGAAAATTGCGCCGTATCAGAAGCGAAGAAAGCAAAATAAATGCAACGCGAAAAACGATTTACAGCATGGTTGTTATCAGTTGGTTCAGGAGATAAATGAAGTTCATGTTCGGGCATTAGTTCGGAAGATATTACTTTTGGATAATTCAGGGGCGGATCCAGGAATATCATTGGTGGGGTGGGGGTGCGTAAACAAGAAAGAAATGGGGTCTGTGGAACAGGAGTCCTGCATTCTATGCGTTTTCAGGACATGCTTTTAACCATTTAACTGCAAAGAAAATTTAATCCTGGAAACATTCCGGTTGTTTCGCGCTCATTTTTAGAGCAGGGGAGAGGGAATATGGGTGGGTGCCCACAGGTTCCACCAAACATCACCATCCATATTGGCTGCTGTAATCATTGTTTCGTGCCCAACAGTTCATGCTTCATGGACAATGGATAGTGTCTGCGCAGTTGCGAAAGTTTTGTTTTTATTATGGAAGACATTACTACAAGAAAGATTAATAAGGAGCTCGACATGTTGATGTGATAAATCTGTTTGCGAGGAAATTTAATTTTCATGGCTCTGTGTATCGTGTGTGCAAATATTCAGGCATGCATATTCCAGTGCTTAGACATGTGAATGGGTCCCCGTCAGTACCTTTTGGATGACGCACATGGATAAGTCACTCTATGATTTAATTATACACTCTAAGATGCTAATGCAACACTATTTTGTAATGATTTCCTAAATACTGTTTGTTCCATTTAAAATTATTTAAATCAACTAATCGATCTCATTTTCACATTATCGTTGGTTCTTCTTGCCATATCTCTGCAAAAAGGACTTATTATAACAGTCTTCTGTTGATCAGTAAAAATAAAGATAACAAAAGAGTAAAGTACCGTAAATTTAATTCGTTCTTAATCCTCGTCTCACACATTTTGCATACATTTACTCAACAGCACGTAACAAATATTTGTATTCTACAGCCTTATGCATCACGTGCCATTTTCAAGACAGGTCTGAAAGGCACGTGTACATACGACTCAGAATCAAATCGCATACCTTTTCTGTAGGACGACCTCTTGGCTCCTGGCATTTTTATATTAGCATTTTGTTGCCCTTATAATGCTTTACTCACGAAATACGTTTTGAACCAGGACAAGAGGACGATTTCTTGACAGTTTTAAAATTGTAAGTTTCTAAACATCGCACAAGTGATTTTCATTTTATAAAAGAACCGCCGAACTCTAAACCGTGCAGTGCGAATACAAATTCTGCCCGATCCAAGCTTAACCAGAAATCGTGGTGGTAAAATTACGAACACAATCTTGTTCTAATCTGACGCCGCTATCTCAGAAACACTTCATTTTCATGACAACTTTAAATCACTAATATTTCTAAGAGCAAGTACTTTGTTGGGCGTTATATGGTTCACGTAATACACTGAAGCTGTAGCTACTTATCTCAGCTGGGTTTCGTGCTCTGGTTAGTTTCAAATAATTCGATAAATTTTAATTGTCTGATAAATAACATTAATTGAGGAAAGACCAAAGGATTTGAGGCACTTTACTCCAATTACCTATGAGCATAGAATAATTTAGTAATTAATATTTTCTTTATTGTATTATTACACCAGGCAAAAATTATGATGCCATAGTTTGGTGCCTTGTACTCACCGTGAACAATTTATGAGAAAATATAAATATGAAATATTTATAGTAATGGATCAAAAGTACCAGATTAAACTATAGCTACGATATGTGTGTGTGTGTGAGAGAGAGAGAGAGAGAGAGAGAGAGAGAGAGAACTGCAAAAAGAAAACTTGTATAGGCATATATTAAATAGAGTATTTTCATATTGTATGAACTGCGTATTCCTCTTGTCTCCTTAGAACATACCATGACTGTAATACGTTAAATCGTACCAAATTAACTCCCCTACGCCCCGTCCCTCAGTTTGAGATAAATAAAAAAATATATTTGTATATACTATAGTACTTAATTACACTTGTTGTAAGATATTCCAATGATCATTGTTCTGATTATTTATGAAATTCATCTTCTTTGGAAGGATGACGACGACGATGATGATGATGACCATGATGATGGTCACAAAACGATGTCATGAGTAAATTTTGACAATCAAATTTTATTTTGTAGGTCTCCGTCCAAATATATTTTACATGTGCGTTTCAAACGTTCATTCAAGGAAGTACAAATTCTATGCGCTATGTGCTCACGATATTCTTTGTAATTTATTATTATTGTTGTTATTCTTTTTGTCTAACGTTTCGAAGAAAGACAATTATGCTAACTAATCGATGTTACTATGAAATATATATGTAATCTTTGCTGGATATTGGTAAACAGTTCTACTTAGCTAGCTTTTACGGCCAATGTATCTATTTTCTTGACAGTAAAAGTTAATTTTTTATGAAATCGGAAGGGTGATACATGCAAATGTGAGTTGTGATGAATCGCTTACATGATCCTTGCTGTATAAAAACAAAAGTCCTAAATTTAGTTTCTATGTAAATTAGGGGTTCATACCTTATTAGCCCTGGTCGTCAGGCATGTTAAAACGCAACACAGTTCATACCATCGAGAACATCGTTACATTAAATCAGTAATAACTTGATTTGAAATGAATACTTGTGTAAAGGTCTCGTAGACTACCTTAGGTTGGGGTGGGGTGCTCCCAGTATTATCTTTAATTATTATAGAAGACCCACCCTTCTCGTTTTTGTTAGAAATTGAAGTAGTGATAGAGATGCAAGCACCGAGCTCCCAGTCAGCGATGCCGACAGTTAAATTACTGAAAACACAAAAGGTGAAATTCAAATAAACAACAAATTTAATGCCATCCAATAACAAATAGTCATTCCTCAAATGAAATTCAATATTCAAAACCCTATCACTCGTCTTTCACTCCACCAAGAGACGGCCTATTTCATCATCTGACTTAGAATGATAGATTTTACTCCTGTCCTGTGTTTTTCTCATCTGTAGTATTTCTTGACAGGCACCCAGTACCCCTTCAGTCCAACAACCACGTCTTTCACTCTTTCATTTCCTCCACTTCCGTTCTCTCCTTTTCTTGTCTCCCATAGACTTGGGACCAACTGTACCAACTGTACGGTATTTCCCTTCTCTGTCTCCTACAGCTCCTCCGGTCCCTAAAAGCTTCCTGTCCGAAGCTCCTTTGTAATTCCCAGAATAACAATGTTTCCCGCCAATTTCGAATGACGTCGGAGTAGCTTATAACTTCCTTATGTAATTCCCGCAAGATGGTTTAGCGACTACTGACGTTTAGTTTCAAGATACTAGATTTAAACTTGCGATTCCAATGGTGGCCACGCCTTGCTCAATTCCGAGTGGATGTAGATTCACCCATGGTCTACATAATTAGCAGACATTGCCCCCTCCCCGGCAGTCGGTCATGGTTGGATTTACGACCCCCACTTGATGTTCTTTGCGCCCAGCACCGGCAATTCATGCCACTTACCTGTGAATCGCACGCACCCAAATAAGGCGCCAGTAACAAGTTCCTATGGCCATGTTATAAACAACTGCCTTCCCACCCGTCCTTTTGATGTCGGCTTACACTATCGTAACATAAACCGGCCGGCCAGCTGTTTACACGTCGCTTTGACACTCATTGTTTGCAAGGCTGACACTCGCAACATTTATGAAGCGAATAATTAGCATCAGGGTCTAGCATATACATGTTGCAATCTGGCTATTGTTCCATACTTATACCGTGACAACTTGTGTAATGTTTCATTCTAAATATTTCACATAAGAGTTTTGTTATGTTACTTTCAGAGGCTACTTTTTCTCTTGGTATCCCCAAAAATCGGTTCGGTTCCGTTTTATGTTTAATAGCACATCAATACAGGTAGGTTACTTATTTCCGAGGCAGTTGAACGGAAATAGGAGTGTATAATATGACTGAGACGTGACTGAAACCTTAAATTAATTTAACAGACGAAGTCTCCTGAAGATGCCCATACACTACCTACTCTTTGCTCGCTACTCTGTTTCGGCAACGTACACGATCCTATGGAGTGTTCTTCATGCGCGTATTTGCTAACGTCACTGTCGGTATAAATACAGTTTTTTCCGCATTCTAGCTGCTGATACCTGCAAAGTGCTCAACAAGAGGTAATCAAACAAGCCGCTGCATACCGTGAGTAAACAGTTACGACATTTCTTTTTTCCAATACCCATAATCACATTCCCATTGTATATTTTTTTAACCATTTAGCTGTAGTCCATGACCTAAGTTCAAAGGCTTTATATGAGGTAACATTCATGAAGGCAAATCATACCTATACTTGTATGCATATACTTTTTGATTAATATACTTCATTCTTCAAATATTCTAATTCGCAGTACCTTGTGTTTGCATGCTCTATGTTCCTAGGATGTACATTTTTATTTGCAGCTTTACCTCTGACAATATTTCTTACAATATATTTGCATACGTAGTATTGAAATACTGCACTTTCAAATCTTTCAATTTCATGTTAATGCTTTTTCATATTTTCAGAATTACACACGTCAACATTCAACACTGAATTATTCCAAATTTATATTTACTCTTTGCGTTTTTATGAAATATGGCAATTACCATACAGATAAAGGAAATTAAATTTTAAAAACAAAACACGTCCCGGAAGTTACAATGTCTCTCAAAGAAAATTCTGAGTAAAATGTTAGCATAGTGCAAGTAGGAATAATACAATCAGCACCATCTATTGGGACACTCCAGTCATGCCCCAACACACGGGGATGTCGTATTTCTTAATGAAAACGATCACTACTCTTTTTGCTTGCTTTCTAATAAGCACATTAAGATGGAAACACATATTGCTGAGTGATGTTGTTTTTCTTGCAAACTGTTATGGCACAACCCCAAAATTAATATGCAATGATTTATTCTTTCGCCCCCAAAATGGTTTAAACGTACATATAAAAGATATAGTAAACGAAAAGGGTTTGCAGATAAGTTTAGATGTTTTGAAAATTAAATTTTCATCTGTAAATAATTGGGCGCATTTTCTTGGTCTGTTATCTGTAATGAGAGACTTTGAAATTAATTAAATATAAAATTCTAAAAGGATATAAGAAGACACATGATATACGGATTGAAAAAAAAAAGAAAGACCATCTTCTAGAGGAAAGCTAATTTGGAATTGGAAATTTACAAACAAGTAAAACATTGACAGGAATTATTTTTGCTTCTATATAAACTTATTAAATTTCAAGTCTGAGTCGGATGCATACATTTTTTTAACATAGAATTATAACTTCCATTGCTGTAGTTAAAAAAAGGAATTATTTCCAATTCTTTTGTAAGAAGTGCTGTTATTAAAATTTAGAGAGAATGTGGATTTCGCATAAGAATTTGATAGAAAGTGAACAGTCTTGCAATAGTGTCTTTAAGCTCTTAATATGCATCACAGTACTTAACACAGTACAACCTTGTTCTTATAATTTCTTCACTGTATTGTTTCTCTCAATACCTACAGCCAAACAACAGGTAGATTCTGTAATTTAGTTTTTGTGTTTTGTCTTCATTTCTTTTGTGAAATCGGCACATACATATGCTGCTCTGCGACCTTGAGAACGGAACTGGTAGAGTCCAAATGTTCTTGGGCTGGATTCATACCAGTTTTGCACTGTCGTTCCTCATTTATTTTTCACATCCCCGATTTTTCACCGCCGTATATAATAACATCGCATGTGCCTAATGATGACCCACCCACCCCACTTCATCCTCTTCCTACCCCATTCCATTATCCCTCTCTTCAAGCACAAAGTTAAAAATAGTATATTAGTTTTCCAGTTCACCCAAATGTAGTAACTTCTGACCGACACGTGCCAACGCAAATGTGTGGACGTAGTTCTGTTGTTGTTTGCTAATGTGATCTTTACTTAGAAAGAGTTGATTTTTATTTACCTTTAAATAAATCAATAATAATTATTGAACGTATCATTTGTATATGCATGTCTTGCAAAATATTTTTTCCAAAGCTTGGATTTAATAAAAATAAAGACATTTAACAACGTTATAATTTTGTATGATTACCGTATTACTGGGCAAGAGATAAGATCATGTTTCTATTTCATCATCATCATCATTATTATTATTATTCTCTCTCTCTCTCTCTCTCAAAGACACACACACACACACTTATATATATATATATATATATATATATATATATATATATATATATATATATATATATATATAGATAGATAGATAGATAGATAGATAGATAGATAGATAGATAGATATACTTGAATGCTATGGTATCGCGGGTATTAAAGTTAGTGATCGGGGTATAAGAAAATGAGGAAACTTAGCTTCAATATAATAACAATAATAATAATAATAATAATAATAATGAGGACATTGTATAGCGCCTAATCTTTAGAAGCTCTAAGCGCTTTACAACATTAGATAACACCTATAAGATAAAAAACATATAATGATATGATTACAAAAAACATATATATATATATATATATATATATATATATATATATATATATATATATATATATATATATATATATATATGTAAAGTTGGTATATCAAATTGTGATTCGCTTCTATACTCTCTAAATCAGTTATGAATTTCCAACGATTGATCTTAGCGACGAAAGTGAATAACGAGAAAAATATTAATAATCCCCATTTTTTAATGACTTAAAAATGGTATACATTTTCTTCTCTCTCTCTCTCTCTCTCTCTCTCTCTCTCTCTCTCTCTCTCGCTCGCTCGTTCGCGTGCATAAGGGACGAAATACCGGGAAATATGTGGAGTGAGAGGGAAAACGAAATGTGGGCCTCGTGTAACACTTGAGTGAATCAACACCAAGTAATCTACAAGAATCTGCTTTGTTGTAACAGTATATGCACACTTTCAGTGGGATTTAAATACAATGTTCACAATACCAATGCTACAAAGTTGCAATAGCTTTGGCGATACTGTATGGTACATTTCTTGGTAACGAGCTACACACATGTTTTTTATTTAAAGCTTTGTTGTTTATTTTAAAATCGAAAATTAGGTTTTAAAAACAGATTATCTAACACTAAATTATCATAATGTCACCGCCCTTCTCTCTCACTGTGTTAGTTCGTAAGGCAGGAGACTAATAGACCAACAAAGAAACAAAGGGATAGGCACACAAAAAATGCCTTTAAGTCACGTCTTGCACTAGTATAGGAAACGAATGGGAAAACAAAAGAAAGTTTATGCAAAACAACTATCTTAAGGAGATAAAGAATGAGAAAATTGAGGGATGGGAGAAACAATAAGTGGATTCCCTGACAGGTGTTTGGGGGAGATCATGCTTTTAGGTAGTTTGTCTTGGATGATTATTGAAATGTTTAAGTAGTTTCGAAGATTTCAAAGATGTTTGTACCTCAGAAAGCTGGTTCACTTAGGTTGGTTGCTTCTGTTCACGTCATTTAAATTCCAACAGCCATCAAAAAAAACAAAAAAAAACAACTTGTTTTTAGGTAGATTAGCTCTGATCAATTACCTAATTTATGTTCAGATCTATTAGAATGAACCTATTCATCTTGGTGTAACCACTTTCTGTTGTAACTCTTCTTGTACAGTAACGTTACCCATATGATACAAATGTAATGGTAAAGTCTATATATCCAATCTTTATCACACTCAGTGCAAACATTGTTTGACTGCAATCAACCACTACAGCAGATATAGATTTTGTCTAATATACTAAAAGGTTTTCTCGAATATATATATATATATATATATATATATATATATATATATATATATATATATATATATATATATATGTTTTGTAGAATATATAAATAGGTTTTTCGAATACGTTTACTGTACTTCAAGTGTATCTTGGTGCAAGTGCATAACATTGCAGACGCTGTAATTGACAGGTTGTTCCTCAAGAATACATTTCCTTGGCCATGAATGTATGGCTACAATTGAATGATTTTAACTGATTATTTTGAATATTTGCCTGAGCACCGGACTCAATATAGATATATATAATATTTTAGCATCTACATTATCTTTTCTGTTGATTTACAGGTACATAACTTATTGTACATTAGGAAAGTTAGGGACTTTAGCATGTAATATATTATCACGATTACTTCTTAAATTAAAACATCTTTAAAGCTCATTATGTCAAGTATGACTTTTGTTAAACTTGTATTGGGTTCTATGTGGATGATTCTCTTTCTCTCCTTGCCCCCTCCCTGTGATGCAGTTTCGTTTCTGTACTTGTACTGATTGTGCTATTGATTCCGAAGCAATGACATGGTACTAGAGACAAATGATCCGGTTCGTGGTCGGTGTCGTACATTTTATCACTATATAGGCTTTTGCAAGTGTTGTGTGAAATATGACATTCTGAGGAACAGTACTACAGTGAATTGTATCTGCTAGTGTATGAATCTTTAACAATATTCTTTGATTCCCACACAATGTGGACTGTTTCCCCATGTGAACCGAATAGCTTCTGTTCCAGCCATTTGTGCATTACATAACGCTGATAGCAAATTTCACATTTATTTTTTATTATGCTTTGTTCAATCACCTATGTTCTTACTGAATTAGGTAACTACAAATATTTGCATAATATAACGATTGCGTAGCTTGAAAGGTCTTCGCTACCTTAATATACAGTTAAATATTTAACAAGCACTCTTCCTAAATTGTTTATCACTGCACTGCTGGCATCTGCTTTAGCCTTTAGGTCAAACCAGACAAATAAACTACCTGTTCAGAGAAGATACTGAAATTTAGTTTTGCTGCTTTCATTTTCGGGTTTAACGCCATTTCTCAGAGCAAGATGGGCTTTATATGAAGGGTCAGTCTAACTGGTGGAGGAAGAACACAGGAAAATCCCGGTATAAACCACTCACCCACAGGAAGCTAATATATGAAACTCTTGTTCTGGTTTATTATTTTTCTGGGTGGATGTGATTTAATGGTGTTTTTTTGTGTGGAATCTTTACCTACTTGTCACATGTTAAACATTCCCCGTACGTCACCGTTTGTTATTTATTATGGTGAAAAACTCAAGAATCTTGGGCAAGAGTACCATCGAAAACAACCACATACTTTTAGCTCATCTCTACAAACTAGGGGTGTTGTCTACTATACTACCCCAGCAACACATAAAAGCGGATACATATGCAGAGACTTTCAGCATCTTAGCCATTCTTTCTTCACTGGACCAGCAGCAGAGAGGGTGAACAGCCTCTAATTGACTTACTCTCGAATCGTAAAAATAAGCCTTCCTGAAAATCGCAAAAAAGGGTTTCGGCGGCACCGTGATACATATGAGGCGTTTCACCCTCTCTGCTGCTATAGTTAAATAAAATTATAACAAATAATGCCAGAGACATATGGTGAACAAACTCTGATTGACTCACTCTCGAATTGTAAAAATAAGCCTTCCTGAAAATCGCAAAAAAGGATCGAGGTGGTGACTGTGGTGCCGAGAAAGCGCCCTGGTTGCTGCTATCAATTATTTTTTTTTATCAAAACCAAATCGATATCGCGCACGCGGATCATGTAAGTTTATTGATATAAACCCGTACCGGACTGACTTCACACTGTTAAATAATTCTTTAAACTGATTAAATTCCATATCGCCGCTGCACCAAGTGTGATAAATATGTCTTATCGTATACATATCAACTCCGTTAAACACCGCAAATACATTACAGTTATCCCTGATCACTTTAGGTATTTGTTAGTACCGTTGAGTACATAAAATCACATCGGCGTTTTTATGCCTTCCTCGGGAAAATATTCTAGCAGGATTTTCCTGTTTATCTAGCATTATGTCGTCGTATACAACTAAATTGTTAATATCACTGTCAAGGTCATCTACGGCGGGGGCATCATTGATGTTAGTGATAAATTCAATGACTTTTTCGTCTTTATCGTTTTCGCGCGCTCGTTAAAATCCTTAAGCACATCGTAACATCGTTGATAATCAGCTTACGGAGCTATCAATATACAACTTATCCCATTTCATCCATCTCATTATTAAATTAAGTAGTAATTGTGTGTTACCAGAATAAGACGGTCCTATAATAATCATTCGAATATAATTTGGCAACATTGGATGATGCTTGATCGGCTCTTGCTTTCGTGTCGCTGAGAAATCAATTACATTCATGTTGTAGAAATATAATAAATAATATGGATTTATATTGTGTGAAATGCAGGGCGCGTACTCCCACAAGTGGACTAACAACTATTACAACAAAAAGTAACAGATCAGCAGTTACAGGTAAGTGTGAACGATGTGGTACAAAAAAATTAAATTTATTCATGATCCAAACAATATAAAAAAGAGGAGGTGATGTTGCCGCTCAGTTAGCAAATCTACCAGGAACACCATGGACTAAATATCCAGGAGAAAAACATCTTCCAGGATATAAGTACTGTGGTCCTGGTACTCAACTTGATATCCGACTTGACAGCCAAGTCAACCCAAACCCGGTGGGTATCCAATAAATGCTATTGATAAAGCGTGTCACGCTAATGATGTAGCTTATAAAAGTAAAAACCTACAAGATAGACATATCGCATATGTGAAAATAATTCACGCGCTAAATTCCATCAGAAAGATTAATCTTTCAAAGAATCATTAGCTAATTGGTTGGTGTGAGATTTGCGACGAAGGGTAAGAATGTATTAGGAGCTGGTAATTAATCAACCGATTATTATCATAATGGAGTCGATTTATTATAGCCCAAGAGGATACTGGAGGGGTATAGCAGCGATTAGTAAACTCGCTGAAGCAGCAGGTGTCGAATGTGTTGCTGCTGAAAAATGGTTAGTACGACAGGCAATATAGCAAATTTATCTACCATCACCTAAAACAATACAGTACGCACATTATTTGATGTCAGCGTGCCAAATGAAGTTCATCAGGCTGATATTTTATTTTTACCTCATGATGCTATAAAAACTGGAAGACGCCGATTAACGTACAAATACACGCTAACTGTCGTTGATGTTACAAGTAGATACATGGAAGCAGAACCGTTATCAACGAAGCCAGCAACTGAAGTAGCTTCTGTGTTTGAACGAATTTATCGACGTGGACCCTTGCAATGGCCACAGCTGCTACAAGTTGATCCTGGCGGAGAATTTCAAGGTGCAGTATCATCGCTGATGAAAAAACATGATGTCAAAATCAGACGAGGACATACTGCAATTCATTGTGATCAGGCAATTGTTGAACGATTTAATCGAACACTTGCTGAGCGGTTATTTGGATATCAATACACGAAGGAAATAATTCAAGATACGAGATCTCGCCAATGGGTTGCAAGATTACCAAGTGTGATAGCTGCATTAAATAATGAAATTACTCGAACAACCAACATGAAACCTATTAGCGCGATCACAAAAAACATATACCCGTACAACGAGGTGATTTTTCAGCGCAGCCAGTATTAGGTAATGTGACTGTAAGATATTTATATGAACCCGGTGAACTTGAAGGTGGTAGAAAAAGAGCAACTGATCCTGTCTGGAGTATTACGACACATATAATTTCCAGCGTGTTAAGATCCACGGGTAGACCCGCAATCTACAGATTAGATTCAACTGGTTCTCAACGTGGATTTACATGTGAACAATTACAAGTAATTCCTGAAGACACACAATTACTACCACGATCACTTAACTAGCACCCCTACGTCGATTACACTCAAGACAGGTTAGCATCACATTTTCGCGTGTATGACCAAGACTACTGTCTTTTCTATCCACGGTAAATTGTCTTGGGTCATTATTTGAATATCGACACAACATTATACAATTACAACTTGCACAATGATTATTCTGCTGTTGTTTCAGAGCTATGATAAATTCAACATCGTGATCAAAGTCTCGTTTGTTTTGTTTTTTGTTACTTTGTTTATAACCAGCTAATATTTTTCTTACTGTATCGCTGTCAATAACATCATCAATGGTTTCTGTAGCGTATATGACAATACTCCGCAGCCGAGATATTCTTCTGACTCGAGACACTGCCAGATAAACTAAGTTTGACCATTCGACACAATCATCGACAATCCAAACTCGAGTATCAGAGATGGTTAACCTCTGAGATGAATGAATTGTCATTGCGTATCCCAGCGTCCATGGAGTCTAGTTCGCGCTCAGCGCATCCTCAACAACATTGACAGGAACCAAAACAACATCATTTAATACGAGATTCTTTTTCTCAGTCTGTATATCAACGTCGATATTCTGTCGTCGTGTAGCAGCTGGTCTATAACACAATGGTACACGTAGATCTGAAACATTTTCTTTATGCAACTGAAATAACCGTTGTTGAAGTGTATCACGAACTATCTTTCTACTTGCGACTATTAAATCATTTGGTCTCCACACTTGCAGAAAATCGTTCATAGAAGTTTCTGAAATTATTTTACGCATTATTTCACATTGAATTTTATTCGGTTGTAGTCTGATTAATTTCTTAAACTCCCTTAATTCTGGATCAAGAGATCTATGATCATCAGTTATCTCCTTGTAATAATCCACAAAATTCTTTATCCATTCGTGGGGTGATAACCCAACAAACGGCGGTGGTTGACCGTGATCACCGCACATTATCACAGCTGTATTTTTCGATAACAGCCAATCGAGAAACATTTTTAATGTATCTTTAGATACTGTGCATACTTCATCCCAAATTATGATCTTTGGAATATATTTCTCTCCCATCCGATCAGGAGTCCATACGTCTCCCTTCCATCGAAAAAAGCTATGATAAGTACTTGATTGCACTCCTCGTTCTCTCATTTCTCATTCGAGTCTGTGTGTAGGTGTTAAAACAACCATATCAACTGAATTCTGTCGAAATAATGCGATCACTCGCGTTGTTTTACCAGAACAACCTGGTCAGTTTAGATAAACAGTCTTCTGTCGGGATGCTGAATCATACACAGATGCCGCAGACGATAATTCTGATATATGATGATGAAGACCTTTAGCAAACTCGAATGATATAGTACGAGCGAATCCGGTCAGAGTAAAATCAGGTAGGGGTCCATTTATCGATACTCTATTCATCTCGTGTGTGGGGTGTCCAAATCTTTTAAAATATCCAGAACACTCGGTAACCAAGAAAACTTCCCGGATAACACGCGACCATATCAATCGAGATAACGTCGCTGTAATTATACTTAGTATTCCACAATTCACAGTGTCCGTATTCACAGCAACTTAGTTGTACGTCTTCGAGAAATTCATGAAGAGATTCTTTACGATATATTTCGCCGTTAGGTCGTACAAATTGATCATATTTTTCATCATCTGAACTTTTAAATAGCCATATTGAAACAGGATCGTTTTTGCTTTTTTCGTGAATAAAATCAAACATGTTTCTCCCAGAGTCATTCTCCGGGTAAAATCTTACATTTCGATCTCGTGGAAATATTGTTACTGCACTAGTCCAGGCGTGCTCATTATGATCAATAATTTAAATTGGAGATCCCTTCGACTTCTTCTTTGATTCGTATAAATCTCTTCGGTTGTCGTTTTTACTTTTATTAGAAATTTTAATTTACTTCCTAACTTGGCTACATCAATTATTGTAGCTCCGGTATCCTTGACCGAATCAGCCCATTTGTTTATTTTTTTCACGTCGTAGATCTGTTAACCCATTGCCACGCATCGCATTTGTAAAATGTTCGTTTACTCGTTCGGCTACACAGTTCAACTCTGAAAATCTAATTGGCACAAGATCATTAATATTGGGGTTATCATTTAGCTGATAAATTCCATAAATAACCGCGGTCATAGGATACGATTGGGCGTAATATGGTCTGTCAATACCAGTCAACATTCCTGGTTTGGAATTTTTACTTAGCACAGCGGTTTTTCCATTATGAAAAACAGGATCACTTTTGTCACGAATAATCCACTCAGCGGAATCTGTTTCTGCTAGCACAATAAACTTAATTCTGAAAAAATATTTTTGATTTTATCGACACCCTTGACGATGACCTTGTCATTGCGTATAATTTTGAATGTTGACAATACGTGAGATGCCCCATCGTCACGAAATTCTCTTTTAGTATTCCGAATAATATTAATCAGATTATTTGTCGGATCAGCCAGAGCTCGCCTCCGCAAGTCAGAGTTTCTTCTGTCAATATCGAATCTGGATTCAGGAAACAAAGATTTCCAGGGCTCGATTGTGGATAATCTCTCAAACTCTTCATATTATATTTAAAACAAGTATTTAAATTAAAAATATTATATATACAGTGACAAACAAGGAATCAGTGCAAGTGGCTGATGATAGGGTCTTCAAATCCTTGTAACAAATCTTGTGTGAATGAATTCTGTGGACAACATTTTCAGAGAGTACAAAGAGCAAGTCTAGGTCCAAAACCCTGCTTACGGTGTGGTGTTGGAGTTATAAGGAAACGCAGTTGTGTGTGCAATGTGGTGGTAAAAGATATAGAGAACTAAAACGATACTATGATAAAAAAATAACAACCCGTCTCTGTCAAGGTTCTTGATAAAGTTATAAGAACCCCTGAAGATTATATAGCTAGATTTGTAAAGACAAATTATAAATTAGACAAATAATATTATATATAAAATGGAGCAAAAAGAATTTGTCAGACATCATATCATCAAATATTATGAAGCATCTCGTGATGGTGTAATCAGAAACTGTAGACTAAAAATCCAGTCGGTTTTGTTAGTAGTACCTCTGGTTATCTAATGTTCAGAGCTGATGGAAAGAAAAAGTATTATAGTCACTGATTTATATACGACTGTTTCTTTGGGGTGATCAAAGACAGTCTTGTGATCGATCATATTGACTCGGATAAAAAAATAATTGTTTGAATAATTTAGAAACTGTTACACAGAGCGAGAATTTCAAGTTCGGTGGTACTGGGAAGTATTATTTTTTTTAGGAGGAGGGCCGTCAAATAAAAAAATATTGAAACCGGGGAAGAAATAATATTTCAATCAATGAAAACGGCTGCAAAGCATTTTGATATCTGCATGTCCTGAGTATAGAAAGTCGCAAATAAAATATATAAATCAACTTTTTCACAGAAGTACAAACAGAGGATTTCATCTGAATACCTCCCGTTTGTATTAGAGTGCCGTCCTCAGAATTAAGATTGTATATATACTACATGTACTGTGCCGTCCTTAGAATTAAGGTTTACTGTAAATAGGTTTTCCTGAGCCTGCTAGACTGTTATATGGCAATCTAGGTGTTTCACATGGGTTGTGTCGTTCTTAGTGTAAAAAACCACCCTTCTGGACTTGCTAGAATGCCATATGGCAATCTACAAGTTCACATAAGAGTGTAAAATATTTTTCTTTTAAACGTATATTTAGTAACTAATGAAGTACGAAAATATCAATGATATTATTTCTGCTATTAAAAATTAGAAAAAGACGGCATAAATATATCTGATGAACTAAATCCTGAACAAATTATTTCTGATTTTGAAACATTACAAGAACTTAAGGAGGAGGGGGATACACACTACCATCAGAATACCAGTTCGTAAAGAAAATTCAAATGGGAATTTTTCAATCGCTGGCTGCAGTAAAAGAAAATGAAGTGAGGGAGTTCGTCTCTCACTCTCGCAATAGAAAAAAATAGATCAGAACTGTCTCGTGAATACGAAGAAAAAAAGACAATCAATACTCGCATAAGACAATTAAGAAAAATTATGTCACAAACTGTCAGTGGTAATGACAATGAAAGTTAGAGTCATTCGTGGAAATGAAAGTGAAAGTATGTCAAATTTTAGTCTCTCTCTTGCTGATTTTAGTCAATTTGCAGTTTAATAAAATCCAAAATCAAGGGGATAAAAATCAAAGGACGGAATTATTTTTTTTACTGTTTTTAATGTGTATCACGCGTCAGTGGTATTTTTCAGGTATGTAATGTTCCCTTGACTTTGTCCTTGATAAGGGGACAACACTCTACGATTAAAATCGTCGATTTTTAGGATTTCGCATATAAATTTTGACTCAGCGTTTTATTGTTTAAGTCAAGCAAGTTGCCAGATTGGTTAGTTAGTTTGAAATTTATTCTTTATAATAGCGGATTATGACATCGTAGATAGACCGGGTTAATTGGTTCTTGCACAATCAGATATCCGGGTGGGATTTGTTGTGTAAAGGTATACAGAATATATCCTTGCTGTGCTTGATTTGATACGCCTGTGTTTGTCTGATACCTGCCACCAATTACATCAGGTTAACCACGATCGTTGAAGTTTATTTACAATTCCCGGCGAGATATGGATCGTTGTTGTGTCTAAGAATACCTACCGGTGGCTTTATTTTTTTCCAGGATTCAAGTATTTTAGGAAAGTTTTCGTTGAGAAGATCGTTAAATGATTTCTTCAGTTCGTCAGTTGCAAGTGATTGTATCAGAAAGGTCGGTAATTGTTGTTCGGTTATTTTATAATGATTAAGAAATAATTATTTTGCCGTTATATGTCTAAGATGAACCAATGCATCCGGGTTAATATTCTCATCACCGCTAGCCATTACTGTTTCAACAATTACTTTATTAATAAACTCGAGATCTGATCTAAGTTGGTTTAGATGCTGTATTAACTCGATAATCTCCTGTTTCACATCATTGCTATAATGCTGTGACAACAGCGAGAACAAATTTCGTAAATCTGCAAATGACCTAGTGTTTTCAGATTTAATATCTTTAAACCAAAAATATGCATCATAATAATATTCATTTATGACTGGGGCATCATTGGCAAAACGAAAATATACAGGGGGAAACATTTTAGGAATAATAGTGCCATCAGACGCTCTAAAATGTCATGCGGTTTCTATCCAAATATTTCTAGTTCGATATTCTGGCAGTTTGATAAATATTTTATTTTTATCGGTGATAAAATCAGACAGCGCTGGTTCTGACGGCCCATGATATTTAGAAGCAACATCAGGCCATCCTAGCACTGTTCTGATCGATGACTGATATATATATCCACGGCATAATCAGGGGAGTTTATCTCTATCGCGGCGGACAGTGTTGGTTCGTGAACTGTTATAGCTACCTTGGATTCCCGCCCAGAAACATATTTGATTCTACGTTGAAATTCATCATTGATTTGCTCGATTTGATAACTACCGGTCGGTATTCCAACAACTACCCAGTCAGATGTTCCATCTGGTTTATTTTTATTTGCAAATACCAACGAATTATTCGATTGTAGACCGCCGAATGATCTTGACCTGATATTTGGCCAACTGTAGTATAATCGCAATTGCGCAAGGGCGATTTCTTTTATTGGAATCGCGGTTGGAAAATTAATACTGAATTGAGATTTCTGATATCATTGTGGTTTCAGCGGACTTGTATTTGCGGCTATCTGCTGAAGTAGTTCTGTCATTATTTAAACTCCCATTTTTCAAATTGCGGTTTTCTAAATCAATTACTTCATTGTATGTCTTAAGCATTGCGTCAAATTCAGAATCTGATATTGTCGTATCGTCAAGGCTTGAAGATATCAGCGACGACAATTTAGCATATGCTGTTGTTACCGTGTGTAATTTTACAACATATTAAAGCAAATTTTGTGCTCGTGCACGTGGATATCTTTTTCACGATAATATTAAAAACCCCAGCGATGTTCACCGATGATGAAACACATATTGTCACAGCTGCAGCTGTTGTTACTGGTATTAGCGCTGATAATACCACACCGGTAACAGCAGTGAGCACGGCTACCGAGTACACAATAACATGAATGAGAATTGCACGTCCTCGGTATTTTTTTTACTTTCGTTGTATACTTGTCAATGATGGTTTTTAGCGCTGTTTGTCATTCATGTACTTGATCATATCTAAATTTTTGAACGGCCATAATATTTTACACAGTAACCAGTTGAGGCGTTTCAGCAACAAATTCCAGACACCACCAGTAAGATTCTGCGGTTAATTTCTTATCAGCGGCTTCCAGTATAAATGTGTCTTCATCTCCGCTATTTAACACAGTAGACACATCCCCGGAAAACTTATCGGTTTAATGCCGCCAGGGATATGTTGTGTATATACTAAATTTTGCAGCGCTGAACACAGACAACCTGTACACACCAGTTACTTCCGCGGTATGTTTGTTTGTATTATTCTGCTGTGACCATGTTGAGAATCCCGATGACACTGTGTATACTATATTGGTAATCTGTCTGTGGGGGATTTTAATCAGATTGATTTTGTTAACGATACCAGGAATTCCACTTACGACATCTTCTAGTGTGTTTTTAATCCTTTCAATATTCGTATTGATACCAGATAGTTTCACGTCAGCAGTCAACGGAGTACCAAAGAATTCATCTGCGATTTCATTCATTTTTCTCAAATTTCTACGAAGATTCGTAAACATACCCACATGAACGTCGTACTCGGCCCGCAACGTGGATAATTTACCATCTACGGTGCTGCAGTTAACGTCCACATATTGTTTTGTTGCGGCATCTTCGTCGGATGTTGGATCTCTTAGCTATTTTATTTCCGTTCATGCTGAGTTCACTTGTCATTGTGTCGCCGGTATTTTTCAAACGATTAGCAACGCTTCTTGCAATTTCATCTCTGATGGTTGTAAACGACATATTTGAGTCTCTGATTCTACACCCGTCAGTAAATACTGAAATGTTATCCGTGCTAGCACCGAGAACTCTGCGGACTATATCATTCCATTTGATATTACTCGTTTTTAAAACTCCGTATTTATCCTGTACAAACAACAACTTCATCTCGGTCAACTCCAGAGAGGTTCATGATATCAGCAAGTTCGTCTTTAGTCGTGTAATTTGACAGATCTATTTCGTCGAATTTTTTTATACTCTTAGTAGTATCACCGCGTGATCTTCCGTAAATATCTACCATTATTTATTTACAGAGCATCTAAATTACGTTTTTTAAATACTGCACTTGTATTTTCATGCACGACTTGTGAGGTGTCAGCGCTGATTTTGATATAGCATCGAGTACAGCAATTACCTCACGGCCACATATCGGCGGGTCGGTTAGTGTTTGTGTTGGTAGCGTTGAATAACAAACCGGGGTCCTTGCATGTGTGACATAGTTGATAAATTCCTGCAGTGGAGCTAATCCATACGAATCGAAATAAACAATTACACGCGAATCAATCGCGTGTGCTACCCAGTGTGTTCCAAGTCCAGTGCTGTTATCGAGATTAATAATACCCTTCTCGGTGTTGTTTGGTTGTTGTGGTAACTGATCGCGCATAAAACACATCTAAAGTTTTTTATTTTTAGTTGCTTAGCAGCATCAAGTAAATCAAAATTTGACATCGGTGTAAAACCGCTGGTTTTTGACGAAGTGTTCATGGAAGTCTCAGACCATTTCCTCGAGGGTAAGTTCCTGGAAGTCGTAAGCCCTGTCCCGTGGCTTTTTTTAATGTAATTCCATCAGCGGTTCCAACAGCACCTAATGCGGCCGCTTTTGCAACGGCTGGGGCTGCGGCGGCTATCAGCGCTGGTATTGCTGCAAGAAGTGGAAATATACTGCGTTCTGTCAGTGATAACTTGTTTTCACCGCCTGTAGTTTGATTGTGCATTAGCGTTATTGTAGTTCTGGATTTTTTCACTGATGCGGAATGCAGTTTTTTAATCTGGCCAGGAGTCAGACTGACACTAACATGATAATATGATGACATTTTATGATAATACTCGTATTTTTAAATCATCGCTAGTTACATATTTTCTACTGGTGCATCAATGACTTTCATTCGACGACCAACACATTCAAGTAACATTGCTTTGTCGCTAAGAATGACCGCGATTGCTCTAGCACCACCAGGAAGAGCAGGTGGACAAACTACTGCTGCTGGTATTCGAGCTACACTAGTTGGGAAGTGTATATCAATGACAGATTGCCTAAATAAATCTAAATGTTTCAGCGAGAAGTGATAAATCAGATACATTGTTGTAAAATCGCGCTGAGATATTTGCAAACCAGTGTCTACGTTTTGAATACGTCCCATATACGACATTAATCGATGATATGCACGTACAACATGATTGTGTTCAAAATCCAGCAATATTTCTTCTGAAGTTTCTTGATGTCCGTTTATCCTCAAAGCAACTTCAGAAACTCCCAGTGAGTCAAATACCATTGGATTTCCTTCATGTCTGCCTACTCTGGTATTTACCTGAAGCGCGATAAATATATGTCGAGGTGCTGTCACTCACTTCTGTGATGCTATTTGCCACGGGAAAAAACCAGCGGCGTTAACGGGGGCACTATCTGTGGACATTGTAAGCCATGATAGCATCGATTTACCACCTGTGTTCATAAAAGAAAGTAATCGCTGTTCTTCAGCAAGCTATGGAGTCATTACTGGCGTCCACAGTGATAGTTTTGTTAGTGTTATTTTACCATCATCAACTCCAGCAGGATGCCATATTGCATCATTGTCAGTGGGTTTTCTAACAAGTACTACTGTGTGTTTAGCGCCGAATATAACCTTTCTACCATCTCTGCAAAATCCAAAAATATGGGTCACTGGAATTGCGCATGAAAACTCCTCGTCGGCGTTCAACTTTGCTCGGCGTGAAGCAAAACCCAAGTTGAATTCTGAATTAACATTTATGACCACAGGCCCTACATCTGCATCATCGGCGGGGGCAGTGTGCTTTTTTTGGTCGTCTTATAATATATTGATTACCATTGGGAAAGTCAGCTGTGTCTTTTGCAAACATCATTGTTGGACCAGACGATCTCGTATAGTCGTCGGAGTATCTTGCAAGACCAAGTATCGTCATGGCAACATCGACATTTTCAAGACATGATTCAATATCCTTTCCATCAATCGAGTATGTGGCTCTGTTAAATAACGCCATTATGCCATTGTTAACAAAAACCAACTTGATCGCCATCTCCGTATGCTGTATCATCTGCTTTTGTAAGTCTCCCTTCAACTTCGATAAATGCCTCAGAGGGTAGGAAATATCTACTTGTATCCTGAACTTGTAATTCAATTCTTCCTCGTGCCTCGGGTGTGCGCGCATCATAAGAATAATACTGATAATCACGCACAGACTCGTCTTTTCTAACTGGTGGATCTACGTCAAATGCTAGGTCAGATATACGCTTAAACATTTTATTATAAAAGCGTTTTTCCAAATGGTGAATGGATTATTTACCGTCTGTGTTTTGACCTTGTCAAATGAGTACGAAGACCACTTCCAGCTATCAGACTTGCGGTTATATCTTTTTCTTGTTCTTTTTCTGTTAGTGGCGACACATCTTGATTTATCAAGGCTGCTAGTTTTTGATTTGCGGCCTGGTTTATTATTTTACTGACATCCGCCGGCCAAACCTCAGTGGATGGCAATTTTACTGGTTGCTGTGGTTGGACCGTCAGCCGTCTGCGTAATAGTCGTGCTATTCTGTCTTTGATCGCCGTGAAGGCTTTACCAGCAGCATTCGCAACTGCACCAGGAGCGTTTTCACGAATAACGTCTATAGCTTTCATTGATAATTGTTTTGCAATCGGTCCTGCCTTTGGAGCCATCTCTCTGAATAATCCCTGAACAACATCACCAAGTCCGTCTCCGTAATATGCTTCATATACAGGTAATCGTGAGTTTACTGCTCTGATCATTACAGGTCTGCGTTCACCATCGTGTATGATCATCTTATTTACTTACCATTTACGTTCCCGATAAATGTTAATATCCATGACACCGCCTGTGAACAATCGTCGTCAAATATCAGCTGCTTCATTGATTATTTCTGGAGAATTGTTACCGGCTCGTTTTCCTCCTATGAGAACTTCTAGTCGTTCTACGTCGGAGAGAATATTGTTAGGGCATGAAGTAACAAGATCACTTCTTGTAGTAAAACCGCTACCAGTAGCACCAGAAAGATTATCTGAATAATACGTTTCTTCTTCTTATGGAAAATATTCTTCTTCCGTTTGTTGCAATTGTGGAGGAAGTTGATAGGAAGGCTCTTGCTTAGGATGTTGTCGCTGCAATATTGTTTGTTCTTTTTCTTTTGGTTTCTGTTCTCGTTTTTGTTCCTTTTCTTTTCGTTTCTGTTCTTTTTCTTGTTCTTTTTTGTTCTTTTAGTGTTTTATTATAACTTTTTACTCCTTCTGAATAAATTTTATAATCAGTATTTTCTTTGTCTATATGATCAACATTTTGATTTATTTTAAACACCCAAACGTTCCATGTGTCATTATCTACTTTTTGCAACGTATTTGGGTTTTAAAGACTTATCTCTTGAATGATAATTTTCGGCAGCAAACTCACCAGACTTGCTTTTTTCCTGTCTATTTTTCAATTTATGGTTTTGTATTTCTTGCATACCCTCTTTAGTAAATTTTTCCCTAAAATCAACTCCTCTTTTTCTCCTTTTTTGGTTTTTCACCAACAGCACCTTCAAGTGTTTCTTCACCTTCATCTTCAAGTTGAGGAAATGGTTGAGGTTGAGCTGCAGCTATCTTTGCAATTTGTTCAGCGGTTTGTTTGACTGATGGAAGAAGACCCTCTCTAATTACTGTTGTAACTCCCTCGGTAGCTTTTGTAACGGATCTAAATAATTGTTTTGTGCCTTATGCATATTCAACTTGAGATTCTTGTCTTGCTTGTAGTTTTCCTTAACAGCGTCTCTCAGTGGTAGATATTTATTAATTGCTCCTAGTCGCTCTCGAGCTAGACGTGTTGTATAAGCTTCTCCTATCGTCATTATCTGATATAACTTTTTTTAATTGATAGCAGCAACGAGGGCGCTGTCTACAAAAGTAGATCATTGTGACCCACATCTTAGACTGCACTGAGTTGGGTTAAATTTTGTTTTAAGTTTATCTCTCAAACTCTGTTCAAGATAACATTATTAAATTTTGTAATTGGATGCATCACTATTCGTACCACACCATTGCAACAAAAATCACTTTGACCTACATCTCACATTTTAAAGGCTTAAATTAACTATTTGCTTGTATCTGATAACCACGTAATTGTTTGCACAGTGTATACATACGTTTATACGTGGAATCATGAAACGTGGTGAGCAGATCTTTACTGAAGTGTACTGCACCCTGTATGTGTAGTGACCCTGATCACAAACGTAGGTCACTGTAACCCATATTTCATGCATCACTTACTTCGGCACATTCTGCGTTTTAAGTTTATTTCTCTAGAGCATGATAGACTCATCAAACTAATCTACTATATGAATCTATATTAGTGACTCACACGTAGAACAAAATAATGTCACTGTGACTCACGATTCACATTTACTTGCTTAGATGGAGTTTTTCCAGTAGCTCATGCTCACGTAGATGTTTTTTCTTTATATATAGCCTATTATATCCAGAATTATGAATTTTCCCTAGGGCATACATTCTGATGAGGATCACACACTCGTAAGAACTGCAGGCCACTACAATTCATTTTTCACGTGCCCTTGATTTAGTTAACTGATGTGTTTTAGCTGTTCATGCTCGAATCATTAGACTAGATCATTGTATGCATCGAGTTCAATACCACACCTGTTTAAGAATGATACTGCTTCGGTGGCCTAGTGGTTAAAGCGTCTGCCATAGATGCAGAAGGTCACCGGTTCAAACCCCGGCCGAGCCATATAAAAGACTTATTAAACAAAATGGTACTAACAGCTGCCTCGCTAGGCGCTCAGCATTAAGAGGTTAGTGTTAGGACTGGTTGGCCTGGTGTCAGGATAACGTGACTGGGTAGGACATCATGTTACATGTTTGCGACATTATGCCCCAGTCCACCATAAACTGCCACACCTGCAGACATCATAGCGATATGACATCAAATTTGTTAAAACTACTTTAAAACACACACAAACACACACACACACACACACACACACACACACACACACACACACACACTTTCAAGAAAAAGAAGGTTAGTGACCTACAGGTAAGATAAGATCTATTTAACGTCGGCATGATTTAAAAACAACAATTCAACATTAGCTATAATGAACTTTTTACTGACATTACATAAAACAAACATTCATTATTAACAAGACATTAAAACATAGTATAATAAATTAATTGAACATAACACGTATTGCAAACTTCAGATACCAGTAAGCATATCATTTTAAAAGCGAAAAGTAAAAGTAGTATCTGGATAAATTAAAAGATCAATTTTAGGATAATTTAAAAAAAATACAATTGGTAAAAAATTGAGTATAAATTAAATTAAGAAGAGCTACATTAGGATTTAAAGAAAACCACGTTTCTATGCAGTTTAGACCTTACCTAAAAGGAAAGGAACTAAAAGTAGGGCACTTGATAGACGAGGATACATAAACGTAAAAAAAAAAAAGAACACAAGCATTTGCTGTCGTTGTCATGGCGAGGTGGATGGGTTATGATTTACAGATATTACATTTACAGTCTATAATTCCAGGATGGAATTAAAGATCTAAATGAATTAAAATTTGATTGCTCTCTAAAGAGATTTTGCAGCTCATTCCATATAGTGGCAGCTGCGTATCTAAAGGGTTTTGTGCCAAATGTTCAGGTTTTAATTCTTGGGGCATTTAAACTATTTGAAGATCTTAAATTGCATTTATTGTGTTTTAAAACATATTAAATCATCAAACCATTTGGGAGCAAGTTTATTCAGAATTTTGGAAGTCTCCCAGGAGGCCATAACACGAAGTCTGCGCACCTTTAGGGTTGACACTTTTGCGATAAGTAAGAGTGTATGATAGCTGCTTGTGTAGTCGTCCTACACAAATTTCATAACATGCTCTTCTATTTTTTCAAGTTTCGAAGTGTTCATGTCGCTGCAGAAATGCCATGCTAAGAGACAGAAATTAAAAATAGAGAGGATATATATATATGATTGTCAGTTATTTTTAGTCTAGTGAGCTCTGACGAATACGTTTTAGGACAGTTCTTTGCCTTGAGGCTTTCCTACATAAATTACTTACATGTGAATCGAATTGCAGTTGATAGTCAGTGTCAGTTCCTAGTGGTTTAACAGTTTCTTCTTAGTTTATGGCAGCATGATGCTTATATTTAGTACAGGCTTCATGCTGAATGTCTTTCAACACACATCCTTGAAAGTTTTCCTGGTTGGATTGGATTTTGTTAGCAGTGAACCAGTCAATCTGAATGTTGGAGTCTCCTTAAGGCATGTAAATCAGTGTCAAAATCCGGGGAGGAAACGGACAAAGTCTTAATTATTGGGATAATTAGTTAAAGAGCCATGTGTAATAATTTAGAATATATCATTGATAAAAGCACTAAAAGTAATGAACCAAGGATATATCAATGAGCAACCCTTTTCTGAATTTCAGTTCAATTACTCAAGACGCCATGCAACTTAATTTGCTGCTTTTGGTTCGACAGATAGCTCAGTAAGAGCCCTACTGAGTCATATGACACCTTAACTTGCAGATTACACTATCACGAGGTAGACAGTCAAATGCCTTAGATAAATCCTTCAATATTGCAGCAACATATTTCATCAACAGCCATACTCAGGCTTTCAAGAAAGCGTAACAGAGTGGTCAGGTATCCATGGCAAACATCTAAAGGCTTAGCTTGACCGTTGGCTGATGATAGAACTTGTGAAGACTACTCAGTGCATAAATATGTCCTGGCTAACCTTATGTCTTCTCACCTGGGTTACATTTTGTATGTTGATATTCGTTTCTTAGGCACGTCTTATGCTAGAATCATAGGCAGGTATGCAAGCATATGATTAATAGCACGCCATCAGATTACTGTCGATAAGATAAGATATGAAAAGATAAGTTCTTAAAGAATCGCAACAAAATGACAAGCCCTTTGATAACGCAAACATGTAGAACAACAATCTCAAGGATAAAAGGCGTAGATATAACAATTTTGTAAAATGTGTATGAAAATATAAAGGAAAAAAAATTAAAATTGATGATGATATGCATTTATGTTAGTACCAAACCCGTAACTAAAAGAAGCTTAGCAGGATCTAAACATCCTTTTATGACTTGAAGTTTTTACAGTTAGCTGATGACGATACGAGAGTTTGGGGGACGTTATATCCATAATATCCGTCCTAGAATAATGAATAGGCATCTTTATAAGTAATACATCCTAGTTGCAAAAAGAGGTCTCGGTGACTTATTATTAATATTTCGTTGACTGGATTGAACTTTTGTGATTAAGTTCCCTAACTGGATGCCGTATATGTGAAAATCATTATACTATTAACTGAGTTTATGTTAGTACAATACCATTGCAACCAAAGAAGATCATTGTTACCTTTAGTTAATACTGTACTAATGCAGATTAATTATTTATGTTTACCACAAGTACCCGTATATTGTTCCATGTGATATGCATCCTGGCCAGACCTTTCTGACGACGGCAGTTAAAAAAAGGAATAAATATGTTCATTCAGTCGTAGATGTTTCATATTAATGACCAAACATTGTATTTTGTGTGATGTGTTATCTTCAACTGCATATTTTTCGTGTGACATCCTATATGTAGTACCTCATTAAGGTAATCACTAAATTATAATGCTTATAATTTTGGCTGTCACTCAAGAAGTACCCAAGGCCTGAGACTTCAACCAGTCAGATCTAAAATCTATCGCGAAGATAATGATAATAAGCATTTAAAGTGTATTTGTGGGACAATGATTTAAAAAGAAATGAACTTTTTGTCTACTCATGAAAATTATTATTATTATTATTATTATTATTATTCGTCTTTTCATGTTCGTACACAGTATGATACATACATGAATCTCAGTTTCCGGAACACTTATGTTTGCCGGTTATGAATAAAAGGTGGAATGCGTAATCGGCAACAGGTATTGTGCGGAAAATATGCGGACTAGATTCCGCCTTCTACCCGTTGCCAATTCCGCAATACTATTTTATATCCATAACCATGTTTGCCGATGATATTGATTGACGAATTAAGATGGGAAGTAAGGCAGTGTTCCAGCATCGACGAGACTCTAAAACAATATACATGTAACCTATACCAAAATTAGAATCAAAGGGACGGAAAAAAGTGAAAAGCTAATAATAAAGATAGTATTTCTTTTCAAAAGTTGCGAGAGAGTTTCAAGAAACGTGGAGTTTAAGTTTGCTTGTAGGGAAAAAACGGCGTCTCGGGTGGACTAGTGATCTAAAGCGTTCGCCTTTACCCATCACTGCCATCTCACCTCTGTTCTTGATTTGAGTTTCGAGCTCAACCAATGTGGTTATGTGAGATAGCTTGCCAGTTTCTTCACGTGAGTCGGTAGTACTTGTCAATTTTTGTCCGGGTTCTTCCTTCACCTGTTATATTGGCAGCCATATAGTCTATCCTGCGTTAAGAAATGGCTTTAAACCCAACAAGCAAACTACAGAACATTGTACAAAGGTTTATCCTATATTAAAATAGATTAAAACTCTTCAGTGATAGCGACTGTTACCCAAGGATGTCGAAATAAAAAAAAGAGAGACAAAGTGCCAACCCGTGTTCACTTCACATTATTTATTTATTCGAACCAAATACAAATTTGGGGTCCTCTTTCCCCGTTACTTACCACTAACGAAATCTCTGTAAGATGTTTTTCACAATGCATTGTAATCTTTCTACCGTAGTATCAACTGGAGTCGATAACTTCACCTACACGCAGATGAAGGATTAGGTGGGTAACGTAACTTCTAAAGTAGTTACGATCAGAGTTGAAGATGTCTAAATTGAACAGTTATATAATATATAAAGAGAAGCAAATTAGATCGAAAGCCCTACAAGAATGATGAAATCCCAGTTCATATTTTTCGTCATCTAAATTTGGTATGTCTAAAGCAGTTTTCATCACAAAGGAGGGCTTTCAAGTCACCAGCGATGCTTGCGTATGTAATTTATTTGGCCCAGTTTGACATAAAATCAATAATAAATATTGTGCATGCAAAGGCAGATACACCCTGTGTACACAAATACAAATATAGTGACATTATTAGTACAGAAGCGCACTGTATAGGTTCTGTCATACTAACATCTATCCCCGTCACAATATATGCTTTTACTGAAGAAAGATGAGTTGCATTTGCAGTTTGGCTGACTTGTGTTTTAAATGTTGTAATACTGAAATTCTGTTTTATTGTACAACCTTGTTCTTTGACTAGACTGGCTGGATGTTGATACAGGTGTCACTATTGTGTGATTAAATGCATGCCGTGCACGAGAATGCTCTTAGGTTTCTACAGCAATTATGTAAATTGTCATGTAACATCCTTTGTTGTAGATAGTCTTGGAAGTGGGGGAGGTGGTCAAAGTAGTTTTGTTGCCACTTTAAACATTGAATGAAACACAAACAGAATTTGTGAAGGCAATAACATAATATCTAAACTATTAATATTTGCACTTTTTTTCTCCGATTGGTTCTAGTTCGAATTCTGTGCTTATAAGATTTGGAAACTCCACGTGGTTTGGTTTCGTAGCCATTCTATATAGAAGCCTGTCATGTTGTTAATTTTTCGAGGATGATTGTCTTTGAATTCTGGATACACTCGGAGGCTGATGTACCAGTGTAATGTGATTTATGTTGCGTTTGTGTAATTTATCTTATATGTTTGCTTGTTATTTTTGTGCATGATGTATTGCCTGGATCTTGTAAGCACTGTTCCCTTGACCCGTCATAGCTAAATCGGAGAAGAATGCATGTGATCAACGTCCTTTTGGTGCATGGTGTGCAGTCTTTTACATGTTTATGGCAGTAATCAGCGTGGCAGTACTCATGAAGTAGTCCACAAACAAACCCGAAGTATTTATGTTTATTGCACGTCCTAAAATAATCGTACCGCGTTTTATTGAATTCAACCTTAAGGTTTCTGACTTGTTTTTGTTCATACACACATACACAGTCAGAAGCATTGATGATTAGATAACACAGTTCCACCCGTCAGGTTACCTAAAATAATGGGTATCATACATTCAGTTTCATTTTGCACTTTTAAAAAATGTGACATGACGTGTCGTACAGGTGATGAATGGTGGAAACAACATCTTGTTTGCGTGAGGAGATGTGCTGAAAGAAGGGTTGAGACAAGGAAAGGAAATATCACATTAATAAGAATCGGAAGAAATTTGTAGAGAAATGGTATAGGCTAGAGAAAATATATGATCTTATATATCGGAAAACGCTACAAATATATATATATATATATATATATATATATATATATATATATATATATATATATATATATATATATATATATATATATATATATATATATATATCCAATATGCATCAGCAATGACCATCTCGATACACTTCAGTTGATTTCATGGGTTTTGTTTGTTTTTAATAGCTATTATTAGGGACATGTGCATGTGACAGTATCACTGTCAAGACTATGAAAAAATATCAGGCACTTCAAGGTTGACATAAAACTTTTTTCTGGATAAACGTTATTGCATGCGTAAAGTCATGACATAAAACATGACCTTCGTGCAGCTGGAATAAGTGGGACAAGATCTGTATTCAAAATGTTTTTTTCATTTTCCATTAGATCAAGGGAATCATTTTTTGAAGATTGCAAAAACCTTCCAATTTTATCCCATAAAACTAAGGATGTCGGACTTTATGAGGAAAGCTATGACGATAATAACAGCTCCAATCTGGGTACCCGTAGCCGCAGTAGGTGGGGTGATTTCGGGTCCTATCAGAGGAATTAAGGACGCCGTGGAAAATGGGGAACAAAACGGAGGAAGTGATGCTGATAAGGCTGCAAAAACAATAGGTGCTTTGCCAGGATCAGTAGTTGGACGTACCGTTACAGGACCTTTTGAGGCTATTGGATATATTGGCAAATCCATGTGGGGCGATGATGATGAGGATGAGAAGGAAAAGAAATAGAGTGCACAAACAGTTTAGTAAGTTTAACTGACAGTTATGATTTGCTTTATGATTGTTATTTTTTTTTATCCCTTAGCTTCTTTAATATTTATTTTTTGTAACAACTCATGCATGTAACTTGATATTTCATTATTTTATATGGGTAATTCAGTAGTGTCGCCTGCGTTTGTAAATGACATTAGTTTTACAGCAAATCAAAAATAAAAAAGAACAAAAAAAAAAAAGAAGAAAAGACAAAAGATATTAATATCAATAACAATTTATCCTATGATTAATCGACTGAGTGGCGTTCAACAGAAAATCAATGCGTGATAGACTATTTTGTGTCTAGACGATGAGAGTAATGATATACTATTAAGTGCCGATATGAGAGCAATGATGGACTATTTGGTGCCGATATGAGAGTACTGATGGACTATTTGGTGCCGATATGAGAGTACTGATGGATTATTTAGTGCTGATATGAGAATGAAGATGGGCTATTTAGTGCCAATATGAGTGTAATGATGGACTATTTAGTGCCAGTATGAGAGCACTGATGGACTATTTAGTGCCAAAGTGTTGAGAGTAATTATAGGCCATTTAGTGCCGAGACAATAAGGTTACAGTGCCTTGTCCAGGAACACATACATGAACTTAGTTAATCTGTGTAAGATTTGAACCCGATACGTTCTGAGTTTCAGTACAGTACTTAACAACCCAGGAGACAGTTATTATATCAGTGATATTATTGTATCCATTTTCAAAAATGACTGATTATCATAGCAAAAACATTTTCCTCGTCCATGTAATCGTAAGGCCCAATTCAGAACGTTATTGTTTCACTGATAGATCAATCGAACGATATATATATATATATATATATATATATATATATATATATATATATATATATATATATATATATATATATAATGTTGCATCCAAAATAAAAGTTCAAAAGTACCCTTCTTTCAGTGTGATATAAAGCGAGTAAGGTTATTGGGTACTTCGTATCCCTGCTACCTTCGAGTTGTTACTTTCTTTTTGGGTATGAGCGAATGGCAGTGCTGATTAGGGAGCTGCTGGTGTAGGATAAGGTGATAGCTGTCCTTACTCGCAGCACGAATTAGATTTCTTCATGTTACTAATTCTAACTCGCAAACCTTTTTCGATTGTTTTTCTATATAAATCTCTCATAAAATCGTGAATCCAAGCAAAATAATGTGGAATCCCGGGTTAGAGCTATCCTGTTTGTTATATAAGTATTGGTTTGAAATAATATTTTTATGTTCATAACTTGCATTTTCTAAATGAAAATCCAGCGGGTTCATGTAGCTAAGCATTAAATTCCGTTCTCCTAGCGAGTGTGGTATGCTCCTGAAGTCCTTACCAACGACGCTTTACCATCCTATTTGATGAGCGTATGGCCGTATGGTATAAGGGGTAGATGGTTGATGCTTGAGAGCTCAGCGATAGGTGAGGTCATTGTTAATATATATATATATATATATATATATATATATATATATATATATATATATATATATATATATAACCTGCATTTAGGGAGTGAGGTATGCATGCGTGTATACGGTAAACACTATTCATACAAGCCGTCCAATTCGGTCTAGATTTAAAAAAAAATTATAAATCAGTGCATTAGCAGTGAATTGCTCACATGAATTGACATTACTATTTTCTAGGATCCTGTGTTTTGTTTACTTGTCGATTGATAGTTAGCTGGTATAGTCTACATGTTTTTGTGAGTAACATGCCGGCGGCTGACATCCTTGATAATTCGATTAATGACTACTTCTAGTTAACCGCTTAAGACTGTACAGTACATATTCAATGTGTTTATAGTCCCTGATGTTTCATTTGTATACGTCATCGCATTTAAGTTTGTTTTTTATCTTCTTTATTTCTTTGGTACATATAACTGTTGACTACCCTTTCATGCAGTTTACGTCGTTAATATTGTAAGAGTGCATAAAACGGTTTCCGAACCATTGCTATGAGCGACAGACTAACACGGTATGTGCCGCGAAATACAAAACTGATTTTTTTTTCTCTTTCTTTTTTTACTTAGGGCAATTCAATCGCAATGTAGCAATGTGTAAAATATCCAGCTGGTAATTTCTATAAATAATTATTGTGAAAATTAACTAAATATACACATGCAATACTCGCGCATGCTGGTTTGAATATCCCAACAAGGGTTGTCGGTTTTGTGGGTATTGTGGGTTTTGTGGGCGTTGTGGGTTTTGTGGGCTTTGTTGGTTGTGGGTTTTGTCAGGAGTATATAAGGCTTTGTGGGTTGCTTGAGAGAGGCCAGTCAGCTAGCAGCCATCAAACTAGGTACATCACAGTTATTGTGAGTTTTATTTTTTTTTTTTTATTTTGTTTTGTTTAGTTTATTATAGAGTTATGTAACTTTAGGCAATATTTTGGACAGTAAATATTTTTATAAAGTTTATTTAAGTACAAATCAATTTTTATTGAAGTTATTTTTTTAAAATTATTTTTCATTCCTTTCTCTCTTCCAAGTTATACACATTCTAGTCATTTCTAATTTATTTTACAAGCAAAATAGATATTGTTTAATCATTTTTTGTTTGAAATTCAGTTATATGGTCAAGTGAGTGTTATCCTCACAGACCAATACTTTTATTTATTTCTTTATTTATTTTGTTTATTTAATTAGTTTTATGAAGCTAAAGACATACAGAGAAGTTTCTCTATATTACAAATATAAAGTTCCTTTTCTTAAATTATAAGTAAAACAAAGTTCTTAGGAAATAAAATGTCTAAGTCATTGTGAGTGTTTTCCTCACCGACTTAACATTCTAAATTCAATTCAACAATACTTGATTATTCTAGCAAGCTACAAAATGTAAGTTATGTTTCTATTTTATAATGTATTAGTTGTCTAAGTCATTGTGAGTGTTTTCCATCTATACCAATTCACTTCAAATAAGTAGTACGCTATAGTTGAAGTGTAAAGTCAAGCAAGTGTTTTCCTTGCAGATTTTTACATTTCACAATTACAATCAAGTCATAGTTTCTCTTCTGTATTTTATTGCAACTAAATCCACATATGGTAACTCTAATATAATTTTCACTCATCAGAAGAAATAATATAATGAACTAATAGTATAGTGCTAATGTGTACCCTGACCTTGCATGAAATTATCATATACCATACTGTACCTCCAAACAATGATAGTATTTTGGCTTAGTACAAAAACAACAAGACTGTCATGGTTATGAACTGACTTTATTCATTGTTTCTTAATAAATGAATCATCTTGTGTTATGGTTGAAAAGAAATCAAGATTTCGAGTTTACTCCATTCTCCCCTTCCTTAGTCAGCTGATAAGAAGCACACTCATCCCTGGTGCGATACTCCAAGATAGTATTATCAGAACCTAGCTCGGCCGTTGCAATATATATATATATATATATATATATATATATATATATATATATATATATATATATATATATATATATATATATATTTTCATTCCAGGTTAGGAACCATCGTAGGCAGAGAGCGGATCTGATGGGATCAAGAGCTATTTCAATTATATCAATTTTGGTACAACGATTGTGGTTAAACTTGTTATGACTATTTTTGTACATATTGAAATTCATCAACTTTTTCCGTGTTAATAAATATTACTGCACTTTTATTTATAGTTTTGACTTGTTTCGTTTGAAGGTTCATCTTCGTCAAAGTTATTCACAGAATTTTCTTTCCATGCAAAACATGATTTTGTGCGCATACATAACAAGAAAATTCAATTTGTTTTCGTGTGCTTACCACGCTAAAGGTTTGGTTTGCTTTACTGGTACTTTTAACACATTATTGGACATATTATGACGAGGTTATGGTTGCTAAGTGCCGTTCTCAAGCATACAGAATAATTACGGTTAAAAGCCTCATATAGGTCTTTGGATTCATATTTCCCCAGTCGTTCCACCTTTTCTCAAGATTTATTACGTGTAAGAAAGTTTAATCTAAAGTGCTCATCTAATATGTATATTTACTATACAGGCAATATGAAATTTGTTTTCATGAATTAATGAATTTTATGTATTCTTTGTTATCTATATGTAAATAATAAAAAAGGCTTCCTTCTGAACGTTGGATAAGTTTGCTGCTTAATGGAGCCAATCTTTGACCTCGTGCAGTTACATGTACATACCACTGCTTACTGTTTAGCCTGGGGTGGGGTGGGGACGTTGATATATCCACTAGCCAATGTCCTGATATGTTAACTTATCTATGACTGTCGATTGAAATTGTATTGAAAAAGATGTGGTGATATTTGCTTAGAAAGTCTTTATTGGTTTTTGCCATCAGTAATCTCTTCCTTCAAATACAGTCTATAAAGTTGTACCACCAGTTTTTTCTTATGGCCATGGAGTAAACAGCGGTTCAGGAATCGTCAAATTCAACTTAGACTGTTGGATAATGCCATCATTCACATCTGCACTAAACGCTTGACGAGATGCCCCTTTGCTAAATGGAGTTAACAAGAAGTGTCAGCTTCATATATTTTCAGAGCCCACCAGATTGAGATGCTAACTAAACTGAAAAACAATGGAATCACTAGTTTCTTTCAACCGGTCTCATGTACGAACCAACCGCAACCACTAGACTTTACAAGAACCAAGAGGCCCTTGAGGGGACTGACACACTTAAATTTAGTGAAGACATCTTACCTTAAATAAACCTATCAAAATGAAAATTTTGCAATCTTTTTCTGAATTAATAAAGAATGTTGACACTATTTTAAGGTATATAAGAAATTCTTTGTTTTTACTTACTGACAGAATTAACAGACTCTACCTTTTCCTCCCCCACAGTATGGAGATGATGTAGGTATCACCTATTCTAATTAAAATGGGCTGTTAAATGCATTTTGTTTATGTTTTTCACGTGAAATTATATAGCCCAAATACAGGGTGTTCTCACTTGAAGTTATATAGCCCAAATACAGGGTGTTCTCACTTGAAGTTATATAGCCCAAATACAGGGTGTTCTCACGTGAAGTTATATAGCCTAAATACTGGGTGTAATGATAATACTGGATACATTAGTCTTAACAGGAATATACCTATGTAAAATAAAACGAACCCTTTTGCAGGGATTATGTTACAGTTTTCATTTTTAAAGCAACGTTTCGAAAACTGCGGTACGCCTGTGAAGACAGTTGCAAAATTGTGTTTGATACAAGCAAACGATACTAATTACATGAACAGTTTCGGAAGCAAACTGGAAGGCAAATTTAGTAGTGTCTTTCAAAATATTTAACGTCAGAGAAATGTTTTTATTTTACATTAGAAAAGAAGGAAGATGGAAAAAATTCGAACGTTACCTTTGAAGGTGAATTTACATATGTTTCTAACTACAGTCAACTGTGACAAAGTATGTACGTGTACTCTCAATAGTTCTCATATTACCAATCACTGATACAAAATTGAAAGCCAGAAAGTTCTCATGTTACCAATCACTCATACAAAATTGCGAGCAATATATAACCTTTAAAAAAACTCTTAGCATATTGGCTTACACACCGTTTCCGGTAGGTAGAAACGTTTGGTTTACTGAGGAATTAATTTAAGATGTACCTCAAATTATCATAGGTTCTAATTGTTAAATTCTCTTATTTATTTTGCGAAATTTGGGAAATATAGACAAACATGCTGTTTGCCTTAAACATGTTCATAAAAAAGGTATTTCAGTCGAAAAAGATTATATCCATTATCAGAGAAAATATAAATAATGGGATAACTAAAAGCATCAAAAAATTACGATGAAATTACCTAAGCAGATGAAAATAGTATCTGTTGGTTGGATGCATCCATTATCGAACTAGAAATTATGGATTAAGAAAATTCGTCTAATATGAAGCAATGTGCACTAGTCAGAAGTAGAAGCTCGAGAGCAAAAGCACTGGCTGCCGCTAATTTATATTTATGACATGTATTGAACCTCGACAAAATTAATTATACGATTTCGGTTTCAAGGGTTAGCAATGATAGGCCAGTATGTTTGGCGGAGGAAGAGCCTGCGAAGAATCACCAGCCCACAGGAAGCTACTGCCAAGCTTTGTCACGTACCCACAAGAACAGTGATATATTGTTATAGGCCCTAGTCTTTCAGTCCTATGCATAAATGCATGAACTCGAAGTTTAAGGCCTGGCCTTTGTATTTACACAGAATTAATCCCTTATGGATATTGCTTGTGGATACTGCTTTAAGCACAGTGATATGTGATTATAGGCCTTGTCTTCTCCATCTTGTAGGTATATGCGCTAGAGTCAGCGTCAGTTTCGATCGACAGCATAGAAAGAAAGACAGACATGAGACAGACAGAGAGACAGAAAGTCTGGCAGATAGATGAATGGATAAAACTTCCCACTATTCTATAAAATTGGTCATTTTTTCGTCATTAATACAGTTGTTATAGAATTATTTTCTCTTTGTGAAAATGTATCATTAAAAATTATGCAATGGAAACATTGACAATGGTCAGCAACAATAATACAGTTGGTATAAGCATAAAAGCATATTATTGATAACCAAGTTCGTAGGTATATAACTGAATGACTTGCGTTGTCTTTCAATATATTTACCTTTTGCTACATTTTTATGGGCATTAGAGCTAAGTATGACTTGTTTCCCTGATATATGATCTTCAAGCCATCCTGATTATTTTCTAGTGCATCTAACCAGAGTCGTCAAGTGCTTTTCGGTTGTATTGTGTAGAGCCTTGCATCCGTGGTAATAAAATTCGTGTTAATTAATACGAAAAAGCCGATATATATATATATATATATATATATATATATATATATATATATATATATACAGTTTCCTTAATGAAACTAGTATATAGTGAAAGAAACAAATGCACTCTACACTTAACTTGATGGGCATCGTAACAAACAAGGCAAATGGATGGTTTCCTCGATGAATACTTTCATTCTTTCTACGTCAACGAAGCCGCATTTACTGTGCAATGTTTAGTTTAAAACATTATACGGGAACAATTATTGTAATAATATATATTTTGCCACCCATCTCTCTATCCTACCCTCGATTCAGATATCCTATCTTCCATCCATCTATCATATCCTCCATCAATATATCAAACCCTTCATCTGTCTATCCAGTCCTCCATCCAGATAATTTACCCTCCATCTGTCTATCCAGTCCTCCATCCAGATAATGTACCCTTCATCTGTCTATCCAGTCCTGCATCCAGATAATTTACCCTTCATCTGTTGATTGTGAGACGATATCAGCAGAACACAGAGACCAGTGTGACGACGTCATCTCAGATGAAGAAATTACAAAGAAAGATAGCTACACTCACGAAAGATGGAATCACCGTGAAATTCTATCAAATATTCCACGGTGAATTAACGCCGATCTTGAATGCTCTATACAACAATACCTTTTTAAGCAAGAAACAAATGTCAAAATCTATGAGGGAGGGGGTTATTACCATTATTTTTAAAAGGAAAGGGGATAGGGAGGACATACAAAACTGAGACCGATATCACTTCTGAATACGGATTATACAATTTTAAGTAGGATATTAACAAATAGGGTAAAAGGGGGATAAGCAAACTAATTAATGCAAATCAAACTTGTGGGGGAAAAGGGAGGGATATTGATAGCAATATTTTAAATATTAAAACCAAAATAGATTACATTAATGAAACAGATACGAAGGGTGCTATGGTACTCTTCGACCAGGAAAAAGCATTAGACCGATTAGAACAAAACTATAAATACAACGTACTTGAAAAAATTGGCTTCGGACCGAACTTCCGAAAATGGATTGAAATTATATACACAGGAATAACATCATGTGTACAGATAAATGGAAAATGCACGAAAGAATTTGATATACAACGATCAGTGAGGCAAGGCTGCCCACTATCAATGCTATCATACGAAATGAAAATTCTAAGTCATAAGATAAGAAATAACCTAGAAATGCAAGGCATACAAATACCTAACTTAAAAGAAGAATTTAAAATGCTCCAACATGCAGACGATTGCAAAAACTTCATAAGAGAAGAAAGAAGAATTTGAAACATTTGGGAAAGCGTCGGGTTAAGAAAGAAACCACGACAAGACTGAAATTCTTAAAATAGGCAACTGGAGAGGTAACCATCCTGGTTTAACCCCCACCTATTGAGCGATACGGTGAAACCTCTAGTGGTTTATTTTGGAAAAAAAGAAACTATAGAAAACTACAGGAACATAATCAACAAAATAAGAGAACATGCGAAAATCTGGATATCATGGATAATAAAATCTTAAACAAGCTGGATAATGAAGTTATAGATTATGTATGGAACTACAAAACGCACGATATTAAAAAGAGACTCTTTATAGAGCAAAAGGTTGAGGGGGATTGGGTTTGCCAAGCCCCCTACTAGTAAAAATAACTAACATAATAAATAGATTGAAAAAGTGTAACCCGAACCTGTTACAGAGTGGGAGGCACTGTATACTTACTGGTTCGGCTTCACAATGAGAGGCTGACCAGAGATATACATAAATAATAAAATCACGAAAAAACTTGAAGTGACACGTAAATTTAGATATATATAAAGGAAATACTCTTAAAATATAGGGATAAAACAGAGTTATAGCAATTAGATATAGGTAATAGTTATGATTAGATTAGAGAGGTTGTGACAAAAAGAATAAGATGTAGAGTAGAACAAGACAACTAGGGGAGGTAACTGGGCAAGAACTTGGAAAAATTTGGAGAAAATAAGATCTGTAAAAATACAAAGAATAATTTTTAAACATCTACACAACGCCTGGCTTACAGGCGAAGAAGCTGTCAGACGTCGTATGATTAGGATAATACCGAAATGCCCTCTATGTAAAACGGCGAATTTCACCAAACTACATGCGATTGCCTAATGTGATAAAAGTAAAAATAATATGATACTGCTAATTATGGAAATTTGTAACAAATATAAATATAATAGAAACAATATATTATATATAAATGTGGACTCTGAAAATAAAGTGGTTTTAAAAATAATTGACTACATAACAACAACTATGCTTTCCTGTGGCCAGGTGATAAAAAATTATTAAATAATAGATGGTATTACACAAATTACACTGAATGCCTGTTACAATACAAAACCAATACGTTCTTCTTGAGTTTCAATGGCTCTATAAATTTAGAGATGTATGTGAAGGTCAGAGTGTGGGGAGATTGGGGAGGGGCTCAGGTTTACAGCGCACTTGGGGGCGGATACCGCCTGTGCGCGGGAGTGAGCTTCGCCCTAATCTCTCACCTCACAGTACCGACATATCCTTGAAAATAATACCTACTATTTCTTTCTACTCGTCAAAGAAATTTATATTACTTTATTTATTTATTTATTTTTTATCACGGGTATGGGAGATGGGGGAGGGCTTCGGTTTACCGTTCGCATAGAGACGCGTACTGCAAATGTGCGGGCTGGATCCCGGCTCCCATCTCTCACCCCACAGCATCAATATATCAAATTCAGTAACCAATAACGTTATCCTAGGTGGGTAGCGATATACTGCTAACTAAAACAATTTCCCCCACTAATTAACATAGATTTAAGTGTAACAGGGAACCTCCATATATGTGAAGTAAGTTGCACAGACGTCCCAGGGTTATGTCACAAGGCGCTACACGAAGTGAACAGGCATGCGAAAGAGCATCTGAAGTAAAGATAAAACGAGAAAACGACACACAATGATCACTCAACTAAAACAATAAGTTTCTTTTAAATTAAACCTCAATATTTTGGAAAACATATCCAAATAACTATAACTATATGATAAGACAACAGGGAGATAATTGGACTACGTTTGCGTCCCAACAAAGACATTTATAGCATACACACAACATAGCAAACATACACATAGCATAAATGGGACATAGGAGATATCTGGCAAAGATCACGAAATAAACAAGGGAAGGAACTAGGACCCTAGGGGTTTAAAACCCAGAGTCGGATAAACAACCCTTTAGATCACACTAGGGATATAAATACCCATCAGAAATTCTAAACTTTGAACAGTTGTGATCTAAATTATATTATAAAACATACAAACATACATACCTTTTGGGGACACACAAACATATAACAGCACTTTGAAAAAAATGGAAATGGGCTTGGGGCATTTGTCTGGTAAAGGAGCGGACACTAATCATAGCAGTTCTTGTTGTACCTTTGTATTATTGGATTTCCCATCTGTAAATCAACATATTATTAAAATACAATTAAAATTTAAATGATGAAACGCTGCAAGATGGCATTACTAAAGCACGAGGAATATGCCACAATCTGCTCCGAGAAGTGTGACATGGAACTATTATAATTACAAACTTGTTCAAAGTATTTTATCAATTCTCGAAAACATTTCACCTAACAATGATATCAGTCCATCCATTACATAGCTTTGTAAATAAAATATACACAACATAACACTAGGATAAGTTTTCAGTTTTGATCCAGTAGTAGACCTTTTAACCAATAAGATTCATGAGAATAATAGCCTTGTGCATTTTTATTATTCCTATTTTCTTGTGCAATAGCATATGTGTTCTGAGGTTAAAACTATACTTGACACGTGCGCCGATACAGATTAGGGTAGACATTAGGCCAGTCTGACGTATTTGCACCATACACAGGTCTTGATATAAAAAGCACTGTGGATAAATAAGTCCCCAATGAAGCCGTTCCAGGGACAGAACTCTTTTTCTACATCGGAAACATTGATGAGACAGGTTGTATCCGCTGATCAGTTACTGTCCTACAAATTCCAATTAACATTATCTGCAAAGAAATTCAAGTGTTAAGGTCGTTTTCTGTGTAAGAATGCCCAAATTTGTATATTACACGAATCCTCTCAATGGTGTACCCCGTCCACTTATTCCTTAAGGAATGATAAACTGAGTTTGACTCAAGAAACACATATACAGAATGTTGTTATTTTTTCTTGCACATCAGTCACTGGAGGGGATTATAGAAATTGAAAGTACAAGAAAACACCCAAATATCTGACCCGAAGTGACAGTTGACATTTCCACCCCTTTTTTTTATTTCTGGGCATCTCTGTAACTGCAGATTTTTCGATTTATTGACGTATATGTTGTTTTAATTTTGTTTCTCGAATGAATGTATATAATATACATACAACGGTCTGACTCTGTCATACTTTTGAACCAGTTTCTTGCATAAAGCGTGCTTAACGAATTTATGGGGCTTGCACTGAGGGAAATATTAAAGGAGTCAACCTAATTTTCACCTTATTCAGAGGCGCATCTCGTACTATCTCTGAGTGAGTCTATAAACGGATAGACTCAGATAAACTCCCAGGTTGTACATATCAGTAAGTTTAGCGGGCGCTGGGTCAAATCTTTTGAGAGAATACAGAAAAGAAATGTTCAGAATTCACGACGGTCCACTCAAGTTGGAAAAGTGAATCTTAGATGCAGAAATTGAAGATGAGGTATCATTCAGAATGGATATCTTACAACAAGATGAAAGTGGACCTATGGATATACTCCTCAGCAAAGGGATGTTAATATTACAGGGAGTATAAATACCATGCATATACGCAGGCCATAATGAAAAGTGCGAAAGTTAGAACTGCATACCATTATTCGAAGAAATTGTGAAGAGATTATTCACATTTCTGCAGAAATTGTGAAGAAAGTATTGATGTTTTTGTACAAGGCCATGCGCCATGAATCAAACAACCCCAGCCGATCCGATGACGTGATCACTGAGTTTAAGATCAATTTTAACCAAGAATATGCACTTATCATGACCGCAGCAGCAGTAGCTGGTATCAACAACGTGGTCACGCAGAATCTTAACCCCTTTTCAATAGAAGTTTCAACTAAACAAGATGCAGTGAGTGGCGCTGCATAAACATTTCAAAGTATGGAAGTCTTAGTGGACTCAGAGTGCCAAGAAAAGTGTAGCACAATCAGAACGGTGATATATGGCCAGCAAGCAAATTTAACAACTAGGTCTCCAATTGGTCAGGAACAGACAGTTCTTCAGGAATCTGAAGAACAAGATAATTTGAAAGAGGTAATGAAATGCAAGATATGATCATAATTGTAAAAATGCTGACCAAATATCGGCACACGTTTTCGAAAGATGTTGCAGGTTACCAAAGCCAAGCTGACGAAATTTGAAAAATTAACCCAGTTATCTCTGTTAATGTGTTCGCTTATGACAAAGACTTTTATCCGCTCACATTATCTCTCCATGGCCAACACAGACGAGCCTAGATTGATTTGTTGTTGTTGAATGAAATACAAGAATCAGAATCGGCACCGCACTTTGTGTGGATAAAGAATCTTGGTCGAATACTTAACATACATAGCAAGAACAAAGGAAAGAAATATCAGTGAGGACGTTGCATGCATTTATTTAACACTCAAAAACTGCTCATCAGCCGTAACATTTACAGTGAAAAACCACAGCATACATTTATACAAGAGCCAGGTTAAAACGCTATCATATTTACTGCAGTACCACGAAAAATGAAAGTCCCGTATCTCATCTGTGCGCACTTTAAAGGTTCGAATGTTTCAGTAACAAACTTTGCTATCGCAACACAAATGTTCCCAGCTCTGTTTAACAAAGACACAAATCCGCCTGTTATCTATAAAACAGTGCAAGTTGCAGAACAAATCCCATGCGGGTCTTTTATGTGCTAGTTCGATGTGATGGTAAATCAGAGCCGCCAGTCCATTACTGGGGCCAGGATTATCCAGACAGAGTTAAGGCGTTTCTCAGATCGATAAAAGCTGCGTCAAAAATTCGGCTGCAGCTCTACTCCCCAACAGTCTGAAAATGAGTTTGAAAAAGTAGCAGACGATCAAATAAGAATCATGTATGAAATCTTTATAAATGCGAGATTTGATAAAACGTCCAAATCATTACCATATGCTATACTGTGCCCTCATCAGCTAGAATATTTTCCTGATTGACACAGTTTTACTAGCGGAAAATATTTAGGTTTGCTTTTTAGGTCTCATTTGGATAGGCAATAATAGAAACATTGAATGATCAGCATAAATGTCGTTCTAGATTGTAGATGTTGTCAAAACTGAAGCAGAGTCAAAAGAAAGATACTCTCCAAAAAGACAAAAGATCCATGTAGATTCGAATGTGGTACAAAATAAAATTGATACTCGGGTAAGTATTACTGTGGATAATACAAATTTAAACAATGTCACGACATCAACGGAAGAAGTTGACAATAAAATAAATGCTATTGAAATTGTTTTAGTAACCCAGTACCTGTTTACATTTCTGGTTTCAGTTGAATTCCTATTTTGACCTTAATGTTGATGTTATTATTTGTTAATTTCTCGCTCGGTGTTGTTTGTCATGTCTGAGTCTTTGCTATACAGTTGTTTCCTTCGACTCTTTGTTTTGTCGTAGCTGAATGGATGGGGAAGTTAACAGGTTCGATATGTTTTGAACTGATATTGACTTTTAGTGTTTACCTTAGTTTTGTTTGTCTCCAGTCACAATTTTTGAGTTGCTGATATAAAAAGACGAGTCTTTCGATCACTAAAACCATTTGTTCTGTTTAAGCAGGTAGATGGAGGAGGAGTTAATAGGTTCGTTATGTTTTGAATTACTATTGGACTTTTCATTTTTCGTAGTGGCTAGGGTTATTATTTTTCCTATATATTGTTTATAGTTCAAATTTGCTCACTTTTTCCTATTTTATTTATGAATTCCAGGATGTTAATGAATGTCTTCCCTTGGTTTTTGTTTTTGGCCTTTAGTAACTCCAAGTACATGCTGCGTTCCTTTTTGTTTTTCTTCTTGGTTTGCAGGTCTGTGTTTCTTGATGTTGGAACGTGTTTAACACATGTTCAAGTGTTTCCGGAGTTGGGCATGGGGGTACACTTTGTATTTGTGGTTACCTTTATATATTGTCTTCCACATCCTACCAATATTGTTCTACCAGTCCTTATCATGTTTATTATAACTACATCAAAATGGATTTTTGAAGGTCAAGTACCTTATGTTCTCTTCTTTTTTGTGTATTTGTCTACTTGTGGTCGACTTCTCCACTGTTCTTGCAATATTGCGTTAATTGTGATCAGGATGGCGTAATTGATTTATGTGACACCGTAAGCGATATTTTCAACAATGGGGACATAGAGACAAATTTATCGCCCCTGTGTCTGCTTTTTCGTTTTCGGTACCCAGGACCAGGGAAACAACAAAGCGAACAAGAGCATCAATAACGAAGATCAGGACACAGGCCGAATGCATCAACAACGTAGGAGACGGGAACATTCGATAAACCAGAAACAGCAATAAAGAATATCACTAGGAAAAGAAGGGAACATCGCAGCAGGAAAAGGGAGAAGAGAAAAGTAGGAGAAATAAAGAAAACCATGATAAAAAGATAGCAGTAATAAAGACGATCAGAAAAAGAATGAAACATCACAGCAGGACAAGAGGGAAACAGTAGTCGCGGAAAGAAGTTAGGGAACATTTGAGAAACAATGGAAATGCAGCACTAAAGAAGAGCAGAATAACATCAGAACTGCAGTACTAATGAAGAGCATGGAAAGAAGCAGACTCCAAAGGAAATGTAGAAAGACAGAAAAGAATTGGCAACATAAACAATAACAATAATCGTCCAAAACGCGAACCAACAGAATGGAATTTGTCATCCCCAATAAATAACACCAGCGTCCAAAGGTGAATATCCCGCCCTTCCCACCATAAACGAAACACACAAATATATATATATATATATATATATATATATATATATATATATATATATATATATATATATATATATACTTATCACATAGGGGTTTCATTCTGTCCCAGGAATGCCCTCTTTAGACTAAAACACGATCGGTCAAGAAAGGACATTGACTGGTTTTTTAAAATTGTTTTCTTTTTAAATAACTCACGGCATCTGAACACCCGAATTGGCATCGTAAAAAGGCAACGAATGTTGTAAGCCAAACCGATTCCACAAACTTTTGGAAAACACAAACATGCATAGAACATGAAGCTCAGATAACTATTTAAAAGTAAAAATTCCACAACTCAGGAATATGCGACCCTGATGTGACACCCATACATGTGGCCGGTCCGCAAAAAGTCGGAAACAGGACAAAGATTTGAAATAAATATAAGTCTGATTCATGTATATAAGGTCACGGCGTTGGTCACGAAGAAAACGGATGGGGGAATTTCGGGCACCCTCGCTGTCTGCGGTTCGCGCTGGCGGCATGGTTGTAATAGCGGTTAATTGTTAAATTAAATAACACGCAAACTGGTGAATACGAACGAGTCGTGCATGTCGATGGCGATATGCGACGTAAAGCCAAAGAATAAATGAATCAGTCGATCATGATAAGGGTCATCATCTGCCTATATCACATAGCATATAGTATATCAATCTTTCTACCTGCCTGGATCTCTTAGAGATAGTGTTCGCTAGAGAGAATAAGTATGATTTAGAAAGTATAAAAAGACAGAAAAATTCACGTTTTACTTAGCAACGGTGCTTTATGAATCAACGCTGTACGTTTGCGAAGGCCGAAAAACAAGCTATTTGCTCACAAATGCAAGTAAACATACTAAACCACAATTTAGCATTGTTCTTTAAAATGATGTTGTGAAATGCATCTCTATAAGGAAAAACAACCGACAATATAACATAGATATAAATGTTGATATCTAAAACACTTTCACTGTCTTAACGAATATGACAGAACAGTCAACATATGTGAAATTTAAACCATTCAATGACAAACTAGTGTAAAATCATAACAAAGAAGCATCAGTTTCAGCAAGAATAGATGTAGCACCACCAGCAAGATTTCGCTATCTTTACCAAATAAAACATTATAAATTTTGCCAAATGCTCACTTAAAAGCCATATCTCGGAAAACACTTTTCAGTATATAATTTGAATTGAAATCTAGAAGCAGAAGTTGTTGTTATGACATTTCATTTTTTTATATTCTTCTTTTCCCCCAAGCCAACATTTTTGAAGGTTGTTATGCGCAAATTCCAGTTATTCTTCGTCTTTGTTTCTCTTTGTGATACTGCTGTTTGAGTTTTGTGCTACATTGGTAAATATCAAGACATATACATATGGTACGGGATACTGCAAAAAGTAAGACCCAACAAATGGATTGCTTTCAATACATGATCTCTTAGAACTATGAACATTTGGAATAGGTCTGTATTGATTATGTTGCTTATATTTCAATTTGTAGCAATAGGGAATAGCGTGTCCTTTCTTCTTGCAATAGGTACACGTAGGAAGAGATTATGACTTATGATCAATCTTATCAGACATTTTATTTCTAAACGTGTCGGATCGAAATTTGGAAGTGCTCTTATTAGGCTGGAATTTTTTTTATTTTTTTTTTAACCAGAAGACTGCTGAGTGAAAGAATTAGTGAGAAAAGAAACTTTATGAGCTAAGAAGTACTCGTCAGCTGTACAAGCGCCATTTTCTAAAGTATGCTCATCGAGGTAAGTATTGAAGTCAATATGAACGCAATTCTTTAACTCCTCGACACATATTAGCTGACAGAGAATTTCGTATTCTTTGTTAACCTTTTTAGAAACGCACCACGTATCAAATTGTCGTGCGTTTTTACCATGCTAATTCTATATAGGCTTAGTCAGCTGATTTTCTACAATTTCTAAGACGTTGTCGATATGTCTCGGGTATTAACTGATAATGCTTCAGGATATATAGCTTAACCACATCATATTCAGCGGTCAGCTGTTGTGACAGTGAAATGTAGATATAACGAGCTCTGCCACTTTGCAATAATACATTCCAGTTCTCTCTTGGCCATTTCAAAATATCAGCATTTTTCTCAAAATGAAGAAAATACTGATCGAGTTTATCCTATAAAGGGACATTATATTGCTAGTTCGAATAATAATGTGTGCTCTACTCGCAAGTTCTAATTGTTTTAATCTTAGTTGAAATTCCCTTTCCTCCTTTGCTCTTTCACTCTGCATCTTCATTTCTCTCTTTATCGGACGTTCTCGCTCTCTCCTCATTCTGCAACTGCCTCTCTCTTTCCTCTTTCTGCCCTTGTCAGTCTCTCTCTTTCCTCTTTCTCAAAATGCATTTGTCTCTCGTCCTTCTCTTTCTGAAATTGAATTTCTCTCACTTCCCTCTATCTCTGCATTTGTATCATTTCTATCTAAAAGTGAATCTGTCTTATAACTATTACCAACTTTTTTTATAGCTGTAATTCCATTTTTAAGATTTCTAACATATCCTGGGTAGGATTCAAAAGAAAGTTCTTTACTTAAGATTATATTGGAAAAGCTTCTTGGTTTCACTAAGCATTTCTAAAATGTGAAATGGTATCTCAGAGTTACAAAATTCAAAAACAAGGAGGATTTACACTTGGAGAACAAAATTTTCGAAATAATTTTCTGTTACGAACCGATGCTTTTCAAATAAATAACATAAAAGAGTGAAAAGCAACAAGCTTTATAAAATTCAAGAAACAATTTATTTCCCTAGAATACAAAGTGAAAATGTATTTAAAAGGAACATACAGAATTGCAATTACATCTCAAATAATCCTAAAATATAAGTCATAATAATGAAAACCCTGAATAAAATTTAGTAGAAATCCAAATTAAATCCAACGCTGAAGGTGCTGACGTGCCTGTTGTGGCTTTTATCACGGTGTTGTACCGTTTTTTTATTGTTGAATTAAAGTAATATAATTCCCGGTTATAAATCCTTGTCTGAATCTCTATCCAAGAATATATTTTGTATGAGCACTCTGTTTATCCAGAGAAAATTCAAATGAATTGAATTATTTGGAGAAACAAATTTCCGCCCAAATGAATGTCTGGTCACAACAATAATACAAATTCATTCTGCTAGATCTTGAAGCATGAATGAATAATCTTTCTAGTAACAAGATTATATAGCCTTCCATTTGACCTCGTGTCATCAATAAAATTAAAGCCTACAAGTACCTATCGGAAAATAACCTTCTAGAAACGTCTTAATGTTTACTAAATAAAATGTTAGTTATAATTAGAAATATACTACTGAAATTATAACACAACATACATAGTAAACAGCATGTCGACTTGTTAATTCACAGGAGATTTCCAATTCATAGGGGATTTCCAAAATTCTAGACTCAGATTGAGATAAACATATTTACTACGAAACCAAAACAGTCACTTAGGCCAAGAAGAAAATGAACTTGACTTTGTTCAAAGTCAAGTCCAACACATAATTTCACATTATCAATAGCATATAAATAAATAAATAAATAAATAAATAAATAAAACATAACTAACAAACAATGCAAATTAATCTTACATAACATCAACGCTAAAGGTTTTCTAAATTATCAGTCAGTGTTAAATTAGATCAAATTTATTGACTGTACCATCCTAAGAAATTAACTGACACAAAACACATAAGGTCTATGAAGTGGGAATATGTCACTGCAACCAACACATGTGTACTTCTAGTTACAAATGGATTTGATTTTATCAGAGAAGCTACTGGGATGACCATAAACACAAAAGAAGCCATCGTCAATGGAACGTGAAATAATGGTAAAAGTGGTCCTTTCTTTTTAAAGAGAACGTGGTACTCAGAGATGCACCTATTTTCCATGCTTTGAAATATTACCATGAAAAGACATGGATGTGACCAAAAAGAAACAAACTTAACAGAGGGCTATGAGGGATCAAATATAGGTCGTGGTAATCTGCATTTATAAAGAGGGTGTACTAATGATAGTGATGCAGTTACTAGCATAGTCAAATCTCATGCTGAGTCCACAGGAAGCTATTTTCAACATGCAAATTATTCAACCTCTTTATATCATGAAATGTAAATTACATGGATCTACTCTTGAAAAATATAAAAATGTTCCATGAGTTTGCTATGAACAACAATGCTTTCACCAAAAGAATGCGCGAAACTTATACATAAACTTAGATGTAATATTCTGATTACAAATACAAAGTTTCCTGTGTGAATGTTTGTAGAAATACCAGATAATTGATATCTGATCTTTAATACAAAATGAAACACAGTTGGTGAAACGTAGGTCACATTGACTTTATGACTCTTGAGGGTACAGCATTGATAAAGATTAATCTACTATGACCAGGTTTAAAAGCAAAAACAAAACCTGAATTTTGAAATGTCGTGTTGAGAGATTTTAATAATAAAATGTTGGTATATGTAGTATCCTCTCATCAAATGTAATCATTCCAAATGCGACATTATGTGTAAAATGTGAATACATTCTACATGCGGTCATAAGCTAAAAGCAAAGGCGTATCAAGAGTCAGTCAAAGGTAAAACATTGCTCACAATTACCTTCTTCAGTTGTAAATGTAAAATAATAACAGAGATGCACAGAGGAAGGACGTCTTATGACGTTTCTTAAGTATAAATCACTCTTAGTTACCTCAGAAAGCTAACACACTTGATTCATTTGTAATTTGCAAGGATAAAATAAGAAGCAACAGATTTCTGACAATGTAAATAGTATATTGCAAATGTTATCTGTGTACATTCTGATCAACCAAACTATCATACACGTCTGGACAGTAAAATTAAAGTTCTCTTTCTAATAGTTATTGAGACAATAAATGCCCTAAGTGTTACTACTGTTACAGGTGATCATACTGACGCCGTTATTTTCTTCACAGCTCGTATTCGGTTTTGGACCTAACATGGTTCAATCAGACCACCAACCGCATTCACGTGAGTCGTACCCACGAGCCACTTCTTTCCGGTGCAGGAGCAAGTCGAATTATCTTTCCTGCAAATGCCAAAGTAAAATCCGGTCAAGTTATTCTCATTACCAAAAGGTATTGCATCTGCCGAAGGAGACATATGTTTAAAACTGTATATTATTATCAGATGTGTATAATTGCAATGGCAGTAGCTGGTACAAGAAAGTAACATTTCCATTGGTCAGAATGTTACCACATGATCAAAATGAATTGCGTTCATTTCTGTATGAAGGGTAAGGAGAACTACTTTTCCACTTCTATAAATAGAGTCACGTGTACAGCTTAAGATAAACACTGCCAGTGAAGGCAGACACGAAGTAAGCATTAAAGGAAAACAACATTCTTACATTTTTTAATTAAAATAATTGAATAAATTTGGCTTCCATTGGTTGAAGGACTGGTATTATTATGACCTTATTACGATCAAGCAGGACAGTCTCAAGTGCTATATATAGCTATGTAACAGAAAAAACCCAAACATGTATTACTACGCTCAATTAAGATTTTTATTTTTAAATGATGCAAACAATACAACATAACGAATAATTGAAATTTCTGAGTTTATCGTGGTATAAACTGTCAGTTGCCGACTCACACAGCTTACATAACGCCCTTCGTGCGTTAAAAACAACGTTAAACACTTACATGTGTAGTGAAGAGAGCATAGGAATACCCAAAAAATATCATAACTGGTCACAGAAAATTAATTCAATTCGTAATGCTAAAATTTAACCCAATTATTATAATTTTGTGGTAATACTGGCAAAATGCGCTTACATGATATTTTCCCAAGAGGAAACATTTAGAATGATGAAAATGGTATAATTTTCAATTTTATTTTTTAAATCAACCATGGGTAGGTGTATCCTATAAAATTTTCCATCCGGCCAAATCTCTGGTAGTACCTATGCGACGACGGCAATAAAACGAAAACCATGTTAGGTTAAAGACTACCATTACAGACAATTTATCCCTACGTATGCTATTTCCAGGCACATACAATAACAGATTTTCTCTGACATAAATCCTAGTGTTACCGTCACAGTAATTATCCATATCCAATATCCGATATCTCGATTAAGTAATTTATATAGGACGTTTGCTTGAGAGCATGACACGTGCTTGAACTCAACTGGAGAGAAAATGTTGCCTCTTACCCAGAATCATTGTATATATGTCGGAAGTTCGAAATTCTTACACACTAAATGAATAAGGTACATAGTATATAATTCGGCGGGCGCTTTCTTCCAAGAAATGCATGAGCAGAGTACTTAGGTCCCTTAAGGTGAGAAAAGTAATCGATAAGGTGTTGGTCGAATATTGTTGGGTGGAATAAATAGCGGACTACTCATTTCAGTCGATCGTACGACGTTTGTGAGAAGACCATGTTGTAGAGACGAATAGACAGAATAACATTAGACTAAATGCCTTTAATTCATACAACATTCAAAAGGGTAGATTAAATGCGATTTTGCTAGCGCATCGCACAATACCTTACGAAAGCTGGCAATTTCATCTTTTGAATTGTTACGCACTTGATAGTTTGTGAAATAAAATCGGGTGATGTTGCAAATAAGAAAATAAAAACGACCAAACAATGTGCTGTAGACTTGCGCGAACGCTTCTCACTGCTTGAAGGAACAAGCTACTTGTCGAAAGGAAATGACCCTATGAAAAGAAGTTGGTCAAAGGCTACAGAGCAGATATTGAGGGTCGGTTGAAAATGTTTAATGCAAATGGGTTCAAATGATATGTAAAGATGTCCAAACAAACTAAAGATAAAAGATATTGAACGTATTATGTACTGCAATCATCCAAGACGAATCGGGTTACGAATTAAAACATGCCCTCCGTAAATACATTCTCCTAGAGTGCACCATGAGAGTAGGAAAAGAACAAACAAATGAGGCCGACGTCTATCCAGAAGCTCAGCGCTGACAAACTGAGGAGATTTTAAATAGATATGCAGGTGTTTTTACATATAGACCAGTTCATACTCGATTACAAAGGCATGGCTTACAAAGCCAGTCAAAAGTAAGGGCTATTAAATCCAAGTTAATACACGATGGACATTAAAAGAGAAAATACGTATATTCTAGATTTGATGAAAGCTGAACATTCAATATATTTGTACCCCTTGGTGCTAGTCAGAAATTAAATAAAATTACTGTGTAAGAAGAGGCATCAATGCCATATATTGAGAGTTTGTTTTAAAAATAGGCAGGTCTTCACAATATTTTGAAGCCCAAGCTTCATCTTACCAATTGATCAAAGCAAGTGAAAATTTGTAAGGTTTCTGAAGACTGAGCGTTAACGGCAATTGCAACTCCTAAAGATCTATACCAACTGAAAGTCATGAATTTCGATCTGGTCAAAACAGTCGCCTCTTATTCAGAAATTTTAAAAGTTCTCAAAAACGTAGACAGCTTTCTGGAGATATTATTCTTTAAACTGAGAAGACCATATTACAGTATTAAGCAACCTGTTTGACAAACTCCTGAAGGCCAATCTTACGGCGATGCCGATCAATCGTACCACTGCATATTCTAACTTGGAATGCTTGGGCCATCTTGTAAGTGGGTCAGAGCAGTGAAAACCCCACTCTGACAAACTTGAAGCGATTCAAAACGTTTCTAACCAGGAGCCGAGAAACAGGATGTATCTTCTGTTGAATTAGTTGGTGTTTAAACCAATTCAAACCAAAACTAAAGTCAAAAACGAATTATCTGGTATTTCTACAAACATTCACACAGGAAACTTTGCATTTGTGCATATCCAGTATGCGGTGTACCTAATCAAAATATTACATCTAAGTTTACGTATAAGTTTCGCGCATTCTTTTGGTGAAAGCAATGTCATACTATTCAAATTACGCAAAGTCAAACAAACTTATTTTCTTTATGGTACACACGTTTTTCTGACCTCTTTACGTCTCTTTATGTGTATACACTATCACTGAGTCACCATATCGTCAGCCTGATGAATAGGTTTCACCCTTATATAGGAGTAATCTACTACGAGGTCTTTCTTTTGTCCTTGTATAACATCTGTATCAGTGTAAGAAGATATTCATTAAAGCAATGGCTGATTGATAGCAAGAAACCTAGACAATGGTATTCACGATCCTGACATTGAATGATGTTTTATGAAAGAAACCGTTTTATGAAACAATATTGGCATTGCTGTCAGCTTGTCATTGTAATCGATTCAGACTGGCTGAAGCATCAACCACAACTGTCAAACCTCAGGTAGTCGATTCTCGATGAGCATTGCAGCGTATTACATCCAGTTCATTGCAATAACATAAGAACTAAGAGCTAAAAACGCTAGTCTACCAGTACTATAGTGCCTGTTTCAGCTGAACGGTCACTACACCGTGACAAACGTATGACACCATTCTGTTCATAGTGCAGTTTTAATTAGTGTTAGCAGAAATAAAGCATATCAAATTTATATGACAAATTGTTGTACCAGTCCAATACGATGTACTGACTGTAGTTCCGTGAAATAGATAACTCAACAGTGCGCTGTTAAAGTGGTAAAGATTTAATGGTCTAGAGTCCGTTTGTTCGTCCATGATTGATAATTCATTTCAGTGCACTAAACATTCAAAATATCTGGACAATTAAATGTTGGCATTCAGCTGTTTATTTACCTTGTATATAATTTTGTCAGGTATATTTCAAAATATTTTACCTATACGTCAATAGTGTATAGACATGTATTTTGCTGAATTAATAACACCTGTATGAATGAAGAGAATTAACATACCAAGGGCATAAATATTATGTCATGTGTAGTCAAGTCAGTCTTCATCAAGAGAATTGCCTTATTCGCCATGGGAATTGTTAGCACCAGTAGTAGTAATTTATTGTTGTATCTATACTTAATAGTTGTAGCCGTAGGTAATTGAAACTTTAATTCTGTTTATGAACTTAGCATTAATACTTTCTTATTTGGATGTCAGTTGTATTTCCCTCATTGGCTTTGTTAGTGTACATGTCAGGATATTATAAACGTCGCCAATAGAAATGCATCGATTCCAAAGAATCGAGTAAACACTTATTTCTGTATTAATTTCAGCTATATGCTTTACAGTTTTCAACATTGTATTTTTGCTTTCTTCTTTATCATCCGACTTTTTAAAATGCTTCCAACTTATGATCCATTTGTATACAGGCCATACTAACCAAGTAATAATAAACCAGTAAAGAATCTAATATAGTTTACTGTCATGTCACATCAATTCTATCCGTAGCTAGCTAAATGATGGCTATACAGAATTCGCTATGCCTGGTTTCATCATAATGTTCGACATAAATTAATCAAAGCTCACTCACATATTTCAGAACGACATTGTTATTACTTCGAAATAAACACAAATGTAACAAAATGTTCAGTTCTAGATCTAAGAGTGTTTAGGTCGGGAAAGAGATAAAAGTCGATGGGGACCGAATAACAAATAAATCCTTGGGGATTTTTAAAAGGCTATTTTCAAGTTATCATTGGCTTTATTATGCCTAGGAAATGAGAGCTAGGATTCTTTCCCAAGAATACATTAAGGCAGCTCGCCCGCTCTGGCCTGGGAAGTTATCAAACCTGGATCATGGGGTTACAAGTCTGATGTTCAACCAACTAAACTACCATAGCTCCCAGCCAAGGAAATAATTGATACCACTTTTACAGGTACATACATGATAACAATAACCTTAGATCTAACCATATCAAGCTTTTTTAAACTGTTCAACAAGATGTGGAGGAATAGGTGGTAGTGTTAGCTTTAATTGTTGTGGTGCTAAAGGCAGCTCATTGTCTTTGTTATCAACCTTAGGCAAGGCATGACAAATATTGCCAACTATTTGTGTGAGTTTGCTGAAAACAAGCAACATGAAATTTATCTGACATGATTGATAGTATAATAAGCAGGCTTTTAAATTAGCTGGAGAAATCGTTTCTTTATTGACTCGTACTGTCACTTTGCTTTCAACGACAAAATAGATGCAAGGATAATGAGCAAACAGAGTGGAAAGTATTATAAGCTTTAATGAATAGTTATATTGATTTTTTTGGTTTGGAATATGATTGAACTTGTTCTGAGGAAATAATTAGCCTGACGTATCTTATAACTCAGATCCGTTGATATTTTTAGTCGTGTTCCTAGTTGGATGAGTTGATGGGAAGGCGTGTTCCTAGTGGGATGAGTTGATGGGAAGGCGGGGAATGAGGAAAATCTTTAAAGATTCAATAATTTATTGAACACGTGAAATCTCTTAAAATGTTAATCTGATACTGTCCCACTTTTGTACTTTTAATGGTCTTTATATTTCAATGTAGATTGTTGCACGAGACCTATATAGCCATACTTTCCCAGACCAAAGGCGCAACAAAACATCATGCTACATTATTATTTAAAAAATCTTTTTTGATTGGACACATTTTTATGAAAGCCTCTGCATTGATCATTGTAAGGGTTTGAAAATACTACATGCAGGCACTCACGTCCTCGTTTTCCTCTTCTGGACGCATGCCAGAAAAAAATTCAACCTAATATAAAATATATTTTTAGAATATGTGATCAACTATATTTAGTGCCAGGATGGTTTATTCCCTGATTTTGACTCACTACACCAAGGATGAAGCGTTGTATTAATTCTTCAGACATGATAATTTACATCTGACCTATATTAAGGACTGGGATAGTGGCCCCCTGTATCTGCAGTCAGTTATTCTTTTTGATTATGGCTTAATGCCATTTTTCATCGTATACCTTATACATTGCAGCCAGTGGAGGAAGAAGCCGGAAAAACCCTCTAAGAATGACACGGGAAGCTACTGGCAAGCTTTCTGACATACCCACATTGGATGAGCCCTGGACTCTTTTAACTACTTTATTATAAGCTACATGTCCGTTTTGGATTCAAGCTTTCTCCTGTTTTAACTCCATGTACTTATTATTTTCCTCGACATTTTACTGTATTTTATTCCTCAAATTCACCACCAATCTAGATTATTTATTACAATTAATCATACATCACAAATTAATAATTAGATATATCTAAAGGGAAAGAACAAGTATTTTAATGATAACGGTCGGGACGAATACCATATGAAATGGAAATCCTTTGGAGATACCACATCTCCAAAGTTTTAAATAGGATACAAACATACCATAATTATAGAGTTGGCATCTTTGAATATTAGAGAAAGATATGTTTTAAGAGTTAAAACTTCTAGATACAGAAACGGAAGAAGAATATGGTTGCATACATTTCCTTATACACGATTGCAAAGGCTTAACACAAGAAGGAAAAAACAAACGGTAAATCAGAGCATCATAATTTAAGGGACTGATATTCTCGTGTATCGTACAGAGAGAAAATAGAGAGAGAGAGAGAAAGAGAGAGTTATTTTTCTTAACTTTATTTAGCAGCGTGCTAAGATTTTGTTTATTTCTATTTAATGTTCGTCGTCGACATTTATTTATTAATAAATAAAATAAATAACTGTTTTGCCAGATACCAATTTTGTTGTTACCAATGTATTTCCCGCTGGAACAACGCCTGCTTTTTTTGTAATATTTAAATCTTTACTTACCAGCATAATTTTGATCCTGCCATAATGTTATTATGACAACGGTATCAACTTACTTAATTACTCAATCACAAATGGCTGAATTTAAGTTTATAATTCTAACAAATTAGTGTTGCAACATAACTGCATGTCATCTTGCAGATGTTCCAGTGGCGCTTTCGTTTTACCCCTGACCATACCATTGTTCGTATATGAATTTGCTTACGTACAAACACTTGCCTCTAGGTAGGTTATCAAGCTTTACCAATAATATTAGAATACTAAATGTATTCTCTGAAGAAGATAAAAACACCATGACAATAACAACAGCAAAAGACCAAACAGTGACAAACATAATTTGAAACAATACGAATTCGTTAATATTCCCAATAATATCACAACTGCCACACAAATTCGTCATTCCTAAATGCAAAAGGTAAATATTTTCTGAGAAGATAGAGAAGACAAACATTATAACCATTAAAGCATGCTTACAGCTGACAAAATTTCAAATAAAATTAGCTTATTTGTATAAAATACTATTGACAATTATATCAACAATGAGTATAATGAAAACAAGGCGTGGAAAGCAGAAAGTGCGCTTTCCACTTTTGGTTTCAACAATTGTGTTAGTTGGGTTTTATCTATTTCGGAAGGGGACATAGTTTTTATGCATACAGAGCCTTTCTTGATGATTATAACAATGAGATGGGGTGGAGGAGGAGGAGACAGGGTATGCATAGGATGATGTTATTTATAAGTATTTCAAACGTGGCAAGAAACTCAATAACAAATACCAATAACTAGGATCCACTTTTGGCACAGATGATGTCACTCTCGTTCATCAGGTTGGGAGGAACCATAAAGGCTTCTGTAAAAGAAAAAATGTTTTATCGGTCATATTATTCAATGAATGATACAAAATCATGAAGATAAATATGCGGCTCAATGAGCTCGCATAATACATATTTCATAAATAGTGACCTTGACCTTTCATTAATGTCTATCGTAATGTAGAATAATTTCTACTGGTACAGTTTTGCGTTTGTAGTTGCATACATGGAACCTTCGTTTTGATTTAATAAAGCAAACAGTATCTTCATTTCTGAAGGTTGTCTTCTCTTTGTCACAGATAGGATCGAACTTCAACACCTCTCGAATCCTCCAAATTTCATACCTATTTCAGTTTTCGATAGGGTGACACCTCTGAAATCATAATGATGAAGAGAAGGGAAAATAGTTCTCACTATCTGTCACATCTGGGTCTAGGGAGTTTCCATGCAAAATTTTCGTTGTTATCATGGTGAGAACATAAGTTTATGGAACATTTGTTGGAAACATACATCACTATGTGAAAATAAGTGTAAACAAAATATTTTCGTCATAGTAATGGGTGGAAAATTTAATATAAAAATGTTATTTCGGTTAATTTGTACCAGAAGGAAAATCAGCCCAAGGAAACGGCCATATTTTATAGTTTGCACGAATTATGCCATCAGTCTGTCTGTTAAAGAATATTCATGTTTTCCATTAATTATTATTGAAGTAGAAAATTTGTGACATGCACGAGGAATTAGGAATTACCAGACATAATCCTATCAAACACTATTAATGGCTTTTTCTATCCATTGTTCTGTCTGTGTTTTTTTCTGTCTGTTTTGTCATTCATACGTTTTCGTTCATCCTCAATATGATGACTATTTTCGGGAAAGCGCCTCTACTAATGCATATATGTCCGCTTTTCTTGCATCTTTTGGTATTTGTATATTATCATCACATGCAAATTCTTTCAGTTGTTGTACTATTGCTGCATTGGCAACTGGTGTTGCATTAGTGACCAGTGATGGAGCAGGTTGATTCGGTGCCAGTATGGATCTCAATAATTTAAATATGTCGGCTTTTTGCATGCTACTTGATATTCACATTCCTTGCTGTTGTGCACTTTGTTTTAATAGGCATACTTACATAAAGGGGAAAGGCTTCTCTAATAAGAAGTCCATCAATAACTTCTTTTAGTGTTTGTACTATACTAGGACCAGAAACTGCAACTGCTTTGTTCCTAGCTATTATATTATTTATTTCTTCATCTGTCTGTTAAATCACAGGTGGCCTGTGCAATCACAGAAGCAATTGTTTTACGCGAATAATAATATTCAATAACAGATCTACATGGCTGGCAGGGTTGATTACATGATTTCAGTACCATTACGTAATACTAGCATATGTGTTTTTACAGTATTCATAGAGTGACAGGTTCTGCTGCAGTTTTCATAGTTTAAAAGGCATACACCTTTACATTTACTATGTCCCAGTAATTGTTTGTAACCAAGTTCGTATATCAACTAACGATGGGTCAGTTCGGATTTCATTCCTAAATAATACTTCCAAAACATCTGTTTAATTGATGTGCTATTGGATGTTTCATCATTGCAGCTAGAACATTCGATGCAATCAAATATTTCACTTGCTTCTGATGCGTCCGACACATAGTGTGATTTAGTCAGATAATCTACTTTTTCTTGCACTATGTCATGTAAAGTCGTTTTCTTTTTCTCTTCATACGCCTGTCCTAGTTTATCCGATTCCATTTATAAGGTCACTCCCAATTTAATCAATTTATCAATATGCTTCTATATGTCTCTGAAAACATATAAGATTTTCTAAGCTTCTTCGATATTTTTAAATGATATAGAAAATTTCTCTTACTTCAGTTTATTATTCCAGACATTTGGTAAAGTAATTCCATTTTCTGTGACTTTCCATGCACGTCTTCAAGATATTTTGAGTCTGTCTGATTTTTGCTAGAATATACAATAGTAATTATAGAATATAAAAGGAGATTTCTCTGTCCAAGCTGTACTTTGTTAGTTAGTTCTTTGAAATTTTGTCAAGCACCTAATTGTAAATATACTTCATGATGTTTTACAACCACCTATTGTTTGGAGTCCGTATCAGTTTCAGATACGATTCAAACATGCATGCCGTGAGTCCACTACAGAAGCTGACTTTACGCATCAAATTAATTTTCACTTCTCACAAGCTAGACTCGGTGGTCTCGTGTTTATTAAAAAAAAGTTTTGTCCAAAATTTAGATCCAAACAATGTTGTTTATGGTATCTTATTTGTCGCTAACAAATTTTTGAAAAACATGTTATTGATCCCTCCTATAGTCAGCTAATGCCATAAATAACCACAACAACGTGTCTGCGTTTTTGCTACTTTCGTGGATCATTAACGCTAATCTCCACTGGTTGTATCTGGCTTGCATGCCAAGTCATGGGGGATAGAGGCTGTGGAGATTAGTCAAGGTCCAAAGGGGCAAAACAAGCAAATATTCACATTATGATGCTACTGCACTAAAGAGGTACCTTTCTTGCACCACAAGTTAAAACTAAGGGTAAATGGCAAAGTAACACAACCTAAAATGAACTCTGGTTGGATAATTTTAAGGTACTAATTCTCCAAGTAAATCCACACACTCAAACTAATACATCAATGATACCTAAACATCTTATTTGCAGGATCAAGAAGATATATAACACATTTCTCAGTGTTACGACTCTACTGTTTTAAAATAGGTAACAGAAAAGATCGAAAACTAAAACGTTTTGTCAAATTCAACAAATAATTTATTTCCTTAGAATACAAAGTGAATATTTAAGAACGAACTTTTTTACAGTATTCTTAATTAAATCCATAATATTCCTAAAAGTTCTATAACATGTTCAAATGTGCTGATATGCCTGTAGTCTTGAATATGCTATTGTGTCGATGGCCTGTAATGTGGCGATGAAATAACATTCTTTTTGATGTATCAAAATAATATAATCCAAAACGTCCTTGACTGAATTCATCACATTTCCAAATTAATGATTTGGTCCAAGAAGTATTAATAATTACTAAGTAATTCCAGCGAGTAATTTAAATAAATAAAAAATCCACTCAAGTTAAAAACTGAGCATAACAATAAGACTAATTGATCTTCGAATGCTAACGTAGGAATGGGCCATGTTTCAAGTAAACAACGTTAATAAGAAAACTTAAGACACAATAAGTCATTAATACATAATGTATGTTTCCTTTCTAAAACACTGAAAGTTTAAGAATTTACAAGTGAAAAACAAATGTCCTTGACTCGTATTAAAATAAACATGTTTGCCTCCAATAATAATGATATCAATATTTAATCTACAGTCTGAGAAATAATACTACATATGTATTATGTTGTTTACAGAATAAATGTCGTTAGCCTGGTAGACAATTAATTTTTGACCAAGGTCAATAATAATCTTCAGAAATACATAACCTATGATCTTGTATAAAATACAACAGACAATATAAATTAAATATACTATTTCGGATCTAATTATTATCTTTTGAATTTACAATATACTTTTTATTTAAGTCACTTTAGACTATGACAGTTATATTTTAAATTCTGCAATTCAGTGGAAAGTACTAAATTCATGTACATGTACATTTCGTTGTAAGAATTCCATTCAAAGCTAGTCGCATCGCAAAGGTCAAATCAATTACCAAGTAGTTCAAGAATGTCACGCGAGTATGAATGAGGGTGACGTAAACACAGTGTGCAATTCATAGTGCATTTGCCGTGTAGAGAACTATCATGCACATCTCGGAACTAGATTGGCTGTGTATGAAAGTTTCTTTATTTCAATCTAAAATGATTTCATTTCTTCAAGAAAGTTCGGTGATTTTATTTCCTCTGTAAGTGCCTCGGGAACCCATGAGATGGAATTGGTCACGTGATGAGTCAGTGAATGATCCAGCGTCAGTGAGTCAGTACTTTGTGTTTTTCTCGAGTTTAAAACTTTCGCGATTCCACTAATTTACACCTGAACTTTCATGCAAATTTAAAATTAACGTAGGGCAGAAACTTCCTCTACGTTTTGAAAGGCCTTATACAGTCATAACTGTACCTTACTTTATTGATTGAACGTTTTTAAGTGTCGTCTCTTGCATAGCTCTGCACAATGGCGGATTCAGGACAAAGCTAAAGGTATCCTGCCAATACGGGTCATGGACTACTGCAAGAAATATTGCAAAATAGAGCCAGCGTCTAGCTGATAAGGCCAAAGATTTCACCATCACGGTTGCAACATAACGCAATGATTCCCAAGGTGGAACAACAATTCAAAACGATAGCCCTGTAGTGGCATCAAAATCAAGGAGAAATGCTGCATCTACAGATAAAGTATCACGGTACCAATTGTTTTTCCATAGACCTCAACGATAATGTTTTGCGAAATAAATATACTTTCTATCCTACCTCAGCATGCATGTCACACACTGTCATAGAGAACAATGTTAGATGTTCAATTTGACAAGAACAAAACCAGGTACTCCACTGCATTTAAGAGAGATAACTCTGATGGAACTAGATGGGGTAAGAGTTATCTAGTCACAACAGTCACATTTTCAGCCATGTGTACCACATTTTAAAAATTGTTAAAAAATACAAAATATGATCTAGACTGGAATTAACATAATCTCACATGTTCCCAAAAGAGACTTAACGTTTTTAAAGCCTAACAAAAGAACGAATCTTACATAATGCACCAATCACAGGTAGTGTTGTTCTTTATTTCTTAATGTAATGTTCCCTACACCTTAAGCTCCACCCACCTGGACATGCGCAATTGGTACCGTTATACCATAAGGGCACTACGCCATTACCGACAACTAGTTTGTAATGTGACTGTGAAATCTCGAGAGAGTCGGTGACAGAAAACGTGACATCTGTACAACAATGGCGGCGCCCAGATGACAGTATTATTGAATGACAAGCGACCTACAATCAAGTGATGTGGGACCGTCAGTTTGAGTTATTGACAAATTTGTCAGCTATGGTAACAACTTTGAAGTCACAAGTTGACAGTCTTAGCGTAAAACCCATGGCTGATATGCCGAGATTTGATGGACCGGCACGGAAACGTGTACGGACGGAAACAGTTCGGTACAACGAGGCAAGTAATCGTTCTTACACCGTTGCGGAAAGGAAGGAAGATGTCGATGACTTCGAGCATGGCCTTCAAAACTTAGTAAGATCACTACCAAATTTACCCTCAGAAACTGAAGATAATAACATCCTGAAAGATCTCTCAGACGTTTATGAAGTGAACGAACGTTGTGGGCAGCCCATTCAGGAGAGCTTGGCAGGATTTAGGGCCCAAATAGCACAGGATAAATTAAGGACTTGAGCGAAAAACATTTCAGGCCACAAAATTGCCAAAATTTAAGTGTGCCTAAAGTAAATCCGAAATTTGGGCAAAAATGAACAAAGCTACAAAACAAATGGATTGCAAGCTCCAAACGTTTCATGGAACTGTTGCTAAAGCTAGTGTTTCCCTTCTCAGGCTCATGGATGAATTACTACTTACTAAGTTAGACGGTATACCTACAAATGTAAATAAATGCTAGCAGATGCTGGTGATGTATTGCGGATGCTTTCTTCTGCATTTTGTGACATGTATCCTAAGAGGAAAGAACTGATCAAGCCGATCTCCGTTACAGTTATCAATTTCTCTGTGCACCCCAAAATAAGGTGACTGACCTCCTGTTTGTAGATAATCTGTCTAAAATAGTTAAAAATATTGCAGATGCTCAGCAGATGTGGAACAAAGTGTCTGGAAAGTTTTCGGCTTCAAACACTGGATGATACTCAAATTATAAAGGGCCGTGCTCAAGCAGGACCCAAGTCTTTTTTATTCAAGATGGGGGCCAAGTCTCAGCACTATCAACGGCAACAATACCAACGAGGACGACATAACCTTAAAAAGAGGAGACCATACAATCCCCGTCAAGATTTGTGAACAGAGGCAGTGTTGCATCTTCCACAAAAACTGTTAAGTAGCAGTTTTCTCATTTATGATAGCACAATTTCTCTCCCAGCCTTATATAATGCACCAGAAAATTTTGTTGCTGGTAAATTTAGTTGGTGTGCTAACAAATGGCAGAAGATAACTTATGATACATGGATTTTATCTAATCTGAAACGTTATAGACTCGAACTGGATAGCAGCTCAGTCCAAACTTGTATTCCAAAACAGAGAAAATTCTCTGACAAAGAATCCACTGTAATTACAACTGAAATCGATAAACTGCTGAAAAAGGGAGTATTGGAGAGAATAAACTTTGCCTGTGTAAAGTACTTGTCTAAAATCTTCACCTGAGAAAAGCATGAAGTGAGCATCCATGTTATTCTTAACCTGCATGCTTTAAATGCACATGTGGTACATTACCATTTTAAAATGGAGACAGTAAAAACAGCACTGACCATGGTTCGCAAAGATTCTTATTTTGCTTCTATTGATCTGAAAGATGCATGCTACTCTCTTAAAGTTGTCACTGATTTTCCATATACTTATGGTTTCAGTGGAAAGGACAATTTTATCAGTATACCTGTTTACCAAATGGACTGGCATCTGCACTACGAGTATACACCAAAATTAGGAAACCTGTTCTTTTCTTCCTTGCGTAAGATGGGTTATCTCAATGTCATCTATTTGGTTGATGGTCTTCTTCATGGTTCAACATACTTAGAGTGTCAAAACAAGAGTGTCAAAACCATACTGCTGCATTATTGGACGATTTAAGATTTACAATACACCCAGCTAAATCCATGTTGCGACTTACCCAAACTAGAAGCTTGTGGGATTTCTCATTAATTAATTAAATATGACGGTTAGATTGATTGAGGGAAATGCACATGCATTGATTGAGTTTTGTGTTACAGTGTTGAAGTGGAATCATTTGACTATTTGTGAATTAGCACAATTCATAGCCACAATGGTTGCTAGTGAGCCAGGCTTAGAATATGCCCCTCTCTACTGGAAACCTTTCGGAAAGGGAGAAAGACAGATTACTGAAAATGCATAAGGGCAATTATGATGCATCAATATCTCTTTTCAGCAATGCTAAATATACAATTAAATGGTGGATCCAAAATGTTACAATCAGTCTTAAGCCTATTTGTAGAGGTAACCCAGACATTATTATCAAAGGTGACAGTTCTTTTATAGGATTGGAAGGGGTAAATGAGACAGACGATGTTAAAACTGGTGGTTGCTAGAGTAGTACTGAGACAATAAGGGACATGAATGTTTTAGAATTGCAGACCTGCTACCCGACATTCAAGTCTCTTTGCCGATACGAATATAACTTACACATTAGGATTTTCATGGATAATACTGTAGCTGTTGCTACATTAACAAAATGGGAGGTAATAAGAGATTACTATATCAAATGACCAGTGATCTTTTGTTTTGGTGTATAGAAAGACACAGCTGGTTGAGCGCTTGCCATCTTCCTGGAAAGAATAATGTAGAAGAAGATCCCCTATCTAGGAATTTCAATGATGATGCAGAGTGGATGTTAAACAAAGCAATCTTTGATACAATTCATGCAATATTTGGATAGCATGATATTGATATGTTTGAGTCTAGAGTGAATAATCAAATTCGTGTCATATAGATCAGACCCGCATGCGTGGGCCATTGATACTTTTTCTATGACGTGGTCAGACCTAATTTTATATATGTTCTTGCCTTTCGGCCTGGTGGGACTTGTTCTTCAGAAGATAGTTGACGACTGTGCATACATGTTTCTTGTAGCACCATCGTGGACAACACAGCCCTGGTTTCCCTGCCTTTTGCGACAGTTGTTCAGCAATCGTACATTCTTCCACAGATTTGCTTCATGTTGACCTTACCTCAGGATCCACTCAAGGAACATCAACTGCGGGAAACCCGGCTTGCTTTATTTCGCTTATCAGGAAAGTCTTGTTCCGTAAAGACTTATCAGGACAAGCTGTAAGTGTCATACTAGACTCATGGAGAGAATCTACAAATAATCAATATTGGACACATCTCCAGAAATGGTTGCACTTTTCAGTTGGGAAATATATTAATCCCCTTGATCCACCTGCGCATTTGATCCTGGCTTTCCTGACAGAGCTGTTTGACTCTGATTTAGGTTACAGCTCCATCAACAATGCCAGATCTGCTATATCTACTTTAGTTACATTTAGTAGTAATGTTGACTTGGTTAATAATGTTCTCATGAAAAGGTTTTTGAGAGGAGTTTTTCTACGTAGGCCATGGTTGCCAACATATATCATAACCTGGGATGTGAGAACTGTGCTTCAGCATCTGGATGAATTGTTTCCATTAGGGAATATGTCTTTAAAACAAGTCACTCAGAAATTAGTGATCCTGTCGACCTTACTTAGTGGCCGGGGATGCCAAACATTGCATGTCATCAATATTGACGATATTACTTTTGTTCTGATAGATTTGTTGTCAGATTTAGGGACCTTTTGAAACAAAGTTAACCTAGTCAACGTCTATCACAAATGACTGTTTCTGCGTATCACGGTAAAAGACTATAGTTGAAAGCTTACAATAATACATCAGTAGAAACTTCTTCCCTTCTGAGAAATGAGAACAAGTTATTGATAACCACACAACCTCCTTTTAGAGCTGTTGCTAAAAGCACCATAACTAGATGGATCAAGACTGTTATGAAGGAGGAAGGGATTGATACATCCATTTTGGGGGAACACATCACTAGAGCTGCATCTAGCACTGCTGCAGCTAAAATGAAACTGACTTTGCATGCTATTATTAAAACTGTAGGATGGAGTAATGGTTTCACTTTCCGCAAGTTCTATCAGAAACATTATCGAATAGCTTAGATTTCAGCAGTGCTGTGCTTGGGAAGTCCCAGCTATAGCAAATTTTGATTCAATCTCATATGCTTATATATTGTCCTTTGTAGTTTTATCTAGTATCACAAATATACATTTTACTTTATTTTTTCTTCATTGTTGTGCTTGAATGTATAAACTCTGAAATCTCATGACACGGGAAATAAAATTTCGCAATTAAACAAGACTTACCAAAGTCGCAGTTTGATTGGGATTTTATGAACCTGTAAGTGCCTGAGAGATCACATGCCCACCCATATGCAAATTAATTATCTTCATGCATATCCCACCCTATTGTTGTTCTCTGAGGCATTCAAGCTGATCATGCTCTAAAGAATGACTCATCACGTGACAAATTCCATCTCATGTGATCCTCAGGCACTTACAGGTTCATAAAATCCAAATCAAACTGTGACTTTGGTAAGTCTTGTTAAATTGTGAAATTATAGTCCTGATACTGTTGTGGTAAACAGAGACAGGAAGCTGCTGAGGTTCCATTCAATTTTAAATGAGCACTACTGCATAATATGAAACAACACAAACTTCCAAGAAACTTTAGGGAATTGTAGTCTTTGTAAAAACAAACCTTTCTGGCCCATACTGCACTGGGTATACATAGGTAAGTGAAGGAAAACGTTCATATTTTGGCAAGCATTGGCTACTTTTTGAGTATATAAATGGCAAACAGGAATAAGTATACATATTTGAACCACTCCGGCTATTACCATAGAAGCAGGCTGATGATTCATGTAAACCTTGTCATATAGAAGACCCACATCCAAGAAGAAGACATGTTTTGTGGAAAAACCTTTTGTATACATAGGATCGAGACAGAGAAAGAATAGCTCGCGGAAACAAAACAGATACATGAGAACTACATGCTTCCAATTTATGGAAAAACAAAGATACAAGAGAAAGAAGCATCTCAAGACAATTACTGACAAATGCTTGATTATAGCATGATTTTGAATCGATGTTTTCAGCAAATTTAAATCAGTGATAGTGTTACATAAATTAGTGATGGAATGATCTATTTTAATTGTTATTTGTTTTTCTCTCTTAGAATATTCTAAGACCAGTGCTCAAATAAATTGTTTAGACACAGGCCCAAGGCTGATGACTATAATAAATTACAAGCGAAGACTACAATTTCCATACGCCCAAAATGCCTCATTTTTTAATTTTATTTGTAACGCACACAACTGCTACACTTCAACTATGAATGCAATAGGGTTCAATAGAGGGTGTGAGGGTAATGCAAGTGTCATTAGTGTTTGTCACTACACTCACTAGACACGTGATGGTGCTGGTGTTCAAACTTCTCTGCTGGATTCCCTGAGCAAATCCTGTCCTGTTCAGAACTTAGTTGTTATATGCAAACCATAATGTTAGCATTGTTAAAACTGTATCTCATACAGTATGATCATGAGATATGCTTGTCTTTATAGAAAAATGAATATACTTTATGTATGGAGCTGACCATTTCAGTGGTGGAAGGGGTGGACATAATGTTAAGATTTAAGTGTGTGCTTTTTGTCTTTGACTCAGTTTATTTCATGGCTAAAATTGTTCTGAAAATCACCGATCAATTAATAGCTAGTATTTTGACAAGGTTAAAATAATGAATAATAATAAAGAGAGCTAATCTGAATATTCAAATCAGCGTGTCAAATATGTTGCGTACAGGTGGTGTTCATATTTCGATAGCCATGGTATACACTTAAATGACGTATGTCTATATTTGATTGCCGCATGCGCAAAGACTTAAATGTTCCTTCATCTTTCTTACCGATGGCATGCTTCACAAAATAAAGAGTTCTGAAATGTATTTCTGCTGTTTTTTGTTCTTGCTTTGCTTTCTAAATTCCCTTAACAATTAATCACACTTGAACGCAGTACATCTAGTAATTATGCTGTAAAATCCAACTTCAAAGAAATGTTGCTGTTGTTCACAAACTTGTCTTTAATTTTTAATACAGATGGTTTAAACATTCTCATTCAAGGTAGGAACAATTCAACATCTATTTTCTGAAGCATTGATGTTAACGTCACATTTGCAAGAGAAACAAAATAATTTTGTTTGTACAATAGATCATTAAGGATTTATAGTAGATCAAGCTTTATACATTAGCATCATTGGTGCAATATATACAATCAAAGGCGGTTTTCCAATTGTTAAGAACATAAGATCATTGTCGATCTGTATGAAATTGAAATATCAAGATGAGAAAGTGATTCAATAGAACTGATGGGAATTTTCCAACTCTCACTTCTCTCAAGCAAAGAGGATGTTTTTTAAAAATACAGAAGAGTAGCGACCTTAACAAAAACGGAATGACAACCACCTAACAGCTAATCTCTAATGCGACTGTGGCATTCCAGCAGAATATACGTATAATATTTTTTATTTCTACTCAATAAACAGTTCAAAACGAAATGGTCATCCCCATCTCTACAAACACTCTTCCATTTAGCCCATGTGAAGTCGATATTGAACAAAAGTTAAATATCTTGATGTTTTGTTTCGAAAATACAAAAAAAGGATGCAAGACATTTTATGTAATATTTCGTCCTTAGATTCTAAATATAAAGGGAATCATTTATTTTCCTGACAGTAGAATGACCAATTGATATTTGATCTAGGTGCATTACTTACTAAATTCTACTCTCTCCAAAGTTCATAACACCATTGTTTACTGTCTTGGATATCGTTTTTCTATTTTAAACTTATATTTTATTGTTAGCATATCCTATTTGTCTTTTGTTGAATTTTTTGTTATTGTGGTGGTTGTTTTTCTTGTTGTTACTTTTCTTTTCGCATTTGCCAGCTTTTTTTTGTTTCTGCGCGTGTTTAGTTTGTATCAATATATTTGTAGTAAAAAGATATTATCTAATGTTGTGAGGACATACAGACTCACACATTTTGCATACTTTAGCAAATAAAATATGTTTAAACCAAACTGTAAAAGTTAATATGCAAGTGTAATCTAATAAATTAAGTCAGGTCCAGTCTGATGTTTGTCATTTTGGGTTTGTTTTTGGGCTGCTGCTTGAGTTACGTTTCTACTTCGCCGTTTTGAAACTGGTCCATTAAATTCAACAACTGCATATGTAAGCCTCTAATTGCGATATATTTTCATAAACTAAACTTAAATTCACTGAAGATAGCAGGCACCAAATTTGAAAAAATAGTTATAAATCAAAAATTAATTTTACAAGCAGTCAGGAATCAATGACATTAAGTAAATGTATACTTGTTGATGAAGTTTCAAATTAAATAAGTTTACTTCATATGAACATTGTGCTTAGACACATTAATTAGTTTGAAATTTGTCGAAAGTAAGTGAAGATTATTAACTAAACAAGAAACAGTTTTTTTCTTCTTCCGATTGATTTTTCATCTTTACTGTCATCATCGTCTTCAATCTCGTCATCCTCATCTTCTTCTTCTGGATCTGTATCAGGGTCATTAGCGTCATAATTATCAGCATCTAAAACACTTAGGTCAAAATCAACTGGATCTGTGAACAAAAATTTTAATAACAGTAACAACAAACAGAGAAAATGGCACTGTGGACACCATATCATTGTTCTCATTATAAACATTCAATAATTATAAGTTACTGCATTTTTCTGGGGAAATTAGAAAAAGTTTTTCTGTTCTATACTCAGAAGAAACGAGTTCATATTTTCCCATACAAATATTGTAACCTTTTTATTATGTACTCGTTTTGTTTTTGTACGTAAGGTTAAATAATAAAAAGAACATACAACAAGAAAGAAATTAACTGAACTTATGATAGATTCCAAGGTAAATACAAAACTGTAAGCTTAATAATACACAGTAACAATATGCATGCACACATAACATTGCCCAGCCACCTTTGAACTTGATAGTGTATCACATACTCAGTCATTTGTTTAAAAAATAAATATCGTTTTGATCTACTTAAAATTAAAATTTAGAGTCATGTTTTGAATAAATGTGCCCTGGAACAACTCTCCCAATTGGTCTGGAAAAGAGCAATTTTAGTTTTTCAGTCGACCAAACTAAATTCTGCTTGATTTGGTGTGATGGACTGTATTTATTAGCTGGGCCAGTTCCATAATATGTACATGTCACTGGAGGGGCTGTCCTTGATGCAGCTGCACATGTGCTTCTGTTCTGTCATCAATATTGATTATTTGGACTCATTAGGTGTGAAAAATATGAATTCTCTTAATTGAAATTCTCAGAAAGACGCATGGTTAAATATACTTTGTAAGGGAATTCATTTCGTTATTGTGCAGAAAATGTTCCTTTGGAAAGTATTTATATTGGAAATGTAGTCAAAATGGCAGACGAATTATGCGATCCTTTTTTGTAACAATGTAATTCTAATTAGCAGAAATAAATAAGAAAATACATTTGCGGAAATTCAAGATGCAAAAGGGCAAGTTTATTTATTGCTATTGTTACAGAAAGCTACAGACGACCCAAGTATATGCCCTGTCACTTGCATGCTCATTGTTGCAGGGACTCCAGCTATTTAAATAATATATATGACTTGAATCACTACTATAATTCAAACAGATTCTCAAAAAAAGTAAAAGGGGGAAAATTGCAAAGCAGCTGGGTGTGACAGCCCATTTTATCAGCAGAAATAAGGCTTCTTCGTCGTCTTGGCTTACAGATTCTGAGTCTCTTGCTTTTTTGCCAAAACGCGGTTTCTTCAGTAGCATTTGTTTTGAATTTGTGTTTGTACTCACTTGTAAAATAGACATCTCCAAGGCAGACTGAATAGCCCATGGATTAAATGTTTCTTTCTATGCAAATTGTATACACCCTAGGGAGCATGGCTCATAGTCTTACAATTTCTAGAGTCTGGACCATCGTATGTGCGAATAGTACCGTACATTTCTCCTAAAAAAACTGTTTAAATCATCATAATGCTATTTTCAATAATGTTGGTCTAACATTTGTTGTGGACATTGCAGATATCACGTTAAGTCGTTTGTTCAGTTGAAAGTTTCTCTTGTTACTAAAAATAATAAGCCGCATCGACAACTTTTTCCTCTCTACTGTCAAGTGGACGAAATGGCTTGTTTAGTTCATCCACAGACAGATCTGGCAAATGCTACATTAGCATACATTGTTACATCCAAACGTAGTTCTAACAGACGATAACACTTTTAGACATGTTTGTACAACAGCATGAAGGCGTGCTGTATGTTAAACTACTGTACAATTCTGACAAGGTAAAGTTAAGGGAGAAAACAAATCAGCATATATGGGTACTGATGCTCTCTCTCTCTCTCTCTCTCTCTAACAAACAGTAGCGGGAAAATGTCTTTATTAAGTGTATCACTATCCATCAAATAGTATTGTATTCGTCTCGTACAGTTTTTGTTGAAAACAACCTGGAATATAATTATTTCAGCTTTGTTTTCTGTAGTAATAGTACTAGTCATAAGGCGTACATTGTTATTTCAAGTTATATATTCTCAAGTTCTTACTTTTTTTTGAAACTCTTCCGGGTAATTGGACATTCCTTGATCATCTCCATTTATCAGATGCCACGTGACTATGCCGAAAGCAGTTTTGGAGTATGCCACAATATATCTCCCATCTTTTATCATCTGAAGCTTGATCACCTGTATTGTACATCAATAAATCTTGACCAAATTTGTATGTCTAAATATAGATAATACATAAGTTCATGGAGTTGTACGCGATTAGATGTTATGGTCACTGTTCTTCCAGCAGATTTAGAGATTATTTGTAGCATCCAAATTTGGTATGCATTCTGCTGTTTGAAAATTGGAACATTTTGTTTGGAAATTTGAAAATTGAAAGTTAAAAATTAATAATTAAAGCTAAAAGTAAGAATGCATCATATTGGAGCTACTACTGCAAACAGGATAAACACCAATTATCAAACATATGTAATAATTTACAATGTACTAGCAGAACGAAATAATGTTAGAGTGCATCATATGTACAAATTTATATATTGGATCAACAAATGTGCAATATTCTGCCAACACAAAGAGCATATACGGTAATGTCATGTGAGCATGTGATTAGGATCCTTGCCCATCATTGGTGTATATATATTAAAACAAAATTGAAATTCAACGAGAAACAGCAGCAAACATAAATGATGTTCGATAAATTCCATAACAAATATGTGACACAACAATAACATACCGATTGATCCAGCTTGAATGATGCTAAACAGGACATTAGATGCTTATCCCAAAGCAGACATCGTAGCGATATGACTGAAAAATTGTTAACGCTACGTTAAAAATCCAAATCACACACACACACACAACTATTAATATTATGAAAATAAAAAGTAGCCATATACCAGATGAGTCGGGAAAGCATGGTAGACTTTAAACCAGGACTGAAGAGGTCTGATGGTTAAGTGCCAAAGCAGCCAAACAAGGTGCAATTGTACTACAGTATGTAGTTTTGTGATATTTGCTTTTACGCCATTTTAGCACATAATAGATAGGTCATATATGGCGGGTAGTATATTTGGTGGAAGAGTGTGTTATTTAGATTTTTCACGTAGCTTTAACAATTGTTCAGTCACATCGCTATTATGTCTGCTATGTTGCAGTTTATAGTGATGTCTAACACTAGAGTATCATGCAGCCAACATCTAGCACAATGTCCCACCCAGTCACATTATGCCGACACCAGGCCGATCAGTCTTAACACTAACCTCTTAATGCTGAGCTATTGGTGGAAGAAGCTACTGGCAAGCTTTATGACATACCCACATTGGTCGAGTCAAGATTTTAAGATCTAGACAGTAGTAAAGGAGATGTACATTATGATTAACATATACAAAATGAAATATTGAACTGCTGTATCCGAACAACTTATATAATAGTTATTCTTTTATATTTATTGGTTTTGGACAATACAAGTCATAAACATCAAAGATGAAACTTGAATGTCACTTGCACTTACAACATGCGGTTCCATAAAATATGTACATTTCAATTGTTATTTTGAAGCATGGTTGGGGAAGAGTTTATTTCATTGGCTGTGATACAACAGGTCCAGTATGAAATAAAAACTGAAGTTACATTCTAGAAGCTATATAATTTTGCAAATAGATTATAATTACAAATCCCGCCAAAATATGTTGCATACATAAAAGCAGTCTTGTGGGGTGAGGGTGGTTTGATCAAGGTCTCAACTAATGTTATATTCATGCAGTTGCCAGAACAAAACTGGCATTTTGTATGAAGCATTTATCTTAACATATGTAATGCATGATCAATGGAAGGAAAATAATTTTTAACTTTCTGATAAAGAAGAGTAATTTCGCCTCTGAGGAGTATTGTTATCAAACCACACGAGTACATAACCATACATCAGTTTTAATCTATTTCGAGTCTCCATTCATGTCAAGGAATATATATATATATATATATATATATATATATATATATATATATATATATATATATATATATATATATATATATATAGAGAGAGAGAGAGAGAGAGAGAGAGAGAGAGAGAGAGAGATAAAACATTGAAAAAGATTGATGCAAAAACAAAACCTTTCTCTTTTCGACATCCCAGCAAACAATATAACTAACTTCAGTGGATTTTATCTTGGGAGCTCCTTCAGGTACTTTGCTGATGTCAAACAGAATGCACTTGTCATCCGGCGTGATAAGAGTAGTAATGCCAGTATAGTCTGTTCCTAAATTTTTCATGTCGATCTGGTACAAGAACTGTCGTTTCTTCAAATTGAAGACCAACACCAGCGTCTCGCATGTCGCCGCCAGAATGAAGCCTTGAGCATTCATCTAAAAGGAATAAAATTAAATAATTAAGTGTGTGTTGGAATGGAGAAATAAATAACCTTTGTTCATTCAACCCATTTTGGATTTAAATTGCTTTATGTATCAGCACTATAGCTGAGACATATTGTTAAAGCTAGTAGTTGCACAATGAGTCATTTGTACATGATATCTTGAGATCCAAAGACAACCATGTACGAAAGATCTAAGCATACAATAGTGTCTTATATAGATATGTTTTAGGATAAATGTCATAGAAATGTGGTCTAAAAATGTTAAACCTTAACACGAACAGGTTAATGCTTTGCTTGTGTCATTTAAAACTCTTGGTTATTATTGAATTTGCTTCTTAATCATATTCTGTCAGTTCAAACGTTTTCAAAAGAAAAATCAATGGTCTTGTAGCAAGTATATTGACTTAAAAGACGCTAAACTACCTTTAGTTAACAGAGACTTTGAATAACACTCACATCTATTCAGAACAATTAGTTTGACCTTTCAGTTGGGTAGTAACCTCTCATTGTCTAACATACATATTTATTGAAATCCATTCCTAATTCTAAAGGCCCACACAATTACATTTTCAACAAAGTGAACAGAAAAGTGGCAGTCAATAAAATAAATATTGAGAAAATTTAATTATATACCATGTGATCATTTTTCCTTTTGATGACTGATTTCAACTTACCTCAAGATTATCGATCCTCTCTGTTTGCACTGCTTTAATGACGGCTGAAACTTTACCCGACTGGAGGTCAAAAATTTTCAGATGCTTCTGTCCTTTTGTTACTGTTACTGCCTCTGAAGAAACAAACAGTAGAAACTTATGTATAAGACACTATCTGTCATGTAATGGGCACCAAATGAAAACTTGTGTGTAATTTTAAAGTTACAGACTAATTTCTCACAAATATTCCAACGCTAATGTTATTTTGCAGTTGAAATATGTATCGTGGTAGACTGCCGATATTTGCTTCTCGCATCATATCTAAATACCAAGGAGTCTGTTCCAAGAACCTATTATAAGCAATTTTCCTGCTGTGAATTTATTAGGTCACATGTGAATTTGTTTACCACTCATGGCTACAAGAAGTAATGACTTGGATTAGCCTGTCCATATCACCTATAATTCATCAGTGAGCTGAAGTGTCCCAATTTTGTTTTTTCCACCTCAATCAGATTGTCATGATATCATGGGTATGTCTATGAAATCTGATCAGAAGTGTTTCAGTTCATTAGCGTGTGCAAGTAGAGGGAATCAGCTGTAAAATGGAAGGACACAAATGTGTAAGAAAAGGAGATCACTTATAAAGGAAAATAATAACCCGTATAAATGAAGTGGACCTCGCATATACCAGAGACTACTATATTTACAGGAGAAAGGCATAACATTTCCCTGACGGATATTCACTGCATTGTTTCGCGAAACACTGAGTTTGAAAGACCATGATGATATTGGCTATTAACATAACACAAATTTCTGAGGTGGTGAAAGGAAATTGAAAGAACTCTGGATAGCAAGAAATACATTAATACTTGCGATTTTCAGTAAGAGTCCAGGCAAAACATTCTGATGATTTACAATTTATCTTTGACAATTCGCCTTGCCACACTACTGCATGGTCTTGTGCACAGAGACAAGAAAACAATACTTACCAATATTGCTCATCCGATTCATCTGTTTTTGTAACTGAAACTGAACATCATATTCTCAAAATCAGGCGTAGAAGATTCGCACATGCAATAAAGCTCATTAAAATATACTGAAGGACACAAGTGGAAACTATTGGTACACCCATCACAACGCGTTATATTAAAGTAGTGTAGATCACCTTTTCCTGGAGTCTCTCAGACATAATTAGTCCACATGCTATTTTACATACTACTGTTCTCTACGTATATGTAATAGGAAGGTTTTGAATGACTGTCTTTTGAAGTTGCTGCACATCAGCGTTCATAACATTGACATCGTCCACGGACTTGCGTCAGTTCCGGTACACCACTGTTGCTCATTTGATTGATGTTAAACTAATATAAATAGGAGACTGAACTGAGTAATTAATTGCTTTTCACAAAAGAACAATTTATTACTCAATTCAGACTCTTATTTCAACAATGCTATGTGATTCATATATTTAGAACCAATTCATCTTTATATTTAAATGGAGGCATTAACTGGATAAATTAAATGTTGCTTTTACCATGAGAAGCTGTATACATGCATATGTTAATGTATGTTTTCAAATGTTTATTTTTGGCGATCTTATAATTTCCGCGAATACAGTCAAAACTGAATGCTGCCATATATCAGCAATACAAGGAACCTGTGTCATTATTGAAGACCAGTAAATCTGAGGCACGAACTATTTTCCCTTGCAATTTAGTGACAGTGTCATTGACTCGAGTTTAATGGCGTATGCGTTGGAAAAACCGTCTTGCTCCTTCGCTGTCATAATGGCATGATTTCCACCGAGGAGTGCCAAATAAGCATTTGTTTCCTGCAATAATAGGTAGATCATTGTGTTGCATACTATAAAACAAAATATGAATATTTGTGTAAAGATTATTCAAAGAGGACGTGATGTAGAATTAGTCAAATTAGGTTCAGTATAACATTTGTCATATCTTTATTTGCAAAATGAAACTTAGGTATCATAAAGAAAACACTCATTAAAAAATGTTTGATTTTGTCCTTGTAAAGTCATGTCTCCAAACAAAACAGTGTTGACAATGATTTTTTTATTATTATAAATTTAGCTGAATAATTGCAATTCGAATTGAACTCTACTTATTACTGTGAATAATGCTTACCCATTGTAAATATACAAACAATATCAATTGGTAATGCGATATATCACACGATTATTTCATGCAATAATATCAACATCAACATATGAGTTGGAAATACTTAGGGAATTTTATGTATTATGTAGATTTAGGATAACATTTATAATGCCTTACAGATTCTTGTGGTGTAACAATTTACAAGAAAAACAATATGTGCTTCAAACACCACTATGTAGGAAATTAGCTTACAGTATTGGCTTCCTGTACAACTTCCTTTTTAATGATATCATAGATGAATATGAAGAACTTGGTGTTTTCTTTGTCCCTCGTTGCTGATCCTAATATATATCTAGAGTTAAGCATGGGAAGAAAGGATTCTAAAAGTTAAGAAAAAATTATTTTACAGTAGAACTGTATATATATACTTTTATTGCTGTGAAACATTTAACATTATTGCGTCTTAAAGGATGGTATCAGTAGTATCATTTTTGGAAAAATAAATATTATTTCTATTTAATAGAAAGCTAATATGATATTAAAGTTATATACCGGGTATAAACAACACTGAATTGCATATAGCTACAAACTTACAAAGGAAAGTCTAATCGTGAAGACTATAAAAACAGCTGAATATTAGACTACCAGCGAGAATTACCTGAACATTATTACCATATATACTTTGTTACTAAAACAATTCTAAATTTAGCGAGTACAAGGGATGAAGCCACCATCTACATATTTTCTTATATATGATGCACACCCGATTGTGGACGTCATTAATCTTGGTGTGCATTTCAGCATCAAAGTTGATTTTATTAATTATAATATCAAGCGAATTAAGCAAACCTTTGCCCCAGTTTCACTAATCATCTCAAACCGTTTTCTTAACATTGAGATTTATAATGCCTTTCTTATTACTTAGTTTGCAACTTTGAATTTCTCAATATATATTCATCACATACATAGAATTTATAAGTAAAGTCATACAGTTCTCAATTCCCTGTATTTAACTCTGATGAGTTTTTCAACTGTTCAATCACGATAAAAAATAACCCCCAGGTGTTTAATTGTAAAAATAAGAAACTAATTCTTTTATTCATTCCACTATCTCCACCTGTGTCTAAAATTCCAATATAGTAAGAAGTACTCCAGGTTTGATGATGTAGACTCCCAAACTGTGAATACATTTTGAAACATTTAGTGAAACCAAAGATCTGGAGATGCATTATGCAAGGGCAGATCTGGGTCTGTGTTGTTCACATATGTCTTCTATACAGATAAATAGGACATAGTCAGCTGACATTACTCTGCGCTATAAGCTGGGGTCGAATGTTACTTTCTTCAATAGGGTAGCGTCAACTCACGTTATTTTGTCTGCCAGTGCTTTTGGGTTTGATTGTGTCTCATGTTCTACTCTGTTTCTGTTCCATACCCGCAGATTGCCATCTTCTGCTATGGTCACCACTGTCTTAAGATCGGGACTGCAGACAGCCGTTGTATTTACAGGATGCTCAAGACATTCTGTTTGCTTGTATGTATTCAAATCATAGATTTTCAAGACTGATGAGTCAAAGCAAAACAGGAACTTTCCATCCAAAGTCACCTTAAAATCTTGTAGAAAGTTTTCTTTATTCCCTGTTCAGACAAATTTAGGAAACTATGTAATTTTGAGATGCTAGTGAGAAATTTACATCTAATTCAGAATTAATTTAATCTGTATTTCACGTGTTACATTCTTGTCTAGGGTTTTCCTGTTGAAAGGTATGTTTCGTTTTACATAATATCTTCAGTTTATTAACGGCATTCTTAATATGGACAAATGTAAACCATGTTTTTTATATAAATGTTGTTTGCATTTTAAATGCAAATATAATCTCGTAATATATGTGAAAGAAAAAGATAAATATAAATATGTCATTAACCTGTGTTTGTTAATATATATATATATATATATATATATATATATATATATATATATATATATATATATATATATATATATATATATATATATATATATATATATATATTAAGGGCTTGGGACTGGGCCAAGGGCCAAGTTAACAAGTTTAAATAATATTGCATACCTTCGATGACTTTGATTTCTTTTCTCCATTTAACGTCCATGATATGAATATCATTGTCGAAGACGTTGCTGAATATCAAATACTTTTCATCTGGAGTGATGACAATGTTATCGATATCGATATAATCTTCATCGCCTTCATTATCATAACGAACTGGGAATGCCCTTCAATTGAGGTAAGGTAGTAAAATTACTATTTTCCAGGCTACTTACTTTTCTGATAATATACTTTTTAATACATTGAAAAAAGGAAAGTTTAAACATTCAAAAAAGAACCAAAGGTAGTGTTTTACTGACTTAGATCTGAAATGCTGCACTAAAACTCACACGCAGGATTTTTAGTTTGATTACATGTTCTCGCCTATTCCATTTGCAGATATACTCTAGCCGGTAGTAGGGAACAGAAGTGGTGATACACAACAAAATGCGACTTGTGTGTTAAAATTAATGACACATACAAACTATACAACTTAACTTTGAAATTATAATAATTCATTTTTATTGCTGTAATATCACTGTAAATCAAACAATTTTATTTTAATACCAAGTTCAAAATTTGTACATATGTTGAAGACATTTTGTTGATTATATGCCTTAGTTTTGATAGGTATGTGCTCAGCATTAATAAAGTTACGAAAAATTAGGTTGGGAAAGAATCTTGCCTATGAGTATACAAGAATTTTTTGTTCTTCACATCAAGCACACCAAATGAGTGAGAATAGCTGTCCCCGCATGAACAGGCTGCATAATTCACTGAACCTGAAAATAATGAACGTGTATTCCTCTTAGTAAACATTTCTAACTGTAACAGGTATCAAGTAAACTAATAATTCCCTCCTCATAAAACACCACAATATATACCTTCACTTTTAAATTAAGAAACATAACAACCTCACATAAAATATTGCATCATTCATAATCAGTGATTACATATTATTTAAAATAATAAGTTTTTTTTTCTAACCAACCCGTTTTTTGAAGCCACGTGAACGTTGTGCATATTTTCATGTTTAAAAAACACAGGTAATCCATTGTTTTGATCAGTATTTCAAGACTGAATCCTACCTGTGATCAATTTTGGTAGTGTTTCATTGTCAATAAAAATTACTTTATTCAGCTGTGTAGGTTTCAAGCCATATGTGCCTAAAAAACATAGTTTAACTCTGTCATCATTGGTAATGGTAGTAAACAACTTATAGCAAATAAAAATAAAAATAAAACAGATGTTTGTTATTAAGAGCATCCTACAAAAATAACCTAGCAAATATGATGGAAAAATAGAGCAAGGAACTGACAGTTACCCTACGCTTCTACGCTGGGCAAGGTCTCCATAAGGGGTACAAAACATATGCCATTCTAGTATTGACATGCTCTCTATACGTGTTTAATACTTGTACCTCGTTTGAAAAGAATAACAAAGTGTATAGCATAAGAACATGCTTGAAAATCAAGTGGAGAACTCAAGTAACAGTATGCTGCAGTGACATAATCTAACAGAACTGAAATTTCAATTGTTGTCGAAACAATTTCGCAATCAAGAAATCAAAGACGAAAAATATTAACACGAGCATTAACTGTGTTGTTTTAGACATTCATGTTATGATGAAAGCAGTAATCCACGGGATTTGTGTTGGACACAAAGCCTCTGATAGTAACACTGGTATAGTGAGCACAAATGCACTACAATTAGCTTTGCCAGCCAAATGCACTACAATTGGCTTTGCAAGCCCTTTGATTTTATTATGCAAGAGCAGAGTACAGTTGCTTGTATACCGCTGACTTTGTCGCCAGTTTGTTTACATCGTGATATACTGGAGTACAAGCGACATACTAGAAATCATACTGACTCATTAACTTCTTAAAATATATGCCCGATGGTTCAGAATCTCTTTCAAATTAATCCTTTTTTACTTGACTTTCATACACAATTTTACCAAAATCTCTTTAATTATTCTTTGCTTGGTGAGACAAAAATATTTGTTATGCTATTAAATAAATGAAAGATTATTTTGTGAAGGAAACCCCTTAAAAAGATGACTCTGGAGTTATTTTGAGATGAATTTCCTTCTTCAACAAAATATATGAAGATTACTTTTTATGATAATGTCAGCAGATCACAACCTGATACGCAATGATTTTGATTTAAAAGAATAATAGCTATGTGCCTCAATCGGTGTACTCCGTGATGATATTGGGATTATAATGTGGGGACAAAATTGTGTATATCTATATATAACTATATGCATTAACATAGCCATCAACCCATACCTGTCACTTGTGCAGGGTTTTTAAATTTGTCCTGGCTTTGTATTGTAGATATTGTCGAACCATCTATCAGATCGAATATAGAAACTGAATTTCCTGCAAATGAGACAAGTTGTCCTTTCTGTGTACCAACAAGAGTCCATGGACTAAGCTCTTGGAACCGTATGCTTGCCTTCGTTAATCCTGAAGAAATGTTTAATGCAAAAGGTGTGAAAGTAAGGGGTTTTGTTACTAAAAGTTTTATCTTCAATAAAAAGAATTACAGTATCTTCAACTATTGAACATACTCATTTTCTGTGAAATTCTGAATATAACATGTTTATGATATAGTTGCCATTGGATGATTTTTGCATCAGGGTTTAAGTTTATACTTCCAAGAAAGCTGCTTTTGATTAGAATCCAAACCATGATGTTATTGCGTAAATTCTTCGAGAACAAAAACTAGGATATGCACAAAGTACAAAGAGTACTGGCATTCTACAACTTCTGAGAGTATGGATTATGATATTTGTTAGTACATGAAAGGGGTGGGAATTCAATAGCATGTAAAGGAGGAAAGAAAATCTAGAGAAAAAACATGAGGTGCCTCTTTAAACATTTACTTGATTTTTCATTACTCGAGTGCTGGTTTTTAGTTGAGTACTGTTTTTAGTTGAAACTGACAACTTTGTTTTGTATAAAAATACATGTTATCATGTCGTGCTTATTTAGGTGTTTAATGTAATTAAATGATGTTTACACAAAGAATGGAGTCCAGCCAGGGCCCGTGATGTGGGTCAGTTCAAGGTCAGTTCATTGGACACGCACACTAAGTTGGATTATCGATCAGCCAATGAGGTAGCTGACAGCAGTCATTCACTTTACAAGTGATCATCATCGAAAGTGGTCTGTTTTTGTTTTCGTATTATATTCTATTCTGTGTTGTTTGCTATTGGAACTTGAAAGTCTGTCACGACTCATTTATAGTCTAAACTGGATATATGTTGATATAGTTTTGAATTTCGAGGCGTGACGCTAATATTTGGATTCATCTGCTTTACATTACAACGACAATTTACAAGTTACCTGGTTCTTCTAAATGGTTGTCGTGAAGCACAGTCTGCTTCACAACCCTTTTATTCCGCTGGGCAATTGCCGACTTTAAAAACATTGTGTTTTGTTTCATGTATATCACCCCATTGTTCTGCGAGCAATTGCTGACTTCTTGCATATCATGGATAAATTGCACCAGCTTTCGTCTTCTCGTGGGTACCACGGTCGTAGAGCGGCAACAATCAGACAACACTGGGATGCTCAGTCACCAAAAAAATTGGTCGGTGGGCAAACTTCTTAAAAAATACGTGAAATGAACATTATTGTGCCGGCTTCTTAAAAGACGATTCAGCTTGTACAGACTTACGAGGAAAATTTGAAGCTAATTCAAGATGGCGGCCTAATACGAGCCGTTAGGTCCCTGGATTATGACTCCCCCGGAAGGTAGGGTTTGCAGCAGCTCGGGATGAAGTCAGTTCCCACAGACTCGCCCACTTATCTGGACGAGACTGGGCTCAGTATTTCTGCCAGCCAGCCAGCGGCGAGCCTGCGGAAATCTACCGATGCAGCTAATCCCTTGCATTCATCCATGCGCTCAGCATCGAGAACCAGTCAACATAGTGCGCAGCCGCGAGCAATAGGAATACCTTGTTCTACGTCCACGATAGGTGGGACTCCTAGCACCAGAGAAAATAATCAACCATAACAAGGTGGTGATCCTAGAACCAGAGAGAATAATCAACCACAACAACAAATACACCAGGTTCATTTGATGGATACCGTTCTATTGGAAGCAGTATCATCTCTCCAAGCAGCAGTGATAAAAATGCAATCCCAGTTAAATATGACCAACCATAAGGGATATCATTGTAATGAGACACAGTCGCATACCCTCGCAACAGCGATGTTGGCCACGGAAACTAGGTCTGGTAACGCTCCGGCTGTCACAAATTTTTCTGAGCATGGCGTGCCTATCTCAACCCTTCCCAATTGACCCCATCAGTTTACAAATGCGAAGGAGATTTTTGCAGGTAAATACGTAAATTTGTCTTTAATTCATTCTAAGGCCACATGAATTTGAAGAGCAAGTATATATTCAGTCAGGTCAGTGGGACATTAAGTTGGTGGGACAGGTTCTGGGTCAAATTTAAAACTTTACACAAGTCTTCGATCATAGTGCTTTCCAAGAACTTGACTATTAGCGAGCTCATATTGACGTTTAGTTGGTACAAGGCGATCATATGCGATGCCTTCGCTTCCAGAACTCAAGAATTGGATCTCTATAAAAAAAAGAGATGATAAAAATGCATCTCTAACAAAAGGAATCCCAGCTTTGTATGAGTACCATGAAGAATCTGTGCGAAAAGCAGCCATTTACTGCAGCTCCATGAACATAAAAGTAGTTTGGAGTAGAACTGATCCCAAGCTACAAGCGTATGTCTTTTCTGCTTACAAGGTTGTTCCATGCTAGCATTGTCGGAGTTTTGCTCATGATTCAGACTTCTTTCGCCTTGCTCCGCAGAGAACAATTAGTCAACCAAGACATGGCCCATCAGTGAATAGACAGATTACAGTAGATAGACAAGGTCGGAGAAGGATATTACACTTAGTGAAAGAAATATGTAATAATTTCAATGGAACAAATGGCTGTTTCCGAGCAAATTGTAGTAATGCTCACGTGTGCTTGACTGGCAAAAAAACTAGTTCACAGCTCAAGTGCGACCTGAGGACTAAGCAGGTACTGCCACCTACAAAACCTCAATGACTAAATCAGGATATAGCGGTAACATTTCAGGCAACCACACCAATCAACATCACTAGATTGCAAGAAGAATTACAACACCATCCTGATAAAGAATTTGTGGATTATCTTATAAATGGTCTCTGCTATGGTTTTCATAGATAACTTTCTCATCAGCCTTCTTATTCATTCGAGTGTAATAATTTGATATCAGCGTCATCGCAAACTGATGTGGTTGACGTATTACTTGAGTACGAGCTCTCCAATAATTACCTCATAGGCCCTTTTGAAAGTCCACCATTTCCTGTATTCCGGATTAGCACCCTGTGCGTAGTACAAAACAAATATTCTGGCAAGTACAGACTTATAGTAGATCTGTCGGCACCTCACTGTTCACTTGAGCATGAAAGTGTCAATGCCTTAATCAGCATAGATGTTTTTTTCTCACTCGTACGTAAAAATAGATGATGCTATTCACATTCTGGTGCAGTTAGGAATGGGTGCTAATATGTGTAAGACGAAAATTACCGATGCATTCAAGCTAATTCCCAAACTCCTAACATTGTGGCCTCTGTATGGTATCAAGTGGCGGAAACAATATTATTTATACACAAAGTTAGTGCTTGGTAGTAGAAGTAGTCCTAAGATTTTCGATACACTATCCAGAGCATTTCGTGGATAGCTCAACATAATTATGGTATAGCATACGTTTTGCATTTACTGGATGAGTTTTGTCCATTGATGAGTCTGGTTTTCCAGCTGAAAGAACAGTGGCATTAATCAGATTGATTTTCAATACATTTTCTATTCCAGTTGTTCCCCACAAGACTTTAGGACCGTCACCAGTCATGGAATACTTGGGTATAATTCTAGACTCAGAGAAAATGGAATATAGATTGCCACAAGTTAAGCTCAGCAGATTAGCTCCACTGCTAAAAACGTTCCAGCAAAGGAAATCTTGTACGAAGAGGGAATTGCTGAGTCTGTTGGGCCACTTACATTATGCGTGTCCAGTGATCGCCCCTGGTCGGTCTTTCACATCATATCTAATATCCTTGTCAACAGGCACCACCGAATTGAATCATCATGCAAATTTAATAGCGAATGTAGACTGTATCTAAAGATGTGGAGTGTCTTTATGGCTCAATGGAACGGATTTTCTTTTTTCTTGGATTCTAATATTACTGTTGCTACATATTTTGAGCTCTTTACTGATGCAGCATCAAGTCTTGGATTTGGCGGGTTTTTCCTAGGCATATAGTTCCAAGGATCGTGGCCGGATAATTAGGATGTATTAGGCACAGACAAGTTGTCTATGGCCCTCCTGGAAATTTAACCCCATTGTAGTTGCAACCCATATATGGGGCCATATGTGACAGAGAAAACGAGTTTTGTTCCATTGTGACAATATCAGTACAGTCGAGATAATTATGAAGCGTCGGTCTCCCATGATAATGAAATTGCTCAGGCGTTTAACTTGGATATTAGCACTATATTGTTGTGAAATTCTAGCGGAATATGTCCCAGGGAAAGATAACCTCATTGCAGATGCTCTCTCGTTTTCAGATGGAAACATTCTGGCATCTGGCTCCAACTGCAGAAAAAAACTGCTCATTCATGCCCAGTCTTAGAGGAACTGATACTCTACTAAACAAAACTGTGTACAGGTTACTACAAGCAGCACATAGCCTACGGGTGCAAACGGTCTATTTATCGGGTTGGAAAACCTTCAGTTATTTTTTGGTCATGTTGGGTAGCTGGGATAATAGGTGTAATCAACCTTCAGGACCAATTGATGAGGATGCACTTGTTGCTTTTGTGGCATATTGCTTCAAGAGTATTGGAATTCGATATGCATATATCAAGCTGTATTTGTGTGGTGTGAAGTATTTATGTGTCAAACGTGGCATACATCACCCCCTTGATGACTATTCGTATTCGTAGTGTCCAAGATTGCAAATGGTATTGCGGGTCGTGAAGAAATTGCAGAATAATGGGCTTAACGCAAGATTACCCATCACTTTTGATATATTGGCGCGCATGTGCACCTTGCTTCAGAAATGTTTATTTAGTCCCTGGGTGGATGGTATGCTGCTTGCTGCATCTTCATTAGTTTTCTTTGCCTTCTTACGTTGTGGCGTTTTTACGGTGATGTCAACTATGGTTATGGAGTACTTGCATATCAGTGACTTTATTATTGCTGCAGATATTCTAATTGGACTTAAATGTTGAGATCGTCAAAGGCCGATCCATTCCGGTATGGTGTGCAGATCAGACTATTTGCAGTGCCTAACTGTACTTGCCCCTTAAGGGCTATGCACGAGTAACTAGCGCTCCGCAGCAGGGTGGGTTGTCTCAGACCTTCGGACCCGCTATTTACTACAAATGGTATTAATCCACTTTTTAGCACGTTCTAGGGTATCCACAAGTCAAATTCAATGGGCACTCCTTTCGGATAGGGGCTGCCACTACAGTGCTGGGATCGAGGACCACCTTGTTAAAACGCTAGGCCGTTGCACTTACTTACGTTATATCAAGACCTCGAATGATGCCATCTGCGTGCACAGCAGGCCATGTGTGGATCTACCCATTCATCGAGTAACGCCGTATGAGCAGTTTCAACTACACGTTTCTCTGGGATAGAGTACATCTGTATGTGTGTTCTAATCTAGGCTAGTTCGTGTGTGGCAGTGTATTCTTTCGGAGGTGATCATTCAGCTTCTCTACATGGAGCTATTTCTGAGAAGGGAGTAAGCATATTCTGTGTATTGTACTAAGTATTTCATTGCGCGTTGGAGTTTTCAGTTTTCTACCCAGTGTGATCATTCGATTCAGTCGCTCAGTGAGGTGTGTTTCGCACCGATAGTGTGTTCAATGTGTTCTGTGGAACATGATCATCAGACTCATTGGCATGGGGATGCGTTTTTAGCATCGTGTTTACATAATGTTGTTTGGTGTATCTAGAAGGTTTCTAGTTCAGTCAGTTTACTGAATGTGCACTGCAATCTGTTATATGCATCTGACTTCATTATTGAACTACTTGAATGTACGCGTGTCTGTGGAGTAGATTTTGTGGCGGTTTGTGAAAACTTTATTTATGCATCAACCCCAAACGGGGAACAAGCCGTGAACATTGCAGTGCAGAACGTACATGTTTACAGTTGTCTTAGTTTCGTCATATATGACTTTCTTACATATTCTTGCATCACAGACTTGTTTACAACTCCAATCTAGATACAATGTGATTTAGTCTTGGTATCACCATAACATTGTGTGCAGGCATGGACCCCGGAACAGTGATAACTTGGCACTGGTTCTTGCAGTATTATTCATTTATGATGATTCACAGTCGTATAATTCTTAATATGGTAATGATTCATTTTTATATACATAATTGCTTATATTGATTGTGATTTTCATTCTTATTTTAATAGAACTCCAGGTACTTTTTGACCATGTATATCCGTTCATTTGGGCTCTCCACTTCATACTACTGCATACTACTACACTTACATTCTCGGCATGCAGCGTCGTTTGGGCATTCTGTCCCCAATCCATTCGACTTACAGACATAACAATTTGTTGCGACTTTGCCTAAGTACAGCAGCAATTCTGCCCTAACAGGTATGTCAGTCAGTCATACTGGCGAGTCCGCCTCAAAACATCGGCAATTCTGCCTGGACATCAGTCATACTGGCAATTCTGCCTCAAGGACAGGGCATGTTGGCCATTTGGCCCTGACATCAGTTAGACTTGCGATTCCGCCTCATAGTTACTGCATGCTTCTCTACCATCTTACCATAACCAACCTCATGCAGCGGAGGGTGAGACCCAAGGAATGCCAAATATGTATACTTATGTACTGTTTTATAATGCTAAATAGTTGATTAAAGAGTTTGAGACTACCTCTCTATTAGTTCTTCTTATGCTTTAATGTATCATATATGCAGTTCACCTGTCAGTCAGTCCAGCTAGAGGTACATGAGTGTTGGGTGAGTGAGCGATTTCAGTTATGGTCCACCTGTCCACCATCCCATACATTTTAGATTGTGTAATACAAGATTTTCAACAGTTGAAGTTTCTGAGATTGACAACTATCCTTCTGTACGATGTTGATATATTATATCAAATTCATATCGTTCATAGCCATTATATTACGACAAATTGCACTGTACTCTTTAATGATTTCACTTAGAATTATGATATTCCAATACAAGGCCCATAATACCTGTTTGGACTTCTCGAATGGGGAACAATTTCTTCTCCTCACAGACCAAATATTTATCCCCAGCACAGAAGCGGGCACTCGCAACACCTATGCATTCAAACTTCAGGATATATCTCCCATGCACCGTGTCCCAAAGACATACAGTTTCATCCTCTCCAGCTGACAAGTTAATAATAATAATAATAATAATAATAATAATAATAATAATAAGATGATGATGATGGTGATGATGATGATGAAGAAAAAGATATATATATATATATATATATATATATATATATAGATAGATAGATAGATATATATATATATATATATATATATATATATATATATATATATATATATATATATATATATATATATATATATATATATATATATATATATATATATATAGATAGATAGATAGATAGATAGATAGATAGATAGATAGATCATGAATGTGATACTTCTGGAATTGTGTTTTGGAAGATGCTTATTATTTTGATTTCTGGGAATATTTTTCAAACAATAGATCATAAAACAAATTTGACAATGCTAGATAAACAAGGTGATGGACGCTACAGCCAACTAACAGAGTTTCAATGAAAAACCCAGATATTTCAGATTGTTTGGTATTTCTTCAGATGAAGAGTAAAAGCAAACGAGAAAAAGAAAATGAGGAGAAGTAGATGTTCAAAGGCAGAAGAAAGTGGATGAAAAGTAAACAACAGTAGCAATAATCATATTTATAAAAATAGTAACTGAAAATTATTTGTTTGAAAAGGCTCCATAATACAACAAATCAAATGGTTTTTAAATATCTTCCTCTTACGAGAAATTTTTGTAGACTTTTTCTTATAACAAAACCATAAATCCATTCAAAGGTTACGTGTGATCTGCCTATATATCATACTTTGAACAATATTCTTGAATTCAATCGCATTTTACGGAAAGAAATCAAACATACATAAAATAGGTTTTATAAATATTAAGCTCTCGGCCATTTTATAATCCAATTTATGTCAAATAAGTCACTCGTCCGTTTTATAATCCAATTTATGTCAAATAAGTAACTCGGCCATTTTATAATCCAATTTATGTCAAATAAGTAACTTAACAGAACAAATTTTCTGATATTTGAGACGACTCCAGGTACATTAAAATATAAGGATAAACATAAGTTTTGATGGAATGATTAACACTATAACATCCACTCACAAATATAGCTATACCAAAACATATATTTCATCAGGAATAATCCTTTAATCACATTACATGTTAGATTGTCTTTTGCTGAATTTTAAATGTGGAGTAGGATCCTAGACAAATGAAATTTCCTCGGGATGGGAGTGCATTATCTGAATTCAAGAAAATAGGAAGTAGAAAGGCTGAATTACCCGTTACAGCAATTTGTCCATCAGCTGTGACATCCATCGTATGAATTTCGCCTTTGTGGACAGCCAATGAATACACAAGCTGACCTCCCGGTCTTAGTAAGATATCCTTGTCCGGAATAAGGTAGGGAAAAGGACATGTTTTGCACTGCCTCAGGAAATCCTCAGTTTTCTATAGTAAAAACAATTTGAACTGGTTCCATCATAAAACAGAGTGAAAAGGAGTAAAACATATTCATGGTGGAAGAAGAAACAACTTAGACAAAATAGATGGGTAGTACAAGAGAAAGAAGAAATAAGGCACGAAAAAGAGAATAGATATACAAAACCACAGAATAGAAGGAGAGGAGAGACAATGGAGAATGGGTCTGTCTTTGGAAGAATAAATATGATTTAAAATAAGGCGATTGCATGAAACACTGTAAAGAGACTAATACGAAAAAGAAAGAATATAAGAGCAGCTGTAACAGAATTTCTCCAGAAGAAAGAGGAAATGGTGATTAATAGATAGGCGCATAAAGTGAAGAGAAATATGAACAGCTAGAAAACAAGAGTTACAGAAATGGAAGAGGTCAATGGGAAGAAAAGAACTTTAAAATGTGAAAGTGAAAGATACCAAGCAGAGATGGAGTGAATACAATCTCTGCGGGAAAGATAAAAAAGGGAAATCACTTGGAAAGCAGATCAGGAGAGATAACAAGACTAAAGGAAATCGAACAGTAAATGAAAAGATGGAGGTACTATGAGAGACAAAAATTTAAGAGCTGGGAGACTCATTGCATTTACATAAGAGGAGCTGGAGAATAAATGAAAGAAGAAAGCAAAATAGACAACGGTAGATAAACGAAAAGATGCAGTGATACTCTCAGTATGAAGTAGAGAAAACAATGATAAACTGCAGAAGATGGTGCGATGGAAAGTGAAACATTTACAGTTGTACTGATAATTCAGCCACGGTGACACTGATATTGTTAGCATCAATATTCCTTTACTTTATTCCAATGTCTTTCACACTGGACCATATTCGACTATAGTGCAATTTATGGTTAACGCTAACATACAATTCTACAACAACTGCTAAGATTTGAAGATAGACAACAATAACTCTTAGGTCTTACTGAGTTTCTTTCCATTCTGCACAGCATCTGTGATGGCAGTTGACAGGGATCGTAATAAAGAGCTTTCTGTGATATCTGTAGAGTCTCGTGGATCATTTCTATTGTTTCATCCTTTGGGAGTAACTTCCTTGCCAGTATGAAGTCATCGTTTACATTCCTGTGTGTGAATAAAGAAAACGTGCATTGATTGGATAGCAAAGTCTAATGACACATAAATGTTGGACAAATTTAACTCACAGAAGTTACATTCCAATGATGAATATGAAATTATATTCTAAGACTAGGATAATAAAACACCCACGCAACAGGGCTTACTAGAGTCTAGTAGTATAACATTTAATGTGGAACTTGATTTATTTGCGACATCATCTCTAGTGATAATTGTTAGATTACACCATTTGAATCAGTTAGAATGGGGCCTGATACTGAGATGCACAAAGCTCCAATTCCATTATATCATCTTTATGGTCCAGGTTTTGATTTTTTACGTCTTGATATATACGAAGACTATTAGAAGGTCCGCTAATGTACATTCTTGTGTTCTCCAAAAATATACTACTTTAAGCAACCATGTGTACCTATGAAAACTCTGACATATATACATATTGTAAAAACTTCATTAAGTGTCAAAATGAACTAGAGATTAAAACGTATAATAGCATTCCTCATCACGAGTCTCTAGGTAACGTATATACATGGCGGATTTCATCAGTATTTGTTGCATAAAGAGACCAACCACTCCACTTTATGCTTATAAACGAATCTTTGACAAATTCATTGCTTGGAAGCTTTTAATTAATTATGAAATGTTTCACCAGGCACATTTAAACACCCACTGTATAGGAACGTGTGCTGTGTTGGAAAACCAATGATTAACTTCATAAAGGACATGAAAGTTAATAGATTCTTTCGTGGGTTCAGAATTAGAATAAGCATTATACTTATTGATGCAATGAACATGCATACCTTAGTATTTAGCGGTAAGTACAATAAGAAGCGCGTATTTAGGTGATAATTATGATACTTCTTCTTGAAAAGTACAGTGTTTCTTTATCATCGGCAATGGCATGTACAAAGCAAACAGCACTAAAGTCCACCGGGGCTGCTCGTAAGAGTGCATAACTTCAACAAGTTTGGAATAGAATCATGAACATTGAAACATAACGTTAAAACAAAATAGACAATTTCACGAGTGATGTGAAGAAATCTATGGAATAGTATACGCAAGTATATAACTATATAATACAAAGAACAAAGTGAACTTGACACACGAGCAAGAGCGGAAGAAAGCAAGAAAATATGACGGCTGCCACAACGTAGTTAAAAAATTGGATAAATATTTCAAGACAAAGAGGATTGAGAAAAAAAGAAGGGTCATTCCTGGAGTGTTCCTATAAGGCGGGCACCAACGAATTAGACATGGGAAATATACCAAGAGAAAGAATACATGTAACATCTACTGTAATAATAGCTCTGAAAATAAAAACACAGACATCTTACAACGAATCTACTCGACAAACAGGAAAGAATACGATGGATACATTATTAGATCCAGTATGAATTTGCTGGTCTTACCATATGGCGAAATAACCATTTCTTGAGAGACGGTCGTAGTAAAAGAACCGGTACACTCCTAAAAAGATCAAAACGCAAACAGGAGAATTACATTTATCCAAAATTCCTATGGAAATACCTTTAGACGATACAGATAACCGCTTTGAAAGCAAATTTGGAATAAAGATGGAAACATCAAGATTGGCGACCATCCCAGAATTTGCAATATACAACGGAATTTGAGTATTTGAAATACCAAACTCAGAGGAATTAAAAGGGCCTTCTGTCTACATGGATTTTTTTAATACAAAAGCATGGTTGGTATAAAGGATTTATATGCCACAGAAAGTGTAGCAGCTGTGGGGAGACGGAGCACACTCCTCATAAATGTCCAACACAAGCCGTGCAGAGAGACATACAGGGAGTAATGAAAATAACCAAACGTATACTGCAATACTAGAATTTTTTCAAAAAAGGAGTAGGCAACAGGACAGCTAATGGAAAAACCAAGAACAAAATGAAAAACAACAACTGCCTGGACAAAAGCAACAGCAACAACATCAACAAGTAAATCAGAAACAAGAGGTAGCAAAACAGAAACAACAACATGAGGAAAAACAAAGACCAAAACAAAACCAAAAGGAACAGCAAAAGCAACAGAATGGAAAACTTCAATTTCAACAACAGCACCACAATCAGAACCAGGAGATAAAGCGGGAAAAACAACAAAATAAAAACAACAAAATCAGTGCTCAAAACACAAACAAAGAGAGCAACAATTACAACACCAACTAGAACCAAAGCAAGTCCAGCAAATTCAACAACATGAAAAACAGAAACAACAAGGAAACGAGGTCCAAGAACAGAAACAAAGGATGGGGGAAAAACAAAGACACATATACAGTTGATTAATAAGAAGGAAAACACAGATCAAGGAAAACAAAAACAGAACAAAAACAAGGCCAGAAAAGGAACCAGGAGACATACAGTGGAGTAAAGTGAAAATTACAACCTCAACAGAAACAGAAGAAGAAAAAAAAAATCAGTTGGACCAGAACAATCAGAATAATCGAGTCTGACAGACGAACAGATAGAAAAGTACCTTGAAGACTATGACGAATGCCTAGAATATATAATGGATACACAGCCAACTACAACGATAACACCAACAGAGACAAAAACACTCGAACCCAAGCTAACAACCTCAATAGATGAAGAGATAAAAGAAGTAGACAGGGATAGACGCATACTAAGGGCACAAAAGAGACGAAAAAGAGAACAAGAGAAAAAATGAGCGAAACATATCTACTAGACGATGATGAATGCCTTGAATAGATTTTCAATCAAAAATATATAAACAAAACAAACAAAAAGCAAAAAATAAAATAAAAAGTATGCATAAAGAAATTCATATAAAGATTAAATATATAAATAAATAGAAACAATAAACTAATCAATAGATATAGCACACATGGCAACCATAAGTAGGGCAGAGGGCCTAATAAATGGTCTGAAAAGACCAATCAGGGATATCACACTCCAAAAAAACGTACTTAGGTGGTTCTGTAGCCAGCTTAGTACGTAGTCCAAGCTATATGTGTTATTTGTCAAAGTTTCTTTTTGTTTATTTGTCATGACTACTGAAGAGGTCAAAGTCCTCTCAATTACTGACCTCGAAGCCGACTCGGAATATTCGGGTTTGGGCCTGAGAATATTGCAGCCTTTTACGGAGTTAAGGCAATTCCTCAAAATAGAGCGGAGTTAAGAAGCCACAAAAAAAGAAAGAGAAAAATTTAAGTCTGTTATGACTAAAGTTCAGAAAGTGGCACAACGCAAGCCTGTTATGGCTACTAAACAAGCAAAATATGTCGGACAGTCGAGGATGTCCAGTCTCATAGACAAAAAATAACATGTCAGAAAATTATCTAGCTTTTGAAGAAAAACTGGGCCTAAATGAAATGAAAGTGATGCCCTTTTTAGTGAAAGCTTACCTGAAATATATGTAGAAATTGAAAATGAAGGGCCATATAGCGATGTTGATGTTTCCCCAGCAGAGGGTGATATAAGTAGACCACTGAAGTAAATTTCTTTGAGTGGAAAAATAAAAGGGGCATTGTTTGATGCTTTGCATCTTAATTACAACTGTTTTTCTACTACCAATGATGATAATATGTGGCAGTTACCCAAACTGAAAACTCCACAAAAAGGAGAGTCAATACATAAATCCTTAGCAGAGCTGATTAATAATTGCATGCACTTCTTTATGTGTACCAGATGAAATTGTACAGAAATACAAGATGACAGAAAACTGATAAGTTGGGTTCCACACTTGTCAATCAAGAAATTTGGAATGACCATAGCAGACGAGTTCACTCTTACGGCAAAGCCTTTAGGGATAAACAAAATCTTGTTACTGCGGGCATTATGTCAATTGTCCAATTAGCAGAATTACTAATGTCTCAGATTGCCACTAATGAAAAAGCAAAGATCATAATTTCAGATGCTATTACCCTTATGGGTCAGGTGCAATATCATGTCTCCTTTAGAGGGAGGTATATGATTCAACCAAATCTGATAAGAAAACTATTCCAATCTTTGTAATATTCATACCCCCATAACGTCCATGCTTTTTGGCGACGATCTGGCCAAGGAAGCTAAAAGATGTGACACTGTGTTTGCACTTGCGAAGGAAAATTGTGTCCACATTCACTGAGGTTTCAATAGAGACGGTGGAGCTAAGGCTCACAATACGTACAGGTATCAATACCAAAATTCCATTAGAGGAAGGAGACATGCTATATTAGTCCCCAAACGAACCCACATATTAAAATCTATAGAGATCACTTCTGTGGGAAAACTTAAACGCTGTATTGCTACATGGAATAATTTTACTTGTGATCCGTGGATTTTACAAAACGTTTCGGGGTATCAAATAGTTTAATTCCATGCCTTTCCAGTCCTTTTTCCAACGAAATTTCCTTTTCGAATGAGCAGAGAACCATTATATCCAATGAAATCACTAAACGTCTACACATAGGAACTATAGTTCCATCCACATGTGAGACTAATCAATTTCGACCATTTTTATTGTTCCCAAACCTAATGGAAAAATTTCTGCTAGATAGTAACCTGAAACAGTTCAATAAATTTGTTCATTATAAACTTTGTCAAGCAAGAAACATTTCAAAATGTTTTAGATCCCATCCAGAGAAATACAAATGATTTATTTACTTCTATTGATATAAAGGATGTATATTTTAGTATTCCAATACATACTGATTATCAGAAGTTTCAAACGTTTACTTGGAACGGTCATCTTTTTCAGTTTGTATGTTTACCTTCTGGGCTTTTCTCTTCTCCAAGAGTTTTCACTAAGACCCTAAAACCCATGTATGCTTGGGTTAGGCAGCAGCGCATTAGGTGTTCCTATTATTTTGATGACTCGTTGAAGTTGGATGGTGATAGTTACATTTGCTTGCATAACACATGGACTATGATTGAGACATAAAAATCTCTTAGGTTCACTATCAATCTCGAAACATCAGTGCTTATTCCGTCGTTTTTTTTTTTGTTGTTTTTTTTTTGTTTTTTTTTGGTTTTGTTTCAGATTCTGTATAGTTTAAGGTTTTTCTTACTGAGGAGAAAGTGGAAAAGATTCATGTTTTTGCCAAGAAGCTCATTGATAGAAAGCATGTTAGAGCACGAGAGTTGGAATAATTAACTGGCATGCTTATGCCTTTTGTGCAATCCTTGAAGCCCCAATGCACTACAGGTATTTGGAACATGATAAAATAAAAGGCATTAGTAAAAAAAACATAAATTTGTATAGTACAGTACAGTTCTCTCCACAAAGTATTCAGGAACTTAAATGGTGGTATCTAAATGTTGCAAACATTAATGGGAAATCTATCAGACAATACAAGATTGCTTTTACTATTCAAACTGATGCATAACTCTTAGTGTGGGGAGCTTATGCACTTGATTCAAATAGATCAGTCTCTGGTAGATGGGACAAGAGAGAGATCATTTTCTTTTTCATAAATTACCTACAGCTGTTAGCAATTTCTTATGCCTTACAAACGTTTTATTCAGATAACAAAAATGTCCATATTGAGATTCAGTCTGACAACATATGTGCTATTTCTTATATTAATAATATGGGTGGAATGGCATCGATTCAATTGGATCAGCTAACCAGAATGGTGATTGGAAAGGAAAATATTCATATCTGCAGTCTATATTGCTGGCAAATATAATATACAGGCACATTATCTGTCAAGGATATTTTATGTTTCCACTGAATGTCTGCTAAAGAAATAATTTTTTTAAAGATTTTGTGCACATACTTTTGTCCCAGACATAGATCTTTTTGCATCTAGATTAAACTGTCAGTTAAGGAAGAAAGCACTTTTAATTGTTTCACATTGGACATCATAATCCTGGTTTCCTTTGCTCTTGTCATGTTTAATTTCTCTTCTAATTAGAATTCCAAGACACAAAAATATACTGCTTCTTCCACATATTGGTCAAACTCATCCTCTATGGAAGACGCTATCTTTAATCTCAGTGACTGTATCTGGAGATTGTTCAGAAACCAAGGACTTCCAACAACAGCTGTGGACATCATTAACAATTCATGGAGACCAGGAACAACTAAACAATATAATTTGGCAAGGAAACAAAATAACAAATTTGGTGTAAGAAAAGTGAAATTAATCTGTTTTGTGTCTCTGAGGTAACAGTTATTTCATACTTAGATTCTTTGGTAAATGAAGGTAAGTCTTATAGTGTCATTAATACTCAAAAGGCAATGTTACTTACTACTTTGAGAATGTTTGATAATGCATGGTGCCTCAACCCTTTGTCGATGAATAGATACTTTGAAGGACTGTTTAAAAAAAGTCCACCAAAACAAAGATATGTTGATACCTGGGATGTAAACTTATTCTTAAAATATCTGTGTACCTTATTTCCTTTGAAACTGTATATTTAACGTTAATAATAATGAAGCTGGTTGCTCATATGGCTCTATCTACAGATCCAAGAGTACAAACTCTAACATCTTTGAGTTTACACAACATGACTTGTATGGCAGATACAATAGTATTCAATGTTTCGGACTTGTCAAAACTTCAAGACAAGGTGAGGATTTTCAGTTGGAACTACTACAGTATAAGGATGAGAAGCTTTGTGCTATTTATACTTAACATGACTAAAAATCTTTGGAAATCTACTCAAGTTCTGGTATATTATTGTTCCTATAGAGCTGTGACATCTAGTACTATTGCAAGATGGTTAAAATGGTTATAGAACAAACAGAAATACAAACATCTAAATTCAAAGCTCATCTTACAGAACTGCTGCAGCATCATTGGCTTTCAGACAAGGCTGTTCTCTGTACGATATACTGACAACAGCATACTGGACATCAGTAAAAACATTTCACAAATTGTCTCTATGGGATATTCAGACTAATAGTAAGGGTTTACCGAAGCAGTTTTTAATATCATATAAATAATATTTTTTGTTTATGATTTACTGGTTGACACGTGTTTCCTTTGTCCTATTTGTTTTTTATCAGATGTTTTGTTGTCAATATTTAAAGATGCTATGTATACATGTAAGGCCGAAGGCTTTACGGAAAATAATCCAAGCATTTATGAAGGATGAGGGGCATTATTGGAGGAAGCCGGAGACTGAGCATGTATGCACCCACCCATTCTTTGTTGCAAGTTGAGGTTTTACTACAGTGGGGTTTTCCCTCCCTGTCTTATATAAGAACAAATCACTTCACCTTAAACTATGAGATACCTCGTGCGGGTGGCTTGTTTATATAGGATACTTCAGGTGACACATCATGTGACTGATAATAAAGTTTCCTTTTCTTTTCACGCCAATGACAAAGTAACATGATATGCATACATGTTCAGCCTCCGGCTTTACTCCAATAACGCCCCTATTTCTTCACAACTGTTTGCATGAGGGGTTCATTTTACTTTAAACATATATTGTATGCAAACCAGAAGCCTGTTGCTTGTAGCTTGCTGACAAGGAAATCAAAGTTTGCGAGACATTCCTTCTTTAGGAGGTCTGACTGTCCTGCTTTGATTCTGTGGTAGGGAAGATTGTTAAGCTTCCGAAGATTGAAGAAGTTCTCAAACTTCAGCGGCTGTTGACTAACGTGTCTGTCTTCACTTTTATCACCATTCTTGTCCTTGAAAGGTTTCTTTTTTCCTGCAATGGATTTCAAATGCGTATGACAATTTAACATAGAGTTCTTTTTTGCCAGGACTCAGACAAACCTTCATTACCTGACTAAAATATTGCACACTGTCTTTGTACGAAATGGGTTGATGAAAATGTTTTCTTTACATAATAAGGAAAATTATGTGAACAATTATGGAAGCTGATTTAGAAACTAATACTATATTTGACGTCCAGAATTATTTGATTTTATTGACGATGCAGGCTAGAAAAGAAATCAACCTTTAATTATTTTCCAATAAAGGATGTTTATTATAATCTCTTAGAAGGTGTTGTATTTACAACATATGACCAGCACTTCCATTTATTGCCGTGTTATCACTGTCAAGTCAATTAAACATCACCATGCAGTAGAGAGAGAGAGAGAGAGAGAGAGGTAGAGAGAATATCAAACCGGTATGCGTGTCAAATTGCAAACATGATGTAAAGAATGAGCTACTGCCATTCAAAAATAATTGTTCAAGACAAAATGCCGACAAGAATTAGAAGCTAAATATCACTTGCTGTAAAAGCAACGAGACAATTTAACAATGTTGAATGACACTCAGAGATTGGTAAACCCTTCACGCTTAAAATGAATGAGAATGAATATATTGATAATAGGTTTGGAAGCCAGATTTACCCTTTAGGCATGTACTCATACATTCGTTAGTTTTGGTTTTCATAACATTATCTCAAGGAGAAACATCTGTGCAAGGAGGGTTATATACGCTTACCATTTGCCCATGACCCAGCAAAGAAGTCTGCCAGGGCAGCATGCAGCTCACTGTTGGTCTTTTGATCAGAGGTGTATCTTTGCTGTGCGGCTTCGATGAATTGTCTGTGATACCAGAAGAGGACCCGCGCTCCATCAGCTCCGCGGTCAACTGGTCGTTCAAAGATATTTTTACATGTAAATTATTGAAAAATAGATATAATGGGATTTTCACTATATTGAACGTTCTGAGGTTCATCACGTGGCTATTTTGATCATTTTAAGAGTGAAAAGGGATCTCTCAAAATCGTTGCAGGGATAAGTAACTCAAAACTCCAACATACCTGTCTTGATGGATGAGCAGAGTCATGCACAGGCAACTGTCAATACTAACAGAAAACGAGACAAATATATGGGATATGCAGCACAAAGAAACGTTAATGAAGACTGAAACTGAATATTTGTTTACGAAAGTTGCAATCATGACTAGAATGTTTTATGTTAGAAACATAAGAGACCATCATCTACACGATAAGGTAAGAGTACTCAAGGAGATTTTAGAAAATTTATTGATTTAGGAAATTGAGACACCCATTAACATTGTAATGCTTGTTCTTAAAAACTAAAAACACAAAGGGAATTACTGCACATAAGATACTAAACTTTACAACATCGTTGATACAGCCAATGTCCTTGTCAATCGTGACTTTCAATTTTATTTACATTAGTATGTCTTAGACAAAGTATTGATTCTTTAATATAATGTCCATAGCAGATGAATCATGATTTATACAGTGGTATGTTACATACAGTTAACACTTGACACTGAAATATGTTCAAAATATTCCAGTGATCGACGTCAATTGTCAACGTTAGAAACGACAGTGCTTTTAGAACAATTTTATTCACCTACACTTCAGTTAAGTCATAATCCATGACCTTATAAAACATTCCTTCCACTAAAAAATATTTCTATGAATAAGGTTGTCCATTTACTCCAGATATTGTCTGAGATAAGAATACAGAGAACTGCTTTGATCAGGCAACAAAATGAATAATATTATCTAATGAAACTAAGAGAAAGAAGAGAGAAAAATAAGAACAAAACGCCAGTTAGTATGGAATTCAGCGAGTAGGCTTTATTACATGACTCTGGTAGGAATACATTTTTTCTTTAAAGGGTGCGATGTAATATAACTTTCACGGTTGTGACGTCATTTACTTTCACTTTCATATTTCTAATATATAGCATTTCTATTAAAAACAAATGCATAGGTGCGCAAATACAGCTCTAAATCATATTGTCTTCCGTGAACTTCCATACACAAGTTGACAGTTTGCTCACATCTTCTTACATCTCAATATGTTTTAATAAGACTTATGTCAAATATATATTCTGATGTATTGTTTGACGCTCTAATTCAAAAGCAGAAACGTTCATTAATAATAAATAAACATAAATCAAACATATGTGCATCGAAAACATTTTTTGGACACGTTCAAATTAAAAATAAAATGATATTGTGGAGTGCTTGTAATCAATGTGAAGGTACAAAGAAAAAAGGAATACCCAAATATTGTTCAAGATCAGTCTTGAGGCGAACTAGCAAGAGAGGAGGAAGACGACGTACAGGTGGTTTCCAGTACATGTATACGTCACTGAGAACATCATCATCACATGATAATACGTCTTCTAGTTCTGATTCTGTGATACCCATGCGAGCTAAACAAAATAAACAAATTTGTCTAATGTGACATTAGGAGGTGGCTAACTACGGCGATGGAGGCCATTAAGCAGCGGCTATCAACTGCAGGGAAGTGTTTTCTGATAGAAGAAAGTTCAGAAACAGTTTCGTAGATAATAAATTAGAGAGCACATATCTAAATAAAAATCTGTGTCGAAGCCAAATGAGGTAAATCTTATTCTCTCTATTTTCGTTATTGTTTATATTAATAAAATGAATATATATATTGGTCTAAATGTTTCATTTTTATTATTAATATATATAAAGGTGTCGCAAAGAAAGGATTTTGTAACCTAAATAGACGAAAATTTCTTTCAAATTACAGTATTGACAATTTCAGATAATAATATTAGTGTTTATTGTAATATGGTCCACTGGCCTACGGTACATATCCATATATCATGAAGAACAAAAAATTGTATAGTGCGTAAAAAAGAACATCGTATTTATAAGAAGTAAATGAAAGGAAGGAAAGTAATAATTATTGCTTTTTTCGTATATAGGTGAGATACTGTACAGTAATCAAACAAACTGATTTAAGGATAGCCCTAAAACTTGTGTGGAGCAAGATTTGTGACATTGATTTAAAGTCTTATGTAAAAGGGGTCGTTGATAAAACGGTTTCTCTAATCTTTTATGGCTTTTATACTAAACATTTCTAAATCAGTCATTTTCTAGCATCATTGTATATAAAGGACCTAACTTTTTCTAAAGTTGGATTTTTATATACAAAGGTGGGTAAGTATTTTATTCGTATTTCTCCATATAGCCGACAAGTAGTAGTAAAATGAAATTCATTTTCGATGCTAACGTTATTAATTCGACACAATCTTTCCTCGTAGCAAATACTTTCGTGTATATATAACATTGATAATAGTATAATATAATGTGCCATTTATCATTGTCAGCAGCATATACAAACATTAAAATCTGTGATAGAATTTAACCTTATGGATGTCGTTATGGTTGTACATGGAACGTTAACATTACTTTCGATACGGTATGGCCATCTCTGGGACTGGAACATGCTAAAGAGACTGACAGATACACTTCATGAAAAACACTTGTTTGAAGTGGGAAAACCATAAAAAGAAATTATCAGGCACGATTTTATGTTTGTAGTGTACCTTGTTGAACGAACATATAGCAATCGGAAGACTGGCATTATTCCAGAAACGCAACCGCAACATTATATCTAATTTGTCAAAAGAAAGAATGCACTCAGTCTCATTACGCTACAGTCATACTATTCATACTGTTATGGTAACCGAGAGAGCTAACAAATGAAATATAAACACAAAAGACCATATTTTCTTTTCAAATGAACACTTCCATACAGACCGTTTAAATTATTCATTTACTCATAAATAATGAGGAGTGAGTATCTGGGCATCCTCTCCACTTCATGTGCAGTGCCCAAGTTCTGACAGGGAAAAATATAGGGTGAAATGTCTACGTTCTGCCAGCGGACAAATTAATGGTGAAAGCAAGGCATAATACAATGCATACATTTAACAGTGAAGGTTTCTGCGGGGTTGAAATGTGGATTCCAATGTTCCTTTACGGTTGCTTCCTGCCATTAGCTTAAACTACTTTGTAAGCTAAAGAAAATAGATTGCAAAAGTCATCATGAAATTACTTTTCAACTTTTCACCACATCCTTGGCCTAGTGGTTTGAGCGTCCGTCTCGGATGTATTTAGAGGTTAGAGCTAGGGCTGGTCGGCCTGTTGTCAGGAAGATGTGACTGGGTGGGACATAATGCTACATGTCTGCAGCACGATACCCCAGTGCTAGGCAGCACTATAAACTGTACACTGCAGACATCGTAGCATTATCACCGAAAAATTGTTAAAGCTACCTTAAAAATCCAAATCACACACACACACACACACACACACACACCCTATTCAACTTTTCCTTTGTTTTTAGGGACATTGTGTCAAAAATAAGTCAGTATATTTATTTTACTAATTCAAGCTAACTTTGTCCCACAATAATTAACTTAGATCTTACCTACTTCTGCTTGAAGCCGCATGCTAATTTAGTACCTACGGTATTTCCGATGATGAATATGCTGGATGTTATTGTTGGTTGTGATTTTTTTTCACGCCAGGCCAAGGAAGTGACAAGTGAATTTAAATTTCTCAAACAATAAGCAATAGAGTTAACACAGTTATGTATGTAAAATTAGACAATGCCACTGAAATCAGGGTTCTCAAGGAAGTTCTCCTTCACAACTATAAGTTCACTGGTGGAAAATGTATCCATGGACATATACGAGCAAGAACAAACTTCGCAGCAGGCATAGTCATAAAATTATGGATAAGTTAGAAACGATGAAGGAAACTAAAAAGGAAAGGTCCTCGTGCCATGGTTAGAAAATGAGAATCCCTTAACAAACACATTTCCAAGAGAATCACGCTACTGACAAAAGAACAATGTTATGTATGTCAAGTCGATTATCGCAGTTATCTGAATGACAACGGGATTACAACCGTCGTGTGGAACAACGAATTTCAAGAGGAGATTTGATGTTCTTGTTTCATCAAGACGTATTTGGAGCAGCAAGAGACCCAAGACAGTTTCTAGATTATGTATCAATGTAATCGTGTTTGTGTGTGTCACTTAATTTAACTGTTCACCAATGTTGGCTGATATTCCTAATGCAGACATATGTGTGTATAGGAAAGTATTAACTCCAGGAGAGTAGACCTACAACCATTGCTTCCTTTGATTTCGGCAAGGTTATCAATTACCCTTCTTATGTCTATATGTTATCAGTATATACAAACTGCCGTATTCATCTATATTTACATATTTAACTCACCAAACCAAACTAATGTATTCATCTATGTTGTCAGTCTATATCATGCACTGAAATAAAATAATTATGGACATCAACAACTAGACAGCCACTTTGCTACATTAATTGTAGTGTATAGAGAATATCGTTGTTAGTACAACGCCTGTATTCATACGGAGAATCATCTTTCCACTAATGTCAAGTAAGTGGTGAAATACTATGAGAAGCCCAAAGTGTGCAATTTAGGTAAAGTCGCCTTTCATTCCCAGCCAGACATGCTGCCATGATGTCACATCTGAGACACGACGAAAATTCAGTGACAACTTTTGTGATTCTTTTGTTGACAGTTAAAATGTAAAACACTCTATATCATCATTTAGTGAAAATGCATGTGATAACCCAATCGTTTACTAAAGTGTATAGACATACTTTTTCCAGGTATATTTGTTTGTTGTTGCACTGATAACAAATTCGAGACATTTTTTTCATCTTCACTGACAGTCTAATTTTCGATAAGATTTGTCATATTAACACGGTTTTTCTTTTCATTTTCTTTCCGACTGTCACATGCACATATTCTTTATAAGTTTCAGTCATTGTCCTTATTGTTTATTGAGTACATATGCAAGTAAATGTTCATTGAATCATCACAGATTTCTTTGCGTTTTCCATAAGAATGTGGTATCTACGGAGCCCGTGAAGGGACACTCTTCACATTTTTTTGTAATCCGAGATCTCGGTTTACTAATCCGAGATCTCTATTTACTAATCCGAGATCTCGATTTAGTAATCCGAGATCTCGGTTTACTAAGGAAGATTGCGCGCGCTTCTTCTTGGTCATACTGAATGATAGTTTGAAACCCGTAACAAGTGTTTATACCTGTCACCCAAACCTAGGGGATATAACTCTGAACAGCTTTCCATAGGATCAGAATATTGCCGCTTGTGACTGAATTCTCCGTTAATGGAGATACCTACGGAGTCCGTGAAGGGACACACTTCACATCTTTTGTAATCCGAGATCTCGGTTTACTAATCCGAGATCTCGATTTAATAATCCGAGATAATAAATATTAATCCGAGATCTCGATTTACTAATCGGAGATCTCGATTTACTAATCCGAGATCTCGATTTACTAATCCGTGAAGTGACGAGGATAGATAAGAAAGTATTCTTTGCTGTATCAAGTAAGCCAAGCATTCTCACTGTCGGTGATCCTGTAGTAAAGCCCCACAGTATACTTCTAAAGCATTTAAGTGTTCATGATTATTACGTTTGAGATAATGCTTTCATAATACCTGCTTGTGCGAAAAATCAGGTATATTTGTTTTGTCAAGGCAGTTGAGTGTTTGTCAACTTGTCCGTCTGCAGGTCCATCTTTTTTTATAGTCTCTTGAAGCCCCAATTTAGAGTAAGTAGTTAGGTCCGTATAGGGCTTGTTAATAGTATGTAGATTTTGGATTCGGGTTCGATCATAGGGAACTTTTGTTCGGGTTAAAAGATCTAAAGTTTACTTGTCTTTGTTAATATGGATTAATAAATCGAGATCTCAGGTTAGTAAACCGAGATCTCGGATTAGTAAATCGAAATTTCAGATTAGTAAACCGAGATCTCGGATTAGTAAACCGAGATCTCGGATTAGTAAATCGAAATCTCGGATTAGTAAACCGAAATCTTGGATTAGTAAATCGAGATCTCGGATTACTAAATCGAGATCTCGGATTAGTAAACCGAGATCTCGGATTAATAAATCGAGATCTCGGATTAGTAAACCGAGATCTCGGATTAGTAAACCGAGACACGGATTACAAAAAATGTGAAGTGTGTCCCTTCACGGGCTCCGTAGATATCTCCATTAACGGAGAATTCAGTCACAAGCGGCAATATTCTGATGCTATGGAAAGCTGTTCAGAGTTATATCCCCTAGGTTTGGGTGACACGTATAAACACTTGTTACGGGTTTCAAACTATCATTCAGTATGACCAAGAAGAAGAGCGCGCTATCTTCCTTTACCTCTATTTACCGTACTGTCCAGTTTACAAATAAGATAAAGTATGAAATTAATGTCAATCATTACATATGTGATCTTAGAATGAACTTCAAAATCTTCTCACACACAGACCACGCATAAACTCATGGAATCGTATGGTTTATGTAAAACAAATTAATTCCCCAACTGAAAACCCAAAGATTTTGCACGTATTTTATCAAAACGGACGAATGTCATCTGCTATGAAAACAATGGTTATCTGTGGCCGATTGAAGACGATAATCCAGATATTATCCAAAGAAATAGTATTCCAACCATATTCAATAATGTGCAATTACAAAGCTCGGATTCATTTGTATGTGGTCATTATTCTATTTTGGACAGCAATTCCCGAAAAACTATGAAAAAGTACAATAGTGTTTTCATGAACATTACGACTATCTCTTTTTCTATGCTCGGCAATCAGTTTTAGTCGGTGGCAAGACGAAACCGTCATGAAGCAGTGAAGTCCACAGCACTAATCAAACATGTCAACTGCGTAAATAAGTCTACTGCTAAAGTTCATATTGTATTATACACTATTGTTTTCTTCATTCATTTTTCCCAGTTAGAACTTATGCATATTATAAGTAGGGGAGATACAGTACTCACTCGACATTAATTACGAGTAAATTAATAATTGGAATGAGGCATATCAAAGTCCTCATTTTGAAATAAAACTTTTGCTTTGTGATTATTATTAATTTTTAGTACTCACTTTCTTTCGGTAACAATATCAAAATAGCTATAGATAAATGAGACTGATTTCATTTATGTTCTCCTTACAGAAGTTGAAACAACTATGCAGCTACATTTCTGGAATTTAGTCAGCCTTCCGATCGGTATATGCAGAAGAAATCGGTATCTCTACTGCACTTCCCCAGTTTTAAAAATACACTGTAGCATAAAATCAGACCTTGAAATTTCCATGGTTTTTCACATATCTAGAACGCGTGTTTGTCATTAAATAGATGTTTCTGTCATTCTCTATTTAAAGTGAGAGAGTCATACTGCCGCACAACTAATGTTAAATTCCCATAGACTCAGATAGTGACATACATGATCTAAAAGATACTCTCTTTGTGTGTGCGTGATATATATATATATATATATATATATATATATATATATATATATATATATATAGCTTAGTGTTCAGATTCAAGGCTATAAACTATCCAAGCTCAAAATAATAATGACTGAGTCTTGCCTCTTCTTCAGATGTAGTTGGCACTGATAATACCTGCGTGATCATCACCCAGACTAGCGCATGAATGAATTCAGGAAAACATATTAAAATATACATATTTCCTTACCTGTTGTAAGGTATCCAAGCGATCTAGAGACAAACAGCTTGCCATGCGATACCTCCAAACGCTGGAACAATGCATTTATGCTCTCTCTGATAGATGACTGCAAAACGAGTTCTTCTTTCTTTATGAAAGACTTCCAACGAAGCGCTTCGTCAAAAGAAAGTTTCAGGAAGATGGCTAAAGGGCATTTATGGAACGCCTTCTGGAGGACACTTTTCTGTTCTTTTGTCAATGTTCTTTTGTTCACCGACAGCAATCTGTCGATGATTCTGCTGACATCCTTGTCCGGAAGAGTGGGGACTTCGTGGAACTTTGTTGCGTCACTCATTCGGGTCTGGTTATCATTTTCATAATAATTAACAAGCTCAGTTAAACATGGAGCACATTTGGAGTCCACAGTTTTAAAACGTATTACTGGACCAAAGCAAACACTAATTAAATCAATAACGAAATTAATTATAAAACTTCCGATTTATTTAATGCAAGAGATCTGCTAGTAAATAAAGCATACGAATATTTAAACTTCCATGTTATCATCGTAATGAGGAAATATTTAAGATCAGAAACGAATTGAAATCTATTTTATCAATGTAACAAAGAATTTGTTGAGTAAGAAAATTGTCAATGGAGTAAAATTTTAAGCAAATAGCCAGATATAAATCTCATACAGTATTGTAATTAATGCGTATCTTATTTGTATCTGATGATTAGTATACTATACTTGTTATATTTTTGTGTGGATGAGTGTGTAGTTTTTATTAAATTTACTTATGACAAATCAATTATATATATATATAAATATATATATATATATATATATATATATATATATATATATATATATATATATATATATATATATATATATATATATATATGTGTGTGTGTGTGTGTGTGTGTGTGTGTGTGTGTGTGTAATCAACCTTTATAGATTGGACGGCAAAGAAGCTGTAAAGAAGCCCGGTCGCAGAACACTTCTCCCCTGACCACATTTTCAGTGATATAACACTTACTGCAAATGCACACAACCCCATCTACTGTTCCCAAACCATAAAAGAAAATGAATCTTACTGGATACACCGCCGTAGAGCATTGAAACCAAGCGGTTTAAACAAAGAAGACTAGAAAAAGACAGCCATGCACAAATAAAATTATCTTTTGCAGCCGACAAATTTTCTTTTAAATAGTTCTCTAACTTTGCTTAATAGCCTTTAATGACTTCCATATGAATGAAATAATCGGTATATAATTTTCGCTTACATAAATTTACATAATATAACAGATGTCGTTATTGATTTCTAGGTCAATACAAATAGTTTACAGTATCGGCAACACATTGAAATAAACTAGTTGAAACATAATAAAATTTAAAGGAGACTAGAAATCAAAATTTTCCTTTTACATATGTAATTCTCTACAGATTTTAATTCGACTGCAATGTTTATAAATTAAATATCGTAAGCGGGTAGTGATTATATTGCGTGGAAGATATCACGATTCCGTAAATTTCCGAGTTTTTCCGAGTTTTAATGAGACGACAGATCACGTGGTACCGTGACGCTATACTAGCCGGTCCTCGAATACAAACATAAACATTGGCGAGCGAGGCAGACAGGAGACCACATTTGGGTTGCACATTCAAAAGTTGAATCTTCTGATATAATAGTTTATGTACTGTACTGGTAAGTGCTAAAAGAAATTTGTTAGGCACAGGCCCCGGGCTGGTGGCTTAAATAAACTAAAGTCCTGAATGAAATTCCACAAGCCCGGACAGTTCATACCTGTCAACTCTCAAGCCGGGAGAAAAACCTCCCGATTTTGGGGGTATTTCCTCATCTACATCCCGATCTCGTAATATCTCTAAATTTTTCGCAGCGAAGTCCCGATTATTACATTATGTCTGTCAATTTTCATTTGTCAGAAGAAAAAACCCAACCCAAAACATTTTTAAATATCCACAGTCTAAACTGCCACACTGCTGACATCGTAGCGATATGACTGAAAAATTGTTAAAGCTACGTTAAAAATTCAAATCACACGCACACACGTCTAAACCCGGCACTGGACGAAATAATTAATATCATACAACAGTTTTTTTTTCTTCTTTTTTTCTTCATCAGTAAACAGAACGTGAAGATTAAACATTATTCAAGTAAATTTCAGATTTTTTAAACAACTACAACAGTACTATAGTAAAAAAAAATAATTAAAAGAATAAAATTGTCACCAATTAGCTTAAATGAATGATCACGTTGAAATTTTCTCTGCAAACAAAATCGCATCTCCATTTCCGCCAAAGAAACTCCGCCAGTTAACACCTGACATTCCTCTACCGTATATGAAAAGTTTAATTACCATGATTAAATTACAAGGAATAAAACAAAATATACCATGCAGTATATGTGGCCCTAAAGAACTATGCTGAATAAATATTTTAATCAGCAAACAGTGTTACATGCATTAAGACTTAAACCTAAGGAAATAAGGTGGGGCATAAAGCTTGAGAAAAACAGTTGCCACATGTACGGTAACTTGTGACTGCAGATTTGAACTGTTAAAATGAAGTCCATGGCATTGTAAGTAACAACAAAATAGGCATTGTTTATTTGGTAATCAATTGCTGGTGCTTACACATACATACACACACTGTCGAACATGGTTTCTTTGAAGTATGTCCGAAGGGCAGTCCTTTTAACAAGATCAATGCAAGGATAAGGATTCTGTTCATTAGTCACACCGGCTTTATTGTTTGCGTACTTAAATCAAAACTTTAGCTATTTTGCAATTTAGCCAGAACTGACCAGAATATGTAAAAGGGGCTTGTCATGGAGGAATAATAAGGCGTATCACAGCGAGAAAAGGCACGTCAATTGGGCGGTCGCACATTGGGGCAAGGGGTGGGGGGTCAGTAGTCCCCTCCCCCCGTTCTATTGTCAGACAGTTACTGTGAAACTTTGGCCTTTTTTTTTAATCGCTGCTTTTTAAACTGCCCAAGGAATAGTTTTATATCAGTTCCAATTAATACAGATTACCGTTTATGCATACTACATGTATACAATGCATTTTTTTAAAAAAATTAATTTTTATAAGATTACTGAAAATTGTGTTTTCTCGAAACACGACAGGTTTAGAATCTTATTTTCAGCAAAGCTTCCATTTGATTAAAATCAAATCTAAATTTCACCTAGGACAGTGGTGATTTGATTTAGATTGTGCCATGTTAAGGCATGTATGTCAACATCTTGAAAATACATTTACTCATTTCACCAGCGCGATCAAAGTTTCCTCAGGCAAACAATTTTTGTTTCGACAAGCCTGACTGGCACCTCACTTTTGAATACAGGATGGGCCGAAACTAAAAAACCAGAAGGGGCCCAGGGTGTCGGGCTATCAGATTTGTTTTTAGCACTGCTGTTTTAGATAAAAGATATGTGGATTGATTGTTGCATTTTGTGGTCACTTACTCGTCCTTCTGCCTATTTTCGTAACTCACACGTTTAACTCTTTTCCCAGGATTTAAAATGCCCAAAGGTATGTCTGGAACAGCGCCAACTTTTAGTCTAGGCCTAGCATTTGCGTATCTTTGAGCTGCTATTTTTTCATGATCCCTCTCATAACATTCCTTTGAGAAATGTAACGAGCACATAGTGCTGTATGGTGTTGCTTTGAAATCGACTCGTTTGTAATAATGTACCCATTCTTTCATGATGCCTATATCTTTCGGAAAAGAAAAAAACATGTCCACAGGCTTTTCTTAATGTTCTATTACACCCGTAAGCAACGCAAAACGGTATTGTCTTTTACTCTGGCAACTCCCACTTAGGCTGCTGGAGTCGCTACTATGACGTCACATCCCGAAAGTAACCGAATAGGCGCGGAAATTTTGCATTCGAGGTTATGGAAATTCAGCTCCTAGAAGATAGGCCAATATTTAAATATTGGCATTACGGTCGCAGATGATACTTCAGAATAAGGTTTTCTGCTATAGTACTTTTATTATTATTCTATATTTCCATTGGTTTCTGGTCTCCTTTAAGGGTTTCTTCCTGTAAAAACAGCCATGTAAAGTTTTGCAAACATAAACGTTTTTCTGTTTTACTAATTTGTCTTGTCTATGTTTTGTATTTGCCTTCGAAAAAGACTCATTAAAGAGTCAGGCTAGTTAGATACTAGCTTCGCACTCTTCGTTGCCAGTTACTGTATATATATATATATATATATATATATATATATATATATATATATATATATATATATATATATATATATATTTACGAATTTTACATGAATACAAATATACTAGTTTCATATACAGATTGATATTCTGAGACTATGTTAAGTTCGATGTATTACAAAACAAATGTTCTGTATGATTGATATTATGTACAACGTTCAATGTATTTCACAATGTCCGCCATCTTTGTTTTGGAGGCACTTTATATACTGGAGGAGGAGGCACCTCCAATGTGTTATATCATTGGTTTACATTATTTCAATGCTGTAAATCACACATATACTAGTTTCATATACAACTGGATATTCTGAGACTGTGTTAAGTTCGATGTATTACAAAACAAATGTTCTGTATGATTGATATTATGTACAACGTTCAATGTATTTCACGATGTCCGCCATCTTTGTTTTGGAGGCAATTTACGTATTGGAGGCACCTCAGATTTCCACTACGCGGTATATGCAGTCATTATTGAACAGCAATAAACCGTTGATATAACTAGTTTTTACGTAGAATAAGTTATGCTCAACAAGAAAATAATGAACTTACCTTCACCTGCGAGGATAACGCATTAGGATGGTACATGTTCTAATTTTACCGCACCACCAACTTGTTTGGAGGCCAATGTTTACTGTTTATACGTGTGACACAAGGATTCTAGTGTTTGACCATACGTTTGCGATCAAGATTGTAATAATATAATTAGCATTTAATGTTTGTTTTGTATCTCAATAATTTAACGATATTTAGTATTTACTGAGTCTTAATATTTGTTAACAATATGTACTATTTTGGCGGAGTGTTACACTGTGTAGTGCAACCGAAGGTTATAAATATGGGTGTCGCGCAAACGAGTCAGTTTCCCTTCAACCGGCATCGGGTTCGTATACAACTACAATATATTATCGGCTTCCAAAAGTGATAGGGAATGTTATCATTCTCTAAGCAGAAATAATAATATTAGAAAATATACGTTCATTTATGCAATATAAAAATTTAATAGTAAGTTTATGTACCAAGGGAAAATCAAAGCCAAAGATAGTGTTGAATACTCTTACGTAGGGATATAGGGCCTCCATAACGCTATTTCAGTACATTTGTATGACTTTATATTTTTATCGTAAAAGAAATGGTCACCCGTTTCGCCTGTTAATTCTATTTATTTGAATCCATTTGTATTGGGATTTTAATGTTACCCCTCTAAACATTATAAAAGTATTACAGTAAATTATATTTGATCAATATTATTATTTAATACTAACTGTCGAGACTGCTGGTTATAAGTAAATGCACGTTCTGTTATACTAATTTATGTATTGACTATGAAGAGAATATGTGAATTCTATTATATTGAAGTGTTTATTGACATGTTAAGACTAAAATAAATCCTCTATTTTTCTCATTCAGATTTTATGTTGTTTATATACTTAGATAAATAATCTCCTCACAGATAAGTAGCTAGTATAAGAAGCCATTATTTCTACAGGGATTTCGTCTGTTATCAGACGACTTACTATGTACTACCAGTACATTATACTATTGCAACCAATTCAAAGTCTCAGTTTGAGGATTGCCGAACCATCGAAACAGGAAGAAATTTTCTAAATATAAGGGAGCTTGCACTGGGAAATTAACCCCGGGGTGGAGCACGTTACAATATATATATATATATATATATATATATATATATATATATATATATATATATATATATATATATATATATCTGTGTGTGTGTGTGTGTGTGAAATCTATGTGGCATTTAATACAACATTAGTAGCAAAAGCGAGAAATAAATGATGCAAATTATTGATTTGTCATAAGTAAATTTAATAAAAACTACACACCTATCTACAACACAAAAAAACAAGTATAATAAAATATAGAAGTTTATTTATTACCCGTAGAACTGGAAGACATTCATAGTTTTCATCTGGAAGAGTGGAAACGATTATCTTGACATAATTTGGAAGTTTTTTAGGTAACCATGCCAGCTGCCTTGCATTGTTTCCGGTATCCAGTTGGTCCAATGAGTCAAAGAAAATAATTAAAGGTTTGCTTGCCCTTGCAAACATCAAGGTAGCATGGAAGTCCTCCACTAATTCGTTGAACACCTACAAAATTGGAGATGAATTCTTTTTCCGTCACGAAATGTTGGACTGTATTTAGTCCAAAACTATCTCTATTTTATTGTGGCACTATTGGCAAGAAAAATCAGACTGAAACATTAATTTCGTCAGATTTTCTGAATAATGCTACCAGAGAGTTTGACGATTGCTTAAACATATTTTAAAACAATAATGATAGCGCATTGAGGGACAAAATGCAATTACTATGTGGTATTTACCTTAAAGCTAATATACTTCGATATTGTTCATTTCATAGAAATAGAGGAAACAACAACAAATATTATTATTATATGCTATAACTCGCCTTTAAATTATACGAAAAAGAAAAGCTATCAATACGAAAGATAATATATGTGTTTGGTCGTAAAATGTATTTCATTTGCTATATATATATATATATATATATATATATATATATATATATATATATATATATATAATGGATGCAATCCATGTTCTTCAACGATCGTAAGATCATGGAAATATTTCCTTACCTCAGGCACTGGTCTTGGCACAGCATATATTTTCTTGATTTGCATTGTAACGCTTTTGAGGAGCGCCTTTACCGATGTAGTTTCATCAGTTGTCCCCAAAAATCTGATAAATATAGTCATTGATTGACAACTATATGACCACAAAACAATATCCAAAGTCATATGGAAGAATCTTTACATTCAAATATACGTGCGCTTAGATTGACTATATTTGTATTAAACTCTGTATTTATTTCAATCCGAGGTGATGATAAAAGTGTGCAAAATTATTTCCTAAATACGTTACCATTCCCGGGTGATAGTAACATTGAAATAGAGCTTATCTACTCTCAAACACAAAGAGGCCAAGCTTTCAAGTGGGTCAGTCTTGTAATTTATAAAACTTATCAAAGTATTAGACTTTATTTTTAAAACAAAATAATGGCATCATATGTGAAATGTGATGGTAACACTTTCTTATATTCTATTCAACAAACACCCCACTATCCAGCAGTCATTTATTTATTACAATCCAACACACACCCTACAATCCAGCACCTGCTTGTTGATCTACTATCCCACACCTATATCCTACTATCCAAAGATAAGGGTAGAAGTATTTATAAACAAATGCTATTCTTGCATACATACACATAAACATGCAAGGGTACGAGGTTTATAGACAGACTATACCCATACAAACATACTTTCACACATGTGCAGGCAAGGGTTGGAAAGTAATATATATATATATATATATATATATATATATATATATATATATATATATATATATATCGGTAAACAATTTGAATTGCATGATTGTGTGTGATGCATTAATTTAAATATATTTTGACAATTGTATCGATAAATTAGGAAATATTTCTTCCCTAAAAGAAACACCTACCTTAACACCACAAGAGCTTTGCCTTTCAAATGGTCATAGGCAACCTTTGCCCCAATGGCCATAATCGAGGTTTTGCCACACCCAGATTGTCCATAGATAACAAGTGGAAGCGTAGCTGCACTATCAGTGTATTGCTCAATGGTCTGTAATAATAATAATAATAATAGCAAAAGTAATAACAAATATAAGTGGAAGTAATCGCAATTATCGAGACATTTTAGTTTTGCCCATTTCATCGCCATCCCCACCCTTTTGTCTGCATTTTGAAAGTAACACCTCTCTTTTTCTAGTATATATTCTCCCAACACACAATATCAGATTTATTCACCCAACCAGTCAGCATCAGGTTGCAAGACAAATTCCATATTCCTACACAAAAAAATAACATTGACCCCCATCCACCGCTTATGCCTTCATTCATAATCTGAAATCTTTGTTTAATATATTCATACTCCTGGAAAATCATACAAAATATGGTCACCTTCCCTTGTTCATTGTAAATGGGGTTAAGACTCCAGTTTCACTAAATTCCCGAAATCTCTCCTCAAATTCAGAATCTACCTTATCTCTTTTGTTATATGTCAATATTTTTGCCATAAACAGAAATAGTGGAATCGATAAAAAAAAATATATCTTACTTTTAAAATTTAATAAATAGAAAACCCTTTGATCTAAATGAAAGGGTTGAAACTTCTTCAATTGTAAGGAAAAACCTTTAAGACGTTACTCAGTGATAGTGCAAGACTCCTATAATGCAAGGGGACCCGGACGGTTGATTGTTCTACGACGATCGCCTTTACAGTTTACAGTCATCTCACCTCTGTCCACGTGAGTTCGATTCTGGCTTGCCCATCGTGGGTATCGGATAAAGCTTGCCAGTAATTTCCCATGGGTCTGGGGTTTTCCCAGGGCTCTTCTTCCACCAAATATACTGGCCACCATTTATAGCCCATGATCTGCTGCAAAATGGCGTGAACCCCGCCAAATGAATCTTTAAGGAAAATTCACGAAGTTATGACTGTAATTCAATCCTTGGTAAATATTTAGTGTTCTATGAGCAAATCATTGTTATTAACCGATCAGCAAGAATGCTACGAACAAATCTAAATCTCAAAAACAAATTTGGAGATGTGTTATCAAACTGGAGCAAAGTTACAAGGAAGAGTTCATATTACCAGCAATAAATGGCATTTCACTCCCATCCCGACCCCTCCTGGGGTATGCATCAAGGAACTAATCATCCTTATACAACAATCTATCAAATCTGATTACTTTCCATCAATTGATTTTGCTGGAGTTCATGTTACAAGGAAAATAAGTGTCAGATGAATGCACGTACAGATGGATTGACACATCACTGTACAAATGCTCAAGCGTGGATGTTATAATAATAATAATAATAATAATAGAAATTGCATATTTGCTCTCCCATAAGCAAATGCGCAATATCGTTTTCTAATACGTTTGTCTTTTCAAATGCACATGGAACCAAAAGAACAATTTGTGATAAAATTATAAGGGAGTCATACAATAAATGTATTTTCATGATTGTTATAATAATAAAAAAGAAAATCTATTGATTCATCTTTTGTATCAAAGACCATACCAAAGCTTTATGATTATAAAAATTCTTAAGAAAACTGAATAGTTTACCTTGATGCTCTCCTCCTGTCCATGGAAGCTATAAAGTTTGGTTTGGCAGAAATGGATATGTCAGTATACCTCGTCCATCAATGGATCCTCTTTCTGCGCCCTTTCTTCCACGGCTGTTTTAATCATTGCTGTCATTTTGGATATAAATTCATTGCTCATCTTCTGTAAGTATTCTCTGTGTTCTTTCGCCTCCATCGTTACCCCTTACATCAGAAAATATAAATATAAGTATGTCTGTATGTATAGGTACTATGCATTGATCATCAATTCAATTCACTGAGGCGCACCCGTCTTGATCTGAAGCTATGTAACGGCTAATAAATATCTAATTACTGACAGAACACAGCAAAGTAAATGACACATGTACTGACAACTACTGCTTTCACAGGACAAGAGCGAAAAAATTTGCCGAAATGTTGTGCCCAAACATAAATCAACAAATGTTCCCTTATGCAAGTATGCATGCCTAAATGCATGAAGACATGTACGAACAGAAATTTACATACATACCTTTCTCAGTCCAATGTATTGTGTAAGACAAATATCCTATCACTGGGCAGACATTTTTCCATTCTCTCCTCCTTCAATGTTCGCAACAAGTTTTTCACTTTCTTTAGTTTTTCTTCTGGGCCCGTGCATTATTGTAATAGAGAATTAACCTATGTCAAAACATTTAGGTAACTTCAGAAATTAATAGATGTATAGTTTGACAAATGTTAAAAACACCAATAATTTCTTTTTTTTAAACCTAGATCACCCGTATACAAGGTCCATCTGAAGGATTCTCTACTTGATCTCCACAGAGGTAATCCATGTCTGCTAGCAGTTTATTACGGTTAAGCTACGTCATTATAAATGAAAGTAACTAGATTAAGAACGTTTTACTTCAGAAACGACACAACAGTTATAAAGAATTATGACAATGTAAAGAAACAATCTTACTCTAACCACTGTTCGAGTACAGTGAGTTTATCTGAGCCCCCCGCCCCATTTCAAATAAAATTTTCATAATTTGTATATAGCTAAAGTATTTCGTATAATACCTAGCATTGATAATTAGTACATATGATCGTAATAAAAATAATTACAACTTAAAATAAATAAAAGGATATACATTATAAACAAAGTTCAAAACACCCGCACACAGTAAATAGTGCATATATACGAAAATGGATTACTCTCTCTTTCTCTCTCTCTTTGAATATAATTTATATCCTAATTGTATGAACTTTGCCGACCGTATTTACGTTATTACTTTAAATACAAAGTAATTGTATTGCTTTAGTTAATAGATCAATGATACAGTTGACATATTAATTTTCAATAAATATATCGTCACAAATAACCAATACAACTTACTACCGCCATGTACGTATGCTACTTTGCATTCCTTTGGTTAGAGCTTGCTATATTCACACATTTTAGTAGGTATGTACACTGAAAAAATTCTTATTTTGTATCAATCTGAAATAATTCTTATTTTGTATCAATCTGAACTAAAATTGTAAAATTATTTAACATTTAAAGTAATATGGTGTTTTATTAATACCATCAATAGGAACGGTAAACCAAGCCTCTAATTTGAATCTTTTCTAGTCCCAATTTGATAAAACAATTTTTCACCGTTTGAAATCCAAGCATCTAAACATTATCATGACTACCCAGTTTTAAACCTTTAAATCTCAAGTAACTGCGAATAGTTGTCAGAATTTAAAGAACCTAACAAAAGACATGGTGTGGTAAATTTGTTAATTACATAGGTGGTCCAGAAAAATACAAGCTAAAACTGATTACTGTATATTTTCGTATAATTTCTGATTTTGTTATCTATTTGGCAACATTTCGTGTGTTTCTTGCTAGAAAAATGAGTTTGCAAATGAAACGAGTATGTAACGTAAATTTTGTTGTGCGATATTCAGTAGAAATCGCAAGCACAGTATATAGTATTGTGCCTTTCTTCTTGTGAACAAGCAAAGCCAAGGACGAAACAAGATAGCTGTTACGCTTAAGAAACGACCAAATTGTTATAATAAATTTAGCCTCATGTGTTAGTCGCTTTTTCTTTTTTATGACAAGCATGTGTGATGAAGTGTAGAGGATATTAATTTGTCATAGATAGTACGCCGAAATATTTATTTACACATTCATATAATTTTACCTGTGTAGCGAGACAGCAGGACAGAGCTTGGTTCCTTTTCAATGTCTCTGATGGTCCGTGTCAGCCAAATGCAATGTTTATCTTTGTTTTCAGTGGACAACAATCCCATTGTGATCTCAGCCTCAGTTACTGTGTTAAAAATGTTTTAGGAAGACACTACATTGGTGCGGGATCAAATAAATGTCACAAAATTTAATTCATATTTGAAATATGAATTAATAGGTAATGCCAATTATTTATTATTGTTATATAATTATTCTTCAAGAATTGAGTTTGTTTCTTAACAGTCAAGAAAAGTCATATTAAAAATGTTGTGGATTTTCTTTATTCTGACATCTATTAAATGGCATTTTAAAACTGTAAATTAAACTGATTGTTGATAATGATACCAAAAGGGTGCATGCGTACTCGACATGACATATTTTCTGGCTTTAGCTTCTTCAAATATTTTCATAGACGTTTCCCCTAGCGCTCTCTGCATTAGTTCACTCTCTTTCCACCATGTGTTCTTGGCGACTTTCCTCCTTTCCTCGTCCTTGCTAAGGAAGTCAGGCAGATGGACGCTGATGGCATCAAGTACGTATACTGGTGGCACAGCGTTATCGTTTCTATGATACCACCTGAATGAATGAAATTTATAAGATGCTCTTGAGATTAAAAATTTCAGTTTCTGGTATCAATTATGTCTTCCCATCAATACCCTACCCCAAAGAGAAAGACGTGGGAGGACATACTGGTCTTGGGCTGACAACAACCTTGATATCTCTGAAACTATTAAGTCAAACCAAACCAAACTGAATATTTCGATATCATTAGTGGGTTTTGAGTCTTGATTAGGGTTTTGGTGACTCTGGCCTTGATTTCAAGCCCATGAGATGATACTTTGTGTTAAGTAAATGACGTCAGCAGCAAGATATGTGCATATTGGTATGACCGAACTGGATCAGATATGATATGATGGGTGTGCAATAATCTGCTTAACTTTTGTTGTTGAGACAGTTTTAGTAGTTTGTTAGATTGTAGTAATTGAGACTTTTCAAGTCACAGGGCATTGCTGTGTTTAGTGTCGGAATTTGCGTCTAAACAAGTGAAGGATATAAGCTTGCATGCAAAAGCTGATCAATATGGTTTGCTTAATATAAGACCAAAGTTTGTATACAAATGCGTGGGAATCTCAAAACCTGTTTAGCATTGCATGACTTTATGCAAATTTTCAAGATTGCAAGCTGACTTTCTGCATTCAGTTATTTGTTTATGCATGTTGTGTGCATTAGCGAGGCCTACTCAGCATAAAAGCCCGAGAGCCTAACTGGACATCTGGGTGTCTTGAAAGAATATCAAGCTCTTACTGGATTCTGGTAACTGCTTCCGAAGTATCGAGGTTAAAGAACGCATTCTGACCTTCGCTAATTCCGTTTTAACATTTTTCCATATTTTACCATTATATCGGAAAATCTGTTTCACTTTAGATATATGTACAAAACTACATAGGTATATAAAGGATAAATGTAATTATTCCCTTATACCTTATATGTCCGTTGTAGACATGTTTCACTTTAACTTATATTGCTTTTGTTTACTTTATTATCATTATTAATAGATGCCATCTTTGGTCATAACAAATGATATCCCACACACACAAGAGAACGTCTACTTATTTGCACAAAATATGAACTAGAAGAAAAGAAGAAATACCGGTATATTAAACTGAATGAAAGAATGCAGGATATAGTGCCTACTTATGGAATTATTCCATTGATGGATTATTTAAGTGGCATTGGCCATAATTTGACTTTGTAACTTTATACTCGAACACTAGGGTATGCTAATTCATTTTTAAGAGTTTTCATATCTAACATTTGTGACACTGTACAATTTTGTAAATTAGAGTACAAACGAAAATGCCATCGTAATCATTATTTTCTAATCAAATAATTGTGAAATTGTTTCTTTGCTTGGGAAACTGGATTATAATGGAAAATAATAATATTTGTAACTTATTATTGTTTTCTTTAATAAACTGTTTCAAAGCTCTTTTGTTAGGGCTCTTCCGCTATTTTGTCATCTCGCTATTTACGTGCGCGTCTTTGCCTGGCTACGGATAATATCGAAAGATAACCTTAACGATATGGACATACAACAAAGTCAGAATATCTTCTATCGAAAGAACGAAATGGTTTACAATTAAAATCCATGCCTCTCCAAAATTAAACACTCAGTGCCTTACAACTCCGTAAGAATATTAATGCAGGGGAAGACTTACTTTTTACATAAAACGAGAGCTTCCTGTGATTCTATGTTGGACACAATTTGCTCAAATTCTTCCGCTTCTATTGTCCGTGGAAAGGCAGTGTACCCATACTTGTGTGATAGAAGTGTCTAAAAGAGCACATCTATAGTTTTCGGTCAGATCATGTACAAGAACCAATAATCACAGCAAAGTGAGGAAACTCAGCATGAACAACAAAAATACAAACATAATTGCCATGAGAAAATTCACTCGAAAACTCGTACGAAGAGTGAGAATTTTCTGAAACATGTCTAGAGTCAACCAATGTGCCAAGTCTTTTCTGAAAATATTTATTATCATTGACCAAGTATGTAGGTAACTAAGAAGTATCTGCCGAAAATGAAATTGACATTACAGGCACTGATCACAGTAACAACGAAAACAGTAAAAGAAATTAAAGAATACAAGTTACGTCCAATAAATGTACTTTTAATATATTTTTACAAGTTACATGATAATGAAAGTACTAGCATATGAAAAAGGTTTTGCTTAATGACTAATTAATGACTAATTAAATGTGGAGCTAACCAATTTTTATCTTATAGTAGGATACGTTTTATTTCCTAACAATCTGCTTTTTGGTCATATAAAATAAAATGTAGTAGTTCCTCGCTTCAATTGGGTTACGTCTACTGATATGTGATAAGCATTATTGAAACTATGAATTATCTTGTTAACCATAATCCTATTTTCTGGTTTCAGTTTGAATAAAATATGTCTTAATTCCAGTCTTGAGAATTGTTTATAAACTTCAACTGTATAAACCTTTCTGATTAAACTGAAAAGTACACAGTTTTCCATTTCCAACAAATCCTTAAATTTCCAGTTGTAAATCTATTTCCATCCATAAACTATATCTCTTTGCGCTTTTAACTCTTTGAAAGTTTTTCTTAAATGTATGTCATCTCCATTTTTGTTCTTACTCTCTCAACTCAAGCCTATTTTAAGAAGACGTCTATCAATTTCAAAACGTATCTGTATCCATGCATGTATTGTACACATGATGCTTATATGTCGACAATGTATGCCTGCCTCTGGCCATCAAACTTACGAATAACGACCGTTCCATATGGAACTGCTTCTCTAGATTGCTTGTGTGATGTGTAGGTAGATTGTTCCATTCACCATTCTTTCAATGAAATGTATTTGATTCTAATTTGGTCCTGTTTAATTATTTTCAATGGTTAACCGATAAATGTGTAAGCATTTGTGTTTGTACGATCGTAGGAAAGATGATTTAAACATTGTTCTTTGTATCACTTTGCTAACTCTACGAATTAGTCATTTTGAATGGTATCATAACATCCAGAAAATATTGCATGCTTGAAAGTTTGTCTTTGCTCATTATCATTAAGCCGTCTTGACATCTATCTACAATTAAAACTTCATTTTAAGCAGTTTACAACATATTTCATTTCTTATACGCAAGAATAATTTCAGTTCTGGGTGAAAATTTTGACATTGCTCTGGTTGATTAAAAGGACAGCATATAATGAGTCACCTTTAGCTATTTAAAAAGAAACTGTATTTTTCATAATTTCTAACTAAGCATTGAAATAAATTATACCCGAAGTTATGTGGCGCATGATGATTGAGCTTGCGGTATTTCTCGGCATCTGGTGTCCATCAGACCCGTGGCATAGTCAGCTTTCCACTTTTCAATTGCCATTATTTAGCCATAGCCAAAGGTAGTTCGTCAAATGCTGACACGTGTTTATCAAATTAGGAAGCGGTGAATATTTTACTTAGCACGATTAATACCGCTGGGATTATTTATTGGTAGTAACAACGCTGAGCTATTAGGATAATGAATTAAATTGAGAATCTACCGTTTCCGCTCTGAGTGTTGTTGCCATAATGGAAAACGTTGTCTTAATCTTGAAGAACGTGAAAAAGGCTACATTTGTAAATACTCAACATTCTTTGAAAATTTTACTTGGTGGGCTATATTAAACAATAAAGGTTTGACAGTATGTTTAATAACAAAATACTTCACAAAAAGGTGGTGTTAACTATGCCTTGCAAGATTTATACCGATTGTCTTGAATTTAACACAAGGGATAACATGATGAATTTCAATTGAATTTTGAACCAATATGCAAACACTTGAATAACTGTTCAGAGTTATATATTTTTATTCAGCATTTAAATTGTCCGGCTATATTTGAGCCCATATGTTCATATGCTTTGCATTGATAGCCAAATGTGAATCCAATTATTTCTAGTCAAGTATGTTCTTCGAGCATACCTTTCCAATTATATACCTTAGGGAAACTACTACTACATCGCAAATCCAGCCCTTTTATGTTAAAATCTTTTAGCTAAAAAGCTTAAAGTTATCAGTCCACCTAGGTGGCGGTCGGTCTGAGTGATCTCCCCTTGGTACATGGATTGGCGCCAAATCCCAGGAATATATCAGTCAATACTGTTGTGTAAGGCACTTTCACCATATTGATGTAACTGCAAGATGGCTGAGATTGGTGCATGTGTATTGTGATAAGGTAAGTATTCTCACAAAAGAAAATATTTTACTTGAAAAATGTTTACTTCCTTAAATACGTTACCCAATCATAATACCGTAGAAGAATAAGTAAGAGGTTGAGAGAGATACATCCTCTTATCCTGGAGATGCCAATTCCGATTGTCTAATGTATGTGAGACAGCTTCTAGATAATCCGACTGAAGACTCCATCTGTCGGGGACTTTTGGAATTCTACCTTGTCACTAATGTTCGTCATAAGTCGATCTCATCGAGAATTACCGTAAACTGAGGCATAAAAGAGCCATTCCGTTTGTACGAGTTCCTGCTTGCAAAACAATTAGTCTGCCAAGACATTAGCCAGCCTAGGAGAGGTCAAACTGAAACATAGCTTGCAGTTGAGGACACCGCATTAGAAGGTTCCAAACAATAATACAAAGGTCTGGCTAACAAATATTCCACTTTTCTATTTGAGATCAGTCACTACAGAAGTTATTGGGCAAGAATGAGAACTCTATTCCTGGGTAAGTTCGCTATTCATCATTAATCGATGTTCAAAATACGGCATCCATTTCACTGATGTGGAGATATAAACAATAATCCTGAGGCGGCCAAGCTCCTATATCAGTCCGAAGAAGGTAGGGAACTTGCTCCCCCAGAAACCCTGTGTTAGCTTCCGTAGTGATTGTGAATGCCGGGGGGGGGGGGAGCGGTTGCAGAGGTATCGCCGATGCGAATCCCAAGTGCCATCATGATGCATCCTCGAATGGTTGCCGATTAAGAGAATTGGGCCAATTGTCAAAATTCGGTATTCACTTGGCCCACATAATCATTGACATAAAAGCACAGAAAGCGACCAAGGAAGATGACGTCCGCTGCCGTAATGAGCAATTCTGGGCTGACGAATGAATATTCTAGCATATGGATGGCTCGAAAGAGGCACAGAACTCACCATTGCATGAATTCCAATCTTTCCCGTGGAATATATTCGTCTCTCTTTCACATAGAGGTCAGACCTAGTCTACCGAATCTTGAAAGGACACAAGGGTCAAGATGTTTTTTGTTGGCAAAAGATCGAGAATGAAAGGAGAGCAACACGTAGAATCATAACTTGCTCCAAAATATAACTGTTGTTTATAGCCTGTTGTAGACGAATCACACAACTTATGACCCGTTATTGTACTACATCGCAAACCCAAAAACATAACAGCTGGACTGAATGCGCTTTAGGCTAAGGATCAACTGATAAGTGCTGCAATGTAGCTAAAATAAATATGGCAAAAAGCTTAGTACATGCGCGGAACGTGATGCCGAGCCCCAAGGCATTACTGTTGGATTAACATGACATGATGGTAAACCGTCCCCATTCAGCCATGAAAGATTGGAGTCTTCTTCTCACTGTGATCTGCGAGAAGGGTACAAATGGGAGGGGGCTGTATGTATATCATTGAGATAGGGATGATCTCGTGGTACGCTGGTGATGCGATCAACCTCTCTTATTCGTTCACTTAGTTGTGACTTTGTTTCTTATTTCTCCGCTGTACCTGAGACTGAGAGGCATGGTGATATGCTGCGTCTTTCGTCAACATGATCATTAAAAAGAATAATAGATGATAAAAGTTTAAGCATATCTTGTGCCATGATTGTAAGATCAGGATAGAGAGCATTGCCTCTTTTTTCCACCCCTTGTAAGTTCATGGCTGTTCTTAAAGTTATGAATGCTGTGCCTCTGTTATGAAGTCGACCATCCTATGAATATGCGCCGCTTTTTCCATTGACTAAACTCTTGGGGGTGGGGTGGGGGGGCTTTGAACTGGTATTGTGATTATCATGGATAAGTTGTAGTCGAGGGCCCAACGACCCTTTTTATATGTCTGTGCGAGAGGGTACTTTGGCTTATCGCTCAGTTCTTTCCCTCGCTAAAAGCAATTGAAATAGAGTTGAACCCGGAAGTGGCAAGGTCTATAGGAATCGTCAATAACGACGTATCCTGTGGTGGTAATCCATAACGATTATGATTGTGGAAGGAATACAAAATTGAATCTTCCATAGATAAGTTTCACCTGATGTCAGAACTCTAGACCCAACATGTGATGTATAGAAAAGAAACAAGGAGTCAAATGGGATTGGGCCCGGAACTTCTGTTCAGTACTGCAAGGCGGAGGTTGGCTCATCCTGGCCTACAAGTAAAATCATTACAGCTTGGTTCCCCGGACGCTAAGAATGTTTTGATATAGTAAACTCACTTTCATGTACCCGTCGTCGTGGAATTACACATGTGTTTTCTATAAGCAATAGAGACTTGCAAGCGGATAAAAAGTAAGCATAGCCCGAACTTAATGTGAAGTCGCATAGGCTACCAGTGCAAGTACCTAAATGTGTGACAACGATACAGTGTTAGAAAATTGCAATGGTGGAACTCTATTAGCATAGGAAGAGAACAATTTGGAAATGTAGATGGAATATACTTACCTTAGAAGTGAAAAATTCATCCAGCTTAAAATGTTATATCTTCCAAAGAGTTTCTGGCTTTTGCGAGTTCTTTCGTTATTCATGGCACGAGCGGAATTTGTAATTGAGAAACTCTTGGGATTTGGTTCCAATCACCCTAACAAGGAGAGATCACTCTATCCGACCACCACCTAGGTTGGCAGATAATTTTAGATTTTGGCTAAAAGTTCCTAACCTGGGTGGGCTGGATTTGAGAGACAGTAGTAGTTCTCCTAAGGTATTTGATTGGATAACGTATATAATGAAGAAGGAAGGATACAAAGACAATGGAAAACTCCGGTCGTCAAATAAAAAACAAAAGATATTTACAACAAAGTTTGGTCCAGTTGAGAGTATCTGGCAAAGACCAAGTTCCTTTAGACAAAGTTCCGTGCCCATTTGATCGTCCGTTGCTTCGTCACGAATACCCCATCTCATGTCCACCACCTGGAACTCGTACCCAAGCTGCTGACAGAACGAATTCAGCTGCGGGTACGCTTGCTCCATCAGATAGTTTCGCTCATTCGTCGTATCTACATTTGGCAAGAAAATATAACCCCCATAAATATTATGTATTATTATTGATGCATAGTTTATTATATGTGTTGATGGATGTATGAACGTAAATTTGTATTTATATATTGTTATGTATACCATTTTTGTTATTATTATTATTATTGTTATTGTTATTGCTATTATTATTATTATTAGTAGTAGCAGTAGTAGTAGTAGTATAGTAGTAGTAGTATTCATGAATATAATTCTTAAGTGTAACTTCGTTAACCATATTTAAAGTACTAATAATCATAATGAATGGGTTTGTACTGTAAGATGAGCCATGTACCAAGTGCGTCGATTCATTCATAAAGTTTCAAGATTGAGTTGCACTATTGTTCAAGTAAACATCACATGATGTAGTCGGAGGTTGTGGATTTTCTGAAGAGGACGGGTCAATCTATTTTTTAAAACTAGTTTAACCCACGTGACCTTGTTTACAGTTCAGATAATTCTGGAAGGAGTATGTGTCTCTCAAATTGCATCACGAAAAAGTAATTTATGTTAGAAAATTATTCCGTGGAATTGTGCAGTCTTACTAGTAAACGTCAGTAATGGAAGTTATTTTTAGAAAGGATTCATTTATTAAAGTGAATCATTCGTTGGAATTACAGTGCTTGACCACCATTCGGAATACCATTGAAACTCATTCGGAGTCATCGATACTTGCAGGATGTTTTCTAATTTCATGGTGTTTGTTTTTGTACTCATATCATTATATGTTTTTTATCTTATATGTGTTGTCTAATGTTGTAAAGCGCTTAGAGCTTCTAAAGATTAGGCGTTATACAAAGTCATTATTATTATTATTATTATTATTATTATTATTATATATATGTATATATATATATATATATATATATATATATATATATATATATATATATATATATATATATATATATATATATATATATATATATATATATATATATATATATATATATATACAGAGAGAGAGAGAGAGAGAGAGAGAGGTATGGCATTCCGAAGACTGTTAAGTAGGAGATATGTTTGTCATTTACAAGTGGATGGGTGAACTGACAGATGAAGAAACGGAAGGAGTAGAGTGATCACGGCGCTTTGTGAATTTTGTTCCTTTTCTATGTCACCGCCTCTATCCCCAATGACTATTACTTATTTTTGCAAGCAAGCCACGTACTCTGTACAACCCATGGATTATTAATTTAAAATACTTTTTCAACTATCTTGCAAACCAGTATAATAAAAAACAATGTTAGCAAACAAACAAAAAGCAAAAAAAAAAAAAAAAAAAAAAATAGCAACAAAATTCTTCATTTCCAGAAATAAACAAATATGCCTATTTTTTCGACTACCATAAAAAATACACAACAAAAGCTCGAAACATAATGTGGTCGAAATGTGATCCAGTTGGAGAAACGATTCCAACGAACACATATGCGACCTCCCACGATGTTTCCGATCTGCTGGAGAGGAAATGGAGATGCACATTGCTAAAAAAAAAACATATACCACGATAAGCATGCGTCGGATATAGCAAATCTTCCACAAAGGCGAAACCGACAATCTTCGGACAGAATTACATCCAGTATCCGATATATTTGTAGACGGTCGATACCTATGGCGTCTTCTCTCCGATATCCGATATCCAGGTATCGCATGCATACACGAGGAGGAGGAGCTGCCTTATCTGCTGCCGGACCAGGAGCAAAAGCAATTCTCTCCAATATTCGCGTACATCCATCTATAAACAGTTTGCCTTATGCCCTATATGCTCGTATTGATTCTACGACTCCGTACAATGGACCAGTACCATCTCTGTACCGATCTAAAATCTATACTGCAAAATGAACCGAATGCACTCAATGTGTTCAGATTCAAAAATCTAAACACAGTCATACCAGCGTCGATTTTGTCATTCAAGGTAGACACAGCCAATATTCCAACCATCGAACGGTTCCAAATGCTGCCGTGATTTTTGCAATCTCTAAGCACAGACGAAATTCGTTTCATTGCAATAGATGATACCAACGACTACCTTGGTTGCCTAGATTGACCCGCAATGGTACAACATCTACAAAACAAAGACGAATTCACGTCGAACCTGCCTATAGTTATCGATATCATGCTGCGATACTTTCTGACAAACTCTGTTGTTGGAGAATACGAGTTATCGAATGAGTGCTCTCGATTCACCTGCGGATGAGCTGTGATGTGATTTGGATTTTTAACGTAGCTTTAACAATTTTTCACTCATATCACTACGATGTCTGCAATGCGGCGGTTTATAGTGATGTCTAGCACTGGGGCTCCATGCCGCAGACATGTAGCATGATGTCCTATCCAGTCACATTATCGTGACACCAGGCCGACCAGTCCTAACACTAAGCTCTTAATGCTGAGCGCCAAGAGAGGCAGCTGTTAGTACCATTTTTGTAAGTCTTTGGTATGACTCGTCCGGGGATAGAACCCACGACCTCCCGCATCCGAGGCGGACGCTCTAACCACTCGGCCACCGGAGCGGTGATACACCTGCGGAAATCGGTAGAGTAATTAAACCTGTTACGTCTTTAAATAATAATGTCCTATCACGAAGTAAAGGTCGGCCTTAGCGAATCAGCTGGGAAAAATAAAATAAATAAACGCAATAAAAACAATTAATTTGAATTATCCTCGTTGAGGCGTTAATGGCTGCCGGAACTGCGTCCAGGATGGCATTGAAAAAGGCAGTGGGAAGAGGGTTTGATAGGTTTATAAAAAGGAAAATGCCATCAAATACCAGGAACAAGTCGTCGAATACCGTCGGGAATATGTCTTTAATTACCCAGTACAAAACGCAGACGGTCATGCACCCATTGAGAAATCTTGAGTTACTAATGGTAGAATCAGCCAGGCATTTTCGTTGTGTTTTTACTGGAGATGAACTTGCATCGATGGTGCCACGTACGCTCGACCTAAATTTGACAACAGAACTCACTGGGTCACATATATGGAGACACCTCGACATCGACTGTATTTTGACTCATATGGCTTTGCACCACCCGTTGAAGTTGTTAATTATTTAACAAAGAGCACTAGCGCCCCAGTGATGGACCTGGACGAAACCATTATTTTACTCACTATACTCAGTTGGATACACGAACATGTGGTCATCTTGTTGTTGAAGCGTTGCATGCACAGGCAGTAAACAATGTTTCCTCACCACGAACCCCGCAAACACTTCACATTAAAGTACGTTTAATATTATACAAAATGTCAATTAACGTTTATGGACGTTACTCAGCTGGACTCGGTGCTGATGTGGAGCTAAATGGTTTGCCACGAACGCGGATTTGATTGAATTTACTGGTCGTGATGGTTGTGGTGGTGAGCTTTTGATTTTGAAGGTCAAACCGGTAAATTTAAAAAGTCTAATGTTGACATGTTGAGACCACTGAAAACGGTGGAATCATCGACAGCGGCGTGTCGGTTGCGTTTATCAAAGAGTGTGACGATGATGCTAATGCCGCAAAAAAAAAAAACAACAGTAAATGGATAACAGATCGCAAATGTGCCACAACGTGTAATAATTTTGTATATTACTTCCAAATGAGATTTCACCAGTAAAAAAGTAATTAGTTGGCAGCTTTAATAAGAGGTCAACTTATTTTCCCTGATGTAAATGGCTTATATATACCTCAGTCTCAAATCTTAAAGGTGCGCAAGTCCGTAAAGTATTTATTCATCTTATGTGGTTTTTCTGTTGAATGGGTTTCAGTAACAACGCTCAATAACTTACATCCAGTGTGGAGAACGTACAACACCTTACCAATTAGACAGTAAGGTTAATAAAGTATATATGCGAAGTCATTATCATCAGACGTTCGAAGCGATTCAATTCGAATGGTTCAACATTTTTCCACTTTGGTTCTTTAACGCTTTGTTAGTTGTGTTTAAGATTAGATGATGGATTCTGACCACTGTGATGAGGTTTCAGAATTTACCGACCGGGTGTTAGACCACTTGGCAGCGGATCTTAATGTCTATTGTAATTCTGTCCCACTTTTCGACGAATATCTGCTTCAGAATGGTGTTATCAGACTCTAATATACACTCAAATACGGTATAGTTCAGAGTCAAATAGAAAGCAAGCGGTAGGATTACCAACTCAAGGTCAGCTTGGAATCATCATAGGTGAACGTAAAAACGCTCAATCGTTGACTGCACCACCAGGTGCAAAATTACTCTGAGATTGCTTTTACAAAGACGAAGCGGAATTTACCACTGTATCTACTCCGGTTATGTTCGCTGACAAATATTTAACACCAACATTGACTTAGCTAAAAGAAAAAGGACAGATCACCAATGTTATTCAGCAAAGACGGACTTGTTAGGGTAATAGTTAGTGGACAAAGACGTTCGTTAGAAGCAAAAGATCCAGGTGTAATAGGTGTTTTTAAATGAAAATGACGCTAGACGCCCAGATGCGAAATCGCCTGAAATTTAAATATTTCCCAAGAAGATATTTTATATAATTGTATGACATTTGTACCAGTAAAGAATGACAATTTGTTAGATCTGCGTGTGCGTAATGCACCTGGACGTGATGAGTCCGGACATGGTTGTAATTGTATTATTAACAGAAGAAGTATGAAGGAAAGGATCCTCAATGTTACCGACGTGAACAAATAATCGAAGCGGAGCAACAACTGCAAAATGAAATCACAAAAAGAACCGCGTTGATAACGAAATACAAACGCGTGTGCTTGTTAGTATAGTATATTTGCGGGCTTTCAGCAGCAACAAATGTTGGTCTTGGTGTGACAGGACTCACTGCGACAGAATCATAGTGGGTGCACCACTCGGAGTTATTGTTAAGGCTATATCGATATTAACCGGTGTTTCGTGTGGTGCTAGAAAATTAATTTCGATTCCATTACACACACAAATACGTGTCTATTCAGAACTACTTGCAGCGGCACAAAGTAGTGTAAACACGATTAGTAAACTGTATTCGGTGGATCTCGAGGATAAAATCCTTAACGCGGTCGAATTCGATAATGTATTTGCGGAAGTAGAAAATCACCAACAACTCCGAGCGCAAAGAATAAACCGTGCTGTTGCGGATATACAGACAATAGAAGTCGAGTAAAACATACAAACCAACAACAATATGTCATAGCGGTTTTGTTGGTTACTGCTGAGCATCACTATATGACTCTAGCTGCTTGATTAATGCTAATAATCCACGAGTTGCGCATAGTATTTGGCTTGCTTGCTAAAATAAATCAAAGTGAGGAGGAATAGAGGTGTGATCTAGAAAAGCAACCAAAAAATCTAAAACCACCATAATCACTCTGCTGAAGGATCTAATCTGACGCCGTCAGGTCAAAGATAGAAAACTGTGAAATCAAAGTTAGATTAATAAGATATTTGTGAAGTACAATCCATCTTAAAATGCATATGAATAAAGCAAAGAAAACACCTGTGAACGTGCTACTGGTAAAAATTCTGACGATCTTAGCAGATGATGGACATTCAATGTTGACGTTGCCATGAAGAGCCATGTAAGATGCCGACACTGTTGGGTTCTGCATTAGTGTCGCTTTCATATCGTTAATTTTCTTCAACTTCGCTTTCATTTCATTTAAACGTTCTTCCTTTGACATGGCTGACGATCTTAACAGCCTCTCTTTAGTATTCTGTCTTTGCAGCATACCTGGTGCAGCATAAAATAAAGAATGAGCGTTTTCTGTGATGTGATAGTTGACTGACTGAATGATTATTTGAATGGCTGATTGGTAATTTCTGTTTACGGACATAAAAGCACTTTCAAGTAAATACATATATATATATATATATATATATATATATATATATATATATATATATATATATATATATATATATATATATATATATATATATATAATGAAATATCGGATATTACGAAGTACACACACACACACATATTCGAACTCGCGCACTTCTGCGCTTACTTCATTTTGCATATGCTCCAATATTGGGAAAAACGCAACTACTGTTATTAACATTTTAAAGTAGTACATATTTCTTACATTTCTGTCAATGTAACGTAATTGCTTTAACAGGGAGTACAAATTATTACTATTCAATGCATATAGCTACACAAATGGGGGTACGGGATGGCAATAAACCTCTATATAGATAACTTTCAAACATACTGATATGTTTCTTAAATCGGTGATAAAGTGATGATTACACTCACCTCTTGTTATGGGAGTCTGTAATTCAGCTGTATGTGTCTGTAGCGCAAGGGTTGATGAATGATGGAGGGCTGGCTGTAGTGAAACAGGGCCACTTGCAGTTTTACTCTGACCGACATCGCTTTAAATAATAATAACATAATAATAATAATAATAATAATAATAATAATAATAATAATATGCTTCATCATCATAATAATAATAATGTAAACTCCATTTAAAACGAAATCAGGTTTAATGAAATATCGGATATTACGAAGTACATCAGAAGTTCCTTTCACGTGATTTATATAACAATTTTCCTCGGTCTTTCGCCAATATTTGCAATGGACTCGCACAAAAGAATTGTTGTCAATGAAGGGTTCTCAAAAACATGCTAACACCATAAGTCATTTTCCAATGGTCAAACAAAGAACCACACATTTACGAGACTCTATTTTCACATTTCTATGGTTTCAATTCCTTCACATTAGTTATATTTATCTGCATGCAAACTACACCGTTCATTGGCAGTTAGTTAGGTATAGCAGGTGCGTCCTGTATTTGTTCCTATTAAAGCATTATCGTGTCTTCAGACGTCATTTTTGTGTCATGCCAATCTGAAATATTTTTAAAAAGGTATGCAATGTACAGTATCAAATATTTTCCAAAGTGACCATGGAGATATATGAGCGAAGTCTGTACAGTTTTAGATACTTCTACCTTTTCTCCCACATAATATAATTTATTGGTAAATCTTTTTAAACAAGAAATAACGGTCATATGAAAACTTTTAATAGCTCAATTCTGTTTAAATGACAAATGGGACACGTAAATGACAAACGGAACACGTAAATGATAAATGGAACTCATAAATAACAAATGAGATATTTAATGAGACCGATCGAGAAATGAATGTCTTCGTTCACGTACATTCTTAAATTTGGACAGGACACAGCATCACCACCCCCGTTTTTTTTTCCTATACTTTCTTTGTATCAAGGAGGTATGCAGTAGTTATGTTGAAACAAGGGACACCCATACGAAATGTCACCACTCTAACACACTGTATTTAAACCAAGGTAGTACTAAGTAAAACAACAAAATCAAAGTATTTGTGCAAATTGTAACTCGTCAATATTTGAAGCATTATCTGAATCGTCACGAAGGAATCGACTTCTTATCCAGGAAATAATATCCAAAAACCAGTTTGGTTGTAAGCGCCAGTAAATGTAAGAAACAATATAAAATCATAATAAATTGTAAAGAGCAGAAGAAAATTCAAAAATAAAACAAACATTAGGCATATTTTGATTTTAATACCTACGCGTTAGTTTGTTCGTTCGTCAACCCTATTAGCACGTTAGTGGATAAAACATATTTTCACAACTTTTGCCCCTTAAACTACGGTAAAGACTTTAAATAAAGCAGTCTAAAATGTTCATGATATGAATTCGAGGATGAAATGTACTTCTTTTGTCCTATTAACATTTGTTGTTTTTATTTTGGTAACGGTACTAAACTATTCTGAAGAAAACGGCGTTTTGAAAAGCATAATTTTTTGACGAAACTTGGAATATCCTCCTATTCTAATAGACAACAATGAAGACATGGTGCACATCATCACTCCACCTTCCTGAAGACTACAAGAAGAACATGAAGCTTGCAATTATTTCATCGTCCTGTAGACTACAAGAAGAACATGGAGTTTGTCATTACTTCATCTTCCTGTAGACTACAAGAAGAACAAGAAGCTTGCTATTATTTCATCTTGCTGTAGAATACAAGAAGAATATGAAGCTTGTTATTATTTCATCGTCCTATAGAGTACAAGAAGAACAAGGAGTTTGTCATTACTTCATCTTCCTGTAGAACACAAGAAGAACATGAAGCTCGTTATTATTTCATCGTCCTGTAGACTACAAGAAGAACATGGAGTTTGTCATTATTTCATCTTCCAGTAGACTACAAGAAGAACATGAAGCTTGCTATTATTTCATCTTCCTATAGACTACAAGAAGAACAAGAAGCTTCTTATTATTTCATCTTCCTGCAGAATACAAGAAGAACATGAAGCTTGTTATTATCACATCTTCCTGCAGACTACAAGAAGAACAAGGAGTTTGTTATTATTTCATCTTCCTGTAGAATACAAGAAGAACGTGGAGTTTGTAATTACTTCACCTTCCTGTAGACTACAAGAAGAACAAGAAGATTGCTATTATTTCATCCTCCTATAGACTACAAGAAGAACAACAAGCTTATTATTATTTCATCTTCCTGCAGAATACAAGAAGAACATCAAGCTTGTCATTACTTTATCTTCCTGTAGACTACAAGAAGAATATGAAGCCTACTATTATTTCATCTTCCTGTAGAATACAAGAAGAACAAGAAGCTTGTTATTATTTCATCTTCCTGTAGACTACAAGAAGAACATGGAGTTTGTCATTACTTCATCCTCCTGTAGACTACAACAAGAACATGCAGTTTGTCATTACTTCAGCTTCCCGTAGACTACAAGAAGAACATGATGCTTGCTATTATTTCATTTTCCTGTAGAATACAAGAAGAATATGAAGCTTGCTATTACTTCATCTTCCTGTAGACTACAAGAAGAATATGAAGCTTGTTATTATTTCATCTTCATGTAGACCACGAAAAGAATAAGGATCTTGCTATTACTTCATCTTCCTGTAAACTACAAGAACATGGAGTTTGTCATTACTTCATCTTCCTGTAGACTATAAGAAGAACATGGAGTTTCTCATTACTTCATCTTCCTATAGACTAAAAGAAGAACATGGAGCTTGCTATTATTTCATCTTCCTGAAGACTGCAAGAACATGAAGCTTCTTATTATTTCATCTTCCTGTAGCCTACAAGAAGAACATGGAGTTTGTCATTACTTCATCTTCCTGTAGACAACAAGAAGAACATGGAGTTTGTCATTACTTCATCTTCCTGTAGACTACAAGAAGAACATGGAGTTTCTCACTACTTCATCTTCCTGTAGACTACACGAATAATATAAAGCTTGCTATTATTTCATCATCCTATAGACTACAAGAAGAATATGAAGCTTGTATTATTTCAGCTTCCTGCAGACTACAAGAAGAACAAGAAGCTTGTTATTATTTCATCTTCCTCAAGAATACAAGAAGAACATGGAGTTTGTCATTACTTCATCTTCCTGCAGACTACAAGAAGAACATGGTGTTTGTAATTACTTCATCTTCCTATAGGCTACAAGAAGAACATGCAGCTTGCCATTATTTCATCTTCCTGAAGACTGCAAGAAGAACATGAAGCTTGTTATTATTTCATCGTACTGTAGAATACAAGAAGGACATGGAGTTTGTCATTATTTCATCTTATTCTAGACTACAAGATGAAAATGGAGTTTGTTATTTATTCATCTTCCTGTAGACTACAAGAAGGACATTGAGTTTGTCATTACTTCATCTTCCTGTAGACTACAAGAAGAATATGAAGCTTGCTATTATTTCATCTTCCTGTAGACAACAAGAAGAACATGGAGTTTGTCATTACTTCATCTTCCTGTAGACTACAAGAAGAACAAGATGCTTGCTATGATTTCATCTTCCTATAGACTACAAGATGAACAAGAAGCTTGCTATTATTTCATCTTCCTGTAGAATATAAGAAGAACATGAAGCTTGCTATTATTTCATCTTCCTGTAGACTACAAGAATAACATGGAGTTTGTTATTATTTAATCTTCCTGTAGACTACAAGAAGAACAAGATGCTTGCTATTATTTCATCTTCCTATAGATTACAAGAAGAACATGAAGCTTGTAATTATTTCATCTTCCTGTAGAATAGAAGAAGAACATGAAGCTTCTTATTATTTCATCTTCCTGTAGACTACAAGAAGAACAAGAAGCTTGCTATTATGTCATCTTCCTATAGATTACAAGAAGAACATGAAGCTTGTAATTATTTCATCGTCCGGTAGACCACAAGAAGAACATGGAGTTTGTCATTACTTCACCTTGGTGTAGACTACAAGAAGAACAATAAGCTTGCTATTATTTCATCCTCCTATAGACTACAGTAAGAACAAGAAGCTTCTTATTATTTCATCTTCCTGCAGAATACAACAAGAACATGAAGCTTGTTATTATTTCATCTTCCTGTAGACTACAAAAAGAACATGGAGTTTGTTATTATTTCATCTTCTTGTAGAATACAAGAAGAACGTGGAGTTTGTCATTACCTCATCTTCCTGTAGACGACAAGAAGAACTGAAGCTTGCTAGTATTTCATCTTCCTGTAGAATAAAAGAAGAACAAGAAGCTTGTTATTATTTCATCTTTCTGTAGACTATAAGAAGAACATGGAGTTGTCATTACTTCATCCTCCTGTAGACAACAAGAAGAACGTGGAGTTTGTCATTACTTCATCTTCCTGTAGACGGCAAGAAACACATGAAGCTTGTTATTATTTCATCTTCCTGTAGACTACAAGAAGAACAAGAAGATTGCAATTATTTCATCCTCCTATAGACTACAAGAAGAACAAGAAGCTTATTATTATTTCATCTTCCTGCAGAATACAAGAACATGAAGCTTGTCATTCTTTGATCTTCCTGTAGACTACAAGAAGAATGTGGAGTTTGTCATTACTTCATCTTCCTGTAGACTACAAGAAGAATATGAAGCCTGCTATTATTTCATCTTCCTGTAGAATACAAGAAGAACAAGAAGCTTGTTATTATTTCATCTTCTGTAGACTACAAGAAGAACATGGAGTTTGTCATTACTTCATCTTCCTGTAGACTACAATAAGAATATGAAGCCTGCTATTATTTCATCTTCCTGTAGAACACAAGAACAAGAAGCTTGTTATTATTTCATCTTCCTGTAGACTACAAGAAGAACATGGAGTTTGTCATTACTTCATCCTCCTGTAGACTACAACAAGAACATGGAGTTTGTCATTACTTCATCCTCCTATAGACTACAAAAAGAACAAGAAGCTTATTATTATTTCAACTTCCTGCCTAATACAAGAAGAACATGAAGCTTGTCATTATTTTGATCTTCCTGTAGACTACAAGAAGAACATGGAGTTTGTCATTACTTCATCTTCCTGTAGACTACAAGAAGAATATGAAGCCTGCTACTATTTCATCTTCCTGTAGAATACAAGAACAAGAAGCTTGTTATTATTTCATTTTCCTGTAGATTACAAGAAGAACGTGGAGTTTGTAATTACTTCATCTTCCTGCAGACTACAAGTAGAACATGCAGCTTGCCATTATTTCATCTTCCTGAAGACTGCAACAAGAACATGAAACTTCTTATTATTTAATCTTCCTGCAGAATACAAGAAGGACATGGAGTTTGTCATTATTTCATCTTCTTGTAGACTACAAGAAGAACATGGAGTTTGTCATTTATTCATCTTCCTGTAGACTACAAGAACAATATGAAGCTTGTTATTATTTCATCTTCCTATAGACTACAAGAAAAATATGAAGCTTGCGATTATTTCATCTTCCTATAGACTACAAGAAGAAAAAGAAGCTTGTTATTATTTCATCTTCCTGTAGAATACAAGAAGAACATGAAGCTTGTTATTATTTCATCTTCCTGTAGACTACAAGAAGAACAAGATGCTTGCTATTACTTCATATTCCTATAGATTACAAGAAGAACAAGAAGCTTGTTATTATTTCATCTTCCTGTAGAATAGAAGAAGAACAAGAAGCTTGTTATTATTTAATCTTCCTGTAGACTACAAGAAGAACAAGAAGCTTGCTATTATGTCATCTTCCTATAGATTACAAGAAGAACATGAAGCTTCTTATGATTTCATCTTCCTGTAGAATACAAGAAGAATATGAAGCTTGTAATTATTTCATCGTCCGGTAGACTACAAGAAGAACAAGGAGTCTGTCATTACTTCACCTTCCTGTAGACTACAAGAAGAACAAGAAGCTTGCTATTATTTCATCCTCCTATAGACTACAAGAAGAACAAGAACCTTATTATTATTTCATCTTCCTGCAGTATACAACAAGAACATGAAGCTTGTTATTATTTCATCTTCCTGTAGAATACAAGAAGAACATGAAGTTTGTCATTACTTCATCCTCCTGTAGACTACAAGAAGAACGTGGAGTTTGTCATTACTTCATCTTCCTGTAGACGACAAGAAGAACCTGAAGCTTGCTATTATTTCATCACCCTGTAGAATAAAAGAAGAACAAGAAGCTTGTTATTATTTCATCTTCCTGTAGACTACAAGAAGAACGTGGAGTTTGTCATTACGTCATCTTCTTGTAGAGGACAAGAAGAACATGAATCTTGCTATTATTTCATCTTCCTGTAGAACAAAAGAAGAACAAGACGCTTGTTATTATTTCATCTTCCTGTAGACTGGAAGACGAACATAGAGTTTGTCATTACTTCATCTTCCAGAAGACTACAAGAAGAACATGAAGCTTGTTATTATTTCATCTTCCTGTAGACTACAAGAAGAAGAAGAAGATTGCTATTATTTCATCCTCCTATAGACTACAAAAAGTATAAGAAGCTTATTATCATTTCAAATTCCTGCCTAATACAAGAAGAACATGAAGCTTGTCATTTTTTTGATCTTCCTGTAGACTACAAGAAGAACATGGAGTTTGTCATTACTTCATCTTCCTGTAGACTACAAGAAGAATATGAAGCCTGCTATTATTTCATCTTCCTGTAGAATACAAGTACAAGAAGCTTGTTATTATTTCATCTTCCTGTAGACTACAAGAAGAACATGGAGTTTGTCATTACTTCATCCTCCTGTAGACTACAACAAGAACATGGAATTTGTCATTACTTCATCTTCCTGTAGACTACAAGAAGAACATGAAGCTTTTTATTATTTCATCTTCCTGTAGAATACAAGAAGAATATGAAGCTTCCTATTATTTCATCTTCATGTAGGCTACAAGAAATATATGAAGCTTGTTATTATTTAATCTTCATGTAGACTACGAAAAGAACATGGATCTTGCTATTGCTTCATCTTCCTGTAGACTACAAGAAGAACATGGAGTTTCTTATTACTTCATCTTCCTGTAGACTACAAGAAGAACATGGAGTTTGTCATTACTTCATCTTCCTATAGACTAAAAGAAGAACATGCAGCTTGCTATTATTTCATCTTCCTGAAGACTGCAAGAACATGAAGCTTGTTATTATTTCATCTTCCTGTAGAATACAAGTAGAACATGGAGTCTGTCATTATTTCATCTTCCTGTAGACTACAAGAACATGGTGTTTGTCATTACTTCATCGTTTTGTAGACGACAAGAAGAACATGGAGTTTGTCATTACTTCATCTTCCTGTAGACTACACGAAGAATATAAAGCTTGCCATTATTTCATCATCCTATAGACTACAAGAAGAATATGAAGCTTGTATTATTTTATCGTCCTGTAGATTACAAGAAGAACAAGAAGCTTGTTATTATTTCATCTTCGTGTAGAATACAAGAAGAACATGGAGTTTGTCATTACGTCATCTTCCTGTAGACTACATGAAGAACGTGGTGTTTGTCATTACTTCATCTTCCTATCGGCTACAAGAAGAATATGTAGCTTGCCATTATTTCATCTTCCTGAAGACTACAGGAAGAACATGAAGCTTGTTATTATTTCATCTTCCTGTAGAATACAAGAAGAACATGGAGTTTGTCATTATTTCATCTTCTTGTGGTCTACAAGAAGAAAATGGAGTTTGTCATTTATTCATCTTCCTGTAGACTACAAGAAGGACATTGAGTTTGTCATTACTTCATCTTCCTGTAGACTACAAGAAGAATATGAAGCTTGCTATTATTTCATCTTCCTATAGGCTACAAGAGGAATATGAAGCTTGCGATTATTTCATCTTCCTATAGACTACAAGAAGACCATTTCATTACTTCATCTTACTGTAGACTACAAGAAGAACAAGATGCTTGATATTATTTCATCTTCCTATAGACTACAAGATGAACAAGAAGCTTGTTACTATTTCATCTTCCTGTAGAATACAAGAAGAACATGAACCTTGTTATTAATTCATCGTCCTGTAGACTACAAGAAGAACGTGGAGTTTGTCATTACTTCATCTTCCTGTAGACTACAAGATGAACAAGATGCTTGCTATTATTTCATCTTCCTATAGACTATAAGATGAACAAGAAGCTTGTTATTATTTCATCTTCCTGTAGAATACAAGAAGAACGTGAAGCTTGTTATTATTTCATCTTCCTGTAGACTACAAGAAGAACGAGATACTTGTCATTACTTCATCTTCCAGTAGACTACAAGAAGAACATGAAGCTTGTTGTTATTTCATCTTCCTGTAGACTACAAGAAGAACATGGAGTTTGTCATTATTTCATCTTCCTGTAGACTACAAGGACATGGAGTTTGTCATTACTTCATCCTCCTGTAGACTACAAGAAGAATATGAAGCTTGCTGTTATTTCATCTTCCTGTAGACTACAAGACGAATACGAAGCTTGCTATAATTTCATATTTCTATAGACTACACGAAGAACATGGAGTTTGTCATTATTTCATCTTCCTGTAGACTACAAGATCATGAAGTTTGTCATTACTTCATCCTCCTGTAGACTACAAGAGGACTATGAAGCTTTCTATTATTTCATCATCCCATAGACTGCAAGAAGTATATGAAGCTTGCTATTATTTCATCTTCCTGTAGACTACAAGAAGAATATGAAGCTTATATTTTTTCATCTTCCTGTAGAATACAAGAAGAACAAGAAGCTTTTTATTATTTCATCTTCCTGTAGAATACAAGAAGAATATGAAGCTTGTTATTATTTAATCTTCATGTAGACTACGAAAAGAACATGGATCTTGCTATTGCTTCATCTTCCTGTAGACTACAAGAAGAACATGGAATTTGTTATTACTTCATCTTCATGTAGACTACAAGAAGAACATGGAGTTTGTCAGCTGCGACATACTTGATAAATTCACGCGGTGGAGCTAACCCGTACGAATCAAAATAAACGATTCCACGTGGATCAACCGCGTACAATACCCAATGAGTACCGGGTCCTGAATTCGAGTCGAGATTAATGATACCTGTTTCGAGTTGTTTCGGTAATTGATCTCGCATAAAAACACCTCTAAAGGCTTTTATTTTTAATCGTTTAGCAGCATCATGTAAATCAAAATTTGATGCTGAAACATCTAACGTGGAAGCCTCAGACCTCTTCCCCAACGAGATCCCGGTAATCTTAGGCCGCGTCCCTTTGTTTTTGTACCCCTTTCCTACTGCTTTCTTTAGAGCCATTCCAGCAGCTGTTCCAACAGCACCTAATGCGGCTGCTTTTGCTACGGCTGGAGGGGCAGCAGCTATTAACGCTGGAATAGCCGCGAGAAGTGGAAATATACCACCTGTTTTAACCATGTCCTTGATGGCGCTCGGAGAAAGATGGAATTGAACTCCGGTTTTTAATTCTAGGGCTTTATTGAAATGTTTAATCTGATTATTTGTCAACGATAATTTGTTTGGACCACCACCAATCTGTTTTAGTGATATTTTAGTTCCGCATTTGTTAGCGTTTTTTGATTGAAACTTTTTGACCTGACCGGGATTCAGAGTAACATTAACATAACTATACGTCATTTTTTATATAAATATATTTTTCTAAATAACATGATCAAAGATTTTCCACTAGTGCATCAACGACTCTCATTCGACCACTACCACCTTCAAGTAACATGGCCTTATCGCTGAGTATAAACGCGATTGCTCTGTAGGTGCCGCGAATAAGGGGTGGACCAGGTATATCAGGAGGAGGGTTAGTAAGACGAGCTCGAAAGTGTATATCAACGACAGATTGTTTGGACAAATCAAGATGTTCCAGTGAAAATTAATAAATAGGATATAGATTTGTAAAATCTAACTGTGATATTTGCAAACCGGTATCCACATTTTGATCACGTCCCATGAATGACATTAAATGATGATATGCACGCGCTACGTGATTTTGATCAAAATTTAACAATATATCTTCAGCTGGTTCTTGATGTCCATTTATCCGTAAGGAAACTTCATTAACTCCAAGGTCGTCAAATATTATATGTGAACGTTCTTGATTATTCGTCCGAGCATTATCTTGCAGCGCAATAAAAATATGTCGCGGCGCAGAAACACCTTGCTGTGATGCTATATTCCATGTAAATAAACCATTAACAGAACTTTGAGTAGCATCTGTGGTTACTGTTAACCATGATAGCAATGATTTACCGCCTTGATCCGTAAAAGAGAGTAATTTTTGTTCTTCAGTAATAGATGGAATCATTACTGGCATCCACAATGAAAGCTTTGATATATTTACTTTACCATCAGCAACACCAGCACCTCGCCAGATTGCATCATTATCATCACCTTTTCTTACGAGCAGCACAACTGTGTGTTTAGCTCCAAAGATGACCTTTCTAACATTTCTGCAAAATCCAAAGGTGTGAGATAATGGAATTGCACACGAAAATTTCTATCATTTCCTGACAACGCTGCTCGGCGTGTTGCAAACCCTTAGTTGTAAGTCGCATTAACACTTCCTATAATATCAAAAGCAGCACCTGGTCTGGCTGCGTGTTCAAAATCAACCGGTTGTGGATCAACTGCAGCATCTCGTAGTGCTCGTATTTTAGTATATTCCACATGATCAGCGTTGTCAGTAATATCCTTGCAAACATCATTGTTGGACCAGCTGATCTTGTGTAATCATCACAATATCTCGCTAGACCAATTATTGTTGTAGCAACATCAACATCATTCTGAATTGATTCAATATTTTTTCCATCAATCATGTATGTGGCGCTACTAAACAGTACCATAATCCCATTGTTGACAAAATCAACACGCAAATTGGCACCATATGGCGTATTAGCTGCGACATTCGTTACAAGTCTACCTTCTACTTCAATAAACGCCTCAGCGGGCAAGAAATATCTACTTGTATCATGAACCTGTAATTCGATTCTCCCCCGCTGATTTGGTTGTCTTGCGTCATAGGAATAAAATTGATAATCACGTACCGATTCATTTTTGATGACCGGTTCATCCATATCAAATGCTGAGTCGGACAAACCTTTAAACATTTTATTATACTTACCATTTTTCCAAATGGTGATCTAAATCATCGTCGACGAAGACCGCTTCCTGCTATTAAATTTGATGTTATATTTCTTTCTGCTTCTTCAGATAATTCCGCTAGTTTTTGATTTGCAGCCTGATTTATTATTTTACTTACGTCTGCGGACATCACTTCAGTACTTGGTAATTTTACCGGTTATTGTTTTTGTAGCATTAATCGTGCTGTCTATCTTTGATCGCCGAGAACGCCTTACTAGCAACATTGACAATTGCTCCAGGAACTTTTTCACGAACAATATCAATAGCTTTCATCGATAATTGTTTTGCAACAGGTGTTACTTTTGGAGCCATCTTTGTAAATAATCCCTGAATAACATCACCAAGCCCATCTCCGTAAATAGCTCTGTAGATTAGTAATCGTGAGTTTACCGCTCTGACCTGTACGGATTTACGATGATTATTGTGTACTATCATCTTATTTTATTTACCATTTATCTAACAATTAGTCACTATAATCATCAACAAGTTCATCGATAAGTTCTCGGTAAACTCCGATATCCATGATACCACTTTGAAATAATCGCCGACAAATACCAGCTGCTTCATTAATTATTTCTGGTGAATTATTTCCGGCACGTTTTCCTCCTATGAGAACTTCTAACCGTGACACATCATTAATAATATTATCAGGACAAACAAAATTATTTCCCAGGCCACTTCCCGTTGCTCCTTCTTCTGATTTCTTAGATGGCGTCATTTCAAATATATTTTTAATTTTCGACAGCGGTGAAAAATGTTGTTTTTGTTCTGTTCGTTGCAGACGTGAAGGAAGTTGATACTGGGAGAGTTCTCTCTCTCTCTCTCTCTCTCTCTCTCTCTCCATGAAGTACTTTTACTTCTTCATAAAGATTTCTATATTCTAAATCATTACTTCTAACCTGTCTTTTGTTTGCATATATGCGATATATCCATTTATTAAGTTTATCATCACTTGTCCTTTCATGAGGGGGGTTTAAAATATTAGATTTGTTAATTATACAATATAATATTTTTTCGGGTAATTTTTCTCTTTCAGTATTTCTAATATCTTCGGCAAACCCTTCCTTAAATCTTGCAATTAATTTTATATTTTCTCTTACTGGTTCGGGTTCAGGTGTATGTTCTTTTCTCACGTCGGCGACTTCAGTACGAAGTTTTTCAATACTTTCAAGTATTTCCTCACCAACAGGTGGAGGTTGGGCCGCAGCTATATCAGTTGGAAGATCTCGTAAAATCTTCCTTGTCTGTTTAGTTCTTCTTGCTATTTTTTTCAGTTTGTTCTGCTGTTTGTTTTGATACCGGAAGAAGATCTTCTTTGATGACAGTTGTAACTTTTTCAGTATCTGTAGTGACGGGTTTAAACAGTTTTTTAGTGTCTTCTTCGTACTCAACTTGTGCTTCTTGCTGCGCTTGTAGATTTTTTCTGAATGAATCTCGCACGGGAAGAAATTTTTTAATTGCTTCTAGTCTCTCTCGTGCTATTCTTGCAGTATGAGATTCTGGATGTACCATTATTTTTAATATAACAATTTTTTAATTAATAGCAGCAGAGAGGGTGTGGACCGCATCCCTTGTTTGTCTGGGTCAATCAGTGACGCGGTATGTAAGTTACCTCTATGAAGGGTCACTATTTGTTTTGTCTAAAAAACGTACGTGACGGATTAAGTGGTCTGTTCGCCCTCTCTGCTGCTAACATGGAGTTTGTGATTAGTTCATCCTCCTGTAGACTACAAGAAGAACATGGATTTTGTCATTACTTCATCTTCCTGGAGACTACAAGAAGAACAAGATGCTTGCTATTATTTCATCTTCCTATATATTACAAGAAGAACAAGAAGCTTGTTATTATTTCATCTTCCAGTAGAATAGAAGAAGAACATGAAGCTTGTTATTATTTCATCTTCATGTAGACTACAAGAAGAACAAAAACCTTGCTATTATGTCATCTTCCTATAGACTATAAGAAGAACATGAAGCTTGTTATTATTTCATCTTCCTGTAGAATACAAGAAGAATATGAAGTTTGTTATTATTTCATCGTCCTGTAGAATACAAGAAGAACAAGGAGTTTGTCATTACTTCATCTTCCTGTAGAATACAAGAAGAAGATGAAACTTGTTATTATTTCATCGTTCTGTAGACTACAAGAAGAACATGGCGTTTGTCATTACTTCACCTTCCTGTAGACTACAAGAAGAACAAGAAGCTTGTTATTATTTCATCTTCCTGCAGAATACAAGAAGAACATGAAGCTTGTTATTATTTCATCTTCCTGTAGACTACAAGAAGAACATGAAGCTTGTTATTATTTCATCTTCCTGTAGACTACAAGAAGAACATGGGGTTTGTCATTACTTCATCTTCCTGTAGACTACAAGAAGAACATGAAGCTTGCTATTATTTCATCTTCCTGTAGAATACAAGAAGAACAAGAAGCTTGTTATTATTTCATCTTCCTGTAGATTACAAAAAGAACAAGAAGCTTGTTATTCTTTCATCTTCCTGTAGACTAGAAGACGAACATTGAGTTTGTCATTACTTCATCTTCCAGTAGACTACAAGGAGAACATGAAGCTTGTTATTATTTCATCTTCCTGTAGACTACAAGAAGAACATGGAGTTTGTCATTACTTCATCTTCCTGAAGACTACAATAAGTACTTGGAGTTTGCCATTACTTCATCTTTCTATAGACTACAAGAAGAACATGCAGCTTGCTATTTTATTTCATCTTACTGAAGACTGCAAGAAGAACATGAAGCTTGTTATTATTTCATCTTCCTGTAGAATGCAAGAAGAATTTGAAGCTTGCTGTTATTTCATCTTCCTGTAGACTACAAGAAGAATATGAATCTTGTTATTATTTCATATTTCTGTAGACTACAAGAAGAACATGGAGTTTGTCATTACTTCATCTTCCTGTAGTCTACAAGAACAATATGGAGTTTGCCATTACTTCATCTTCATGTAGACTACGAAAAGAACATGGATCTTGCTATTGCTTTATCTTCCTGCAGACTACAAGAAGAACATGGAGTTTGTCATTACTACATCTTCCTGTAGTCTATAAGAACAATATGGAGTTTGTCATTGCTTCATCTTCCTGTAGACTACAAGACGAACATGCAGATTGTGATTATTTCATTTTTCTATAGATTACAAGAACAACATTGAGCTTGCCATTACTTTATCTTTCTATATACTACAAGAACAATATGGAGCTTGCCGCTACATTATCTTCCTATAGATTACAAGAATAATATGGAGTTTGTCATTACTTCATCTTCCCAAAGACTACAATAATAACATGGAGCTTGTTTTTACTTCGTCTTCCTACAGTCTACAAGAAGAATATGTAACTTGTCATTACTCCATTTTGCAAAACACAACAAGAATAATATGAAGCTTTCCGTTACATCATCTTCCTGTAGACTACAAGACGGACATGATGTTTGTCATTATTTCATTTTCTATGGGCTTCAGTAAGAACTTGGCTATGAAAGTGGAGCTTGTGATTGTTTCATGTCCTTAATGACTGCAAGGATGATATTGCTTTGAACATGGCACTTTTCATTGGTTCAACTTCCTATGGACCACAAGAATGGTATGGCTATAAAAGTGCAGCTTGTCTTGACTTCACCTGCCTAAGGACTTCAAGAAGGATATGACTATGAAAATGGAGAGTGTCATTACTTCCTTTTCGTACAGATTACGATGAGGACATATAAATGTAGTGAAGCGTGGCATTGATTCCACTTCTTTTAGACTATAATGAGGATATGGTTTTGTAAGTGGTTAGTGTGGTTGTACAAAACAATTTTAATTTTTATGTTGATTCTTGTTTGCGGATGTAGTTCTGTATGAAAGGGTCGAAACTGAAAGAAACTGTCCGGAATTCAAGGGGAATTTCTTAAGATTTTATCCGCTAAATCACTGAACGGCTTAAATTTTCAGAAAGGGTTTACTTTTTTGGCATATTTTTAAAATAAATTAATAATAATGGGGTCTTATTATGGGAAATAGAATTTAAGGAATTAATAAATCTAATACATTTTACCGATGTTAGATATAATTTTTACCTACCCACCCCCATAACCTAGTAGTCTTGAACATACCTACACATACAAACATATATATATATATATATATATATATATATATATATATATATATATATATATATATATATATATATATATATAATACTTCTATGAGTATAAAGAAATAATATTTAAAAGGGTGGGGAAAACTCTGAGCAAAAACATATAAAATCATATCTAGCGAAATCATGTAAATAAAACCATACGTCTCAGAGTATTAATTAAACTTGTAATAATGTACATCCCATCGTTGACCCGCAAGGTCTTCGATAGCTTGACGGTTTATACAGCACTAGATAATCTAGAAGTATGTTTCTATGTTTGACGAGGTGGGGGGATCATCATTGTCATTATCATTTTTGGTCGCGGTGTTACTGCTGTTGACGTGTGAAAAGTAGCAAAGCCAAAATTTAATATATTATCTTCAATTTAATGAAAGTTTTCACAAGTTATCATCGCGAACTAATCGTGATTCCTACGTTACCAAATGGACTCATTTTTGCGAAGATATTTTTTAGTAAACGATGTCGCTTTCATCAGAACCGCAACTGTATATTTGTATTATCAAATACTTGTGAAAACGCGAATCTACTCTGCATAGAAACGTAAATGATATTATGGTCAACATCGATGTTACTTTAAGTCAATTTCAAAATAGAAGTTCACGTCATGAAATTGTTCTGCACAAGAAAATAGGTAACTCGATTAATCTTCCAGTCCTGCTTTTGCCCACACAAAAAACTTTTACAATATTACTGGTTTTTTTAATCTAGAATAGAACAAGAAAATTCTGTGAATTCTTTCAGACTGAGAGACAAAACTTCCAGGAGATGTACTGTATTGTCCTATTTGTACGTTGCCATCGTTCGACCATTATCTGAGTTCGATTTAGATATAGACGAATAAGAAGGTCGTGCACTATTATGAAGTTTTTCATTCTCTACATACATACATACATACATACATACATACATATTCTTCTGTGCACACATATTATATTCTATCATGAAGCACATTAGGTAGGCTCAATTTCTATCTACACAAAGTAAGTAATAAATACTAAATGAGATATTAAAAATAACTTCTCTATTTAGACAAAGTTATGACTGTAATATGTTCAAATGAAGCTATGATCGATAAAACATACCTTGATTTTTTCTCCTCATTCCCTTTCATATTAGACGCAGGAGCTTGCGCCGCCGACTTCTTGCTTGAGCCCGACCCCATGTTTGGAAACCCTAGATAGCTGGGGATCTACAAACGTCCCTTAAAATTCAGTCCCTTATATCCACATGACAGGTCAAGTCTCTTGCGCTTAATTGTGCAATACTGAGTATTATTAAACATGGCAGAATATACCTATATGATCATTAATTTTAACAACCACTGTGGACATCTGTCATTTGAAAACAAATTAGCTGGTCATCGATATGTCTTGCACTTAAGTAATGTCCGTTTAAGAATGAGTTTTTATCAACTACAAATTACCACAGACACCAATAGAAAGATGTAGTTTCAACATAAATACGGGTATATCGGGTAACTACTGAACCGTCACGGCTATTTCAAACTATACCAATTTCTATATCCCTGCGTACATGTCAACTGCTTATCGTACAAACAGAACTAAAGAAAACTTCGATTCGTGTATACATACATTGTTTGCATGGCTGGTTTTGTTTAGAAACGAGTCCGTGTATACATACAATGTTGCTACGGCTAGTTTTGTTTAGATACAAGATAGGGGTGTGTTATATTGCTTCGGTTCGGGTAGATTTTAGCTTTATTAGTATGACTCCATGTGTTATAATAGGCATATTAAATTTACGAAAATGTATGTAAATAATTAATTTGACTATTTGTAATCGTCTTATATGCACATATGCATGCTATACCGTATTATGCCATGTAAAACTTGCATATAACTGAGATTAGCGTGTGCCAGTATCTGCTGCCGCACGACAGTCATGTTGTTGTTGTTGTTGTGGGGTTTAACGCCATTTTTCAGCACAGGATAGGCTATGCATGGCGGCCAGTATTAATGGAGGAGGAAGAACCCGGGAAAACCCGGGGAAGAACCACCGCGACACTCATGTAGATCAGGGCATGTGCTGTTCATTAATGTTAGCCGAACGAATAACATACTGTTCTGCCATTCATTACACGATGGCAAATTTGGGTCTACGTATGTGAAATGTCTTGTCCAATTCATTGTCATTGTACTTTTACGATTTTTAATCATGTGATAATGTTCGTAATTGTGTATTTGCAAGCCACTACGTTTGCATAGTTTAATTATGTGTGTATTTTTTAGTTGAATCTGTTCGTTTAACTTCTACAATGAATCTTTAAATACAAATTGATTTTTTTTTTTGGGGGGGGGGGGAATAGAGTGAATTTTAAACATAAAATAACATTTTTCATGACTAGTTACATATTTAAATAAGTATGGATGTGTGTGTGTGTGTGTGTGTGTGTGTGTGTGTGTGTGTAGGGGGGCAATGGAAAATCCAGTCCAAAAGGTCGTGTGACCTTTGGGGGACTAATATTTATAGGGGCAATGGAAAATACAGTCAAAAAGGTACCTTCTGGGGACATTGGGACTTATCATTAATATAGGGACAATAGGAATGGAACAGACCTCAATCTGACCAAACAGCGGGGGCAAAAGCCTAGAACGCTTGGCGGGGACGGGACTGGCTGGACACAGACATATATAACACATACAACATACAACATACACACATCTATACAACCGACTAAGAGGAACACAATATGCTAAGGCATATTAAAAAAAATTGGTAGCTTGGGATAACTTTCAGTTTCCCGAAATAATATTAACCAATTATCTCAAAATCCCTTTTTGATTTAATAACTCAAATAACTTTGAATTAGTTTTTTGCTTATGGGAACAATTCATCCTTATAATTTATTATGGCTTGGTATAACTTTAAATTTGTCGAAATAACACTTACCAAAATTTCGGATATAACAAATCAAAATGTGAATGTACTTCTGAATAGTTTAAGAGAATAACTTCCTTTTCTAAATTATTGGCATTTTCTACACAACCATATATCAAGAATTGATTTTGCGACTATAAAAACTACAATTAAATAGCAACAAGATTTAAATCCGATTTATGCAACAAGGTGCAACAATCTCCAAAAGTAATTGGACAAAACTATGCTATGGTATATAGTATAACTATAACACAAGTAACAAAACACAAAACATGCACTCATAGGACAAAAATACAAGCATATAAACACCTTATTTTTTTATATTAAATATTTTCGGTTTAAACATAGTCACATCGGTTTTGGTTTCACTTTCTTCACGTCTTCTTTTCTTCTCTTTTTTTCTTTCTGGACGTGTCGGGGTTCTTTATTTGGGGAGGATACCTATTCTTCCTGTTCTAATTCCCTCTCTTCCTCTTGCTGCTGCTGTGTGTGTTTTTTTAGAGCATTCTGAAGACCAATGTCCGGTTTCTTGACTTTTGCCTCTTCTGACACCTGTCTTGTTTTGTTGACGGGCTAGATACTTTGTAGCCTAATGCCGTATATTCTTACAGATATAGCAAGTATCTTGACTTTTATCTCGAAAGGAGGGAGAGTAGTCCGTCGGCTTGTCTGAAGAAAACTTTCTTATGATACCTCGCAAAGCTCTGATCAGAAGATCGATCTCTGTGGGCTCTTCCATCGTTCTGCTCGGTTTGAGAGTGAAAGGAATACTGGAAGGGAAGTCACTTATCCTTTATATAGGGAAGACACTGGTCTGACATGGATATTGGGACCCTTGGCGCTTAAACTGTAGTCATTTGACTTTTTGCAGTCAAGATGAAACGATCGCATCATTTCTGGAGAAAAGAGAAGTCTTAGCTCTAAATCATGCCAGCTATTTCGAAGATGACATGAGTGAGCCAGAATCCAGACCCAGAGGGTCTACACTCAAAGTTCACCACCATTAGTAAACCCTGAAGAGTACTATCACGTTCGAGAGACGGAAAAGCGCTCCTCTAGAAAATTTAGAACCACGGCTTACATGTATACAGTGAAGTTTAAAGATTTCAAGTCCGAAGTACCATTGGCGAAAGCAGAGGGGTTCATCACCGAGGTATGGGATTCTTTGTTAAGCACACTGAAACGACAATGTGAAGCCAAAGAAGACGATCGCTTGAGACTTTCCATTCATCACGACAGTTTGAAGTTCCCGTTCGGATCGAGTTTAGCAGCCCAGCAGTATTGACACCTTCCAAAGTCATTGACAAGATTCAACACGTAAAACAATCAAACAAGTTTCACATCACTGATGGAAAAGCAACACTGTTTATGACCCACGTTTCGCTCCCCAAAGGGACCGGACAACGCAGAAAAGTGTTATTGTGGACGACTTTCGTAGCATCAAGCGTAGCTTCGTTGAAATTAACAGTTCTCAAGACCAAATGTGTTTAGCTCGTGCTATCGTGGTGGAACGAACGTATGCCGACAAGAACGTCACGGCAGAATGGAAAAGAGCCTGTGCGAACATTCGAAAATCAAACCGAGCCAAACAATGAAGTGAAGCAGAACTCCTGTAACAGCAAACGGGGCTATCCAAAGACATACCCTGTGGCATTCCTGAAATGCTCCACGCTACACCTTGAAAGTGCATCCTCAAGAAGTGCGCGGACCTCTGTTGTTTCGATGCAAATATTTTAAGGATGGTAACTACATTTACGTCTATCATCACGATGAACATTTCGATGTCATTACCAGTATCGAATCATTCCTGGGATACGGTTATTACTGTGAGAAATGTAACTATGGCTATAACAATCTAGAGCAACACAAACATTGTGGATCGAAATGTGAGGGACGTTTGGCCTCCAAACCTGTCTGGAGTGCATTGTCCTGATTGTCAGCGCACTTTTGTCAGCTCTGTTACAAACAACATCTGAAGACGCAAAGTTCACTGACGAAAAGTGCTTGTGCTGAGATTGTGCCCTACTTGTGGACAAGACATTAATACCAATAATGCCATGGCACATGTATGTTCATGAAAAAGAAAGATGTCACATTTGTCACCAAATTGTGGCCTTGGAACACGAATGCTACATTCAAAAATACCATTCCAAACAAGAGCAGGAAGATAATCATAAGAAAGGGAATTTCAACCTTTATGAATTCCAAATGCTTTCAAGAGAACGGCAATCACATTCCTAATTTCTGTGTGGCTAACCGAGCGTGCGAGAAGTGCAACAAAGAGCCTATCTTTAGTCACTGCCCTCACTTCAGCAAGTTTCTTAGAGGACGTGAAAAAATATATCGGGGACCGAACACACTAGCTATATTCATCCAATGGATCTTAGACCCCATCGACGAGACGTGGAGCCAAGAGGACATCGAACGTTACGGAGATTGTCATCGCTATGTCACGGTAATGGCTCACAATTTCTCGGGATACGATGGACAGTTTCTTTTGAGATACTATACGGAACAATGTACCGAACGTCCTAAAGTGACTTGGAACGGAGCCAAAATCATTTCCATGCAAGTGGGACAAGTACAGTTTAAAGATTCGATGAGCTACTTTGCCGTGCCTTTGAGTCGAATGCCTAAAACGTTTGGAATGACAGAAATGACCAAAGTCTACTTTCCACACTTTTTATGTACCGAAGCCAATTAACATGCCATTCTACCCCGTTTGCCTAAGGCTCACGACTACGACCCCGACTTTCAGGAAGAAATGTTAAAGTATTGTTGTTCCGACGTAACATCTTACGGCGTTGCTGTGTGGAAAATTTCGAGAACTGTTCATGGAACAAGGAGGGATCACTCCTTTCAATGAAGCCTGCACCATTGCCAACGCGTGTTCCTTAGTGTACCGCCAGCAATTCATGCCCGAAAACACACTGGCTTGTAACCAGCCCTCAAACGACAAACTTTGTCAAACATCAATACTCGGTCAAAGCCCTACGCTGGCTACATTACTTTTGCGACAAGGAAGATAAATGGATCCAATATATCCGCAATGGAAGAGGCGAAAAGACGATCGGAATGTATTCGGTTGATGGTTGTGACTTCGGAACCCCGAAGATCGTGTACGAGTTTAACGATTGCTTATTTCACGGATGTTCCTTCTGCTACCCTCAACGTGGCACTAAAAATCAGTTTTTTAACGGACCCTGGAAGAGTTGTACCAGGCCACTTGTCAGCAGCGCTTGAAGTTAGAACAGCAAAAATGCCAAGTGGTGGAAATGTGGGAACACTAGAACGATCACCGTTTGAAAACCGATCCCAAGTTTAAAAGGATCGTGGAAAGTTACAAGCTGGTGGACCCACTAAACCCGCGGGACAGTTTGAACGGAGGACGAACAAATGCCACCAGTTTGCTGTACTAAGCCGTCGAGGAGAAAGGAGAAGAAATCAAATAGGTGGACGTGTTCACTGTATCCTTACGCGTGCAAATAGTGTCGCTTTCGCTCAGGGCACACGTAATTGCTTACGTAACGCATCGACCTGGATAACATTCGACAATACAAAGGATTGATAAAGTACAAAGTCTTGTCTCCCACGGACTTGTACCACACCGTTTTACCTCACTATTGCCAAGGAAAATTATGTTTCCCTTGTACCGTACTTGTGTGCCGAAACGTGCAACCAAGACCGGCCTTGCAAATGCACCCAGGAAGAACGCGCCTTGATGGGAATGTGGGTCAGCGTGGAATTGTTTAAAGCTCTGGACCTGAGAAGTGTTAGAAGTGTACGAAATTTACCACTTTCCCAAGACACAAAAACATCACAAGAGCGACGAGACACACAAAGGCATTTTCGCAGACAACATGGATGACGTTTTAAAACTAAAACAAGAAGCCAGAGGCTATCCTTCCTGGTGCCACACTCCCTAAGACCATAATAAATTCAAAGAGAAATACTGGTAGCAGGATGGCATCACTTTAGACCACGTGGAGACAAACGAAGGAAGGCGATCGTTTGCCAAAGTGATGTTAAAGGAGACCGTGTAGGAGCATGGACGGACGAACACCCCGACGACAGGATTCTAAGTTTTGCTAGTGGCGGTCGTAACACTTACGGCTGCCAATACTGGGATAAACAAGAAGTGCACATGGAGTGTAAAGTGAAAGGATTGACTCTCAATTATCGCACCAGTCGAGTGGTAAACTTTGGGGTACTGATAGAAGCTTTGCAGTCTGGACAGGATGGAAACTTTAAAGTGACCACCTACAAGCCGCACAAGATTGTACGTTTACCCGCACACCAAATCGTCAGTCGACCCTTGGAAAAAGTCTATGGCCTGGTGTCACGATAATGTGACTTAGTAGGACACCATGCTACCTGTCTGCGGCATAATGCCCCAGTGCTAGACATCACTATAAACTGCCACATTGCAGACATCGTAGCGATATGACAGAAAAATTGTTAAAGCTACGTTAAAAATCCAAAATCACATCACCTTACTGTGACCTTTCCAGCCATCAAACTAGGGTACAGGTATGACGGTACCTTAGAGAAGGTAATACCTTTGTCCAGAAAGAAAAAAATGAAGACTTCCAAAACTAGGCATATAAAAAGGAATAATGTGCAAGCTCAAAACCTCATTACGACTAGTATAAAAAGGGTCAACGCCCAAGACCGATATGTCATTGTAACTACGAAGGCCAAGCAAGAAAGATGAATCCTTTTCAACAAACATCATTCAAGTTTGGGGATTCTCAAGTGGAGTGCGATGCTGTGTCTTGCGAAGAGAGCGATGCCGTACACTGTGAATTCAGCAATTCAGTACCACATCATGGGAACTTTGCTATGGCTACTACTACTACTACTGCTGCTGTTTTTCATGGTGGATGTCAACCTCCTCGCGCGACCATGCAGCTACCACCATAATAATGTCATCCAAAACTGAGTAAACTCCTGCTGATTTCACCGTACCCTCAATAAAACGAGTCCGAGAAAGACGAATATTCGTTCCCTGTGCATTTAACCTGAATGCTGAAACTTTGAAAGTCGATTCCAAACGTTCCATGGAAAATGGCCTAAATATATGGGCGGACCTACTCCCGAAGAATTAGCCAGAGCTGTATTTTTCTTCTTGCGCACAGGGGATAAAGTTAAGTGCTTCGTTTGTGGTGTGTCACTTCACGAGTGGGAGCAGAAAGATTCGGCTTACCTGGATGGTCTCCGAATTGTCATTATCTAACTTTAGTGGGACTTCCTCAGTAATCTCTGGAACGATACAAGAGAACATTCATGATGTGCCTGTGGAACTGAGAGAAAACATTTACTGAGAGCTGGTCAAACTACAAGTTCAACGCAAACAACAATTGCATCCGTCACGTCACCGATTTTGAACCACTGGTACCTGAAGGGTATAAGATCACTGATTCATTTCAGAGCGTTCCATCGGTCAGACATTGATGAATCGCGTGAGATTCATAAAGTTTTGGATGCCACCCATTCTACTTACAAGGTGATCTTAATACACCGAATTCCACTGGACGAGTTAGAGGATTACCAAAATCTTTTACACCATGATATTTTGGTTCAAGAGAAAACTTCTGTACGACCTGTGGTGTGTGAGTTAGTGACTAAACAACTTTGGTACGGAACTAAATTAAAACCGATGCTGTTCAAAAAGTACACTTATTACCTTACTCCAAAGAAGGTATAAAAACTTGCTACCATTCCACGACCTCTATCACTCGTGATACAACAGATTCTGTGGAAGGAAAGCAATGACACTATTCAGACAGTGAATGATTACCAATACTTATTACGAGAACTGTGTCCATTGAATTGGGGTCGACGTGTGTTTTGTGTCTTACTGACTTGCTTTCTGGTATTTCGTTTACCAGCCGACTCGTTGTGGACTTTTTACGAACAATACTTACCACTAAGTAAAACATGAAAGTGGTCCCTTTAAAAGAGCACTAGAAACTCATTTTGTTCAAAGCCTTGCGTTACGGGAAAACAATTTTCGTCAACCTTTAGGTACTGAAGATGTTTGTGTAGCTTGTGACTTACAACGTCACTAGACAGATGTACGTGATTGGAAAAATTGGGGTTTCCAGGCTTGGACCAAAGAAGTGCCCAATTATGCTCAAGAGTTGTGATCCTCAATTCAAAAGTTCAGTGAAAAAGTAACTGTTAAACCTGTATAATGTGAGGGTGCTAGAAGAACCCGTCACCAAGGAGAACCACTCTCTTCAGGACAGGACTGTCATGGACATTCCCGAAAGAACATTCCGGGAGGACCCAATGTACAGACTGTAAGAGCATTACACACTGTCCCTATGACACCTTGGTTACCAAACACGTGCTGTACAGTGACTTGTTTATATTCCACTTTGATCGTTTTGATGTGTTTCTTATCGATATACTTAACCATTTGGCTTTATGTATTTTTGTCTTTCATGTTGTTCCATTTTAAAAAATAAACATGTCCTGAAAAAGTATTAAAAAAATCTTGTCTTGTTTGTCATCGTATCAAAAGTGACATTTCCTGCACTATGGCTACCTCAACTGTTTTTGTTTCCTCTTACTCCACTTTTAAAGTCATGTTAATTGCCGGACCTAGAGGTTCAGGCAAAACCGAATTGATCAAACGTTTGATCGAACATAAACCTCATTTGATCGATCGTCCATCTCAACGGATCGTGTGGTGTTACAAAGAGTGGCAATGGACGTACAGCCTCCTGCGAGAAAGTCAAGGCGATTACATCGTGTTTGTAGAAGGTATTCCTAGCGATGACGACGGAATGGTGTCTGACCCCAGTCAAACCCATCTGGTCATATTCGACGAGATGTTAGGAGAAGACGAAGAAGAAATTAAACTGTGGTTTACGCGAGAAGGACTTCCTGGTAATCTCAATGTCATTTTCATTACCCACAATTTGTTTCAACAAAGTAAAGCCCATCGCATCATCAGTCTCAATGCTCATTACGTGGTCTTGTTTTAAAGCCCTAGAGATAAATCCCAAGTTTAAGTCTTAGCCATACAGTTAGGAACGTCTTGGCTGACTCATGCGAACGACTATGCAACTCAAATCCCACACGCCAATTTACACATGGATTTAAAACCCACAACTCCGCTTATTTGCGATTTCGTACCCATCTGTTTCATCACTGGTGCCAAGACGGAGGGCCTGTCCTGTACCCCCCCCCCCCCGTCGTCGACTTAACAATAAAATCTATAAAAAAAATCTAGGACACTTTGGGCCTGTCTCACACAGCGTCAACATAACGTCCCTTCAGTCTAATTTTCCCGTCAAATTGATTTGTGCCTTGTACGGCATCAGTCGCGAAAAAAATAATACACAAAGACTTGCGCGTGTCTTATAAGCCAGTCTCAAAGAAGTCGTGCGATGGTTTACGGTGACAGCATGTCAATTATTGCAAGGCATCACTCAAATTCCTCATCAAACCAAACGCTTTTTTGAGAGAAACAAGGTAGCCTTGACGCTACCGGCAGATCGTCGCATCGACACTCAAACCAAAAAGCAAATCATTTTAAAACTTGGAGGTAGCGATTCCCTAGGAGGTATCATCATTCGCTCCCTCTTGAAGTGGGATCCTAATGCCCCCAAAGAAGCCAAACAAATAAGAAAAGAACAACTGTGTCAAGACCAGGTCACAACCCCAGAAAAAGAAAAGCTCACAGAAAAAGAAAATGTCCCCAGAAAAAGAAAAGCACATAGAGACACTTCGGCCAGGACGCAACCTTACATTCGCAAACCACGACTTGCAGCGACGGTGACAGCGTCTCCAGTAGCCTACGGTTCTTCCGCTTCTCCGTTGCTGGTGATGTCAGCCAAACCCAATTTGACACCCGTTCTTCCTCAGTTGATGAAACAATGGAAACCCAATTCTCCAAGAACTTCTCCTTCAGTGGTGATACCCTCCTCTTCCTTAGCTGCAATGTCAGCTGCTCACAATGTACCTGCTCCCAGGATCAAGTTCCAAGAGAGGTCGGGCACATTACAGAGTTTACTATATTTGTCCAAGCAAGAACTGTCCCGATTTAGCCCTTTGCAAACGACGCGTGATGCCTGTCATCAAGTCATCAAGTTGATACGACGTAAAGACAATTGTTGACGACGCGTTCCAGTATAAAAGGACCTGAGGTAATGAATTGGAATCAGTGTTTTGTGCTCCTGAACACCCAACCATGTCACACACAACCAGAATCCATCACTCTTGTAACCATAAAGGAAAGAAAAGGAAATGACGTCCTTCTTGTTTAGTCAAACATGGGGACATATTGTTTGTCCTGTTCAAAGCATCTGCACCCATGCGAAAAAAACTCATTCAAACAGCCTCCAAAGACGCCATCGATACCGTGTGCGAATGTTGTTTGAACGTTTTGAAAGGCACGATACCTTTGTCCAAACACCAGTAAAAAAGTCTTAGCCAAAATTAGTCACGTTCTTCGCCAAATGGTTCAAAAGAAAATATTCATTCGTCAAAAGAAGATGTTAGTACAACGAGGAGGAATTTTGCCTCTGTTGTTGGGACCCTTGTTGAAAGTATTATTGGGAACAATGCTGGGAGAACTCATGGGAGCAAGATGAAAAGGAACAAGAAGATTAAAGGGACCTCTGGAGTCCAAAAATCTCAGGCGTGAAAAGAAATTGCCCTGAATTATATGACGTTTTGGGCGGAGACCTCAATATGGCCACGGATAAGACTAGCAAAACAATCACCATACCAACCAGTGCCACCAACCTGGATTTTGCAAAGTAATTTCGTTCCCCGGTAGAATTGAACCAAGGACTAAATTTTATCCTTGTGTACTCCGATGTGGTGGAGTACAACGTGGTGGGACACACCTCTGTAACGTTACTGCGTGTCATTCCTTTCGAAGTGGATTCTGTCACAAACACTGACGAGGAAGGTGGAAACACCTATCACGTTCACCGCGAATTTGTACATACTCACTATTTACACGTCAGCAAGTCGTATTTTGCACTATTGAAATCACCAATAAAGAGATATGTGACAAAATATTCCATTCACCAAAGGGAAAATCACGGAAAACTCCCTTTTCGAAAACTATTCTCGAACGACTCTTAAGTCATGTATCCAGTGTACCGAGGCGTCGCTCGACAGCGAGGACATGGTTTAGGAGATATGCTGAAATCAACCTTTCGTTTGGTGGCACACAGATGGTAGCAGGAGGATTGCACGCTTTGAAAGATGCCGCATTGATGCACGGTAAAGAACTTCTCCAAAATGCCATCATCGACAAACAAAACCCTAAAGAATCTTTCTTGAGAGCATGCAAAAATGTCTTGCTTCAAACGAGCAAAGACATTTTGTGCCGACATGACACTCATATAAACGCCCTGAATGCTACTGATTCAGGCATTCCTGCTTCCCTGACGCCACCTTAAGGACACAGCAGAAAGAGATGACGAAAATAATTTGTTTGTGTTATTGTTGATTGTTAATTGTTGGTTGTTAGTTAATTGAACAAAAATGTTGTATTTTGAAAAGTCTGTCGTTTGTTTCCAATTTGTATGATGATACATGCTCTTTGTCTTCCCTCTATCCCTCACCCTCAAATCAAACTATCATAGAGTTCCGAATATGCGATGCTACTCCATGTAAAAACGCCAACCCCAAAATCAACCTTATTGCCCAGACATTTGGATCCAAACTGCAAAATCCAATAGGAACACTAACAGAAGTAAGCAAGACCATCGAGGAAACACACTGAACATCTTAAAATCTACACAGACGGATCCAGATCCCAAGAACTAAAAAGTACAGCAGTTGCAATAATAATACCCGAACACAGGGTTGCACTCGGAGCCAGACATCCGGATCATTGTTCCGTCTATACTGCAGAATTCTGGGCAATAAACGAAGCACATAAATGGATTAAAACCCAAACGTACAGTCAGTAAGTTATTATAACAGACTCTCTAAGCGTATTCAAATCCTTGGAGACTGGTACAACAAAAGGCAGAGATAATGTGATAGCAGAAACACTGCTATCCATTCGAGAGATTGAAGGAAAACAACAAAGCATGGAATCCTTATGGGTGCCTTCGCATATTAGTCTAACAGGAAATGACAAAGCAAACCAACAACCAAAACTTATCCTCATGAACACTCCACTATCACACCTTGACTGCAGTGTACAAGAGGTATATGGTCAAATAAGAATTAAAATAATCAAGAAATGGTAGCTACTCTGGGAAAATACCAGCATGGGCAGACATCTATTGCAACTGCAAAAAAGAGGTCCACAGAACGATCATGACACTTAAAGACATAGAAACCACCGACTTCCGCATTAGTAATAGGTTAAAAACAGGGAAAATGTTACTAAGAAGCAGTTTTGGAAAACATCACACAAAAAAAGAAACAAACCAAACCACAAACTGTCCCCATTGTCCAACAGTGGAAACATTTTCAACACCTGCCCCAAATAGCAAGAAGCAGACAGTTAAGAACTGGAAACAAACACAAACAATGGTTATAATAAACCAGACTACGAGGAAGCCAATCAAGGAAAAGGAAAACAACCAACTAAAGGTAAACAAAACATCAAAAGAACAACAATAGCCGATAACAACCAAAAAACAAATCCAAAAGCTCAATCGATTAACAGACAAGACAACAATAAAAGGCACACGCACAACACAAACATGAAAAACACAGATAATCGTCCAATCTCTTAGTAAAATACACATACCTGCTAGGGATTACCAACGTAAAGAAAGAACCAGACCTGTGAAGTACCAATACCACCTACCAGCACTAACACTGTATATCAGCAGGACCAACCAAAGATTCATAAATATTAGCAGCAAAAGTCAAGCAGCCACACTAGTACAGCATCACGGAGGAACATTTAGGATCATTCGACCAGACGTTAATTACATTATCATGTGGTGAAATAGCGCACGACAACTCTCGAAATACTTAGAAATAACAAACATAGCGGGAATGACTCTCTCTATCAAAAGGCACCAAGCAACTGATGCAACCCCTTTACAAGCCCCTCCAACGACCACCACAAGGAGTGACACCAACATACCACCTACTGCAACACGAAACAGATAAGAAAACAACTACCCAAGCTGTGTATTTAAAGCCATCCTCAAATTAACTGGAACATTCCAATGGAAAACTACTCGAGAAATAGCATGCGATCTCACATACTACCACATCAAATACAGGCGAATAACCAATTTTAGAAAGTCATGGAAGGGAAACTCATACTGTGTTGCTAGACTTTACGGAGTCACCACCAAAACAATCAAGCTAGGATCCCACAAAAAATTACAAAAGTACATAAATAAACTTCGCTTTTGTAACAGTTGCCAAGGCTGGGGCATTTTGCTTCAAGCTGCCGATACCATACACAATGTTCCAAATGTGGCGGCAAACGCAAAGGAAAATGTATTGCTAAAGCTCTCAAATGTGCCAACTGCAGAGGAAAGCACACTCCTTACACTAAAGAGTGTCCCTACACTACAGCAGAGATAAGAACTATCAAAATAATGGAAGACCAACAAGTAACATACAACCATTCCAAGAAAAATAAACAAAGCTCAGCACAACACAAACAACGACCCAAACAAATCTAAAGACACCTACTCAACCAGCAGCAGCCTCCACTGAAGGGAGTCAAGCCACAAGCAATCTACCCCGAACACCCAATGGAGGCGACAAGGGACAAACAAATACTCCTCACGAACACAATATTCAACAATCAATGAATAAGATAAACAGTAAACAAAACGGGCACAATTCACTGCAATGCAAATTTTAATAATCAGGGTATAATCAACCCACAAACAGGGATAATAACACCCACAGCGTTGGAAAAGGGAAAAAATGAAAGTAATGATTATCTCAACCCCACCCAAAGAACACACTACTTAAAGGAACTACGAGAAAGAATCCAACAAAGCACACAATATAACCAGATCGAAAAGAAGGATTTATTTCTACTACTATTCATGATGTTAGAAAAAAATCCAAAAGTAGCACTTACAAAGTTCCCTACAACTCATTTAATACTTTAAACAACAACCTATAACAATGGATATACATAATCATAAAAGCTATACAAATCAATTCATGATATGGCAATGGAATTGCAGAGGCTTAATATCGAACCAGTGTGAATTGAGAGCAACCATCAACACCATCACCAACAAGCCGCATATCATGTGTCTCAAAGAAGCACACCTAACTGAAACAAGTAAAACTATACCTAAAATAGCCGATTATGACACAAAATTCTTCAAACACAGGAACAATGGGAAAAAAGGAGGAGGGATAGCCATCTACATCCATAAAACCATCTCATATGTGATATAAATAAACCCAAACATTGACTTAAAGGGAAACCTTATAAGATATCAAGCAATCGCTGTCAACATAGGACAACAAAAATTGAACAGTTACAATATATATGACCCAAGGGCAAATAATGCTAACTCCACTCAAAGCTATCGAGATGTATTTAAAGATAAGGGCACGAATAGCATTATATATGTGGCCTTCAATGCACACAACACAGAATGGGGTGGTGACCATATAGATACAAGAAGAAAAAGCATTGAAACATATGCCAGGGAACACTAGCTTAAAATTCTAACTACATGCACACCTACCAGACCTGGCCCTATCAGTGGAAAACTAGCTCCAATAGACCTAACACTTGCAACACCAAATATTGCACTGATTACGAACCGGAAAGTTCTACAGCAAAGCACATTGGGCAGTGACCACTTCCCAATATGTATCACAATATATCAACAAAGCCTCAGAAAGCAAAAACAAAACATACCAAGATGGAAAACAGAATGCCAACTGGGAAATGTTCCAACATCACTTGAGCAAAATACAACTAGAAGATCTTTATAATGACGACACCAACCAATAGTACAACAAAATAATCCAAACAATAAATGGAGCAGCACAAAAAATACCCAAAACAAGCGGGAAATCTAGGAAAAACAGTATACCATGATGGACCGAGACCTGTCGAATAGCCATTAATGATAAAAAGAAAGCCCTCAACAGATTTAAACACACAAAACTGGCTTCGGAATTCCTAATCTACAAATAAAGGAAGTCACTCTCAACCACCACACCAACTCCAAAGAGGTCTGGACAAAACTTAAAACTATGATAGGAAACGTACCGATAACTACACCAAAACTAACAGGAGTTGACACCAACCAAGCAAAAGCAGAGCGACTAGCACAACACTTTGCCAACTCTAGCAGTAACAACAATCACTCCAAAGAATTCATGACACAAAGACTAACACTGGAAAAATAATTACCCGACTTATTCACTGATCAAAACAACAAAGAGTCGCCACTCAACGACTATTTCAGTATTAAAGAATGGAAAAAAGCACTAGCTAATAAAAGGTCAACATTCCCGTGAGAAGACAACTTAGGCTATGACATTTATAAGCATCTACCAGTAAATATGCAAATCATCACACTAGATATGATCAACTTAATCTGGAAAACAGGAAATATACCCACATTGTGGAAACAAGCAATAGTTATAGCCATACCAAAACCAGGGAAAGACCCCAGAAATCCAACATCATACAGACCCATCTGCTTAAGCAACACCATCTGTAAAATCAAGGAGACAATGATTACGAACCGACTAAGACACCATCTGGAATAAAACCATTTACTCACAGAAAACCAAAGTGGATTAAGAAATAGACGTTCCACCATTAACCAACAATTAGATTGGAAGAAAGCATTTAACTTGCCTTCAATACCAAACGAAAGAGATATAGGCACCTAATCGCAATATTTCTAGATCTCAAAAAGACATTTGATTTGGTCTGGACTAAAGGCCTCATCTCCAAATTCAATCAGTTTGGCATAACGGGGTGCATGCATCAATGTATTTCAAAATTCCTTAAGGGGAAACAAATCAAAACCAGAGTAGGTGATGCTCTCTCTCTCTCTCTCTCTCTCTCTCTCTCTCTCTCTTTGATACATACACACTGGACAACGGAACTTCACAAGGAAGTGTGATAAGCCCCACATTATTCAACCTCATAGTCAACAACCTCCACGACAATATTACTAACAAACTAGTCGAGCTATCTCATTTTGCCGACGACAGTGGAATCCGGAAAGCAGGCATCCCAAACAACAAAACCAACATTAACCAAAATACAACACATGATTTCTTTAAGGACATCAATGATTCCTAGATGAAATCGGCAAATTGGCAGACAACTGGGGATGTAATACATCAGGCACCAAAACTATAGGAATGCTTTTCCCCCAACAACAAATAGACATATAACATATCCCAAACTCCATCTACAAAATACACCAATCAAATTTGTTAAATAAACATATTTCTTGGGAATGTTAATTAGCGAGAAACTGGAAATCGCAAATAACAGCCCTAAGTAAAAGATGCCAAAATGACCTAAACCTTCTAAACAGTAATAAGGGGACAAAGTGGGATCGGATCATAAATCATGGCTGAACTTGATTATGATTGCCAAGTGTATGCATCGGCCAACAACACTCTGCTCAAAACTAAACAGCATACAAAATAAAGCGCTTAGACTTTGTACGGGAGCTCTTCTTAATACCTCAATCGAGGAACTCCAAATATTAACAGAAAATTTACCACTGCATCTGAGACGAGAAAAAACAAATATTGAGATAGGCAAACTCAATTCACAAAGATTCCAACACAACTAAATTGACGATTAAAAAGTGTAGCACTCCATTCAGCAAAATTCTTGTCCCACTACCACCCCTTTGCAGGCCAAAAATACATACCCTCAGCAAAGAAATGGAACTCCAGGGCATTCAAGCAGAACAGCACAAAATATGCGATCCTACTCCATGTTAAAACACCCCCACCCCACCCCAAAATCAACCTCATTGCCAAGCAGTTTGGATCCAAAATACAAAACCTATAGGAACATTAACAGAGGTACGCAAGACCATCGATGAAACATACTCTGAACATCATAAAATCTATACGGACGGATTCAAATCTCAAGAACTAAAAAGAACAACAGCTGCAATAATAATACCCGAAGACCTAGTTGTAATTGGGGACAGACTTTTGATGATTGTTCCATCTGAACAGCAGAATTATGGGCAATAAATGAGGCACTTAAATGGATTAAAACCAAAAGGTACAGTCAGTACGTTATTATAACAGACCCTTTAAGCGTATTCAAATCCTTGGAGACTGGTACAACAAAAGGGAGAGGAAATATGTCAGAAGATGCAATGCTATCCATTAGAGAGATTGACGGAAAACAACAAAGCATTGAACTCTTATGGGTACCTTCGCATATTAATCTAACAGGAAATGACAAAGCTGACGCACAAGCAAAACTTAACCTCATGAACAAGACACTATCACACCTTGGCAAAAGTGTACACGAGGTATAAGAATAAAAATAAACAAGAAATGGCAGCAACTCTGGTTTTAGTTCCCCAAACGAATTAAGACTATAAGGTGACCTAAGCCCAGTCATCAGGCCCACTGCACAAGGCGGAAATAAAATAGATTGATTGATTGATTGATTGTTTCTTAACGGCGCATCAGCACTTTTAGGCTATTTAGCGCCAAACAAAGTGTTATTTGTATAATCTTTCAAAAATTATAAAAGGTACTATATCGACCAGCGATATAAAAGAACAAATGGTTGAAATTAAAAACGGTAAGATGTTAACGGTGCAAAATAAAGCTTCCCGATCAACGGGAGATGTAAAAAAGATGAACAGGTATTAAAATGGGACGGTATATATATTGCATAAAACTGCACAAGGTGATAGCATAAAAGTCAGAGTTTAGAGTAAATATTTACGGCTTTCAGGAACTCTATAATACGAGTGATGTTTATAGTATCAAAAAGTTCTTTCATGTCATGCACAATGTAATAACGATCGCGCGTTGGTTGTAGGTCAAAGCACTCTATCATAAAGTGCTTGACAGTGAATGGTTCATTGCAAGAAATGCACTCTGGTGGGTCTTCACCTTTTAGTATGTGGGTGTGGGTGATATAAGTATGACCAATTCGGATTCTTGCAATGACTACCTCCTCCCTACGAATGGTTCTGTAGGAAGGAGTCCATTCTCCTAGAGTTGGTTTGATTGCGTGAAGTTTGTTATTTACAGCATCATTCCACGATGCCTGCCACTTCTGACGTAAGAACCTTCTGATACAAGGTTTAAAATCAGTATAATGTATTTTAAAATCAGATGGTTCTTGAGAAAGGGCCATTTTAGCAGCGCGATCTGCTTTTTCGTTACCTTTAATACCAATGTGGCTAGGTAACCAACAGTATATTATATTGTGGGAGACACTCAGCTCGGTATTTTTGACGAGTATGTTTTTCAATAATGGGTTCTCCAGTTTTCTATTGTGTAGTGACTGCAGTACTGATAGCGAGTCGGATAAGATGATACAGTTTAAAATACGGTTCTTTTCTATATGTTGCAGAGCAAGGTCTATTGCTCTGATTTCGGCTGTAAAAATTGATGCTCCATTTGGTAAGCGAACTTGCGTTGTGTGATTTCCACAAACAAAGGCTGCAGCAGCCTTTTCCTCATCCTTTGATCCATCAGTGTAAATTCTGGTGTAGTTTTTAAATTCGGTGAGTAGTTCATGGTAAGAGTTGTGGAAGATAGAAGGGTTTGTTTCGGACTTTTTCCCATCGTGTAGCGTAAAACGTACTTTTGGTTGTTTAATTAGCCAGGGTAGTGTTTCGGAGATGGATGTTTTCTGAATTTTAGAAAGATCTATATTTGTAGTGTCAAGGCTGGATGATATTCTAATGCCAAAGGAAGGTATGGCGTTTGGTTTATTTTGGTATAAAGTTTTGTATTTGGGTTGAAAAACAGCCGAAAAAGCAGGATTCAGAGGGTTTGATTTTAATTTCAGAGCATACTGTGCGGAAAGCATTTCTCTACGATGCGATAACGGTGGTTCATTCGCCTCAGCTAGAAGGCTTTCACACGGGGATGTTTTAAATGCTCCCAGAGCCAGTCTTATTCCCTGATGATGAATTGGATCAAGCATTTTAAGATACGATTTTCTGGCAGAACCATACACAACGCAACCATAGTCTAGTTTGGAGCGAATAAACGTTCTGTATAAATTTAGGATGACTTTTCTATCAGCACCCCAGTCAGTGTGCGCTACTACTTTAAGTAGGTTAAGTGCTTTTAAGCATTTAGCTTTTAAGTTCTTTAGGTGTGGAATAAAGGTCAATTTTCTGTCAAAGATTATACCTAAAAATTTGGTTTCCTCAACAACTGGAATAGGTGTTCCATCCAGCGTGAGGTTCGGTTCATCATGATGTTTTCGTAACTGACAGAAATGCATGCATACCGTTTTTGATTTCGAGAATTTGAAACCGTTTGCATTGGCCCAATTTTGAATTTTGTTTATATTTTGCTGCAGTTGTCTTTCAATTGTATGCATGTGCTTTGACCGATAACATATTAGAAAATCATCAACGTATAACGAGCAATCCACACCAGGAGTCAAACACTTGGTGATGCTATTAATTTTGATGTTAAAGAGCGTCACAGATAAAATACTGCCCTGGGGCACACCCATCTCTTGCTCGTGCAGATCGGAGAGGGTAGAGCCCACTCGTACTTTGAATTCTCTGTCGGAGAGAAAGTTGGATATGAAAGAGGGCAGACGGCCTTTTAGACCTAGATCGTGCAGGTCATTTAGTATCCCGTACTTCCATGTTGTGTCATAGGCCTTTTCTAAATCAAAGAAAACCGCTACTAAGTGTTCTTTCTTGATAAATGCATCTCGAATAAATGTTTCTAGTCTAACCAGATGATCGTTGGTGCTCCGGCCATATCGAAAGCCACTTTGGAAAGGAGATATTAAATTATTAGTTTCCAAGTACCAGACAAGCCGAGAATTGATCATTCGTTCCATTGTTTTGCACACACAGCTTGTGAGTGCAATTGGTCGATAGCTGTTAGGATCTGCGCTATCTTTACCGGGTTTGGGAACTGGTATTACTGTTGCCTCTTTCCAGATTTTAGGTACATTACCAGTAATCCATAAATTGTTGAAAATTTCTAGAAGGGCTGTTAATGAAGGTTCTGGGAGGTGTTTCAAAAACTGGTAATGTATTTCGTCAGGCCCAGTGGATGTATCGTGGGCCTTATTCAGAGATTCCTTCAGCTCATACATTGTAAACGGTTGATTATAACTTTCTGAGTTATTCGATGTGAATTTCAACCGTGTCTTTTCTTTGTGAGTTTTTAATCTTCTGAATGCTTCTGAGTAATTAGAGGATGAGGAATTTTTTGAGAAGCTATCAGCAAGTATGTTAACAATGTCATGTTTGGAATTGATATTCTTGTTGTTTACTTTGAGATGTCGAAAGTAATTGTATTTCCTATTTCCATTGATTTTGCGGATCGTGTCCCAAACTTTCTTTATAGTGGAACGAGAGTTTAGAGTTGAAACATATTTTTTCCATGATGTTCTTTTACTTTGTTTAATCGTGCGGCGAGCATTGGCCCGAACAATACGGTACTTAGTTAAATTTTCGGGTGTTGGACGATTATTAAAATTTTTCAGTGCTTCTCGGCGTTGTCTAATGGCCTCTTTACATTCTTTTGTGAACCATGGTTTTGAGAGTTTTTTACCGTTTGGTGAGGACTTGGGAATGGATTCTTCTGCATTGTCGATTAAAACAGAAGTAAAATATTGAAAAGGGTTATTGTCGTTTAAGACAGTATCCCTATTAAGTCTAGTTGTACAAAGTGTTTCAAATTTGGCCCAGTCGGCCTTCTTTAAATTCCAATGTGGAACTGCTTCGTCAATTGTAACGTTGGTATTGTTAAGAGAGATTGGAAAGTGATCACTGCTGTGAAGGTCATCAGCGACCTTCCATTCATAGTCCAAAAGCAGCGATGGGGTACAAATTGTCAAATCAATACACGTGTATGTACCAGTTCCTGGGTGTAAATATGTCGGTGATTTGGTATTATATAGACACAAATCGTGTCTGGAAATGAAGTCTTCTATTTTGTGACCTCTGTCACTTATGTGATTTGAACCCCATAAAATGTTATGGGCATTAAAATCACCGAGTAGAATAAAGGGTTCGGGGAGTTGTTGAACAAGGTCGTCTAATTCATTTATTACTAAATTGGTGTTTGGTGGTATGTAGATAGAACAAAACGTAATCACCCGATGCAGAGTGACGCTCACAGCAGTGGCTTGTAGATTTGTGTTTAGAGGGATGACGCTATGAGGGGCTCTGTTGTTCACAATAACAGAGACTCCTCCTGAGGCTCTGTCAACATTATGAGAGTAGTTGTTAAACAAGGAGTAGTTTTTAAGTGTGATGTTATCTGTATCTTTCAAAAATGTTTCCTGAAGACATAGTACTGCAGGATCACGTTCGTTCAAGAGCAAAAGAATATCATTGTAGTTGGCTTTAAGTCCTCTACAGTTCCATTGTATGATGGTGTTCTTCATTACAGGTTTATATTGAAGATTCTGGAGCTAGGTTAGACCTTTCGCGGAGGCAATGTCTTTGGTTATTTATCTGGAGGAAGTACGGGGGTGAATTTTTTGTTGTTAGGTCTGGAGCCACCTTGAGGACATGGAGCAGATTCTTCTGCATCCATATCCTCAAAGTCTCCAAACCTATTGTGCAGTTTTATTGGGTCATCAGACCCTTTTTGCTGCCTATTTGCTGTCGACTTTTTCTTACTGTTTGGTGATTTTGATGGTGGAGGATTGTTGAACGTTGTTTGCGTCGATGTTGAGTTTTTGGGTGGTTTGTAATGCGATATGTTTGAGACGGAAGGGGATTCAGGTATGTCTGTTTGGGTTTGGGCGTCTTTCGTTGCTTTTTGATTGCTCTTTACTATGGTTGAGAAGGATGGGCCGGGGAGTGATGTTCTAGTTTGTACAAGCTTCCTGGCCTCTGGATACCGGATGTTGGATGTGTATTTGATCCTTTGGATTTCCTTCTCCTGTTTCCATATATCGCAATCTTTTGAATTTGCATGGTGTTCCTTGCCGCAGTTGACGCAATGCGGAGTGGCTTTGCACTCGGATTCCCAATGAGAAGGGTCTCCACATCGTCCACATACTTGGTTTCTGGAACAGCGGTCTTCATGATGACCGTATTTTTGACATTTGTAGCATCGGAGGGGATTTGGTATGTATACCTCAACCCTAACTTGTAAGAACCCAACTTTGACAACTTTAGGTACCGTTGGTCTGTTGAAGGTGAGTATAATGGTGTTGGTGTCTTGCAGATCGTTGTTTCGTTTGATACGAATCCTACGAACTGCAGTGACACCTTCACTTTTCATCCCCTCTACGATGTCTTTGTCGCTGACTCCAGCCAAGTCACGGCAACGAATGACGCCTTTTGATGTATTTAGAGATGTGTGTGCGAAACAAGTCACTGGGATGTCATGAAATACCTTAATTTTTTTAATGTTCTCAGTGTGTGCTTTACGTTCGCACTCCACAAGCAGACCACCTGATTTAATCTTTTTAACGCTTTTTGGTTTGCCGACTAATCCAAGCATAGTCTTTTCGATTATAAATGGCGATAGTGCGGCTAGGGGTTTGGTTTCATCTTTTGATTTGATGACCATGAAGCGAGGAAACGATTCCACACTACATGGTTCATCATCTGAGTCAGTTCCAGTTTTGGTTCGTTTGTTTTGATTTTTTTGATTTTCCATTTTGGCTTGAATAAAAATTCAGCACCTGTGCTCCCCACCCACCAAGGAGCCCAACAAGGGGACACTTTTGAAGTGTCAGGGATACACAGATGCCATACTCAGTTGATAAAATTACCTTTGATTGACCCTGAAGTCGCCAATTTCTAAGGTCGGTAAAATTACCCCCCGATTGACCCGTTAAGCCACCGCCTTCTATGAAGTCTTCTAAGACTTGGAAAAGGGAAAGATAAAGGAATAGAATATAGGGGCAACGGTGGTATCAAGAGAGATACAAGGAGAAAGATAAAAAAGGTGAGAAAGTTAATAAAGACATCCTAGGGCTCGGCGTGACCAGCCGATTTGTCGGAACCGGGCCCATCCCGACCACCCGTCTAAGAGAAGTAGAGGCCAAAGTAGTGTGTTGCAGGGAAAGCCTCTGCTCAACTACCAGGATCCTTTCCTCCTCCGACACGGGACGCAACCCACGGCAAACAGGTTGCCTCTACTTAGTCGCCTTTTACGACACGTAGCGAGGCACGTCGGGCCAATTCTACAACCCCGGACCCGCAGGGGGACGGAAATAAAATAAATAACGGATACACAGACCCCAAATTATTCAACACACAACACTAAAATCGCAACATCATCCCTCAGACCAATATATTTATTTTATTAAATAATATAACTAAGAGGATCAATGTACTGGCACAATTCCAACAAGTAAATAAGAACGGCACCCCATGGACCAGTCGCAAACATCATGGCCGGCCTACAACAATGAAAGTCGAGCCGAAATACCTAACTCCATCATCAGACCAACAGGAAGGAGAAAGAAGAGGAGAAAGAAAAAAAAACAAAGAACAAGATAAAGAAGACCGACATCGACTTTCAAATTGCCTACTTACATGTGGTTCTTCCTTTGGCTTATGAAGTCCTTTTTTGATAAGAGCTCTATCTCCAAAATCCTGATCTAATCCGTTGACTACCGCCATCAAACTTCAAGACCAAAGAAAAACATAAGATGACACAAAAGTACATAGGGTGCCTGACACCCAGCTGATTGGTACTATTTAGATAATTGAAGGTACACCATGTACACAAAATTCTAACTTTTTGTCAAAATAATAAAGAAAATTATACAACTCAATGAAATTGGAAAATCTCACAGGTGCCTCACGCACTATTGGAAAAGTAACTGTCCACTAGCAAAACTAGACATCAATTTGATCCTACGCGCTTTGCCGTTCGAGGGCGTACCGTTTTCCTGTAGGGTTTTGCATCCAGGGGGTGCCTTTCCTGCTTGCCTCGCCTAGACATGTCCAAAATTAAGACGTGTGACATCCGCACATAAACACGGGGCAGATGTGGCATCATACCCACAGCCCCAACCAACTAAGAATCCTGACCTTCAGAACTTAACCGGTCGCGAAAGCATTGATTGCATAGGCGACCCAAACTGTTATCAGTTCCGTTCAGTCTAGCTACCCATCGTTGATTTATCAACTACGAAGAATGAGCAGCAGATTGACAAAACTCTTGGAACTCAAGATGCACCTGGAATATGCCAGACACCTCCTGAACGAGCTGGCTATGGAGACAATCCAAGAAAGGGCTAAAATAGAAGAGGAGAAGGAAAGCAAGAAGAAACAAGAGGAGAAGGAAAAGAAAGACATTCTTCTGCCTCACCTGATGCTAAGACCTGTGTGTGAGGTGAAGCCAATGATCAGCGCACCTCCACATGCATTAGCAGCACTACCACGTCAGCTGCAGCCACATCCACAGCAGCCACTACCACCAGTACCGAGAGCAGTTATCCCAGAGACGTAAAACTGGGAAAATGGCATAAGAAGGGCACAGCATCCACGAGTGTGGCATAGGAGAAGTGAACAAGTCTTCACTATCCCTCAAACAGAGGAATGGGATAGTGAAGCCACTCAAGCCCAGTCTGCGCTCCCAACCACAACAATCAATTGGGACAACGATTGGAGTCGGCGTTGTGTTTGTGGTGCCCGGCCTGGGAGGTGCCAGCATTAAGATAGGTGTATTTGGAGTTTTAAAAAAACAGCCCTTCTCAGGGCTACCCAAATCTCTAGAAAAGAGACTATTCAAGTTGCCAATATGTGTGAGTGTGAAGTAGTGTGATTATAAACACTCACTCCTTTCCTTTGTGTGTGTGTGCGTGCGTGAGTGTGTGTGTGTGTGTGTGTGTGTGTATATATATATATATATATATATATATATATATATATATATATATATATATATATATATATATAAGTTCGCCTACATTTATGTGGATAGTAGATATTGTGGGGTTTTTTCCCTTCCCTTCTGTGTGGATAGTAGAGTGTGCTTTTTTATGCTTTCGCATAAGTTTGTGTGGATAGTAGATATTGTGGTTTTTATCATCATCCCGTTTGTGGATAATAGATTTTCGGTTTGTGGATAGTATTTAATAGTTTTTTTCTTCTTACGTGTATGGATAGTAGATACTGAGGATTTTGATTGTAGTTATTGGGTTTGTTTTTTGCACCTTCCCGTGTGTGGGTAGTAGATATTGGGAATTGCGAATAGTATATTTTGGGTTTGTAAGCATTCGCTTACGTTTGTGTGG